>JARHVA010000336.1:2480000-3822500 GCA_037957365.1 Torreya grandis
GATGAATATTAAGGATTCAAACAAAGCCTAACTCCCCTCAAGAACCATAGATTGGATTTGAGAGTAAGGTTTATATACTTAGTTGCAACACATTTTATTGTAAAAAAATCCCATTTGTAGAGGGGCAAATAAATATCTCATGATAAAGCAGGGGCTTCTAAGTGGAAGAAACCCATTTATGAAGAATTGTTAATTTTTGTCAAAGATTACAGAAACTACAAACAATACTTTTGAAAATAAGCTTCCTTATCAAGAACTTAATCACCAAGATCAATGATAGGGATGAACTCAGAGAGCTCCACACAAAAAAGATCTCAAAGAGGTGGGCTGAAAATTAACATAGGATAAGGAAGGAATCCCTTGAAAGTAAATGGTGGTACTATAGATTCAAAAACAAGGCCACACTAAGATTCACGCTTAGATCCATAGAGGGTGAAAAAAAAGAATGCTCAGGAGCATTGCCTAAGGTGTAAGGATAAGCGTGAATCCAAGTTACTGAGGGATGGAAGGAAGCATAGGAGCAAAAACTATGTGTGGGAGTTGACAGGTGGAGCCCATTTTGAATTCTAAGTCCTCTTTTCTGATAAATGGGAGAATGGGTGTTAAAGTGAGAGCACCCTACAAAATATATCTTCTTTCCAAACAAACTAGGGTTTAATGAATTTGGAAGCTTTATTATTTTTCTTCATATCAAATGCGCTAACAACTTTAATTAGCACAAGAGCAATGAGGAGGGTGTAGTAATCAAGTCCTTTCTAAGCAACACAACCATAAGGGATGAAAGATGAATTGTAATGATCAATAAACAACTCTTATACATCTTTCCCCTCATGAATTTCACATACAACTAGGTTGCTCAGGTTTTCAACAACTTACTTAAGGAAATTGTTATCAAAGGGAGAAAGGATCTTTCAATGGTAGCAATAACATATGTTGACACATATTCAATCAAATATGGCCCAGTAATAAATGCTACCAAGGAAGGTACAATGTACACCGTTAAACATATATATTTATTGTTTCTATTAGTTATGGGGTGCCATTAGGATGCCTATAAATATTACAGAGGTATGTTTTATATGCAATGTTTGTAGTATTATAACGGGAAAAATGTACAAGAGTAAATTGTTAGTGAGTTGAGGAACATAAGAACAAATTCTCGAAAAATGGCCAGAAAAATAAGAGGAGCATGGTATATTTCAAAATTAAGGATAAGGCATGTTTTGAATATGTTTTACTTCTGACTCCATCCTATTTATTTGTTATGACACTAAGATGTATTGATTGATTGATTGCAGGATTTAAGTATCCTTTGAGAGCATGTTGTGATCATGGAGGCAAGTAGGATTACGAACATATTTTTTTTGCGGAACAAAGGAAAGAAAGTCTTGCAAAGATCCATCTATTTATATAAATTGGGATGGCGTTCATGGTACGTAGGCTACAAATGATCACATTTCTTGCCACATTATCTATAGATAATTCTGAGACCCTCCTCTTCCTCTTTCTCAACCGTGTTAAAATTCTCATAGTAATTGAGATTTAATTATGTTTGTTTACGAGCTTAATCAAAAGAGGAGTTGTATTATCGTATCATTATAATTATCATGTTTATTTGCATATCATTAGAATTATCAACTTTAAGTACCCTGCATGGATTTGACGTAGTAGTAAGCTCGTTGGGACAATTTAGCCAAACATGGACATGGAACAAGAATCGTTTAGTTTTAGAAGGACATCTTAAACAACATGTAGAATCTTATGTCGTGGTGACATGTCAATTAATACATAGAGATAATATCGTGTTGCTGGCTAAAAAAACATATTATTTGAAAATACAATTCAATAGCAATTGAAAAATAAAATAAAATCCGGACCATTTAATTATCGAAAGAGTTGTAGTCTAATTGGTGCAGGGGATGGAACAACGCATTGTCACTCCAGCCACCAAATACAAATCCCACGAGATATCAAACATGGATGAGGTCATGTTCGAGTCCCAATTGAATTTGGGAGAATAGATACTCCTCAATATCAGGGAATAAATTTAAAAAGGTCAATTATTCGTAACTTGATATCGACAGATGCTAAAAAGACAGTGAAAAATCAAAGTGGTTATCCTTAAATATAAAAAAGAGAGTTTCCGATGAATTTGAACATATGGTTCATATAATAATTTAAAAAAGAAAAAAGAATATAAAATTGAAAACGAAAAGCAATCGAAAATAGTAATTTGTCATTTACTAAACTACAAAGTATAATGGAGTTAAAAGAGTAGTTTCATTTCCTAAAATAAAACACAAGTTTGGCAATGAAATGGTTTTTCTCCCCCAAACACCACTACGGATTATATCCTTTCCTGGGATGTATTTTAAGTGGGTGGGCGAAGAGATATGTTAATCCCACATGTAGCGGGGAGTGGGTAAAGCAGAGACAATGCGGTATAAATACTGAGGGAAGAAATAATTCATATCATACCTTTCTCGGCCTTTTGGCTAAGATCAAGTGTAGTATCTGTTCTTATCAGTTTAATATCTGATACGTGGCTCAATGAGCCACACGATATTAAATTTATTTCTTTAGGGGGAAGGTCCAAACGGTAGCTTGCTATCAGGACCTTCGAGCGTCGCTTCTGTTTTGCACTACTGCAGAAGCCTGGCGCACCCCAACACCCCCCAATTCAATCGTCAAATTAATATTTAAATTCATACTGTGATGCGCGAGGATGATAGCATAATGCCTGCAATTCGTAATTGGAGAGGAATACGATATGCTTCTTTCGACGAACTTGAATTTTATAGTTGTGAGATATAGACGTTTCTTGTTTTTCTGGGGAAGGCAAGATTTAGTTAGTTGTCTTGATGTCTCTTGCAAATGATCATCCCCTTGCCGTTGGCTCTTCTCTCGCTGAATGCTTTGTCTTTAGTGTTTATGATAATATTTTTCTTCCTTTTCAAATCAATTGTCTCACTATAACAGCCGGCTTAGCAATCTTCGCTTTTGGGTTTTCCCTCAACTTTGGTTGGTGTATTATGCCATACGAAATTGTTGAATCATGACATTAAAATATTGACACACACACTAATAATTGTAGTAATTACCTAACTAGTCACAAACCAATGCAATACGAAGACCACTTTCCAAATGCTCCTCTGATTTCTACAAAATGCTTGTAGCTTTTTTCAAACGATCTCTAGATATCTAAATACATTAAGATGCACATGTAGTGATACATTAATTGAATTCAAATTGACACCTTATTGCCCCGCAAATTGATATTAAACGACTAAACGATTCATAAAAACACGACCTCAAATGATGGGTAAATTCTAACTTAATGGGATTTAAAGAAAATCCCCAAATCGTACTCGTTGCATTTTTTGGGTCCCAAAATTGTACTAGATATCACCACACAACAATGAAATCAAGGGGAGAGAGAATAAAGGACGATGCAATGACAAAACAAAAAATGCGCCAATAATGTCTATATTAGAAAAATAATCCAAAAATACGCAAGCACCTTAAAATCGTATGATTTAATGACTAATAAATACTTAGGGGCTGTTTTTCTGTGTCAAGATTTAGCTCCACGTTGATGTGTGAGAGTGTGCATACATATCAAAGTAAATAAGCATGATATGGATACAAAATTTTATGCCCCTTAAACTCTTGAAACAAACTCTATTGCACTTACGAATCTCATAAAAATATTATTTGTTTTTCTATGCACACATGGGTGAGTGCCAATAATAATATGTTGTCATCTTGAAAATTGAAAAACCAAATGTTTGATTATGCTGAAAATGTGTACAACTTACATGTGAGATCATGTCTCTAAATATGTGCTCAATCCTAAATGCTTTACTGACTACAATTTTTACTAATAAAAATCAAGCTAAACCAAATTTATGAACACTACAAAAAGAATGCTATTCTGATGTAATATCAATGTGAGGTGGAGTTAGAAACCCTTTCTAAATATGGGCATCGGTATCTAAATAGAATTTATTTAAAGCTTCGTTTCCTCATGTGGTCTCTTAAGGTTGGGGTTTTATAACGAGTCATCATTTCTTATCTCATTTTCCAAATTTTAATCGTCCTTAACTCCTACTTCTACATCTCCTCAATCTTCTACTACATTAATTTTTTTAACTAACTCTCCTCTTTAATTATTCACTTCATCATTATCTCCTTCTATCACCTCGAGATTATCTTCGATGTTGTCAATTCTGCGTCTATAACCTTATCAATATTTGTCGCGGCTTCAATATTCTCTTTGTTTTATTATTTTTTATTCTAAATTCTTTTTGATTCCACTATGTACAATTTCTTCTTCATCATCATCTAATTACTTCCATTCGGTGTTTCCTTCTATCACTATTTCCTCATATATTGCTTCTTTACTTTATTCTTTTTCTTGTGCTACTTCGTTTCATGCTTCTACGCTTCGTCCACCATGGGAAGTGTCTGTTTCATCTTTCTGAGTTTCCACTCCCAGAGTTTTCAAAAGTGTGATAAAACCATGCATTCCTTTCCGCATCTCTCCCATGATTCATCTTCAGCGCTTTGAAGTGCAACATTTATTCAAACCCAATTTATTCTCTCATCTCTTTTGTGTCTTCTTCCCCTAATGTTGTCAATGCTAACCATGTTGTTTTTGTTTGGTTGAAATTGTGTTAATCTTCTATGTGGGGTTTAGTTTTGGTTGATGTGTTTTCTTTGTTTTATTTTTCTTTCATAAATTTTCATAGGATTATTTCTTCTCTCTTTTATCTGTATTTCTGTTTTATGTTCTAATTTAGCTTTATATTCTTCCATTCTCTTCCTCTCATATTCTCTTTCCAATTGTACTAACTTACTTTGTTTTATATTATTGACCTATTTTTTGTAACCTCCTTATGTTCGTCTCTCTCTATTTTTCACCTAATTTTATCGCCTCTATATCATTCTTATTTAATGCCCTCAATCATATAAACTTCATATTTCCATGAGTCACATCCCTTCAGGTTCTCACCTCTTTCCACATGCCATTCTTATGTTTTCGGGTCCCTAAAGGAATTGCTTATTGCTTTGGGTCAATCCATTGGCCACAAAGAGCTTGTAGATAAAAACTGGTACTCCTTTCAGGAATCTGCCTCTAGGTCTATTTAGGAATTTAGTCTTTGTGGCGTCAAAACTTGTCCATGCTTGTTATGTCTAGATAATTATGAATGTTCATCTAGGGTAGTCTTAAAACCAATATCCAATGGCCCTTGTCCAAGTTTCATTAATTTCTTCAAGTTTTTACACTTGTTTGAAGTCCACTTGATAGGTTTATTGATCCAAAATTTACTAATTTTTGTATGTTCACTGTGTCTTAGAATCGACGATGATAGTAACTGTGAATAATGTAATAAAAATTTATTTTTCTTGTGCTTTAAATATTTTTTCTTCTATCAATGGCAAAGCTTCACCAATCCTTTTTGCTTCTGTGTGAAAAACAATCCTAAATAAGTTATCCCACCATATGCTTCATCTCCGTTAGTGCAGGGTTCCAAAATAAGAGTGTTGTAGACACTCATATTTTGTAGTAAACACTTAATGATGTCAAAATTGATCAATATTTAACATACTTGAATTATGCATGCATACATGACTCGTGCTCACATTTTTTCTTAGCCATTCATCCATAAATAGGCTTGACCTTCTCAAATTGTCGTTGGTATTACATAGGATTTCCCTTGTCTTTGTCTAAACAACTTAATATTATTCTTAAACTACCACTTGATTTTCTAAATCTGGGCATCAATATCTAAATAAAATTTATTTAAATCTTCGTTTACTCATGTGGTCTCTTAAGGTTGGGGTTTTATAATGAGGCATCATTTCTTATCTCATTTTCCAATTTTTAATCGTCCTTAACTCCTGCTTATACATCTCCTCAATCTTCTACTACATTAATTTTGTTAACTAACCCTCCTCTTTAATTATTCACTTCATCATTATCTCCTTCTATCACCTCGAGATTATCTTCAATGTTGTCATTTCTGTGTCTATAACCTTATCAATATTTGTCGTGGCTTCAATATTCTCTTTATTTTATTATTATTTATTCTAAATGCTTTTTGATTCCACTATGTACAATTTCTTCTTCATTATCATCTAATTACTTCCATTCGGTGTTTTCTTCTATCACTATTTCTTCATATATTGCTTCTTTACTTTATTCTTTTCCTTGTGCTACTTCGTTTCATGCTTCTATGCTTCATCCACCATGGGAAGTGTTTGTTTCATCTTTTTGAGTTTCCACTCCCAGAGTCTTGAAAAGTGTGATAAAACCATGCATTCCTTTCCGCATCTCTCTCCTGTGATTCATCTTCAACGCTTTGAAGTGCAACATTTATTCAAACCCAATTTCTTCTCTCATCTCTTTTGTGTCTTCTTCCCCTAATGCTGTCAATGCTAACTATGTTGTTTTTGTTTGTTGAAATTGCCTTGATGTTCTATTTGAGGTTTAGTCTTGGTTGGTGTGTTTTCTTTGTTTTATTTTTCTTTCATAATTTTTCATAGGATTCTTTCTTCTCTCTTTTATCTGTATTTCTCTTTTATCTTCTAATTTAGCTTTATATTCTTCCATTCTCTTCCTCTCATCTTCTCTTTCCACTTGTACTAACTTACTTTGTTTTATATTATTGACCTATTTTATGTAACCTCCTTATGTTTGTCTCTTTTTTGCACCTAATTTTATCGCCTTTATATCATTCTTATTTAATACCCTCAATCATATAAACTTGATATTTCCATGAGTCACATCCCTTCAGGTTCTCACCTCCTTCCACATGCCATTCTTATGTCTTCGGGTCCCTAAAGGAATTGCTTATTGCTTTGGGTCAATCCCTTGGCCACAAAGAGCTTGTAGATAAGAACTGGTACTCATTTCAGGAATCTGCCTCTAGGTCCATTTAAGAATTTAGTCTTTATGGCGTCATAGTGTAGATCTACTATGTAGTACCTTATTTGCACTGTATGCATCATCTATCCTTGTTACATGAGTTGAAACTGCATGAATCAACTCTATAGTCGTGCTTATGGCTGTCTTTGGACCTGCATGATATTTTAAGATTTGATGGGCTTTATTGTGCAAAAATTTGGTACCCATTGTATACACACTAAAGTGATGATTGTATAAGCACTAAAACATAAAGTGTCAATTGTATATGCACTAAAGTGTTGATTGTATATGTACTAAAACATAAAGTGTCAAACATCTATAATTTGGGAGGGTTCTTTCTGATAGTTTTAGGGGGGGTTGTTTTGTGCCTTGCCTTCTTTGTTGCTCATTAAATTTTTTTGGTTTCACTTCTTACTCCATTCAATTATCATGACTGGAAATCTAAAGTGCAAATTTTTCTAAGAAGCAAAGGTTTACATAGGATAAACCATTAATATGGAAACTGAACTAGATCTTGGTGTAAATAAAATTAAATGGTATAGTAGGTGTGATGAATCATATGGTATTTTATGTTTATCTATTTCTCCTAACTTACTCTTTCACATTGAATCCACTCAATCACCACAAAAGATTTGGAACACGTTGGAACAACTCTTTGGGAAGTAGGATGTAATGAGGGGTCATGAGCTAGAGAATGAGCTCATTCGTTTGAGTCCAGACAACTTTGACACTATAGAAGACTTTTTCACCAAACTTAAATCACTTAGATTTCAATTAAAATTATGTGGCATAGAAAAAAATGATGAATAATTGATCCTATTTATCATTTCCAAGTTAGGTCCTGACTACTTAGTTTTTGTCTCTACCTTTTATGCTACAAAATGTGCCCTAAGAACTGCATGGAGTATACCATCCTTAGATGATTTTGCCAAAGAATTAATTAGGGAGCAAGATAAGCTCATCCAAATGGATACATTTAAGTCCTCCAAATCACATGCTTTGTTGAGTCATGACAAACTGAAGACTTCAATTAATAAAGAGAAGAAACAAAATAAGGACCAAGAGCAATGAAGTGGTAAAAAATTAGATACTAAGCCAAAAATATCATATGAGTCCTCTTCAGGTGAGAAACCCAAGAAAGAGAGGATCACATGTACTTATTGTAAGTGAACTAGACATGATGCAATAAAATGTATGAATAAACAAATTGATCAACTAACAAAGATGCTTGAGAAAAACAACATCAATGTCCCTGATACAGTCAAATCAAGCTCATCAACATAGGAGTCTTATAAGGCAAAATATATTAGTAAGGGAAAAGGTAAGGGCAAGGCCCTTGTTGTAGTATCATCTCAGCCATCCACATGGGTTATTGATTCTAGTGCCTCACATCACATGGCTTCTTCACGAGACTTGTTCTCATTCTTAGAGCCATGTTCTATGCCAGCTATTTTAATAGGTGATGACAATTCTGTTGAAGTTTATGGGAGAGGATTTGTTAAATTTAATGATGGAACATTTGAAAATGTCTGATGTGTTACATCACTGTTAACTAATCTCTTATCTGTTTATCAAATCACCCACATTGGATCAGACAAGAAAGTTGAGATTACTCTAGATTCAATTGTCATTAAGGAGTTGCATAGTAATACTACAATGGCCATTGTGAAAGCAAATCACCAATCAAGGTTGTAGACTTTCTCAAAATTTTCTCTTGATTACCCTTCTACTGCATTACTCACTCATTCTGATGGAGTGAGTAAACTATGGCATGAGCGATTTGGCCATTTAAACTATCGCCACTTGGAATAACTCAGTCAATAAGATATGGTAATAGGGTTGCCTCATGTTCATTTTTATGATGGTGTTTGTGAAGGTTATATGCTTGGTAAACATCTTGAAGAGAAATATGACAAAGGCAAATCATGGAGAGCCACTCAAATTTTGGAGCTAATTCACAATGATGAATCTGGACCATTTCCATAGCCTTCATTCAATAAGGTTAGGTACATGATTACATACATAGATGAATTCTCTAGGTATACTTGGGTGTATTTTATTCAACAAAAGTCTGAGGTCTTTAACCATTTTAAGTATTTCAAGGCTCTTGTTAAGAAACAGTCAGGGAAAACCATTAGGGTTTTGCACATTGACAATGGTGGTGAGTATGTTAGTCATTATTTTGAGTAGTTTTATACTTTAGAAGGGATTGATCTACAACAAATAGTTCCATACAGTCCTCAACATAATGGTGTTTCATAACGTAAGAACAAATCTTTGAAGGAAATGGTAAACTGTATGATACACTCCAAATCACTTACACCACAATATTGGGCAAAAGCCATTAATTATGCTTGATGAATCCAAAATCATGTTCCTCACAAATCATTTAAAGGAATCACTCCTTTTGAAGCATGGAGCAATCAAAAACTTGAAGTTACACACTTTAGGATATTTGGATCTCTAGATATGGTCTGCATTCCTAAGAAGAAATGTAAGTCCATGGAATGTCAGAGTAGGCCTTGCATATTTATTGGGTATGTAGAAGGTGTTAAGGGATATAGGCTTCTTCATCCTACCACACATGAGTTTCTCATTTAGAGGAGTGTATGATTTCAAGAGGCTCAATCATACTCCACACTTGACATTTATACCAACTCTTTGGACTCACTGGGATATGATGATAGTTCAGATGATTCAGATCATCCAGATCAGATACATGTTGATGAGGATTCTACTTCTAGTTCAGATGATGAGGAGAGTGATAGAGATTCACCTCATTCCATTCATAGTCACATTTTTGAGTTAGAATAATCTCCTCCTAATTCTCTGACTTTAGGTCCTCTTTGGGCTAGACAGACTCTATAGAGTGCAGGTGATTGGGCTAGGGATCCATTAGATGTTAGATGGACTCGTTCACACTTTTAGGGTATTCAACATGATTTCATTGCTTGTGCTTTTAATCCAAAATCATTTTATGAAGCATCTGGAATTCTTGAGTGCGATACAACTATGCATAAAGAGTATAGTTCCTTAATTAAGAACCACACTTGGGATCTAGTACCCCTTCCTAAGGGAAGGCCACTTGTTTGATGTAGGTGGATTTATTGAATAGAATTTGTAGCAGATGGGTCAGTGGATAAGTTGAAAATAGGATTGGTAGTGAAAGGATTTTCAAAAGTTCTTGGCATAGACTATACTGAAACATTTGCTCCAATGGATAAAATGAATTCTATTCAACTCGCTCTTTTCATTTCTACAGCTTATCATTGCGATGTTCATCAAATGGATATGAAGAGTGCCTTTCTTCATGGAGACCTTGAGGAGGAGATATATATGGAGCAACCACAAGGTTATGTGAAAGATTCTTCTTTAGTGTGTAAACTTTGAAAATCTATCTATGGCCTTAAACAGGCCCCTCGATCTTGGTATGCCAAGATGGATTCATTTCTTCTCACAGTTGGTTTCACTAGATATAATTTTGATCCAAATCTCTACATCTTGTGGTAGGATAATTCACTCTTGATTCTAGTTCCATATGTGGATGACCTATTGATCACAGGGAGTTATTCATCCTCCATTATAGTAGTGAAAACTGCTCCGTATGATAGATTCTCTGTGATTGACTTAGGTTTATTGTATTACTTCCTTGGTATTGAGATTTCATAATTTGACTTAGGAATTATCATTGCACAATCCAAGTATGCTCTTGATTTGCTTGCATGGTTCCATATGGATGTTTGTAATCTATCTTTGACTCCTTTTTCTTCTAGAGTCAAACTTGAGGTTGAGTGTTCTTCTCCAATGGTTAATGCTACCTTGTATCGACAACTAGTTGGGAGCCTCATCTATCTAACTCACACTAGCCCTGATATTTCATATGTAGTGGGTATGGTCTCTAGGTTTATGCAAACACTATATGAACTACACTGGAAAGTAGCCAAATGGATTCTCCACTACATGTAGGGTACTTATAGTTTTGAGATTCACTATGGAGCAGGCATTGATATTAAATTGATTGGGTACACAGATTTAGATTGGGCTAGTGATATTCAACATCACAAGTCTACTTCAGAATATATTTTCTCACTTGGTTCAAGACCAATTAGTTGGTCTAGCAAGAAGCAAAATATTATTGCTTTATTATCTATTGAGGTTGAATATAGAGGGGCTGTCAATGCTGCTACTGAATCTATTTGGATTCAAGGGATTCCTACTAAGTTTGGTATATAGTTCAAATGACCCAAAATCATCTTTAGTGATAACCAAATTACCATCCAAATCTACAAGAATCCATTCCAACATCAATAGACCAAACACATAGAGATTCATATGCACTTCATTTGGGAGCTCATTCAAGGACATGTCATTGATCTCAGATTTTACCAGACTATAGAGAAGATAGCTGATATCTTCACCAAGACCTTCACTGAGAGTAAGTATCTTCACTTGTGTGCTTTTCTTAGGGTATGGGCTGCATCAACATCATCTTCAAGGGGGGCCTTCTAGTCCTCTTCTTCTTTTCTCTCTTTTGAGTGGGAGTTTTTTCCTATGGGTTTTCTACTTTTCCTCCACTTTGTGAGAGTTGCATTATACTTGGATACCTTATTAGGCCATATTGACGGGACCTAATTTTGTTTTCCCACCTAATATACATTTAATGGGGGTGTTAATGTAGGATATTTTTTTCCTTGTATTTATTATTATGAATTATTCTTACACATGTTTTTAGTTTGTTTAGGTGTTATTTTGAGGTCACTTAGGTGTCATGAATGAGGTAATTAAGATGCACATGCACATGTGAAAATTGTAGTCAAATTGGTGGGTAAGGATATCTTTACCCACAAATATTGACATATATATCACCCAAACCATTTGGCAAATGTCTTGTATTCACATTACCAAATGTCTTGACTCTATGCTTCCATTGTACCTATAAATACACCTGTCATCTAGTCTATTTTTTAATGAGTTATGAATGCAATATTATTATAATTTTGCTCTATTTTGATTTCAGTCTCAACAACGGAGTTATGCTTCTATTTGCTTTGCATTTTCAGTTCATGTGTTTGATTTTATTAGTTAGATCTTGGACAATTCGATCAGGATTTGCACAGTGTATATTTTTTTATTCAATCTATTATAGGCATAATTACATGTTAATTTCCTATAATATTTAATATCTTTAACAATTATATAATAACTAAAGCCATATCATTTTTTAATCATTCTAAAGCCACAACTAATCATGAAGAATCTTTAACATGCATTAGTACTCCAAGTGTAGCTTATTTTGTCCTTCAAAATTGTGATAGCTACCATCCATCCTAAGTGGTCCATGTTATCACTATTATAAGAGAAAGAGTGATTCGTCCTCTACTACAAAGTGCAAGTCATCAAAATGGTCCTCCTTATCCAACTCCACCTTCGACAAATCATCCTGCATTGTGTGCATATTCAATTTGAACAACCTAGGGTTTTTGCTTGTGAATCCCTGCTATATAAAATAGTAAATATGAGGGAGTCCGTAGAGGAGTTCCTAGAGTAAATATGTTTAGAGTTTACATGACTCGATGATTATATTGACTATCTAAAGTACCCTCCATACACTAGTGTAAATTGTATCTCTGTCGATACATTCAAGAATTTTGTATCTCAAAATATTTCATCTCAATTATGGGTTAAGAAGCAATGAGATTCTAAAACTAATGAATCAATAAGTTTTCATAAGCATCATAAGAATCCATGTGAAACTCTAAGGGACATGATTTAAAATTAGTTAATCATCTTACCTCCAATACATCCTCTTAAGAGATATAAAAGAATGCATGAACATCATATAGATAATTGTTGGGCTTTGAAGAGAGAAATAAAAAATCTGATTAATAGTGGTGATCCTTAATTGGATGAATCTATTTAAGCATCACCAAATTCAAGCACACCTCCTATAAGTTAACAACCTACTGAAATTGTGGTTACATCTTCTAAGGAACAACTAGACAAAGAATAGTTACATAGAGAACATTTGTGTAAGGAATGATTCAACAAAGAATAGTTACATAATGAATAACTACATAAAAAATGATTGAAAATTGAAAGGTTATAACAAGAAAAATCTACAGCGATGAAAAATTACTAAAAGACAAGTTACAACAAGAAGAATAGGATAAAGAACAAAGTGTACTTATGAACGTGCAAATTAACAAATCAAATATGGCTAAGAAGGAAGTTCAAAAGCAAGAGGTAGTTTAAAAGACTAATGTCATCATATTTATTTCTAAGGGGATGACTAATAAATATTCCTCATATCTTGATCCTTTGATTCTTATCCCTTCCATAGATGACATGACATGTGCCAATGTTGAGATTATAAACTTTTTTGAAATCAATATATGTAGCATGACATTTTTCCAATATCTTGGGTATGAAATTCAACATTTGGATAAGATTACCAAACCCAAGCAATGAATCATTTCCATTGAGTTTCTTATAACTCTTGGTCTCAAAAGATGTTCCATTATATTTGATAATGACCCTAATTTGGTTCATTACAATGAAATACTAGGAAATTCATGGCTAAAGACAATGGGGGCAACACTTGGTAAGAATCATGATTATGTTATATTTGATTGTAAAGGCAAGACTATTTCCATTCCAAGAGAGGGAACATTTTTAGAGCAAGAATAAAAAACAAAAATCATTCCTCCAATTGATACTCAAGAAAGACATCTAATATAATCACAACATAGGCAAATGATACTATTAGCTAAAAAAATATTCAAGAGCAATAGAGATCAAACAAACCCATTGCACAATATGATGCAATTGGTTTTACATATCCTACTATAGATACAATACATGATTAGACATATCTAAATTATAGGATGAATATGGAAATTATGACACATATGATACAAAGAGTACATATGAGCATCCCTTTGATGGAATCTTTGATTAGAAGGAATATAATCTATTATACATATATTATTCATATTTTATAGCTTACTTATTCCCTCTATTCTTTTATCTTAACACACATGCACACACATACTTTTGCATTGAACATTATTTTGTCCCTTTGAATTGTTTTCACTTGGCCTTTGCATTTAAATTGTTTATCCTAATATAAAAATACGTGATATTTATCCTATGATGCTACACCTTTTATAAAATCTTCATCCCACTACATGTTCTTTGCAATATACTGCTTTCTCACCCTTACATATCAACTATTTATACTTTTTATGGCACACTGGGGTACCACTATCACATATTATGACATGAGCACATACATTGATTCTTGCCTATTGGGGTAATGTCTACTATTATTTTCACATATACTTTTGAGCTACGATATTACGATTCAAATTTATAGTGGGGGCATGTTGCTTGCCTTCACTTTCTCCTCGTTGCCCTGTTATTATATTTGGTACACATTATACCTTGTTATATGTTATGGATTGTTTGGATCCCTCCCATTCTTCTATTTTTGAAGCTTTGCTACTTGGCCTTCCTTGACTATATTCAAACTCAAAATATCTCAAAATATTAAAATATTCAAAAAATATAAAAACCATGACCTATATATGACTTATTATTTGTTTATATGATCATTTTATGCTTTCTCAAATATAGTACATTGTATATCTAGTTTTTAATATGCACATGCATTTTATAGTATATTTGAGTGATATGCAAGACATATAGATAATATATGACATGAACACACATATGCGAGGGATTCTTACACCTAGGTGCTACCTTGCTTCATAGTGGGCACAATTTTATTGGAAGCATCTTGTTACTTTACACAAGTTTTATCATTTTTTGGCTATTTCTATTGATCATATTGAGCTACTTTACACCAATTATACATGACTTGATTTGACTCATAATAATTAGACTATTATTTGTAGATATCTAAATATGGTCACATGTACATAAAAATGTTAATTCTTGACACATCTTGAAACACTTGAATTACATTCAAATACATGACTCTTTAAAGAGAGAGTATTTTCATAGTCCATGAAGTAATGCCAATATATTTTTGGTTAAAACCATGTAAGAATTTTTAACTCAACATTTTGGGTCACACTCTATGAACTATCATCAGGAATAGAGCATGAAATGATGATGATTCTATTCTCTATTCTTGATGATGGTTCATGGAGTGACCTGAAATGTCAAGTTAACAATTCATACACAGTTCTAACTAGAAATATCTTGGCATTACATGACTCTTATTCTCCATTCTTCTAGTCATTTATATATATGTTAGCTTTATCCCATTATTTTCCATCACTACTACACAAAAAAATCCATCTCATATTGCTTCCAACCTCATGACATAAATCTCTACTTTTCTAGGATAGGTCTCCTTTAGGTAGACATATCCATTGTCACAAATCTGTCCACCTAGTGCAGCCTTGTCCCTATGCCATTTAAAGACTAGTTTCTATATTTAAAATATTCATTTGGGCCACCTCACATATTTTTTAGGGTCGACTAAAGGTTTTTTTCAAAAATATCACTATATAATCAAATCAAAATCTCATTTCAAAGAGAATGGATATCTATCTAGCATCTATATATTACACTATCACACATAAAAAAAATTGACCTATTCTTCCCAATTTCAATACCAATAATTGGGAGAAATCACAAATCAATTTTGAAGCATTCCAAATCAATTCAAGATATAACATTTTCAAGCATCAAAACCATATTTCTAGTTGCATAAATATAGTCAAGAAGCACAATTTCACAATCACTCTAGGTGGGTGAACTACGTTTGGCTTGATTCCATCCTCAAATTATCTGTATATGTAGGCAACAATTAATTATCCAAGTGGGTGATTGGGGTTAGCTCAACCCATTAGACTTCTCATTATTTTTACAACTTTTTAGCTCTCACAAGTGCACCTAGTGTTTCCAAATCAAAGAGAAGGAAAACAAAGATTTTTGCATGCTATTAACATAATTGAAATATCTCAGCCTACTCAACAAACACATGCACAATTAGAAAAATATTTAAAATTTCATCAAAGTGAAATTAGACAAGTCCATAGTCAATGGACATGACCACACTCTGTTGTCATCTAGGGAGCTCATACTTATCTAGATGCAGTCACATACTTTGATTTTAGTTTTGAGTTGCCATAGTATTGTTGTATCCTATTATTATCATTTCATGTTTCTTAGTATCAAAGAACTACTATAGTCAACTAAAAATAAAAAATTTAAGTATATTATATTTGGTTGTGTAGACACTTCATTTTCATTACTCTCATGTCAAAATTTTAATTAGAATCGATTTATTGCAATAACACATAAATCACTGAAACACCTAAATTTGCCTACACACTGGATGTGCATGTTATGAAACATATTGGGGCATTCCTGATTGGGAAAATGTACCATATATAATCATCAACTTCACTTAATTCATCCTAAGTCAAATTACAACTGTGAATGTGATGTTTTGGATTAACTAGATTGAACGGTTCTTTGACTTTTAAAAGTCATATCACTTTGCATTAAGTTAATTAACCTATCTTAATTGACCTAATATTATTATAATGGTAAATTTCATAACTCTTAGAAATCCCTATTTTCTAAATCTATTAATTGGATTTATTCCTCAAGTGTCTTGGCAAGTGGCCAAGTGGTTGGTGACATCATCATGACATCATAGGCAAATATTAGGGATCACATCATCATGAAAGTTGTCAAGCATTTAAAAAATATTAAATAACTATTAGAATCTGTAAGCCATGGCTAATCAATGTAAACTGAACCACAATTATTTCTGGCATAAGTTATCCAAGATTGATTGATTCTCATCCACTCATCTTGATCATCATCCAACAATCAAAACCAATTTGGATAATCTATAAATACAAGGACCATTTTCCATTATTCACAAGTCTTGAAGATACAACAAAGTGATACCATTTTTAGTAGCCTTTAAAAAATCAAGCCTTTAACCATTTCTTCCATTTTTCTCTAATTGATCAATTATTCCAAAGTACAAGGGGAAATGTCATAAAAAAAATCAAAGCGACATTGATAAATACTCTTATCTCTACAATCCAGGCATAAAAAAACTTGAATCCATCTTAGAAGTGACATCCATGTAGAAGGTAATCATCTTGATGTACTTTCTATTTATTTATCTCTCTTAGACCTTGCCCAATCGAGGGGATTATACCTGAGGTGTTGTGTTTATCAGTTTGTTGTTTTAAATGAACTAACCCCTCGTGTAATTGTAATCTATATTTAGCAGGAGGACCCATGTATCCTTACGAACATTTAAGCACCTTCTAAATTTGAAAAAGATCATTTTTGACCTCTTTTCACTTTTTTTTCTCTAATTTTTTCATATTTTCATTTTTAGCTAATTGGTGAGATTGCTCTACATTTTGATAGGATCATTTCCTGTAATTGGTGGGATCACTCTGCAAAAGGACAATATCATTCTACTGATCAGTGGGATTGTTTTCAATATATTTTTTAGTTTTTTGTGTTCTAAAAAATGGTGGTATCACTCTTCTAATTGATGGGATCATTTTATTTACTATTTTTTGGTTTTTAGGAAAATGATGAGATCGCTCTACTAAACAGTGAGATTGTGACCAAAATAGGACCAAAATGATGAATTGGTTACGTAAGATGGTGAATTCTCTCTATTAAATGGTGAGGTCACTCTGCAAAAACTACCCAACTTTAGGAGGTTTCACTTTCCAAATACCACACTTCAAATTCCTAATATATCAACACACTTGTTCAAGTTTCAAGTTGTGAAAATTTGCCAATGTAATTTTGCAAGTCAATCAAAAACACCAATGCAATTTTGCAATTCGTGAAAATTTGTAATTGCATTTTTGCAAGTTATGCAAACTACTCAACACATTTTTACAAATTCTAAGTTGCACATTTTTGCTAACATACTTTTGTAAGCCCATAAAACTACCAAAATAGGTGGTTACTGTTAGCCAAATTTTGGCTATAATTAGAGAGGTTCAGAAAAAACTTGACATGTTTTCTAACCTTGTTCATAGCCATTTTATGCCTTTTGAGGTCTTCAAATGGTCTTTTTGAGGTCTTATTAGCATATTTTAATGTTGTTTTGACAAGTTTAAGGTAATGACTTATGTTTGTCTTGTGCTAGTATATCTATACCATGATATGAAAAGGTGGATTCAAAAGGTATTAAAGGTTCATAGGTATATCTCAAGTCATCCCACCCTCTGACCACCTTGTATGAATATTTTATACATGTTTGGAAAAGTTAAGGTTGTTTTGTAAAGTTTAAGGTAAATGTCATGTAAAATAAAGGTGCATGTGGCCAAGTCTAATGCATGTATAGGCTTGTCAAATTAATGTCAAAGATAACAAAGATGAAATGTATGTACAAACATACTTGTCCAAGCTTAGGAAGGAGATATATAACATGCATATATTTTAATAATGTTAGTACAATTCAGATCATAGTCAATTTTTATAGGTTCAATGTACAAGAGAGAGTAAATCACTCTTTTTTAGGCAATTTAAGGCACTTGTATGGGCATAAAGGATCCATATTAAATTAAAAAAATTTACATAGGGTTTATTCACATTCCTCAGGTCATTCCCATGAATATAAATCTTGCATAGGTCCTAAGAATCCAAAAATTGCATCAAAATCTCCTTTGGCTCCTTGGCAAGCTTGTGAAGACTAGATTCACATGCTTGGTCCATACAACACAGAGAGAGTTGGATTTAAATATATTGACCAAATATGGGGGCCCTAGTGGCCTTAAATTTTATATAATTGGTCTACAAGAATAATCCTCCTCCTTTATGAACAATCATTAAGACTATAGGGTGGTCTTAAACCCTAACTAAAACCTTGAGGCTCAATTTTAAGCAAAATACATGAGTTTTGGGGATCATTGAGGTAGTATAAATATATTATGAGTCTCTCATGGGAATAATAAACCTTATCACACCTTTATCCATTAGGTTGACATGTGTGAACAATCAATTATCAAGAAGAACTTCCATGAGAGATAGGTTGCAGGTTTGTACTTCAAGGTTTTGAGGTCTCTAAGGGAATATAATGTATATAAATGATGGTTGATGGTTCCTAATAATTTTACCATACCTTATTTATCTCCCTCATTGTATTTAAGAGTCTTTCTAGTGCCTATCAAAATCCTAAGGCTTTAATTAAGACCATCTTAGGGAGTATACCTTCATGATTTGCAAACCTAAGTAGGCATTTTGATATTTTGAATTTGTTTCATTTGATAGAAAGAATAAAAAACTTAGGAGAAGGTGTATGAATTTTTTTAAGAACACATAATAAGCTGAAAAGATCCTTCACAAACTTAGGAAATTGTAATAGCTCTTATGTTGATGATGGAATTTAAGGGTGAGATGAAATTCATGAACCTTGGTAAAATAATGTGGGTATGTGTGTAAGTTTGTTTAAGATTTAATAGTGAGTTGAAATAATCACTTTTGAGTCCTAACAAATCCTAGACCCCGTAGAACTAATGAAAGATCTAAGTCTGCCTCTAAGAGTTTGGAGATATTTGTGGGTCATTGTGGTGAGAATGGATATTAAATATAACGAGGGATCATGATTTCCCTCAAGGAATATATGAAAAGTGAAGACACAGTTTTAAAAGGATAAAACCATTCAAAATAGAGGACTCTTAGGAATTCAATCAAGAGACCTAGTGAACACCATAGAGGCTTGTGTATAAGAATTGAGGAAGTTTGTAATTATTGAGGTGAATATGAATAATGAGAGATATTTATAGGTTAAGATAACCTAGTTAGATACTTTAATAAGGATTGGAACCTTGAAACATTGAAAATAGACCTCAAATGAAGCCATTAGGGTCAAATTAGCATAATGGCCTACAAAGTCTAGGCATGGTTTAGACCTTGAAACATTGAAGACTCTTAAGGTGATAAATTCATTAGAGAAACATCCAAAGATAGGGTGAGATGTGTTATATACCCACATAGACCATTTTAAACTTGAAATAAACACCAAGATAACATTTTCAAGCCAAATTCTCTTGAGCTCACTAAACACAGTCTTCCTAGCTCGAGAGACATTTTCTTCTACTCAAAACTATATGTACAAGGTACATGATACCTAAATACATTAGGGATAGTTAGGGAAAATTTTACACTCAAATATAGTGGCATTATTTCATAATTTAAGTCCCTAACCTTTATGAACTATCATTAAGAAACCAAGCATATATAAAACCTCCTAAAACCTTTCTAGGAGCTCGATGGAGAAGAAAGTGAAAGATATGCCTCATAATGCACTTAGTTTCCATTTAAAACATTTTATTATCATTAATAACTATAGTAATATCCTTACCATGATATTTGTTTATAATTACACATGTACGAATGTATTTAATGCTAGGTTTTTATAAGGTTTTGGGCTCAAAACAAGGTGTGTAATCTCCTAGGCAAATGTAGACCATTGGAGAAGGTGGATTAAGGTTTATTATATCTCCTTAGGTATAAAAGTCCATACATTTTACCTTGTAAGTGCTCATACAAGTCTATTTCATGAAAGCAGTGTGAGAGTGCTTGTGGAAGGTTAGCCATTGCAAGAGATACTCAATTAAAACCTTCCCAATGATCTTATATGCCTTTGAATGACCATATAAAAATTAGAATGACCTATTTAAGCCTATTGAACACACACACACACACACACACACACACACACACACACACACACACACACACACACACACACACACACACACACACACACACACACACACACACACACACACACATAATCCTTTGGTGTCATGTGTGAAGGATAAACAATATGGAATAAACCAAAAAAGCATGGTTGTAGGCCTATTTGTGAGTATGTAGGGTCAAGATAAGCCTTAAATTTAGGAGATAAAGATTAGAAATCCCAAAAAAATGTTCTATGGATTTATATTATCTTTTTACAAGCCTCTCAAGATGATGTATGAACCTTTCAAGCTACTACTTTGGTCCCAACAGGGGACTGTGCCACTATGTCCCTCAAGAAGCTTAGCTAAAAACCTATGAAGTACTCTTGGAGAGCTTCTCTTCAGTATATTGAGTTATCCTATGATGGTATAGGACTTAAAATACCATTATAAAACATTATAAGATACTAAATTCTTAAGAAATCACTCTAATTATCTCTATAGCCTAAGCATACACTTGGACTGTGATTTTGGCCATTTCTTGGTTCACCCACCTACACAAGGTTATAGACCCTCAAATTTGACATGGAATATTATTATGTGGTCCTAAAAGTGAATTAAAAATTTAATTAGAGTTTCATGTGTGAGGGATGTATGGAAGCAAATTGTAGTTTATAGGCCTAGAGACCTAATTGAGGGTTAATTAAAAAGAGAAACAAGTGGAGTAAGTATACTTGCACTTAAGATTTGGTCATCAAAATTTATGTATAAATAGAATAATGGGTACTCAAATATATGATTAGTTTTTTAGGATCATCTGTATAATGTCATCGACAAGGATCTTTATCTATTTAGAGGGCTATAAGGAATTGAAGACAAGTATGGGCTTTAGGTGTGAAATGAAGTCTTAGAGAGTGTTTGAGGAATTAAATAATATTGATATAGGTTTTTTAAGTCATAGAAAGGTCTCTCATGAAGAGAGGTTGCATTAGTGAGGATAAAATCAAGATTTGAGGCTATTGAGCAAGAGAGGCATGATGAAATTGATGGACTTCATGACATGTAAGAAGATATGATCACTATTGCAATGTTAGTATAAGAAAACTCCTAAGTAGATGAAAAGTATCAATAAAAAGAGAAATGGGTAGTTCAATGTGAGTTTATGATCAAGGAATGCCACTTGTCACTTTCCAAGCCAAGAGGAGGGAAGTTTAAAGAAGAAGACAAATGTGTTAAGCAAATAGAGAAAACCCTATGCCATTTAGGAAGGAAACATCATAAATAAAAGAACACATATCCTTAAAGACCTTATGAGATTGTTCTATAACTTCATTCTTTATTGTACCTCTTATCATAAGTTCTTGAGACTTATCATTGCTCCCTTCTACACCACTTTTCTCTCTCCTTCTTTCATTCTCTATATATGCAACCTTGTTTGGCTTTGTAAGCATCTTCCAATTGAGTATGGTGAATCCTTGGTCATTTGTATGCCTTGGATCTATAAATATTATTGGTTTTAGCTCCTTCTATGACTATAATTAGTGTGTTTACATGGATAGTTGATCTTGTTAAGTGATTTGCTTAGTCTTCCTTGACATGTTGTCTTATTCTAACACCTATATGTAGTTTGAAATATTATTTTATAGTCCATGTGAAGTGTGTAAGTATAAAAAAAAATTGAGTGAGTTATCTATTCATTAGTGTCATCCTAAACCTCTTGATCAATCCTCCTAGCCTAAGCATCTATCATAAACTCTACATTGAAATGTTGATGTTGTTAGGTTGTGGAGCTAAAAGCTTCACTGATGCAAACAGAGGAGGAGGTTGCAAAAGGGTTGCTGAGTGTGTCAGGCACCGGCGTCGGTCAGGCCAACCGATGTTGGCAGGTAGGAGACAGGAAGCAACCGATGTCGGTCAGAAGTCGGCTGGCGTCGGCGACCCCCAGGCAGACAGGGACCGACGTCGGTCGCCTGTGGTTCGAGCTGCGAGTATATTACAGGCAGTTGGTTGATGAACCAAGTGTTTGCATGATTAGAGCTAATTTTAGACTGAGAGCTGCAGATCTAATTATTGTATTAGGTGTCTAATTATTGTTTGGATGAGATCTATATAATAGACTCATGGTTGTATTGTAAACTAGTGCTAGTGAGTAAGAGAGCAATATTATAAGCTCCTTCTGTGTGTGAGGTGAGCAATGGTGTGTTCCTCCTAGTGCCACAATACCAAGGTGGGTACTGGTTTGGAGAATCAATAGGGTTCTTCAGGGGTGTATGATCTTAGTCAGCTGGTGTGCATGGCTTCTATAGGAGATCTACATGGTAAGTAAGATCATTGATTTGCAGGTGTATGTGTGTGCAAGGTTAAGGTTCACACGTGTGCAGAACTAGATTGATTTGTAGGTGTGCAAGATCAGATAAGACAACAACACAACAGGGAGCAGTATCAGGCAGGATCTACTTGGAGTACAGTGTGTACTCAGATAGATCAAGAGAGGAAGGCAAGGAAGATCCTTCCATAAGTAAGGTCTATTGAGGTGCAGGTTGTTGCAAGTTCAGGAGAGATCTACTTGGAGTACGCTGAGTACTTTTGGAGTGCGTTGAGTACTTGTGGAGTGCGTGGAGCACTTGTGGTGTGTGTGGAGCATAGGTATAAGGTGAACACCAACTCAGTGTTTGAGTTGGGTGTTGGGACCTAAGAGAGAGAGAGCTTTGAGGAGAGAATTACTGTTCACTTGAGGTGTGGGAAGCCTCTGAAGAGGTGGTGGAGAAGAAGTGGCATCTTCTTTATTGTATTCTTTTTTGCAAGAGTTTTAATACAAGTCGTGTATTATCTCTCATATCTTGTGTTATTTCTGGATTCTAGTTACTTGTTGATTCTGGTTATTTCCGCATATTAAGTTGCTTGTATTTGGTAATCAATTGTGTGCTTCTAGTGTTTCATATCCCAACAGATGTGAGAGATTCAGATTTGGAGTAGTGTATGTTAAGGTTAGTCTCATGGTCTACATTTGCACATACGTCAAGTTATTAATGATAAATTGATTTAGTGCATCACCCCCTTAGTTGGTTTTACTTCATGTTATTCCTTTCTCTTTTCCTGTGCAAGTTAGTAGTGGAGCCTAATTGATACATCAAGGGGAGCTAGCTCTATAATCTATAGGTTTAGTCCACTTAAAGGTCACCCACAATCTAGGACTAATTCCATTGCATATCTCAAGTTGAGAGGGCTTGAAACACCCTCTCAAGGGTGCTAATTTGAGATATAACAGTTACACAATGTAACCACCCATTTTAACCTATAAATAGATGTTTGGGACTCATTTGTAAAGTTTAGTGGTTCTAGTTTTAGTTTTGGTTCTAGTGCTGAACTGAGGTTGACATTTAAACAATATAAGGAATTTTGGCAAGATGGATAGAAGGAATATATATATATATATATATATATATATATATATATATATATATATATATATATATACAACCCCATAATAATTTACAAGACTTGATGCCATGAATATTTTTGATGAATGACGTGCATGAGTTTGTCAATCCATTTTGATTTTTATTATTTCAATTGGTTAAAATACTATTGTTAGATAGTCAATGAATATGAAAATTTTAATGTAATTTGTTTTGAATCTGCATTAAGAGTTTATCTAATCATAAAACCTTCATGGGTCAAGAATATGATTTTTGACCATTCTTTTGAGGAAATACATAATTGTTATTTGTCACTTTTCATAGTTTTATTTACTTTGTCTAGTGTATGCATTTTGTTCCTATGTCCAAAATATGTCTTTCTTGTCCCATTTCTATAATAAATTTTTCTTTTACTAAAATCTCGCTTTTCAGATTATTCTAGTGAGTCTCCATGTTTAGCTACCTAGAGTTATCCCTTTTCTTCCTTGGGATTGTTATAACAAATTTTCTATGTTTAACTAGATATATTAATCCCATTATCCCTTATTATTTTATTTTCTCTTTTTCCTCCTTTCCATAATTCCCTTCATTTCCCTTTCTGTCATCTTTCCATACCTTTTGGTTAAATATAGGAAACCCTTGTTGAAAACAATTTTACTGTAAATAGCTCTTTTCTTGCTTTACCTTTTTGGTTTTAATAAAGGTATATCCATCTACTAATAGGATCAAGAATTTTTACCCACATTATTGACTAATGAAGGGACTTTGTCCCCACTCTATTAATTATAAGTCTATATTTATCTCCCTGACAATTTTTTTAACCAACAACTATACAATGTAAAGAGCTAAGGTTTTAAAGCAAAGAGAAGGAAAATATAGTTGTTTGTGCTAGATCAAATTTATTTGAATATAAATTAAGTAATTGAACAGACAAGCATAATGAGTGAAATAATCATAGAATCAAAAAAGTCAACATGGATGGTTCTGCACTCTAAAAGATGATCCACACTATTAGATATATGTAGGACGTGTAGATTAATCCTAGTAGATGAATGCAATCTATTTATAAATCTAAGAATCCATAGGCCCCTTCCTGACCTCTGTTGATGATTGTATCTGGTCACAACCCTGCACATTTTATAAATAAGCCAGTACCCAATTCATTTAATATTTCCATAAATAGTAAGTTGTGATGAATCAATAAAACTCTATTGGTTACACTCATAATTGTATATGAATGTAATGGCATATGAAATATTATTTAGCCTCAATTTTATCCTATTAAGTAAACTTAAGCAAAAAATAGAGTAAACATATTAGTGTGCTCATTCGTTGTCTGTAGCACAACAAACCCCATATTCCTTAGGGTTTCTTTTTTTTTCCTAGGGTTTTAGAATTATGTATTTATTTGTGATTTTTAGACATGATTTTTGTATTTAATATATAATATTTTTCATCTTTTTGAAATCAAATATTTTAACCTTTATACATCAAATGTCTCAATATAATAACAACAAGCTTAGTAGCCTTCGAGTTTGGGGTTTTCCCTACTTTGGTGTATGCCATTCAAAATATAAATTTGCATATGGACAACATGGTGAGAAGGGTAAATATTCATAAATATTTAATTAGTTCAAAAAAAAATGTAGGTATTTTTTTGAGAAAAAAGGGCCAAGATATTAGGATTTTTTCAATTTTGCTGTGATGGTCAAATATAAGGTTGAAATTGCCTAGTGACATTCAAATAGATGTCAAATTTAGGTGTCAATTAGAATCCACACTTGTTGTTGTTGATGCTTGGATTTTCACCCTTGAAGAGATACTCAGTTATCTTCATTCAAGTGGGAAAATGGACTCATCTCTCTTGTTGTGGGTGACAATTTTATTGAGATGAATTTCTAGATTAGGGGTTGGCTCCCCTTGATGTACCACTTGATTGCTGCTTCTGCTAATGATAACTTGGGGGTGAAAAAAGAATGAGGAAAACTAAGAGAAAACCTAAAATAATGGAGGTAATACACTAAAACAAATGATCTACTCATACCTTGAACATACACTTGAAACAAGGATAAGTTACAAATATACTTCTCTCAATGTTGAGTCTCACATCAGTGTTTCAACATGGGGTCCAAGAGATGGCACAAATTTAGGAAGACTTAAGCAATAGGAATTTTCAAGACACTATTGAATTAGCTATTCACTGTCTCTACTATTTCTTTAGACACTTCTTGTTGACTTGCGAGAAGAAAATCACAATGTACCGGTACTAATAGAATTAACATGTGACGGTAAATAGAAATTACACTAGCACAAGACTAATACCAAACATGTACACTTAATGCACTCATTTAATGAGGTAAAACACTTGTCTTTATTGATTCAAGGTAAAAATTTGGAAGGGATTCACCATACCAAGCTGAGAGATCCTCAAAGAGCCAAGAGAATCCATATTTATAGCCTTTGAGAGAGAGATCGAGCAAAGGGAGTTCAAGGTTATTTGGACATGTGTCAATCTTGAAAATAGAAATAGTTACATTGCATTCTATAAGAAACTCCATTTACAATTACACTAGTGGAAACAAGATATGTCAAACTACATTTTGCTCTAGATGGGTCCATCTGTTGGAATGTCATTTCAATGCAAGTTGTTCTTTACTGGCTCATCGAACTATGTAACGGTGCAATAACTCAAACTACCAGTGTACCTATTTTTGATTGTTATGTATTAGAGCTTTGAATTTATATGATTTTTGACCTTTATATTTTCCTTCTAGTTCTAATCGAGCCTTTCTTTTAAACTTTAATGGCTATTTCCTATAGTCTAAGATTGACATTTTATGGGCTATCACTCCTTTGTTTGAATCCCAATGGCTAATTTTAGTAGTCTAAACTTGATGTTTTATGGGTTGTCACCTTTTAGGTATTTATTTTAGCTGATTTATTTAAAATAATTCTTCGAAAAATCTTTTTGAAAGAATTCTTTTGGGTTTTCTGTAAATGACCCTTTGGCTTTGTGCAAATGACCCTTCATTTCTTTGAAAAGACCCCTTCAAGAAGTTTGAAAAGGACTCTCCACTTCAATTTTTTTGTATTTGTACCTTTTCTTGTGGACAATTTGCCTAAACAACCCTTCAAACTTTCTTCTCTTTAGCATTGTTTCAGATAATTTGTCCAAAAGAATTCATTTGAGCTCTTCTTCTTTTCCTCTCAGCATTTTTGCAAGGAACAATTTCTCATTTCCTTCAGACAAATTTTCTGAAGGAATTCCTTTGGATTTTTTGTGGATGCCCTTAAAAAAAATGGTCACATACTGTTCAAAAGATTGAAAATGATCCTTTGAAAGTGCAAGTGTCCTTCAATATTTTTGTCACCTACCCTTTAGAAAAAATGAAGTGCCTTTCAAAATTTTGGAATGGTCCACTTGTCCCTCGACTTCAATTCCTTCGGATTTTTGTGCCCTTAAATTTGTGCAAAATATCCCATCAAAAATCTTGAAGTGCCCTTCTGAAAGGAACATACCCTTCAAAAGAAATGTAAATGACCCTTTTGACTTGAAAGTGGCCTTCAGAAAAATGTAAGTGTCCTTAAAAAAACCTATAGTTGTACTTCAAACTTTTGGAAACGGTCCACTTAACCTCAAAGATACCCTTTAAAAAGATGAAACATACCCTTTAGACTTTTGGAAATGATCCATTTTCCCTCTAAAAATTCTTGATTGTCCTGTCAAAAAAATGAAAGAGACCACTTTATCTTTAGGAGATTTCATTTGGACAAATTATCCAAAAGAATTTGTCACTTGGCCGGAAGAAAACCCAAAAGAAATACACTTAAAAAAAAGAGGCCCTGGACAAAAAGTTTGAAGTAATTCTTCAAAGGTTCAAGACACAAAACCCGAAAGAATTTATCAAAGGCTTGGTAAAGACCAAAAAGGACTTTATGAAAGAATTAGGTTTGCACATTTGTTATGGGCTTGTATAGAACACTTCCTACATACTTGACTTGACCAAAGATATAGACTTAGGTAGCTAAATTTTTAGATAGGGGGTGACTAATTTTGATTTGAAAAGCCAAAATTTGGTCAATGGTTATTTTAGAGTATCTTGATTTATTTTTTGGGTTTCGATCGACGAGTAGAGGTCCCTCAACTCATCCCACAATGGATCCTTATTCATTCCTTTTTCCCCCCTTTCGGCGCCCTTTAAATTTTTTTGCTAAGTATGGGTTTCAGTCCACCACTTCCATGTGGTAGCTTGATGCTCATTTAGCTCATGAACCTTTTGTCCCTTGAGAGGAGAAGTGTTTCCTTGACACACATCATTCCCACTACCTTCAAGGCATGTTCTTATCTTTTTTAAGTTGAGTTCTTGATGATGCTATCAAGTGAAATGGGTCCCACCCACTAAATAGATAGAGCTACATTCTGTGGCCTAACATGTGTCATCCTCATGCTTATCCAAATAAGTATCAAGTCTGTTAGAAAATTGGAGATGTGGCACTGGACAAAAGTGGGTCCTTCTTTTGGGCAAAGCTTTTGAAACACTTTAGGCCCCACCTAAAATATGATCTATTATTTTGGGATGGGTTTCTTAAGGTCACTTCAAATGATGTAGGTAGACAGCTTCAAAAGTAGACACATGTCACTTCCACTCTCATCCAAGCTAAAGGAAACTCTTGGCCCCTCTGAGAAAGCACCTAGTCAACACATGGCTTCTTCATGCTCATTATTGATAAGGAAGTGCCTAACCCCTTCCAGATGAGCCTCAACATGACATGTGGTGAACTAACACTCACTAGAATAAGGAAAATCCATTTCCCCATCAGAGATGTGTTTAATTTCCATGTGTCATCTCCATATTCTTTTGAAAAAGGGACCGATCTGTTAGTTATTAAAATCACCATTTGATGGAGACAATCAAGCATGACTAGGCAACAGTCCCAAAAGTTGACACAACATCACCATGATTCTCTGAAGCATAAGTGGTTTGTAATAGAATGAGGTAATTGCATCATATCCAAGATGTAGGGGCCTAACTGCACTCATGTTCTAGATCAACTTTCAATTGCATAACATCATGGGTGTGAATGAGGGAATCTCTAGGTCATTTCATCGATTGACATCCCCTCCTATATATATGGAAGTTCTCCTTTTGCATTAGGGGGGTTGGAAATTACTTGTATTATTTTATAATTTGCTTACTTTTAGAAAACCATTGATATAGAGTAGGATATAATAGTAGATAAAGTTTTCATTCAAAACTTCAACATGTGCACCTCATAGATATTCATTTCCCTATCCAATAATGAAGAGAATGTGATGTTTTATATCATTTGAGTTATAAACTATCTCTACTAATCATACCTTGTCTTCTACTTCTCTAGTATAGATTTTTATATATGGTGTATATTTTAATTCATGCTCTATGCCCCTTTATGATCTATAGTTTCTTAAGAAATCTATGCTATTTTATGCAAATTTTATGTTTGTGTTTCAAAATCTCTAGCTTATCACCTTAGATTAGATCTTACTTCTCAAGTTATTTCCCATTTTATTTCTATCCCTTTTCACCCCTCCCCTAAGATCATAATGAAGAGTCAGCCTCTAAAATCTCAGAGGTCACTTCATAGACCACAATCGGTCCCACATCTGTGAAGCTTTCCATAGATTTGTTATTTACGTTAGGGTGAAGGTTTTATGCATCAATAGTTATAATATTTTATAGCACACCTGGTAGGACCTGAAACCACAATTCCATGATTAGAATTCAGACTTATCATCCATCAGACAAGAGTTTATGAGCCAAAGGCTTATAAAAAGGTCACAAACTATAAATAATCCAAATCTTTTAGTGCCACCCTTGGGTGTTCTTACTCACCAAAGAGCTGTAACTATCTTCATTACGCAACAACAACAATAATAAATGGCATGAACAGGGCCCTTGAGAAACTTTGTGTCATGAGACAACGGTAGCTCACTTGTCCCATCTATCCCTTTGACCTAATGGGATCCTATACCCTCAAATGCCCTGAAAGTTCTCCCTAAGTTCTCAGGAGAATACTTCAAGACCATAACCATGCACCTCCAAGATGTGGTGAATGTGTTCACAATACCCTACATCAACTCACAGAATGTAGTTCTAAGGCTACTAGCAGCCTCTTTCAAAGGATGCACCCTTGATTGGTATAGATCTTTATCGGCCAACTCTATTTCCACTTGGGATGACCTAGGTGATAGTTTCTTCAAGTAATTTTACAAAAAGGTAGATCGATATTCTCTCTAAAATAGTTAATAACCATCAAGAGGGGTCCACAAGAGGCTATGGTTGATTTCAATACCAAGTTTAAGAAGACCTGGCAAAAGAGCTCGCATGCATCTTGACCTCCCATAGGCATAGCCATAGTATTTTATCTAAAGGCTCTCAATTTAGACATCAAAATCATGATTCAATTACTTTGGGAGAAGATTCTACTAGATGCATATGAGATCATGGTGAGGGTAGAGAATAAATTGATATATGCAAGGAAACTCTCTCCTCGATCGTCGATGTTAATATTTATCAAAATATCTATGCCGTTATAGGGAGAAATGTTGAGCACTTTAGGAACCCTAACTTCTTCTATGTATGTATAACTACCCACTCAGACGAGTGCCTCCACTATGTCTTCAATGGTTGTTGAGATGAATGACATGAATTGAATTTTAAGGAACTTTTCTAATGAGATCATCAACCTCAAAAGTCAACAAGCTACTCCTTCAAAACCCACATATAATAACTATTAGGAAAGGAGACCCCCTTATCAAAAAAACCAATATCAAGAGAGGCAAAGGCCAAATTATCAAGGAATAAATAACCAAATGCCAAAAAACCAAGGGTTGAATTATTAGATGCAACCCACCAACCAAATGGCCATGGTTCCTAATCCCTTGCATATAGTGGTGCCTAGCACGAATAAAGAGTTGGCAGCCAATCAAAATAATCTTGTAGATGATTCTAACTCATGGTGATTCCCTTGCAATGAATGTCATAGACCCCAAAATTATATTAGGAGAAATTTATAATAGAAGTTCACTAAGCAATGGTGATGAAGAAATGCCCAAGATTTGGCCTATGCTTACCAATGTCTAGGGATTGAAAATGCCATCTTGATGGCACACATGAAAGGTATGTCCCTAGAATAAGAAGGGGAAATAGTCTCAGATCATGCACTCTTCTCTTAGGTAGAGGGTGAAGATGTGGTCTTCCCTAATGAAGTCCCTATCTATCGAGCCCCATAGATAAAATAAAACTATTATACGCACTCAAAAAAGAGGTTGGCTATGAGCCCAGGGACTACTACAGTGCTCGAGGTTATCATCAAAAAGACTTTGACACTCTAACCTCCACCTGTGGTCTATCAAAGATGTAATGAGATAGTAGAAAATAAGAAGAAAGGTCTCGAGGTCTTGTCCCTAAGTTCATATAATGTGGTGGAACAATTGAATAAAGTGTTAACCAATGTCTCTCTCTAGGATGTCTTGTCCATCCCAGAATAGAAGACCTTGTTAAAAGAAGCCTTAAAATAAAAATAAAAACTTGAACCAAATAAACCAAGCACAGTACCCATAAAGGAGAAAGGAAAGGAAGCCAACATAAGCACTCAACCCCAAACCTCCACTACATTCATCAACATCAAGGAATAAGTAAGCAAGACAAAGCCTACCTCTTTCTACTTGACTCTAATTATAGGCAAGAAACTACTGTATAACTCTATGATAGACTCAGGAATGAGTACTACAGTAATGTCTAAGCAAATAGCCGATGCATTACAATTGAAATATGAGCCCTTAAATAAGGGTGTGATGAAACTAGATGGGAAGAAGGTTCAAACTTTAGGCATCATCAGAGTTCTACCCCTCAAGTTATATTCCTACTCGAACATTACTGTGTCTCAAGATATCACAATAATAGATATACCACTTATCTTTGGGTTATGTCTGTCCAGAGATTTCACCACCAAGATCAATGGATATATATCACTTGATTGGTCTCATGTAATCTTGAGGACTAAATATGGATCAAAACTAAACATACTATATGAACCCTTTCACTCAGAGCTCGTAGTAGATGAGGTGATGGAAAAATTTGAAGTGACACACACTTCCTTCACAAAGATGGAGACACATTATATAAAAATGATTGAAGAAGATTATGTTGAGGACAATAGAAGCCATGAGGCAGGGGCCCTAATCAATGACTTCATCCAAAGTGACCCATTTACAAACTTTGATGCCATAGGTCTCAGAGCATACATCATCCATGATGAATATCAAGCCATTCTCAAGATGAGACCAAAGCAAAAGGCTTGAAAAGGATTCCAAACTTTAGACCCTACATTTTGATAGAGCAAGATGCAAGAATGACTCTAGAGTCAGGATCTGGATGACATCTCCTTCCAGGAAGGAAATTCTTTGAGACTGTCACTTTTAGTTCTCCTACACAAATAATGAGGCTAAGTATGAAGCTATTATCCATGGCCTTAATCTCATGAAATGGATGGGTGTAAAATAACTAAAAGTGTATGGTGACTCTGAGTTGGTAGTAAGGCAAGTAAGAGGAGTAGTCACAATAAAGAATATGTGCATGAGATCATACCATCATCACATATGGGATCTAATTGAGTCTTTTGAAGCCTCTAATATTCATATTATCCCAAGGGTTGAGAATAGAGAGGCTGATAAGATGGTAACCATAGGTTCCCAATTTGACTTGACAATGGATATTTTCACCAATGAGCAGGCAATAAGGGTGATCATCAGGCCCACCATCCGTGACAATGACCAAAATTGGTAGGTGTTTGAGAGTGATGCCCAAATTACTATGTTCCTCCAATAATCCCATGAATTCACAGAGTAGCTACAACTAAAGATTGAGGAGGCCTATGAAGGCTAGATTCTACAATTAAGAAATAATAAATTACCAAAAGGGCTTATCACACTAGAAAATTTATTTGACTTTAATGATGCAAAGAATGATAAATGCAAGTTTGCTATAGAAAAGGGTGATTATTGTGAACTCAATATTGGATATGGATGAGAACTAAAAGTTGGGAAAAGGGTCCCTAAAAAAGATAAAGAGAGGCTGGTGTCTTTCTGTGATTGATATGAAGACGTCATCACATGGACCTATGATGACCTAAAAGAGTATGATCAAGAAGTCATACAACACACCATAGATTTGATGGAAGGAGCCAAACCCATCTGACAAAAGCAGTGATTGGTAAATCCTAAGATTGAATCCTTAATGGCTCATGAGCTAAGGAAACTAATCAATTCAAATACTATATACTTGATTAAGTATTCAATTTGGGTATTTAACCTAGTCCCTGTGAGGAAGAAAAATTGAGAAATTCAACTGCGTGTAGATTTTCAAGATTTAAACAAAGTATATTTGAAAGACCATTATCCCCTTCTTTCCATGGAGTAGATCCTCCAAACAGTAGTAGGTACTAAAATATTCTCCCTGTTAGATGGATTCTCTAGATATAACCAAGTCTAGGTAAAATAAGATGACCAACACAAAAGCACCTTCGCCACTAAGTGGGGAACGTTCACATACAAAAAAATGCCTTTCGGCCTTTCAAATTCAAGGGAAATGTTTCAGTAGACAATGGATGTAGCTTTCAAGGGGTTTATCAATGAAATCATCCTCATCTACCTAGATGACCTCACTGTGTTCTCAAAGAAAAAAGAGGATCATTTAGAACACCTAGATAAGGTTTTTCAAAGGTGTCAGGAGTTTGAGGTTTATTTAAACCCCAAGAAATGTGTTTTTGGGGTGCCCTAGGGAAAATTTCTCAAGTATGTAGTATTTGAGGATAAGATTACCATCGGCCTAAAGAGAATAGAAACCATTAAGAACTTGTATTTTTATTGATAAATAAGAAGGGAGTCCAATCCTTCCTCAGGAAGATCAATTTCATTAGTAGATTTATATCCAATTTCACAAGATTGGTTAGACAAATCACCTTGATGTTTAAAAAAGATCAAAATTTCAAGTGGATGCCCAAGGGAAGGTCCACCTTAGAAAAGATCAAAGATGCAATATCTATCATGCCTATGCTTGCCAATCCTGACTTCTCCAAAGACTTTGTCATGTATGTTTACAGGAGTGAAAACAACATTACAACGGTGCTAACTCAAAGAGGAGAGGGGAACAAAGAAGAGAATCCCATCACATTCAATTCAAAAACATTGCATTAATATGAAACTAGGTATAACTTCATGGAAATACAAGCCTTCACCATCGTCAAGGGTCTTAAGAAGTTTAGGCATCTAGTGGTGGCCAGTAAAGTAATGATTTACATGGCACACTCCAACGTGCATGAATATATCATGGAAGGAGAAATCATGGAAAAGAGGGCTAACTAGATCACTAAGATCCTAGAATAGGATGTAGAAGTCAAGCTGACAAAATTAATCAAAGGAAGAATAATCTATGAATACCTAGCCCAGTGTACAAACATGCCAAAAGAGGAACTAAACCCAACTGAAATAATCCTCATAAACTAGTTTGAAATCAATGAGTCTTGGATAGCTGACCAGGTCCTTTTCATGTAGACTGATAGATATCTAGATAGCCTCCCCATACATGAAAGATGCTTTTATAGATTGTAGGGTTCCAGTTATATCCTAGTTTATGGGATCATTTTAAAAAGGAACTTTGATGGATAAATCCTCTGATGTGTTGATAGATCCGAAGTAAAAAAATCCTCCAAGATATGCACTTCACTCCCCCAGGTGGCCATTTCTTAAGCAAGACCATCATGATAAAGATCATGTGTATAAGATATTATTGGCTGATAAAGTTTGTATATTGATATCAAGTAGTTAAAAGATGTTAGAAGTACCAATTCTTCATTGAAAAGAGGAGATATTCCACCATGCCTTTCAATCTGATCATAATCGATGAGCCCTTCACACAATGGGGCTTGGAATTCATTCGGATGATCAACCCTGTCTCTAGTGTAGGTCACAAATGGATACTAATAGCTATCAATTACTTCACTAGGTAGACTGAAGCAGTCCCATTAAAATAAGTGATCAAGAATGTGATCCTCGGCTTTTATGAAAAGCTCATAGCAAAATTTGGCTCCCCAATGATGATAATTTTAGATAATGTGAAAGCTTTTCTCGAGCCCAAAATCTCTAAATTCATGATACAGAATGGCATTTTCCTGAAAGCTTCATCCAATTACTACCCATAAGGGAACATGTTTGCTGAGTTTATTAATAAAAACTTAATCCAACTCATCGAAAGGATGTGTAATGAAAAGTAGTGGGAGTGGTACCTCCATGTGAAAACAACCCTATGGGTGGACCACATCACTCCTAAACAAATATTGAAGACTTCCTCATATGAACTGGTATATGGAAAGGAAGTCGTTATGTAGGTATCCTCTAAGATTTTTGCATGAAAACTCTTGAAAGCTATCTAAATTGAAGAAAATGGAGTGATGGAAGTTTGGCTTGTCAAATTACTCAAGCTCTAAAAAGAGAGAGAACAAACTTGTAATGTGAAAATCATTTGATAGCGGATGGTCAAGAAATGGTTTGATAAGAAGACATCAGACCCAGGTTTCAAACTTGGAGACCTAGTCTTGAAATATGATTAACAGGTTGTGAAACTAGGACAACGCACAAAATTTGACTCCTTATGGAGGGGACCTTTCTACATCATCAATGTTAAACAAAGGGGCACTTTTGAATTAGAAGTCTTGGAGGGAAATACCTTAGAGATTCTTGTCAATGAGATTGACCTAAAACATTTCTAATAAACCCCATTCACCCCTTATATATAATTAAGTAGTTTCCTTCCTATTCTTTCCCTTTTATTATTTCCCCTTTCTTTGCCTTATTTTCTTCCCTTTCATTGTTTCCTTTTCAATAAGTGCCATTAGCATAAGTAATGTTAGTTGTTAGTGTATACACAGTAGCTCCGATACCACTTGTTAGGATCTTAGATCACAATTGATTACTTTTGTATAAGCAACTAAACACAGACTTAAACTAGAAGTAATAAGTAACTAGAAATTAGAAACAACAAAGAATAGGAGATACGAGAAATAATACAAATCTATATTAAACTCTTCCAAAAGGAAATACAATGGAGAAACCTCTCTCTCCTCACACCTCATAGATGTACAATAATTCTCCTTCAAGAGTTCTCTCTCTCAATTAATTACAACCAACTCAAATCCTGAGTTATCTCCAATAGATCTTCTTGATCTTGCACCTTGCAGATCTAACTGATCTTGCTCACCCCTTGTGTTGCAGATCTTTTTGATCTTGCTACCCCACAGATCTAACTGATCTTACACACACCTCTCCCACAAATCTTCTTGATCTTGCACACTTGCAAATCTAATTGACCTTGCTTACATTACAATACAACCCCATGGGTCTCTTAAATAGAACCCAAAGCAAACAATAATTAGAAAAGCAGACTCAAGACTAAAATTAGTCTTTACATGCAAACTAACTGTTTGTCTAAAATTAGAATAGTTCTGGAAACACACAAGTGACCAATGTCAGTTCCTATATGATCAATGTCGACTGACCATAATCAATGCCAGTTACTATGTAGCTGAAGATAATCAATGTCGATCGACCCCTAACTGATATCGATTAGCTCTGACTGATGTCAATTACTGTGTAACCCAACAACCTCCAAATTTGCACATTTAGTGAAGCTTTTAGCTCCACAACTCAACTATCTCCCACTTGGAGATAAATAGTTGCACCTGTACCTGTACAACAAAATCTTCTAATTTATTTTTAGCTTGTTTCTCCCTCTTCAACTGACCATCCTCCAATACCTATCTAATGAAGTGGTACCTAAGCTGTATATATCTGGTTCTTGAATGAAAGGCTAAATTTTTTGTCAAATGAATTGCACTTTGAATATCACTATATAATCTGCAACTCTCTTGCTCCTTTAGCAACTATTCTATGAATCGAGTCATCCAAATCATTTTTTTGGTAGCCTCTGTGACTGCATTGTATTTTGCCTCTATAGTAGACAAGGCAACAACTTTTTGCAACTTTGAAATCCAGCTAACCGTTGTTCCACCAACAGTGAAAACATATCCTGTGGTGCTTCTCCTGCCATCCAAGTCACCTGCCATATCCAAATCTATATACCATGTAGAGAAGTGTTTGACCCTCCATAAAATAAATGCTTATTATTGGTCCCTCTCAGATATCTGAGAATCCACTGAACTGCTTTCAAGTGTTCCTTTCCTGGATTGGCCATAAACTTGCTGACAACTCCCACTGCTTGGGCAATATCTGGTCTAGGCGTGCTTACCGGTTTTGCATCCTGCATATTGAACCTCTCCAACACCAACCTGGCCATATGTCTCATTTGTCCATTCTCTCCTTCCTTTACCCTGTAAATCTATTCATTTTTTAGTGCTTTCTTTTCGGCTAGCAACTCTACCAAATCCCACGTTTGGTTCTCTTCTAAGGAATCAATTTCCTCATTCATGCCATGCTCCCACTCTTTTTTTGATTCTACCTGCATTGCCTCAACAAATATTTCTGGTTTTCCACCATCAGTGAGCAACAAGTAGGATAAAGAAGGGGAATAACGAATTTGAGGTTTACTTACCCTTTTGGACCTCCTCATGGGCGTTTAAGACTCATTGATAGCTTGCTATCCACCCAAATTTTGTTTTGATAGTGACTGATCCCGGTCATCTCTTGGTCTACACCTGATCGATGTCAGTTCCACCTAACTGACCTGATCGATGTCAGTTACCATTTGATCGATGTCAGTTTCCACCTGCCCGACATCATCGACTTTAGTCTTCATCTGACCGATGTCGGTTCCCGTCTGATCGAAGTTGATCTCTGACTGACCGATGTTGGTGTCTGTGTTTTCTTGTGAGTGATAATTTTTACCCGCGAGCTCATTTTGAAACATAACCTCATCCAAATCAAGATTGTCTTGCTCAAAATTATTCAGCCTCTTGAGTTGATCTCTATACATCACCTTCTCATTGAAAACCAAGGCTTTCCATTTCTTAATTATGTCAAAAATATCAAATTTCTTCTTTATGCAATAAACCCATATCTTTCTTGTAGTATCATAAATGAAAAAAATATAATACTATGATCCTCCAATAGAAGCTCCCTGAGCTGGTCCCCACATGTCTGTGTGAACAAGCTCCAACTTATGCTTCTTTTTTGTTGACCCAGTTTTGAGAAACCTCACTTTCTTCTGTTTCTCAAAAATACAATACTAACAGAAATCTAGATCTATTAAATCTGAAAGCTTATCTTTTGACTTAAGAACATCCATTCCCTTCTCACTCATGTGACCAAGTCTACAGTGCCACATATTTGCATCTACATATGAAGTAGATAAGATAGAAGGAGAATCAATAATACAAGTAGATAGATAAAGTGTACCTACTTTCTTACCTCTAGCTAATACAAGTGCATCCTTGGAAACTTTCCAAGATTCAGCTGTGAGAGTTACTGTGCAACTCTCATCACCCAATTTTTTTGCAGAAATTAGATTCTTCTTCAGGATGGGTACATGCATGACATCCTTCAACACCCATGTGTTGCCATTCTATAATTTCAGCTGCACTTTTTCTTTGCCAACAATTTGACAAGGCTCACCATCCCCTAAATAAACTTTTTCAAAGTCTCCATGGACATAATCATTGAAAAATTCTCTATTTGGGGTTGCATGGAAAGAAGCACTAGAATCTAAAACCCATGATTCTACCTGACTATCCAAAGAAAATATAAGAGCATCTTGTGCAACAATACCTGCATCATTTACTTCTTTATTACCTTCATGCTAATCTTCTTTCAACCAACAATCTTTCTTTGCATGTCTTTTTTTTCCACAATTTCAGCAGGTTATACTTCTATTTTTTGATTTGGATCTACTACCTATCTTTGACCTTAATTTCCCTTGCTTGCCCTTCTCTCTTTTCCATCCCCTACTTTCAACACTTAAAGCATTGCCTAATGTTTTCCCTGTGCTTTTTTTACAAATTTATTCATTCAAGATTACACTAACAACATCATCAACTTTCAAGATATTTGAAACAGACGCAGTATTACTAACTATTATTACCAAACTATCCCAACTTTCAGGTAAAGAGCATAAGATTAAGAGAGCCTTAATTTTATTATCAAAAACTATTTTGACTTAAATTAACTGATTTAATAATCCATGGAAATCATTAAGATGACTATATACAGATCCACCTTCTTGCATTTGCAAATTAAGTAATTGCTTCATAAGATATACCTTATTCAAAGTTGAGGGTTTTTCATATAAATTTGCCAAAGTATCCATTAACTCTATCGTTGTCTTTGCCTGTGATAAGTTGGAAATCACAGACGATGCCAGGCTCAACCTTATAGATCCAAGAGCCTTTCTATCAAGAACATTTCATTCTTCATCTTGCATATCTGTGGGCTTCATTGAAACCCCACCCAACGGTAAGTACATATCTTTCTGATACAGATAATTTTCTATCTGCATCCTCTATAATTGATAATTATTGCCATTGAATTTCTCCATTCTTAGTGTACTTTCTTCTGCCATTGCTTTACTCCTACTCAAACAGAAACCCCTGTGAGTGACTTCTGTAATCAACAAACATTAACCTGCTTTGAAAACTTGGGCTTTTCTTCTACCTGGCTCTGATACCACTTATCAGTTGTTAGTGTATACACAGTAGCTCAGATACCACTTATCAAGATCTTAGATCACAATTGATTACTTTTGTATAAGCAACTAAACACAGAATTAAACTAGAAGTAATAAGTAACTAAAAATAAGAAACAACAAAGAATAGGAGATATGAGAAATAATACAAGTCTATATTAAACTCTTCTAAAAGGAAATACAATGGAGAAACCTCTCTCTCCTCACACCTCATAGATGTAAAATAATTCTCCTTCAAGAGTTCTCTCTCTCAATCAATTACAACCAATTCAAATCCTGAGTTGTCTCCAGCAGATCTTCTTGATCTTGCACCTTGCAGATCTAACTGATCTTGCTCACCCTTTGTGTTGCAGATCTTCTTGATCTTGGTACCCCACATATCTAACTAATCTTGCACACACCTCTCCCACAGATCTTCTTAATCTTGCACACTTGCAGATCTAATTGACCTTGCTTACATTATAATACAACCCCATGGGTCTCTTAAATAGAACCCAAAGCAAACAATAATTAGAAAAGTGGACTCAAGACTAAAATTAGTCTTTACATGCAAACTAACTGTTTGTCTAAAATTAGAACAATTTTAGAAACACACAGGTGGCCGATGTCGATTCTTGTTTGATCAATGCTAGTCGACCATAAATGATGATAGTTACTATGTAGCTAAAGATAATCGATGTTGGTCGACCCCTAACCGATGTCGGTTGGCTCTGACCAATGTTGGTTACTATGTAACCCAGTAACCTCCACATTTGCACATTCAGTGAAGCTTTTAGCTCCACAACTCAACAATATCTCACTTGGAGATAAACAACTGCACCTGTACCTGTATAACAACATCCTCTAATTTGTTTTTGGCTTGTTTCTCCCTCTTCAAGTTCAATTTTGAAGACCAACAAAAGTTGAATGAAGATTCAACTTCTCCTTTGTTACCATCTTTGTTAACATATCTACAGGGTTCTTATCTATATGAATCTTTTCCAGCTTCAACTGACCATCCTCCAATACCTATCTAATAAAGTGGTACCTAAGCTGTATATATCTAGTTCTTGAATGAAAGGCTGAATTCTTTGCCAAATGAATTGCACTTTGACTATCAATGTACAATCTACAACTCTCTTGCTCCTTTCCAAACTCTTCCATGAACTGAGTCATCCAAATCATTTCCTTGCTAGCCTCTGTGATTGCAATGTATTCTGCCTCTGTAGTAGACAAGGCAATAAATTTTTGCAACTTTGAAATCCAACTAACCGCTGTTCCACCAACAGTGAACACATATCTTGTGGTGCTTCTCCTGCCATCCAAGTCACCTGCCATATTCAAATCTACATACCCATGTAGAGAAGTGTTTGACCCTCCATAGCATAAATTCCTACTACTGGTTTCTCTCAGATATATGAGAATCCACTAAACTATTTTTCAGTTTTTCTTTCCTAAATTGGCCATAAACTTGCTGACAACTCCCACTGCTTGGGCAATATCTGGTCTAGATGTGCTTACCGATTTTGCATCTTGCATATTGAACCTCTCCAACACCAACCTGGCCATATGTCTCATTTGTCCATTCTCTCCTTCCTTTACCCTGTAAATACATTCATTTTTCAGTGCTTTCTTTTTGGCTGGCAACTCTACCAAATCCCACATTTGGTTCTCTTCCAAGGAATCAATTTTCTCATTCATGCCATGCTCCCACTATTTTCTAGATTCTACCTGCATTGCCTCAACAAAACTTTTTGGTTCTCCACCATCAGTGAGCAACAAGTAGGATAAAGAAGGGGAATAACAAATTTGAGGTTTACTTACCCTTTTGGACCTCTTCATGGGCGTTTGAGACTCATTGATAGCTTGTTGTCTGCCCAAATTTTGTTCTAACAGTGACTGATCTCGATCATCTCTCAGTCTGCACCTGACCGATGTCAATTCCACCTGACCAACCTGACTGACGTCAGTTTCACCTGCCCGACATCATTGACTTCGGTCTTCATCTGACCGACATCAATTCCTGCCTGATCGACGTCGATCTCTGACTGACCAATGTTGGTGTCTATGTTTTTCTGTGAGTGATAATTTTTACACATGAGCTCATTTTGGAACATAACCTCATCCAAATCAAGATTGCTCTACTCAAAATTATTCAACTTCTTGAGCTGATCTCTGTACATCACCTTCTAATTGAAAACTAAGGCTTTCCATTTCTTAATTATGTCAAAAACATTAGATTTCTTTTTTATGCAATAAATCCATACCTTTCTTGTAGCATCATTAATGAAAGAAACATAATACTGTGATCCTCCAATAGAAGCTCCCTGAGCTGGTCCCCACACGTCTATGTGAATAAGCTCCAACTTGGGCTTCTTTTTTGTTGACCCAGTTTTGAGAAACCTCACTTTTTTCTATTTTTCAAAAATACAATGCTCACAAAATCTAGATCTATCAAATATGAAAGCTTACCTTTTGACTTAAGAACATCCATTCCCTTCTCACTCATGTGACCAAGCCTACAGTGCCACATCTTTTCATCTACATCTGAAGTAGATAAAATAGAAGGAGAATCAGTAATACAAGTAGATAGATAGAGTGTACCTACTTTCTTACCTCTAGCTAATACAAGTGCACCCTTGAAAACTTTTCAAGATTCAGCTGTGAGAGTTACTGTGCAACCCTCATCACCTAACTTTCTTGCAGAAATCAAATTCCTCTTCCGAATGGATACATGCATGACATCCTTCAACACCCATGTGTTGTCATTCTATAATTTTAGCTGCACTTTTCTTTTGCCAACAATTTGACAAGGCTCGCCATCCCCTAAATAAACTTTTTCAAAGTCTCCATGGACATAATCATTGAAAAATTCTCTATTTAGGGTTGCATGGAAAGAAGCACTAGAATCTAAAATCCATGATTCTACCTGACTATCCAAAGAAAATGTAAGAGCATCTTGTGCAACAATACCTACATCATTTACTTCTTTATTACCTTCATGATGATCTTCTTTCAACCAACAATCTTTCTTTACATGTCCTTTTTTTCCACAATTCTAGCAGGTTATACTTCCATTTCTAGATTTGGAACTACTGCCTATCTTTGACCTTGATTTTCTTTGTTTGCCCTTCTCTCTTTGCCATCCCCTGCTTTCAACACTTAAAGCATTACCTGATGTTTTCCCTGTGTTTTTCCTACAAATTTATTCATTCAAAATTACACTAACAACATCATCAACTTTCAAGATATTTGAAGCAGACGCAGTATTACTAACTGCCACTACCAAACTATCTTAACTTTCAGGTAAAGAGCATAAGATTAAGAGAGCCTTAATTTCATTATCAAAAACTATTTTGACTGAAATTAATTGATTTACTAATCCATGGAAATTATTAAGATGACTATATACAGATCCACCTTCCTGCATTTGCAAATTAAATAATTGCTTCATAAGATATACCTTATTCAAAGCTGAGGGTTTTTTATATAAATTTGCCAAAGTATCCATTAACTCTACCGTTGTCTTTGCCTGTGATAAGTTGGAAATCATAGAAGATGCCTGGCTCAACTTTATAGATCCAAGAGCCTTTCTATCAAGAACATTCTATTTTTCATCTTGCATATCTGTGGGCTTCATTGAAACTCCACCCAATGGTAAGTACAGATCTTTCTGATACAGATAATCTTCTATCTGCATCCTCCATAATTGATAATTCTTGCCATTGAATTTCTCCATTCTTAGTTTACTTTCTTTTGCCATTGCTTTACTCCCACTCAAACAGAAACCCCTGTGAGTGACTTTTGTAATCAACAAACACTAACCTGCTCTTAAAACCCGAGATTTTCTTTGACCTGGCTCTGATACCACTTGTTAGTTGTTAGTGTATACATAGTAGCTTAGATACCACTTGTCAAGATCTTAGATCACAATTAATTACTTTTGTATAAGCAACTAAACACTGAATTAAATCAAAAGTAATAAGTAACTAGAAATCAGAAACAACAAATAATAGGAGATACGAGAAACAATACAATTCTATATTAAACTCTTCCAGAAGGAAATACAATGGAGAAACCTCTCTCTCCTCACACCTCATAGATATACAGTAATTCTCTTTCAAGAGTTCTCTCTCTCAATCAATTACAACCAACTCAAATCCTGAGTTGTCTCCAGCAGATCTTCTTGATCTTGCACCTTGCAGATCTAACTGATCTTGCTCACCCCTTGTGTTGCAGATCTTCTTGATCTTTCTACCACACAGATCTAACTAATCTTACACACACCTCTCCCATAAATCTTCTTGATCTTGCACACTTTCAGATCTAATTGACCTTGCTTACATTACAATACAACCCCATGGGTCTCTTAAATAGAACCCAAAGCAAACAATAATTAGAAAAGTAGACTCAAGACTAAAATTAGTCTTTACATGCAAACTAACTGTTCATCTAAAATTAGAATAGTTCTAGAAACACACAGGTAACCGATGTTAGTTCCTATCTGACTGATGCCGATCGACCATAACCAATGCCGATTACTGTGTAGCTGAAGATAATCGATGTCGGTCGACCCCTAACTAATGTCAGTTGGCTCTGACCGATGTCAGTCACTATGTAACTTAGCAACCTCCATATTTGCACATTTAGTGAAGCTTTTTGCTCCACAACTCAATAATCTCTGACTTGGAGATAAACAGCTGCACCTGCACTTGTACAACAACATCCTCTAATTTGTTTCTAGCTTGTTTCTCCCTCTTCAAGTTCAATCTTGAAGACCAAGAAAAGTTAAATTTCTCCACTCAAATTTTGATTGAGACTCTATCTCTGCTGGATTTCATCTTCAATATGGATACCAATGCCAATGTTAGTGACTACCAGTTGGGCGCACTCTACCTCTTAACCATGGTGAGGCAAAGATTGGTATTCAAAATGGATTTCATGAAAGCCATCACTTTTCGCATGAAGGACAAGCTTGAAAATTTATTGATAAGAGGTAATTTTTGATACCCTTCCTTCCTCTTACACCTCATTCTACACGAACACTCCCATTTCTTCTCCCATTCTCTCCAATTCAACACCTTTGATACAAAGGTTTTCCAAAACATAGTGACCCCCATCATGGTATGGACTCTTATTTTTCCATTATAAGAGATTATTATGAGTTCTCAGAACACTTTATGGCTCTAGTTCTCATAGACCTCTACCAATAAGGGGAAATTTATAGAATGACAAATTGGTAGTAGGCTTGGCTTACGAGCAACAAAATCCACATTGACTGGTTTTGGGGGGGAAATTTCTCATTCTTCTGAGTGCATGGATACCAAGCAGAACCCTTTCAGCTTCTGCACACATTAATGGGAAAAACCTTGGCCCTTGAATTGGCTTAGCATCTTTATGCATTAGATTTTTATTATGGGGTGGGAAATAATAAATAAGATCTATTTGATGTCCCATTTTCAAGAGGAGGCACTACCATGATGAAGAGAAATCAAGGATGCCTCCTCCTGGTCAAGCTAGCAAATCTTGGTCTAGATCCAATTAATGATCAATGGAACTATGACCCGCTAGGGTACATAGCCAAAATAAAGAGCACCATCACCCCCAAGCACTAAACCCAAACCTATTTGGAACATAGGAGGTCATCAATAGATGACCTTCCACATAATCATGTGCACCTGACCCAAATCTCTCAAGATGCTCCTAAACCTTGGGAGACTTTTTATACCAAGGTCCAGGATTTTGAACCCAACATAAAACTATCAAAGGTGATGAAGAAGTGACTTAATGATTTTGGTTAGAATGAAGACAAGAAGGCAGCCTTCCTTAGGTTTAGGTATGAGAGAAACAAACTACACATTAGTTTATATGAATACCCTACAGATGAAACCCTAAAAAAACTATGGGACAAATCACATTTGGAGGAAGCTACATTCGACAAAGAGTCCACCCCTAAGATAGAGATCAAAGAAGATGAATAATAAGAATATACCCTTGGGGAGAAGGCAGGAGACACCCCTCCAAAAAATAAAAAGCAAAGTGAAGGCATGGTAGTTTTAGGGTCATCAATTTGGCCACCACCCATCTTCCCTTATGTCACAACTTCATAGCACCAACATGCTCCCTCTAAGCACCTCATGGTTGGGTCATCCTAGCTTAAGCAGACAAAGGTACATACTTCTAGCCCTCCAAAGGCACCCCTATAAAATAAAGTTTGTCTCATGGACCCCCTTACCTCTAATTTCATTTCTTCCTTTTCTTCCCCATCTCCTTCTATACTCAAAAGACCAACCACAATGCCATCTATTGCCTGCTCAAGAATTTTGACTCCTCCCAAAACTCCTTTCAATGTACCCACCTCTCCACTTTAGGTTGAAACACTACACACTGACCAACTAAGCACCACCTTAGCTTTACTCTCCTCTTCCTCCCAATCTACATTTGGGACTGCTCCCTTTTCCTCTGCCATACCCATATCATCTCACATTCCTTTCCTCACTCCCCCATTGCCATCATCCATCTCATCCTCCCTCACATTACAACCATCATTTTCCTCTCCCCACAACCTCCCACCTTTCTACCCTTCTGCCCTTTTCACCCTTTCACTTTCCCCCATAGGGACCAAAGCTACCACTGAGCAACAATAGTTAGTAATTCCCTTTGCATCACCATAAGGGACTCCCTTTGCTAGGGAGATCACTTAGGCACTTATGTAATATCAAAAATAAGTGAATGCAGTAAGAGTGGCTTGAGTGGCCAAAATGGAGAAGAAAAGGGGAAAACAAGCCAAGGAGGAGGCTCAGCCTCACATGCGATCATTCTATGACCCCAAACAGTAAGCCATCATGGTCACTCACTTGACCCCTTAAGTAGTCAAGCCCCAGTGAATGATGTAACCTGGAGACTACACCATTCAAGCAGTGGGCCTTAACCTCAACCAAGATTGACCCACTAACAGAGTCGAGCTCATGGAAGAGACATAAAAGTTCATAACCATGGACTATCTAAAAGTGTCTCGATAACTGGAAAAGCACAAGTAGGAAATGACTAAAGTCAAGGTTATAGTTGACCACCTTAAGGCCGAGTCTAATGCCAAAGACTTCAACTAGGCAAAGGTTGATCTCCAAGGCCATGTTACCATGGCAAGCTTCCAAGTCAAAGCTAATAAGTGGATGGACATCGAGACCTGACTATAAGAAAAGAGTGAGGAATTGGCTGAGGTTTACCAAAAGCTATCTAACACTAATTAGTACTCTTCAATCAAGGACCAAGAAATAAGCAAATTAAAGCATGACCTTACTTCCCACCCATCAACTATTGATATCCTTCCCTTAATTTAGCAACTATACAAATCATATTGGGAAAGGATCAAGGTCATGTTTGCAAAGCTAAAGATGATGCTAGCATTTATTTTAGATGTATAAAAGCTAGCATCCTTGGTGAGCTCATCTATTGACTAGGTACTCACCTTCATCACCTCTAAAGTCATAGATGCAAAAATCCTAGTGGATAAAATTTAAAACACCTCTCCTAAGACACTACAAGTGGTGAGGGTAATTGACAAGAGGCAAGCAACTTCAAAGGTGAATAAGTTCTTGAGCTACCACAAGGAAAGTACTAAATGTAAGGCAATCCTAAATGACTTATAACAAGCAGTCTAAGAGAGGAAGGGATGCATAACATATTTTGTCTAGTTGGGACTCCCTTCTCCATTCTTGGTCGACAACAATGTCCTCCCTAAGGATTAGGTCAAAGCACTGCTTGATCAGAAGTAAAATGACTAAAATATCTTCATATCTCTTGATCAAGCTCTTGATGCCATAGTAGTGGAATTTTTTTTACACCCACTCACCTAATTATAATTTTAGACATTGGCAGTGGTCAAGAGCCTAAGAAACATATCTTTTAAAGAGATGATTGATCTAGATAGAGCCTCTGAGGCTCTCAAAAAGAAAACCCAGCCAAAGGAGGAGGAATGGGAGCCTTTAGATGTGGCCCTCCAAAAGTTGTATTTCCCACCTTCCCCCTAATGCTAATGATTTTTTCTTCTAACTTGTCTATGTAGTAGATTTTTGGTTCTCCCATCTGTAGGTGGATGCTCTAATGAGTCACCAAAAACTATGGATTATAATCCACACTTGTTATTTTGGAGCAACCTATTTTGTTTTTTGGGTTTCGATTTGTGAGTAGAGGTCCCTCAACTCATCCTGTGATGGCTCCTTCTTCATTCCTTTTTTCCCCTTTTGGCACCCTTTTGAAAAAAATTCTAAGTATGGGTTTCAATCTGCCTCTTCCAAATGGCAACTCATCACTCATTTGGCTCATGAAGATTTTTTTCATTGAGAGGAGAAGCATTTCTTTGACACATGTCACTCCCACTACCTCTAAGGCATTTTCTTATCTTTTTAAAGCTGATTTCTTGATGATGCTATCAAGTGAAATGGGCCCCACCCACTGAACAGATGGAGCTACATCTGTGACCTAACACGTATCATCCCCATGCTCATCTAAAGAAGTATCAAGTTCATCAGAGAACTAGAGACACACCATTGGACAAAAGTGGGTCCTTCTTTTGGGCAAAGCTTTTGAAACACTTTAGGCCCCACTTAAAGTATGATCTACTATTTTAGGATGGATTTTTAAGGTCACTTCAAATGATGCAAGCAGATGGCTTTAGAAGTAGACACATGGCATTTTCATGCTCATCCAAGCTAAAGGGAAATCTCAAACCCTCTGAGAAAGCACCTAGTCAAACATGGCTTCCTCATGCCCATTATTTATAAGAAAGTGTCCAACCCCTTTTGGATGATCATCAACATGATATAAGGTGAACCAATGCTCTCTAGAACAAGGAAAATCCATTTCCCCACTAGAGATGTGTCTGCTTGCCATGTGTCATCTCCACATTATTTTGAAAAGGGGACCAATTTGTTAGTTATTAAAAAGCACAATTCGATAGAGACAATCAAGCATGACATAGGCAATAGTCCTAGAAGTCGACACAAAACATCACCACGCTTCTCTGAAGCATAAGTGGTTTGAAATAGAATGAGGAAATCATGTCATATCTAGGATTTAGGGGGCTAACTTCACTCATGGTCTGCATCAACTTTTAATTGCATGACATCATGGGCATGAATGAGGGAATATCTAGATCATCGCATTAGGTAGCACCCCCATCTATATATATGGAAGTTTTCATTTTGTATTAGTGGGGCTGGAAATTACTTGTATTATTCTATACTTTGCTTACTTTTAGATAATGATTGATATAGATCAGGATATAATAGTAGATAAAAAAATTATTCGAGACTTGAACATGTGCACCTCAGGATGTTAGTGGAGGTTTTGTATGTGCTATTTGTGACCTTCTATATTCATTTGCCTATCCAAAAATGAAGAGAATGTGATGTTTTATATCATTCAAGTTAGAAAATCTCTCTGCTAATCATACCATATCTTCTACTTATGTAGTATATATTTTTATATATGATGTAGATTTTAATTCATGCTCTATACTCCTTTATGATCTATAGTTTCCTCAGAAATCTATGCTATTTTATTCAAAGTTTATGTTTATGTTTAAAAAAATTTGGCACATCACCTTAGATTAGATCTTACTTCCCAAGTTATTTCCCATTTTCTTTCTATCCCTTTCAACCCCTCCCCTAAGATCATAATGAAGAGTCAACTTTTAAAATCCTAGAGGTCACTTCACAAACCATAATCGGTCCCACATCTGTGAAGCTTCCCATAGATTTGTTGTTTACCCTAGGTTGAAGGTTTTTAGGCATCAACATTAAGATCCAACATAATCATAAATAACTCACTCCTTTACATTTCCCTATTACGATATCAACATAATTATTTTTTGAAAACTAAAATAATAATAATAATGACCAAATGATTTAACAATGTAATTTAGTATATTATTAATAGATGTATTTAAATTAAATTGTAACGTAAATATCTTAGTGTATTATGAATACATGCATTTCAATTAAATTTTAACACAAATATCTTAATGTATTAGGGATATTTGAATTTGAATCAAATTGTAATATTTATAAACATTTACCTAGGCCTAAAAGAGTGTAAAATAGTAAATCAAACCTAATTAATTATTTAAAATTAGAGTAAAGGATTATAAATGTATCTTAAATATTGGGATATTTGGATGTAGTCGTTGAACTCTATAGTGGAAACAAAGGTTTTATCACAATAAAACAAGAACCTTAAAACTATTAATAAACTAAGGACCTTGTCCAAATCATCTTTAAGATGTTTTAGGCCTCATAATTGTAGTGAGTGTAATTCTGGAAGTATTATGCATGGACAAACATTTTTAACAAACATGTTCATCAAACTAAGGCTGCTAAAACCTATTTTAATTTTATGAGACTTTATTTCAATCATCGAGAAAATACACACTTATTCTCTTCATCCTTAATGGGTAGCTAGATCTGAAATCAGAGAATAACCAAGCTTCATGGATATTTCTTAAGGCCCTTAATAGTGTAAAATATTTATAGAAACACTTTAATAATTGTATTAATTCCTTATCTAGGTAAACCAATGCAATATAAAGAACACTCTCCAAATACTTGTCTAATTTCTACAAAATGCTTGTAAAATATTTAATAAATTCATGCAAATAATAAAATACTATATTATTTTTTCAAATGATCTCTAGATAACTAACTTCATTAATATGCATGTGTATTAATAGATGAATTGAATTCAACTTAACACCCTATTGCCCCACAAACCTACAATAAATGACTAAATAAGTAAAAAGGCATGACCTAAAATAATGGGTGAACACTATTTGAATGGGACTAATGAAAATCACAAAACTATACTGATTGTATTTTTGGGTTCCAAAATATTACTAGATATGATTCTAAGAAGATCACCACACAATAATGAAATTAGGGGAGAGAGAAGAAGGGCTGACACAATGACAAACTACAAATGTGCCAATAATGCTTATATTGGAAAAATAATCAAAGTGCAATATTTATTCTAACCTAATTAATTCTCACATTCCAACTTATTTATTCTAACCTCCAGTGCCATGAAGTGAAATATTTATTCTAACCTAATTTCTTCTCTCATCTCTTATATGTCTTATTCCCTTAACATCGTCAAAGTTAGCTGTGTTGTTTTTGTTTGGTCAACATAACATTGATCTTCTATGAGAGGATCACTACTAGTTGACATGTTTTCTATGTATTATTTTTATTTAATGCTTTATCTTTGAATTCTTTCTTCCCTCTCTTTTATCTATATTTATCTCTTTTATTCTAACTTAACATTCTTTTCCTCTCATCCTCTCTCACCATTTCTCTAACTCACTTTGTGTTATATCTTCTTAACCTATTTATTCTAACCCTCTTATGCTCATCTCTCTCTTTTTTCACCTAATTGTATCACCTATACATTATTAATATTTAACACCCTTAAATGTTTATACCTAATATTTCCATGAGTCATGTCACTTCAGGTTCCCTCCTCTTTTCACATGCCATCCTTAGGCACCTAGGCCCCTAAAGGAAATACTTACCACTCATCAACCCCTTGGCCATAGTTTAATATTTTGTGTATGTTTAGTAGTGTCTTAGATATATGGCCATAATTATTGTTCAAATGTAATCCAAATTTATTTTCCATGTGCTCTAAATAAAATTTATTTTTTTAATGGTAAAACTTGACTAGTCCTTTTTGCTTTCACGTGACTTTTTTTTAGTAAGTTCTCCAGCCACACTTCTATCTCTGTTTGTACATGCTTTCAAATAAAGAATGTTTTTGATTCTCATATTTTATATTAGACATGATACAATGTCAAATTTGACCAATATTTAATATACTTTACTTTTGCACACATACATGACTCGCATTCATATTCTTCCTTAGCCATTCATCTATATATGGGCTCAACTTTCTCAAAATGTCATTCTTGTTACACAAGATTTCTCTAGTCTCTGCCTCAATAACTAAATATCATTCTCAAATTTCCACCTGATCTCATAGCAATGTTATTTTTCTTTGGACATATCTATGCCTCCTCGGATAGTGGCATAATAAGGATTTATCCACATGGGTATGATATATCTACATGCCCTCTAACAATCATTTTACACAATTAAAATTATCCATATGGGTTAATATTTACATTTTACATGTCAATTAAGAGGAAATTCCTAAATATATAACTATATAAAAATATCAAGTCTAAGCATATTCATATATTATGATTTTCTATCTATCAATGGAAATCCCTATACAATGGAGAGGAACTCTACTAAAATTTCTATGAGACATGTCACTTCATGTTACCACCTCTTTCCACATACCATCCTTAGGTGATCAGTCCCCTAAAGGAAAATATTACGACTCTTAGTTAGTCCCTTGGCCACAATTTACTATTTTGTGTATGTTTAGTGTGTCTTAGATTCTATGGCCAAAATTATCAATGAAACCCAAAATCTTTTCCATGTGCTCTAATTTTTTTTCCATGGTAAAGATTCACTAGTCATTTTTTTTTTCATGTTAAAAAAATTATGAGTAAGTTCTCCAACCATGCTTCTATATCTATTAGCACAAGCTTCCAAAGAAAGAGTGTTATTGACACTTGTATTTGGTATTAGACACTTGACAATGTCATGTTGATTTATGCACACATACATGAATCTTGTTCACATTCTTCCTTAGCCATTCATCCATATATGGAATCAACCTTCTTGAATCTCCATTTTTGTTACACAAGATTTCCCCAGTCTCTACCTGAATAACTAAATATCATTCTTAGATTGCCCTTGATCTCTTATCACTGTTCTTTTTATTTGGACTTGTTTGTGCCTCTTTAGATAGTGCCATAGTATGAATCTGTCCATATGGGTTTGATATGTTTGTACACCTTTTAACAGTCATTTTTCCAAATTCAAATTATCCATATGGGTTAGTCCAAACATTTCCTATGTGGATTCAGAGGAAATTACCTAAAGAATCAACTTATAAAAATATCAAGCCTAAGCCTATTCATATCTAGCACTTTTATTTCTATCAACAAAAATCACTCTACACATTGAGAGGAACTATAATAAAGTTTCCAAATCTCAAAACCCCCAAAGGATCAAGCCTTGATCTAAGTTTGAACACCATTTTGAGGACAAATTACAAATTGTCAAGTGTTTAAAATCTATACACAAGATTTCAATGCATGTTAGTATTACACCAATTGCAAACACTCAACTAAGTAGGAGAACTACATTCAATTTGAATTCTCTCTTAGGGTTTTTGAATATGTAGTTATCACTTATCCATAAAGGTGGTTAAAGTTATATCAACACATCCCATTCACCTATTTTCTCCATGCATGATGCTTTCATATTATAGTGCAAAGAGATAGGGTTTATAAGCAAGGAGAAATAAAACATAGTTGTTTGTGCCAAATCACAGATATCCAAATATTTAGGAAGTAATTTTAGACACATGCACAATGAGTGAAATAGTCACATAATCAACATAGTCAACATGAATGTTCCCATACTCCAACATAATATTTAAAACTATTAAAATCATCAAGGAAACATAAACTAGTCGTAGTAGACACATGTACTCTATTTCCATATTTAAGCATTCACAAAGCCCTTACTAATCGATACTAATAATTGTACCCTATCATAAACCTACACATTCCATAAACAATCTAAGTAGCCAATTCCTTTAGTATTTGTATATATAACAAGTTGCAATAAATTGGTAAAAACACTGCTAGTTACACTTAGATTTGTATGTGAATGTTGTATATTAGGTAATCTAATTTAGCCTCAATTTTATCTTATTAAATTCACTTAAGAAAAAAATAGATAAAACATATTGGTGAACAAGTTCCTTGTCCTGAGCATAACAAATTAAATATTCCTTATGGTTTCCTTCTTCTTTCCTAGGGTTTTAGAATTATGTATTTATCTTTGATTTTTAGACCTGAGATTTGGTTTTCCCTTATTAAATCATTGTTATAATGGATATGCATAGTGAATATTTTTTTATTCAATATATGATAGTGTAGAACTCAAATTTGATTTTATATTCTAGTCTATTAGACTTGACAAATACCAATCATGGCTCAACCCTTTAGTTTAGGGCATTCCCATTGCCAAAAGGCTCGCATTCACCATCTAATTATGCCTAATTGCTTATCCTATAGTCTAAACCTAACATTATAATTACCTATTTTTAAAATTTAACCTACATGAAAATTGATTTATATCTTACTCAGATAGTCACATATCCTCAAAAACATTCTATCATATAGGACACTACCATTTAGAGTAGGACACTAGTGTCCTAACTTGATGCTAGTGTCCTTGCCTTCTAAACGATCAAATTATAAATATTTAGACATTCATGGGTCAGCCTATTTATCTTCCTCAACCCTTTGTGATATTATTTCAAAAGGTGTGTTATAAATAAAAATCAAAATTCATTCACTATGAATCAAATAATATAAAGTAAACTCACATTACACTACTAAAAATCATTTGTAAAATTGAGCTATATTGCCCTAATCTTTCTTATTTATAAATTATCCATATGAGTGGTATTATTATAGGTATAAAACATTCAAATACTATCCCATGAGTAGTATTTGTCAAGTTACAAGCTAGATCACTACATGCACTCACATATAACATATTGCACAATTGTTCACACGTAAGCCCACATAAGGGGGAGAACTATATCATCCTAATGCCATATTCATAGTATATGGATATATAGGAAATACTCATTGATAGAGGGGTATTTAAGGTTAGCTTGACTTTAATTGATCCTACTAAATATTATATTATGACGTGACATGCTAAGTTATAAGACCTAGGTTTTGAGCAAATTACTGATTCTAGGAACCTATGAGCATGATCTAAGTTGATAACATAAAAGGTGATAGTGAAACCTAAAAGGCATAAATGGATATTAAAAAAAAGAGTATGTATCTTGAGCTAGACATAAGAATCCAAACCAAGACATAAACATTGATGGTAGTATCCATATCCTAATAGTAGCATCCAAGCTAACATAAAGCTAATTTATATAATATGATGAATCGAGGCGTAACATCAAATTACCTTCTTTTTCACTTATGCATGTCATATATACATGCACATCATTGAATACTATAAGTATTATTTCTTCTTCATATTGAAAATTTCAAAATATTGTTTGGCATTATACTTTTCTATATTTAGCATATTCTTAAATTCAATGTATTTATCAAAATATTATAAATTTGAATTCACTTAATTGGCATGATTTTAGAATAACTTACTCCATAATCGATTAGGTTATCCCCCCAACCCATCCAAAAAGGGTTAAGCAAGTATGGATATAGATATAATTTTAGATTAATTTCCCACCGAGCCATCAATGGATGTTCACCCAGCCTTCCCCTTCTGGACATGATATATTGGGCATGCATCCACCATATTATATAGATAGGGCCCTCTAGATATAATGCTCTCAAAAAAATAAATCAAGTGCCCGATATCTATACCTGGTTGGACATATCTATATGTATGGGTGACACATTATATATTTTATCAATATATAGTTTCATTATCACCCCCATAATATACATTTTATATGGATATGGGGAACAATATATAGTTTCATTGACACCCCATATATAGATTTAAATTGAGATATAAATTGAGTATAAAGAGGGGGCCCTTGTAGCTAAATTTATGGGGTGGGGTTCAAGTGCATAAATGACCTAGTGTCAATGAACAAATATGGGGTAATTAATGGATTAATGGAATAATAAATTTATATCTAAATATGTAACATGAGTGGAGCACATTATCATATAACCGCTCTCCTGGGGAGTCTCGAGTTTATATGGCCTAGTCATAGTTTCCCTAGATAATAGCAAAGAAGATCGATTTCTCTCCAGTGAGAGATAGATATGAATGACCCTAACTTAATTTTTTTTTGTTTTATCTAGTCCCCAAATTGATATAAGCTATAGATAGTCCCGTTGGCCCCTATTTAGGGGTAGTGGGGGTGGTAATAGAGAGTCTAGTTAGACATGGGCATTTATTCCCATATATAGATAGGGGATCAATGGCCCCAGATAGATATATAATATTGGAGAAAGAGTAACTCCACTATATTATAGCCACTTGACTATTTATATAGCCATAGCTTCCACTCAACCATGACAAGAAGACGAGTACCATGATCTAGAGTCAGATCCCCTATATATCGATAAGAGACCTAGATAGATAAGATAAGATAATATAAGGTAAGATACTATATATAATGAGGGGGGAACTTACAACAAATAATACTTCTATCCACTAGATATATATAAATATATAGGTCATTGATCTACGAAGTGAGCTTTCTAGATTAAGGGACCATATAGATAGATACCATCCCACCCAAGAGTTAAATGATAAAATTATTAAAATAATAAGGGTGATACACCCTTTAATACACATTATAGGTCATCATAATGTCCCTCCTCATCCCTTTCAACCTCCCACAAATCCTCCTAATGGCCTTTTTATGTATATTCAATCAAAAGTGCCTAGGGTTTGTACTTGTGAAGAATTACTAAATTAGATAGGTACATAACTTTAGGGAGTCAAAAGAGGATTTTAAAAAATCACATATGTGTAAAGGTTACATCATTTTAGGATAAAATTGAACATTTAAACAATCCTCTAGATTAATTGCACATCTTTCTCTACATTAAAGCGGTTTGTACCACAAAATATTTCATCTCAATTATGGGTTAAGAAGCAAAAATAATCTTCATATATTGAATTAATAAGTTTCCATAAGCATCATGTGATTCCAATTGAAACTCTAATGGACATGCTTCAAAATAATTTGATCACCTTACCTCTCATGTGTCATGTTAAGAGTTCCAAATATTATTGTTCTTATCATAAAATGCATGGACATCATATGGATAATTGTTAGTATTTAAATAAAAATACATAATATTATTGATAGTGGTGATCTTACATTATATACATCCATTAAACCAACACTATATCCAAGAACACCTATAAATAACAAACTTATTGATATTGTGTTACATATTCTAACGAACAATTGGACAAAGAACAATTACTTAAAGAACAATCGCATAAAAAATAATTAAAAAAAGAATATTTACATAAAGAATAATTGCATAATGAATGATTGAAAAAGAAAGGTTACAAAAAGAATATTTTTAACAATGTAAATTTATAAAAGACAAGATTCATGTGTATTTATGAAAGCGGAAATAAACAAATTAGATTTGGCTATAAAGGAAGTTCAAAACTAAGAGCTACCTATGAAGGCCAATAATTCAATCATGATTTTCAAGGGGATGTCTAAATATAAGTACTCACATCTTGAGCCTTTGATTCGTAGCACTTACATAGCTGACATGAAATGCCCTAATGTTGAGATTACAAACTTTTATGAAATCAATGCATGTAACCTGATATTTCTCCAATATCTTGGGTATATCATTCAAAGTTTGGATAAGATTACTAATCTTAAGAAATACCTTAGATCCATTAAGATTATAGTAATTATTGGTCTCAAAACACATTCCATTATAATTTACCTTGACCCTACTTTAGTTTAGTACAATGTAGTGAAAGAATTGGAAGTATATGTAATATGCTGAATTAAATAGATCTAGATACAAGATTTAATTAAAAAGAACACAGATCAATGTTGACAAAGTGATTAACATGGAAAACATCAAAGATGTAAAAAACTATGGGTTGATCTTATTGAATATAATGAAAAACTTCACCTAATACATAAGCCTTATTCCTCTCACCTCTCTCTCAAAATGCTCTTCAAAAAACTCTTTGTAATGAGATTTGTCAGATATCAAATATCATGATATCTCAAGGATCAATTTATCATAATTGTGTGTGTATTACCAAAGGGGTAAAACCCTTCTTATATTGGGGTGGTGGACCATTGTAACTAACAGGTCCAACTTCTCTCAAAGAAACCTAACAATAGTAATAAATATATTTAACCATAATAAAATTTCAAGGGTACTTATTAGCGCCACTTAAAAAATAATGTTCCAACACTCCCCCTTAATGCTAAATGAGGATACATGCCATAGTCACCTTAATAAAGGAATTATACTGTATGAATCAATTATAATGATTTTAGGAGGCATTTAAAATTTGAAATATTTAAAAACTTTCATCATGCCAATATCATATTTTGAAACAAAATGAATTATAATCCATAAACTACTTCGAGTAAGTTTAGGCTAGCATAATTGTGAGACTACATCCCATATTTTTTCAATAATAGTAAACCAAACATTTTTGGAGCCTTTTTCAGATAAGGACCTCCATTAAAAAGCATGCTTATAAGTATTGAATACACTGTAAAGACAAAATTATGAAGTTTACCAAAATCACATATAATGACTTATTACAATGCAATACTATGAAAATAAGTAAGATAATAATAAGGAAACACATGGATGTTAGGAAGAAACATTATCATGCACCGTCCCCCTCAATAACAATTTTGAGAGGCCAAACATTGTATGAAACTGATAAAACTTGATAGCACCAAGTGGTTTAGTGAATATATCTACCACTTGTTCATACATAAGATAAATCTACAAATCAATATCACCATTAGGGAATTTCTCTCAGATAAAATGCACATTAATGTCAATATGCTTAGTTCATTAGTGATGTACTAGATTTTTTGCCAAAATTATACAACTTCGATTATCACAAAGAAATATGGTACTGTGAGAAACATCTAAATGGATTTTTATAATAACCTTTGCAACCACATGGATTCTTTAGCATGTTCCATTCCAGTTCTATACTTTGATTCTGTAGAAGAGATAGAAATAATATGTTTTTTTTTGTTGCTCCAAATGGTAGCACCTGCTAAAAATATATTTGTGATCAATAGTATCACGAACATGGTCAACATCACAATAACTATATAAATTAGTATTATCAATAGAAGAATAAAATAAACCAAAATTTATTGTTCCTTTGATATACCAAATTATCCATTTTACTAATTTTCAATGATCCAAGAATGGATCTGGCTTGAATATATAAGCAACATCTACATCATTTAAAATATATGGCTTAGTAATAGTGAGATAAATTAAACCACCAATAAGTTGTCTATAAAGATTGAGGTTAACTTTGTCATATGCAAGTTTTGTATCAAGCCTAACACCAAATTCAATAGGATTAGATGTAGGATTACAGTCAATCATATTAAACTTAACAAGTAGATTATGTGTATACTGAGATTGTGATATAACAATTTAATTTTTATCCTAAAATATAGTCATTCTTAAAAAATGATGAAAAATGCCTAGATCAATTATTTAAAAGTCTGACTTAGTTTATACTTATATTTAATAATTAAAATAATTAGATCATCAATAATAATAAGACCATCAACATATAAAATAATTAAGATCAAATGATCATTTTCAATTTTAATAAAGAGACCATTATCATAATAACAATTAGATAAACCCAATTCTTTAAAATAACTAGTGGCTTTAAAATACCATGCTCGAGGAGCTTGTTCTAAAGCATAAAGTGATTTCTTCAATTGACAAACATAATGTTCTTTATTAGAGTTAGTGAAACCTTTAAGCTAAGTCATATAGATTTATTCTTCTAAACCACCATTTATGAAGGCATTTTTTAGATTCATTTGATGTATAATCTAATATTTTGAACAACAAGAAAAATAAGTAATCTAACAATACTCATTTTTGCTATAGAAGCAAAGGTTTCAACAAAGTCAATCCCATGTCTTTGAGTAAAACCATGAGAAACTTATCTTGATTTAATTTTTTCAATTTGACCAATTGAATCATATTTAATTTTATAAATCCATATATCTACAACCAAAAATATTCTTTTTACGTGAAGGTGGGACAAAGATCCCAAGTCTAATTTTTAATTAGGACATTATACTCAGCTTGCATAACAACTCTCCATCTATCATCTTGAATAGCTTCCTGAAAATATTAACATTTATATTCATACATAGTCATTAAATCATGATAAGAATGTTGACTCCTAGTCAATTTATTAAGATTATCAAGATTATATGTCTGAATTAGAGATTCAACCCATCTAGGTCTTTTAGATTAAACATGAAATTTAGAATGTTCCTCAAACTCTAAGTTATCCAAAATTGGATCAAATTCCTCTAGGGCATATGTTTCTTCATAAGGAGAAACAATAGAGCTAGGTTGATTAAACCAAGAACATTAAAGGGGTTCCATAGAGGGCTCACAAAAATATTTTTCAAGGATCTGAACATTCTTATTCTCAATAATTTGTCTTTTAAATGGATCATACACTCTTAATCCTTTAGTTTTACCTCCATAACCTACAAAGATGTCAAAAAAGAAGGCAGGATCAAGTTTATTTCATTTTTCTTTAGGAATAAAGATGGAAGCAAGACTGCCAAATATCATAATATGAGTAACACTAGATTTCTTATTAGATCACATTTCTAAAGGAGTATAAATATGCAAATATTTAGTAGGAACTTCATTCAAAATATGCACAATAATATTCATGGCTTTGGCCTATAATAACTTATGAACATTTACAAAATGCAACAATGTTCTAGCCATTTTAATAATGGTGTAGATTTTTCTTTCAGTAATACTATTTTGTTGTGGGCAATAGGAAGTTGTTAACTTTTTTTGAATACCACAACTAATGCAAAAATAATCAAATTATTTACTATTATATTCACCACCATTATCTGATCTCAATATTTTAATAAAAAATTAGAAATATTTTCAACAACTTTAAATTTAGATAATACTTCAAATTTCTTATTTATAAAATACAACCAGATCATTGTAATATGATCATCAATAAAAGTAATAACATATAAATAAAAATTAATACGTGCAACTTCAAGTGAACTTATAACATCACTAAGAATAATTTTTAAAGGATGTGAGGAATTCATATCATGATTTTTATAAAAGGGGTTAGTATGTTGCTTACCATGTAAGCAACCCCCACAAGCTTCATGATGAAAAGAAATAAAAGGAAAACCAATTAATATTATGATAATACATATCATATAAATTATAAAATTAACATGACCTAATATTTCATGCCACAATTGAGATTCACATCTACTTTGTGATAAAATACATGCAAAAGAAGCAAAAAAATGTTTAAATCATTCTATTGAATACCTTCAGCAATCAAATAACTAGATTGATTTCTAACAGACTATTTATCCTTAAGAAAAGTTACCATGAAATTATAATTTTTAAATTGAGAACATGATAATAGATTTATCTTAAGTTTGGGAACATAGAAAACATATTTTATTATAACGTTTACAAATTTTACTTTTCTGATATACTATGAGGTACATGGAAACTAAAATATGTATATAGTGTTATCTAATGGATTGATTATTGGTACAATACCCCTCACACCATAACTCAGGTAAAACTAAAGATTATATTATCTAAAATGATAATTCTTATGAGTTATAAAATCATTGGAACACAATTTCTATGAAAAAAAAGAGAATAATAATTAAAAACTAATAAAAAACAAATGTTTTTATGTATAAAAGTCAAAAGTTGATCTGAATGAAAAAAAGAGATCTACATTGATGAGCCTCTAGGTTTTTTCCCATATAATACCACACTATTTTTCTAACACATATCTAAGTAGGATATTGATTTATTATACATTTATTACTGATTTGATTGGTGTTTCACCCTATGGGTGATAGGGTGTGCCCCTATTTTTAATGTTTTCCACCATTATCTCTACATCTTTACATGCATGGAAATCTAGTGCAATCGAGAGTGATCATAACATTGAAAATTTTGATAAAATTCATTCTAAATGTTTTTCATGAGGTACTAGTGCTAACCTAGACACTCCCTTACCTGATATTATTCTTGATTTGCCTGAATTTGATAAAATTTGTAACTTTTTTGAGAATTACAATTTGATTGCTTATTTTGTGGAAAAAGTCCCCCTTGAGAGCCTCTTGAAACAATGGGTTCATAACCATTGGCAAGGCCATAGTGTGAAACTAGGAGTCTAAAACCTTACCAAGGTTTTTTTTTTTGTTTTGATTCACTAACCTGAAACACTATAAAGCCATTGTTAATCATGGTACTTAGTTCATACACAACACATTAGTAGTGTTTTCTCACTGAACTTGAGACTTTCAAGTTTCATAACAATTCATGGAAAATGACATAAACGTTGATGTTTCCCAATCTTAGTCTATTCATGAAATATTTGGGGCCTTATTGATCTACCATGTAAGTATGTGGTCAAGAACAATTGTCATTTTTTTAGTAATATGAAAAAATTTGTATGTAATAATTCAAGATCTTTGGCTTTCTCATACATAATACAACACTAATTATTTGGCCTAGGCCCTTTGTCAGAATATCATGCATGACTCTAGTCATGGTGGGGCCATCACTCTTTTAACTTTGGAGCTTTCTCAACACATTGTTTCATGGGGCTCTAACCCCACTTGTAGTGTTGTTTAGACTTTGTTTGAATTTGATAATCACATCATTGGGATGGTAAATATATATGCCTCTAATGATGCTACAAAGTGGGACTTACTTTGGATATGGTTGGTAGACTCACTTCTAGATGCTCACTAGATCATCTATGGGGATTTTAACATGGTAGAATCTTCTGAGGACAAAGATGGCCATCATCATATGTGTTTATGTATTGAAAAACAAGAAGCATGGTTTTATATATGCAAAAAAATCTAGGTGTTTAATCCAAACCAACATCCAAAGAAGGATCTAGACTCTCCTTGGTTTACTTGGTCTAATTTTTTACAAGGAGAGGATCAAGTTCTTCAATAGCTAGACTAGGTTCTATTAGCTGAACAAGATCTCTTAGATTTTACACTTGTTCATGATAGGATATTTTATGTGCTCCCTAAGAATTTTTTATTATATCACCATCCTATATGCTTCAATATTGAGTGGTTTACCCCTAAAGTGAGACTTGATACAATTTAGTTCTATTTCAATACTACTCACCTTAAGCATGAGAGAAATGTTGGGCACATTATCAAAATTTGGAATTTAGTTCCTAGGCCCAAGAGGGAATCTAGCTAGATAAAGTGGTAGATGGAATATGATTGCACTACCACCTTTCTTCATGCTTATGGTAAGCAAACCTCTATTTTTCACCAGCATCTTCATGATGCTACAAAATTTGAATACTTTTAGGTATCACAAAAGCTTGAAGCCTCTCCTTTTAATATCCATTTACAAACCTAAGAAACTCATTCGTATCACAAGTTATAAGTTGAGGAGGCATGCAAGGCCAGAGGGGACCAGCTGTGAATTTGGATGCATTGGATAAAAATTAGGGACAAGGTCACCAAGGAATTTTTTTCTCTCCTGCATTCTAGAAGGGATGCTAATAAAATACAATCTATCACGAAGGGATTTATTTGATTCACAAAAATTCCTAACATTATGTAAGATTTTTTTCATCATTATCATGGGGTTTTTTTCACCCATCCTAATTCTCCTAAGAGTGAATCTACTCTTTCTTAGTGCCTTCAATCTATCACTTTTAAAGTTTTTGATGCTTAGTGGGTTATTTGTGATAGGACTCTAACCCTTAATAATCTTAAAGAAGTATTTATGCAAATGGATACTAATAAAGAACAAGGCATTTATGGTTTCCTTTGTGAGTTATATCAGACCTTATGGGATACTATGGGTCTATATATTTACAAGGTTTACTCTGAAGTGGTGTTGAATAATTCTCTAAGACCTCTTATAAATCTAGGTAATATCAAGTTTATCCTAAAGGTTTGTGATTTTGAGGTTATTAATAGTTAGAGACCTATTACTCTTCTAAATGTTTCTTATAAGATAATTACTAAGGCACTATCTCTCATACTTAACATCTGCTTACTTTAATTGTTAGAATTGAGTAAACATGATTTATCCAACATAGATACATCCTAGATAATGCCATTGTTTTCTGAGAAGGAATGGAGTGGGCCCGTGTTTTTAATCAAAAGGCCCTATTTTCTAAGATTGATATCAACAAGGCTTATGACCACATTGAGTGGACTTTTATTTTATCCATGCTCTAAGCTCTCGATTTTGGTCCCAGGTTTGTTTAAGTGGTTGATATGCTTTTCCAAGATGTTGGGGCATGTATTACTATTAATGGAGCTTAGTCATCTTGGTTTGAGCTTCATATATTTATTAGGAAATGGTGTCCTTTAGCTCCTTCACCTTATGTGTTAGAAGTTGAAGGATTTAGTTATTTTTTATCTAATTATGTATCTATATGTTTGGTGAAATGCATCTCTCTCCCTAATTCAAATCACCAATTGATAAATGGTCACTTTGTTGATGAATCTTTTCTCACTTTCCAAGAATATGAGGAGTTGGTTAAGAATGTTATGGATAATCTTCATATTTTTTATTTGGCCTTTAGATCCTCCATTTGGTGGAAAAAAATGCAGTGTTATTTCCAGTCTCTTTATCCCAAACCCCCTTAGATGGAGGGATATAAATGGTAGTGGCTTCTTCTAGGGGTTCAATTTAAGTTCCTTGTAATTCCCTTTGCTTTCTAGGCTTCTCCTATTGAACTATGGTCCTATATGGTTCAAATGGTTGAGAAAATAATTTATTTTTAGATCACAAAACCCTTATCCTTAGTGATAAGTTTCAAATTTGCTCCAAGGTTTTTAAATCTATGCATGTTTACTATTCTTCTTGTTGGGCACCTTCTAATGCTACCTATTGTATACTAGAAAAGCTTCTAATATATTTCCTTTGGACCAATTATAAAGGGCATAAAATCTTTCACAGAGTTTGTTTTGATATTTATTTATGGCCTGAATAAATAGGTGTTATGGGTCTTCTTGATATTAATATTCAATGTATAGCTCTCAACATTAAATGGATAATCTAAAGATTGGAGTGTGATGAAGGCTGGAATATCTTGCTTCGTCATTATATCTCTTAGGGGCTTCCTTATGATAGGCATGCTTGGTAAGGCCTTGGGATACATACTCTTCTCATTACTCCTATTCATGCTAAATTTAATGGTACTTTTGTCATTTAGAACATTTGGAAAGCTTAGGAGAAACTCAAACCCCATCTCATTTTCATAAGGGAGGGCTTCAAGAATGGTCTTTCTCTTAATTCTCATTCCCTTTGGTGGTATCCCTACCTAAATTTTCATAATGTTCCCTTTGATTTGGTCCCTTGGATCAAAGGGTTAAGACTTCTAAAAAAGGTGTGAAAAACATTGGGGATCTTTTTTGAAACATAAGTCGAGCTTGGCTTCCTTGGTAGGAGGTTCATAATTAATTTAACTTAAATAACATATATGTTGAGTTTATTATATAAATTCAAGACTCTAAACCTGATAAGTATCTTCATAATATTAGATTCAACTCTGTTACTCACTGGTGAAAGGATTGGCATTGGGTCACAACCACTCCTTTTACTCATTATTCCCCTCAACTGGGGTATAATATTTTATCCCCCCAACATATTCAATATGATACCCTCAATCACTAATGGAACCTTTGGTCCAACCATGTAGTCTAGTTAAGAAGGTTTCACACCATGCGGGCTACTCCCATTGATCCTAAAAAGGCTCAATTTATTTTATGTATTCTCTATCATGGTTTTCTAGTGGTTGGATGAATTAATCACATGGGGGTTTCAAATCCCATTTTCCCAGCATGCCATCAACTTGAGACTATTAAGAATCTTTTTTGGTTATGCTCCCATTCTCAAACTGCATGGCAATGGATTCATACCCTCTTTTAGCCATTTATGCCCGAGTTATTTACATGGAAGATGGATCTATTTAGGGATTCTACTCTTTTTACTGTAAGATATAATAGATTTTGGTAGATTTTTTGTGACAATATTATTTTTCAAATTTAAAAAGCTATAAATTATGTTTGTTTTAATCATAAATAAAGGGAACATAATTTTGTTGTTACTAATAAAGTTTAATATCATTTATAATGTTACTCTCTAGATTCAAATCCAGAGTAAAATAATTATCCTAAACCACCTCCAACATTTACTTGATCACTGGGGAAGTGGCTCGTGTGTAGTTAGCCAAGAGCCTCCAAAGCTTCCATGCCTATATTTGCTTCCTTGTGGGTGAGGGCATGGTATGTGATGATAATGTTATAAGAACATGTATAAGATCCTCTCTCCTCAGTATTCACCCCCTTCACTAGTCATATAAGCAACGTGATTAGCCTCATGGTTCTACTAGAGGTGGAGGTGATAGAAAGGACTAGGGTCTTCCCTCACATGATAAGTATCCACATATAGATCTTGTTATTTCAACTAATAAACATAAGGAAAATAATAATAATCCTCAACATATTGATGGTGGGGGATCCCTTACCTATGGATGAAGACCCCTTGCTCAAGGGGAATGGGGTGATAAGCCACAGGTTCTACCTCCTCCATCGCCTCCTTCGGCACCCATGTTCGCTATTGAATATTAATTGTTCTCTTTACTGGTATGTGATTTTATGTGCATCTTTTTGGTTGTTACACACCTTTGATAATTTAATGTGTTTTTTTTTGAGTGGTCATTATTTGCCCTCTACTAGACTTAATCTTTCCCAAAGGTTTTTTTACCTTGGTTTGGCTATGCTTGTGGTGTGTGAATTTTCCCACCTGCTTTTTTTGTATGACTAACCTCATAACATTACTTGTTTATATCAATATAGATATGGTTTTCAATAATAAAAAAGTTAATTTTAAACTGTATGATAAAAATAAAAAAAATAATGCTAAAATATGTGTAAGTTCTCCAATATGTTTTACCCTATTTTTGATAAAACACAATAAATGTTTAATGATTATAGGTGTAAAATTAGAGAATTTAAAAATGCTAAAGATATATAATATTCAATTTTTTTTTGATAATTTACTAAATATGGAAAAATACTATTTTAAGAAAGTAAATATACTTAGCTTTCACATAGATTTTTGTTGATTGTTATGACTATCTAATAGTGAAAATTAAAGGAAGAGATGACTATACAGGTTCAATAATAGGTACATAATCATAAAAAAAATATGTACATGTCTATTGTAAGGGGATAATAGCATAGTGCATTAGAGTCCATTGACTACAAATTTATCCTAGTTGTTTGTAATTAATAACTGATAACAAAAGATAAAGGAAGCATAATTATGACTATGACAAATGAGATGTAGAAGTAGATAACATTCCTAGACACAACCATTGTAAGTGGATGACAACATAATGCATTTTATTCTATTGACTATGAACTTGTCCTTGTTGATTGTGATGCCAAACTAATTATTGCACCACCTGCACACACATTAATAGGGAATGGAAGCATTTTTAGACCTATAATGTTGCACAAAGTACCTATAATGACAAAACCTTAGTCTCCTACACACAAACCAAATTAGAATCAAATGGGTGGGGTGTTAGGTTAAATGGATTGAGTTAGACTAATGTAGGTCAATCCCCATTGAATGTTTAAACACTGCACTGAATTTTCAATACTTTGAAGATTGCTCAAACTTGAATGTAATTATCCCACTTGTGTGTATGTGTAATGGTGAATGTAACTCTATATTGTCCTTTTCATATTTTACCCCTAACACAAATATACAAATGAGAATTCAACCTTGAATATAGATTCAATAGACCTATAGATAGAACACACAAATATTTGAATAACTATTGAGAGTTAGGAGAATTGTTATTTATGCCTTAGAGGATCCTTGTATTGATATATGTTTTTATTTTGAATTAGATATTGGCACACAAAATTCAAATCAAGATAAGACCCAATGGTAAAAAATAAGAATTAAATGAAACATGATTTGAAAGAAGTTTTGAAAATCACACCTAGACAAGTTTGCATTAATCAGATAGTACATCATGTCAATCCTATCCAAATATTGTAGACTTGCCCAAAATGAAAAAGGAAAAAATTTGGGAATCCTCATGTTCAAATGATAAGATTAATAACCAATATACAAACTCATATACCAGAATAAATAAAAACCTAAGTAAACTAGATCAATAGATACCGTATTCATCTTTAATAGTTTATGCATAAAAAGTTATAATAAATAACATAAAGGATGAGCTTGTACCAAATTTGGGTATCTAAAATTGGATACATAGGTATCAATCAATAATCAAGTGGTGATTCAAGTTATCTCAACCCATCACACTACCCTCTTTTGTGCAAGTTTCAAGCTTTCATGGTGCACTTAGGATTTCAAAGACAAAATAAGGAAAATAACATATCTTGTATAACAAAATATGATTTTTGATATCTCAACTTACTCATTATACAAATATGTATAATGAAAAAGTGTTAAATTAAAAATTTTAGTCACAATTAACACAAACAAGTCATCAGTTAATAGACTCAAATGGATTACGTTGTTGTCCAAATATAGTGGTCTTATCTAGGAATATTATTATATTCTTCTTATAATATTCCATTTTAAAAGTCCTATTTTGTTTCTTTTTCTTACCAATTATTAGCTACAATCAACTGGTACAATTCCATGATCAATGGACTCAAGCGACCTATGTTGTAGTCTCGAAACATTAGTTCTATCTAGGAGCAGTTTTAGATCTTCCTTCTGATCCTAAGCTTGCAAAGTCACATCTTCTATTGATTTCCACTTTCAGATATCTGAGAAAATCAACAACAATCTATATTTGACCTAAGTGCATTTCTTCTTAGTGTTTTCTAAAAATATTAGTCTTCCATATTTAACAATTTTTTAAATTAAATTTGTTAATTATTGTACATATTTAGCATTTTAATATCTATCAAGTTTTACACCTGTTAGCTACAACACATTTATTTCTTTTATTAGAAAAAAGTATAATAAACACTAATTATTACACATTGTACCACATCCCAACCAATTCAACATGATTTTCAAAACTCACAAATTTGTGTCAAGGTGGAGGTGGTCATTTATGAAATACTATCAATAGTTTTAATTTTATTTAATACATGATTTTGTGGTTTGGGGTGTGCCTTCCATAATATTGGAAAAAAGAAGTGATGTGTGAAGGATTTGATAGAAATATATTGTTTGGACCTTCTCATTGAATAAATAAATTTAATATCATGGGGTTTATTGAACCATGTATCATATATTTAACTGATAAGAATGAATACTACACTTGATCTTAGGTAAACTACAGAGAAAGGTATGCTTCCCACAAATTATTCCCTCACTATTTATATCACACTATTTCCTTCTTATACTATGAATGATATTAATATTTGAATGACAATATTGAATAGCTAATTGTCATTGAAAACTTCATGACAGGTAGGCCAACCGTCAAATTTAAGCCTTATAGTTTATTGTAAGCAAACGAGTTATTTTTTTTATGATAGCCAAATACTCATTTTATATGTCTCATTTATACATTGTGTATTGTTTTACGGTGGAAAATAATTTAATTCAAAATACATTATATTTTAGTAAATTAAATTACTATAATGATTGAAGGGGGAACATCCAGATCCTTTGTAAAAGAAAGAGTGGTGGTATAATGGTAAATAGAATATGTGGCATTGTAATGGAATTTACGATATATAAATAAAGATATAATTTAGAAAATATTTGCATGTAGTGTATGAGATATTTGCATAAACCATAAACCTGCTTTAAATTTTATGTTTGCATAATATGAACAAGGAACATAACTAATTACAAACCCATGCATCGAAACAACTCTAAATGAAGTCTTTGAGAACCCATATAAATTTGTACCAAGTATTTAATTTTATGTTAGGATTTGGTGGTGTGGCAAAAAATTTTACTAACTAATGTTTTAGACACTCCACTTTCATGTCTAAATGGAAATTAGAACAACTTTCCAAAAAAATGCATGAATTTAATTGAAAATCATCAATTACTCCAAATCATCCATAAAAGTATTGATTTGATCCTGAATCATAATGACACATCCCTAATTAGGGAAACACATCATAACACAACATTGCAATTATCAACAATGTTCTAAATCAAGTTGACACTTTAAAAATGTTACCACGAGACAATTAAATGGAATATTTGACTGATAAATTACATTGCAAAACTCATATTAATTCTCATGGCCAATTAACCCTTGTTAATTAGGCCTAATTTTTCTCTAATGGTAAATTACATTGCTTTTTGGAATTTCCTATTTTATAAAATACAAAATTGGATTATTTCCTCACCAAATATTATTTCATCAATTCAAGTGTGCAAGTAAAAGGTATGACATGCTCTAACACACTCAACATGCTCTTACATACCTCTTACACACACACTATCTTCATAATTTGAAACTCTTACATACTCCATGCTTCTAATTATGGATTTTATTACAAATTCACCCCCCAAAATCTATGAGGATGAGGATTGATCCTCAACCATTGATTTTCATATTGGATCAATGGCTCACATTTGGTAGACAAACCTATAAATTGAAGACACCTCCCTCTTCTTCAAAAGATTTTTTTGCTAGACTTACTCTGCCAAAACTCAAAAAAAAACATTCACCAAGTTCTTTAATTGCTCAATCAAATCACACATAGTGTAAGGGAAGATGTTATTGAAATAGAATCACAATATTGACAAATACCTTAAGCTCTATATACGATCCAATCAAACTTGTATTCTGACAAGAAACAGATAAAGGAGAAGGCAAAATTGTGTTATTTGTCTTCTATTATGTTTGTTTATACTCTCTCTTACTTTTTCCCAATTTGAGGACATGTGCTTAGGTTTTATGTTGTATGAATTTAATTTCAATTTCATGATAACAAGAAACCAACTCCCTCATAATGGTGTGATCATAGATGTCTAGGGGAAATTATACATGATATTTTTGGAGTCGTGTGCTAACAAAGATAAAAGCATGGTATGATAACTTACTCATAATCTTTTTCATGCAGAAACAAAAAGGACTACTGAAGATTTTTCATTGATGAAATAATATGTATTTAAAACACATGACAAATAATTTTAGGTTACATTTGTACATTTATTGTGGTTGTAGATTCTAAGACACACTAAACATTCAAAACATAGTAGATTTTGGATCAATAAACCTATAAAGTTGACTACTAATAAGTTGAAAACACTTGAATAATTTGAAAAATCTTGGACAAGGGCAATTTTAAATTAGTTTAATACTATTCTAAATGAGCATTCCTATTTATATAGACATTATAAGCATGGATAAGCTTCAATGATGCAAAGATTGAATTTGTAAATGTACTTATAAGTAGAACCCTAAAATGTCTATCAGTTCTTATAATCAAGTTAATTTTGGACAAGGGAATGACCAAGAGTGGTAAGCAATTACTTTAGTGGTCAAATCACCTAAGTATGGCATGTGTAAATAGGTGGTAACCTAAATTGATGTGACTCAAGGAAATATCCAGTCTAAAAGGTTGATGGTGTTACACAACGGTAATGTAAAGGCAAAATAATTAGGTGAAAAAAGAGAAAGATATTATCATAATGAGGTTAGAAGAAAGAGATTAAGAATATAAAACAAAGTAAGTTAATAAAAATGGAAATAGAAGAAGCTATGGAAGAAGGTAAGACTAAGATAGAAGAGAATAGAGAAATACAGAGAAAAGAGAGAAGAAATAATGCTAAGAAAAATCATGAAAGAAAAATAATTAAAATAAACACGTCAACCAACACTGATCCTCTCATAGAAGATGAGACTCAAGGAAATATCTAGTCTAAAAGGTTGATGGGGTTACACCAGGGTAATGTAGAGATGGAATAATTAGGTTAAAAAAGACAAAGATATTAGCATAATGAGGTTAGAAGAAAGAGGTTAAGAATATAAAGCAAAGTAAGTTAGTAAAAATGGAAATAGAAGATGAGATGGAAGAAGGTAAAACTAAGATAGAAGAGAATAGATAAATATAGAGAAAAGAGAGAAGAAATAATGCTTAGAAAAATCATGAAAGAAAAATAAATAAAGTAAACACACCAACTAACATTGATCCTCTAATAGAAGATGAAGGTAGTGCCGAAAAAAAATAAATAACTAGCGTTGATGATGTTAGGATAAGAATATACGGAAGAGATGATATACGAAAGTAAGAATCAATATTACACTTCACAACATTGAAGGTGAATCATGTGAGAGATGCATAAAGGAATACATGAGTTAATCATAGTAATGGGAACCACTAAACTTTTCAAAACCCATAGAGCACAAGCCTAGAAGGATGAAATAGGTGCTTCTCATTCTAGAAGAGGCATATAAAAGAGAAGAGAATTAAAATAAGGAAAAAAAGAAAGTAAAGAAGTAATAGAAGAAGAAGATTTTGAATGGAAGGAAGTAGACAATAATAAATAAGAGACTATATAAAGTGTAATGGAAGAGAATTTAAAAAATAAAATAAAATTAAGAGAATAATGAAGACACAACAAGTATCAATAAGGTAAAAGAAGTAAAACTCAATGTTGAAGATAATCTTGAGGAGACATAAGGATATAGTGATGAAGGGAATAATCAAGAATAATAAGGAATAGTTAATGAAACTAATGTAGTATAATAGGAAGGAGATTTATAAGTAGGAGTTAATTGTTGGCCAATTTTGGCCTACATACAAAGCTTATGCCTAAATGGTTTGAACAAATGAACAGAGTTATGGATGGAATGAGTGGTTTAAATATCTCATATTGCTTACAAAGCTTTTGAAACACTTTAAGCAAGCTTAAAGTGTAAATTTTTGATCTTTGGAAAATAGGCTTGGAAACAGGTCTAGGATTACAAAGTGAAAATACCAATAGCTTCTCATGGTGTTTCAAGCATTCAGGGGCATGAATCAGGTTGCACAAAGTCTTATAAATTCATTGGAGCCTTATTTTTAGCCTTGAAACTTCAATCTCAAGCCTAAAAGAACTAGACCATCACAAGCATGTCATGAAGAAATGAACAAATTAGTCTGGTTGCACATTTGATAGATGCACTTGAAAAGTCAACTAGGGTCAAAGATTTGCATGGGCATGGTGTTTTTCATGTCTTTAACATTATATGCAAATTTCATGGCTTGATGAGCTTGTTATCTCAAGATATAAAGCTCTAAAGTTAGACTTGCAGAATGAAACGTGTACCAGGATGTTAAGTTAAAGCTACGGTAATTAATCATTTAGACTTAAAAATAATTAAACATACATGTAGATGTCAAATTTGAGCCTCATAAAATAGTTTTTTGGATTCAGAAATAAGATCCAACAATTAGCGTTCAATCATATCGAAGATCTAATGGAATGTGGATAAGGACAATGCCAATGGGTCCCAAAGATCTAATAAAGCGCATTTGATCATGAACCTAAGATAAATGGTGAGTATCAAGTCAAAAGGTTAACATAAGTGTGAAGTAGACAAGAGGAAATATCTTTGGTACCTTAGTAGATATCCAACAGAGCACAATGACTGATAGAGCTAGTGAGCCCAAGTAAATTGATGGTGCACATGCAATCATACAAAGCAGATCTAATAGCGAGTGGTGGGTCAAAAGTTCAATGGATCTCAAATAAAAATGCATGGGTGATAAGTGTCTCAATTACATTAGAATGGTAAAATATCTATGGATTTTATTTATTTGTACATAGAAATATCAATAGTGCACATGTAAGCTGAGAAAGTAGAACTAATGATGCGTAAGCAAGCTTATCAATGGTCAATATTAAAAGCAAAATTTAAGGGACTATAATAAAGGTCAAATTCAACTTAGGTCAAACAAAATCAAATACTTCAAAGAGCTATGTTTCCATTAGATCTCAGTCAAATATCACAAGCAAACATAGTCATGTAATCAAGGTTATCGATATTAAAGTTCCATCACCATTAAAGATCAATCTCTACCTCTCGTTTGAAGATTTAGAATGTACATGACCTATATTTTGGGTTGTAGTATTGCTTTGTGACTATGATCATTGATCCTTAAAAAATATATGTGCATATAATGAGTTCTCATCTTTATTAAAGTTTAGAGGCATAATAGGTCTATTTAGACCTAATAGAGATCAATAAGGAAGCTATGTGACTTGTAGGCTTTTCATTGATAGGATAACTATATGAAAACCAATAAATTAGATTGGTTTTCAATCTATAATATTGATCTATTCTCAAATTTTGTAGTAGGGGTAGATGTGTGATTATGAAGGAGTGTATTATCTATTTACATGGTCATACTTTCTATAATTATGTACCTATAGATGCTCAAAGTAGACATGGCATGGCTCTATCCAGATTCAAGGTATGAGGACTTTGTCCTTATATTAAATAAAGTGGGAGGTAGAATAGAAGTTCAAGAAGTAGCTTTAGGGGTTAGAGAAGTATAGATGGAGAATTCAAGTATTTTACAAAGCCTTTAAAGTGTTTTCTTCATAAATATAAATCATGGCTTAGTACCTCAAACAAGTTTTTGTCTTCTAGCATGTCTTTTAAAGATAATGAGGGGCTTGAAGTTATTTATAACTAATAAATGGCTAGTTGGGAGGTAGAGTTAATGCTAATAGATTAAAAGTGGTTGGGACCCCAGCCAAGTGATTGGACCTCATTTAATAATCTTGGTTGACATGCTCCTCTCTCTCCCCTTTCCCTTATATCTCCTATTCTTTCCCATTTATAAGCTCTCTCTCAGTTTTTAGAAGAAAAGACTCTCACTTTTAAAGATTTTCTCTCTCAATTATGTAAGAGCAAAGACTCTCATTTGATAAGGCTAGACCCTATCAAAAAATTTATGAACTACCTCTTAAAGAAATAAAGACTTTCTTTGCCTATCTCTCCCCTCTAAATTATGTGTAGTAAAGCTTGTGCATGATGGCATTGTGAAGGAGAATCTTCCATGCCCATTGTCCTTTTTTATTGATTATTTATAGGTGTTTTCAAGTTAGTTATAGGTCTAGATTAGTGTCATTTCTACCATTTTATGTAAGCTATCAACGAATCTTATAACTCTTCTTTGTTTTCATCCATTGCTTTCTGAACCTAGTCTATGAAACATTTATACAACTAGCTAGTTTTGTGAGATTGTGTAAGCTAGCATTGTCTCATGCTTCCTCAGTGTTTACTTCATGCTTATGTGAGTTATCATTTAAATTTGATGCATCACCCTTTTAGCTTTCTTAAGAGCCCTTTCATCCCTTTCTAACCCTTTTCTCAGTACAAACATTAGTATAGGTGATCCATCAGAAGGAAGCCAACCTTTTTTGGAGGTTCAACCCTACCATAGGTGACCCACAACTTGGGGTTGTTCCCATTGTGTATCATAATTGAAGAGATCATGAATAACCCTATCCAAGGATGCAAATTTATCCTACAATAGTTTCTAGCATGCTTGATGGGAAAAAAATTTGAAGAAAAGATTGATCAAGTTTGATGTTGGTTTGATCAATTTGTAATAGTTATATCTTCCAAGCAACAACATCTAAAAACTCCAAAAGAAGATCCAACATCCTGGTAGTAGAGTAATGACTACAACTCATGCCAAAGGTGACTATAAGATTAGCTTCTAGAGGTGTTCCTATTGAATTTGTTGAACTACCTTTAAATTTGGCAAACAGGTTAAGGTTTGCTAATACACACCCATATAAAGGAAACTTTGTTTCTAAAATACTTTCAAGGCTTACCCTTGCAAGGAGATTTTTTTAAAACCATATCATAACCATGGTATTTCCTAGAGCTTTTGTGGCTTTTGATGGCCAAAGTCCCCTATTCCTCCCTCAATATGATCCTATTCCAATGGAAACTCTTAAAAGTGTCCCTTATTTTACTAGATACCAAGCTACAAACCCTTCTGAACACCTCATGGATATAGCCAACTTATATAACATTCATGATATCAATGAGGAAAATGTGGTAATTAGATTATTAGCCATCTCTTTCAAAGGTAAAGCCTTAGACTGCTATAGAAGCTTTGCTGATAATTCCATTGCCACATGGGACCAATTAGGAGAGGCTTTGTATAAAAGATTTGAGGATAAAAGTGACCATTTGTCACTTGAAAAGTAATTAACCGTAATAAAAAGAGCCCCTCATGAAGTCATGCAAGACTTTAATACAAGGTTCCAAAACACTTAAAATAGAATCCCAGTATCTATTAGGCCTACCCTAAACTTTGCCTTCCTATATTATTTAAATGCCCTAAATAGTGATATTATAGTAATGATCTAGTATATGTGAGGAAACACATTGCCAAATGTATATGAGGTGGCAATCAGAGCATAAAATTATCTGGTGTAGGTTGGAAAACTTACACCTAGATCACTAATGCCTTTGTTCCCTGAGATCAGACCACCCCCTATTTATATTCCTCCCCTTGATATCATTCCTCTTGTGCCTAAAATTTCTACTATACCCTCACCAATCAAGAAAAATTTCCACTAGTCAATCTAGTGATTCCTAAGAACATAAGGACTTTCAAGAGCTTAAGAGCATGTTTTAGTCTTTGGGAAATGAGCTATTAAATGTTCAAAGGAAACAAGATTTCAATAGGCCTTACCAAGCCTCATATCAACCTCAACAACAATCTTATCAAGAAAATAGGCCACCCTATAAAGGAAATTTCCAAGGCCAAGGCCAAGGTCAAGGCCAAGGCCAAGGGCAATCTAACTATAATAGATAAAGTAGCTATAATCCAAATGTTGGTAGCACTTCCAACACCTTGGTCCTTATTCAAAATAATGTCTCTCAAGAAATTGATGGTACCATGCCTTGAAATCAGTGTTTTGGGCAATCCATTATCCCAAACACTGACTTTAACTAAGATTTTAATGATCAATAGTAGTAGGTTACCAATTATAGGTACAATCAAGCTCTTGTGGCTCAAAACATAGAGGTGCCCATGATGACAAAATCGGAAGAGCCTCAAAAAGGTCAAAGCCCTAACCAAGGACTAAGCCATTTGGGTGCTACAATGGTGAATTATGAGCAATAAGAGTGTTATGCACTCAATTAGTAAGCTATTTCTATTCAGGCATACATTCCAGTGGCAACAAATACAAGGTTCAAAATAAGGAACATAAATGGTAATAAAGAAAAAATCAAGGAGCCTCCTACCATTACTCCTTCAATATCAAAGCCAAATGGCCTTGTTGTTATTCCAAAGGTTCTAATATCTCCATGAAATCAAAATCGGGGGAATGTCTTTGTTTCCCAAAACTCATAAACTCAAAGTACAGTTGTGGCTCCCAAATCACAACCAAAGGTTGGTAGTTCACCCATCAACATTGTGGAAAAAATGAAAAGGTCCAATGTGAGTGTACCAATGTGGGATATGCTATCCATTCCTAGTTAGGTAGACATCCGCCAAAAAGGATTATCAAATATCAATGGTTTTGAGAAATCACCAGTCAAGGAAAATGTGGTTCTCACGAATGCAACCAAAGGACCTAGTGAAAGGGACCTACGTAAGGTGGTCAAACCTTCTCCCTTATATATTTTATTAATCACTTGTAATTATTTAGTGCATAATTATTTGGTAGATAGTGTGGTTATCACCTCAGTAATGCCAAAGTCCATAGTTGATCAGCTTGGTCTAAAATATGAGCCCCAATCTAAAGGAGTGCTACAGCTTGATGGTTCTTTCACCAAGCCATCTGATATCATCAGAGACCTTAACTTCACCCTCCATGATTGTCTTAGTGTTTTATTGGCTCAATATGTATTGATCCTTGATGTGTCTCCTCATTTTTCACTATGCTTATCGAGAGAATTCATAGCAAAGATTGGATGTTATCTTGTAGCAGATTGGTCATACATGGCATTCATAATAAGATATGGAACCAAGGTATCTCTTAAGGCTAAGCCCATTACAAAATTCCACATAGAGCCTTATGGGCTAGACAACATAAACCTCAATTGCACTATTCTTGATGAGGATGAACATCTGGTTGGTCAAAAATTAAACACTCACCATGAGGAGATATTAGAAATGTTCTTAGATGAACTATGAAATGACAATCATTTGGTTGATCCTTTTGAATGGGTTGAAGAGAGGTGCATGGGTGTCTACTACTTACATGAAGAGAATCAATTCATGCCAACCCTCATTGAACCTTAAGAAGATCCTAGTGGCTTATGGAAATTATTCTTTGATTGTTCAAGGAGTAAACATGGAGTGGGTATAGGTACATTGCTAGTATCCTCCTCTAATGACAAATGTTTATCTTCTTATAGGTTCTAATTTAGTTGATCTTATAATACAATAGAGTATGAGGGCCACATCCATGGCCTTCAATGGGATAGTAAGAGAGGGATCAAATAATTACAAGTTTATGGGGATAGTGAGCTGATTGTGTACCAAGTTAGAGGCTAGAATATCACTAAGAATCACTTGATGAAGTCTTACAAACACAGAGTGTATGACTTGATTAAGTATTTTGAGGCATTTAACATCCAAGCAGTGCCAAGGAACCAAAATGGACATGATGATAGGTTAGCAGCTATGGGAGCTCAGTTTGATATCCCTAATGAGTTGAAAAAGACTAAGGTGTAACCACATGTCAAAGTGCTAGTAAGACCATTAGTGCCAAACAATGAAGCTCATTAGCAGGTCTTTGATAATGACAAGAAAATTGCTTGTTTCTTATAACAGGAAGTAGAGCTCTCCTCCATAAACCAAAAAAAATTTCAACATCAGTATGAAGAGTAAATTATTTAGTTGAGATATAACAAGCTTCCTAAAGGTCTTGTCACCCTTTAAGGTCTTTTCCATGAGGGAGATCATATGAGAAAGGACAAGGCAGTGATGTCAACAAGTGAAGATAACTATGAAAGAGTCCTTATATTTAAAGACAAGTTCCTCAAGCTTGGAAAGGTAAGCACTAAAGCTAAAAGGCATGCTTTCATAGAAATTTTTAAATAATATGTAGACATCTTTGTTTGGGAATATAGTGATTTAAGAGGCTTTGATCCCAAGCTGGCCCAACACACAATTGAACTAGAGGGTAATGCCAAGCCTATTAGGTAGAAGCAAAGGCCTATAAACCCTAAAATTGAAGAGATTATGAATAAATAATTGACCAAATTAATTGAATCTAAGATCATCCTTCCCATTAAGCACTCCTCATGGGTAGCCAATTTGGTACCTATGAGAAAGAAGAGTGGGGAAACTAGATTGTGTGTTGACTTCAGGGATCTAAATAGGGTCTCTTTGAAAGATCACTACCCCCTAACATCTATGAAGCAACTCCTTCATATAGTTGCTAGTTCAAAACATTTTTCCATTTTGGATGGGTATTCAAGATGCACACAGGATTTGGTGAGAGAGGAAGATCAATATAAGACTACCTTCACCATAAAGTGGGGTACACATGCTTACAAAAATATGCCTTTTGGATTGTCAAATATTAAGGCCACTTTTCAAAGAGCCATGGACATGGATTTCCAAGGGTTACTGAATCAAATGGTGTTGGTCTACTTGGATGACATCATAGTTTTCTCCAAGAAATAAATTGAACACTTAGATCATCTAAGGTTGATCTTTGAAAGATGTAGAGAGTATGGGATCTCTGTAAATCCTAAGAAATTTGTGTTTGTTTTCCATGAAGGAAAACTTTTACGTCATATTATTTCAAAGGAAGGATTATCCATTGACCCTGATAAAATAAGTGTCATCTTGTTCTTATCCTTACCCAAGCACAAGAAAGGAATCTAGAGATTCTTTGGGAAAATAAACTTTGTGAGAAGTTTTATACCTAGTTTTATAAACTTGGTCAAACCCATCACCACCATGTTTAAGAAGAGCCAAGTGTTTTCTTGGTCAAATGAAGGTAAAGTAGATTTTGAGGCCATCAAAGAAGCCATTGTTCAATCACCCTCACTTATAAATCTTGATTTCTTAAAGGATTTAATATTTTACACCTTTTCCAACATTGAAAACATATAAGCTATGCTGATGCAGAAGAATGGTGAAGGGCTTGAGCAGCTAATTGTTTTTTTTAGTCAAGGGCTAGAAGGATTTGAGGTAAGGTACACTTTTATAGAAAAGAAATTTCTTGTAGCTTTAAGAAGCCTCAAAAGGCTTAAGCCAATGCTTTCTAAAAAACAAATCCATCTTATGGTGTCCCATCCTGGAGTTAGGGACTTCCTCCTTTACAAAGACTTGAATGAGAAAAGAGTAGGTTGGATTACCAAAGTCATGGAGTATGATGTGAATATCAAAGTCACAAAGTTGGTAAGAGGCAAAGGATTATGTGAGCATATGGTATATGATCTTCAAAAAGACAAATAAGTTATTTTGGTGACACAAGACAACTCACAAATAGATACACCTTTACTTCATGATAGCTAGTTCCAAGATATGACACATTTTTTGATGATAGGAGAATGCCCCCAAGGTTTGGATAGAGCAAAAATAAGGCATTTCAGGATTTAATCCATACATTATACATTATTTTATGGAATTATTTTTAGAAAATATCTCAATGGGGTACGTCTTAAGTGCATTGATGGTAATCAAGTGACAACTTTTGGAATAGTTTCATGACAGACCTACAGAGGCCATTTTGCCCCAAGAACAACATCAATAAAGGTACTAAGAGCTGGTTATTACTGGCCCAACCTCTTCAAGGATGCATATGCATGGGTTAGGAAATGTTATAAATGTGCTCTATTTGTAGGTAAACAAAGATTAGCAGCTCTTTCACTCAACCCAATTCAGGTGGAGCAACCCTTCATGCACTGGGGGTTGGACTTCATAGGGACGATATATTTACCTTTAAGTTTATGACATAAATGGGTGATCATTGCAATTGAATACTTCACCAGGTGGGTGGAAGTAATTACCTTGAAAGAAGCTAATGAAACAACATTATTGGACTTTCGTGGCAGCATTGTAACCAGGTTGGTGTTTTAACTACTATAATTTTAGATAATACATTAGCATTTGTTGGTATGAAGATAATTGAATGGGAATTTAAGTTGGGCATATACCTTAGTACATCCTCCAATTACTACCACCAAGGCAATCGATTGATAGAGTCCATAAACAAAAACTTTCTAGGGATTATCAAGAGAACTATGGAGGAAAATTAGAGAACATGGCATACAAAGCTAAGGATAGCCTTATGGGCTAATATAGTGACTCCCAAAGTTGCCATTGGCAATTCTCCATATGTCCTTTTATATAGAAGAGAAGCCAAATTGCCCATTTCTCTTGAGTTTCCTACCTTGGAGTTATCCCATTAGCTTGAGCTGATGGAGAGAGAACTTTTGAGCATAAGGATGATAGAGCTCATGGATCTTTAATAAACCAGGGATCTTCCAATGAAGACATTAGAGTCACATCAAGCTCAGGTAAATAAATCCTTTGACAAGAGAGCCATAATAAAGGAATTCAAGTAAGGGGACCTGGTCCTCAAATGGGACTCAAATAAGGCTAAGCCAGGCAACCATACCAAGTTTGATAGCTTATGGAGTGGTCCTTATTTAATCCATGGATGCAAACAACATAATATTTGTTAGCTTGCCCAACTGGATGGAGTGGTATTTCCCATCCAAGTCAATGGTATTCATTTAAAGCCTTGTATTAGAAGAGTTTGTAGTTGTATGATATTTTAACATATTAAAGTAGTTTTCTATGCTTTTCTCTAAGTGTGTTGTGCACATTTATTTCAGTTGTGTGTTTCTCTTTCAATAAGTGCCTTGGGCACATTTGTTGTTTGTTTTGCTATTTTGTTCCTATTTACTTTAAAAGGAGGTTTCAAAAAGGGTCAACCTTCTATCAATCTCACAACAGTTTTAGTTGGGAAGAAATCTTGAGACTCCATGCCCAATGGATCTGTTCAAGGTTGTTAGTCTCTTGCATAGTAGGCATGCAACCTAAGGATGTTGCCAAAAATGTTGGCCAATTTTGGCCTACATACAAAGCTTTTGCCTAAATGGTTTGACTAGAAGAATATATTTCTAGATGGAATGAGTGGTCTAAAGATCTCATATTGCTTACAAATCTTTTGAAATACTTTAAGAAAGCTTAAAGTGTAATTTGTTGATCTTTAGAAAATAAGCTTGGAAACAAGGCTAGGATTGTAAAGTGAAAAGACCAATAAGTTCTCATAGTGTTTCAAGCTTCAAGGTCATGAATTAGGTTGCATAAAGTCTTAGAATTTCATTAGAGCCTCATTTTGATCTTTGAAAGTTCAAGCTCAAGCCTAGAAGATATAGACCATCACAAGCACATCATGCAAAAATGAACAAATCAGTCTGGTTGTACATTTGAATCAGATGCACTTGAAAATTTAACCAGGGTCAAAGAGTTACATGGGTATGGTATTTTTCATATCTTGAACATTCTTTGAGAATTTCATGTCTTGATGAGCTTGTTATCTCAAGATATAAAGCTTCAAAGTTAGACTTGCAGAATGAAACATGCAAGGGGACGTCAAGTTAAAGCTACAATAATTAACCATTTGGATTTAAAATTCCTTAAACATGCACACAAACATCAAATTTGATCTTCATAAAATATCCATTTGGATTCAGAAATAATATCCAATGATCAATTTTCAATCATACTGAATATCCAACAATGAGTGGGCTACGATAGTGTCAGTGGGTCCTAAAGATCTAACGGAGCACATTTAATCATGCACCTAAGATCAATCATGAGCATCAAGTCAAAAGGTTAACATAAGTAAAAATTAGACAAGTGGAAATATCTTAGGTACTTGAATAGAGATCCAATGGTGTATGGTGATTGATAGATCCATTAGGCCCAAACAAATCAATGGTGCATGTGCAATCATACAAGTCAAATTTAATGGTAAGTGGTGGGTCAAAATGTTAGTGGATCTCAAAGAAAAATGCATGGGTGACAAGTGTCTCAACCATGTTAGACTGGTATAATATCTATGGCTCACATTCATTCATATAGAGAAAGATTAACAATTCATGTGTAAGCTAAGAAAACAAATCCAATGGTGCACAAGCAAGCTGATCGATAGTTAATATTAAAATTCAAAAGCTAAGGGATTGCAATAGAGGTAAAATTCAATTCAATTCAAATAAAATAAAATACTTCAAAGAGCTATGTTTCCATTAGAGCTTGATCGAATATCACAAGCAAACACAGTTATGTAGTTAGGGTTGTCAATATTGAAGTTCTATCGCCATTAAAGATCAATCTCAACCTCTGGTTCAAAGATTTAGAACTTACAAAGCCCATTTTTGGGGTTTCAATATCGCTTTGTGACTATGACCATTGCTCTTTAAAAAATATTTGTGCATATAATAAGTTCTTGGCTTTATTAAATTTTATAGGTAGAATAGGTCTATTTAGACCTAATAGAGATCAATAAGGAATTTATGTGACCTATAGGCTTTTCATTAATAAGATACTATATGAAAACCAATAAACTAGATTAGTTTTCAATCTATACTATAGATCTATGCCCAGATTTTGTAGTAGGGGTAGATATGTGATTATAAAGGAGTGTCTTGATCTATTTACATGGTCATACTTTTGACAATCATGTAGCTATAGCTGCTCAAATCTAGATTCAACGTATGAGGACTTTGTCCTTATAGTGAAGACAACTGGGAGGTGGTGTAGAAGTTCAAGAAATAGTTTTGGGGGTTAGAGAAGTATAGATGGAGAATTCAAGTCTTTTACAAAGCCTTTAAAGTGTTTTATTCATAAACATAAATCATGGCTCAACATGTCCAACATGTTCTTATCTTCTAGTATGTCTTCTAAAGCCAATGAGGGGCTTGAAGTTATTTGGAGCGAATGAATGGCTAGTTGGGAGGTAAAATTAATGCTAATAGATCAAAAGTGGTTGGGACCCAATCCAAGTGATTGGACCTCATTTAATGATCTTGGTTGGTGTGTTAGTCTCTCTCCCCTTTCTCCTATATCTCCCATTATTTTCCATTTTTAAACTCTCTCTTAGTTTTTAGAAGAAAAAACACTCACTTTTTGAAGATTTTCTCTCTCAATTTTGTAAGAGTAGAGACTCTCATTTCATAAGGCTAGACCCTATCAAAATTTGTATGAAAGACCTATTAAATCAATAAAGGCTTTTTTTACCTATCTCTCCCCTCTAAAATGTGTGTAGCAAATATTTTGCATGATGGCATTGTGAAGTAAAATCTTCCATGCCCATTGTCCTTCTTTCTTACTCAAGTATAGGTGTTTTCAAGTTAGTTGCAGGTCTAGATTAGTGTCTTTTATACCATTTTATGTAAGCTCTCAGTGATTCTTAAAATTCCTTTTTGTTTTCATCCATTGCTTCCTGAACCTAGTCTATGAAACACTTATGCAACTAGCTAGTTTTGTGAGATTGTGTGAGCTAGCATTGTCTTATGCTTCCCCAGTGTTTATTTCATGCATATGTAAGTTCTCATTTAGATTTGGAGCATCACCCTTTTAGATTTATTAGGATCCCTTTCACCCTTTTCTATCCCTCTTCTCAGTGCAAACATTAGTATAGGTGATCCATCATAAGGAAGCTAGCCTTCTCCAGAGGTTCAACCCTGCCATAGGTAACCCATAGCCTAGGGTTGTTCCCATTGTGTAACTCAATTGGAAAGAGCTTGAAGAACCCTCTCCAAGGGTGAAAATTGATCATACAACATTAATGATGATAAAAATTAGCAGAAGGAGATATGAAATTAAGCCTCAAATAAAAACCCCAACTTCAAGATACCACATGAGGAAATGAACGCCTTAGACCAAATGCCATCCCATGTGCCACATCACATCAGAAGGAGAGCTAGTTCCCAAAAAAGAGTAAATGTATATGTTAGAATAAATAATAAATAGTCTCAAAACATTTAGTGAAGAGATAGAAAAGATAGATTTGTTGAATATCCAAGATGAATTATTTGGAAGTAAGTTTAGTAAAACATAAAAAAAGTTCATGAGAGGAACAGACTACCAATAAGAGAAAATAAAAACACTAAGCATAAAACCACAAAGGAGGATAATAATAACAATTTTTGTGGAAGTAATTTAAGTATTAATAGAACAAGTAGTGTTTAGAAAAATTCAAAAATGGACCAAAATAGGATGAAATTTCCTCTACTCGACAAAGACACTAAAGATGCAGAAAATATCTTGTTTTTTATAGACTAACAATTATGATAATCATGATTTACAAGGTTTTTATTACAAAGATGAAATATATGGATCATATAATAGACTATTAACATAATTTATAATATTTATTTATAAAAATCATCATCATATGGTCATGTATATAACCATATTCAACTTCTAATTTCTAGTGCTTTAAATTTTATTTAGATATGGAGGCCCATATTTAGAAAGGGTTTCTCACTACACCTCACATTGATATTACATTAGGTGTATTTAATGTTTTTTTTTTAGTATTTAGAATTTTGGTTTACCTTAATTTTTATCCCTAAATGCTATAGTTCAAAAATCATGTGGGATTGAGCATATATTTGAAGACATGATATCACATGGGCATTATACACATCTTCAATCAAATCAAGCATATTATTTTTCATTTTTTTAGATTACAACATATGATTATTATTGGGATTGACCCATATTTATGTTTTCACATATATCAAAGTGGGGCTAAATGTAGAAACTTGAAAATGGCCCCTATGTATTTAGTAATCATTAAATTATCAGTTATTTTTCTAGGTTAAGCAATATTGGCACATTTTGTGGTTTGTCATTATGTCCTCCCTTCTTGTCTCTCCTCTTGATTTCTTTGTCATGTGGTGATATTCTTATAATCATGTCTATTGCAATTTTGGGGCCTAAAAATTTAATTAATATAGTTGTGGGGTTTTCCATAGTCTCATTTAGTTAGTGTTCACATGTGGTTTGAGGTCATGCCTTTTTAATTGTTTGAATGTTTATTGTTATTTTTCATGCCAGCAGGGTCTTAATTTGAGTTCAATTCATTTATTAATACACATGAATATTATTGCATTTAAGTATTTAGTGACCATGCTCAAAATAATATATTAGTTTATTATTTACATGAATCTATTGAGCATATACAATAATTTTATATAAATCAGGGAACCATTTGGAGAACATTCATTGTAACACTGAAGGTTATATTAGAAATGCATTGTATTACATTGGTTTTCATGGCTGACAATATATTGAAAAATAAATATGTATAAATTACATGATATGTGTCATGTCATCGTAAACAAGAAGATGATGTGAGACATGTATCAAACCGAAAATAAGCTCAATAAACAATCCTAGATTTAATCACACATAGCAAACAAAGTTAGAGTCACACAAAATATCATTTCCATGACACACAAAATAAATCATATGCAATAGCACTCAATGTCACATTAGTAAAAAACCACAACTAATAAACAATAAAATGTGGCACAAGGCAAGAGCCACACATAGTGGACAATCAAATGTCACATAAGGCAAGAGCCACACATAATGGACAATCAAATGTCAAACAGAAATAAAGTCAACTAGAAAACAAAAATAGAATGAATCGATGTAATAAACAATAAAAAATGACATCATGTAACACGTAACAATATTGATCATGCATATAATAGGTAAGGATAAAATACACAATAATTGTATGCCATCATCACATATATCAAAATATAATATCTAGTGAAATATTGTTTTAACTTATTTTTTATCTATAATACTTTAATAGGTATAAAACATTGATTATTCAGATTATAATATATGACAACCAAGCATAGATCTAAATGTAAAGCATAATTGAAAAATGAAATTTATTTAAAAGTGACACATACTAAAATTTCAAGTACAACTGAATACTAGATACTTGGATTTTTTATTTATGATTGACTGTACCAAATGCTTGACAATGAGAAACAGATAAAACATGATAATGACAACTCAAACTAAACATTTGATTTTGTGTCTACATTTAGAAAAGTTTGTGCTCCCTGGATAATAACACAATGCATTTGTATCTATTGACTACGAACTTGTCTACTTTGACTTTGAAAAAAATGTAACTAATCTATCGCTTGCACTTGTGTCTACTGAGTGGGATAATATTTTTTGATTATATCAATAGTGCACATAAATATATTTTTTCTTTCTCTTTTATTTTGAAACCCTACGTTCACTTGTGAGACCTATAAACCTACAAAAAAAGAAGGGGAAGTGTAATGGGTTAAGTTGACACCAATCACCCCCTTTAATGATTGATCATTGGCTATGTATCCATATACTCTGATGAAAGAATCAAGCCACACATATTTCTCATATCTTGAATGATTGTGAAATTGTGCTCCTTGTTTATTTATATGTAGCTAAAAATTTAGATCTAATACTTAACAATGTTAGCTCTTGATTTAATTTGTAATGCTTTAGACTTGATTTATGACTACTCATAATGATTGATACTGTAATTGGGAAGGATAGGGTAGATTTTCTTAGTGTGCAGTAATATATAGATGCCAGATAGATATCCAGACCCTTTAAAATGAGATTTTGATTTGTTTTTATAATGATCCTTTTGAACAATTTCCTTTAGTTGACCTTGAAAAACATGCAGGATGAGCCAAATGAATATTTAAATTTTTGTAAATAAACATTTAAATGATGTGGGGACAAGGTTGTATTAGGTGGATAGATCCATGGTAGTAGACCTATCGAGCTAACTTAGACATGTCCTAGAAAAGTAGGGATAAATGTGATAAGGTTGGAATCAATGTGAGAGTGATATAAGGTTTTTTGAGCATTGACTTATAAATTCCTATGTAGTAATGATGGTAAACATAGGGATCAAGTCTGCATATAGATAAATGGCTAGAAGAATGTTTTATAAGAGTCATGTATTTGAGTGTAAGTTAAGTGGTTCAATATGTGTCAAGAAATAACATTGTCAATTAATTGTGACTAGGTTTAGGTATCTACATCCCCTTGCCTTTATTCTAGTAATGAAATTGATAAAGGATAAAGATAAAACTTCAGTATGTATAACACACATTGCATTTTGAAAGGAAAAATTGATTGTATAGGGCAATCATTTTAGTAAACCCTTCAACAACACATGAACTAATCTAGTATATATTTAAAATTTGAAAAATATGAACTTTAAAATTTTAATTTGAAAAGGGATCAAGGAAGGATTATACCTATAGGAAGATAGAACCATGTTGCATTGTAACTAGTAAAAGATGATAAAGTATTGGAGAAATGTGCCTCTTTGTCAAATCACTTAGAGATATGGTTCCTCATGTTTAACCATTGGTTAATTGAGAGTGATAAAGTACCATTTTTAAATAACTAATCAAGCCCTTGAGTTGTAAATATGCATGCTCTAAGTCTCATGAATGGGAAAAAATACTCAATGTACTAATCCCAAAGAAGGTGGAATGATGATAGATTATTTGTAAGTTATGCCAAGGCCATTTAGTGTCATTATACTCGAATGTACATCACCTTAACATAAGGTGGAACCACACAATGGATTCACTAGAAATACTTCCAAGTTTGTTGAGTGTCACTAGACTCAAACACTTGTTACCCATAACAAAATGAATCACAATGTTGCAAACATATCTAGATTCTATTTGCATGATCAAAAGAGAGTGAAGAATATTCACTCACCTTGAATATGTGCCAAATAATATATAATGATATGAATTTATATGTTCAATTGTAATTATATGTGAAACATGTAATTTTGTTCCTATGAATGTTTTGCATATGCATCCAAGTGTGTATGATTTTTTACTTGAGTATTTTTAAAGTTAGTGTATATACATGTAATATTCCCTCATAATCTGTATCAACATGCCAATATTTTTCATGTGTCTGATTCATGAATTACATTTAATCTTTAAAACCTGTGCTCTATCATAAAATCTAAGTTTTTTTGCTCATGGTTATCTGAATCTCTTAATACATACCCAATATAATGCCCCCCATTTTAGATGAGGGATGTGGCTTGAAAGTCACTCATCTCAAAATAAGAGTTAACCATATCATGTGATAAATATAAAATCCTATAGCATCATTTCAACATGTGGAGAGTATGTCATCATGATTATGTATTTGTCATTGAAGCATGTATGTAGCACATGTAATGTGAATAATATAAGTGTCATGTCTAGATAGATATATCAATGAGACACGAAGTAAAATAACCATCTCTAAATAATAATACAAAATAAAATTTCATAATATGGATCATGAAACCACTAATCAAGCTCAATAAACATAACACAAAATGTCACACATAAGACCAAAGGTCAAATACAATGGACATGAACATGTCACGACAAGTAATACCAAGGGCCATACATGAATGACATTTAAGGATGTTTTAAACAAGGGACATCAAATTTTCCCACACATAGGGCCCAATTTGCCACATACAATAAGCAAGCAACATCTAGCCTATCATGAAATAAAGTAACAACATCAAAAGAGCATAGAATATATGACAACTAGTATATACCATCCATATGCATCAATTTCAGATCATATAAAAGTAACACATCCATGTAGCAAAATTTAAGATATAATTAATTATCAAGACACTTGTAATATATGTAGTTCAACATGGTACAGAGTTGTAGATAGATATAACATGTGATAATTTAACCTATAGAACAAGATGCCCTCAGCATAGGCATGGGCACTAGATAGAAGGGAGTCTAGCTTCTAGATATTATGTCATGCATCACACTCATATACCTGATGAAATGCATGTGTGTATAGAAAATAATATGCCATCAACCAAAATATGTGATAAATAATATATGTAAATAAGTAAAGTAGCAACTCATGTCAACCTCAGGTCCTAATTTTTTACATTTTGAGAATATTATGAATGTTTTTATATTTTCAATAATTTTTGAATGTTTTTTAATTTTTTAAATATTTGAATGTCAAATAAACTATCCAAAAATCCCATTAATAATAAGACCATAGTGTGTGCATGTATCATTGAATAGGGGGGTGGGATGAATTTTCATGAATGAAAAGTGTTACATGTAGATAAATCATAATCTAAAAAGGAATCATGTGATGAAATGTAATTGTCTTGATCACTGCTCATAGAATCCTTTATAGGATGTGTAACTCTAGATGGTGTAGGACTTGGTGGGGTCCGATGTATAGTAGGAGAAGGTTTCACTTCTTGTGTTCACTATGGAACACATTAAACTATATGAGCTATTACCATAGGATGTACTTAAAAAATGAAGGTCTTTTTAAACTTTGAATAACTTTATGATGTGAAGCTTGTTATCTAGGAGGTTGTACTTCTCTCATTTGAACTGCATCTATAGAAATGTTCTACATATGTGCAACATACACACACACACACACACACACACACACACACATTATGCTCTTGAATAGGTGTAATAACCATCTATGATGGTGTGGTGAAGGAGGAGGATAATACCATTGACTATAGAGGGTACTCATATCAAATGCCTAAAACTTTGATTGTCTGATTACAATGTATATATTTGAGACATTGTTTCTGAACCAACCTGAATAGGTAGCACTATATATCCAAAATTATTTTGTATGATTCCATAGAATGCTTTAACTAATTTGGATGTATCTTGTAAATATTTGTTTATGTATCCAAGATTAAAAATAAGTGTCACTATACATGCATTATCACTTGACCCATTATTGATCAGAACATTGCATATGTGTTATTCATTGATATATTCTTGAATAAAGAGTGCATGTTTATCTTAATTATCATCAACAATTTCATTGTCATCAAATGTGATTATAAAACATGTTGATGCACTTAAGTGTACCAATAATTCCATCTATTAGGTGTCATATGTTTGAGGAGGAGGATGTGAATTTTATGCATGGTGTACCTTTAAATTATCATTGGGTTCTATTGTTCCATAGTTTGTAAATGGATTACTAAAAATTTTCAACTTTACATTTTATTTTGTTTATGGTCTAGCCTTATTTATGGGTGTGCTTAACTCAATATTATTATCATCAGGGCACCTCATCCAAAAATCCCATTTCTATTGGTCTCTCTTTGGCTCCATAGAAGGCTATGAATTGAGCTTTATGGAAGGCTTTTTCCTCCAAATCTTTGGGCAACTCTTCCCATAGGGCAAGCTAGATCTAGTTTGAATTAGAGTTTCATTTGATAAATCTTGTATCTTATGCCTTAGCATGTAGCACTTATTTGTATAATGTTTGATACATCTATGATAGTCACAATATATTATTGTTAAATCCATTTTTTTGATGTTTATTCATATCAACCTCTAGTGATGGAGGGAGAGATAATAAATTGTGTTCAAGTAACTTTGGTAACAATATATGAGGAGGTGATAGTAATATTTCAAATTGCCTCCTTATTGAAGATGTTAATTGAAGCTTATTCATTGGTTGTGATACTACATTGATAATTATTACTATTAATTTTTTATTTCATTATATTTTACCTTGTAGCTTGGTTTGATTTTTAACATAGTATTTGATGTAGATGCAACATTTGGTAGATAATTAAGTTTGTTCAAAGCTATGAGCTTGACTTCTTTTTCTTTGAATGTATGACACATCTCATTAATTTTTTTGAAATGTTAAACATGATAGACTCATGAAGTGGTGATAGCAAAATTTATGTGAAGATTACTTTAGAATTGGTCATCTTACCTAGTATAGTTTTCTATCAAAGAACATATTCACTAATTTCCTTAGTGGACCCATGTTTGAGTTTAACAATTAATGCATAAGATAGTTTTTCACCAATATTAATAGAGAAGTATGATAGGAAATGATTTTATAAGGGGTTGAGTTATTTTATTGGTTGAAGTGGAAGATCATAGAACCATTGTAAAGTATATTCCTTGAGGATTTACGAAAATAGTTTAATTAATAATTTGTCATTATTTGCATAATCCAAGCATGCTACATGAAATGATTGATGATGTTATTCAAGATCACCTTTACCTTCATAGAATGGTATATTAGGAGCTACAAAGCCTACTAGTAATGGGTAAGATGTTATCTTATGTGTCAAAGGATAATGAATCAAAGTATGGGAATCCATTGATTACTAGCTCTAAAAACACCTGGCTCCAATTTCGGCACCTTAGTATGCAAGGATATAGTAGTTTATTCACAATAATGTGCATTAGGTGAGATTGGTGATGGACTATGCGTAGAAATCAAAGGAGGTTTGTATGATGCCTATGTATAAATAGGCATATTAATCTATTGAAAACCTTGTGATGTCCCATTACCTAGGGATGATATCACATATGTAAATGGAGGTGTTGATATAGGAATTGAAGTAATAGTAGAATCTAAAACAATTTAAATGTAAGTATTATCATGATTAATATTATTGAAGGGATCAGATTATTCTCTATATGTAGAAGCTTGAGTTGATTTCTTTTGTTCATCTCTTGAAATGTATAGTACTGCATCAATTTTATGTGGATTAGCACTAATATATTCAATGAGTTATTTATGATTAATATCACCTAAATGCTTTATATCAGATTTATCAATCTCAATATTCATGATAATTCCATGAACATGGTTATAATATGCATTATATAACCCATATAGAGAGTATGAAGAACAAAGTGAGTCATGCACCCCTTTGGCACCTAGTGGTGATGGGTAGTAACTCGGATTAGATATTATAGCCATATAAATTGAGGAAGGCTTGAGATTTACATTATTATTCTTAGAATTTTTATATGAATAAAATTAATTCAATATAGCCATGTGTTTATTTTAAAACTTTGAATTTGAAATTTTCATAAGGGTGTAACTAGGCAGGGTGTGTTTGATAAGCAAACTCTCAGATACATTGATTACAATCATAAATAATGAATAACATCTAAAAGGGCACTAACTATGAAATATTCCACCATCTTGTAACCACACTATCTCATCTCTGAGATAAATTGAGAGTAAATTCTTGGGGATAACTGCTTACCGATGCGTTATAAAATAAAATGGTCGAAAGACTTCCTATAGCTAAAAATTAAAAATTATATATATTTATGATATACCATGAAGTACATAGAAATTAAAGTATATATATAGTGTTATATAATGTCTTGAGTATTATATAATTATCCCTCACACCATGGATTGGGTAAGATTGATGACCACATTGCCTAGAATGACAGTTCTTATGAGTTTTACAACTCTTGGAACACAATTCTAGAAAGCAAGAAAAAGAGAGATTGAAGTCAGCAAAAGAAAAGATTTTTATGCATATAAATTAAGAATTCAATTTTAAAACCTTAGGTCAAAGATAAATCCTAGAGCAACATTCAATAAATATTATAAAAGAGGATCTATTTCTCTCTAGTGTATGAGAATCATGAGTTCAGTTGAAACTGTAAAATAAAAATTAAAAAAGTAATGTTCAAAGAACAAATGATCTCACCAATATATTTTACCCTATTTTTTATTTTAAAATACTTAAATAGGTATAAAACATTGATGGATTATTCAAATTTTAATAAATGATAGTTAAGCATCAATTTGAATGTAAATAAGAATTCATAATTGAGATTTATTTACAATAGTAAGTACAACTTATAGATTATGCTTACAAGAGGGGTTAGTTCATTGCTAGTTCATTAAAAATAATAAATTGATAAATAAAACACCTTAGGCATAATCCCTTAGATTGGGTAAGGTCTAAGATAAAACAATCAAATAAAATGTACATCAAGATGATTACCTTCCTCGTAGATGTCACTTCTAAGTCAGATTTAGGTTTATTTGTGACTAGATTGTAGAACTAAGAGTCTTTATCAATGTCACTTTGAGATTTTCAATGGAATGTGCCCTTTTACTTTGGAATAATTGATCAATTAGATAAAAATGGAAGAAATGGTTAAAGGCTTGATGTTTGAAAGGCTACTAAAAATGGTAACACTTCATTGTATCTTCAAGACTTGTGAATAATGAAAAATGACTCTTGTGTTTATAGATTATCCAAAATGTTTTTTATCATTAGATGATGATCAATATGAGTGGATGAGAATTAGTAAATCTTATATGATTTATGTCATTAATAATTTTGGTTGAGTTTGCATTGATTAGGCATGGATTGTAAATTCTTATATTTGTTTGATATTTTGTAAATGCTTGAAAACTTTCATGATGATGTCATGATCCCTAATATTTTCCTATGATGTCACTAACCACTTGGCCACTTGCCATGAGAATTAAGAAATAAATCTAATTAATAAATTTAGAAATAGGTATTTCTAAAAGCTTTGGAATTTCCCATTAGAATAAGATTAATTTAATTAAGACATGTTAATTAACTAATACAAAGTGATGTGACTTTTGAAATTTGAAGAATTGTTTAACCTAATTAATCCAAAATGATTCTTGCATAGTCATAATTTGACTCAAGATGAATCAAGTGAAGTTGATTGTGTACATTGCATTTCCCCAATTAAGGATGCCCAAATACATTTTAGAAAAGGCAAATTTGGGTGTTTTGTTGATTTATACGTTATGGAAGAAATTGATTCTGATTATAGTTTTGAAAAAAGAATGATTAAAATGAATTATCTACATTTTTAATTTATTTGAAAGGATGTTGTAAGACACTAGATGAAGTAACAACTTTCAAAGAATGAAAAAATTGTTAAAAAGATCTAATAAATATGGAAGAATGATGTGTTCATGTTTTGTTGATTTTTTTTTAATTTACTAAAAATGAGTTCACAATGATGTCCCAAATGATGTTTGGGATGCCCAAGATTCTCTTTTGAGGGATTGGCCAAAAAATGATTTTGATAAACAGGTCCTCGAAAGGAAGAAAGTGGACAAGAAGAACAAAATGAACCCATGGATGAGATTAATCTAGGTGAGATAATGCATGCACACTTTGATATTTAATGATGATAGAGTAGAAAACTAATGTGCCCAAAAGAGGGTGGAATTAGGAATGATGCATCCAAAGATAAGTGACACACTTTGGCTTGCCCTAAATAGGTTGAAAGCCACGAGAAATTAGAAGAAATATTTAATGATTGAATTTACCCAAATATGAGGGATTGATTGATTGATTGATTTGACTTGGTAGGGTGGATCTGATCATTAATGTAAATTATTTTTCCTAGCAGAGCATATTTGATCTTTGATTTAAATGATTTTCCCCAATATAGTGGATTTTATGATTGATCAAAGTAATTTGTTTTCCCCAGTAGGGAATTTTTTTTGATAAATTGATTAATTCTTTGACTGATTAGAAAACATATCTCAAGGATTGAATCTGTTACATAAATTAAAGATGAAATGAATGATGAAAATGTAGGTGCGATGGTATAATGACTTTTCAAATAATGAAGAATCTATAAAAAAAATTAGGCACATGAGAATGTTCCAAGGTAATGAAATAAATGGCTGGAAGAACACAATAATGATTGAATAATAATGAGATAAAGGTGGCTGAGATGACTCCAAAAATTGTGCATTATATTCATAGTCTAAATGAACCTCAGACCATTATAGTTTCCCCTATAAATTAGGAGAAATGAGATGAGGAATGAAGAATATAATAGAAGACTAAAATAATAATAATGATGGACCAATGTGTGTGACTCTTTTTATTACATGCTCATTTAAAGATGCATGTCCTTATTAACATATATGTAGCTAAAAAATTTAATTATTTTGTTTTGATCAAATAAAATGTGATGATGTGATTTGGTCAAAGATGACTGAGATGATTTGATTTGATAATAAATAATTTTACAAAGGGATAAACCACCATTGTAATGTGAAATTGTATATAAGCCTCAAGCACTTGATTTTTAATATAGCACATGATAATATGCACCATGACATAAAACATCATGATGATCTAGCCATAATGTGCATAAGGAATGACTCCCGATCTCATAGACAAGTGACACAAATGCATTATGATATGGAAAAATCAAGCTGAAATTGTAGTCATATGCCAATGGATGGAATCAAGTACAAACAAAAGGATTCACCCTATCAATGCATATGGACTAAATTAAGGCACAAGAAAAAATAAATAAATAAATAAACAAACAAATAAGCAACTAAGCAAATAAAGGCATACAAAGAGTGAAAATAAAAGCAACAAAAAACATCATGTCATTAATCAAATCACTAATCCAAGCATGAAAGAGTAATGATAATGGTAAATGTATGTTCCCCCATAAAAGGATACATGCAAGGGGATGGAGATAAGATATCCCATAATAATCTATACGCTTTTATTTACTCCAAGCAAGGTAAAAACTATGAGATTGAATTAGAATGAACTTGCTCCAAAGAGGGAAACCTTTAAGGGTCGCTAAAATGATTGGATCAATGATTGATTGAGGATTAGTGACTATATTTAGGATAAGACAAATATTTTTGAATTTGGTGGCTTTATATCTCTCATGGAGATTTGAAGCCTTTTCAAATGTTTAAGATTATGTGGCTTAATATTTCTCATGCACGTAATCCTTTTACAATTTTTATTATCTTTGGAATTTTCAATGTTTTGATTATTTTTAGAATAAATATTCACAAATGATCACTAGTAAAGGCAAAAATTGTGCAAGCACTGAAGTGGATAATGAGTCGTAAAATGTCGAGAGTGTAGGAAGTGACTTGCAAAAATGGCAAGAATGTGGGAGAATGGTGTTCAAGCTGACCTTAGAAACTCCATGTGATTGAGCATTTCCTACATAGTAAAAATGGACCTCAGGCCATTGTAGTTCTCCTAAAAATGTGAGAAAATATGATGAGAAGGACAAATGGCTAATGTTGGATAATAATGGATAAAAATGAGTGAAGGGACTAGGAATCTTCAAGGGCCATGTCACATGAGAACCAAATATGTCAAATCATCAAAGTACTGATCAGATAATTAGCCAAAATGTTTCCAAAATAGGTCTCCATATACCTTCTACTTCCATAACAAGGTCAAGCTAGGAAGACTAATGGTCACAATAATATGGGTTGGGCAAAATAGGATTGAATGGCCAAAATTATTGGAATAGAATGGAGTGGTATTTAATGCAAATGAGGTTACCCCAAAGTGTCAAGGTACTTTCAGACAATAAATTATTTATGCATGACAACAAAAACTTGGTTTTCATCATGGTACTTGCCCAAGGTACCACAAGTATGTTTTTCACCATTAGATGAATAATTTCTCTCTTTTGATTATTTTTTAATTTTTAATTGATTTTTATTTTTATTTTTTAGCATCTCAATTCAATAGAGCATTTCAAGGTGCATAATGCATACCCTTTGTTGTCTAACCAATAACCACTCCAAATAGTAGTTGTGTTAGGATCTGGTTACTAATGTGAACCATATTATTGCTATTGTGATATTCATTGGTCATTTATTTTATTTCCTTCAAACCCCTAAACAAAGTGTCTTCATAGTCTCTTTGAAAAAGAGTGTTGCAAGAAAGGGTAAAGAAGGATAGGCAGTGGATAAATTATCTGATTTGGTAATGTAATACAAGAGTTGAATGAATATTAGGATTAAAATGGAATGTATAATTGTTTGGGGACAAATGAAGTTTGGGGATTTTAGTCACACACATTGTTGATTCTAGATTCAAAATGATTTTGGTTGGCGTGGTCAAAGACCTCTACAAATTTTCTCAATAAGGCCACAATATTTTTTTATTATTTAGGCTTGAGATAGTCAAACTTGAATATGTTGTGAATTACCAATTGTGTTGATATTGAATTTAATAATATCCTTATTAAGTAATGAATAACTGATTTATTTAATATTAGCATCTTGAAGAGGTTTTTACCAACAAATTCTTCTTGATTTTGATTGTCCTATAGTACCTCAAACAAGGTTTCACTAAATGATGCTAAATTTTGACTTTGATTATCCCTTAGTGCCTCAAAGAAGGTTTCACTAGGAGATGTTGATTTTAGACTTTGATTATACCCTAGCACCTCAAAGAAGGTTTCACTAGGAGATGTTTATTTTAGACTTTGATTATCCCCTAGTGCCTCAAAGAAAACTTCACTAGGATATTTTTAGTTTACCAAAATATTTTCTTGGTTCCCCAAAAATTATGCAATTGATATGTCATTGTGGAAAAAATTCAACAATGTGTGATTCTGGCAATCCCAATAAATGATTATGGGAGGTAGAACATTAGTGTAATGGCTAGGTTGATTAACTTTAAAGGGATGTATAATGGTAATGGAAGGGTAAAAGGTAGCATAGTCCTCATAGAAGCTAATAGGATAACTTGTGTCGATACTAAAGAAAACATCCTCCACAACTGTAAAAGTATCAAAAATGTTTTTAAGTGGATCTTCCAAATTTATGTAGCTGATGTCAGAATAGTTATTAATGTATTTTGATTTTGGAGTTGATTCTGACACAAGTGAATTTTGTATAAGTGTATATCCAATTTCATAATATCCACTAATATATTATGATTCTAAAGTTAATTCTGACTCAAGAGGATCTAAATCTAATGTTAAGACTGACATTGATTCTACTTTCAATGCTAAATTTGATATTGGTTCTAGAATGTGACTTGATTCTGATATTGGTTCTAAAATAGAACTTGATTTTGATGTTGATGCTAACAATAATGTTGGTTTTAAAATAGAACTTAATTTTTATTTTAAATATATCCACAAAGAGGGCATATTGAATTGCATTGTGCATAAGTACCTTTTTCACCTTTCACTTATAAATTAATGCTTTGGGATGAAGGAATTTTCTAAAATGGGGAATTTTTGGCAATGGATTAATAATGGGTTGTTGTTCAATGATAATGAGATCTTCAAAGATGGGCTCATTGAATATGGGTCCTTCATCAAATATAGGTTCTTCATTAAATAGAGGTAAACCAACAATGGTTTGGGTTTGGTCAAAGATGGGTAATTTGACAAAAATGTCAACAACATGTTGACTATCTTGACCTTGATTTGGAAATGGATGCTTTTGATCATGTTTGGGAAGCGAATCATGACATATATCGATCAAGTAGTTATCATTATTAGATATACTTATGTATTTAATAGATAACAGCCCTTGGAGGGGTAACAATTGGCTCTTTTGTGGCTCTAAGAATGAATTAGCTTGTGGACTAATGGACAAAATGTTAAGAGTAGATGCAGAGTGGGATATTTGTTGGCTAAGATGGGTGAGTTAATCTATCACATCTTGACTTATGAATGGCCATACTAGAATAAATTTTAGATCATGAGATGCTATGACTCAGATTAACCTTGGAATACTTCCCCCATGTAAGGATTCTTGCAAGAGAAATTAGATTGGAATAAATTGGCCCCAAAGTGGGAGGACTTGGTCTTTGATTAAAATGGGGCCTAAAGAGGGTGGTCTTGGTCTTTGATTAAAATGGGCCCAAAGAAAGTGGTCTTGGTCTTTGATTGAAATGGGCCCAAAGAGGGCAACCTTGGTCTCATTAGAATGGACCCAAAGAGGGTAGATTTAATTCAATGTAATTGGCTTGGCTTTACTTGGCCCCAAAGAAGGTTGGAATGGCTTGATATGATTCAAATGAAATAAAATATGGATGACATGAATTCATCATTCCCAACTATTAGGTGTGCGATATTGAATGAAAAAATAAGAAGTGATTTGAAATAGAATGTGATTTATTTGGAATAATTGGATTTGGTCAAAATAGACCTAATTTGGTGTTGTTTCAATATGCAGCTTTGAAGTTGACTTTGGTTAACTTTTATAAATTTGACTAATTTAGAATTAAAATTAGAATTGGTTCAAGATGAACTTGATTTAGCATTTATTAACTTCATGTGTGGTTCAATATGAACCTGGTTTGGATTTGACTCATTTTTAGATTTATTTATTTTCGTTCAAGATGAACCCGATTTGGCTTGATTTATTTAAAATAAGAATGGGGTTAAAAGAGACCCAATATGAAAAATCAATTACAAATTAGATTTGGGTCCAAATGGACTTGATTTAAATGGTTTTCAATTGGATAATATAATGGTATCATGTGAACAACATAATAGTACAATCAACCAGCACAATACTAAGATGACATAAAGGTGGCCCAAAAATTGGGCAGGGTAATGCCTCATCTCGTAAATGTAATATGGTAATGCTTTGGGCTTAGTATAATGTTGATTTAGTTTGATTTTTTTCAAAATTTCAATCAATATAGGTCATGAAAATAATCAAACAAGACATTCATAAAAAATAAGCACTATTTTTAATGGTAAGATGAGTAAGTAAAGTGATAGTAGTATACATAACTACCTTACTTTAAAATGGTGATAGATTGGTCGCACACAATCCTCACTATCAAGTAGTATGTAATGAAATATTAGTGGAGATGATTTTCCCTCATATACAATTTTTTTTTTGGCTAATGGTCTTAAGTTAAAATTTTACAAGGCTATCTAGATAGTCCCCAATATACCTTGTGGTACATGGGGCTCAAAATTTGTCATAGGTGAAAGACTAATGGGAAGTGTAGGAGGGTCTAGTCCCTTCACATTCACTTCAATCATAAAGGTCTTAGTGGAGTGTTAGTGAAATAATCAAGCATCGAGGTGTATGGTATGATATTTGTGTTGGAGCAAGAAAGCATCGCCACTTTATGGATAAATTTAAAACATGCAATCACTCAACCAATAATGATTAAATACAGCCTTCATTTATATACCCCATCGAATGTGTAAGGTTGTTACATGTATTAAGGAATGAAGTACCAATCACCATGCCCTAAGGATGTTGGGGGGGGGTGGAGGTAATCCAAGAACAAACACACCTGTTCTAATTCCACCTATTAGGATCTTGCTCCTTAGAAAGAAAGAGCACATTATGATTACCAAATATAAGCAATTGAATATGCGGAAATAACCAGAAACACAAGTAACTAGAATTCACCAATAGCACAGAATATGAGAGACAATACACTATCTTGTATTAACACTATACAGAAAAGAATACAATCAAAGAGCCGCCACACTCTTTCACCTTACAGAGGTTCGCCACACCTCAAGTGTACAGTAATTCTTCTCACACACACTCTCCTACACAAAAAATGGTCCCAACAACCAACTCACACACAAAATTGGTGTTCACCTCACCAACCAGTCAGTAATAACCCTGTCGGTACACCAAGCACTCTATAGCACTTCAAGCTGATCTCTCATGAACCTGCAACCTGCAATTCAAAGACCAAACTTACATGTAGATCCCCAATGAGCTTGCAACAACCTGCAACTCACAGATCTTACAACTAGAAGGAACTCTTCCTTTCTATCTCATGCATTTTAAACAATACATGCCAATGGGTCTATAAATAGATCCCTAACCCAAACAATAACTTAGACTCTTAATTTAGACAATTATCCTCGTAGCCCAAGACTCTAACTGGTCTCAACATGCAAACTCTTTGTTCACTTAACTAACTGTCCGTGAAACGAGCAGTTCTGAAACACACAGGCGACCGACGTCGGTCCCTGCTTGTCTGGTTCTGCCGATGTCGGCCAACTTCCTACCGTCGCTGGTGGCCTTCTTCACTGGTCTCTATCGACGTCGGTCCTATTGCCGACGTCGGTGCTCCTAGATCTCAGCAACCATTGTTCCTTCAGTTTGCAAAGGGTTGAAGCTTTTAGCTCCACAACCTAACAATCTCCCACTTGGAGATAAATAGCTGCAACCTGTACCTGTACCTGTACACCGTCTAGTTTGTTCCCTTGGCTTTGTATCCCTCCTCAAGATCACTCTTGAAGACCAACCACCACAAAATCCATGGTGCAAAACCTGTCATCCAAATTACCTGCCACATCTGCATCTACAACCATGTAGAAAAAGAACTTGACCCTGCATAACATGTGCACCTGCTGCTGGTCCCACTGAACTGCCCTTCAGTATTACTCTCCTGGATTGACTCCAAACTTGTGACAACTCCCACTGCTTGGGAAAACTCAGGTTTAGTACATACCATGCACTCAACCTCATTATGTGAATCAAGACACCTGTTCTGTGAACTGTCTAACCATCGGCGTGCTAACCGGTCTCACACAATCATCCTGAAACAAAGTCAACAAGACCTCCATGTCTCTAGAACACACTCATGCCAAAGAATCTTGCTGCTCCCAGATTCTCCATGACATATACCTGAACTAGCTTTACCTTTAGTTCAGCAATACCTGTATATGTAACCCTGCAACAAGCACATCATACAGAAAATAGGATAATGTAGCTAATATTATCCAACCTGGTAAAGAGAAACACAATGATCAAACCTCCATTGCCCTGCAGCTAATACAAGATCATATACCCTGATCTTCCATCTCACGTATCCATTTCCGCTCTTCTTCATCCTTAACATCCATTCGTCTCTCAGTGCTTACTTCCAGCTGGCAACTCTACCCAAAACACCTATTTGGTTCTCCTCCAAGGAATCACATCCTCATCCATGCCAAGCTCCCACTGTTTCCTGAATCTACCTGTTCTGCTTCTTCAACAACTTCCTGGTTCTATACCATAAGTGAGCAACAAGTAGTGTAAAGAAGGGAAATGACAAATTTAAGAACTTACTTACACCTTCAGTCCTCTATATGGGCGCTTGAGACTCCATGACAACTCGCTGTCCACCCAAAATTCATCTCAGTAACCGATGCCGGTCACATCTCAGTCTACAGCCGACCGATGTCGGTTCCCTGCGACTGCCTCCCTGCTGACGTCGGTTTCCCCTGGCCGACGCTGGTCCTTATCTGCCCTGAGTCACCGACGTCGGGCTGCACATAGCCGACGTCGATCCCTGTCTGGACATCGACGTCGATTTTCCTGCCGATGTCGGTCTCTGTGTTTTTCTTGTGAGACCTGACTTTTTCCCGCGAGCTCCTTTTGGATCAAACCCTTGTCCAAATCACCCTTGCTCTGCTCAGAATTCCTCTGCACCTTGTGCTGAACTCTGTTCGTCACTTTCTCCTTGAAAACCAAGGCTTTCCTATTCTTGTCACTAACATCGGATTCCTCAAGAAACCTCACCTTCTTCTTCTGCATACAAAAACCACGATCCATGCCTTCCAAATCTGAAAGCATACTCTTTGACTCAAGAACAAGCATCTCCTTCTTATCTATGTGACCAAGCCTATTAAGCCACATCTCTGAATCTACAGCTGAAGTAAATAACCCAGAAAGAGAATCAGTAAAACAAGTAGATAGATAAAGCGTACCTACTTTCTTACCTCTAGCTACAAGTGTACCCTTGGTAACCTTCCAAGAGTCCGCTGTGAGAGTTACTGTGCAACCCTCATCACCCAAACTTCTAACAGAAATCAGATTCCGCTTCAGAACTGGGACATGCATGACCTCCTTTAACACCCATGTGTCACCTGTCTGCAATTTCAGCTTCAGTTTACCTTTGCCAACAATCTGACAAGGCTTTCCATCCCCTACACAAATTTCTCCAAAGTCTCCCTGGACATACTCATGAAAAAATTCCCTATGTGGGGATGCATGAAAAGAGGCACCTGAATCTAATACCCAAGATTCTACTTTATCCAAAGAACATACCAGAGCATCCTGTGCAACGTAACCCGCAACATCTGCTTCTTCTCCATGTCCTTCATGCTGATCTTCACCCGATCTGCAATCTCTCTTTAAGTGCCCTTGCTTTCCACATTTCCAGCAGGTTATTCTGCCATACCTGGACTTGGATCTCCTGCCTATTTTCGACCTTGATTTTCCACGCTCTGTCTTCTCTCTTGGCCTTCCTCTTCCTTCAACACTCAAAGCATCTCCAGATGATTCACCTGTGCTTTTCCTGCGTATCTCTTCATTCAAGATCACACTCACAACATCATCCACTTTTAAGACTTTTGAAGGAGACACAGTATTAGAAACTGCCATTACCAAACCTTCCCAACTTTCAGGTAATGAACACAAGATTAAGAGAGCTCTAATTTCATCATCAAATACAATATTGATGGAACTTAACTGGTTTACCAAACCATGGAAATCACTAAGATGGCTATGAACAGATCCACCTTCCAACATTTGCAAATTAAATAAATGCTTCATAAGAAATACCTTATTAGAAGCCGAGGGTTTTTCATACAAATTTGCCAAAGATTTCATCAACTCCACCGTTGTCTTACACTGTGATAAGCTGGAAATCACAGATGATTCAAGACTCAATCTAATAGATCCCAGAGCCTTCCGATCAAGAACCTCCCATTCTTCATCTTTCATATCCGAGGGTTTGCTAGCAACCCCACCCAACGGTAAGTACAAATCTTTCTGATACAGATAGTCCTCAATCTGCATCCTCCATAATTGGTAGTTCTTGCCATTAAACTTTTCCATTCGTAGTTGACTGTTTTCTGCCATTGCTCAACTCCCACTCAAACAGAAACCCTGTGAGTAACCTGTAATCAAAACACACTACCCAGATCTACACCAATCTGTTAGTATCCCAACCAAAAGCTCTGATACCACTTGTTGGGGGGGTGGAGGTAATCTAAGAATAAACACACCTGTTCTAATTCCACCTGTTAGGATCTTGCTCCTCAGAAAGAGCACATTATGATTACCAAATATAAGCAATTGAATATGTGGAAATAACCAGAAACACAAGTAACTAGAATTCACCAATAGCACAGAATATGAGAGACAATACACTATCTTGTATTAACACTATACAGAAAAGAATACAATCAAAGAGCCGCCACACTCTTTCACCTTACAGAGGTTCGCCACACCTCAAGTGTACAGTAATTCTTCTCACACACACTCTCCTACACAAAAAATGGTCCCAACAACCAACTCACACACAGAATTGGTGTTCACCTCACCAACCAGTCAGTAATAACCCTGCCGGTACACCAAGCACTCTATAGTACTTCAAGCTGATCTCTCATGAACCTGCAACCTGCAATTCAAAGACCAAACTTACATGTAGATCCCCAATGAGCTTGCAACAACCTGCAACTCATAGATCTTACAACTAGAAGGAACTCTTCCTTTCTATCTCATGCATTTTAAACAATACATGCCAATGGGTCTATAAATAGATCCCTAACCCAAACAATAACTTAGACTCTTAATTTAGACAATTATCCTCGCAGCCCAAGACTCTAACTGGTCTCAACATGCAAACTCTTCGTTCACTTAACTAACTGTCTGTGAAACGAGCAGTTCTGGAACACACAGGCGACCGACGTCGGTCCCTGCTTATCTGGTTCTGCCGACATCGGCCGACTTCCTGCCGTCGCCGGTGGCCTTCTACACTAGTCTCTGCCGACGTCGGTCCTACTGCCGACACTGGTGCTCCTGGATCTCAGCAACCATTGTTCCTTTAGTTTGCAAAGGGTTGAAGATTTTAGCTCCACAACCTAACAAAGGACTCATAGGAAGGAGATGAAATCTACCCCACGCAGTCAAAATAAAAGAAAAGAATTGTTATTTTTGATTTTCAAGAACCCACGAATGGGCAACAAAAGAGCATATACTAACATTCTTTCAATAAAATATAATGATAACCTAAGTGTTTCTAATTCTTAAGACCCTAAAACGAGGAAAGAGAAGAGCATACACGAATAGGCTATCCACAAAATAATCAACCTAAAAGAAAATGTAAGAGATGTGAACTTTAATTGATGTGAATAAATAAAGTGTAAATGAAACAAGTGTTTTAAGAGCACTCAAATGAAGTGTGGGTTCTTTGATTAAACACTAAATCAAAATGTGAATAAAAACTTGCTTTGTTTAGCACAAATACACTTCTTTAGTTAGCGAAACCTATGATAAATAAGTTAGGAGTTTAAAATGTGGTATTTGGAAAGTGAAACCTCTAGAAGTTGGGCATTTTTTTTAGAGTGACTTCATCATTTAGTAGTTCAAAACCATTTTGTAGAGAAAATTCACCATTTTGGTCATGATCTTATCATTTATCAGAGTGATCTCATCATTTTTTTGAAAAACATAGAAAACCAAAAAATAGAAAGAAAATTATCCCATCGATTAGAAGAGTGATACCATCTTTTTGTAGAGTGATCTTGTCATTTTTTCATAAAACCAAAAAATAGAGTGGAAAATGATCTCACCAATCAGCAAAATGATACCATTGTTTTATAGAGTGATCTCATCGATTATGGGAAGTGATCCCACTGAAATTTATAGTATTCTTGCCAATTAGCAGAAAATGAAAACACAAAAAAATTAGTAAAAAAGAAGTGAAAAAAGATCAAAAATGTTTTTTTTTCAAATTTAGAAGGTGTTTGAATGTTCCCAAGGATATTTTTTGGGTACGTGGGTCCCATCGATCATGCCAATATTATATTATTATTACAAGAGGGATTAGTTCATTATTAGTTCATTCAAAGTAATAAATTGATAAACACAATACCTCAGGTATAATACCTTGGATTGGGTAAGGTCTAAGAGAGACAAACAAATAGAAAGTACATCAAGATGATTAAATTCCTCATAGATGTCACTTATAAGCTAGATATAGGTTTGTTTATTCCTAGATTATATAGATAAGAGTCTTTATCAATGTCACTTTGAGCTTTTCAATGGCATCTGCCCTTGCACTTTGGAATAATTGAGCAAATTAGATAAAGATGGAATAAATGGTTAAAGGATTGGTGTTTGAAAGGTTACTAAAAATGGTAGTACTTTTTTGTATCTTAAAGACTTGTGAATAATGGAAAATGGACCTATTAGGATGTGAAGTCACTATTTACTATCACTATTCATGTGATGAGGTGGTAGTGGTGAGTTGGTGGTGACTATACTTATGAGGTGGCACCTTGGTGATGTGGCATGGCCCACAAGGAATATTTCATTATTGAAAAGATGAGGAGAGATAAATGGGGTGAATTTATGGACTTATTCATATGGGATGACTTTCGAATACATGTGGGGGACAAAAGGAAAGTGGATCTCATCATTTCACTTAAGCATGTGCTTGTGGGGCATAGTTTGTCTATGGGCTCCTTTGATTGAAGTCAAAAGTTGAGGAATATTTTGACTCATGGGTATGCACATGGAAAAGTGAGGAACATTGTCTACTATTCTAAATTTAAGTCACATGTAAAGTGAGATGTAGCGTTTGCTACACAAGGAGAAGGTCAAAGTACATAATGAATATGCCATTCAAAATTGGACCTTGCACATGTGAAAGTCAACTTTCACTATTGATGAATAGTGATGTCACATGGAGGATGGTACATTTTATTCTCTCTCATGGTTTCATCTCTTACTATCCCATATCCATTTGTATTCCTTTATATGTATGACTCTCCCTTATGTAATGAGTTTGAAGCTTGATAAAAGAAGCTTGTAGAAGCTTGGTGTAGTATCTTTGTGAGAATTTTTGGAAAGCTTGTAATTTTGAAGGCTTTGCATAGCCTTAAATGATTCATGTATATGAAAGCATTGTAAAAGAGAAGAGTGTTGATTATTTAAATTTAATAGAAGACTGGACATTGCCAATTGCCTTGTAGTTTTTCCTTGCTCTTTGCAAGGTTTCCACGTAACTACTTGAGTAATGTCTTATTTATGTTCATTATTTTAGTAGTTTGTTCATTTCCATATTTAATTAATTACACTAGTTGGATATTATTTCGTAACATCTGGTATCAGATCTAAGCTCTTCTAAAAACCTCTTATGTTTGAGTGGTTTTCTATTGAGTTAGGGAATTTTGTGCAAGTGGGAGCTACTACAATGACAGGAGAAGTAACTAGGTTTGAAGTAGAAAAATTTGATGGTATAAATTCCTCCATGTGGAAGATGAAGGTGGAGGATCTATTGGTGTAGAATGACCAAGATCTAGCCTTGAAGGGACTTCCAATCAAACCTAGCAAGATGATAGATGAATATTGGAGCAAGATGGATAGGAAGGCAATTTTTAAAATCTATCTTTATCTTACATATTTTGTGCTCTTCAAAATTGATGAGGAGAACAATATAGTAGAGTTGTGGAAGAATTTGAATAATTTGTAACAAAAAAGTTAGCAATAAATAAAGTGTTCTTAAAGAAGTAGTTGTATAGTTTGAGGATGAAGGAAAATTAATCTATTGTTGATCATTTGAGCGAGTTCAACACCATAGTCAACAAGCTAATATCCATCAGTGTGAATATGGAGGATGAGGACAAGGCAATCACCTTGTTATGTTCACTCCCTAATAACTGGGATCATCTTGTGATGACCATCAGTAATTCATCATAAACAACTCTTAATTTTGATGATGTGGTTATAGATTTTCTTGGAGAGGAGATACTAAGAAATTCTTATGGTGCATCCTCAAGTAATAAATCTTTGAATATGAGAGGGAGATCTAGTGAGAGGAAAAATCAAGGTAGATCACCATCCAAATCAAGGTCTAAAGGACACAAGCTGAAAGGAAAATACTATCATTATGGAATATAGGATATATAAAAAAAAAAAATTGGAAACTGAAGATTGAAAATAAGGATGGAAATGAGAATCCACCTTCAACTGAGGCCAACATAAACCATACAAGAAGCATTCTTCCTTAGTAACAATAGATCACTTTGTAATACCTAGGTGTTGGACTCAACTGCATCAATCCACATGTCTCCACATAGAGATTGGTTTGTGGGATATAAGCCCTATATTGGAGGGTCCATTTACTTGGGTTATGATCACCCTTTGGACTTTGTAAAATAAGGGATGTAAGGATCAAGTTGGATGATGGTAGAATCAAAAGATTGAAGGATGTGTGTTATGTTCCTAATTTAAAGAAGAATATGTTGTCCACCAAGGTGATGGATGAGTTAGAGTATTCATGTACCTTTGGTAATGGTAAATAAAAAATTACTAAAGTATCCCTATTGGTATCAAAAGGAAAATCTTATGGTTCCTTGTATCTTTTGTGTGGAGATTCAATCGCAAGTACTAGCAGTAACAACTACAAAAAATGTTTGGGATATTGTGATGATATGGCATCAATGCCTTGGACACATGAGTGATAAAGGATTGAATATGTTGCATGATTGAGGTATGTTGTCTGGCATTAAGTCTTATAATTTAGAATTATGTGACAATTTCATATTTTATAAACATAAAAGGGTCAAGTTTACTACAAACACAAGTAAAGGTTCTGATTTTATACAACTTATCCATTAGAATATTTTTGGACCTATCCCTACACAGTCTATAAATGGTAGAAATTATTTTATTTCCTTTATATATGATTATTATATAAGAGTATGCATGTATTTTTTGAGAAAGAAATCAAAAGCTTTGGAAAAATTTATAGAATTTAAGGCACGGGTAGAGAAAAGTTTGGGTAAATCCATTGTATGTATTAGGTTAGATAATGTAGGAGAGTATTTCTCTAGGTAGTTTGATAATGTTTGTATGTAGGAAAGGATTAAACATCAAAATAGTATCCCTTATACTCCATAACATAATGGTGTAGCTAAGTGGATGAACCACACTATCATGGAGTGTGTAATAAGCATGCTTAGTGCATCAAAGCTGGTAAATGGATTTTGGGTAGAGGTTGTTGATATAGTTGTGTATATTATTAATAAATCTCCTATAGCTACATTGGATGGAAGGACTCCAGAGACTTGGCATGGTAAGCCAGTTGATTATTCTAATTTACATATATTTGGTTATGAAGCATTTGCACATGTGCCTAAAGAAACAAGGTCCAAGCTAGATTTGAAATCTAGGAAATGTATTTTTCTTGACTATGCAGATATAGTGAAGGGGTATAGGTTGTGAGATCCTACTAACCACAAGATAATTATTAGTTGAGATGTTATGTTTAATGAAAAATCCATGTAAAAGAAGGAGGTACAATAGACACCTAGAGTTGTACCAGTTGAAGTAGTCAAGAAAGAAGAAGATGAAAAGAAACAAGTTGATGCTCTAGAGCATCAAGCAGAACAAGTACATCAATCACAAGTTAGAAGGTCCACTCACACCAAGAAGGTTTTAGACAGGTATACTCTTATTTTTTAGTCCTCTTTTACTTTGTTTAATTATATGGGTGAACCTAGTTCATTTCAGGAAGTAGAACATCTAAGAATGCATAAAAATCGAGGAAGAAATGAAATGACTCCATAAGAATGAAACATGGGAGCTTATGTATCTCCCACCTAGAAGAAAGAGTGTTGGTAGCAAATGGGTATACAAGCTAAAGAATAATGATGGGTTTCTAGAGTAGTATAAAGCCCGATTGGTGGCAAAAGGCTATGTGGAGAATTTAGGTATTGACTTCAATAAGATCTTCTCTTTTATTATGAAATTGACTACTATAAAAGTGTTACTTGCACTTGTACTACTCAAAATATAGAGCTAGAGCATCTTGATGCGGAGACAACATTCATACATGGTGATCTCGAGGAGGAGATTTATATGGATTAGCCTAAGGGCTATGAGGTAAAAGGAAAAGAGCAAAAGGTTTAAATATTGAATAAATAATTGTATGGTTTGAAGTAGGTGTCATGAATGTGGTACAATAAATTTTACACCTTCATGAAGAGCCAAGAATTTAGTAGAAGTGAAGCTAATCATTGTGTATGCCATAAGAAGGTTAATGATGGGAACTTTATTATCTTACTGTTATACGTTGATGACATGTTGGTTTTAGGTCCTAATATGAAGAGGATCAATGATTTGAAGGCTCAATTGTATAGGAATTTTGAGATGGATTATTTAGGAGCGGTAAACCAAATTTTAGGTATGAAGACACACAGAGATGGGAAAGCTAGGAAAATTTGGTTGTCATAGAAGACATATGTTGAAAAGATTCTACAGTGACTCAATATGCAGAATACAAAACCAGTTAGTTCCCAACTTTTTGTATATTTGAAGTTATATTTTGAATAATGTCCTAGTACAAAGGAGGAGAATACAAGTATGTATTATTTACCTTATTCATCAACAGTGGGAAGCCTCATGTATACCATGGTGACCATGAGACTATACATTTAAGTAGTGGAAGTTGTGAGCTAGTTCATGGTAAACTTGGAAAGGATCATTGGTCTAGGGTGAAGTAGATACTTAGATATCTGAAAGGCACTTTGTATACTACAATATGTTATGGAGGAGTAGATTTATAGATAAGAGGTTTTATAGATTCTAATTTTTATGGTGACAGGGATGGACAAAATTCCACTACATGATATATTTTTACTCTTGTTGATGGAGCTATGCATTGGGCTTCTAATTTATAACCAATGGTGGATTTATCAAACACTAAAGTAGATTATGTGGCTATAACTAAAGGTTATAAGGAGGCAATATGGTTAGAGCGACTGACAGGTGATTTCATAGAGATGTAGGGTAAGATCACTTTGCATTGTGATAGTCAGAGAATAATTCACTTGGTGAAGAATGTAGCATTTCATGATCACATGAAGCATATTGACATCAAGTATCAATTTATTAAGAGCATGGTTGAGGATGGAAAAATACTCTTATAGAAGATAGACACCAAACATAATATTGCACACATGTTGATAAAGTTAGTCAAGACAAAGATATTTGAATGGTGCAAAAATTTTGTGGGCTTGTTGAAATTATGATGAAGGCAGCATCAAGCATGGTTAGTAGTTAGATGGAAGAATAAGTAGGTGTGGAAAAGCCTATGTATATTCAATTCTAGTGGGATAATGTTAGAATGTGAAGTTATTATGCATGAGTTACTATTCACAGTCATTATTCCTATCACTATTCATGTGATGAGGTGGTAGTGGTGAGTTGGCAGTGACTATGCTAATGAGATGGCACCTTGGTGATGTGGCATGGCCCATGAGGAATATTTCATTTTTTAAAAGATGAGGAGATTGAAATGGGGCACATTTATCCACTTATTCACATGAGATGACTTTTGAATACATGTGTGGGATAAAAGGAAAGTGGATCTCATCATTCCACTTAAGCATGTGCTTGTGGGGCACAGTTTATCTGTGGTCTCCTTTGATTGAATTCAAAAGTTGAGGAATATTTTGATTCATGAGTATTCACATGGGAAAGTGGGGAACGTTGTCTACTATTCTATAATGAAGTCACATGCAAAGTGGGATGTAACATTTTGGTGAACATGGAGAAGGTCAAAATGCATCATGAAGATGCCATTCAAAGTGTAATATTATTGTAGATAATATTTCTTAATTCCTAAGAGTAGTTGCACATTTACTTTGTATTCTTGTGTGTAACTCAAGAGTCCCATATGTATTTGATTGGAATTCTTGGTAGGTAAAGAGTTTTGTCAAATGTTGGCTTTAAATTGTAATTTTTGCTTCTCTTTTAATTCAAATCATGAAATAGAATTTCATTGCCATTATGAATAATGTTATTTGGCCTATCATTGGTATCAAAGCCTAGAAAACCAGTTTATTTTTATTCTACATTTTTATAACTATATGGCCTAATATTTTGGTGTTCTTATTGATATTTTGGTAGACCTACCTATGTAGTAGTTTATAGGATCAGGCGACATTTTCAAATATTCTCTGACTGCATTTGCAAAACTACTAGATGCTTTACTCTACCATGATTTGTCATAGACCTATGTGGAGTTTGGAACTTGCATGGCAACATGGAGGACTACGTGGTATCTATTTTTGACTATGTTTCATTTTATTTTGGCTATATTCCATTCAAACCTATGCTGGTTGTTTCTGATTGCATTTCATTTCCAGTGGATGCATGAAAGTCTGCTCAATAACCTATCAATTTTTGTTACAACCTGCTTGCCTACATGGGAGTTCCTTGAATGTGGTGTTTCATATTATCTCAAGATTTTTGAAAATTGCATGGCACTGAGTGGACTTGCATTAAAGCCATAAAATACCATGTAGAGTTGAGTGGAGGCATGGAGATAAGTGTGAAGGTTTCAAATCTTTGAATAAGATTTTATTTCCAACCTAAGCACTTGAACAACACATGGGCCATAATGTTTCATTCCAATATTGGAACAAACTTTCAAATAAAATAAAAGGAGAGGTATATTTTATGTTTTTTTAATTTAAAAAGCAATTTTTTTTTTTTTTTTAATGTTAGATTTCAAATTTTGAAATTTTTAATTTGAAAAGCATTTAATTATATAAGGCAAGATACTCTAAGTCGATTTGGGTAAAAAATAACCAAATCACATAATTCAAAGATAAATAAGGGGATCTACTCTTTTTACACATTCATGTATGTCAAAAAATGTAAATCTAAAAATCAAGAAAAATTGAATATATTGATGTATGAGGTTTTCTTTTTAAGTTGATGTTAATGACAAATCAAATCCTTTTTATTACCTTTGCATATATAGAAAAGGGGACCAATTTGGATTGATAAGGAACCAATTGGGGTTAAAGAAAAACTCAAAACCTCCAAAAAATCAAAACCATGCATTCCATCAAATCCATTATTGGCACTACTTTGAATGGCAAAGATAGTTGGATAGAATGGTCTTAAAAAGTGGAGAACACACTCATCAATGATCTATGGTTTGATATTTGTGATGGGGAAAAACAACTAGCTGAACCAGCAGGGAATGTAAAGGACACTCAAACATGGAAGCAAAAAAACAAGAAGCCTTTGGTCTGATGGCATTAGTGGATGGAGATTTTTTTCATCATATATAGGGGTGAAATACACCATGGTAAAAATACCATAAGCTGAAGGACCTGTATGAATCTCATTCAAAGTTAGAATTCATTCAGTTGTAGTTGAAATTGTTCGACCTAGAGTTGAAAGATGGTGATGTGATGAGATTAGATACGTGCTATCAAACATGATGTTGAAGCAACCTATGTCAAAATTGAAATATGCATGATCACATTCATAAAATCCCTTCTTCCTAACTATTCAACCTATTTGGAGTCTCTACAAGTAAGAAATCAATTGAAGATTCTCACATTTGACCAGTTAGTTGAAAAGATGGCAAAAAGAAAAAAGGCATTTGGAAGGAAAACATAAACCACAATAGGTGAAAGTTTGTGCTATGTCAAAAAGAAATTCTTCCAAATCATCAAACAAGGCCACATCTTCCAAAAATAAAGGTAATAACAAGTACAAGGGAAAATGTGACAAAAATGAAAATCATGGTGGTTAAATCAAAAATAAAATGATAAATAGAACCTCTATTGTGAATGGTGTGACTGAAAAGGTAGTTATGAGACTCATGAATGTAGGAATCCATGGGAGAAAATTGAAGCATATCATTAAAAAAGAGGGAAATTTAAATAAATAGTAAAAAAGAGTCAAACTTAGCCCAGTTTACCAGTGAATATGTGTTTTCCAATACATATGATGAAGCAAATAGTGTCTCGATCAATTCCTCATGGTTTGATGCTTGGGTTCTTGATATTGGTGCCACTCAACATATGACTTTCTAAAAAGACTTATTTGAGGATTACATTGAAGAAATTTGTGGCTCAGTATACCTCGTAGATAGATCAAGTCTATAACCACAGGGAAGAGGTACAATTTGACTCAAGTTTCCAGGGCTTCTAGATTACAAACTTGAAAATGTTATCTACCTTCCTCAATTGAAACAAAACTTATTGTCACTAGTGCTCATAAGGCAACTAGGCCATTCTATGATATTAGATAATAGTGATGTCATAATCAAGAGAAAAAGTGACAATGCAGTCATCTTGACTACATATGAGGAAGGGAAACTACTCAAACTAAAGGGTGAACATCAAATTCAAAGAATTATGCTCATATTGTGGAAAATAGAATGTCTCCAAACATGTTATGGCATGCTCAACTTAGGCACACTCACTATAACAAAATTCATGTATTTCAAAAGAATGGTGTTGTTGGCATGCCTACATTGCCCACAAAATCAGATGAAAAGTGTGAAGCTTTCATCTTGTCTAAACATGCAAGAGAACCATTTCTAAAGTCACAGTGGAAAGTGGATAGAAAATTATAGCTTGTTCATTCAAAATTGTGTTCTCTTCCAATCCTCTTTGTTGGTGGTCATAAGTATTTCATGTTGTTCATTGATAACTACAACAAGATGATATGGATATACTTTCTAAAAAAGAAATCAAAAGCCTTCGATACTTTCAAAAAGTGTTGAACAATGATTGAAAATGAATCATAAACCCACATCGAGATACTCAAGATAGATAATGGTGGCAAATTCACATCAAAGAAGTTTGAATCCTATCTTCAGCAAAATAGGATCAAACACCATCTCACAGTTCCTCACACTCCACAATGAAATAGATGAGTTAAAAGGATGAACAAAACTATGATGAATATGGTTCATGTAATGTTGTATTCAAAGGGGTAAATCTACACTTTTAAGTTGCAATAGCTAAAACAACAGTATACCTTCACAACAGATCACCATCAACAACTCTTGAATCAAAGACTCCATATGAGATGTGGTGTGGTCACCTCCCTTCAGTGTGACATCTTTAGATTTTTGAATCCACTTGTTACTCATTGATTCCAAAGGATAAGATAAACAAATTAGACTACAAGAGTCAAAAATGCATCCATTTGGGATATTTTGATTCATCCAAGGCATTCACGTTATACAATGAGAAAGAAAAGAATTTTCTTGTCACAAGAAAAGTTTTATTTTATGAAATAGCAAAGGACAAAGTACATATTGATCAGTAGTTGAGTCGACTAGATAAATATGCAAAGTTTTATGTCTATAATGTTGACGCAGAAGATTGTACCCTTGGTAGGAGGCTGAGCTCCTGCCTTCTTCACGCAACAATGGAAACTCCCCTCTCGCCTGTGGGACCAGAAAAGCTAGAGGGGAGAGTCTCTAGATGAGGGCTAGCTCCCTCTGATGTATCTTTCAGGTCTTGGTTTCTCCTACTGCTAACAAACAAAATAAAAAAAAGAGGGGGGGGATGAAAAGAGAGAGAGAGATGCTGAAAACAAAACCTAAGCCTAAAAAAGAAAAGGTGATACACCAGAAAAGGTGATCCACCCAGCCCGAATATACACTTTTCACCAAAAAGGAGCACCTATACACTTCATCTGAAGTGAGAAGACCTTCTACATCAGTGGGTCAGGGGTCCATGGAGATACAGGGAGGAAATAAGTACTAGAGGCATTCTGAGACACACTATAGCAGCCTATCTGCTTCACCTACACTCTTCTATGGACACTTCTGATAGACCTGTAAAAGGAAAACTCAAAAATTGCACCAGACAAGCTGAAATCATTCTAAAAAATCATTTAAAAAAATAACTTAACACAAAATCAAATGCATAGACACATAGTAAAGATGCAAAACTTAGAGTGGAGGTAAAAATGCTATGTTTCGATTCAAGGTAAATTTTTGGCAGAGCTCTGCCTTACAAGCCCGAGAGATTTTTGGATAGAGTTTTGCCTTAAAGCTGAGAGCAGATTCTTTTCTCAAATGAGAAGTTTACAATTTATAGAAAGAGGAAGAGAAACTTGGCGCTTCCTAGGAAAGATTTTGGCACTCATTTTATGTCAGTGGCCCATGTGCATTCTGTTGATGTCATTTTCATAAAAATCCTACTAGAACCATGCTGCACAATTACCCAAATTGACTTTGGCATTCAAACATTAATGTAAGAGCATGGCCACGCCTCTTTTCTGCAAATAGACTATAGTTTGTCCCCTCATCAATGCCAACTGCAGAAAAATAAGTCGCACCGCTCATCTACAATAACTCTCCATCTCTTTGCCACTTGGATGCTTTGTCTTTTTTGCTCTTTGTCTTCTTCTTTCTTTTTTTAGCCCTTGGGGGCGATCTTTTGGTGGGTTGCTACACTCCTTGGGCTCTTTTCCATGATTTGGCGCTTAGGCAGTTAAAAAACAACGGCTACTTCACTGTGTTAAATTTGATGACTTTCAGGACGTCACCCTCCTCAAAAAATGTCATTGGGTCTTTTGTTTCAGGGTTTTACCTGTGGGTTTTCTATTTCAGGTCTTTTCCTACAGACAAAAAGTCTGCAGGAATTGGCCGCTTTGACTTTTTTACAAGCTGGTTGTCCTTTACTTTGTCAAGCTCTTTGAACTTCTCTACTCTCCGCAAGGGCTTTCGAATCTTGAACTACCCTTCGGCTATAGGGCACACCCTTGAACCAAGCCATTGAACCAAGCCTTTGAACTAAAATCATTAAATCGTCTTGTGAACCGAAGCGTTGAACTTAAGCGTTGAACCAAATGATTGAACCAAGTGTCGATGAACTTTAAACGTTGAACCAAGGCCTTGAACTGGTTCAACAGTTTAAAGACACTAATTTTTTTGTGATTTCCTTCAGACCAGAGCCCAAAGAAGCCTTACAAAACCCAGAACTCTCTCTAGAACTAATCCTTCATGCACCAAAGGACTAACCTGTTGAGTTTATAGAAAAACTTCTACTGTAGAGTCCATAGATTTAGACCTGCAGAGTCCATAAAAATTTTGCAGAGTCTGTAGAAATTGCCAGATTCATGTAAAATCAAAAAATTAAAATGGCCTAGAATAGCAGGGGTAGATGGGGACTGATTTTTGGCCTGTTGGGAAAAAAATGGTCAATAGATTGGCGACTCCCAGGGGAAGCATGCTTGTTATGCTTAAAGACCAGTTGCCTTACAGTCCATTGGGCACAGAGTCAGATGCAGCTTGAACAAAGTTAACAATAGCCCCAAAAGATCCAAGAATCAAACACAGAGCCTTTTACCCCACACGCAAAGGAAAACACACAAGGCTAAAAACACTACCTGTGCAAACTACACTTAAGGAAAGCAGGAAAGAAACTGAAAGCAAACTACTATATATAGCTACCTAGGTGTTCTTGCCTCCCTCCTAGATCAAAGGGAAAAATTTTAATTCCCCTTCCTGGCAAGAAGACTTATGGTGGAAAATAAAGGGCTGAAAGAAAAGGAGATTTGGTGACCTGCTCCTCTTGCCTGTCACCTGGATTGGCCTACATCTGAGTGGATCAGATTCAAACATGCATCCAACATATGTGTACTCTATTTGTTCCTGGAAGCTTGTTGAATGTTGGTCCTTCATATCGGTGCTCTTCACCAAGAAATCAATGGCTATTGGCTTATCACCGTTAGCCCTTTGATATGCACATTCCCTCTGCAATGCATCATGATCCGACTCATTTCCTTCTGCCTCATTACAGACTCATCCTCTGCTTCTTTTTGGCCTTCTTAAAGAAGGGTGATTGTGATGATGTCTAAAATGGACACACAAAATGATTGCTCATCCCACAGAACATCGCCTCTTTGTTCGAAGCTTTCTTCTTCAAGGCCTTCCTCCAGGAAGATAGACTTCTCCTTTTCCTCCTCAAAGGCCCAAATCTCTAGATCTTCAGAGATATTCTCCTAAACCTCCTCCAACTCAGGCTCTTTAGCGTAGTCATCCTCCTCATCGAAGCAACAAGGAATTTCATCGAATAAGGGGGAAGAGAGCTCACCATGCTTTTTTTCCTCCTCATATTACTGGAACATCTGTATATATGCAAGACCTGCATCTTCTCCATTGCCAATGGTGTCTTCACAAGAAGCTTCAATGATGATTCTGCCTTCGTTGTTGCTCATGACAGCCCCCTAGAAAAATGTAGATTGGATCTTCTGCTCCTCACCTACCTCTTGCAAAACAGGTTCCTCCTTGAGAAGGGGTGAAGTGGAAAAACTGTGTGGAAGAGGAGGCAGTGCTTGAGCTAGAATCAAATGATTCTCCTCCTTCCACTTGGTCAGCACTTCATCTATATCAGGTGTGGCCTAATATTTCTCTTGGAAATGTGTAAGTGGGGTGTGTTCAGACATGGAATGTGTCGTTGGGTCTGAACCGTCCATCACACACTGGCTAAGGAATCTCTCTTTAGATTCCAACTCTGCAATTCTCCTAGCTAGATCTTCTTGGAAGAGCTTTTCTTGGAGGTCATCAGCATTTTCATGAGCAGGAGTAGCTTTGGCTTCTTCAAGGTTTTGAAAAAAATCTTGCTTCTCCTCCTTGCCTCATGATTCTACTATTTTCCCCTAGTTCAGGATCTCAAAATTAGAATTTTGCTCTTGTGAACAAGCAGCAACTTTGTTTTCTCCAATGTCCTGGGGCTCCTCCATAAGGTCTAGAAGTTTGAACTCTCTTTCAAGAAGTAGTCTCATCCCAGCCTATAAATCTTCAATTTGTTCGGCTAGGTTGTCTTGAAAGAGTCTTTCTTGGAGGTCACCAGCATCATCATGTTGAATAGGAGCAGCTTTGAGAGACATGTGTTGGTTTTTAGAGTTTCCCCCAAAAGAACATTCATGATCTAAGGAGTCTAGAAGGTTCATCTCCATGGGGGGTTTCTCTAATGCCCTTTGATGTTGGAAAGCCAGGCACACGAGATTGAGAATAGATGCGTCAAATGAGCTGGAGTGAGCAAGTGATATCTAATAGAAAAGATTTGGTGTAAAAGAGGGGGCTTTCTTTAGGATAGGAGAGGGCACGCAAGGCTGATTGCCTTGGAAAAATGGATTTCTCCATTTTGCTACCTCCTCCTCCATGGATTACAAGGCCTGTGCTTGCCTAAACAAATATCCGTACTACTCCTCTAGTCTATTAATCTCCATCATCTGCTTCTCAAACTCCAAGGCTACTTTCCTTATCATTGAAGGGCAACTAGGAGGGCTGCTTGAGGTGATTCTCTAAAAATCTTGAGCTTGATCATAGTCATATGAAGGAAACCAAGACCCATGATTTTGTGCAAAGGAATTATACATACAAAAATGTGATTTTTTAATGGCACCAGGGCTACTTAACTAGCTGATTCAGCTCAGAGTCACCATTGGTGTTTGATGCAAAGCCTCCAAAGGCTAGTTGATTGAAGAACACACCAAAAATTCTTTAACTCTTTGGACACAACTTGTCCTAGTTGGTCCCACCAGGCATGTCAAAAATTATTGACGCAAAAGATTGCACCCTTGGCAGGAGGCCGAGCTCCTGCCTTCTTCACGCAATAATGAAAACTCCCCTCTCGCCTATGGGACCAGTGAAACTGGAGGGGAGAGTCTCTAGATGAGGGCTAGCTCCCTCTGATGTATCTTTCAGGTCCTAGTTTCTCCTACTACTAACAAACAAAATAAAAAAAATAGGGGGGGATGAAAAGAGAGAGAGAGACGCTGAAAATAGAACCTAAGCCTAAAAAAAAGGTGATACACCAGGAAAGGTGATCCACCCAGCCTGAATATACACTTTTCACCAAAAAGGAGCACCTATACACTTCATCTGAAGTGAGAAAACCTTCTGCATCAGTGGGTCAGGGGTCTGTGGAGATACAGGGAGGAAATAACTACTAGAAGCATTTTGAGACACACTGTAGCAGCCTATTCGCTTCACCTACACTCCTCTATGGACACTTCTGACAGACCTGTAAAAGGAAAACTCAAAAATTGCACCAGACATGCTGAAATCATTCTGCAAAAGCATTTAAGAAAATGACTTAACACAATCAAATGCATAGACACATACTAAAGATGCAAAACTCAGAGTGGAGGTAAAAATGCTTTGTTTCGATTCAAGGTAAATTTTTGGAAGAGCTCTGCCTTACAAGCCTGAGAGATTTTTGGGCAGATTTTTGCCTTAAAGCTGAGAGGAGATTCTTTTATCAAATGAGAAGTTTACAATTTATAGAAAGAGGAAGAGAAACTTGGCGCTTCCTAGGAAAGATTTTGGTGTTCATTTTCTGTTAGTGGCCCATGTGCGTTTTGAATCTTGGGAAGAGGAAACCACTGTTACTGATGTCATTCTCAGAAAAATCCTGTTAGAACCATGCTACACAATTGCCCAAATTGACTTTAGCATTTAAACATTAATGTAAGAGCATGGTCGTGCCTCTTTTTTGCAAACAGACTGCAGCTTGTCCCCTCATCAATGCCAACTACAAAAAAATAGGTCGCATCGCTCATCTGCAATAACTCTCTATCTCTTTGCCACTTAGACGCTTTGTCTTTTCTACTCTTTGTCTTTTTCTTGCTTTTTTCAGCCCTCAGGGGTGATCTTCTAGCGGGTCATTGCGCTCCTTGGGCTCTTTTCCATGATTTGGCGCTTAGGCAATTCAAAAACAACGGCTACTTCATTATGTTAAATTTGACGGATTTTGGGACATCACCCTCCTCAGCAAAAGTCATCGAGTCTTTTGTTTTGGGATTTTCCTCGTGGGTTTTCTATTTTGGGTCTTTTTTTGTAGACAAAATTTGCGAGAATTGGCCACTTTGACTTTTTTGCAAGTTGCCGGTCCTTTGCTTTGTCGGGCTCTTTGAACTTCTCTACCCTCCACAAGGGCTTTCAGATCTTGAACTACCCTCCAGCTGTAGGGCACACCCTTGAACCAAGCCATTGAACCAAGCCTTTGAACTAAAATCATTGAACCATCTTATGAACTGAAGCGTTAAACTTAAGCGTTGAACCAAATGATTGAACCAAGTGCCGATGACCTTTAAACATTGAACCAAGGCCTTGAACCGGTTCAATGGTTCAAAGACACCAATTTTTTTGTGATTTCCTTTAGACCAAAGCCCGAAGAAGCCTTGCAAAACCCAGCACTCTCTCTAGAACTGATCTTTCATGCACCAAAGGACTAGCCTATTGAGTCCGTAGAAAAACTTCTCCTGTAAAGTCCATAGATTTAGACTTGCAGAGTCCATAGAAATTCTGTAGAGTCCGTAGAAATCGCTAGATTCATGCAAAATTGAAAAATGAAAACGGCCTAGAACAGCAGGGGCAGAGGGGGACTGATTTTTGGCCTGTTGGGAAAAAAATGGTCAACATATAAAAAGAGTGATTTGAATGTTCCGGACAATGAATGGGGGACATAAAGTTGGGAATCTATTGATTTTCTATTGTCTCCCATACTTGAGCTTGAAACTCCTCCTAAAGGAGAGAGTGAAACTTCATCAGATATTGAATAGGGGCCAGCAGAACATAGGGCATATAGTGAAGGAAATTTAGAGGATGAACCCAAAGCACCTGTAACATAGAAAAATATGCCTAAGTGGGCCACTCAAACACTGAAATATGTGAGACCTAATGAATTTTGGAAATAAAGCACTTGAAGTGCACATGCAACCTCATCTCAACAAGATAATTCTATTGATGAAATTCAGGACATGGTTAGAAAACTCACATTAGATGATTCTCAAGAGGAACTAAATGTTGCATTTTATTCAAAACCAACAACTTTCAAATAATTTGATAAGCTTGACTCTTGGAGAAAAGCAATGAAAGATGAGTATAATTCATTAGTGAAAAATAGGACTTAGAATCTAGTTGATCCATCATATGGTTTCAAACCGATTGGTTGTAAGTGTGTATATCACAATAAATAAAAGGTAGATGGCTCACTTGAAAAGCACAAAATGAGGCTTGTCACAAAGGGATATGCTCAAAAGGAAAGAATTGACTATAATGAGACCTTTACACCTACATCAAAATGGACTACCATTCAGACCATGTTAGCTCTAGAAGCTCACAATAGATGGAAAGTTCACCAAATGGATGTTAAAACTGCATTTATGAATGGAGACATCAAGGAAATGGTGTACATGACACAACTTGATGAATTTTTAGTAAAGAGATAAGAGCACAAGGTGTGCAAATTGTAAAAATCATTGTATGGTTTGAAACAATCCCCTCGAACATGGTACAAAAAACTAGTTGAGCACCCCATGAACATGAACTTCAAATGTTTTGAGTTTGAAGATGCAACTCTTTTCTCCAAAATAGTGACAAAATAGTTGTATTTATGGTGGTATATGTTGATTATTTACTCATCACAAGGAACAATGAATGGTACACTATAAAGTTCAAATCAAAGTTGATGAAAATCTTTGAAATGGCTGATTTGGGTTATCTTCATTACTATTTGGGTATTGAAGTAATTCAAAAATCAAAGTATTTCTTCATCACTTAGCAGAAGTACATTGGTGACATTTTGATCAAGTTTATAATGGATTATTATAAGCCTCTCATCACACCCATAGAATAGAATCTCAAATTGACATCTGAAGATTCAACAGATTTAATTGATTGCACTAGATATAGACAACTCATTAGAAGTCTGATTTATGTGACTACCACTCGACCAGATATATCATATGCAGTTGGTGTCCTCTCAAGATTCATGCAATAACCTAGGGAGAGTCATTGGGTGGCAACAAAAAATGTCCTCAGATATATCAAAGTAACACAACATTTTAGGCTCAAATACTCCAAGGAAAGAGACTTCAAATTGGTTAGGTATTCAGATTCCAACTATGTTGGTGATCATGAAGACGAAAATTCCACCTCAGGTTTTCTAATGAATTTTGGAATAATATTTGTTAGTTTTAAATCTAAGAAGCAATTAGTGCTAGTAATTTCTTTAGCAAAAGTAGATTATATGGCCGCTTCAAAGGCAACTAGAGAGATTATATGGCTCATAAGGGTTCTTTAAGATTTGCAGGAGCAACAAGTTTTGTCAACACCTCTCATGGTTGACAACACTTCTATAATCTAAATGGAAAAGAATCTAGTCTTTCACAATTGAACCAAACACATCAATACCAAATTTCATTTGATTTAGCACTATGTGAAAGATGGTAGTGTCAAGTTACAACATTGCCCGATAACAGAGCAACCAACAAACATCCTGACAAAGGGATTTAGATGAGAAAATTTTAAAAAGTTTAGAAAAATGCTTGGTCTAAAAACAACCCTTAAAAATTAAGGGGGGATATAATATTATTGTAGATAATATTTCCTAATTCCTAGGAGTAGTTACACAATTACTTTGTTTTCTTATGTGTAGCTCAAGAATCTCGTATGTAGCTGAATAGACTTATTGGTAGGTGAAGAGTTTTGTCAAATTTTGGATTTAAATTGTAATGTTTGCTTCTCTTTCAATTCAAATCATGAAATATAATACCATTTCCATTTCGAATAATGTTATCCAACCTGTCACAAAGTTGGACCTTGCACATGTAAAGGTCAATTTTCACTATTGATGAATAGTAATGTCACATGGAGGATGGCTCATTTTATTCTCTCTCATGGTTTCATCTCTTACTCTCCCTCCTTTATATGTATGACTCTCCCTTATGTAATGAGTTTGAAGCTTGATAAGAAAAGCTTGTAGAAGCTTGGTGTAGTATCCTTGTGAGAATTTTTGGAAAGCTTGTAAGTTAGTGTTGTAACTAGCTTGAGAGTTTGAAGGCTTTGCATAACCTTATATGCTTCATGTGTATGAAAGAATTGTAAAATAGGAGAGTGTTGATTGTTTGAAGTTAATAGAAAATTGGACATTGTCATTTACCCCATGGTTTTTCCTTGCTCTTTGCAAGGTTTCCATGTAACTACTTAAGTAACGTGTTATTTATGTTTATTATTTTGGTAGTTTGCTCATTTTTGCATTTAATTACTTGTAGTGGTTGGATATTATTTCTTAACGAGACCTTATATTTATAGATTATCCAGATTGGTTTTGATTGTCAGATGATTATTGTGATCTAGGAATTTGACTAAATAAAGGATGGTTAGTATGGTGTTAGTTTCAAAATGAAAACAAAATGAAATAAACACACTAATAGCATAACATCTCTAAGCCTAGATACTAGGGATAGCTTAGTTAACAAAATCAAATGACAAACACAACTAAAAAGCAAGGAATGAAAACATAATAATTCCTTCACCTTCCTTGGATGCTCCAAATGCCTTTGTAGTGGTGGCTTACTTGGCTTGTGCTCATGAAGTCCTTGGAAATGGAAGTTTGGCTACCTCCATCTCTCCTTGGCACCTTTGGCTTGTGGCTTAGCTTGGCTTAAAATTAATTTGGCATTATAACTTTGCATAATCAAATCCTTGAAGATATTTGAGCATAATAACTTTGCACCAAAATAGCTTAGAAATGATGTTGTGAGGCCTCTTATTTATAGATTTTTGGATTTGATCAGAATCAACCTCAACCATCCATCTCAAGATTGAGATGTGTGGTTGAAGATTAATTCAATTTTTGGAATTAAATTTGTAATTATTCTCATCATGACATTGGAATAAGGGGCAATTAATAGGTATGGAGGGCATCATGGAAGGCATTGATGAGGCATGGGAGGCATGAATCTTGATATTTGTGGCATTTATGGCCTAAGGATGTCTTCCCAAGAAATGAGGTCACTTGATGATGTAGATATTCAATATTCATTTCTAAAATAAATTATTCAAAAAGTCTCCATGGAATTCTTAATTAGGCCTTGATTTGGGTTAATTAGCTCTTAAGTATGATTAAGCACATTATACACAAATTACCCAAATTGATTAGAATGCCTTGTTATTGGTCCAAAATTTGATTGGATTGGAATTGGAAGGCACTGTCAAATGTGTTGGAACCATATTCTCATTTAGAATGTTACCAACAACAAATAACAAATGCACGTGTTTTGTGCAAAATATTTGATAGGAAGAGCAATCCAGAGCACGTGGGTGCAAAATTGGCATTTTAACTCGAAATGACCTGATTAAAGTTAGTTGGCCCATAAATTGCATTGCCCCATTTAGGGATACCCTAGACAAAATCAGCACTTAAATATGTCAGTTTCACATCATTTAGCATGCTTTAGTGTTTTTAGACCAAATTGTGCATTTTGGATGGAAATTGGCCAAAACCCTGATTAGAGGTTATCGGTGGCCAGATTTAGGTGTCTACAATGATTAAGATGAGTGGATGAGAATTAGTCACTCTTGGATAACTTATGTGATTAATAATTGTGGTTGAGTTTGTATTGATTAGGCATGGCTTAAAAATTTTGATAGTTGTTTTATACTTTCATGATGATGTCATGATCCCTGATATTTGCCTATGATATCATGATAATGTCACCAACCACTTGGCCACTTTCTAGGAGAATTGAGGAATAAATCTAATTAATGAATTTAGAAAATAGGGATCTCTAAAAGCTATGGAATTTCCCATTATAAGATTAGGTTAATTAAGATAGGTTAATTAACTTAATGCAAATTGATGTGACTTTTAAAAGTCAAAGAACCATTCAATCTAATTAATCTAAAATATCTCTTTCACAGTCACAATATGACTTAGGATGAATTATGTGAAGTTTATGATTGCATATGTTGTGTTTTTCTAATCAGAGATGCCCCAATACGTTTTATAAGATGCACATCAAGTGTTTGAGCAAATTTGGGTGTTTTAGTGATTTATGCATTATTTCAATAAATTAATATTGATTGTAATTTTGACACGAGAGTGATGAAAATGAATTGTCCACAAAATCAAGTACAAGATACTTAGATTTTTTATTTTTAATTGACTGTAGTAGGTATCTGACACTAAGAAACATGATAAGATAAAACCAGGATAAAACAAGACTATGACAACTTAGAACTAAAATCAAAGTATGTGACTGCATCTGGACAAGTCTGAGTTCCCTAAATGACAACACGGTGTGGTCATGTCCATTAACTATGGACTAGTTTGCTTTTACTTTGATTAAAATGTTACTATTTTTCTAGCATTACATGTGTTTGTTGAGCAGGTTAAGATATTTCAATTATATTAATAGCGTAAAAAAATATTTGTTTTCCTCATCTTTGATTTGGAAACCTAGGTGCACTTATGAGATCTATAAACATGTAATAAATAATGATAAGTGTAATGGTTTGAGTTGACCCCAATCACCTGCTTGGATAATTGACTGTTACCTACATATCTAGATACTTCAAGGATGGAATCATGCCACACGTAGTTCTCACACCTAGAGTGATTGTAAAACTATCCTCCTTGACTATATTCATGCAACTAGAAATATGGTTTTGATGCTTGAAAATATTAGATCTTGACTTGATTTGGAATGCTTTAAACTTGATTTATGATTGCTCCTAATGATTGATATTAAATTTGGGAAGAATAGGGTAAATTTTATGTGCGGTAGTGTAATATATAGATGCTAGATAGATATGCATTCCCTTTGCAATGAGATTTTAATTTCCTTATATAGTGATCATTTTGAAAAAAAACCTATATTTGACCTTGAAAAACATGTGGATGACCCAAATGAATATTTTAAATTTGTAAACTAGTCTGTAAATGGCCTGAGGATTAGGCTACACTAGGTGGATAGGTCCATGACAACAGATATGTCTACCTAAAGTGGACATGTCCCAGAAGAGTAGGGACATATGCCCTGAGGTTGGAAGCAATATGAGAGTGGAAATTTTTTTGTAGTAGTGATGGCAAACAAAAGGATAAAGTCGACATATAGTTAAATGACTAGAAAAATGGTGAATAAGAGTCATGTAATGCCAAGAGATTTTTGGATAGAATCATGTAATAATTTTTAACTTGATGTTTTGAGTGACACTTCATTAACCATCACCAAGAATAGAGAATAGAATCATCATCATTTTATTCTCTATTCCTAATGGTGGTTCATGGAGTGTGACCCAAAATGTTGAGTTAAAAATTCTTACATGGTTCTAATCAGAAATATATTGGCATTACTTCATGGACTATGGAAATACTATCTATTTAAAGATTCATGTATTTGATTGTGATTAAAGTGATTCAATATATGTCAATAATTAACATTATCAAGTACCTGTGACCATATTTAGGTATCTACAAATAGTATTCTAAGAATTATGAATCAAAACAAGTCATGTATAATTGATATAAAGTAGCTCAATATGATCAATAGAAATAGTCAAAAAAAGATAAAACTTGTGTAAATAGCAAGATGCTATCAATAAAACCATGCTTCTATGAAGGAAGGTATCACTTGGGTTTAAGAATGTGTTGCATCTATGTATTCATGTCATAGATTATCTATATATCTTGCATATCACTCAAATATACTATAAAATGCATGTGCATATAAAAAATTAGATATACAATGTATTATATCTGATAAAGAATAAATCCATCATATAAACAAATAATACATGTCATACATAGGTCATGGTTTTTATATTTTTTGAATATTTTAATATTTTGAGATATTTGGAGTTTCAACATACATCAGTATAGCCAAGGAAGGCCAAGTAACAAGGCTTAAAAAATAGAATAATGGGAGGGATCCCAAAATTCCATTAACATATAACAAGGCATAATGTGCACCAAATGTAATAAAATGGCAATGAAGAACAAGTAAAGGAAAGCAATGTGCCCCCTTTGTAAATTTGAATCGCAACATTGTAGCTCAAAAGTATATGTGGAAATAATAGTAGACATGCCATTAACGGGTAAGAATTAATGTATATGCTCATGTCATAATATGTATGCATGAATATATGTGGTATTGATACCTCAGTGTGCCATAGAAAGTATAGATAGTTGATATGTAAGGGTGAGAAAGTAGTATGTTGCAAAGAACATGCACTGGGGTGAAGATGTTGTAAAAGGTGTATCATCATAGGATAAACTTCATGGGATTTTAGATTAGGATAAACAATTAAAACATAAAGACCAAGTGAAAAAAAATCCAAGGGACAAAATAATGTTCAATGCAAAAGTATATGTACGTATGTGTGTTTTTTAATTAAGGTTAAAGGGGGAGATTTTTTGGCTAGGGTCCCCAAACCCTAGGATAAGTAAAAACAAAAAGGATTTAAATGACTACCAAATTCCATAAAAGAGATAAGAACAAACAGGGCCAGAGACAGCTAAAACACAACCCATAAACAACACAAAAAACTGCCAAGATTTGGAAGTAACAAAAAGTAAAGTTGAAGCCTATTCCATGTCAAGATTTCCAGAGACGTCTTGCCAACAACAATTGATTATTTTGATATTTAATTCAATTTTTAAAATCAATTTTTCTTTGTCAACATCTTTATGTCACCTATTACACTAAACCTATTTGCCTTTACCTTTGTTTGGGGTCTTTATGTTAAACAAATCTCTCGAGTAGTATCTAAGTTTTAAACATTTTGAATTCCCTCATTCATAGCAGCCTTGCTATAATTCATTAGGAAGCTAGTATTAGTTTTAAGCTTTTCATTTTCATTTTCAAGCATTTTAACCCTTGTTTGGAGGCTCTACATTTGATGATTAACATCCTTGATGCAATTGTTTTGGACCAGTCTGTCATTCTCTTGTTGCAAATATTTGACTTTCCCTTTGAGGTCTATCATTTTCCTCATGAACCAACGCATGATGCACTTTTGGAGGTCCATTTCTTCAAAAATATTATCTAAGTTTTACTTTCCTTACAAAGAGATCACTAAATTATTAAATTTTTTGTTTAAAAAATGACGATGCTTACTAGAAGAAATTTAACCTTTCTCTTTGGGGTCTTCTCTTGTCTTCCTTTTTCTAGTTTGTTTGGGTTGAGTAGTCTTGATAAATTCACCCAGGTCCTTTTAATTATTAACATCCTTCAAAACAATCATATCTTATTCAACTAATATTGAGTCCCCTGTAGAATGACCTATTTTACCATTCTTGTTCAAAGATTTGACAGACATAGTGATTTCCTTGGCTGCACTCTTTAGATGATTTTTGATACTACTATCTTGAATTTTAATAGGTTTAACCTCTAAACCCTTAGATTATCTTACCTCTGTGCCCTTGGAATATTTAACTTTAGTACCCTTGGAGACCTTACCAGGATATTTGATCTATACCTTCTTAATATTTTTGATGTCCACAACTTTTTTCTTCTGAGAAGTAGATATTTTTGGATTTATATGATTCATTCCCTTAAAGTACTTGTGAATTATAAATATAACCCATTAATGTGTGGGAGCAGGGTAATTACCCTTTTTTATATTTCAAAATGGAGGATTCTAATGAGAGCAGAATGTAAAATGGAAGGCTCATTGGAACAACATGCCTAAAATAGTTTAGAAAAATGAAAAAAGACCATCTGACAATGTTGAACCTACTTTAAAGTGTGATACATTACATCATATGAAAATCAACTTCTCCAAATGGCCTTGGCAATGATTCACAATCAAATCTATGGTGAAGAATCTCTAGGGATTCTCCTTCCTACAGAAAAATCTCCTCTTTTTATAATCCCTGCTTGTTTTGTAGATTTTGGTATCCTCTATCTCCAACCCTATAACATGTGATATCAGCTTCTCCATGATTTTTACCAAGACCCCATTGATTTTAAGGGTTCTATCTTCTCAAGCATTTATAATGAGAGTCAAAATGTGTATGTCATGCCCTTCAATTTTCTCTATAAACCTTGTGAATCCCCCAATTTATAGAGCCTCCCAAGTAACTTCATTTTTTTTTACTTCTTTAAGAATCTTTGGATCTATCCTATTTGATAGACCCATTGTTACCACTTGGTCTCCAAAACATGGGAAATTAAATCTTTCCCAAATCTAATTGACTGAAAAATAGAAAATATCCAAAGTTGTCCTCTTGTTGCCTTTAATATTAGATATGCATTCTTGAATTGTGTTTTCCGATTCTATAAGCTTCTCAATGAGACTGAAGAAGGGAATATTTAAAAATTAAATACTAAGACTATATAAAATTCTAAATTCCCAATATTCCCTACAACTATGCTTTGGGAAGACCCCCATATCCTCAAGTATTTTGCTCATTACAAATACCTTCTCCCTTAATCCTCTAAATAAGTCCCAAGGAAGATCTTCAATGTCCATCCAATTAGTCGAACCCAAAGATGCCACACCCTATTAGCGAACTAATCATCTATCATGTTTCCTTCCTGATATACATGTTAGATGAGCACCTGTTACCTGGAATCCAAAATGAGATAGCTTCATACACCACTTACTTAATAGACCAACTAATAGCATTTTTGTTTGATAGAAAACTGAATATATTTAGAGAATCTCCCTCTATAATGAGCAGTTAAATTCCCAGTTGTTGAGCCAGTTTTAGACCCACAAAGTAACAAGGGCTTCAACCCAATGACTGGACTTAATTTCCATATCTCCAGCATAATCTACCATAAATTTTCCTTGATGATCTCTTAATATACCTCTTCCTTCAGTTGGGCCTAGGTTTCCTTTGGAAGCTCCATCAAATTTGAGTTTTACCTAACCCAAAGGTGGAGGTTTCAATTTAGTTCTTCTTCTAATCTCATCTCTAGGATCACTCTTTTCAAGGCTAGATTGATTAATTTACCAGTTAAGAGCTAGTATATGTTCAAATGGTATCAAGCTTTTGCCTTTTTCATTAAGAACTATAGTGTAGTTTTTAATAATAGACTCGAAGATCCTTTTAGATAGAATTTTACTAAAATATTTATTATCTCTAAAAATTATGTTGTTACGTTTTCCCCAAATGCCCTAGATAATGGGCGGCAATGAGAGCTTCCATAATTTTTTAAGAACATTCTGAAAGGGACACTCCCATGACTACCACACTTCTAACAAAGAACCAATAAATACCCAATTAACATTGAATTTGAGAAGAAAAAATCTTCAAATTTCCTATGCATACGGGCAATCCACAAGCAGATGAAAAATAGATTCATTGTCATTTTCACATAAGACACATCTATTAGTCAAGATGCAACCTCTTTTTATTAAATTATCCATTGTTAGAATTTTGTTTTGAACTACCACCCATAAAAATAAGTTGATTTTAGGAATCAAACATTTATTCCAATTATTTCCCCAATTAATGATAATTGCAAGATTTTGATCCAATAATTTGTAACCATATTTCACTTGGTATTGGCCATTAAACGACTCCTTCCAAACAAGTTGATCGTCATTGTTGATGGTTGGTAAGTGAAAATTTCTCAACAAATTATTCAAATTAGAAACAATGTGGTATCTTCTTGATTCAAATTTTCTAAACTCAAAATTTTCTAGGTTTTCACTCCTTCAACCACCTGCCAGTAATCATGGACCTTGCATTCATACTTGTTTTGGATATGCTCTTACAAGTGCTACCAAGGATTTATTTAACGAAGAATTTGATCTAAAACCCAAGAACATTTCCAAACTTCAACCTTTAAACCATTACCAATATGTTGCTTAGTACCTGTGAATATGATATATTTATTAGAAATCAAGAAATTCTAAAAATGTGAACCCTTGACAAATTTTTCCTCTTCAAAAATGCAAATCAAATCTCTGCACTTTAAATATTTGAAACTCAAGATTTTAGACCAACTTTTGTTCTGTTTAACAAAACTCCATACAAACATTGAGAGGGGCACTTTGTTCATTAGCTGGAAGTTTCTTAGACCAAGTCCACCATATTTTTTTAGAGTACAAACTTTATTCCAAATGACAAGACCAAATATATTTCTCTCTTTAGTTCCGGTCCAAAGTAAATTCCTTTTATTTTTAATAAGCTTATCTTCAATGCTCTTTGGAAGACTAAAAAGAGAAAGGAGGTACACTAGGAGGCTTTAGAAAACACTCTTGATTAACAAAAGTTTGTCCGCTTGAGAGAGAAGCTTGCCTTTTTAGCCTGCCAACTTCCTTTGAAATATTTTAATTAACAAATTCCAGGTAGAAATTGGTAGAGGATTGATAAAGAGAGGCATGGCAAGATAAGAAGGCGGCAAAGATTTGATTTGGTAGCCTAACAATTGCACAATTTTATTTTGTCTGGCCACTGAGGTGTTAAAAAAATATACCAAGCTCTTATCAAAGTTAACCTTCTTATTTGAGGCATGTTCATACATAACTAGAATTATTTTTAACACTCTAGCTTCTTGAATAGAAGCTTCAACCATAAGAATGGTGTCATCCATGAATTGTTTATGGGAAACAGTCTTAACATGTCATGTTGGTTTGAATCCTTTCAGGTCTGTTGAGTCCACTACTTTTGAGTTAAATATGCTGAGAAATTTTGCCATGATGATGAATAGGAAAGGGGATAGGGATACTCTTGCCTTACACCCTTGCCACTTCTAAAAAAATATTGGGCGATACCATTCACAAGCACCAAGAACATACAAGTAGATATGTAGAATTTGATAATTTTTTGGAATTTATCCTGAAAGATAATTGAGTCAAGACTCTATCTAAAAAATTCCAATCTAGCCTATCATATGTCTTTGCCGTATCCAATTTTAAAATCATTGTAGCACTATTACTCTTATCCATGGAGTGAATAGATTCATGATCAATAATAATGCCATCTTGTATTTGTCTATTAGGGACAAAACCCCCTTGTTGAGTCTGAATAATAGTTTCCATTATTGGTTGCAACCTTATAGAGATCAACGTAGTGATGATTTTATAAATGGAATTACATAAGCTGATAGGATGGAAAAAAAAATTACCACTCCCTTCTTAGGGATTAACACAATAAAGGTTATTAAATTATTTTAACATTTGGGTTAAAGTAAAGAATTCATTAACAGCTTCAATCACAGCATGACCTATGATGTCCCAAAAAATTTGAAAAAAAACAATCAAAAATTCATTTGGACCAAGAGCTTTGTCTGGATTCATTTTAGAAATCACAAATTTGATATCTTCATTAGAAGTGGCAACTGTAAGTGCTTCATAATCCTCTTGCTTCACCAATTTATGAATCACATGAAGGAATTCTTATTCAAATCTTATGTTTCTTTTGAAATCATTTTTGAATAATTTTTTACACTCTCTTGATTGATTCAGTCTCTATCAGATATGAGATGGCCTTCACTATCCAAAATTTCATTGATGCAATTATGATTTCTATGTTTCAAAGTCGACATGTGAAAAAAGTGAGTGTTTTTATCCCCTTGAGCCAAATATTTCTATATTTTTGTATCCAAAGGGTCTCTTCCCTTACTGCAAGAGTATGATATGCACACAGGAGCTATTTTTCCTTATTTTGAGTCTCAATATCATAACCATTACTTTCTATCTCATCTTCAATCTTTGATATTTTTGATTTTATAGTTTTCTTCTGTAAATTGACATTACCAAATACTTGTTTATTCCATTATTTTATTTTAATTTTAATATTTTTCATTTTTTCACCCAATTTGAACATAGTTGAACCATTTACATTAGGAGACCACCATTTTAGAATCGTATCATGAATATACGGGTGATAAAACCATGTGTTTCATCCTAAAAGTGTATCTATTTTAATTTGAAACAATATCCACAACACTCAACTCAAGGGGGTTATGATTTGATCCCACCTAAGGAAGAGCCTTGAATGTTATATCCTTATCCATCATCGAATCCATTGAAATAAAAATTCTATCTAGCCTGCATTGAATAAGGTTTTTACCCAATCTCCTATTGCTCCAAGTGAATTTAGAGCCTCTTAATTCCACATCTATCATCCCTATGTCAGGAATAAGGGAAGAGAAGTTTTCCACACTATCTAAAATCGATTGGTTCCCACCTTTTTTGTTCCATGGATGTAAAGGAGAGTTAAAATCTTCAACCATGATCCAAGGAAAATCTTTAATAGTGTTCTTAAAAGTTCTTATATCTTCCCAGAGCTTTTTACGAATGACTGAAGAATTTGGTGCATAGATGTTAGATAATATCCATTACTTACCATCAATCACATTAGTGAAGAGAACTGCCACATGATTCTAGGATTTGAAGATAGGTTCCCCAACCAAAATTTTAGTGTCAAAATGTGATGAGACCTCTAGATGCTCTTAAAGAACTAGTACAAACAACTCCAACATATTTCCAATAAGCATGTTTATGATTAACAAAAAAGGGTTATTCTATTTTAGATTCTTGAATAGCCAAGATAATGGGTTTATGAGTCTTTCTAAAATCCCTAAAAACTTTTTGCTTTGAATAACAAGGCATTCCTTTGATATTCCATCAAAAGATCAACATGATTAATTAAATGGTGAAGGATTACCTCCCTTGAACAAAAGGGTTATTGAAAGTCCATCTGCAATTTCCAACTTTGTAAATTTTTTGAAAAAATCTTTTCTAGCAGTTTTTCCAACTTTAGGGGGCGTCTTATATGGAGGGCCTTTAATTCCCCTCATGGTAGTGACAAAAGATGTAAATTTTAGTTTGATGTCACGCTTAGGCGTGACTAGGATCTCTTGAGAATCCTTAACTTCTTGGTAACCTTTAGTATAAGCATCTATTAGGCGATTAAGAAAAATAGAGTGTTTAAAACCTCTGAATAGTTCTTATTACTACCTTTATCCCATATTGTTGTAACACTCAAAAGGTTGTATTTGTGTATGCATGTGTGTTAAGATAAAGGAATATAGGTAATAAGTAAGCTAAAAATATGAATAAATTGTGTACAATAGATTACATTCCTTTCAGTCAAAAATTCCATCAAAAGGATGCTCATATGTACTCTTTATATCATGTGTCGTAATTTCCATATTCATCCTTTAATTTAGATAAGTTATTCTAATCATGTATTTTATCTATAGTAAGATATGTAAAACCACTCCATCATATTTTACAGTTGGTCTATTTGATCTCTATTGCTCTTCAATATGTTTTTTGCTAATAGTATCATTCGCCTCTAATTTGATTATATTAGATGTATTTCTTGAGTATTAGTTGGAGGAATGATTTTTGCTTTCTATTTTTCCTCTCAAACTGTCCCCTCTCTTGGAATGGAAATAGTCTTGCCTTTATGATCAAATATAACATAATCATGATTATTACCAAGTGTTTTCCCCATTGTCTTTAGCCATGAAATTCTTAGTATTGCATTGTACTAAATCAAAGTAGGGTCATTATCAAATACAATGGAACATGTTTTGAGACTGAGAGCTACAGGAAACTCAATGGAAATGATGCATTGATTGGGTTTAGTAAACTTATCGAAATGTTGAATGTCATACCCAAGACATTGGAGAAATGTCATGCTACATATATTGATTTCATGAAAGTTTGTAAGCTCAACATTGGCACATTTCATGTCATCTACATAAGGGATAAGAGTCAAAAGCTCAAATCCTTATTAGTCATCCTCTTAGAAATCAATCTTGTGACATTAGTATTTTAAAGTACCTCTTGCTTTTGAACTTCCTTCTTAGCTATATTTGATTTGTTAATTTGTGCTTTCATAAGTACACTGTGTTCTTTATCCTACGCTTCTTTTTGTGACTTATCTTTTAGTAATTTTTCATTGTTGTAGCTTTCTCTTGTTATAACTTTTCAGTTTTCAATCATTTTTTATGTAGTTGTTCTTTATGTAACTATTATTTGTTGAATCGTTCCTTACACAATTGTTCTTTATGTAACTATTCATTGTCTAGTTATTCCATAGAAGATGTAACCATAATTTCAGTAGGTTGCTAACTTATAGGAGGTGTGCTTGAATTTGGTGATGCTTAAATAGATTCATCCAATGTAGGATCACCACTATTAATCATATTTTTTATTTCTCTCTTCAAATCCCAATAATTATTTTTATGATGTCCATGCATTCTATGATATATCGTAAGAGGATGTATAGGAGGCAAGATGATTAATTGATTTCAAAGCATGTCCCTTAGAGTTTCACATGGATTCTTATGATGCTTATGCAAATTTCTTGATTCAGTAGTTTTAGAATCTCATTGCTTCTTAATACATAATTGAGATGAAATATTTAGTGGTACAAAATTCTTGAATGTAGAGGCAGATATGCAATTTACACTAGTGTAGGGAGGATGCTTTAGATAGTCAATATTAGCATCAAGTCATGTAACCTTTAAACATATTTACTCTGGGAACTCCTCTATGGACTCCCTCATATCTACTATTTTATCTAGCAAGGATTCACAAGCAAAAACCTTATGTTGTTCGGATTGAATATGCACATAATGTCCAGCAAGATGATTTGCAGGAGGTGGAGGGGGATAAGGACGACCATTTTGATGACCTCCACTTTGTAGCAGAGGATGGATCATTCTTCCTCTTATAATAGTGATAACATGGACCACTTGCGAGGGATGGTAGCTATCATAATTTTGAGGAACAAATTAAGCTACACTTGGAATACTAATGCATGTTAAAGATTCTTCATGATTAGTTGCAACCTTAGAATAATAAAAAAATGATATGGCCCTCTTTATTATATACTTGTTAAATATATTATAAATTATAGGAAAGTAACATGTAATTATGCTCATCATAGATTGAATAAAAAAATATACACCATGCAAATCCTTTACAGCCATGTTTTGATAAGGGAAAATAAAAAATCATGTCTAAAAATTAGAGATAAATATATAATTCTAAAATATTGGGAAATAAAAAGGAAACCCTAAGGAATCTAGGGTTTTTTGTGCTCATGAGGATGAACAGAGACACCAACAAGGGTTTGTTTCTTAAGTGCACTTAAAAGGATAAAATTGAGACTAAATAAGATTGCATATGTTATAACGTTCACATACAATTATAAGTGTAACTAGTAGAGTTTTATTGATTTATCACAACTTACTATTTATGGAAATACTAAAGGAATTGGGTGCTAGCTTGTTTCTAGAATGTGTAGGGTTGTGATCAAGTACAATCTCAACAGAGATCAAGAAGGAGCCTATGAATGATGGTATCTAGAAATGAAGAGCTTGCATTTACTAGGACTAGTCTGCACTTCCTGCACATATCTGATAATGTAGAATCATTTGCTAGAGTGCAGAACAATCCATGTTGACTTTGTTGATTCTCTGGTTATTTCACTCATTGTGCCTGTCTTCCATTACTTCATGTATATGTAGAGATATGTGATCTAGCTCAAACAAAAAAAAATTCCTTCTCAATGCTTCAAAACCCTAGCACTTTACATTGTATGATGAAATCACTGTGAAAGGGGAAAGCATTTGAAAGGGATGGGTTGAGTTGACCTCAGCCACACCTTATGGTTAAGTATTGCCTATGTATCATATAATCTGAAGAGTGAAGTTAAAGTGAACATAGTTCTCCCACCTAATTGAGTTTGTGTAATCAATGTAATACTAACATTTAGTGCAATCATATGTATGGCTTTTCAACACTTAACTCATAATTTTTTCTTGCAAAGGTATTTAAACTTAGCTCAAGGCTTTCTCTTTTGAGTTGTTTTAGATTTGAAAACTTTAGTGTAGTTCCTCTTAATGTGCAGAGAGAGACGAACGTAAGGAGGTTACAGAAAATAGGTCAATAATATAAAACAAAGTAAGTTAGTACAATTGGAACGAGAATATGAGAGGAAGAGAATGGAAGAATATAAAGCTAAATTAGAACATAAAACAGAAATACAGATAAAAGAGAGAAGAGAGAAGAAAGAATCCTATGAAAATTTATGAAAGAAAAATAAAACAAAGAAAACACATCAACCAAAACTAAACCCCACATAGAAGATCAACGCAATTTCAACCAAACAAAAACAACATGGTTAGCATTGACAACATTAGGGGAAGAAGACACAAAAGAGATGAGAGAATAAATTGGGTTTGAATAAATGTTGCACTTCAAAGCGCTGAAGATGAATCATGGGAGAGATGCGGAAAGGAATGCATGGTTTTATCACACTTTTGAAAACTCTGGGAGTGGAAACTCAGAAAGATGAAACAGACACTTCCCATGGTGGACGAAGCGTAGAAGCATGAAACGAAGTAGCACAAGAAAAAGAATAAAGTAAAGAAGCAATATATGAGGAAATAGTGATAGAAGGAAACACCGAATGGAAGTAATTAGATGATGATGAAGAAGAAATTGTACATAGTGGAATCAAAAAGAATTTAGAATAAAAAATAATAAAACAAAGAGAATATTGAAGCCACGACAAATATTGATAAGGTTATAGACGCAGAATTGACAACATCGAAGATAATCTAGAGGTGATAGAAGGAGATAATGATGAAGTGAATAATTAAAAAGGAGAGTTAGTTAAAAAAATTAATGTAATAGAAGATTGAGGAGATGTAGAAGTAGGAGTTAAGGACGATTAAAATTTGGAAAATGAGATAAGAAATGATGACTCGTTATAAAACCCCAACCTTAAGAGACCACATGAGGAAACGAAGCTTTAAATAAATTCTATTTAGATACCGATGCCCATATTTAGAAAGGGTTTCTAACTCCACCTCACATTGATATTACATCAGAATAGCATTCTTTTTGTAGTGTTCATAAATTTGGTTTAGCTTGATTTTTATTAGTAAAAATTGTAGTCAGTAAAGCATTTAGGATTGAGCACATATTTAGAGACATGATCTCACATGTAAGTTGTACACATTTTCAGCATAATCAAACATTTGGTTTTTCAATTTTCAAGATGACAACATATTATTATTGGCACTCACCCATGTGTGCATAGAAAAACAAATAATATTTTTATGAGATTCGTAAGTGCAATAGAGTTTGTTTCAAGAGTTTAAGGGGCATAAAATTTTGTATCCATATCATGCTTATTTACTTTGATATGTATGCACACTCTCACACATCAACGTGGAGCTAAATCTTGACACAGAAAAACAGCCCCTAAGTATTTATTAGTCATTAAATCATACGATTTTAAGGTGCTTGCGTATTTTTGGATTATTTTTCTAATATAGACATTATTGGCGCATTTTTTGTTTTGTCATTGCATCGTCCTTTATTCTCTCTCCCCTTGATTTCATTGTTGTGTGGTGATATCTAGTACAATTTTGGGACCCAAAAAATGCAACGAGTACGATTTGGGGATTTTCTTTAAATCCCATTAAGTTAGAATTTACCCATCATTTGAGGTCGTGTTTTTATGAATCGTTTAGTCGTTTAATATCAATTTGCGGGGCAATAAGGTGTCAATTTGAATTCAATTAATGTATCACTACATGTGCATCTTAATGTATTTAGATATCTAGAGATCGTTTGAAAAAAGCTACAAGCATTTTGTAGAAATCAGAGGAGCATTTGGAAAGTGGTCTTCGTATTGCATTGGTTTGTGACTAGTTAGGTAATTACTACAATTATTAGTGTGTGTGTCAATATTTTAATGTCATGATTCAACAATTTCGTATGGCATAATACACCAACCAAAGTTGAGGGAAAACCCAAAAGCGAAGATTGCTAAGCCGGCTGTTATAGTGAGACAATTGATTTGAAAAGGAAGAAAAATATTATCATAAACACTAAAGACAAAGCATTCAGCGAGAGAAGAGCCAACGGCAAGGGGATGATCATTTGCAAGAGACATCAAGACAACTAACTAAATCTTGCCTTCCCCAGAAAAACAAGAAACGTCTATATCTCACAACTATAAAATTCAAGTTCGTCGAAAGAAGCATATCGTATTCCTCTCCAATTACGAATTGCAGGCATTATGCTATCATCCTCGCGCATCACAGTATGAATTTAAATATTAATTTGACGATTGAATTGGGGGGTGTTGGGGTGCGCCAGGCTTCTGCAGTAGTGCAAAACAGAAGCGACGCTCGAAGGTCCTGATAGCAAGCTACCGTTTGGACCTTCCCCCTAAAGAAATAAATTTAATATCGTGTGGCTCATTGAGCCACGTATCAGATATTAAACTGATAAGAACAGATACTACACTTGATCTTAGCCAAAAGGCCGAGAAAGGTATGATATGAATTATTTCTTCCCTCAGTATTTATACCGCATTGTCTCTGCTTTACCCACTCCCCGCTACATGTGGGATTAACATATCTCTTCGCCCACCCACTTAAAATACATCCCAGGAAAGGATATAATCCGTAGTGGTGTTTGGGGGAGAAAAACCATTTCATTGCCAAACTTGTGTTTTATTTTAGGAAATGAAACTACTCTTTTAACTCCATTATACTTTGTAGTTTAGTAAATGACAAATTACTATTTTCGATTGCTTTTCGTTTTCAATTTTATATTCTTTTTTCTTTTTTAAATTATTATATGAACCATATGTTCAAATTCATCGGAAACTCTCTTTTTTATATTTAAGGATAACCACTTTGATTTTTCACTGTCTTTTTAGCATCTGTCGATATCAAGTTACGAATAATTGACCTTTTTAAATTTATTCCCTGATATTGAGGAGTATCTATTCTCCCAAATTCAATTGGGACTCGAACATGACCTCATCCATGTTTGATATCTCGTGGGATTTGTATTTGGTGGCTGGAGTGACAATGCGTTGTTCCATCCCCTGCACCAATTAGACTACAACTCTTTCGATAATTAAATGGTCCGGATTTTATTTTATTTTTCAATTGCTATTGAATTGTATTTTCAAATAATATGTTTTTTTAGCCAGCAACACGATATTATCTCTATGTATTAATTGACATGTCACCACGACATAAGATTCTACATGTTGTTTAAGATGTCCTTCTAAAACTAAACGATTCTTGTTCCATGTCCATGTTTGGCTAAATTGTCCCAACGAGCTTACTACTACGTCAAATCCATGCAGGGTACTTAAAGTTGATAATTCTAATGATATGCAAATAAACATGATAATTATAATGATACGATAATACAACTCCTCTTTTGATTAAGCTCGTAAACAAACATAATTAAATCTCAATTACTATGAGAATTTTAACACGGTTGAGAAAGAGGAAGAGGAGGGTCTCAGAATTATCTATAGATAATGTGGCAAGAAATGTGATCATTTGTAGCCTACGTACCATGAACGCCATCCCAATTTATATAAATAGATGGATCTTTGCAAGACTTTCTTTCCTTTGTTCCGCAAAAAAAATATGTTCGTAATCCTACTTGCCTCCATGATCACAACATGCTCTCAAAGGATACTTAAATCCTGCAATCAATCAATCAATACATCTTAGTGTCATAACAAATAAATAGGATGGAGTCAGAAGTAAAACATATTCAAAACATGCCTTATCCTTAATTTTGAAATATACCATGCTCCTCTTATTTTTCTGGCCATTTTTCATTACTACCATTATTTTTACAATCTAAGACATGATTTTTCTAGTGCATTGAGGTGGTCAATGGTTATTTATGTTAACCCTTGGGCAATCAACAAGAATTTGTTCTTATGTTCCTCGACTCACTAACAATTTACTCTCGTACATTTTTCCCATTATAATACTGCAAATATTGCATATAAAACATACCTCTCTAATATTTATAGGTATCCTAATTGCACCGCATAACTAATAGTAACAAAAGAAAAGATGTTTAAAGATGTACATTGTACCTTCCTTGGCAGCATTTGTTACTAGGCCATATTTGATTGAATACGTGTCAACGTATGTTTTGCTACCTTTGGAAGATACTTTCTCCTTTGGATAACTATTTCCTTAAGTAATATGTTCAAATCCTAATCAACCTCGTTGTATGTTAGATTCACAAAGGGAAAGATGTATAAGAGTTGCTTATTAATCATTAAAATTCATCTTTCATCCTTTATGGTTGTGTTTCTTAGACATGTATGCAATAACCTTCACATGAATAGGCACATGAGAAATGAAGCAGTCAAACTATGAGTGTCATGTATCCTAATCTAAGCCTAGGAGGTGTGCATACTAGACTAAGTCAACAACACTAAATAAATTTAAATTAACTAAGTAAAACTTAAATAAAAGGTGCATATATATATATATATATATATATATATATATATATATATATATATATATATATATATATATATATATATATATATATATATATATATATATATATATATTGCACTTTACCATCACCTGCACCAATTATACTACAACTGTTTTAATAATTAAATGGTCAAGATTTTATTTTATCTTTCAATTACAATTGAGTTAAATTTTCAAATAATATGTTTTTTAGCCAACAACACAATATTATCTCTACATTAATTATATTGTCATTGTGACCTAAGATTCTACATGTTGTTTGAGATGTCCTTCTAAAACTAAATGACTCTTGTTCCATGTCTACATTTGGCTAAATCGTCCCAACAAACCTACTACTTCATCAAATTCACATAGGGCTTATGCCTAGCCCCAATCATCACCAACACAAATTATACTTTGGTAGACGGTTTGGCAACGCCTTAGTGTGATTTCACTCCTATTTTAGTTACAAGTGATCCAAGTTAAATTGTAAAGTAGTTGGATGATAAAGTATTGGTAATTTTTACTTTTATATCTTCATAAGTCTTATTACTTCCTGTCGCATATATGTCCCTATAAGATTAAATTTCAAAATTCATTGTGCAATCCTTCATACTTGTCAAGGGAAAGATCTTTAGTTCAGACCAAAATTTGTTCATTTTATTCAAATCCTCTTTAATAATTTGCACTTTTATATCTTCATACGTCTTATTAATACTTTTCACAGGCATGTCTATATAAGATTCAACTTTTAAATTCATTGTGGAGTCTTTCATCCTTGCCATGGTGAAAGCTCTTTGGTTTAGACCCAAGTTTTTTCATTTTGTTCAAATCCTCTTTAATAATTTACACTTCTATATCTTCATTAATCTTGTTAATACTTTTCACAGACACATCTCTATGAGATTCAACTTTTAAATTTATTGTGGAGCCTTTCATCCTTGCCACAGTGAAAGCTCTTTAGTTTAGACCCAAGTTTGTTCATTATGTTTAAATTATCTTCAATAATTTACACTTTTATATCTTTATAAGTCTTATTAATACTTTTTGCAGACTCGTCTCTATAAGATTCAATTTTTTAATTCATTGTGGATTCCTTTATTCTTGCCATGGTGAAAGCTCTTTGGTTTAGACCCAAATTTATTCATTTTGTTCCAATCCTCTTTAATAATTTACAATTTTATATCTTCATAAGTCTTATTAATACTTTTCACAAGCACGTCTCTATAAGATTCAACTTTTAAATTCATCACAAAGTCCTTCATCCTTGCCATGGTGGAGTATTTCATACATGTGGGATAAACATCTCTCTTCACTCTACTAGCTACCTAACATACGAGGAAATAACATAATATGTGATGTTTCAGAATGTTTCAGGGGGGGAAACCATTTCACTAGCAAACTAGTAGCTTTTTGTATTTTATTTTTAAATACATTATACTTTGTAATTTAGTAAATGATAGCTTACTATTTTTTATTATTATTTGGTTTCTGTTTTATATTCATTTTTTTAATATTACATGGAGCATAATTTCAAATTTAAAGATTATATGAAAATACACTTTTTGGGGTTAATTTAAGGATAATCATCTTGATTTTATCAGGGGTATGAATAATCAACCTTCTTCAATTTAGTGACTAGGATTGCGGGGTATCCATTCTGTCAAATTTGGTAGGGACTCGAACCTAGCCTCATCTTTGTTTGGTATCGCATGGGATTTGTACTTGGTGGATGGAGTGACAATGCACTTTACCATCCTCTACACCAATTAGACTACAAATCTTTCAATAATTAAAACTTTTATTTGGTCGAGATTTTATTTTTCAATTACAATTGAGTTGTATTTTCAAAGACTATGATTTTATTAGCAAATAACATGATATTATATCTACATTAATTGACTGTCATCATGACAAAAAATTCTAAATGGGGTTTAAAATGTCCTAAAACTAAATAATTCTTGTTACGTGTCCACGTTTGGCTAAATTTTCCCAACAAGGTTATTAGACTTTGGATACTTATTGTATGACTATGGTTTGTGAGGGTCTTTTAAGGGAATCTCTCTCTCCAACCGTTTTGTTAGTTAGCTTATCAATGCTTATTTTGTTTATGACTCTTTCTCACTATCTAAAAGGAAAAATCCAAGACTTCGTTAACAATTCCATGGAGTGCCTTTAAATTTTATACCTCCCTTAAGCTCAAATATTCAACAGGATAAAACTTGTTTCTATAAATACTTCTTTAGGACTAAGCCAATTGTGTTTACTACATTTTCTTTGAAATTAATTTCTTATGTAAAAATGTTCAGCTTCCTGGGGGTTTCATTTTCCTTCCAAGCCTTCCCCTATAAACTTTGGAATCACATTTTACAAAGAGTAAAGAGGAAGCTCACTTAGTAGCTTACTAAATTGCTCTCTTTGGATGGCAAGTTCCATATTTCTTATAAATTATTCTCTATCCCTCATGTTTATTACTCTTCTTCCAAGAGTAATAAATTACCACGTCAAAGTCACACATGGCTTATGCCTAGCCATAATTGATGCCAACATAAATTATACTTTGTTATATGATTTGGCAATGAATTGGTATGATTTCACTCTTATTTTAGTTGCAAGTGATTGAAATTAATTTTTTAAGTAACTTGATAATAATGTATTAAGAATTTACACTTGTATATCTTCATAAATCTTATTAATACTTTTCGTAGACACGTCTCTATAAGCATTAATTTTAAAATTCATCGTGGAGTCCTTAATCCATGGTGAAAGCTCTTTAGTTTCAACCCAAGTTTGTTTGTTCCATTTAAATCCTCTTCAGGGTTATTTCTTATTATCAATGCCCATCAATCTGAGCTTTTTTATCTATTCTGGTATATTTGAAAAGAGTATCATCTTTGCCATTTATTTTATGTTCTCAATGTGAAAGACTTTGTATATTTATATTATGATTATGGTTTGTGAGGCCATATTAAGGGAATCTCTCTCTCCAACCCTTTTGTTAGTTAGCTTATCAATATTTTTTTTGTTTATGACTCTTTCCTCGCCATCTTAGAGGAAAAATCCAAGACTTTGTTAATAATTTCATGCATTGCCTTTAAATTTTATACCTCTCTTTAAGCTCCAATATTCAACAACCTAAAACTCATTTTTATATATAGTCCTTTGGGACTAAGCCAACTTTGCTTGTTAGATTTGCTTTGAAATTAATTTATTATGGAAAAATGTTTGACTTGCTCAAGATTTCATCTTCCTTCTAGGCCTCCCCCTCCAAACTTTGTAATTATTTTTTGTAAAAAGCGAAGGGAAAACTCACTTACTAGCTTACTAAATCACTCTCTTTGGATGATAAGTTCCATATTTATTCTAAAATATTCTCTACTACTCAATTTTATTACTCTTCTTGTTACACTCCATCTAAAGCTACATATAACACAATAGAAAAACTTCTTGATGAATTTATTTGGTCTAAATATGAAGGAAAACAAGGGTTCCACATAATGGCTTGGCATGTTTGTTACTACCCTAAAGAAGTCGGAGACACAGTCCTCATTGACATTAAGAACCAACACAAACAAGAAAGTTTGGGAATGCGTTAAACCCTAGCTTGTTTGGAAGAAGATATGTTTTGTAATCTACTCTCAATTAACACCCATTCTCCTAGTTCTCAAAAATAGGACTTTGAATTCAAAACGGGCTCTAACAATCATCTCCTACATGTAACTTCTATTCATACACTTCCTTTCAGCCCCTTAACAACTTGGATTCATTGTTCTCCTTCCACTCTGGGCAATGCTTTTGTTATAACACTCGTGCATTTTCCTTCTATTTCTTATTCTTCATTTATTAAGTACTCTCTGACAACACAAATCTAAGTATGGCCTTTCCTTTTTATTCTCTTCTACTATCATTATCTTTTAAAGGATTCCTTCTTTATCCTATGTCATTTTTCAACCTACCTCTTTATGATATTTTATGTATGGAGCTCTCTGAGTTTATCCCTATCATCGAGCTTGGGGATGAAGTTGTTGATGAGGAATCTTATTCTCAAAAGTGGGATAAATATGTCTGTCTTTTCACTCCTCTCACATGACATATGAGGAAAAGGATATAATTTGTGGTGTTTCATAATGTTTTACGGAGGAAAACCATTTCATTGGCAAACTAGTAGTTTATATATTATTTTACTACATAAAACTACTGTTATAAATATATTATACTTTGTAATTTACTAAATCACAGCTTACTATTTTCAATTATTATTCATTTTTAGTTTTATATTGTTTAAAAAAAAAATTACATCAAGCATATTTTCAAATTTAAAGATTTAATGGAAACCTTTTTTTTGGGTTAATTGAAGGATAACTATCTTGATTTTATCAGGGGTACGAATAATCAACCTTATTCAATTTAGTGCCTAAAATATCTTTCTTTAGAGAGTAACATGATATTATCTCTACATTCATTGGCATGTCATAATGACATAAACTTCTACATGTGGTTTAAAATGTCTTTCTAAAACTAAAGTATTTTTGTTTCGCATTCACATTTGGCTAAAGTTTACCAACAAGGTTACTAGACTTTTGATATTTACTTTATGACTATGGTTTGCGAGGGTTTGCTGAAGGAATCTCTCTCTATAACCCTTTTGTTAATTAGCTTATCCATGTTTATTTACTACATGACTCTTTCTCACCATCTTAGAGGAAAAATCCAAGACTTTATTAACAATTCCATGGAGTACCTTTAAATTTTGTACCTCACTTTAAGCTCCATTATTGACCAACCTAGCTTTGTTTGCTATATATGCTTTGAAATTAAATTCTCATGGAAATATGTTCAACTTGGGGTTTCATTTTCCTTCTAGACCTTCCCCCTCCAAACTTTGGACTAATATTTTTCAAAGAACAAAGAGGAAGCTCTCATACTAGCTTACTAAATCACTCTCTTTAGATGGTAAGTTCCATGTTTGTTTTAAATTGTTCTATGCTACTCATATTTATTACTCTTCTCTTTAGGATCCATCTAAGGCTACATGCAAAATGTTATGAAATCTTTTTGATGAATTTATTTTGCCCAAATATAAAGGAAAACAAGGGTTCCACTTAATGGCTTGGGATATATGTTACTACCCTAAATAAGTTGGAGACATGCTCTGCGATGACATTAAGAACCAAGTTTAACTTTATGTGCCAAGCAGATTCCTTAAACTATGAAGGGGTAAGAGCTATAAAAGTTACTTGTCAAGCATTACAATTCATCTTCCATCCCTTATGGTCGTGTTACTTAGAAAGGACTTGATTATTACAACCTCTTCATTGTTCTTGTGCCTATTGAAATTGTTAGCAGTTTTGTTATCAAGTCAAATAGGAAAGCTTCAGAATCCATTAAACCCTCGCTTGTTTGGAAAGAATATATATTTTGTAATGTGCTATAAATTAACATCCATTTTCCTAGTTCTCAAAAAGAGGACTTAGAATTCAAATGGGCTCCAACAGTCATCTCTTGCTTGTAGCTTTTGCTTTTACACTTCCTTCTAGCCCTCGCCAACTTGGATTCATAGTTTTCCTTACACCTTAGGCAATGTTCCCATTATACCACTCATTCCTTGTCCTCCTATTTATTATTCTCCATTTCTTTATCATTATTTGGCTTTGACCTCTATGGATCTAAGCACAAATCTGAGTGCAACCCTTCCTTTTGATTCCCTGGTATTACCATTATGTTTCAAGGGATTCCTTACTTATCACATGTCAATTTTTTACCCACCTCTTTGTGATATTTTTTGTATGGAGTTATTTGAGTTCATCCCTATCATCAAGCTTGGTGATGAATTTGTTGATAAGGAAGCTTATTTTCAAAATTCTTGTTCATAGACTTTATAATCTCTGGCCAAAACTAACAACTCTTCATAAATGGGCTTCTTCCACCTAAAAGCCCCTACTTTCTCAAGAGATATTTATTCATCCCTATGAAAAGGAATTTTTTTTACCATGAAATGTGTTACAACTAAGGATATAAACCTTATTCTAAACTCCAATCATTAGTTCTTATAGGGGTGTGGATTCTGCAAAGCAAAAGACTTAAGAAACTTTTGCTTATTCTTTGATTCTTCTAGGACCTATTGAGGAACTTTTAGGGTTAAGGCATTTCAAGTTTGAGCAAGGAAGACTCTATTTTCCATTGTACTTCCCTTTATTATACACCCTTTGCATACTTGAAATCTAGAGTAATATTTGAAAAACTATTCAAGTCTAAAATTGAAGCACAATTGTGAATAACTTTGCCTTAAATCATTTATGAATTGTTTAACACTTTGACCTTGCTTATAGTGACTACATTTGAAACTTCATCATAATCCATTGAAATTTCCAAATGTAAGCTTCTTGTAGTTATATCAACCAATCTCAATTATTAACTTAATTCCATGCAAAATAATATTTGATCTAAGTATTGATAATGAGCTTATTTCAATCCTTATTTATCATATTGTATGATTTATCTAATATGAGGTTCATTCGATGTGAAAGAGGCACTTATGCTTTGTCAATTGTATCAGCCTTCATGAATTATCCTTTATACATCCAAGGGTGGCAATCACATATGTAGTTTTATCTAGCATCAAATATATTGTTGTGACTATACGATTAGACCATCATATATAACCTTATCTTCAAGTGTGGGACATATTTCTAAGGAGTGATCTATGAATCATAAGCAATGACCCTTCATAACTTTTTTATAATGCACAACATACCTTGTATGATTTCTCATGAACTTCTTTTCTGTCCAAATGCAAAAGATTAAGAATTCAATAGTGATATCAAAGCCGCTATCCTCTTTGACCCTTAAAAGATCACCTAGATCTCAAATGTAGGTGTAATATTCATGCCCTATACTGTAAATTATATCCTTGACTCTATCTCCCTTTTTAGAATGCTTTCCATGATGACAAGATTCTTATAGTGACATAATAGGAAACAATGAATCTGTAATATTTTCATACCCTAGGTTGTAATCAAAATGTTCAACTAGTTCTCCCAAAGGAAAACTTGTTAAGATATCCTAAACACTCCCAACTTTGTGATTCAAAATCTTGAATTAGTGTTGACCAAAATATTCACCTAAAATGTATATCCATCCACAATGCTACTTTAAAAACCTCTCAATGGCTCATCATTTGGAAGCTCAAAAAATAAGTAGATCTCAGTATGTGGCTCAAGCCTTGTCCATTGAGATACAAAGTTGATGTCCCATTCTACAAAAAAATTACTATCTTTGTCATTAAACACCTTAAATTGCATGTATGAGTGCAATTAGGGGTGTTATCGTGAAACGTAAAATTTCATGCCAACAACGATGAAATCATTATGAATGGGGAAAGTATGTGAAAGGGATGGGTTGAGTTGACCTTAGCCACACTTTTGACTATGTGTCATATACTCTGAAGAGTGAATTCAAATAGAACGTAGTCCTCCCACCTAGTTGAGTGTGTGTAATCAGTGTAATACTAGCATTTAGTACAATCATATGTATAGCTTATTAACACTTGACAACTTGTAATTTTTCCTCACAATGGTATTTAAACTTAGATCAAGGCTTTCTCTTTTCAGGGGTTTTAGATTTGAAAACTTTAGTATAGTTCCTCTTAATGTGCAGAGTGATTTTCATCGATAGATAAATAAATGCTAGATATGAATAGGCATAGGCTTGATATGTTTATATAGTTGACTCTTTAGGTAATTTCCTCCAAAGTGACATGAAATATGTACAAAGTGAACCATATGGAGAATTTAAATGTGATAAAATGATTGTTAAAGGGTGTACAAATAGATCAGATCCTTGTGGATAGATTTATAGTGTGGCACTATTTGAGAAGGTGTTGACATATCTAAAGAACATGAATAATGATTTGAGATTAGGTGGTAGTCTAACAATAATATTAAGTTGTTTAGATGAAGACAAGGGAAATATTATGTAACAACAATGACAATTTGAGAAGGTCAAACCCATTTAAGGATGAATGGATAAGAAATAATGGAAACATGAGTCATGTATGCATGCATAATTCAAATATGTTAAATATTGATCAATTTTGACATCATTAAGCATCTAATACCAAATATGAGTGTCTGAAACACTCCTATTTTAGAAACATGTGCTAATGGAGATAAAAGCATATGGTGGGATAACATACATAGGATTATTTTTCACATGGTAACAAAAAAGATTGGTGAAGCTTTGCCATTGATAGAATAAATTTTATTTAAAGCACAAGAAAAATATTTTTCGCTTGCATTTACATAATTACTATGGTCATAGATTCTAAGACACACTAAACATATAAAAATTAGTAAATTTTTTATCAATAAACCTATCAAGTGCATTATGGACAAGTTTAAAAACTTGAAGAAATTAATGAACCTTGCACAAGGGCCATTGGATATTTGCTTAAGGCTACTTTAGTTGAACATTCATAATTATATAGACATAGTAATCATATACATGTTTTGATGCCACAAAGACTAAATTCCTAAATGGACCTATAGGCAAATTCTTGAAACAAGTACCAGTTCTTATCTACAAACTCTTTGTGGCCAAGGGATTGACTTGAAATAGTAAGCAATTTTTTTAGGGACCTAAAGACTTAAGAATGGCATGTGGAAAGAGGTGAGAACTTGAAGGGATGTGACTCATGAAAATATCAAGTCTAAACAATTGAGGCCATAAAATACAAATAATATAGAGGCGATAAAATTAGGTGAAAAAGGAGAAAGAGATGAGCATAAAGGAGGTTACAAAAATAGAATAAGAAGATAAAACAAAGTTAGTACAAGTGGAAAGGGAATATGAGAGGATGAGAATGGAAGAATATAAAACTAAGTTATAAGAGAAAAGAGAAATACATATAAAAGAGAGATTAGAAAGAATGCTAAGAAAAATTATGAAAGAAAATAAAACAAAGAAAACACATCAACCAAAACTAAACCTTACATAGAAGATCAAGGCAATTTCAACTAAACAAAAACAACATAGTTAGCATTGACAACATTAGGGGAAGAAGACACAAAAGATATGAGAGAAGAAATTAGGTTTGAAGAAATGTTGCACTTCATAGCGCTGAAGGTGAATCATGGGAGAGATGTGGAAAAGAATACATGATTCTATCATACTTTTAAAAATGTTGGGAGTGGAAACCCAAAAATATGAAACTGACACTTCCCATAGTGGATGAAACATAGAAGAAAGAAAATAAGTAGCATAAGAAAAAGAATAAAGTAGAGAAGTAATATAAGAAGAAATAGTGGTAGAAGAAAATATTGAATGGATGTAACTAGATGATAATGATGAAGAAATTGTAGGTGGTGGAAAGGAAGAGAATTTAGAATAAAAAATAATAAAATAAAGAGAATATTGAAACCACGATAAATATTGATAAGATTGAAGAAGCATAACTCAGTATAAAAGATAATCACGAGGAGATAGAAGGAGATAATGATAAAGTGAATAATTAAAGAGGAAGAGGATTAGTTAAAGAAACTAATGTAGTAGAAGATGGAGGAGATGTAATAGTAGGAGTTAAGGATGATATAAAGTAGGAAAAGATGCCTCATTATAAAACCCTAGCCTTAAGAGACCATGTGAGGAAATGAAGCTTTGAATTTTATTTAGATATGGATGCTCATATTTAGAAAGGGTTTCTAACTACACCTCACATTGATATTGCATTAGAATTATTTAGCATTATTTTTGTAGTATTCATAAATTTGAATTAGCTTGTTTTTTATCACTAAAATTTTTAGTCAAAAAAGCATGTGGGGTTGAGCACATATTCAGAGACATGATATCACATGCGAATTATACACATTTTTAGCGAAATCAAGCATTTCAAATTTCAATTTTTTAGATTACAACATATTATTATTGGCACTCACCCATGTGTGTCTAGAAAAACAAATAATATTCTTGTGGGATTCATAGGTATAATTGAGTTTGTTTCAAGAGTTCAAGAGGCACAAAATATTGTATCTATACCATGTTTGTTTACTTTGATATGTATGCACACTCTCACACATCAAAGTGGAACTAAATATTGACACATAAAAATGACCCATATGTAATTACTAGTAATTAAATTGAGTGGTTTTAAGGTACCTATTTATTTTTTGAATATTTTTCTAATATAAGTGTCATTGGCACATTTTTTGGTTTGTCATTGTGTCCTCCCTTATTCTCTCCCCTTGATTTCATTGTTGTGTGGCAATATTCTTAGAAAAGTATCTAGTACAATTTTGGGACCCAAAATGGAAAAAGTATGGTTTTGGGATTTTCTTTAGTTCCATTCAATAAGTGCTCACCCATCATTCGAGGTTATGTCTTTTTGAATCATTTGGTCATTTACTATCAGTTTGTGGTGCAATAAGGTGTCAATTTAAATTCAATCCATCTATCAATACATGTGCATATTAATGCATTTAGTTGTCTAGAGATCATTTGAAAAAAGAATATATTATTTTATTGTTCACATGAGTCTATTAAATATCCTACAAGCATTTTGTAGAAATCAAACAAGTATTTGGAGAGTGTTCTTTAACTTGGTTTGACTAATTGAGGAATTACTATAATTATTAGAATTGTTATCAATATTTTACACTATTAAGGTCTTTGAGAAATATCCAAGATCAACGATTCTCTAATTTTTAATCTAGCTACTCATTAAGGACAGAGAATAAGTGCATATTTTCTCAATAATTGAAATAAAGTCTTAAAAAATTAAACGAGGTTTTGGAAGCCTCGATTTGATGAACATATTTGTTAAAAATAGTTGTCCATGCCTAACATTTCCATAAATGCACTCACTACAATTATGAGGATTAGAAACATCTTGAAGACAATTTGGACAAGGTCCTTAATTCACTACATGTTTTTAAGGTTCTTGATGTCTTGCGACAAAACCTTGATTTTCACTATAAAGTTCGACGACTACCTCTAAATCTCCCAATATTTAAGATACATTTATAAGCCCTCCTTTACTCTAATTTTTAAAAAATAATTAAGTTTTATTTACTATTTTACATTTATTTTAGGACTAATTAAATGTTTATAAATATTATAATTTAATTAAAATTCAAATATTTCTAATACATTAAGATATTTATGTTACAATTTAATTGAAATGAATTTATTCATAACACACTAAAATATTTATGTTACAATTTAATTGAAATGCATCTATTCATAATACACTAAATTATGTTTTTAAATCCTTTGATCATTTTTATTATATTAATTTTATACTAAGATAATTATGTTACAATATAATTGAAATGCATGTATTCATAATATATTAAATTATGTTGTTAAGTCTTTTGGTAATTTTTATTATTTTAATTATTGAAAATTAATCACATTGATATTATAGTAAGGAAATGTAAAGGTGTGGGTTATTCACAATTATTAGATTCAACAAAGTGATGAGAAATGAATTAACTAGTGTACATAAACAATACATAGAAGCCTATTATATAGGCATAAAAGAAACACTCGAAAAACAATGAGGTGGGTGGAACCATAAATATCGAGTAGTGTAAAATAGCTAGGCCCATGTAACCTATTTACGTAAGTGGTTAAAACCACTATATACACATGCATACAGACTATACATTAGCAAATAGCCTAAGGTATTACAATAATATGCCAATACCCTCCCTTAATGACTAAACCAGAAACAAGACCAAGCTTGTCCCTAAATTTAATCAACTCGTCTGAACTAAGTGGTTTGGTCATTATATCTGCTAGCTACTCTACAGTGGGGCAATAAAAGAGACTGATGTCTTCATTTGTAACCAACCGTCAGATGTAATGATTGTGAATCTTAATGTGTTTGGTCCTGGCATGGAATAATGGATTCTTCACCATCTTCAGATCACTTTGGTTATCAAAAAAAATTGGAGTAGGTTTTGATGACTCAAACTGAAGATCCTCCAAGATTTTCTTTATCCATATAGTTTCACAACCTACACTACTTCTTTTGAAGATAATGCCACTGTAGTTTGTAATTTGTTCTACCATGAGAAAACTCCTGAACCAAGAGTGAATACATAGCCTATTATAGATTTTATTGAATCCACTAATCCTACCCAATCAGAGTTAGAATATCTTGAAAGCTCAAAATCTATAGACTTCTTATATAGTATGCCAAAGTCAAGAGTACCTTTGACATATCTTAATACCCATTTTGCACCTAACCAATGTACTTCATGTGGTTTAGACATGAAGCAAAATAGAAAACTCATTGCAAAAAAAATATCTAGTCTAGTGGTAGTGAGGTAAATGAGACTACCCACTAGCTACTGACACATTGTTTCATTGACTAGAGGTGAAGCAATGTTAGTTGAAATTTTAGCTCCAATTTCCATAGGTGTGTGAGTTGGATTACAATCCATCATTTTAAACCTTTCCAACAATGATTTGGCATACTTATTATATGACATGAATACAACACAATCACCTTGCCAAAACTCAACACCTAAACAATATTTCAGTAGTCCTAAGTCTATCATGTCAAAAGTACAACAAATATCAGCCTTCATTTACTAAATGAGACTAGCACTACTCCCAGAGATGGCTATATCATCAACATATACAATGAGAATCAAGATATCATCACCTGACACCTTTATATGGAGAGTTGGTCCAGAATTACACCTTTTAAAACTAGACTCCATAAAGTATGAATTTATCTTCATATACCAGGCTTGAGGATCTTGCTTAAGTCCATACAAGGACTTGATCAACCTACAAACAAGATGTTCCTTACCAGGAACCTGAAAACCCTATGGTTGAACCATGTAGACTTCCTCCTCTAGATCTTCATTCAAGAAAGCACTCTTGACATTCATTTGGTGCACTTGCCATCTAAACTGAGCAAAAATAGCAAAAATCAAATGAAAAGTTACCGTCTTTATAGTAGGAGTAAAAGTCTCTTCATAATCAACCCCTTCCTCTTATGTATAACCTTTTGCAACAAGTCTGGCTTTATATTTGTCCAAAGAACCATTTGCTTTGCATTTTACCTTGTAAATCCATTTACAACTAATGGATTTCTTTCCTGGTGGTAGCTATATGAGCTCCCAAGTCTTGCTTTTCATCAAGGAGTCATATTCTAATTACATGGTTGATTCCCACTCATGCTTCCCTTTGGCCTTTGAAAAATAATTAGGCTCAAATACATGTGGAACAATAGTTATTAGAGCAAAATTATCATGCTCACCTCTATTACCAAACTACTTCCCTGATCTCAATCTTCTTCCTTCCATACCTTGTGGCAAGTCTCCTTCCTTTAGTACTTCTATTGTGGCAAAATACCACTTTGGCTTTTTTGGTTGTTCTGATGGAACCTCACAATGATCTGCAATAATTCCCTCCCTAGAATGTGATTCCATTAATGAACTAGAATCCTGCTCAACTTTCACATCACAACTTAAAATATAATCATTAGAAGAAAATAATGACTCAATATTTGAAACTATACTAGTTGCTATGAAATATGGAATATGTTCATTTACTATGACATCTCTATTTACCATAATTTTGTTAGTAGAAACATCAAGTAATATGTAAGCGTTTAACTGGTCACTATACCCAACAAACATGTATGTTTTTCTTTTCGCATCCAAGTTACCTCACTTTTGACTATGAATAACTGCAAAAGCTACACAACCAAAAATTCTAAAATCACTTACATCTGGAGTTTGACCTGACCAAACCTCTTCTAGAGTCATATTCTCCAATGCTTTTGTAGGACTTATGTTGAGGATGCACCTTGTATTATTCACTACTTCTACCCAATATTTATATGGGACATTTCTGCTTTGGACCATACAGTAATCCATGTCTATGACCATCTTATTTCACCTTTCCACAACTCCATTTTGTTGTGGAGTGTAAGGGGTAGTGTACTATCTATGTATGCCTTCAGTGGCACAAAAATCCTTGAACTATTTTGAGATGAACTCACCCCCATTATCCATTCTAAGATATTTCACTGACCGTCCTGCCTGTTTTTCAACCATTGCTTTCCAAGTAAGAAAGTTAGAAAAACAATTATATTTCTTCATTAGAAAGTATACCCACTTTTCCTAGAGAAATCATCAACCAACAATAAAAAATAGTAGGCTCTAGAAGGGGTAGGTGTTTGCATTGAACCATGAAAATCCACATGTACCAGATCCAATACTCCCTTAACTCTCAAATCTTTGCCAACAACAAATGAATATCTAACTTGCTTCCCCAACTGACATCCAATTCATACATTATGACTACCCCAAATAGAAGGAATCCCCTTAACCATCTTAGTCTTACTCAATGTATTCAAATATTAGAAATTCAAATGCCCATACCTTTCATGCCATAGTGAACTTATACTATTAACCACTATAAGTGCACTTTCCTTTTCCCTTTGTGGATTTGCAAGCTTATACAAGCCTTTCTCACCAATCCCAACAACAATAATCTTGATATCTTTGGTAGCGATTAAACATTTTTATTTTTAAAATTTTAAAACAAAATCAGATTTTGGAGTGATCTCACTAATTGAAAGTATTTTTTTGTTCATATCAGGCACGTACCTAACATTCTTAAATGTATACCAAACTACACCATTAAAACTAATCTAAACATTACCATAGCCCTTCACAAAATGAGTTCTACCATTTCCCAAAGATATAGACTCATTACTACTATCATTTTCAATAAATTCCACATATAAGTCCTTATGGCTTATATAATGGTGAGATGCCCTTGATTCAAAGTACTAAGCTCGATCAACCATAGAATTACCACTGGAAACCATGAAATCAAAATCTAGAGATGATTCTTCGCCTTCACCTTCAACTATATTTGCATGATGAGATTTATTTCTAAGGTTAGCCATATCTTGTTGTCTTTTCCTAGAAACTTTCTTAAGATGACCAGGTTACTTACAATAAAAATGTTTCCACTTAGATCTCTTATTAGAAATACTTATGAAGTTTCTATCAGAGAACTAGTAGTTTTACCAAACTGCTTACCCTTTTCCTTGATGAAGAATGCACTCTTTATAGAAGTAGATGTAGACAACACTATCTACTCCTATCATCTTTGCTCATTTCGTCTCTCATTCTACAATAATAATGTGGACAACTTTTCAAAGTCCAAAGTATGCATCTCAACAATCATGTGCAAGGACTCCACAAATGACTCAAATGAAGGTGGAAGTTATGTATAACTAGAGCAATCAAATCTTGCTCATCAACAAGCTTATGCACAACCTTAAAATGATCAATGATGTCCTTGATTTGTAATAAAAACTTAGAAACAAAGCCACCTTCTTGTATCTTAGTGGAAAATAATAAATTCTTCAAATACAATGCCCTACTAGCTTTAGAAGCTTGATATTTAGATTTAAGATTAGTCCACAAAATTGATGCATTGGTCACATTTCTAACCTTTGAGATTAAATTATCTACTATTGACAGTTTTAAGAACATAAGAGCCTCATGATGGCATTTATCATAGTCATCATTACCAGTGGCAAGACTTTGCTCTTTACCGAGGACTATTTGATCAAGATTCTAATATGCACATATCATGAAAACCTTGTGACACCACAAACTAAAAATTTTACCTATCAATTTTTATGAATGTGACAACAAGAAGTGTTGTAAACTAGTCATTTTGACCTAATTTTCCCTAAAAAATACAAATACCCAAAAAACTATAATGGCTTTACACAAAATAACTCCTACCCACTGATTCAAATCATAAACTAGTCAATACCTCTAGTTTTTAGCAAAAAACTCCAACCATTTGAGAGATTTAAAAATTCTCATCTTTAAAAATACAAAAAAATGGACAAAAACAATAAATCATGAGATCTACAACTCTGATTTCAAAATTTTCTTCTTCATCAACATACAAATATAAAACTTAGAAAATGGTGAAATTTTCAACTAATTTGGCTCTACGGTTATCTTCCAACACAATTAAATGTGTTCCTCTAGGCAAAACTTTTGGTAAAAATCAATTTCTAAAGTTTGAAAAAAATAAATTGATTTTTTCAATTTATAAAAAAAACACCTTATTTTTGATTGACTGGAATAACACTTAGCATAAAATATTGCATGAAATAAATCAACCAATCAAAAATGACCTATGCAAATTGGCCAACCTGTAAAACTTTAGATGCAGATTCTAGATAAACTACTCAGGTAAATCAGATGCCATAAGATCCAATGAGTTTCTCTCAAAAATAAAAAATTTTAGAGCCCTCACATGCCAAAAATAGTGTCTGAATGAAAATATGGTCTCCTCCCCAAATCATATAGAATGACCAACCAGAAAACTTCAAATGTAGTTTTTGGACAAAATACTCAACATAATTTAATTTTGTCTGATCCAACAGACAAATTCTAGGCTAGAGAATTTTATAGAAACAATAATCATAAACAATAATGATCATATTAATTTTTGGGATTCCCCCCAGTTAAATGGCTGGTCACAAGAAAAAAAAATTATTCCTCTCACAGCTCTCCACTGGGCACTTCACGCTCCTCCTTGACAAGACCATCCTCTCTTGCTTCACAGGCTTCCTCCCAAGCTTCTTAAACTGCAAGCTCTGATTACTATATTAGATTCAACAAAGAGATGAAGAAATGAATTAACTAGTGTACATAAACAATACATAGAAGCCTATTATATAGGCATAAAAGAAACACCCAAAAAATAAGGAGGTGGGTGAAGCCATAAACATCGGATAGCGTAAAATAACTAGGCCCATGTACCTATTTACCTAAGTAGTTAAAACCACTATAACCATATGCATAGGGACTATACCTTAGCAAATAGCCTAAGGTATTACAATAATATGCTAATAAGAATTATGTTAGAGCTTAAATTTGATGTCCATTTGAATGTCATCAAACAATTTCAACCTTGTATTTGACATCCATTTAACCATCACATTGATTTTTTTCTTTTTTACTTAAAGGAGTCAGTGAAAAAACCTCATATCTTAAAACATTTTTTTAAAGAACTAATTAAATATTTATGAATATTGACCCTTTTCACTGTGTTATCCGTATGCAAGTTTATATTTTCAATGGCATACACCAATGTAGGGAAAACCCAAAAGTGAAGGTTGCTAAGCCTACTGTTATATTGAGACATTTGATTTTAGAAGGAGGGAAAATATTATATATTAAATATAAATAATCCTTAAAAAGAGCCAATGCCAATGTGAATACTATTTTCAAAAGAGATGAAGATAATCAATATTGCCTTTGAAAAACTTTAAATCACCTGAAAAATAATAAATGGCTATTGCTTACAAAAACAAATTTCAAATTTGTAGAAAGCACATCATACTATAATTCTCCCAATATGAATCACACATCATAATATGAATTTCAAAATTGTAAAAAGCATATCATACTATAATCCTCTTAATATGAATCACACATCATACTATGAATTTCAAACTTGTAAAAAGCATATCATACTGCATTCTAACCAATATGAATCACATAATTTGCACAATGAGTAGGCTATTCTTTCAGTTTGTTAGATCATTAAAACAATTAGTAGAGAATTAAATATTAATTTAATACTTGATTTGGCGGGTGTTGGTGTGTGTCAGGGTTCTACAGTAGTGCAATATACAAGTGATGTGTGAAGGTCTTAATAGCAAACTATAATTTGGACCTTTCATATGAATAAATTAAACTATGCATCAGTTATTAAACTGATAAGAATAAATATTTCACTTGATCTTAGCCAAAAGGTAGATAAAGGTATGCTTTAAATCTTCATAAGTTTTATTAATACTTTTCACAGACACGTCTGTATAAGATTCAAATTTCAAATTCATCACGAAGTCCTTCATCCTTGCCATGATGAAAACTCTTTGGTTTAGACCCAATTTTGTTCATTATGTTCAAATCCTCTTTAATATTTTACACTATTATATCTTCATAAGTCTTATTAATACTTTTTGTAGACGCATCTTTATACAATTCAAATTTTACACTTATCCTAGAGTCCTTCATCATGTTTGTTTTTTTGTTCAAATCCTCTTTAATAATTGACACTTTTATATCTTCTTATATCTAATTAGTGCTTTTCACAGGCATGTCTCTATAAGGTTCAACTTTTGAATTCATCAGGGAGTACTCCATCCTTGCCATGGTGAAAGCTCTTTGGTTTAGACTAAGTTTGTTCATCTTGTTCAAATCCTCTTTAATAATTTACACTTTTATATCTTTATAAGTCTTATTAATACTTTTCACAGACATGTCTCTATAAGATTTAGCTTTTAAATTTACCATGGAGTTCTTCATTTTTTCCATGGTGAAAGCTCTTTGATTTAGACCCAATTTTGTTCATCCTATTCCAATCCTCTTTAAATAATTTACACTTGTATATCTTCATAAGTCTTATTAATACTTTTCGTAGACACGTCTCTATAGGATTCAATGTTTAAAATTCATCGTGGAGTCCTTCATCCTATTTGTTCATTTTGTTCAAATCCTCTTTAATAATTTACACTTTTATATCTTCATAAGTCTTATTATTACTTTTTGCAGACACGTCTCCATAAGATTCAACTTTTAAATTCATCATAGAGTCCTTCATCATTGCCATGGTGAGAGATATTTGGTTTAGACCCAAGTTTGTTCATTCTATTCAAATCCTCTTTAATAATTTACACATGTATATCTTCATAAATCTTATTAATACTTTTCATAGACACGTCTCTATAAAATTCAACTTTTAAATTCATCATGGAATCCTTCATCCTTACCATGATGAAAGCTCTTTATTTTAAACCCAAGTTTGTTCATTTTATTCAAATCCTCTTTAGAGATGCATGTTTCTTTTTTACCATCAATGCCTATCAATTTAAGTTTTTTGATCCTTTTTGCTATATTTAGTAAGGGTATCATCTTGCCCATTTCCTTTATGTTCTTAATGCGAAATAATTTTGATATTTAATTTATGACTATGGTTTGTGAGGTAATGTTAAAGGAATCTCCTCTCTCCAATCCTTTTGTTACTTAGCTTATCAATGTTTATTTTGTATATGACTCTTTCTCACCATTTTAGAGGAAAAATCCAAGACTTTGTTAACAATTCCATGGACAACCTTTAATTTTTATACCTCACTTTAAGCTTAATATTCAATGCACTAAAATCATTTCTATAAATATTCCTTTGGGATGAATCCAACTTTGTTTGCTATATTTGTTTTGAAATCATGTAGCCCACATATACAAAACACATAGAAGAGTGAGGGAAGAAACTGGTGGCTAGGATGAGGAAATTAAACCTCTTGTTTTATATTCCATTTATATTTATAATGATGTTTGTATGAAGGTGTAGAATGATCTAATAATTTAAAATTTTATCTTTAAAAGATAATTTATATCTTACAATTATAAATACTAAAAATAAAGGGCATGTATATTGATTAATGTTATTTTTGTTAACAAGCAAAATATAGTATATTTGACTAATGAAATGGATCAAAGAGTTTTCATGGGAAATGTTTGCAATCAAAGTGAATGAGCTTTAAATTTATAGACATGGAGATTCTTATCCAAGAGAATTCGATGATTTCCTAAGACTGCTGGAAAAATTCTATGTCAATCCTTTCCCAGGTTATATATGTGAAAAGTGGATTTTTTTTAATAACTTCACAAACATTTTCCCAAGGTTAAGGATTGGTGCAAGTAATTATTAAATTCAAAACCACTTAAATATTATTCATCAACATGTAACAAAGATGAAGTGATTTTGGTCTCATGGTTAGCATGGGGGATTTGTAATGGGGTTGTCACAAATTCAAGAAATTCATAACAATATGAAAAATAAAATCTGAAGATGACCAATTATACCCATATATAATAGACATACTTAAATAAATTTTGGAGGTTAACTAACCATGTTTATCTTACAGTAAATTTCATAAGGTATTAGGATGGGGTAACTTCAAATTTTCCTCCTTATAGGTACCAAGTTGTTACTTATTAATGTGCTCTTGATAATTTGGCATGCTATAGAAAATGTTAAACTTATTTATTTTTATTCCTTTCCTTATAACCAACTATGTGATAGGAGATATTATAGATGTATAGGTGGCAATATATCTTTGGTCTTATACTATTTGTGATCATGCTTTTCAAAAAATTGTTGTATTTTTGGTTGCATTTTATCTTGACATTCTTTCCCTAGATAAATAACTCTTATATGATTAATGGAGCAAAATTAAGGGTTTGTGTGAATGGATTATAAGTTAATTTAAAAGAATCAATGATTGGCCATTCTTTTTAAATCATTGAGAAATTTTGATAAGGTTTCTATTAATAGCATGATGATTACAAAACAATAGCATATATATTATTGCAAAGGTAAGTAACTTTAGCTCGCATATATGCAATTGAATTACCTTCATAGTTTTGGATTTTAGGGAAATTATTGATGGTTTTATATGTCTTGACTTGTGTTGTAAATATTAATAGATTTCTCATATATTATTTTATGATTTATGTACTCACCATGTTATAGTTTACATCAAAATAATGGCCACTGACAATCACTCTTGATGTTTTCCATTTTGTAACATTATTGGGCATTTCTTCATGTTATAATATAAAATCTAAAATTTTTATTCAACCAAAATAATCCAATAAGACATGATTCAAGTAGACACAAAAATGACTAACATCATTGTGTGCTTATATGCCATTTTTCCCATTGCAGTTCTCAATACATCTCCACATTGTAGACATTCTAATGCATTCATTAAATTCTTAATCCTTGTTAGTAATTTGAATATACTTTTGACAAAATTTATACATTGACACATTGACACAGTTGGTCTCTTGCATTCTGGAAAAACAACATGTAAAAATGAGATCACTAATTTATTTTGAATCTGAAATTTAAAAGTGATTTTGTGCCCATTGAATTTAGTAAAAGAACCTATGAAAAAACACAAAAGTAAATACAAAAGTGACAATTTATTGAGTTTTTTATCAATACAAAAAATAAAAAATCTCAAGAACATAAATTCTCACCTTATTAACACTAGAATTGAAGAATAAAATAGACCGTAACAATTAAAGTAACAAACTTTTGATGGAGGATTACAAATCACAATAATTTATTATTGGTGTTGATGGAATACTATACCTCTCATTTTGATTTAACATTTGACTAAACCATGTACTATTCAATGAAAATGGTGTTAGGTTGTGGAGCTAAAAGCTGCACTGATGCAGACATGGAGAAGGCCATTGGAGGGGTTGTTGAAGGTTGCTGAGTGTCAGAGCAACCGGCGTCGGTCTGATCAGCCGACGTCAATAGGATAGTGAAGAGAAGCAACCGACGTCGGTCAGGGATCGGCCGACGTCAGTCACCTCCAGGCAGACAGGGACCGACGTCGGTCGCTTGTGTGGTTCGGGCTGTGGATATTACAGGCAGTTAGCTAACGAACCAAGTGTTTGCATGATTAGAGCTATTTATAGACTGAGAACTGCGGATCTAATTATTATAATTAGATGTCTAATTATTGTTTGGATGAGATCTATATAATAGACTCATGGTTGTATTGGAAACTAGTGCTAGAGAGTAAGAGGGCAATATTATAAGCTCCTTCTGTGTGTGAGGTAGAGCTATGGTGCGTTCCTCCTAGTGCCATAGTACCAAGGTGGGTGCTGGTTTTGGAGAGTCTTCATGTATGTATGATCTTGGTCATCAGGTGAGCATGGCCTTTATAGGAGATCTGCATGGTAAGTAAGATCATTGATCTGTAGGTGTATGTGTATGCAAGGTCAAGGTTCACAGGTGTGCAGAACCAGGTTGATTTGCAAGTGTGCAAGATCAGATAGGACAGCAACACAACAGGGAGCAGAATCAGGCAGGATCTACTTGGAGTACAGGTGTGTACTCAGATAGAGCAAAGAGGAAGGCAAGGGAGTTCCTTCCATAAGTATGGTCTGTTGAATTGCAAGTTCATGGGAGATCTACTTGAAGTACCTTGAGTACTTGTGGAGTGCGTGGAGCACTGGAGGTGAACACCAACTCTGTGTTTGAGTTGTGTGTTGGGACCTGAGAGAGAGAGCTTTGAGGAGAGAATTACTGTTCACTTGAGGTGTGGGAAGCCTCTAAAGAGGTGGTGGAGAAGAAGTGGCATCTTCTTTATTGTATTCTTTTCTTCAAGAGTTTTAATACAAGTTGTGTATTGTCTCTCATATTCTGTGTTATTCTGAATTCTAGTTACTTGTGATTCTGGTTAATTCCACATATTAAGTTGCTTAGTTTGGTAATCAATTGTGTGCTTCTGGTGTTTCATGTTCCTGACAAATGGCTTTATTTTATGTGTATAAAAAAATTAAAGATTTTCAAGAATTAAAAATGTTCGTTTTTAAATGAAAATTTGAAATATAACTATTTATCTAGGTTTTGGTTGGTGCAAAAAAATTGAAATTTTATTCCAAAAAGAATCAACACCGACACATCCAAAAAAGTAGTTTGTATGAAAATAAATCTATCTTAAACTAAAGCTAAGGCTAAAATTAAATTAAAATCTCAAGAAAAATGTGTTTTCTTTGAAGCAAACAAAGATCTAATAAATGGTCTTACATTCTCAAGGCGCATGTGAACTTTTCCCTTGAGAAACTAACTTTGACTTCACTATTTGTTATTCCTTTAGTGCATGAGAAATAAACTGATAATTCTCATATATTATGGTTAAATTAATGATTGGTTTCCTATTCAAGAGTTCACCATGAGTTAACATTGTTACATGGCTATCAAAGGGGTTTTCAAGATATAATTCTAACCATTTTGACTCTTTCTATTTTTTCCATGGCATGTGTTATTAATCTAGTCACCTGTTGACTTCCTTCTCTATTTATTTTGGCTTCTTTTTTTATAAATGAGAGAATGAAATTCATGAGGTGTTCCTTGAATCTTGTGATGGATATGAGAAAATTACCCTGTTGATATAAAGTAAGAATATTTACTTCATTGAAGTGGTCCATAATTCTCCCTTTAAAATCATCCAAAATTGAGATTACAATCCTCATATATTTTGAATAATCTTCAAGTGAATATTTCATGTGAATTTCAAAAGCTTGAAATACATTAAATGGAAAAATCTTTATTCACCATAGAAGCAATACTCCTCATTTTTTGTATCAGTTAGAGTGATCTCTGTTGATTAGTTCTGGACTCTTTGATACAATATATCCCTTTTGATATTGGCCTTGTGAATTTTAATAAAATAATTAAAAAGTGAAATTAAGGCATACTCCACCTTGCCCACAATTACATCTAGAAATGTGGTCTTGGCTTGAGTTTCTAATCTTCTTAACCTTTGTGTCCTGCCGTTAATGACCTTCGCTAAAATTTGGTGAGAATATTTGACATCGACTCCAAGTCCTCTACAGATTCTTCTTCACTATTTGAGTATCTTAAGGTTCATACTTTGCCTTTGCCTTTGTTTTGTCTTTTCTTGGTCAACAAGAACAACTCCTCCTCTATCTCATAGAGTGTTGGAGTGCAAAATTGGTTAAATTTATTTGTGATTATTCTCTTCAACTTCCCTATGGATTTGTTAACTTTTGACTTAATATCAAGATCTGCATGAAGTATCATTCAGGCCTTTAAGCTTTGGCCATCTGCAAGCTTTGGATCCAATCATCTTTAGAAGTTTCTTCTTGTTTAGCCATTGCTATTAGATGATACTAGCATAACTTATGAAATGGATGGTGTGTGAGTAATCATAAGATAAACTATGATTGATGGTGCTAAAGTGGAAATGGTAAACGAAGTGCTAACAATGGTGGAAGGAGAAGTAGCAAGGGAAATGGTGGGAACCATTTTGGTGAAGCTTAAGATCTCAATGGGAAAACAAAAATCAATATCAATTGATTGATTGATGACAAATTTATAAGATGTAAATATAGACCTGATAATAATCCTAGGAAGTCCTAGAGTTACAGTCACTACAAAAATAGGTTGCATGTTCAAAAATTCCATATTAACAATGTGAATACCAAAGATGAGGTAAAAATATTTTGGGGTTTCACTTTTGTGACCACGTCTTTAAGGACAATTTATCTATTTGATTGAGTTATGGAAGTTTTGGAAATAATGGTCACTTTAATTACTTGAGCAATTAGCTTAGGAGGTGTCTTAAGGGCTTGGGAACTTTGTTTGGCTTTAGATGTTGTGGCTTGTCTAATATAGACCTGAGTAAATGCTTGACACACAACTAAACCAAAGGAAACAAAGGCTTATGCTTGACTAGTTGCTCTTGTCTGAGAAACAATGGGAGGAAACTCCATATCCAATTAATTTAATTCAATAATCTCAAAAATATATGGAGAAGTAACAAAAGGTACTGTAGATACAACTAAAGTAGGAGAAGATGTTATCACCTAAGATGATGAAATTTGGGAACAAGATGTTGGAATTAGAGATGGAGAAGATGGAAAGAGACCTCATAGTAATTTATTCTTGTGATTTATATATGTCCCTTTTGGTTCATCTAAATTTATATGTTCTCCTAGCCTTATTTCAACTTGTTGAGACTAAACCTATGTAACTTGAGGCTTAAGCAAATTCACAATCCTCATATTTTCTACTAACTCATTGTCATTCTAAGGATTCATGAAAGATTTGTAATCATAATGAATGATAATTTTAAACCAAGCTAACTTTTACTCTTAAAACATATAGATGTTTCTTGACATTGTTAAAGGGATCCCATTGTCTCAACATGTGATCGTCCAAACTAAAATAGAACCCGTGTGTTAACAATTATTTCATTGAAGATAAATTTTTGTATACCATTATTATTTATAAAGGAGGTACTAGACATGGATTTTTATTATTTTTTCTTATAATATCTTTTGAATCCTTCAAGAAATTGGTATGCAATCTCTTACTCAACTAGTTTATCTAGCACATAATATGACTTTAAGGGTAAATATCAAAATACTTTCAATTATAATGCCTGTATAGTCATAATAATACCAATATGCCCTAATTTACTTGATAAATTTATTTATTTCATCTAAAATCCTGGGCATATGTGTTTGATTAATGTCCATGTACACTTCAAGATCAAATTAATTACAAATTTCCTTGATATGTTTCTATAAATGAAAGACATAAAATTTCCAAAACTATAAATGAATTGGAGAAAGGAATGGATTGGGCCATCTTAAAAAGTTTACATATTTAAATCTGGTCATAGAACAACTTGTATCCATTCAATATGACATCATGTAAAATATTTGGCTTTGCCTAACACATTAACTTTGTTTATTCAAGTTATATGAAATAATCTCCCCAATGGCAGGTTTCTTTCTATCATTTACGATCATGGCCAAGAGGGGAACCCATAACTTATTCACATGGATAATATCTATGACACTAAACAATTTATTCATTAAAATCAATCCTATTACAACCCTCCAAATGAAATTACTAATGATGTATGTGTCAATATCTCTTTCATTCACCCATCATTCATAATCCTCTCCCCAAATTTTCAATACCTTAACTAGGTTATTCTTTTCAAGCTAAACAAAAGTGACCTCTTGATTATGTACGAACAAGGGTTCTGGCAACTTATGGTACTTTTCAAAAGCTACATTGGCTATGAAAACCACCTTGTTTCATAGACTGGGAGAATAAATAATCTCATATTTTAGGACACAACTAGTGAATACATTTTAAAAGAGCTCCATATAATAAAATACCTCTGGTTTAATAGGTACGTGATGAAGACCAAATATTTTGATGGTGAGTAGGTTACCCATATATTCAACATCATTTGGTGTGGCTCGCTTATCATCACTCAAGGTGCATGATTATTCTACTTGCTTGAATACATAATTGTAATACTTGTTTGGCATGATGTTGTCAGAGAAAGTAATGTCCATAAATTCTTGAAGTGAATCTATAGAAGAGGATATAGTTATTTTTTTATCTTTTGTATTATTTGATGTTCTTAATGTTTGCAATGTTCTTCAAACTTTAGGATGCTTCAACTTTTTGAGAATTCCCAAACAATGGAGGCTTGAGATCAATTATGTTCACATTTAAATTCGCATGGGATTTCATAATTTCAACTCTTCAAAAGATAGTTTTATCATATTAATGCATTCAAAATTTTGTCAACTATTAACAATCAACAACCTTCATTAATTATCAATTTTGTTTTGTCCCTTATGAATTGACTTCCATATCTTTGTTGCTTTATTATCATAGGATACATTTTTGTCATCCACGTGTTAGACTTTTACGATATTAGAATTAGGAAGTTTCCATACTCTCTATGTAATTGCTTCATTTACTCTGCATTATGTGGATACATAGAATTTATAAATTTTATCTATTTAGTCCTTTCCAAGGTAGGGTGTTATAGGTTTCGATCAAAATAATAGTCTCCTCTCTCTAACCAATAAGATTATTTGATTTTACACATTAAATTGATAATATTATCATTTTTAGTACAATTATTTAAAATATTCCATGAAATGATAGTAAGGAATATTCTATTTAATTAATAATGATTTTTTTAACAATTAAAAAAAATATAGTTTCTAAATTATATTGAATGTGTATTACCACAACTTATCATTAAGTGGTATGACAACTCAACTTTCTGTTGTAGAGAACTAGTTGTTCACTGGGATTGCTATTTGATTACTAGTGATCGGATGAATTTTTTTTACATAATTTAAAAAACTGGATTTACTAATTACACTAAGAGTTTATTGTCATTACTTATTGTCAACATCAATGACAACACAACTTTCTATTTATTATTATTTGTCAAAAGTTTGAAAACTTTCCATCTTAAAAAAATCTAGAGTTGTATTTAGCTTCTTCCTTTCAATTTCATATATATATATATATATATATATATATATATATATATATATATGTCCATCCCAGACTAAAAAGCATAAATAAATATGATCTAAAAGAAAAGACCATGGGTTAGAGAGTCTTATAAAATCTTGGAAACAAGTATGTCGGAAAAGAATTTTTAGGTGGTAACTAGGATAATAATACAAACGAGTATGTCAAAAAAGAATTTGCAGGTGGTATAAAGCTGGAAGATTTTTAGAAAAATAAAAATGTATGTTAATGTAGCCATTGTTGACTCTTCACAAAAAATATATAATAGTGACATTGACTAATTTCTTAAAGTTAGAAATAAGAGTCTGTAAGTCAAGATTTATAAATGTTCAAACTTTACACAAACACACACACAGAGATACATTTTAATACTAAAAATAGTAAAAAAAATAAGGAAATAGTCTAAAAATTACTAATACACTAGTGTTATGTATATAAAATTGTGTTTTAGATTATAAATTTATTTATTAGTATTTGAGTAGCAGGATACTATTGAAATCATTTTTTCTATTATCTTACATTGCAAAATGTGTAAACAAATATTTTCTTATTTTTTATTAATCTTTGCTTTAATGTGACTTGATAAAGGATATAGTACAAATGGATCTAGAATCATACATATGTAAATACATAGTTTGACATGATGACTATCTCCTATGCCCTGTCCAAAAAGGGTTGTATCTTTTATAAATGTATAACAATACCTAATATCATCCACCTGACACTATAATTGATTTTATTGCTCCATGGAGTAATGCACACCATTATGATGCTACTTTTATGATATCCAAATATATGTATATGCGATAATAATTATTTTTCCTTTAATCATTCTCCCCCATTCACTCGACTAAGTACATGGCATAAAATTAGGGTTTTGATTACATAATTTTTATTAATATTATTTTATTTATTAACACTGGTTACTAAAGCACATGTTTATACAATTTTTTCTCATAAAAATATTCCTTATTCCTTAAAATGGTGAATTTATTTACCACATACATGTGTAAATGAACTGCATATAGAATAGAATATGGCGTATCAACTATTTATATATCGAAGTCTATACTATCTATATGATGTTTTCCCAAAAAACTCAATTTAATTATTACATTAGCTTTCTTTGTATTTCTTTCCCTATATACTATTACAGTCTACTAACAAAAATCACATTTCCATATATTAATTATTTTATATTTCCTATGTTTTATTATCATGTAGTTTGGTATAGCCATAACACTCTCTCTCCTTATCCACCACCAAAGATTTCCCCTTCCTAATACGCAACCTTTCTCCTATTGACCCACAACTTTGCCTCCTAAATTCCCTAAGTTAACATAATTTACATTATAATTTCTAATGCAATTGACACATTAGAGGTAGGGACTAGTGGTAATAATTGAAGTCGTAACATTGATATAGATGACATTAGGGTCATATACAACTTAGAGATGATACAACAGCCACCAAGGTAAGCCAACTAATGCACAATAGTTTACCCAAAGTGTCATTATAGTGTTTTGGATGGTATGGTAGCTCCAAAATGGTACAACTAGCTCTGAACGGTATGAAAGGGAACAACCCTCAACAAAATGATGATATATTACACAAAAATAATTAGGATACAACACTATAAAACTTCACAAAATCTACAATTTGGTTGCAACCTTCAACAGCACAAAAATATTAATAACTCAATTGAAATTTGAAACTAATGTTGATCTGTCAGCACAAATATGATCCCTAGATGGAAAGACTATGAAGGATAGGAGGGTTTTCATCCTTGGATAAGTTGAACATAACAACTCAAACTCTAGAAGAGGGTTTTGATTTCAATAATAATTAATAATGAATCCTTTTGAGCCCAGTTCTTTTATAATTTCCTTATTCCAATTGTCCTAACCCTACAAGTATTTAAAACACTTTTAAATAAATATTAATTTTTGACCCATTTAATGAATATTAATTTTTATCCCCCTCGACAATAATAACACATAAGTGTAATTTTTCCATGTTATAAAATAAAGTGATTTAGGAAAACTTAAAACATTATTATTAAATTATTTTCTTAACTTTATCCCTTAACATACGAGAAATAAGGAATAGGCTATAGATCTTTTGATTGGTTTAATTTTGAAAAGGGGTCATGACACATTGGGATCTATTATATTTATTTTACTTTATTTGTGAAGTAATTTCATTTCACACATGCCCCAATACACATGTATTCTACATGTGGGAGCACGCACAATGTACATGAATTATTTGACAAAATGCCTCATTGCGATGTTTCATAGAATCCTTATGACTATAGGATATGCATCGAATGATGTTTATAAGAGGCTTTAAGGATTGTCAAATAAATGTTTTGTGTTCCTATACTAGTAAATGTTGTGTCAGATGTATCAAACCAAATTATTTTGTGAATTCATGTTGTTGTGTTATTGAGGTAACACCATGCCTTTCATAAGTAGTGATACTTCATTGTCTTATCTTGTGTTGTAATTTGTAACTAGATTGGAGTTACAAAGTTTTCAGAATTGTTTGTTTTGCTACAATCAAAGGTAATTACGTGGCTAGTTAGAGTGAAAAAAGTGCCAACTTATAATTGCCTCGCAGTAACAAAATGTATAAGATTTGATAGACTTTTATTCTTTGATTGCAGATTTTGTGGATGTGTGGTTTTATATGATTTTGCATATAACATTTAAAATTTGCATATTTGCCTACACACAAAATAAAATAATGTCCTTCAAAAATATTTTTTGATCAAATAGTAAATTAAAAATTACAAGTGAATAACCTCATTATAATTATAAGATGACATGTGATTTATGATGAATGGTTTCAAAGTCTCAGAATCTTGAAGTCGTGGAGTGTTGAATTTGGCCGAGCTAATTTTTGTGTAGCTACAAATTTATGGATTTTGAAATCTAATATATGTTGGGGTAAATTGATAATCACACCTTATTACTTAAGATTAGTTAGACTAATTTACCTAGGTTTTCTAATAATCCCATTTGGAAATATAACTTACACCAAAGTCTAAGTTACACATCCACATGACAACATAAACTTTATACAACCACATGCATTTATGATTGTATGCCTATTAATTACATTTATGATTGTATGCCTACTACTTGCATTTATGAGAGCCTTCATGATATATAATTTTGAGAGAGAATAAAGAGAGAACGCATGGTAGAATTTTGAGAGAGCATATGACACGGTGACAACTCGTTAGGAGTTAATGCAATGCAAAATAACAGCTTCTAATTACAAGATGTTTTTAAAGGAGGTGTTTTCTAGGTGCATTTTGGGGTGATTTTGTGGTGATTTTACTTCTACCAATGCATACAAAAAAACCTAAAACTCATAGGATGGTAGTAAACTTGTGAAGGTTTGTAATTTTTTTTCCTAGGTGGTTTTTTAATGTGGGGGTGCTTTTAAATGTTTCGGAATTTCAAAACAAATTTTTTCAAAAACTAAGGGTGGATTCGTGCTTGGAGGGGCTTCATCATTTTATTGTAGAAATCTTTATTTTATCATTTTTTTTATTTTTTAGTTTTAATATTTTAAAAACTTTTAAATTTTACTATAATTTTTTAAAAAATTAATCTTTAATTTTATTAAAAATCTTTTATTTATTGTATTTTATTTAGTTTCTATTTACTTTATTAAAAAAATCAATAAAAAAGGATAAGATGTTTAGTCTTTCTTTTTGTTTGTTTTTATCTTTTAAAAAATAAAAATAAAAAACACATTTTTTTTGTTGATCCCCTTATATCTCCCCTCCTTGCAGCTTTGCACTCTTGGCCACCACTGGTCTCCACTTATGTGTAGGCATTTTGAGTATTATATCCTTCTAGAATGATAGAATCATGCAAATATTTCAAATATTCAAAGGGATTTTAATACAATATTCATTTAAAAACTATTCTCTTGGGTTGCATCACCATTGTGCATTGGCAATTAACATTGTACAATTAATTTGAAGCATTGAATGTGTGGATTGATATTCAACCTACCCTTAACCACCCTTGAAATTGCATTATTAGTCCTAAAGGTAGGGATTATAGGAATGATTTTGCATTAACCTAAAATTAATTCTTCCTTCCCTCACCTATCAAATGACATTGATTTCTCTACAGAAAAATGTATGAAACTTTTGCCAAAAGAAATAGCAAGTCCTTTAATAGAACAAATAATAAATATTATTCAAAGTGCTCGCATTGGCCAAAAAAATAATATGTTATGGAAGACTTCACTTCAATCGAAGCAGTGAGAATAAAGCCAAGTCATAATAGTAATGGGTTTTAATATGCACCATTTAGATAATCAAGACGCAGAGACTGCCTTTATTTTAATGCTCTAAGTTATCATTAAATCAGGACAATGCAAGGTTGTCTTTGTCATAACTAATTTACATTGGGGTGCAGTCATAATTTATTGTTGATCTCTTTGGAGCACAGGGCCAAATTTATTTTCTCCTTCTCTAGAACATTCCAGGCTAGGAAAGATTCTAGATCAAGCTAGGCTATAGAGCATAGAAAGGATGACTAGCCATATGATGACTAGACCCATATAGAATAATAGAATCCCAGCTCACCATACTGAAGATAGAATCTAGATTCTCACCATATAGAATATAGATTCCTGATGATTGCTAAGGTGATAGAGGGATATAAGTTGCATCTACTTCTAGGTTTAATTTTTGTTGAAAGTGGGGTGCATAAGAAAGGAAATATAACCTCCAGCTTTGGGCAAGCCAATGCATCTCCACTTCCTTCTACCCTAACTCCATCGCTTGTTGCCACTATTGCCATTGTTCTCCATCTTTTGCTCAACCTATCAGAAATCTATTTTGCAAAAGTTTTTAGCTGCACAAAACTCACAACAAGCTTTTACACTAATATTTTCCCTTGTTCCTCATCGGCCATAACCCCTAATCTTATACTACTTTCTTTTTTGACAAGGCAGGCTATAATAATATCACGTATTGGGCTTGTAAATGTGCCTTCAAATGTCATTCATTTTTTCATTTTTATTTATTATTTCCTTAGGCCTATCTAGCTTCTTGTGTTCGCCATTAAAATATCAGTACCCTCTATATGGTAATTTTTTTATTTGTGAAATGAATCACAAGCTAAGATTTTAGGTCTATGAATTATGTATGCAGGGCTTGAGCATTCTATTAAACCAAACAATACCTTTTTTAATAAAAAAGGGGTAAAAATAATATTAATAAGAAAAGAACATTACAAGAAGAACGGGGGGCAGAAACCCCCAGAAGAAAGCAGCATAAACTGAAAAACTAGGCACATGCCCAACTAGATAATATTATGAACCTCCCTATCAGCCTCCAAAATTCTTTCCAAATCAAAATGCAATGGCGGGGGGAGAGACCCCCAATCCTCAATGTTTCCACCATCCAAATGGTCAGACGCCCATTTAACCAAAAAATTTGCTACCCTGTTCCATTCACATGAAATATGAGCAAAAGTAACGCTATCCATAAGCAAGCAAATCCGCAAAATCTATTGCACAATCAGAGATAGTTGCCAATTGACGTCCACCACTTTCCTCTTAATGAGTAGGTTAATCAAGACTTGAGAGTTTGATTCACAGATAATCCTACGCCAACCTAACGCCTGGGCCTTCTCAAGGGCATAAAGAATGGCCTGACCTTCCATCATGTTAATGGTTGCAACCCCTCAAGAACCACAAAAAGGAAAATCACCGTACCTTTATAATCCCTTCCAATCCCTCCAATACCTGTGGGTCCCAAATTACCTCTAGAGGAACCATTCGTATTGATCTTGAGAATCCCACTAGGGGGCGTTGCCACTGACCAGTCCTGAGAATCTGCTCCTTGACCTGCTTGCTCCTCCTGACACACGCTGACTTACTAGTTAACTGCTGGAATCCAAGTCGCGCCACCACTTGAGCATCCTATTTGGTCAAAGGAAGGTAGATCATGCTCTTTGCTTGGATAGTTTCCTAGATCATCCCCATCACTTTCTGCTATACTTGATACACCATGACCCTCAACCCCCAAAAAATATGCCTATTTCACTCAAGCCAGATTTGCCAAAACAGAAAAATGGGGCCGCCCAGCCATATGTCCTGCAGGAAGGGCATCCTTGAGGGGGGATCTCCCAATCCATTCCAGAAATTGACCATAGATTGAGCATGAAGACATGGGCACTGCCAAACATCCCACCAATAATGCCAGAGTTGCAAGGCAAAGGGGCATCACAAAAAAAGGTGTGTTGAGTCCTCCTCGGCCGCTCCGCACATAACACATACTGAAGGGCCTTGAAAACCTCGCTTCTAGAGATTGTCCTAGGTCAAGCACCTGTTCTAAGCTAGCATCCAAGAAAAATAGTTGCATTTAGGCCATGTGAAATTGTTCCAGACCTGTCTCCACCAATGCACTTTCCCCCTGCCCAATCTTTGAAGAAGTAAAGCCTGGTATCCAGATGAAATTGTGTAAGCTCCCTTGGGATTGGGAGACCAAGCTAGCTCATCCTCCTCCTAAAGAGGACTACAACGATGCCTGGAAAGGATGCTCAATAGCTCCTCATTCTCGTCCTGCGTCCCATTAACAGGCCAAGTTTTAGGAGTTTTCCAGCGAGCTACCTCCACCTGTCCTTGTGTAATGTAAACTTTGAAGTCACTCACTTGAGACCAGCCAGCATCAAGGAATCTCTAACAAAGGTTTAAAAAATTTGGAAACTAAGAAATGGTGGGAGGATATCCATCCCAAGAGTCAGACCAAAAGAGAGCCTTGGATCCCTGTTTACAAATCCAAAATAAGCCATTCTTAATGAGAGCAGCCCCTTTTTTGAGAGTACCCCATATTGTCGAACCTTTCCCAATAAGCAGATAGCAAGGAATGTCCCTTTGAATGGTTTTAGAGTAGTACTTTTGTGAGAGAATTTTGGCCCAAGCTTTGTCTTGTTCGGTGCACCATCACCAATAAAGTTTGGCTGCCAAAGCAATACCATTTAAGTCCGTCTGCCTCAGACCGACCCTGGCATATTGTTTGGGGCTGCAGACAATCTCCCATCTAATAAGGCTCCATTTAGTGGAGTTCAAACTACCAGCCCATAAGAATTGTCTAGTAACTGAATCAAACTCCTTAACGAATCCCATCGGGGCAATCTGGAGCATACACCTATAAATGGGTAAAGCTTGCACCACAGATTGGATAAGTTGAACCCAGCCCGCAAAGGATAACCACCTGTGTGTACAATGATTCACTTTCACCTAAAATTTCTCCAAAATAGTCTACCAAGATTCTTTGGATGTACAGCCAGCCGAGATAGGGATACCCAAGTAAATCAAGGGGGAGTCCCAATCTGAAAATGCAGAGTCCTCACGATCCACTGCTGAATAGGGCCCAGAGTATTGAAGAAGAAGATGGATGACTTATCTTCATTGACCTTTTGTCCCGAGGCCATTAGATAAACATCTAACACCCTGTGTAAATTAGCAGCTTTGTTCATTGTGGCCATGCCCATAAGGGCAGTGTCATCAGCAAATTACAGGTGCGATTACATCGGTAATTCCCCTCCCCATTGCCATCCTTGGATATGTCCTTCCTCTCTATTCCTGTTGATCAACCACCCCAAACCTTTAGTAAGGAGAAGAAAAAGGTACAGAGACAGAGGATCACCTTGTCGCAGCCCTCTTGTAGCACCAAAAAGCTCTGTGTGTTCCCCATTGATAAGCACTGAGAAGGAAGCCGAGGAAATGCAGCTCATGACCCATTGAGTCCATTCATCCACAAAGCGAAAAACATGAAGAACCTTCCACAGGAATGACCATCTGACCCTATCAAAGGCTTTAGCCATGTCTAATTTAATGAAAATTGCCTTATCTTTTGAGCTGGCCATGGAGTGAATGGACTCAATAGCAATAACGATACCATCTAGGATTTGCCTGTCTTCCACAAAACCACTCTGCTCTTCTGAGATCATAGCACTCAGCCCTATTTTTAATCTATTTGCAATGATTTTAGATATAATTTTGTAAATCACATTGCAAAGGGATATAGGGCGGAATTGACTTAGCCTATCAGCACCTTCGCATTTGGGTATAAGAGCAAGATAGGTCGCATTTGTAGCCTTAAGCATTTGCTTATTCTATTGAGATTCTTGGACAACAACTAAAAGGTCAAGTTTGATGATATCCCAGAATTCTTGGTAGAATTCAGCTGGGAAGTCGTTAGGACCAGCCACTTTCCCTTTTTTCATCTGAACAATGGTTTCCTCAAGCTCTCCAAGTGTGATTGGTTTCATTAAATTTTCATTCATTTCATGCGTCACTAATGATAGAATGCAGAAGAGAACCTGAGCTTCTTCTAGAGATTCCCCATTAGCATCTTCCCTGAAGAGAGTAGAGAAGTACTGCACTACCTCTTCTGAAATTACCAAAAAGGAGTTAAGCAGCTCACCTCTTTCATTGACTAGGGCCGAAATAGAATTTCCATGTCTCCTGGCTTTAGATGAATTGAAGAAAAAGGATGTATTTCTGTCCCCCTCCTAGAGCCATTCGACTTGAGCTTTCTACTTCCAAAAAATTTCTTCTCGAACCTCGCATTCTTCCAGGTCTTTCACAACCTATGTTTCTTCTTGCAGTAATTCTTCAGTTAGTCCTTCTTCCCTTATTATTCTCGTGATACCATCAAGCTTGGTTTGTGTAGCAGCCTTAGCATGGAAAATGTTCCTAAAACTTTGGTGATTCTATCGCTTGAGCTTATACTTCACATATTGCAGTGTTTTGGCAAAAATGTACATCACCGTACCATGGGCAGGCCTACCCCAACGCCACCAATTGGCAATACACTCATGTAGAGATTGATCCCGTAGCCACATGAGTTGAAATCTAAAGGAAGGAGAATGCGGGTGATACTGTGAAACACTATTAAGCTTGATGGGCCAATGGTCTGATCCTCTCTGGTCCAAAATTTTAGACCTCGTAGACCACATACCTCCAACCCAAAAAGCTGAGACCAGAAAATGGTCAAGTCTCTCAGCAATGCAATGTTTCCCACTCCTATAGTTGTTCCAAGTAAACTGTCCATTATTGGGCCTGACATCAACTAAATTCAAGATTTCAATGTAGTTGCACATTAGCAAAGCAAATGGGTCCAACCTTGATGTGCCACCACTCTTTTCAGTCAAATCAAGAATAGCATTAAAATCACCTGCCATTATCCAAGGGTGGAAGGGGGCCAGGCTATGAACAAAACTTATGTGGCCCCATAAGGAGTTTTTAACCCGCCAATCATTGGGAGCATAGATATTAGAGAAGAGAATGACTTCCCCCATCTCAAAGCTAGAAGCAATCATAGTCATGGAGTACTTAGAAGTCAGCCAGCCTATGAGGCCAATCTTTCATGGGTTCCACAGACAAGCTAGTCCTCCTGAGTATCCGGTAGCACCAATGCATTGACGTTCTCCTTGCCACCACAACTTGGGTGCAAGTCTAGACATGTCTTTAACTGAAAGCTTAGTCTCCTGCAAGAAAAGGACATCTAGCCTATGACTTTTAATCAGGTTGTGAATAACATTTTGTCTGGGGCTGTTGTTCAAACCCCTTACATTCCAAGATATTATAATCATTTTAGAGAGCTCAAAAAGTGTGCATCCAGAGTCTTTACTGAACCCGACTCCACCAAAGTCTCTCCCATTAGTTTGATCTTTTCTTGGTCCTTTTTTCTGCCAGGCTTGCCAGATTTCTCTCCCCCTCCTTTCTTAAGGTCTTTTTGCAGAAGTCCAAGATGAGGAAAAGATTTACTGCTTCTTGCTGCCCTTGGGTCCCCAGTTTTCTCGATAAGGGGCATATATCCATCTTCTTTAAGGGGAGCAACTAAGGAAGTCATTCCTTCTAAAATTATCAACTGCTAGTCCATATCCAAATGACAATCTCTAGCATCCTGTGTTTCAGTTAAAGCCCCTAAAGCATTGGTCTCCTGAGCTGGATCCTCAGTCCCCTGGTCAAAAATTGTCAACCCGAGATTCACCTCCTGCTGATTAAGGTCATCCAATATTTCAAATCTATTGAGCGAGTCATCTAATTATCTTTCCTTCAAGGACCATTTTTGGCCTCTATTTCTATATTGGCCTTTAACTGGCATAAAACCATCAGTTTCAGGCATCTCACCTAGAATCAGACCCCTTTCCTTGTCAGTGCCAAAAAGAGTGCGAGTAGATTGAGCTGGCTGAGGTGCAGTAGATTTCGAGGTGGGACACCATCACTGCAAATGCCCATAAGCATGACATAGATGATAGCGAAAATGGAGGGTTTCATAATCCAGCTGTTGTACCCATGAAAAAGGGCCCACACTCATTTCAACAGCATCTGGTAATGGCTTACTAAGATCAATTTCCACACAAATGCGGGCATAAGTCATTACCTTTTTCCCCAGGAGTGACATTGAGGAACCTACTGGCCTTCCTAACAAGGATGCAAATAATTGGAGAGTGTCTTCTCGACAGCATTCCACTGGAAAGTGGGGCATATGCACCCACACCGGGACACGATTTGGTAGTTCCTCTGAAGGTATGAAATCGGCATGCCAGGGCTTGATAAACAGTCCCACTTGATTATGGAAGTAAGGACCTCCAACAAAAACTCATTGACAATCTGTTATATAGGTAAAAGTGACCATGAAATAGCTATTGGCCAGCAAAGTAATATCCATATCTCCTTCTGATGCCCACGTCCTCTGAGCCCATGCTTCCAGGAATAACAGTGGCATCCTAAGCCCTAGAAACTTACAGTACAAGGAGTGATTGGAATAGTATTCAATGTCTTTAGCAATCATTTCCATTGGTATGGCCAGCTTGGGCCTCTCCTTGCATCTTTCCAAACAGTCATTGACTTTGGGGATGCACATACTTGGTTGCTCAAGAGCAGCAAAAGAAACTAAACCTTGTAAAAGTGGAGCCTTCCCACTATTACGCACTCCCTGAGATGCCTGTTGCAGTCCAAGCACTTCCATGTAGCTGCGTCCTGCCTTTTGCCCTATCGCGCCCTGCCTTGTCGTGCCCTCCTGTTCACCTTCATCCATCGTGCCTCATCTATCGAGATCTTAAACCAAACAATACTTGTTTAAATGGAAATAAGTAATTTTATGTTACTCTTTCACCTTTATTTAAGTTTGTGTACAATTTTCTTATCATTCATGATGTTTTTAGGTGGTTTAATATCAACTTCAAAGATTGGAAAGCATGGACATGACAAATGCCACTTTATAGGAATTGACATATTCACTGGTAAAAAGATTGAAGACATTGTTCCATCCTTTGATAGTCATGATGTAAGTAAACTTTGCTTGTTTACACTAATACTATGGTAAAGAGGAGGAGAAATTGGATACAATTCTTTAGGGCAATTTTTTCATTGTGTTTTGTCATTTTTGAATAGGAGCTTCCATGTCATAGCTAAGGTTTATATATGTGTTTGGTAGAGATTGATAGATGCACATACACATGCATGTAGACTTATGCACAGACCTAGACTTATCAATGCCTCAGTGACTATGCAACTACATATTTGCATGTGGGTATTGGATAGTTTGTATGGTCTGAAGCCAATCAAATATAACTAAGCTTGTATTAGCTTTGTATAATTAGATTAAAGTGAAAGGTGAGTATAGTCTTGTTACATTATGCTTTTAATTTGTAGGTTCCTCATGTCACTCGTATTGATTATCAATTGATTGATATTTCTAAGGATATATATTTTTTAATTTCTTCTATATAATTAACCATTTTTGATCATTTTTATTTAATTTTATCGAGTATTAACCTGACTGGATGTTTAATAATACTTTCAAATAAGATTTTCTGAATATATATATATTTTTTTATACTGAGGTGTTTTTTTTTCAAAATAGATACATGTCCTTTAGCATGCATTCAAAAGTCCAACAAAATATAAACAAAATTACTAAAAACTACCAAAAGTCACCCACCACTGAATACAGCTAAACCAGTACAAGTAATAAGTTTCCTTCCAAGAAATAAGGCTCTTAGATATCTCATGGCAATAGAAAAATATTAGGTAGTGTATGGGACATTACAAGACACAATTTTGAATGGACCAAATGGAGGATGGTTAATATTACTCACACTAGTAATAACAACAATGGTCTAGGACTAGAAGAAAACAATGTGATAAAACATTACGGGGCTTCTCTTATTACAAGTCAAACTACTAAACATAACCACATGGCACTTAGATTTATGGATTTAGTTATGACTGATAAGAGATGAACTCTCACCTTGATATACCTAGCACTCTTAGTGTCCTAGAAGGCTCTTGGTAAAGTTATCTTTAGCTAGTTTAGGTTAAGAGAGTGTTAAAGTACATATTTATGAGGGCCAAAAGAACTTAGTCTTGTCACTAAATGACTGATATTGCTATGAAGAAAAGATGCAACTTGGTTTGGTTCAATTTGGTTTGATGAAAGATGGTTTACAACTCAATTTTGTCATGATAAATTTGAACTGAATTCAAACTTTAAGAACCTGATATTATAACACCTTTATCTAAATTTGATTATATTGATCATGATGGGATAGTATAATCAATCACAGACTTGCTAGGAAAGATTACAAAACTTAATTTCTTGGGTCCATGTACATTATGATTACAAAAACTTTATTTTTCCCTCGAGTCCACTTCTATAGATTACAAAATTATTTCTGCATCTAGTGTGAATGGTGATTGCCTAAATCAAGGAAACATAGTCATTCTTATGTATTGTTAGAGCTTAATGTTTCTAAGTTGTTGTCAAAGTTGGCTAGGGGTGAGATTGTTTTAAATCTTCAAAGTGTAGGTGTTTTAGAGCTCCTAATGTTCATGATAATGCAAGCGTTAGAGAGGATCATGATGGTGATGGCATACATATGGCTAAAGATGATCTTGAAAACATATTCTTGTTTTAAACTCAATAACAGTCACCCATTCTTAAATTATGTGTATATACTTATTACCCTTTCTCTAATGATTTTAGCAGTTGTTTGATCTATTTTATATATTCACCTATTCTTGATTTTTGTATACATCCTCCTTCCTAGTCATATGGTACATATAGATAGAGCAAGTGTTTTAGATCTAAATGCATATTAGGGATCACATGCATTTGACATTCTTGAAATGTTAGACAGTCTTAATTGGTAGAGACCTGCAAGCTATGATTAATTTTAATGTGTTCATTCAATGTTTTGATAGAAATATGTAGGTTAATTCAATGGGCATATTGAATTATTAGACATAAATCTGTAGGGCAATGCAATGGGTATATTTAATTATAGACATGAATCTTTGGGTAGTTATATGACTACATATTATATCTTAAGTTGCAAGCCACTCGTTAAGAACATTGCATAAATGGCATGGTTTTAGGAATGATGTCAGGTTTTGGAATAAAATATGTTATTGTGTATTTCATGTCACTAGAAAATATGGGAGTTGTCCTTGCTTGATCATGAATGTTGGTTGTTTCAATCACTCATGCGAAAAAATAAACCAAAGTTTGTAATAATTTAGATCCCCAAATGTAAAATTGATAGATTTATAAAAATTGGAAGGCCACTGTGTATTTATGAGCTATGTCTCTTTTCTACTCATTGTAATCTTGAATTCACACCATAAACCCTCATCTCTTTCTAGGCAGCTACGCAATTTTTCGATATTTTTTAAGGCATTGGTCTATATTTCAAACATTTGAAAAATTGGTCTAAATGTTAGATGATAATTAAATTAAAAAAATGGAACATTATTTAACATTGATGTCATTATTTTGTTTTGTAACAAAACCTAAAAAAGTTTACTACGATCTAGACAAATTTGAGAATAATAGAAAGCATCCCAGAGGCATAGATTGCAACGCCTCGCTTTCAGATCTTGACTAGAAGTTGAAGAATAACTCCTTACTGTACTCACATAAAAAGGTGCAAAATCAAAATACATTACCCTTTACATTTGATTGACTAGTGGCACCTTTATGGGGTGTTAATAATCTTATTCAACGTAATTCATGCTTTGAAATATGCAGATTGAGGGCATGTGAATTTCAAACTTCCTTAATAGATTGGGAGTGTGCCACTTCAAGAGAAAAAATCACAAGTTACTAGGAATAAATTAATTACAATTAGAATCTGGAAGAACCTAAAATTAAATGCAATGGTAAAATATAATTTCTCAAATTCTAATTTTATGTTTGTTATTTTTCCTTAGTTTCTTTTTGCTTAGACTTCGTATATATATGCTACAGGTTGATGGATCCATTTATATTTTTAAAACAAGAAAATGGCATGGAAAAAATGTTTGAATTTATATGTAGGACATTGCATTATACTCAAAAAAAGGGTAAGTAAGGACAACATATCACATATGAATTGCAATTACAAGACAATTTATACCACAATTATGAGAATTTTTCATCATCTAGCACTGACAATCAGAATAGTTAACCACACCAGTAATGATTCACAAGCAGTACTAGTTTTAAATAGTAATTAGTTTGATTTTTTTCAAAAATTTAAATCAAAAGAGCAAGATGGTTTCCCTTTTCGTAAAAAACCCATACTTAAGAGCGGTAATCAAATTTGAAGCACATTGCATCAGTGTTGCTTTTCTCAAAGTTTTATATATATTTTTATTTTGGTCTTACACATATCTACATGAATCTAAGACTAATTTACCTTTCAATTTATTTCTTGAAAATGTATATTGATTGATTTTTTCTTGCAAATTAAACAATTATTGTTCATATGCCATTTTAGCTCTATCAATTTAAACTCTCAGCTGGGACTTGGTACTCTACGCCCTTGTTTGTTTAGCGGCCATCACCCATTTAGATTGTTATGATGATTTGTCATTGTTTTGTTAAAATTGATTCCTTTTGTTTTGAATAGAATTAAATTTTGTCATTTTCATGTTTGACATACATGATTTTTCAAATGCATTGGGTTGTGGGCTAGTTTGATGCCAAAAACCATGTTTTTCTTCTAAAATACATTGTAAATCATTGTTAAATATCACTTTTTGCATTGATAAAGATTGACAGATAAGGTTCGATCTGACAGGTGGTAATATCTCTCACAATAAAATCTATTTTTCATTCAATCTAGTGCTTTATTACATTAGTATACATACTCAATGATTTTAGCCTTCGTTCTTGCATGCTCTACATTTTTATAGACCCCCTCTGTTGAGATTTTTTTAGACACACCTGTGTCACTTTGCTCATTTATTGAGCATTACTCAGAGTTTGGAGGTAATTATTTTTGCATTGTGAAGATGATTCTAACCTATTTTTTGTGGCATTTTCATTTTATTTTTCTCCACCTGAAAATCTAACTTATTTAATATTTCTAGACGTCGTCAAAATTTTCTAAACTTCAAACTGTACTTTCTCCACACTCGTGACACTTTTGAGATGTCATTTATTTTTAAATTGAGTGTTTATTATTCCTACAATCCAATTTATCATAAAAATTGATTTGTATTATATAAAAACATAAATTGTATATGTTTTCCATTTTTAACTCAATTTTTAAGATGGTGATTTTTTTAATAATTTGCATCGTTATAATTAGTTATCTGTAATTATTTTGTCATTTCATTCCTTAAAAAGTGCCACCAACTCTTTTTGGGGGGTAAACACTTGTTTACAATACTCTTGAAGATTGTGCCTTGTATTTATTTTTGATGCAATTATGGTTTCCACCTTGTCCTTGTGTTTGGACATTTATATTTTGACAAACTTGTGGTTTGTGCCAATTCTCCTTCAAAGCCCTTTTCTTATATCCTTGCTCTTATATTACTTGTAATGGATTGGTTCCCTAATGTAGACACACTAATGCAAGTAAATAATAACTTTCAAGTTGAGATTGATATGTTCTTCTCTAAAGTTTTCTTACTTTGGGAAGATATTGTTAAGTTTGTAAAGGAAGATAGGGTCCTCAAAGCATAAAACACACTCTTCCTCATAAAAATTATAGAACATGAGTCATTCATTTACACTTTGCAAGTCAATATTTCACTCTTATACCAATAGTCTAATCACATGGATCACATAACTATCACAATTCATCACATTCAATACTTATTTCTGACTATGACATGCATCTATTGGATGCTCTCTTGGATTGTGATATACTATACCATGAGTTGCATTTTGATCTCGCTACACCTGTATTGGCCTTTGTCACAACTCACACTTTTGTTAATCACATTGTATATATGTTTACCTCAATCAAGAATCAAAACATTGGTTCTCCTTCCTATCTTTTTTACACCATGGGTTATTATGGTGTAGGTATTGGAAAGCATGAACAAGGTCTTATGTCCTCCATCCAACCTATTTGTTGATTGCTCACCATGGCACTGACTATCAAGCATGTGCTTCTACTTATTCTTTGGGACCACTTTGCATGAGTTTTGCACTAGTTTTTGTTTACTCTACACTTCTAGAGGACATTTAATGGCATAGCTCTATTGTATTCAAACATTAATCAGACATTATATTCAAGCATGAAAGCTGTGAGCCATCTTCAAATTATAGCAGGCACAAAAGACCTAGCCCTTCACTCAGGGATGTGAGACATGAGATTAGTTTTATAAGGTTTACAAAAACTTTCCCTTCATTCAGGATTGAGAGACTTGAGATTGATTATGTTAGGCATGAGAGTACTAACACATCATCATACTCATACATGAATGAGTGTCTTAAATATGATTCAAGCATTTCCTTGTATACATCATTTGTGCACATGGAATCAAATACCTTACATGTATCTTCTTCCACAATTTGTGTTCATTTGGGACGGATTGATGATTGGTTATGATGACATGATCAACAGTCATTGTGTGGACTATACTAGCCTTATTTATTCACTTTTTAGCTACGTATTTTGCACACCATTCATAGTGCCTACTAGTGCTCCCTTCATGGAGCAAATTTCATTTTATGATGGTTTCTGTGATAGATAATCTACTCCTTATGGTGAGCAATTTCTGGTTTTTACAACATCTATTTTATTTTTTGGTGTCTTTTAGATCCATGTGATGGATATATTAGCACCGAAAATAATATATTTGTAGTGTATATCCTATTTTTATGCTATTTTGATATCCTTTGGAGTATTTCATGAACCATGAGATGATTGTCCCATCACTATTGTTGCTATTCTTGATATTTTTCATCCACCTCACCCAATTTAAAATTAAAAGGGGTGTTGTATAATAATTTTTTGGGTGATATCCTTGAGGTGCATCTCAGTATTTTTTGGTAGATATTCTATATTTTTGTACTAATTTCTGTGTGAGATCCTTGTGGCACATCTATTTTTTAGAGCAGTCTTTTACTTCTATTGTACATAGGTACCTCATCAAGCTTAATGTGGGGACCCATTTTAGAGGTTTAGTTACCTGATTTTTGTACATGCTCACTTAGTTTCACTTAAAGGGGTGTTGGTGTAAATTTACAATTACATCTTAGTGCTTAAGTTTACTTAGGCTAATTTCCATATTTTTTCTAATAATATTTTAGAAATGCTACTTGCACTAAAGTTCAAGTTGCACACCCACATGGAAACTTGTACTTAAGTCCTAGTTGCACACTAACATGGACTTTATGTAACCATTTGTATTTATGTAACCACTTGCATTTATGTAATCACATGCATTTATGTTTGTAGGCCAACTACTTGAATTCATGAGAGCCTTTAGGGTCTATAAATGCAAGTATCTCCTCCTCTCATTTTTGAGATAATAGAGAGAGAGATCATGGAAAAACTATAAGAGAGCATGTGACATAGTGAGGACTCATTGAGGAGTTATGTAATGCAAGAGAGTTTCTTGTAATTGTATATGTCTCATAATGTGAATTATATCATTATGATATCAAATTTGTTCAGTATGAGTTAGTCTCGAGTTTTTTATTTTATGATCCAACTTTGTCCCCTTTTCAATAATAAATAGATGATCACGTCCTTATTACCTCTTAATAACACTTAGATAGGCTCCTTTGAGTTAAATATAGGTAAATAATGATAACCATATTTTTTACCAAAAAATAAGAAATCAAATAAGTTTCCCAATGTGATTATAAAGTCATGGAATGATAAAAATGATAAAACATGTCTTTATGAATCCCTGAGGTTTATGAGTTCTAATTTAAGTTTATGGTCGGGTTCAGACAACATGAAATCTAAAGGACTTAGGGTCACAAAATTCAATAAGGTCGACCACAAAGTTTTATTTAAAAGGTTGATCAAAGGCACATTAGAGAGTAAATAATATGATTTAAATTAATTGTGACAAAATCTCTAATATATAATAATAACTTGACAAGACCATTCATCTCTAGCATCCATGTGTTAGGATCCCATGATCTCAATATCATGGAGTTTATGGAGTGTCATCGGAGTTACCTCATTTACTATGCATTTTGTGAACAAGTGGAATTCCTAAATGTGTTTTGTATTTCCATTGAACTCCATCTACTTGTAAACCATACACTTATCATGATCTTATCATTTGAAGTGGGCCTGTACCTTTGATGTGTTGTGATACTTCACTACTTTTACCTATCCTCTGATAAATAAAAGACCTACACATGTTATTTTTTGGTTGGATTGGAGTCACAGAGTCGTCACCATTCCTGGTTTTACTAAAAATGAAAGTCATTACATGCTCATTCAAAATGTGAAAAATGAAAACCTTCACTTTTATCAAATCCAAATAATGTACAAAGCTTTCCAAAGTTCTATTCTTTAGTTATGGAGTCCATAGATGCTTGGTTTTCTATTATTTTAGAAATAAAATTTGAAATTCACATATTCACTTGCACATGTAATAAAATAATATTGGTGCATGAAAATAATTTTAATCGAATAATAAAATAAAAATTATGATTAATAGCCCTATGAGAATATGAATATGTCATGTGGTGTCTATTGAATGGTCTCAAAGCCTCGTAATCTATTGAATTTTGTTGGGTTGATTTATGTGGAGCTGCAAGTCTATGAATTTTTAAATCTAGTATTTAAATGATCATGTCATTATTATTTGTTCAAATACTTAGACAAGCTCCACCAAATAAAATAGAGGCATAATAGGATAAGCAATTTAAAAATATATATATAGAAATCCAATTATTTTTCTAATGCAATTACGGAGTCATGAAATGATTGAATTGTAAAAATGTCTTTGTGGATCTATGAGGGTTATGAATTTTGGCTTAAGTTTATGGTCATATACACACAATGGTAAATCTAAAGGAATTAGGGTTACAAAATGCAATATTATAAAGTGACCAACAAATTTTTTATAAAATGATGAGTAAAGGTACATACAAGACTAGCTACTATGATTGAAATTGGTTACAATTGGATCTCAAATACCTAATAATAACCTTATAAGATCCTTTGAAAGAAAATTTTAAATGATACCCTGGGTTTTTATCATAAATATATATAGGAATAGGGTCACCATTTTTTTAAAATGAATGGGGCGTGTTGGTCACAACACTACCATTCTTAATTGTATCTCTTAAAGAAATAAGTACACAAATTTAATATTTTAATGATATTGAAAGTAATTTTTACAATCCCTCATGCACTTATAAATAAATGATTTTAAAAAAATATGCCTAGAACCAATTGGTACATGGTCCTAGTTTCTGATTGTCTTGTTGTAGATGATATTTATAGATATATAACACCTCAATAATGTACACTTGGCAAACTTAGAACTTGATTGTTCCTCTCAGTTCTAAATTTTTATCATTTCTATAAGACTCGTATCTACTCTATCTTATGCCCCTTGGCTTATATCTCTTAGTCTGACTAATCTTATGTTGGTGACACAAGACTTCTATCTTGCCCATAATGCTTAAAATGTACTTATCTTCCATCTCTGCAAGTTTTAAACCTATACCTACTTTCTTACTCCCTAAACACTAGCATTTGAGATATACACTAGCATTTATGTTAGTGTACTGACCTGATGCAAGTGTCTAGTACTCTAAAGTAATCTTTTTTACAAATGAAACATATCATAATGGTTGGCCTAAGTGCTTTTATGTGAGTTACTTATCAAAAGGGATTAATATAAATACAAGATCAACCCTCATTCATTCCTCACCTATGAAACCTAACAACACCTAGTAAAAGACCAAAGAGACCAAGGCAACATATCAAAAGCACTCTATCAAGCATTCAATTGAACAAAGCTTCCTTATCTCTATACTAGTCATATTTAAAATACATATATAGGTCTAAAGTAATAAAAGAGAAACCCAAGAGCATAATTTTCTAGGTTACAAGCTAGGTTAATGTTGTACTTACTTTGCACATATTACGTGATTCACCCACAAGCCAACACATAAGAGAGAACTACGTGAGTCGAGGCTCTCCTCTAGAGTATTAGTTATGTAGGTAATGCCCTTTGACATTGGGATCTTTAGGGTGAGATAAACATATTGTATCTACTAACCCATTTTTTTCCAAGGTCACTATGAAGATGAAGAACTAAGGTTTTACAAATTCATGAGGAGCAACAGTCTACTACCCAGATTTGCATACACCAGAGCAAAGGTGAAGTCAAACCTAAAAGCATCCAAGTGGTCACATCTCTTTTCAATAAGCATTTTAAACAAGACACTTGTGTCAAACCCAGACAATAGTGTTGACATAACCATTCTAGGCTGATGTTAGTGTCCAAAGCTCTAGAAGTGTCATTTCCATAATCATTTCCCAACTTGTTCTAAATCTAGCATTGTATTAGCATCAAAAGTAGCTAAGTATATTACTTCTTAATCATTTCCTTGCATAATTTAATTGTACTTTCTATTTTAAATGTATACTCAACATAATAAATTTAGTGTATTCTTATATATGAGTTTACACTTAATTGACCTATTGTAGATCTGATTATCACCCTTGTGCATTGTCATTTATATAATCTTAATTTTTAACTAAAAAGGATAAAACCCCTTATCCAATTCAGGGTTAAATATTTGGTGACCTTGATCCATGTGAATGGTTTTTTTTTTCTAATCTAAGGCTTCCAAGCCTCTTAAGGTTTCAACTTGTTGTGATGGATTTTCAGATATGAAGCTTTGCCCTAGGGTTTTACCTCCTCTAGTCACAAGGGTTTCATGTGCTTATGTTTACAAGTGAATCCTTCCTTGATTAGTATTCTTAGACCTCAAAATAGGTCCATTTAAAATTTCCTAAAAGGTATTTTATCCTTAGGTTCGTATATTCAAAAACTTTTTTTGTTCGCCATAATTCGATACACATTTTTCAACTTTTATGATTTACTATTTTTAGTAAATATTTTAATACAAGGTAAATGGTGTATTTGGAATACAAGGAAAATGATGTATCATATTTTATTCAAAATCCTCTCTTACATCTCTTTAAAATATTCCTAATTTATCATAATCATTAATTCTTTATTTGGAATATTTTAGGATTTTGTCTGTGAAGCATCCCACATTGTTTGGCCAAATTCTGATTCATAATACCTCAAATATCAAATTCCTTATATGTTATTAATTAATATGTTGTTATAGACAAAAACCTATTTTTTCCCCTAAAATATTTTATGGATTTGTCAAATTTATAAATTTACTATTTTATATAAATTTAGATCTACAGGCAGTACATGTACTTTATTTCCCTATTTTTTTGGGTGCCTCATTTCCTATTTTGATATAAAAAACTATCATAGATGTTCAAAAATCTTAGCCAAAATTTTGAAATTTTTATATCTTTATTGTCTCGTGGTTGATTGCTCCTTAGCATTTGTAAGCCTTTCTTATCTTGTCCTCGTATTGATTTTCAAAACATTTAAAATGGATATAAAGAATATCCTTGTTCCTCCTAACCCTAAGGAGGGTGATAGTTATCATCCCTCTAACAAGGTATAGGGTATCACTTATCCAAAGGGTAAGGTTTCTAACCCTACAGTTTTGAATGAAGATATTCAATTTCAAATACCTAGGGTTTGTACTTGTGAAACCCTAAAGGAACAAATCCGTGCTATGACCAAGCTAATGTATGACTTACATAAGAAAAATTAGACTCTAAATTCAAAGATAACTTTATTTCAAGATTAGATTTCATATAAAAGGAATCTACATTATGCTAATGTGAACCATGTGTTTTCATCTTCGCATACCAATTATGTGCTTGATAAAAATCAATATTGAAGCCAAAACCAATGCCACCTAATGACAATGATTCTAAAAGTGAACAAAAACCTACCAAGAGGTAAAGTGAGATTCTAAGGGATATGCTTAGAAATAATATGATCAAATTACCCCCTGTGCATCCTATACAAAAATCCAAATATTATTATGCATATCATAGAATGCATGGTCACCATACCAATTGATGTTTTGCATTGAATAGAAAAATACAAAAGATAAATTCAGCCAAACCAAAGATGTCAAATGAATAAAAATGGGTACCAAAAGAGCCTCAAACACAAAAGGAGGCACCTTTGCCACATACACCTCAAAATTTAAATGATACATCATTAAATGTGGATGAGCCTTCACATGATGTGTAAATTTCCAATGTTCCAAATTCTCCAAAAGATATTCTAAAGAATAATCCAAAGTAATAAATTTTGAAAGAACAATCCCAAATGGTAATGTTAAAAAATGACCAAAATTCATCTTTTTTATAATAAGCAAGAGAAGAGGCGAATTGTTTTTCTATTTTATATCCCATAGGTTGCCTATAATGAAAACAAACAAGAAACACCCATTTCCAAGAAAGAAGCTCCAACCCATGGTGTGGTTGGTTTTTCATACACAAATACTCAAATTGTCAAACCATTTATTTAGAATCCATTTATTCAAAATAAATCCCCTCCAATCTTAGATTTACCCTTTAATATTGGTTACAAATATGATCTTAATGATGGTACAATTGTGTGTGACACTTTTAGGCCTTGATGTGATCACATTGTTCTATGCGCTTCAATGCTATATCTACCTAAACATGTTCCTTATATATGATACACAATTACATTCAAAAATTATATAGTTGTCTTATCCTTTTGAGGTGAGGTAACTACCATTTTATATTCTTCCCTCACCTCAAAGGGTGGGGGCATGTCATAGAGGCATGGCTTCCACACATTCATAGTTTCAGATTCAGTGGGGGAATACTTTGGAAGCATGTTCTCCACACTTGTTCAGTATTAAAAATCTCCAGATTAAAGTGGGAGCATGTTTTAGAAACATGTCCTCTATATTGGTACTTATTCCAATTTTTATATTTCTCCACATATAGTGGGGGCACCAGGTTATAAGTATCATTGGGTTGCACAGTTGAGTTAATCTCAAATGCCAGTGGAAACTCATTTTTCCTCCAAAGTTGGGGGTGTGCACCTTCTAATCTCTCTCTCCATCTCATTTGATATATGCACTTTCAAGATTTATCTATATTTATATTGATATCAATTTCAAAGCCTTATAATGATACATATTTTTGAAATCAAATTGCCAATAAGCAAGGCAATTACATCGACACACAGGTGTACTCCTAAACCTTGATCTTTCAATTTAAAACTATTTAAAGTGCTTTCAATTCCATATTATAAACACTAATTACATACTATAATATGATCTTGGTTGTAGGTCAGTCACTATCAAAGTACTCAAGTTGGGTACACACAAAGACAATGTGTGTTTTACACACCTAGGTATGCGTTCCTTTCCTTTAAACTAGCAGTTTCATTACTAGATTAAAGGGATGCAAATGTAAATGATATTTATGGACTATATAACACCTCAGTCTTGTACACTTGTAAAACTCAGACCTTGGTTATTCTTATAAGTTCTGGACCTTTCTTACTTCCACAAGTCTCACATCTGCTCTATCTTTTGTCCTTTGGCCTATATCTCTTAGTCTAACTAGTATTATATTAATGACCTAGGGATTATATCATACCCATAATGATTAAAATGTATTTATCTTCCATCTCTACAAGTTTTAAACATGTACCTACTTTCTTGCTCCTTGGACACTACTGTTCGGGATAAACACTAACATCAATGTTAGTGTCCTGACCTGATGCAAGTGTCTAGTGTCCTAAAGTCATCTATTTTACAAATAAAATGTATCCTAATGGTTAGACTAATTAATTTTATGTGAGTTACTTATCAAAAGGGATTGATATAAATATAAGATCAAACCTCATTCATTCATCACCTATGAAACCTAGACCACCTAGTAACACCTAGTAAAAGACTAAAGAGAACAAGGAAACTTATCAAAAGCATTATATCAAGAATTAAATTGGAAAAAGTTTCCCAATTTACATACCAGTCATAGGTATGGCACACATATATGTTTGAATTACCAAATGCTCAAGAGCCTGATTTATCAAGAAACAAGCTAGGTCACTATTATACTTACTTTACACATATTGCATGATTCACACATAAGCCAACACATAGGGGATAACTACATGAGTTTGAGACCCTCTTCTAGAGTATTAGCTATGTAGGCAACACCCTTTGATAATGGGGTCTTTGGAGTCAACTTGACATCGTGTGACCACTAATGCATTTTCCCCTAAGGTCATTATGAAGATGAAGAACTAGGGTTTTACAAATTCATGAATAACGATAGTCCATGACCCAGATCCAAATGCACAAGAGTGAAGGTGAAGTCAAACCTAGAAGCATCTAGGTGGTCACATCTCTTTTCAACAAGTATTTCATATAGGAAAATTTCATCAAACCCATACAGTAGCATCGATGCAATCATCCCAGGATAACTTTAGTGTATAGAGCTCTAAAAGTGTCAGATCTAGAATCTGACAATTGTTCTAGAACTGTCTCCCAGCCTATTTCTTGCCTATTCTAAATCCAACACTGTGTTATCATCAAAACTAGATAAGTATATTACTTATTTGTCATTTCCATGCATAACTTATCTGTACTTTCTATATTTAGTCTATACTCAGCATAATAAATTTAGTGTATGCTTATATATGAGTTTAACACTCATTTTACCTACTGTAGATCTAATTATCACCCTTTTGCATTATCATTTTTATATTCTTAACCCTTATACTAAAAAGGATATGAAATTCTCCCTTATCCAATTTAGGGTTAAACACTTGCCTTTACAAAGTTTTAGTTTAATTTTCTTGTGACCTTTACTATGCCCATTTGTAGAATGACATACATCAACCTTTAATAAGTTACAAGATCACAAAATGCATGAAATACACATGATACACGGGGTTGCCTTGTGTTTTTAATGTCTTATGGATTCATGAGAATTATGTGTGTAAAATTATAAACTGAGCATACTTGTTATCATATGTTTTAAATAAACATAATAAACATACCTATTATCATATGTTTTAAATAGAAAACAAGGTGATATTCACCTATGCTAAGCTTGAGGTTCATGTTGTATCCATATAACTAATACCAAATAGAATATTTCAATAATCCTTTGCAATACATTTTTTATTTTGAAATTAAATCATTAACATTAGTGTAACCCTTGTCATATTTGTTTATGTCAAATACCATGCTAGAATTAGTGTCAATGTTTTTTGGCAATAGTGTTGATGGTTGTTTATATTGATATAATATATTCAATAAACATGGTCAGATCTAGAATCTAATGATTGTTTTAGAACCATTTCCCAGCTTATTTCCTACATGTTGTAGATCCAACACTATGTTATAATCAGAACTAGCTAAGTATATTACTTCTTTATTATTTCCATGCATAGGCTAATTGTACTTTCTATATTTAGTCTATAATCAATATTATAAATTCAGTGTATGCTTATATATGAGTTTATCACTCAATTGACCTACTATAGATCTGATTGTCACCCATGTGCATTATCATTTATATATTCTTAACCCTTATACTGAAAATTATAGGAAATCCCCCTTATCACAAATTTTTAGTGTAATTTTCTTGTGACCTTTACTATGCCCATTCGTAGAATGACATACATCAACCTCTCATAGGTTACAAGATTCTAAAATGCATGGAATGCACATGATACATGGGGTTGCCTTGTGTTTTTAATGTCTTGTGGCTTCATGAGAATTATGTGTGTAAAGTTATAAATTGAGCATACTTTTTATCATATGTTTTAAATAAACATACTTGTTATCATATGTTTTAAATAAAACATGAGGTGATATTCACGTATGCTAACCTTGAGGTTCATGTTGTATCCATATAACTAATCCCAAATATAATATTACAATAATACTTTTCAATACATTTTATATTTTGAAATTAAATTGTTAACATCATTGTAACCCTTTTTATATTTGTCTATGTCAAATGCCATGCTAGAATTATTGTCAATGTTTTTTGGCAATAGTGTTGATGTTTGCTTATATTGATATGATATATGCAATAAACATGGTCTCTATGTTCTTTGTTTTATATTATGAGAAAGATATACTTAGATTCATGTTTCACATTCTCATATAAATGTATTTTCACTATCATGATATAATATAAACAATGACCAAAACTTATATAAAATTTTGCCAAAATAAATAAATTATGATTTGTTTTAAAAAATTATAATTTGCTCTCAATTTGAAAGTGAAAGTTTGCAATTCATACACATTCAAAGGTTTAGATCAAATCCATTTCATCAAAGCAAAGAAATATTGGATTATGGACTATAATGCAAGGCATTTGACATCTCCAAATGGTAATTGACCTTAGTAATATTTTTCTATGAGAAGCATTTTTATTGCAACACTAACATCAATACGAAGCATTTATTAAATGTATGTAAAGTCATGATTACATGACATCTTATTTAATGGTTTTAGACCACATGATGTTTTGATTGTTTTGTTGACCCATGGTGGCTTTTGATATGGTTGCTTGAATATACTTTATATATATTGAAAGTTGTGAATTATAATAAATGTTTTACCCTGACTTGGTTTTAGAAACCTTAATATGATAGTAACTAGTAGAATAATTTAGATTGATAAATGTGGCATTCAAGCATACATCTATTAGGGGTGAACATTGAATTGATGTTTCCCTTATGAATATAAAATATTAAAACTAATTGAAATGAGATGATAAATATAGTAAGTATAACAAAGAGATGAGTACTTAACTTTTCTAATTGACTGTTTAACTATGACTATATTCTGGTAGTGGAAAATAGACTAAAACAAACCTATGATTCGTACAGTTCAAGGACTATATTTTTGTTTATGCAGGATTGATTCTATCAAATCTAGGTTAGTATTGATTATCAATATTGACCTTGAAAAAAGAGGGTATGCGACCATATGGTCACCTTTGCCTATCTCTTAATGCTTTGTATGTGCAATGTTAAACCCTAATGATGCACACAATTCCAAAAATTAGCCTCCTTCACTTTAAAACCTGAGGTGTGCATGCGAGGGCTAGAAACATATGTAAAGAAGGAAAGTGTAATGGGTTAAGCTAACCCCAATCATTCCCATTTGATGATTGACTACTACCTACATATTTTATACTTCAAGGAGAGAAATCAAGCCTTGCATAGTTCTCCCACCTACCATGATTATGAAATTATGCTTGTTCACTATATTTATATAACTAATGATTTGGATTTGATACTTCATAATGCTTACTTTAACTTGGATTTTGTAGGCTTTAGACTTGGATTGTGACTACTGCTAGTGATTGATTCACAATTTGGGAAGAACAGGGTAGATTTTATTAATGTATAATAGTGTATAGATGTGTACCAAATAAGTGCCAAGTCCCCTATTAAGTGGGGCCTTTGATTTGTATATATATGAGTCCAATTGGGAAAATTATCATGTCATGGACATGATAGGAAGATGGGCCAACCCTAATGAAAGGTTTGATTTTGAAAATTATCCATTACTAGGAGAGTGTCAATAATGAAAAGCCTAAGTCATTATTGATTGACATTACTAACCCAACCTGACGGTAGTGACCTATGCATAGGTAGACTAAAATGAGGATCTGAAGATGTTTATGTAGGATAGAATTAGCTAATGTACCAATCCAAATAACTATGTAGGAAGGAAGGGGGGAACCACATGATGTGTTCACTAAAATAAAATGAATCAACCATTGTAGATGGCTTATAGATTCAACTGTATAATTTGTATCTGGTTCGCTCAAGTTCATTCCATGTAAAAAAAATGCACGATTAATTTGTAATTAGGATTAAAATGGGGCCACTTTGTCCTAAATCAAATTATTTATTGCATCAATTGGCTAATTAACTCAATTTTTGATAAAATTAAGGCTAATTAAAACCTAACTCAAATCATATTATCATAATTAGGTTTAAGGGGCTCAAATTGGTCCCAATTGGCTTTGTGATTAAACTAATCAACTATTTGGTTCATTCTGTGATAGCATTGGGATTGATCGATACCCAAATCACATCCTCTATAGTCACAATTAGGTTCACAAGGCTTAATTTGAGCCAAATTATATCACTAATTACACCAATTGACTAAATGGCTCAATTTATGATTGAATCAAAGCTAATTTGCCCCAAAATGACATGATATTATCACAATTAGGCTCAAAGTACTCAAATTAGCCATGATTACATCTATGATTTAACCAATCAATTCTTTGCTTCATTTTTTGATGAAATTTGGGTCAATTGAGCCCCAAATAACATCATCTATGGTTAGAATTATGTATGGAAAGGGATTAATTTGGTCCAAATAACATCAATAACTGCATCAATTTAGTAATTGGCTCAATTTATGATAAAATTAAGTCTAGTTGAGCCCCAATCACATCCTATATTTGTAGTTAGGTTGAAGGGGTTCATTATGTGATGATATTGGGGTCAATTGAGCCCCAAATCACATCATATATAGTTCAAATTAGGTTCACATGGCTCAAATTTTGAAAAATCATGAAATTTATTATACGAATTAACGAATTGGATCAATCTATGATGAAATCGAAGCTAATTTAGCCTCAAATCACATTCTAAATTTGTAGTTAGGTTCAAAGGGCTCAAATTAGCCTCAATTACATCTGTGATTGAACCAATAAATTTTTTGGTTCATTTCGTAATGAAATTGGGGATGATTGAACCCTAAATCACATCTTATACAATTATAATTAGGTTTGAAATGGGATAAAATTGGCCTAAATCACATATATAATTGAACCAATTGTTTAATTGACTCAATATATGATAAAATTGGGGACAATTAAGCTCCCAATCACATCTTTGTTAGGAACCTGTGTCTACCCTTCTCTTTGCATTTTTAGTGTATTAGTTGTTATGGATGCATATGCTTTGTAAGTAATCCCTTGAGCATATTTGAATTATCCCACATACATATGGATTAGTAGTTGTTAGAATAGATTTAGTATTTAATTAAATTTTAAGGCCCAACGAAGGCATCCATGAATATTTTTATATTGAGCTTGCTCAAAGGAAGTTGCACTTTTGAATTAGCCTGCGATCAAAAGGTTATTTTGGGTTATTTTCCAAAGTTCATTTCATTATTCATTTATTTTTTATCATTCATAAATTTATGTAGAAGGATCCTCACATCTGATATCAAAAAACTTTCTCAACCTACGAGTAGATTTTGGAGATTTTTTTTTAGTAGTGGATTTCTAGGAGCTACACCATTTACATAAATATTTTTCTTTGCCTCTCTATTTTCTTCATATTCATTATAAGTTTGGATAAGGGTAAATACACCTTTGCATAATTGTGGTAATTACTTGGGAATAAGCTCTAAAACTCATTATGAGGAGTACCATAGGAACCCCAAAATATCTATCCCATTGAGAGGACTTGCCAGTGAAAAGAGAAACATTCCCATCTTGATTGACTAGTTTCCACCTATGAGGTAAACCAAGAGCTACTGCTTAGGGGTAAATCTATGTCCAAAACTTTTTTGGAGAGTGGTATTCATTTATACAACATTGGTGGCCAGAGAAACTCCTTAAAACCCTTAAACAACCGAATAGACTTAGGGTCCATATCCAACATAATGGTTTCAAAAGACCAATAATAAAGTGATCACAATTGAGGATAGTTGGTAACAATGTACTTGCAAACAAGATTTTGGTAGGAGCAACCAAGCGGCAACCAATTTTTAAAAGAGTAAAAAAAAATATTTTTTCACCATATTATTGTTCCCAAAATCCGTCACTCATTTTTGGGGACAACATATGAACTATTTTGGTCCTGCAGGCCAAAATTCTCTCTTCCCTTCTAAAAAATTATTCTGAGCATCCAAGTTCTTCCATTATTTAAGCTCTTTCAGCTAAGGGACTCATAGGTTCAACAGGTTTAACCACTTCAATAGGCGAGCTCTCACAAAGAAACAAGTTCCCAACTCTTAGGCATTTTCAAGGTTGGTTCAACGTCGAGGTTTAACCAAAAGACTTATCGGCAGGCTTCAAAAAAAAATTGAACCATTAAACCATTGAACCCCACCTCTACATGTTCAAAGGTTCAATGGGTTCAAAGGTTCAATGACATCGACAGACTTAAAGAGTTAAGTGCTTCGGCAAGTTCAAAGTTCAACTGCTTCGAAAAGTTTAACGGCTTCAAAGGACTCAAAGAAAAGAAGACTTTGAAGAGGAAAGATTGAACCATTGAACTTTGAACCAAAATGGTTCAACGAGTTCAAAGGTTCAATGAGTTCAATAAGATCAAAGGACTCAAAGAAAATAAGACTTCGAAGAAGAAAAATTGAACCGTTGAACCAAAATGGTTCAACGAGTTCAATAAAGTTTGATAGACTTAGAAAATAAAAGGATTCAAAGACAAAAGAATGAACCATTGAACCATTGAACCTTGAACCAAAAGTGTTCAAAGTTCAAAGGTTCAACCAGTTCAACAGAAAAGAAAAGGATCCAAAAAGTTTGAAAGAACAAAAGATTCTGAAAAAGAGAATGAACCATTGAACCTTGATCTAAAATGGTTCGAAGTTTAAAGTTTTAAAGGTTCAAAGAATTTCAAAGTTCGAAAGGGAGCTTCGAGTGAAAGAAAAAAGTGAAAGATTCTAGAGACAAGTTCGAAGAGATGGTTCGAAGTTCAAAGGTTCAAAGTTCAATGAGTTCAATAAACTTTGATAGACTTAGAAAATAAAAGGATTCAAAGACAAAAGAATGAACCATTGAGCCTTGAACCAAAAGTGTTCAAAGTTTAAAGGTTCAACCAGTTCAATAGAAAAGAAAAGGATCCAAAAAGTTTGAAAGATTAAAAGATTCTAAGAAAGAGAATGAACCGTTGAACCTTGAACCAAAATGGTTCGAAGTTCAAAGGTTTAAAGAATTTCAAAGTTTGAAAGGGAGCTTCGAGCGAAAGAAAGAAGTGGAAGATTCTAGAGACAAGTTCAAAGAGATGGTTCAACTGAAGAGGAAAGAAGGCGATTGAACCAAAAAAGCAATTGAACCAAGGGACCACCTAACCCATTGAACCATTGAACTAATGAACTTTCAAAGTTCAAAATTTCAAGGTTCAACGTGGTTCAAGTGACCAATGACGTCCCCGTGGACATCAAATTTAAGGTAATAAAATGCCCATTTATTTTCAAATATGGCACTAGAATAATTTTCCCAATCCATCATTCCACATGGATTGCAAACATAGTTCTTGTGAGAAAAAAGAATGGCAAAATTCACCTCTGTGTGGATTTTAAGAATTTGAATCAATCCTCCCTAAAGAATAATTACCCTCTACCCATCATGGATCAAGTCCTTCAGATAGTAACTAGTTCAGAGATGTTATCAAGCTGGATGGCTTCTCAGGGTATAATCAAGTGGAAGTTGGCAAAACAGACCAACATAAGACTGTCTTCACCATGCCTTGGGGCACCTTTACATATCAAAGAATTCCATTTGGCATTATAAATGTTGGTTCCACTTTCTAGAGAGCAATGGGCCTTGATTTCAATGAAAAAATAGGTAAGTTCATTGTGGTGTACCTTGATGATTTAACAATATTTTCCAAACATCGTCCTGATCACCTACATCATTTGCAACAAGTGCTGAAATGATGTCGCTAAAATGGCATTTCTCTAAATCTCAAGAAGTCTATTTTTGGGGTAACAAAAGGGAAACTTCTTGGACATATTGTATCCTGAGAAGGCATAAAGATTGACTCAGAAAGAGTCAAATCTATCTAGGAGCTTACTCTGCCCATAAATAAGACAATAGTTCACTCTTTCTTTGGAAAGGTGAATTTTTTACGAAGATTTATTCCTGAATTTGCAAAGAAGACTCGCCACATTGTGGACATGATGAAGGGAAAGACCAATTTTAACTAGACTGAAGAAGGTAAATCAACATGTCATGACATTAAGACAGCTATTGTCCATGCCCCAATTCTAGTTTGCCCAGATTACACAAAGAATTTTACAATGTACAGTTATGCTTCCGAGCACACACTTTCAGTAATTCTAGTTCAACAGAACAAAGAAGGTGTGGAATCTCCCATATCCTTCATGAGCTATCCTCTCAAAGCTCATGAACTAAAATATTTAAATTTGGAGAAGCATGCTTATGCAGTGGTAAAGGCAGTAAAGCAGTTCTATTTTTACATCCTAAATTCACACATTATTGCCTTGGTTCCTAATACCACAGTCAAATCTATATTAACTCAACAGGAGTTTGAAACCAAAAGGGGCAATTGGGTTGCTAAAATCTAGGAGTTTGATCTGGTTATCAAACCAACCAAGCTTATGTGGGAAAGGGGCCTCTGCCAATTGATTGCTGACAACATACCAGAAGAAATAAGGCATGAAGGAACGGAGGTTGAAGACACACCAATAGTCCTCTTTGTCACCACCACGAATGAGTGGTATTCAAATATCGCTCATTTTCTTACCTATGGTGAATGTCCTGCTCACTTGTCTCGTAAAGGAAACAAGACTGTCAAGTTAAAAGCTGCCAACTTTGTCCTGTGGGACAATGGGTTGTATAAGAGGAACCTTGATGGATTATTCCTTCGTTTGCATGGATAAAGTGAAGCAAAACAAACTTTTGGAATCCTTCCACAATTTGGCTTGTGGAGGACATTTTTTTGTGCTTGTAACTGCCTATAAGATTCTGTGAGCTAGGTATTACTGGCCTACTCTATTTCAAGATGCATATAAATGGGTACGAAGATGTGAATTGTGCCAACAGTTTGTTGGAAGACCCAAGTTAGTTGCTTTATCTTTTAAGCCAATGGTAATCTAAGAGCCGTTTTAGCAATGGGGAATCGATTTCATTAGTGTTGTAAACCCATTTTCAAGTGCTGGACATTATTATGTCCTCACAGCCATAAATTACTTCACCAAATAGGTGGAAGCTATTCCAACCAAGCATGCTACTTCAGGAGTAGTATGCAATTTCCTTAAGGAAAATAACATTTCTAGGTTTGGGGTCCTAACCAAGATTGTGATAGATAATGCAACCTATTTCTCTTCCCATGAGATTACTTAGTTCTACTTTTATTATGGGATTACCCTCTCCCACTCTTCTAATTATTTTCTGTAAGGAAATGGCCAAGCAAAATTGAGCAATAAGAACCTGGTGACCATCATCAGAAAGCTGGTAGATGACAACCAATTAACCTAGCATAAAGCATTATTTGATGCTTTGTAGGCAAATAGAATTACACCCAAGAGGGCAATAGATATGTCACCTTTCCAACTTCTATATGGTCTTAATGCAGAGATACCAATCACCCTGGAATTGCCAGCATTGAAATTGGCAAAGGCGGTCAAAGATCAGACATATAAAAGGTCCATCGACAAGAGGATCATGTGCTTGACTGAGTTGGATGAGCAGTGAACTATGGTGGTGGACTGAATTGTTGCACACCAAAGTTTGGTGAAGAAGCTCTTCGACCAAAAGGCAAAAGCTTATAATTTTTAGATTGGTGATCAAGTTCTGTTATGGGACAAGAGAAGAGAACCAAAGGGAATGCATAGGAAATTTGATTCTTTATGGAGAGGTCCATTTGCTATCCATCATCTCAATGGTGAAAATAGTTTTCTATTGAAGTATCAAGATGGCACACCCTTTCTCTACCTCACAGTGGGCAGCATCTGAAGCACTTCAATCCTTGAAGTATTAGGTGACATCAGTTGTACATATGTGTATTTGTATAGTCTTTAGTTTTGTTTGGTGCTTTTCATTTTTGTTTCTTTTTAGCACCTTTCTTTTTGGGTAGCATGACTCCATAACCCAATGGCATACTTGAAGGCACTGGAGATTCTGGATTCTACTCCCTTCAATTATTTTTACAATCGATGTAAGTTCTCCAACTGGAGCCAGCTGTTATTCCCAAAATCCGTCACTCATTTTTGGGGACAACATATGAACTATTTTGGTCCTACAGGCCAAAATTATCTCTTCCCTTCTAAAAAATTATTCTAAGCATCCAAGTTCTTCCATTATTAAAACTCTTTCAGCTAAGGGACTTGAAGGTTCAATAGGTTCAACCACTTCAATAGGTGAGCTCTCACAAAGAAACAAGTTCCCAACACTTAGGCATTTTCAAGGTTGGTTCAACATCAAGGTTCAACCAAAAGACTTATTGGCGGGCTTCAAACAAAATATTAAACCATTGAACCATTGAACCCCACCTCTATAAGTTTAAAGGTTTAATGGGTTCAAAGGTTCAATGACATCCGCAGACTTAAAGAGTTAAGTGCTTCGGCAAGTTCAAAGTTCAACCGCTTTTGAAAGTTCAACGGCTTCGAAGGACTCAAAGAAAAGAAGACTTCGAAGAAGAAAGATTGAACCATTGAACCTTGAACCAAAATGGTCCAACGAGTTCAAAGGTTCAACAAGTTCAATAAAGTTTGATAGACTTAGAAAATAAAAGGATTCGAAGATAAAAGAATGAACCATTGAACCTTGAACTAAAAGTGTTCAAAGTTCAAAGGTTCAACTAGTTCAACAGAAAAGAAAAGGATCTAGAAAGTTTGAAAGAACAAAAGATTGTGAGAAAGAGAATGAACCATTGAACTTTGAACCAAAATGGTTCGAAGTTCAAAGGTTCAAAGAATTTCAAAGTTTTAAAGGGAGCTTCGAGCGAAAGAAAGAAGTGGAAGATTCTAGAGACAAGTTCGAAAAGATGGTTTAACCGAAGAGGAAAGAAGGCAATTGAACCAAGAAAGCGATTGAACCAAGAAAGCGATTGAACCAAAGAAGAAATTGAACCAAGGGACCGCTTGACCGGTTGAACCATTGAACCAATGAACTTTCAAAGTTCAAAGGTTCAAAGTTCAATGTGGTTCAAGTGATTAAGTGACCAATGATGTCCCTGTGGACATCAAATTTAAGGTAATAAAATGCTCATTTATTTTCAAATATGGCACGAAACCTGAAGACAAAACTCAGTGAACAGCTGAAGAAAGCGCTGAAAGAGCCTGCTGAAGGTAAGAATATAGCCCAAGAGCTCAAAAATCTATAGCCTAAGAACAATCCACCAAGTAGACATCAGAGCGCAGACATTCAAAGGTGCAGCCTATTTTTTCTCTCTTTGAATAAAAGTGAGTAGATAGCCACATACATATCTAAGAAGAGGACCAAGTAGCCTATACTTTGGAGGAGACATTTGAGATGAATTGACACACCACAATTAAGGCTGATGCCCTGTTCCAGCATGGTCCCTTGATAGAACTAAAAATGCATTCAAGGCATTAAATGCATAGCATGGGCCATTCCATGAAAGAAAGTGCCAAGTCTTTCTTGGTTGCTATATATTGTAATCTCTTATTTTATGTAAAGGAGATCTCTCTGTTATAGAAGCAAAACTCTGCCCAAATTGAAAGGCATTTCCTGAGACTTTGAGCTCAGATTGTTAATCATATTTTGTTATATGAATGAGAAAGTAGGTTACTTTTAGACTTTGTGCTGTAATAACTTGTGTTATTTAGGGGATTGTTTTTATGTCTATTTCCTAAATGTGTTCTTGTCCATTTAAGTAAACAAGTAGAACTACTGAAAGTAATAAGAAAGATATTCTGAAGCTGACTGTAGAGAGACTTTGTGCTGCCACAATTGTCTTTAGTGTATTTTTTTGTTTCTATTTAAAGGATCTTGGGATGACTTTGTGCCCCCATTATTCTTCGTATTTCACTCTTTGGCAGTTGAGGGGGAGACTTTGTGCTACACCTCATTATGCTGGTTACATTGCCCTATTACATTTACTTGTTGCTTTTTAGAAAGAATTCTTGTTGTTTGCTGTAAACCACTTCTGAAAGAAGAGAAATGCCTTCAGTATTTTCACTAGAATTCTCCTATGTTTGTGAACATCATCTCTAAAAAGAGAGATGGATGGTGTTATCCTACTCCTAAGTGTTATTTTTAGCATATATATAGTATATAGCACTTCATATTTATAAGGAACCTCCCCTTGATGAGAGGAGAGATTTGTCCCCTTTTGATGTGGTAAACCTGCACATTTGGCCAACCAATCTCCTTATGCTGTGGTTGAAACAACCTATTTTGCCCATCAATTAGCTGGTGGTAAAATATTCACCCAACACATATCTCTCCCTCTATGGTTTTGTTGAATTTTAAAATTTCTTATAACACCTAAAATTTCATTCTGCACATTTTTTCCCTTAAGGGTTCATATCCAAATTCCACTTCTATTAGCCAAAAATCTCAATTTTTGATTTTTCAAGTTTTGCCATAAATTCTTTATTTTTTTCCTTCTTGCTTCAAAACTTTCCCACAGTGTTCTTTTCCCTTTTATTCTCTTATATCTCTCTTGGAAAAAAAATTCCATTTTTTCTATTATGATTCTAAAATTGCCCTTGCCTTTGTCAATCCTAACGAGGAGGTGTTAAAAAATTGGCAAAAGTATATTTACCCCTTCCAATTGAGCCCAACTTAAAAAAATTCCTAATTGATCATGTCTTATAACGTGTTTTTATATCCCTTTCCAAAAAAAAACACTGGTTATGGTAGCACCCATGCAAGCATAAAGATTATGGAGGAATAAATCGCATCATCAAAATCATAGGTCACTAAGTTAACCAATATGATGTGTGGATTGAATTATTAGAATAGCCTTTTTCTCAATAAATTATATGAGTCTTTTTTAGAGAATGGTTTCTCTTTTCCCCACACATCACATGGGCCCAAGCTGGAATTTCCAAGGTTCAATGGTACAAATCCTACAAGATGGATGTATCGATCCTGAGCAATTCTTCAAACTTCACAATACTTATTCTGTCAAAAAAGTCTCAATTTCTGCCTTCCACTTGGACCAAGAAGCACTCCAATGGTACCATTGGTATCTCACGTTAAATGATGAACCTGATTGGAAAACCTTTGCATCCTTACTTTTGGGTAGGTTTAGTCCCTTGAAATTTGAGGACTTTACAGGAGATCTCACTAAACTCTACCAAATAGGCATCGTTCATGATTATCATATGAATTTGAGAAACTGGCTAATCACACTAAATTTTTATCATATGGCTTCTTCAAGAGTTATTTTATTGGTGGCCTCAAAGAGCCAATTTGCTTGGAGGTAAAAATGTTTCAACCCAATAACATGATGGATGCCTTGGGTCTGGCTAAGTTAGTGAAAGATAAACTCTCAGTATATGTTGGGTCTATCCCAATGAACTAGCGCACTGGCTCTTTCATGCAAGACCGAGGTCTTACTATCTCACCCAAAGTGTGCAACTTAAGACTGGTTCCCATAAATTTTTATTGCACAGTAATACTTAGTTATATTCTTTATGATTCACATGTATTCAATTAGATATTCCATAAATACAAAGATAAACTATTATGATATTTGGAGTTCTAAGTTCCAAGACCGTAATTACATAGATTAGCAATATTACAGTTTTAGAGTTACTTCTTATAAAAGAAAATATGTGTCAAAATTCGTGCTAAGTAACTCACACATCATTCATCATGAACACAAGAAGTTTTATAAAACCCATAAATTCATATATTAAGCTTCAACATCAACATTAACAATACATCCTTCATCATCCTTGTAGTCCTTTATCATAAGGGTGTTTATACTTGTTTATCCCTGACCAAGTGTTTACAATCATTAGTGACTTGAGTAGTTATTAGATGAACTCCCAATAGACTAGGATTCAGGCATTCAACAAACTCTTCTCCTAAGGATCTGGGCCTTTGCACCGCTATATCCATACTCTATGCTAGATCCTTGTCATGTGTTCCCAAATGAATGTGTGGTTATGGCTGACTACTTCAACTTTTCAAGCTTGAATGTTCTGTAATGGTAGACTTTTGCAACCTACAACCTATAACTTTTGATACTGTTGGTTGAATATTTTGTTGATCAACGTACTGATAAACAAAATAGGTCTGATCAGCCAAAGGAGGAAGATTGGTCATCCAAATGTGTGGGTTCACCACATCAAAAGGGGACTAATCTCTCCTCTCATCAAGGGGAGGTTCCCTATATATATATATATATATATATATATATATATATATATATATATACAGAAAATAATACTCAAGGGTAGGATAAACCATCCATCTCTCTTTTTTCAGAGATGATGCGTGCGGTTCAAAAGAGAAATCTCAAGGGAAATGATAGAAAACACTCCTCTTCTTTCAAAAGTACTATTCATCAAACCATAAGAATACTCCTGGTAGTAATTGCAAAATGTAAACAAAGACGTAGTAACCAACAAATTGAGATGTAGCACAAAGTCTCCACTTGAATTGCCCAAGAGTGAGATACAAAGGACAATGAGGGCACAAAGTCGTCCCAAGGTCCTTTACATAGAAACAAAAAGAAAACACACTAAAGGCAATTATGGGGGCACAAAGTCTCTCCACAGTTGGCTTCAAGACACCTTCCTTACTGCTTTCACTAATTCTGCTTGTTGAATTAAAGGAACATAAAATATATTAAGAAAAAAGACATAAGAACAGTTTCCCCAACAACAAAGATATCACAGCACAAAGTCTAAAAAATCACTTGCTTTCTTATTCCAATAACAAAATATGATCAACAATCTAAGCTCAAAGTCTCAATAATGCCTTTCAATTTGGGCAAATTTTTGTTTCTGATCGTCAGAGAAAGATATCTTTACAATTAAAGAGAGTCCCTTCTATATCCCCTTCAAGAAGGACTCAAGAGCAGTAACACATCATGTTGCATTAAAATTTGTTAAGAAGACAGGCTAGAATTTAGGGGCATCTACCCATTTGCTTTTCTTAATGCAGAGAAACAAGTCACGCTATTGAAAGTTTACATCTTTCAATGTCCACTTGGCGGTATACTTCTAGAAACATATCTGATGTGCAAATGTTTCTGGTCCTTCCTCATCGTTCCTCCTTTTCTGATTAATTAAATCGGGTCTTGGATTCAATTTGATGTCATGTTCCTTAATTGCTTCCTACTGATCTTGGCCTCAAAGCCTTTGAATGCATTCAGGTCCTTAGATTTAAAACTACAAGGATCAACGGCTATTTCATTATCGTAACTTTGACATCTGCAAGCACATCACTTTCCTCAGCAATTCCTTCAATTTTGTCATTTAAGCTTCCCTAGAGGGGACCTGCCTTTCGAGCCTTAAGAAATGATCCACTTTGGGTTGGGAAGAGCTCCCACAAGGGTATCTGCCCTTCGGGCGGTCTTCGGATAGCCTTCAGGCTAGGTTCTTTATTCTGGTGGGTCGCTAAGTCCTTTGTTTTGCATCCTCTCGAAGGGAAGGTGACCCTTCGGCTTTGGGGGAGTGTTCTTTAAGTTGACAGTTGAGAGTTTCCCGCAAGGGCACCTGCCCTTTAGGGTCCTTCGACGGCCTTTTCTTTGGAAATTTCTTCAGAGCTTTCCCGCAAACTTTTTTCCATAGACATTTTCCCACGGACAAAAAGTCTGCAGACATTTTCCTGCAGACAAAAAGTCCACAAAATTGTTTCGATCACTTTGCCTTTTGTCTTTGGAAATTCCTTCGGGCTTTCCTCCCGCAGCTTCTTTCTTGAATTCCTTCAGACTTTTTGTCTGAAGGAATTCCTTCAGACAAAAAGTCTGAAGGAATTATGCCTTAGTCTTTTTTGATGGCCTTAAACAAAAATCCGAAAGAATTTACCTTTATGGCTTCCTTGAAAATGACCCTTTCGAAGGGTGCTTTTGTCGACCAAGTGCCCTCTACAAGGGCACTTGTTCTTTGGGAGGCTCTCTTGAATTTTTGCGTTGAACCGCTCCTTTGAACCAAGATGGTTTAAGTCGATGAACCCTTTGATTGAACCAAAAGCCATTGAATCGTTTAATGAACTGACTGAGTGAACCGAAGCATTGAACCGCTTGGCTGAACCAATCGTCGAACCAACTTTGGTTCAATGGTTCAATGGTTCTTTGATTTGGCTAAGTCCTTTTGATCCTCGTTGAACCAAATGCATTGAACCTTGAATCCATTGAACCTTTGAACCAAAGTGGTTCAATGGTTCAATGGTTCAAGCCTCGAAAATTCCTTCGATTGAACCTGACTGTAGAAGCCTTTGAACCTAGAAGCAATTGAACTCTTGCTACTGATGTTAAACCTTTAAACCTGTTAAGCCCATTAAACCAAAATGGTTCAAGGTTTAACAGTTTAATCCTTGCTTAGAAGCTTATCGATGAACTCTTTTGGTTGAACCTAGTTATTAAACTGACTGCTTCTTTCCTGTAGAGTCTGTAGAAATCAACCTGTGAAGTCCATTGAACTTGGCCTGCAGAGTCCATAGATTTTCTTTTCTTGCAGAGTCCGTAGATTTCTCTTCCTGCTGAGTCTGTAGATTTAAGTCTGTAGAGTCTATAGATTTAAGCCTGCAAAGTCCGTAGATTTCTGAGAAGCTTGAAAAATGAGGAATTTGAATGCCCAGGACAAATTTTAAAAAGGGAAGAGACAATTTTGGTTTGTAAGACAAAAATAGTTCAAATGTTGTCCCAAAAATGAGTGATATTTTTGAGAGACAATAGTTGGCTCCAGTTGGGGAACTTCTATCAATTGTAAAAAAAATTGAAGGGAGTAGAATCCAGAATCTCCAGTGTCTTCATGTGTACCATTGGGCTACGGAGTCATGTTACTCAGGAATGAAAGGCATAAAAAATGGAAACAAACAAAATAAAATAGAATTAAAAACTATATAAATATACATATATACATATGCAATGATTTGATACTTCAAGAGTTGAAGTGTTTTAGATGCTACCCATTATGAGGCAGTGAAAATAGTGCTCTATCCTGATAAACCAACAAGAAGACATTTTGTCTCCAAGAACGGTGACGGACGAATGGAAAATTCCACCAAGAAACCAATTTTTTGTGTCTTCCTCTTGGCTTTTTCTTCTTCTTGTCCCATGGCAGGATGTGGTCTTCAATTTGAAAGCCATAACTCCTTGCTTTTTTAGCGAAGGGTTCCTTTGCCTGATTTTGATTTGCAGGAGCATGGTCCATTATCGTAATTGGTTGTTCTTTTGGTTCAGTCCAGCACATGATTGGATTGTCCACATCAAACTCCTGACAAACTATTAGCTTAACATCTCCTTTGATGTGGAGGAGTTTGATCTCTTCATCTTGAACAATCTTCAATCTGAGCAATAGAGATTCGCATCTAGCTATGTTGTTGGTGTTGCTGACTTGCAAATTGCATGAAAGAAGAATATCTCTTTGAGGAGATATCAACACAGTCCCAACTCCATCATTGGTGGAAGAATTGCTGCCATTAGATTTCAAGATCCAAGCATCATCAGAAGTTGATCTCCTATCAGATTTCTCTTCATTAGAAATGGAAGATCCTTCTTTATTTGTATTTTGCCCTACCAATTCTCCTGAAGTCTTGTTTGGATCAATTCTTGGATTGTCAGCTATAGGACTTTCATCTGTAGAAACATGAACATCCTCTGTGGTCAAGAAATAATTACCCCTGCCTGAAGACTCAAATAGAATTTATGCTGCAGAGGTCAACGTTTGGGTGACCACGTATTTTACCTCTTTTTCAGGGAGCAATCTCTTAATTATGCCTTGGACAGGGATCCTTGCTTCAAACAGGTCCATGCTTAGTTCTCCTCCCACGTCCTTGCAAAAATTTCATCCAAGCAAAATGCCATAAGATGCTAGGACATCAGCCACCAAGACAGTCATCTTGATTCTCTTGTTTGGAAAGGCTACAAATACAAATTGGGGATCTTTGATTTGCCCTAGTAGTGGTACTTTCTTTTTCTCCATGGAGAAACATTTTTCAAAGGTTTTGGTCAATGTGAGACCCAGAGACTCAGCTACTTTAGCAGGTATGACATTGTCAGATGGCCCAAAATCAATGATGCAATTGTTGAGTTGATAATCATTTATCAATAAGGAAACATAGAAAGGTTCTATTTTCCCAGGAGCAGCTGGAGGAGTAATGACAAGATTATTTGGAATGGGCATGTTCTTTGGGGAATCAAGAATTATTTTTTTAACCTCTTGTCTTACAAGGACGGTTTGGTTCTTGACACATTGGACCAACCTATCCAATTGATCAAGATTGGACTACAAATATTCAAATTCAGACATTTGAATTTTGGTCTTCTTGACATGATCAATTATGTCAAATGGTTGAATTGGACTAAGAACAGAAGAAAGCATTTCAACCTTTTAGGTTTTAGTAGGGATGGGAGGAGGGCTGGTTTTCGAAATTGAAGTAGAAGGTGAAGGTGAAATTGATGTACTTACCTTTTGGGTGATCAATGGATCTTTTGACTAAAAAGGTAGAGTGGTTCCACGCTTAGCAATTATAATTACTGGTTGAAGTTGCTCCTCTATCTTCCCTTTATTAGCTTGCTGGACTGATTGGTTCTTGGACCTGGTAAACACTGCATATGATCCATCAATAGCTTCTTTATCCTTTGCTTTTGGGTTCATCCTGGTAGTTCAGGAAACTAATGTGGGAGTCGCCAACTAATTTTTCTTGATCCTCCGTGAAGAGATCAGTGTCATTTTCTTGCTCGAACTCAGGTTAGAAAGAGGAAACATGTTTTGTTTCCAAATATCCAACTACTAAGTTGTTTAGAGGAGCTTCAAGGGCAAGTTTCCCTTGTGGGGAAGGAAGACGATCTGGCTGCCCTTGATTCCTAATAGCATTGCCTTGATATGACTGATTTGGAAATGTCCTTTTTGGCATATCTCTATATGAAAGAGCAGAAGACATTTCTTGTGCCATTTGTCTTTTCAAGGCTAGCAGTTCATTTGCCAGCTTTTGCACCATTGGATCAGTGGTGCTTGTAGATGAATATTCAGAAGATGATGAGGATCTATTTCTATTTAGATCTCTTCTTATCTTTCTTGCTAAGATGAGATCATTGTCTACCTCAGTGGCCAAAAGTTGAGCTGCAGCAAGATCTATTTGACCAGCCATCTCAAGATCTATTTGACCAGCCGTCTCAAAAGAAAACTTACTTCAGATAACTAAGAATTAATGAAGAAGCATTTAAGATTCTCAGCTGTAGGTTGAGCAATTACAGAAATTCTATTCCTTAGTTTGTCAAATTTGGCTATGAAGTCTCTCATTGGTTCATGAGGCTCTTTCTTCATCTGTGTAAGTTGAGCCAGAAGTGCATGTGCATCTTCTACAGGTTTGAATCTGGCTTCAAACTTAGCTTTGAGGGTATTCCAATCAGTTACTGACTGAGCTTGTAGATGATAGAACCAATTTGCAACAGCACCTTGTAATGTTTCTACAAATAGCCTAACTGTTACATCTTCAAATTCTACTCCAATTACTCCACAAGCTATGCTGAAGGCTGCAATGTGTTCATCAGGATGAACTTTTCCATCACCATATAATTTGAGGAAATTCTTCCTTGAACTACGTGGAAGCTCATGTAGAGGTGGATTAAGATTGAGAGGACTAAAATCATTACCCCAGGGGCCTTGAACTGCCATTATAGGATTATGAAAAGGAGGAATAACAAATCTCAGAGGGGTAATTATTGGCAAAACTTTATCAACAACAGAAGTAGATACTTCGTCTGGCAATGGAGATTTGACTTTAGTAAGAGGAAAGCTCTTGGTTCGTTGGAGGCGAGATGGTGAAGGAAACATATCAAAATTATTTTTCTATACCAACTCGAATATAGGGTCAATAATCCCTTTATCCCTTTGGCTTTGTGTATACCTTGAATCTACGAGATTGTGAAACAAAAATGGAAAAGAATTGACCTTACTTCAGTTTGAAGCTTGAGGCTTTAAACTACAAGCTCTTTCCCAACAGCTCTGGTTTTGCAGACTAGCTAAAATAACAGAGGTGGAGGAAGATGGTAAGGTTATAAATGGATAATGGGTAAGACAAGTAACAGAGTCGCCAGAGTCTGTAATGGATAAGGGTTATATCCCCAGTGGAGTCACCAAAAACTATTGGTTGAATATTTTGTCGATCAGCGTACTGATAAACAAAATAGGTCTGATCAGCCAAAGTAGGAAGATTAGTCATCCAAATGTGTGAATTCACCACATCAAAAGGGGACTAATCTCTCCTCTCATCAAGGGGAGGTTCCCTATAGATATGCTCTCTCTCTCTCTCTATATATATATATATAAACAAAAAATAATACTCAAGGGTAGGATAAACCATCCATCTCTCTTTTTTCAGAGATGATGCGTGCAGATCAAAGGAGAAATCTCAAGGGAAATGATAGAAAGCACTCCTCTTCTTTCAGAAGTACTATTCATCAAACCAAAAAAATACTCCTAGTAGTAATTGCAAAATGTAAACAAGGACGTAGTAACCAACAAATTGAGATGTAACACAAAGTCTCCACCTGAATTGCCCAAGAGTGAGATACGAAGGACAATGAGGGCACAAAGTCGTCCCAAGGTCCTTTATATAGAAACAAAAAAAAACACACTAAAGGAAATTATGGGGATACAAAGTCTCTCCATAGTTGACTTCAGGATACCTTCTTGACTACTTTCACTAATTCTGCTTGTTGAATTAAAGGAACAAAAAATATATTAAGGAAAAAGACATAAGAACAGTTTCCCCAACAACAAAGATATCACAACACAAAGTCTGAAAAGTCACTTACTTTCTTATTCTAATAACAAAATATGATCAACAATCTGAGCTCAAAGTCTCAATAATGCCTTTCAATTTAGGCAGAGTTTTGTTTCTGATCGTCAGAGAGAGATATCTTTACAATAAAAGAGAGTCCCTTATATAGTCGCTTCAAGAAGGACTCGAGAACAGTAACACATCATGTTGCAGTGAAATTTGTTAAGAAGACAGGTTAGAATTTAGGGGCATCTACCCATTTGCTATTTTCAATGCAGAGAAACAAGTCACGCTATTGAAAGTTTGCATCTTCAATGTCCACCTGGCGGTCTACTTTTAGAAACATATATGATGTGCAAATGTTTCTGGTCCTTCCTCATTGTTCCTCCTTTTCTAGTTAATTGAATCGAGTCTTGGATTCAATTTGATGATCTATTCCTTAATCATTTCTTATTGATCTTGGCCTCAAAGCCTTTGAATGCATTCGGGTCCGTAGATTTAAAACTACAAGGATCAATGGCTATTTCATTGTCGTAACTTTGACGTCCGTGGGCACATCACTTTCCTCGGCAATTCCTTCAAATTTGTCATTTGAGCTTTCTTAGAGGGGAAATGCCTTTTGAGCCTTAAGAAATGATCTGCTTTGGGTCGAGAAGAGCCCCCGCAAGGGTATCTACCCTTTGGGCGGTCTTCGGATAGCCTTCAAGCTAAGTTCTTTATTCCAACGGGTTGCTAAGTCCTTTGTTTTGCATCCACCTGAAGGGAAGGTGACCCTTCGGCTTTGGGGGAGTGTCCTTTAAGTTGGAAGCTGAGAGTCTCCCGCAAGGGCACCTGCCCTTCGGGGTCCTTTGGTGGCCTTTACTTTGGAAATTCCTTCGGAGCTTTCCCGTGGACATTTTTCCACAGACAAAAAGTTCGCAGACATTTTCCTGTGGACAAAAAGTCCATAAAATTATTCCGATCACTTTGCCTTTTGTCTTTTGAAATTCCTTCGGGCTTTCCTCTCGCAGCTTCTTTCTTGAATTCCTTTAGACCTTTTGTCTGAAGGAATTCCTTCAGATAAAAAGTCTGAAGGAATTATGCCTTAGTCTTTTTCTATGGCCTTAAACAAAAATCTGAAAGAATTTACCTTTACGGCTTCCTTGAAAATGACCCTTTCGAAGGGTGCTTTTGTCGACCAAGTGCCCTCTGCAAGGGCACTTGTTCTTCAGGAGGCTCTCTTGAACTTTTGCATTGAATCACTCCTTTGAACCAACCATTGAACCAAGCTTTGAACTAAGATGGTTCAAACCGATGAACCCTTTGATTGAACCAAAAGCCATTGAACCGTTTGACGAACTGACTGAGTGAACTGAAGCATTGAACTGCTTGGTTGAACCAACCGTTGAACCAACTTTGGTTCAACAGTTCAATGGTTCATTCCCTTTGATTTAGGTAAGTCCTTTTGATCCTCATTGAGCCAAACACATTGAACTTGTTGAACCTTGAACCCGTTGAACCTTTGAACCAAAGTGGTTCAATGGTTTGACGGTTTAATGGTTCAAGCCTTAGAAATTCCTTCGATTGAACCTGACTGTAGAAGCCTTTGAACTTGGAAGCGGTTAAACTCTTGCTGCTGATGTTGAACCTTTGAACTTGTTGAGCCCGTTGAACTAAAATGGTTCAAGGTTCAACGGTTCAATCCTTGCTTAGAAGCTTGCCGATGAACTCTTTTGGTTGAACCTGGTTATTGAATCGACTGTTTCTTTCCTACAGAGTCTGTAGATTTTTGAGAAGCTTGAAAAATGAGAAATTTGAATGCCCAGGACAAATTTCAAAAAGGGAAGATACAATTTTGGTCTGTAGGACCAAAATAGTTCAAATGTTGTCCCAAAAATGAGTGATATTTTTGGGGGACAATAGATACTCCCCTTATGTTTCTTTCATGTAGCTAAACTTGCAATACCTGTCCATAAATTTTTAATGCCCTCTATAGGTTACTATGGAAATGAATTTACTTTGATCGACTCTAGATTCACATTTCTTGGCTCTAATATTCACTTTTTCTTGGCTCTGTTAATCTCAAATACTCACAAAGGCAAAATGTAAAATTAATTTAATTTGCCTATTTATAGGCTCAAGGGGGTTCACCATCAGTAATACCTTTCTTTCACACATCAATTCATATCATTAATGTAGATCCTTAATGATTGCCATGATTCGATCCTCACTTTTGGAAATTAATGCATTTAATGGTATTGTCACATGACACCATTGACACCCTTATTGCCATAACTATTCTTTCCACATTAATGGCACTTCACATCTCGTGCCTTCCTTCAGAGTGGATGACAACTGTGTCCCACACTTTCCTTGCTATAAAAGATAATTATCTTTCAAAATTTAAACTAATGGCAAGAACACCCTATATTTAGGCTTCATAGTTTATGCGCCTTAAATAACTTGCAATCCCTTAACACTTTACATGCCTAGGTTCCTTGGGCCCTAAGAACTTTGCGTGCCCAGACACTTTGCACAACCATGCATTCTGTGTGCCTGAGTCAAGTTAATATTTATGATTTATTTATACCCCATAGTAAAATGAGTCATGGTCTTTCATGAAATGAAAAACAAAACATTAATAAAAATTACATTAAGAAACATTTATGTGCAACAAAGGTAGCACTTTTATTGAAAATAGGAAATCCTAAACTAATGGTAAAAGCCTTATTGATTTACAATAGTTCAACTATTTAGAAGTGAAATATGTCCAGAGTTGACTTCCATTATAATGCCTAGTAAAGAACTAGCCGTTCAACCTTTGTAATTGAAATGCTCTAGTAGATCAAATGCTATTAGAGATGAAAGGACCATCCCAGTGAATCCAAAGTTTTCCAGGATGGCAAGCAAACTTGGAGTTGTATAGTAGGAATTTCATGCATGGAGTAAAAGTTTTGTGCTTTAAGTGTCGATCATGCCATTCTTTCTATTTGCATTTTTATACATCCTTACTCCAATGAGCAAGGATTCAGGCTTCATCAAGTTATAACAAAACATTTAAATGTGCTTTCAAAGATGCCTCCTCATCTAATTATCCTACACACGTTATACACAGAGATGGTACCAAAAACTCAACTGGTAGGATCGCCTCCTTGCCATACACCAAATTGAAGGGTGTGTTTTTGTTTAGGCACTTTTAGGTTGTTAATCCCATAATACCACAAATACCCTATCATCCCAATCATTTTAGCTAATATTACAAATATTTGTCAAAGTGGTGCCTAGGATTTTGTTTAAGGCCTCGGTAGTGCCATTGGCTTAAGGATGGTATAACATTATTTTCTAGTGTGTAATCATGAACTCATTCAACAAGATACAAATTGTGTCATTTAGGAAATGGGTACCATGATCACTAGTGAAAATTAATGGGCATCCAAACCTAGTGATTATATTCTCCCAGATGAAGCGTGTAACAGTGGAAGTAGTATAATCTTTTGTTGGCGTAACTTCAGCCCAACACGTGAGATAGTCAGTTATGGTGATAATATATCAAAAACTTGTTTGTCATCCAGTTGGAGTGATGGGACCAACAAAATCAATGGCCCATTTCTCAAATGGCTGTTGAGAAAGTATTAGTTGTAGAGGTATGACATCTCTTCAATTAGGTTTTCTTACACATTGACATATATCACATTGCATAACATATGCTTTATCATCTTTAAAGAGAGTAGGCCACCATAATCTAACCAATAGAACCTTACCTGCGATAGCCTTTCCAACATAGTGTCCTCCCAAAATTCCTTCATGAACTTCTCATAGTACTTTGTGGCACTCATGGTGTATAACATAACATCGAATAATCTCAGCATGGCTGAGTTTGTATAGATATCCTCCTATGAGTTTAAATGGTGTGACATAGACCATGAGTTACTTTTTGGCTTGGGGAGTAAGATAATCAGGCACTAAACCAGAGGTTAGAAAAGTAGTAATATCCTCAAGCTCCTTAGGTACATGGGTGACATGGAATAGTTGAGCATCAGGTAACTCATCTTCAATAGCACATGAAAGTTCTCCCGACTCAATTTGAGACAAGTGGTCAGGTCCATAATTGGCTTTCCCAGGTTTCACCATGATGGAAAATCAAAACTCTTAGAACAACACTATCCAATGATAGATCCATCTATGTATTACAGGTTTAAGTCCTAGAAATGGAACCAAAATGTTGGGTTTTCTATTATAAATATAGCATCGATGCTAAAGTCTAGCCCAAAAAGCTAACGTATTAGGCCTTTCATGCAAGAAAGAGGTCTTGCACTCTCACCCAAAGTGAGCAGCTGAAGACTAGTTCCTGTAGATTTTTGTTGCATAATAATACTTAGTTATATTCTTCATGTTTAACATGTATTCAATTATATATTCCATAAATGTAAAGATAGACTATTATGATCCTTGGAGTTCTAAGTTCTATTACCATAATTACATATATTAGTAACATTGAAGTTTCAGAGTTACTTCTTATAAAAGACAAGATGTGTCAAAATTCATGTTAAGTAACTCACACATCATTCATCATGAACACAAGAAGTTTGATCAAATTCATAAATTCATATATTAAGCTTCAACATCAACATCAACAATACATCCATCATCATCCTAATAATCCTTTATAACAGGGGTATTTATACCTTTTTATCTTTGACCAAGTGTTTACAATCATTAATGACTTAATTAATTATCTAATGAACTCCCAACAGAACAGGAGTCATGGTATTCAACAAACTCTTCTCTTAAGGATTTGGGATTTTGTGTGCCCTATATTTATGCTATATGCTAAATCCTTGTTGTTGTGTGTTCCTCTCCTTGCAGGTTGATGCAAAACTTCCTATAAATAAGGTCTGGGTGTCCCATATGATTGTTCCCTTAACTACTCCCACTTCCCACATGCTCCCCTAGTCTTCTACTTAAATTTTGATCCTACGTCCTTGGGTTCCTCGTGATTAATTCTTATTTGACTGGATCCTCTCATGTTGGTCCATCTGTATCATTATCCTCTTGTGCCATGTAGGTTCTAAGCCATGGTGCTTTTGTGCCTCCTAAGTTCCACAGCATGGTTTTTTCATGCCATGGTCCTTTCACATCATGCTAGTTCCACACCAAAATGGATAATACTTAGCCAATATTGGGACCAATAGTACACCATCAACCTCCCACTTTCCCACCCGTAAAGAACACAATGAACTAATGACTAGCCACAACCACACTAGTCAAACACCTACTAAGGTAGAGATGTGGGTTTATAAGTAGAAAGTATTATGTTATAATTGTGATGAAAAATGGGTTAAGGGTTATAGGTGCATCACATAAAAGCTTTAATTTTTAGATGTGGAATCACTGCCATAGTAGGATAATGAGCCTAATATCTAGGAATTCTAGGATGCTCAAGCATAACAAATCTTGTCAAAGGACTCAATGGCTCAAGAGATTCAATCCAATATCTCTCTAGATGAACTAACATGTATTACCACCCCTCAAACCATGAAGGTTAAGTGGGTATTTAAAAATATCCCTCTCACAATCCTCATTGACTTTGGTAATATTCACAATTTCATCGATCCCCACATTACTAAGCAAGTAGACTACTTTGTACACCCTTGTTCTAGATTTGAACTCATTATTGTGAATGGGGGCACATTGCCATGTAAATGGAAGTGTCAAAATGTGTGTATCATGATAGGTGATTACACTCTTCACTCAAATATGTTTGCCTTGCCCTTAGGAGTATGTGATGTGGTCTTAGGGGTATAGTGGCTCCGTACATTAGGACCTATTCTATGGGACTTCTCTGAGATTTGGATGTATTTCATAGATAGTGGAAAAAATCACACCTTAAAAGGGTTATTACCTAGATCTCCTCACATCATTATTTCCTATCACATGGAAAAGCTTATGAAGAAACGCTCTGATGGGGTCATTTCCCATCTACACTCCATCCAACTCTAGCTCCCTACTGCTACTAACAACCCTACCGATTTATAAACTATCTTTGACAAACATGCAACCAATTTTATAGATCCAATGGGTTTTCCTCCTTCATGCCTTGAATATCATTCCATTTTGTTCATTCTAGGAAGCATCCCACCCAACATCCATCCATACCTCTATCCCCATCTACAAAAGATTGAGGTTGAGTAGCTCATACAAGAACTCCTAAAGTCTAGAGTTATTTGCCCCAACACTAACCCATATTCCTCCGAAATGCTTTTTATCCACAAAAAGGATGGGTTATGGTGCCTCTGCATTAACTTTTATGCCCTTAACCAAATCACTATCAAAGATAAAGTCTCAATTCTAGTCATCGATGAGCTTTTAGATGAATTCCATGGGGAAAAAAATTCTTCAAATTGGATCTTCATTCATGCTATCATTACATCTATGTGCATGTTGATGACATTTCAAAGACATCCTTCCATACTCATGATGGTCACTATGAATTCTTGGTCATTCCATTTAGACTTACAAATGCCCCTTCAACATTTTAAGCACTAATGAATAAAATCTTTCAGCCTTTCCTCTGTCAATTTGCTTTGGTTTTATTTGATGATATTTTGATCTACAGCTGCACATTGGTCAAACATCTCCAACATGTTGATAGGGCATTACAACTTCTAGCAGATAATCAATTATTTTCCAAGTAGTCCTAGTGTTACTTCAGACAAGAAGAAGTTAAATAAGGGCACATTATTCAGTAGATGTGGTCCACGTGGATCTAGAAAAAATTAGTGTCATGTAGCATTGGCTTCGACCAACAACCCTTAAGAGCCTTTATAGCTTCCTAAGCCTTATAAGATACTACCATATATTCATTAAGGATTATGGAGTTATTATGGCTCCCTTGGCTTCCTTATTGAATAAGGATGCATTCATATGGGATGTCACAACTGACAAGGCATTAGTGGCACTCAAATAGGCTATGTGTAACACACCCATTTTGGCCATGCCAGACTTCACCAAAACTTTCACCATCAAAAGTGATGCATGTGGAAATAGCCTGAGTGTTTTTCTTCTCTAAGAAATTCATCCCATTATTTTCACTAGCAAAGCCCTTTATGGATGAAATTTGGCTTTGTCTACATAAGAAAAAGAAATGATGGCAATTTTGCATGCAGTACAAAAATGGTGATGATACTTACTTGGGAATCATTTTTACATCAAAACTAATCACCAAAGTTTGCAATATTTCATGGAATAATAGGTCTCATCATTGACACAACATAAATGGGTTATTAAACTCATGGGATATGATTATGATATCACTTACAAGAAGGGTAAAGATAATGTTGTGGTGGATGCTCTCTCACATAAATTCGAGGACCGGACTTTCCTTTCTTCCATCTCCATTCCCATTCCAAAATGGTTAGAATCTATACACCAAGGGTGTATAAATGATCCCTCCTTGCACCAACTCATTCAACAATTTGCCACTAACTCTTCTACCTTACCATATTATTCATGAGATGGTGCTTCTCTATGATACAAGGGTTGTTTGATGCTTCCCCATAGCACAAACCATCATCAAGATGTATTCTATGAAATCCATGCTTCTCCATTAGCAAGGAACTTAGGATTTATCAAAACATATGAGCATGCATGTCAAAAATTATTTTAAAAGGTGATGAAATGGGAAATTAAACAAATGGTGGTCGAATGTGATACCTACCAATGCAACAAATATGAAACAATAGTGATTCCTAGTTTGCTCAATCCATTATCCATTCCTACTAGGATCTGGATAGATATTTTTATGTATTTTATTTAGGGGCTCCCTAAATCTAGAGGAAAAATAGTGATCCTGGTCATAGTATACCGCCTCTCCAAATATAGTCATTTTTGTTCCCTCAACCATCCCTATACAACCAACACAATCACATAAGCTAGATTAGACTTTCCATCTTCATGGCATCCCTTATTCAATCATCCCTAATTGTGATGCAACTTTCACCAACCATTTTTGGATGGATCTATTCTAACGTACAAGCACTCAATTGAAGATGAGCTCAAGTATCACCCCCAAATAGATGGCTAGACAAAAATTATCAATAAATGCTTGTAAATATTCTTTCATTACTTTGATTTGATACAATAACAATAGTGGACAAAGTGGCTTCCCATCATAGAATGGTGGTACAATACTGCCTACCACACTTTTACTAAAATTACACATATGAATTGGTTTATGGTCAAGTGCCCCAACACTTCTCCCATATACCCCTAGTAGTTCATTGATTCAGGTAGTAGACACTACTCTCTGACATCAAGATCAAATTCTCAACACCCTCTGGGGTAGTATCCATCTGACATAAAATCAAATAAAGTAGTAGGATAATAAATACCACTCTAAGTGCACCTTTCAACCCAATGATATGGTTTTTCTTTATCTACAACCATACACACAATCATCCTGTTGACGCAGAAGATTGCACCCTTGGCAGGAGGCCGAGCTCCTGCCTTCTTCACGCAACGATGGAAACTCCCCTCTCGCTTGTAAGACCGGCGAAAATAGAGGGGAGAGTCTCTAGGTAAGGGCTAGCTCCCTTTGATGCATCTGATTTGTTCTAGTAAGTGATAACATATATATATATATATATATATATATATATATATATATATATAATGAGGAGGGTGAAAAGGGAGAAAGATTGCAGGAAAACAAATCTACTCTAAGGAGGTGATGCACCAAAATAAATCGACCTTATCACACTCACACTTAAAATCAGACAAACACATACATACACTTCAAACTTGGCAGAAGGACCAGGCTGCAAGAAACTTGGCAAGGAGGCTTTAATGGAAAATACAAAAAACAAAGATTCACCAAAGGTGTTGTGAAATGCACAATGTATAGTAATTTCTTCTATTTCTGCACTTCCAAATACAACTCTCCTTGCCAGCTGCAGAAATGGCACCTTGTAGACGCTAGGTATGTTGGTGTTGAACCTATGAAAGCATCAAGAAACAATGACTAAACACAAACTAACACTCAAGACATACATAGAGATATCTAACCAAGATAGAGGTAAAAAATGCATTTATTGATTTAGGTGAAATTTTGCCAGGGCTACGCCTTACAAACGTGGAAGATCCTTTTTAAAATGACAAGTCTCTAATATATAGAGGAAATAAAAAGGCCTTTAGCGCCCCTTTTACAAGTGACCCATGTGCCTTACAAGCATTGGGAAAAGTAGGTCCCTTAAGCATAAATGTTGTGTCAACCTTGGCTCTGACTTCAAGCATTTTTTGACACAGGCTGCGACATTTCCCCATTAACTGAGATTGCTCCTTGAATGCACCTACATGATTTGTCTGCTTATAAATGTGAAATGAAGAAACCAGTTGCACTGCTAGCTATTTGCACTTCCTAATGGTCAATTCGCAGGCACTGTATCACCTGCCAAAATAACTTCTTGAATCGGTGCCTCCCTTTGCCACTTGGGTTGTCTACCTATTCCTACACTTGGCACTTTTGTGTTTTCCCTACCTTGTCTCCTTCTGGCTCTTTCGGCCCTTGAGCACGATCTTCCGGCGGGTCATTGCATTCCTTAGGCTCCTTTCATGGTTGGTGCTTGGGTATTTAAAAACCAATAGCATTTTTACTGGCTTAAATTTGACGTTCACGCACCCGTCATCACTTTGAAAACCAACGGCTAATTTGCTTCCTTAAATTTGATGGCCTTCAGGACATCATCGTCCTTGATAAAATGTCATCGGGCCTCTCTTTTGCTTCGGACATTTTTTGCGGGCTTTCTATTTGAGCATTTTCTCATGCTCAAAAAGTCTATGAGATTTCTTACTAGGCTCCTTGGCATGGCCTCCCCGAATTCCTTCGGCCCCTTTTCTTTTGTTTCAGACTTTTTTTTCCGCGGACAAAAAGTCTGCGGGAATTGATGCTTTGATTTTCTCGGGCCCCTTTCCTGCCTTTAAATTTCTTCAGACTTTTTGTCCAAAGGAATCCCTTCGGACAAAAAAGTTTGAAGGGATTCGGGACATGTCTTAACAAAATTCCAAAAAGTCCTTTCCTTCGCCCTTTGAAAACCTTCAGCTGTCCTTGAAATGCCCCCTACCCTCTGCAAGGGCATTTGAACCTTTGGCTGCCCTTCGACTATAGGACACACCCTTGAACCAAGCCATTGAACCAACCCATTGAACCAAAATTGGTTCAACGGTTCAATCACTGCGCGCCGATAGAGTGTTGAACCAAATGTTGAACCCAAAGCCACTTGAACTAAGGCTTGAAAATGAAGCGATGGGTTTGCCGATTGAACTAGAGCTTGAACCAAGTGTGGATTGAACCAACGGTTAAACCAAGGCTAAAAAATGGAGCGATGAATCTGCAGCAATGAACCAAGGCATTGAATACTGGTTCAGTGGTTCAACCATGCCAATCTTTCTTGATTTTCTTCAGACAAGATCCTGAAGAAGTCTTATAAAATCTTGCCCTTTTTGAACTGCTCCTTCATGTGCCAAAAGACTAACCTGCTGAGTCTGTAGAGAACTTCTCCTACAGATTCCGTAGATTTCCAAAATCTGTAGAGTCTGTAGAAATTTTGCAGAGTCCATAGAAATGAACAGATTCATGCAAAATCAGAAAATGAAATGGCCTAGAATAGCAGGGACAGAAGGGGACCAATTTTTGGCCTGTTGGGCAAAAAATTGTCAACAAATTGGCGACTCCCAAGGGAAGCATGCCTGCTATGTTTAAAGACCAGTTGCCTTGCAGTCCATTGGGCACAGAGTCAGATGTAGCTTTGATGAAAGTTAGCAATAGCCCCAAAAGATCCAACAATAAAACATGAAGCTTCTTACCCCACATGCAAAGGGAAACACACAAGGCTAAAAAACACTACTTGTGCAAATTGCACTTAGGGAAAGAAGGAAAAGAAACTGAAAACAAACTACAATATACAACTAACCAGGTATTCTCACCTCCCTCCTGGATCGAAGGGAAAATTTCTTAAGTCCCCTTCCTAGCAAAAAGACTTATGGTGCCAGGCAAGTAGCTGAATGAAAAGGAGATTTGGTGACCTACTCCTCTTGCCTATCACCTTGCTTGGCTTGTATCTGAGTGGATCAAAATCAAACATGCTTCCAACATATATGTACTATGCTTGTCCTTGGAAGCTTGTTGAATGCTTGTCCCTCATATTGGTGCTCCTCACCAAGAAATCAATGGCTGCTGGCTCATCACCATAAGCCATTTGATCTGCACATTCCTTCTGTAATGTATCATGGTTTGACTTGTTTCCTTCTGCCTTGTTGAAGACTCTATCAGACTCATCCTCTGCTTCCTTTTGGCCTTCTTAAAGAAGGATGACTATGGTGATGTTTGAAATGGACTCACAAAATGATTGCTCATCCCATAGAACATCACCTCTCTATTCAAAGCTCTCTTCTTCAAGGCATTCATCTAGGAAGACAGACCTCTCCTTTTCCTCCTCAAAGATCAGGACCTCTAGATGTTCAAAGGTATCTTCCTGATCCTCCTCCAACTCAGGCTCCTTAGTGTAGTCATCCTCCTCATCAAAGCAGCAAGGAAGTTCATCAAATAGAGGGGAAGAGAGCTCACCATGCATTTGTTCCTCCTCATATTGCTAGAACATCTGCATATATGCAAGACCTACATCTTCTCCATTGCCGATAGTGTCTTCACAAAAAGCATCAATGATGATTCCGCCTTCGTTGTCACTCATGACAGCCTCTTGAAGAACTACAGCTTGGATCTTCTGCTCCTCACTCACCTCCTGCAGAACAAGTTCCTCCTTGAGAAGGGTGAAGTGGAGAAAACATGTGGAAGAGGAGGCAGTCCTTGAGCTAGAATCGAATGATTCTCCTCTTTCCATTTGGTCAGCACTTCATCAATATTAGGTACGGCTTGATATCTCTCTTGGAAATGTGTATGTGGGGTGTGTTCAGACATAGAATGTGTTTTTTGGTCTGAGCCATCCATCACACATTGGCTGAGGAATCTCTCTTTAGATTCCAACTTTGCAATTCTCCTGGCTAGATCCTCTTGGAAAAGCCTTTCCTGGAGGTCACTAGCATCATCATGAGCAGAAGCAGCCTCAGCTTCTTCAAGGTTTTGAAAAAAACCTTACTTCTCCTCCTTCCTACCCCATGATTCTACTATTTTCCCCCAGTTCAGGATCTCAGAATTGGAATTTTGCTCCTGTGAACAGGCAGCAACTTTGTTTTCTCCAAGGTCCTGGGGCTCCTCCACAAGGTCTAGAAGTTTGAACTCTCTTTTAAGAAGTAGCTTCATTCTAGCCTCTAAATCTTCAATTTGCTTGGCTAGATTGCCCTGAAAGAGTCTTTCTTGGAGGTCACCAACATCATATTCTCCAAGGCTCTGGGCTGGTTCCTGGCATTCCTTCCTCCAACTCAAAATCTGCACATCACGTTGAAAAACTTGGGGAGGTTGAGGAATGCTAGGAAGAGACTGTTGATGCACCAGAAGAGTCTCTAGAAGAGGGAGGTGCTGGCTCATGGTACTCCCCCCAATGGAAGATTCACGATCTAAGGAGTTTAGAAGGTTCATCTCTATGGGAGGTTGTTTTGATGCCCTCTAGTGTTGGAAAGCCAGGCGCATGGGATTGAGAGCAGATGCATTTGATGAGCTGAAGTGAGCAAGTGCTATTTGATAGAAAGGATTTGGTGCAAAAAAGGGGGTTTTCTTTAGGATAGGAGGGGGTGCACAAGGCTGACTGCCTTGAATAAATGGACTTCTCCATTTTGCTACCTCCTCCTCCATGGATTACAAGGCCTGTGCTTGCCTAAACAAACACTCCTCTTTATACATCAGCTCCTATTGATATATGTACTGCTCCTCCAGTCTATCAATCTCCATTGTCTGCTTCTCAAACTCCAGCACCACCTCCCTTATTGTTGAAGGGCAACTAGGAGAGCTGCCTGAGGTGATTCTCTGAAAATCTTGAGCTTGATCATAGTAATATGAAGCAATACGAGGCCCATGATTTTGTGCAGAGGGATTATACATACAAAAAATGATTTTTGATGGCACCAGGCTACTTAACCAGCTGATTCAACTCAGAGTCGCCATTGGTGTTGATGCAAAATCCTCCAAAGGTTGGTCAATTGAAGAACACACCAAAAATTCTTTAACTCTTTGGACACAACTTGTCCTAGTTGGTCCCATCGGGCATGCCAAAACTATTGATGCAGAAGATTGCACCCTTGGCAGGAGGTCGAGCTCCTGCCTTCTTCACGCAATGATGGAAACTCCCCTCTCGCCTGTGGGACTGGCGAAGCTAGAGGGGAGAGTCTCTAGGTAGAAAGATTACAAGAAAACAAATCTACTCTAAGGAGGTGATGCACCAAAATAAATTGACCTTCTCACACTCACACTTAAAATTAGACAAACACATACATACACTTCAAACTTGGTAGAAGGACCAGGCTGCAAGAAACTTGGCAGGGAGGCTTTAATGGAAAATATAGAAAATAGAGATTCACCAAAGGTGTTGTGAAATGCACAATGTATAGTAATTTTTTATATTTTTGCACTTCCAAATATAGCTCTCCTTGCCAGCTACAGAAATGGCACCTTGTAGATGCAAGGTATGTTGGTGTTGAACCTATGAAATCATCAAGAAACAATGACTAAACACAAACTAACACTCAAGACATACACAGAGATATCTAACCAAGATAGAGGTAAAAAATGCATTTATTGATTTAGGTGAAATTTTGCCAAGGCTATGCCTTACAAACGTGGAAGATCCTTTTTAAAATGACAAGTCTCTAATATATAGAGGAAAGAAAAAGGCCTTTGGCACCCCTTTTACAAGTGACCCATGTGCCTTACAAGCATTGGAAAAAGCAAGCCACTTAAACATAAATGTTGTGTTGAAATTGGCTCTAACTTTAGGCTTTTTTAACACAGGCTATGTTGTTTCCCCATTAACCGAGATTGCTCCTTGAATGCACCTACGTGATTTATCTGCTTATAAATGTGAAATGAAGAAAATTGGTTGCACTGCTAGCTATTTGTGCCTCCTAATGGTCAATTTGCAGGCACCGTATCACCTACCAAAATAACTTCTTGAATCGGTGCCTTCCTTCGCCACTTGGGCTGTCTGCTTGTTTCTACACTTAGCACTTTTGTCTTTTCCCTACCTTATCTCCTTTTGGCTCTTTTGGCCCTCGAGCGCAATCTTTCGGCAGGTCGTTGCATTCCTTAGGCTTCTTTCATGGTTGGCACTTGGGTATTTAAAAACCAATGGCTTTTTTACTAGCTTAAATTTGATGTTCACACATCCATCATCACTTTGGAAACCAACGGCTAATTTGCTTCCTTAAATTTGATGGCTTTCGGGACGTCATCGTCCTTGGCAAAATTTCATCGGGCCTCTCCTTTGCTTCAGAGATTTTTTGTGGGCTTTTTGTTTTGGCATTTTCTCGTGCTCAATAAGTCTGCGAGAATTCTTACCGGGCTCCTTGGCATGGCCTCCCCGAATTCCTTCGGCCCCTTTTCTTTTGTTTCAGACTTTTTTCCTGCGGATAAAAAGTCTGCGGGAATTGATGCTTTGATTTTCCTGGGCCCCTTTCTTGCCTCCAAATTTCTTCAGACTTTTTATCCGAAGGAATCCCTTCAGACAAAAAGTCTGAAGGAATTCAGGACTTGTCTTAACATTATTTTGGAAAAGTCATTTCCTTCGCCCTTTGAAAACCTTCGGCTGTCCTTGAAATGCCCCCTGCCCTCTGTAAGGGCATTTGAACCTTTGGCTGCCCTTCGATTGTAGGACACACCCTTGAACCAAGCTATTGAACTAACCCACTGAACCAAAATTGGTTCAACGGTTCAATCACTGCACGTTGATAGAGTGTTGAACCAAATGTTGAACCCGAAGTCGCTTGAACTAAGGCTTGAAAATGAAGCGATGGGTTTGCCGATTGAACCAGAGCTTGAACCAAGTGTGGATTGAACCAGCGGTTAAACCAAGGCTAAAAAATGGAGCGATGAATCTGTAGTGATGAACCAAGGCATTGAATACTGGTTCAGTGGTTCAACCATGCCAACCTTTCTTGACTTTCTTCAAACAAGAGCCTGAAGAAGTCTTGTAAAATCTTGCCCTTTCTAAATTGCTCCTTCATGTGCCAAAAGACTAACCTGTTGAGTCCGTAGAAAACTTCTCCTGTAGATTTTGTAGATTTCCAAAACCCACAAAGTCTGTAGAAATTTTGCAGAGTCTGTAGAAATGAACAGATTCATGCAAAACTAGAAAATGAAATGGCCTAGAACAACAGGGATAAAAGGGGACTGATTTTTGGCCTGTTGGGAAAAAAATGGTCAACACATCCCTAAAACTAAAAGGGTATTATAAGCTTGCCCCAAAGTTTATGAGACATATAAGGTTCTCTGGTAGATTAGGTTTATTGCTTACAAGTTAGAGCTTCCACATTCCTCCTAAGTTCAGCCAGTCTTTCATGTTTCCTATTTGAATAAAGTTCTTGGAACCACCATCAGAGTACAAAATGTTTTACCAAAACTTGATAATTAATGCTCCATCCTTCTTGAATTGGAAGTATTCCTAGAAAGGCATAACCACCAACTTTGCTCCTACTCAATCATAGAAGTCTTAATCTAGTGGCACAACATGCAACCATAATATGCAACATGGGAAACACTATTCCAAATTTAGCATCGATTCCCACATCTCAAGCTTTGAAAATAAAAATGGTTCTAAGGGGGAGGGGATGTTAGGAACCCATGTCCTACCCTTCTCTTTGCATTATTAGTGTATTAGTCATTATGGATGCATATTCTTTGGAAGTTATCCCTTAAGCATATTTTAATTATCTCACATACATGGGAAGTAATAGTTATTAGAATAAATTTAGTATTTAAGTAAGTATTGAGGCCCAATGAAGGCATCCACAAATATTATTGTATTGAGCTTGCTCAAAGGAGGTTATCCCCTTGAAGTGGCCTATGATCTAAAGGCTATTTTTAGTTATTTTCTAAAGTTCATCTCATTGTTCATTTATTTTTTGTAGTTTGTAAATTTGTGTAGAAGGATCCTTACAATCTTATAGTTGTAGTTAGGTCAAAGGGCCTCAAATTGTCCCCAATTGCCTCCATGATTGAATGAATCAACTATTTGGTTCATTATGTGATGACTTTGGGATAAATTAACCACCAACTCACATCATATATAGTTGAAATTAGGTTGACATGGCTAAATGTTTCCAAATCATGTCATCAATTAACGAATCATCTCAATCTATGATGAAATTGGAGATAAATTTGCCTCAAATCATAGCCTATCATCAAAGTTAGTTTCAAGGGCCTCATATTGTTCCCAATTACCTCCATGATTGAACCAATCGAATATTTTATTCATTATGTGATGAGATTAGAGTTGATTGAGGCCCAAATCACATATTAGATTCAATCAAAATTGCATCTATTTTTGAACTAATCAATTATTTGGTTTATTCTCTAATTAAATTAGAGTCTATTAAGTCCCAAATCAAAATTTGTAGTTGCAGTTAGGTTTAAGGGGTTAAAATTGGCCCCAATTACATCCATGATTGACCTAATGAACTAGTTGGTTTATTATTTGATGACATTAGGGTTGATTTAGCCCCAAATTACATCCTATATTGTCAAAATTAATTTCATGAGGTTTAAACTGGCCCAAATTGCATCACTTATTACACCAAGTGAGTAATTGGCTCAACATATCATGAAAGTAGAGCTAATTTAGCCCTAAATCACATCCTATCATTGCAACTAGGTTCAAGGGGTTCAAATTGGCCCTAATTATCTCCATTTTGAAACAATAAACTTTTTGGTGCATTTGTGAAAACATTGGAGCTGTTTGAACCATAAATCACATCATATATAGTGAAAATTAGATTCACATGCTCAATTTGGTTCAAATCGCATTACTATATTAACTATGTCATCTATATGGTAGTGTATATATTGACACACATAACTTTTATAAAAAAGGATAAATTAAAAAAATGACACTTACTTCACATTTACATCCCTTGCGGTGTATGATTCAACTTTATAAATAATAGCTAGTTACCTATATGGACTATGAAAACATTGTATGTATTTTTGTGTATGTTTTTAGTGATCACAAATCACATGAAATAAATACATTGTATGTTTATAATGATAAAAAATTACATTAAATAATATAAATAAAAGTGTGTACAAAGTATACCATGTATACACATTTTTGCTTTGTATAACTTCAAAAACATTCATAGAGGCTCAAAAATGGTTTGGATTCCTAAACCTAATGGCTGGACTTGAATTCTCAATCGAATCCATGTTTTTACTAAAAATAAAAAATCCAAATTCTGCCATGATAAACACTAAGATTTTCATTGAGAAATTTCCTATAAATATTACTACAACATTGACCACACTCTCCTCTTTCCAAATACATATTTTTTTTATTTTTGTTACTATTTTAAGGTTTCCATCTATAATGATTTATATGCTACTATATGCCATAACTGTACATTTTTTTTTTTTTAATGTATGTTTTGGTTTCGCTCATCCAAATGCAAAAAAAAATACATGGTTGCAAACTAGGCCTAATTCTATATACATTAAAAAAAAACATTTTTTTCAAGGTAGTTAGGTGGGGGAGGGCATACAGTTGACTATTAATTTTTTAATGATATTTTAGGGTCTATTTAATGTAAAATTAATTAAAAAATCATTAAATTTTTGAAATAAAATGTAAACTAAAAACTAGATGATCTTATCTCAATTTCCACTAAGAGTTTCAAAAAATATTAAATGATGATGAAAACATGAGTGTGCACATAACTGACTATCTACTATGTTTTTCTAAAAAATAGGAGTTACTCTTTGAACTTTAGATGTCTGACCTACTTATAGACCCTTTAAAAAAATAACAGTTTATAAACTATACTCAAAATGATACAATTCATATTCTTATATCATTCTCAAATTGGGAGTGTAACTATCTCAAATAATCCATACAAGTTGAGGTTTCATAATTTTTCAATGTTCACTTAAGACCCCCTATTGGTCCACCAATTTCCCACACATACCAACATGAAAAATGTACATGTCAGAGGCATAAATACACTTCACAGTTGAAAGTTTCAATGCATAATACAATAAGTTATTAAGACTTTGGAAAATACTATAATAATGGTATCTATGAACTTCAACATAAAATTTTTGTTGTGCCTACACAAATTAATCAACACGCACCTAATTTATTTGATCTCCACACTGACATAATTTAACATGAAGGCATTTATTTTCTGTTCAACATTTTCAAGTGTATTCTATGCCAAAGTGTTTTCATGTATTGCATGAGGCCATTGGTACATGACCTAGACATAATGACTAATGTTACAAATAATCCTTTGTGTTTGTAATAAAACACTAGCAATGTGTACAATTAAAACTACACCAAAATACAAAACATGAGTCAAATTATAAGTTCTCAAAGATCTATACCATATACTACTATTATAAGAATTAGAAGCATACCTTCATTTTATTTGTTCCAAATGTTGAATCAATTGCCACTAAGCTATCAATGCCAAATTTCAATAACTAATCCAACTTTCATGAAATTTAGATGCCCAATATCAAGGAGATCTATCCATCCTCATTAGTGACTTAGTTATTATATCCCTGATACATAAACCACTTGTTAGGATTTGCCAATGCCCACTCCTAAACACTTTATGCTTCATTGACACTAAATCTATATTTCACCTCCTTTATTTTGGGTTCTTTATTAAATATGTCATTCCTACTTAAGAAATCATATCATTTTGTTTCACCATTGAAAACTGTAATTTTATCATACACCATTTCATAGTGTTTTATAGGGATAACATCAACAAACACATCTAACAAATGTAGCCTATGAAATCACTCATTCAACTAGGGGTTAATATAAGGGGCGAAAAAATATTTCTTCTATTTTGTTCATATTCCTATCCATGTAATGATTGGCTTGAATATCAACATGTTCTACTTGATGATATGTCAACAACACTTGATAAGGTTTAGAGACCATTTTTCAAGTGATGAAGTGACACTAGCAACCACATATTATATGTTTTTGGTCTGGTTGGCTATATTTTCCCTTATTAGGCCCTACAAATTTATCATGTGGCATGACATCAATATCTATGAAGTCCTCAAGTCCATATGAACACCAATATCTACACAGACATTAAATTTTTATTAGGTGCAAGCATGTTGAATATTAGTGTTAAAAACACAACATAAGAACATACAAATATATGCACACTTACTATCTAAAATGGAAGGCTACTTACATGACATATTTTAAATTATTGTTGATTCTTGTCTACTTGCTAAGAATAAATAATATTTTTTTGCACGATGTGACACATAAAAATTTATTGGGTAAAACTTCTTATTTAATTCACCTTTGATGAAGTCATCAACTCTATCACTCTCAACCCAACAAACCAACATGTCTTCCCCATTATGGTCAAGAAAATTTTCTCATTTCAAATCATAACATCCAAACAAAGTGTTGCTTGTGTACTGAAATGGAAGGTGTACAATTTGATCATAACTTCCTACCATATGATCCAACCTACAAGAAAAATGTTCCATTAAATGAATAGAAATTAAACATTGCAAATTCTAAAAAAATGTAATCTATGAATAGTGATGACATAATAACACCTACAACATTTTGGATCTATTCAAACAAAGAATTATGACATCTATGAATAACAAATAAATTTGAAATAGGTAATAATTAGTAGTGTGAGTTAGGGTCTAAGTGGCAATATAATCATAACATCATTACAATAAGTTTAAGTTTAGGGAGGAGGTGAAGAGGGAGGCCACACATCTTGTGGAACAATAGAATCCCCTCTCCATGTGCAACATGGCTAGTAAGTTTGATAAAAGCTAGGTTGTTTTTGTCAAACTTTCTGATAAATTAACAACCATTCCCTCTTTCTTTCTTTATTCTTTCTACTACCTTTATATTTTTACTTGTTTTCTTCCCTCCATGTGATCAACATATGTATAATATACTATAAATATTATAATTATTTCATCTAACACATATTCACACTCACAAAGATTAATCTCCAAACAAATTACTAATCAAACACATTATATTAGAATAACCTTTTCCAAATTATTTAGAGCACATCATTAGATTCCTTAAGAAAATTGAAATAAAAAAACACCTTTTATAGTCAAGTTTATTTTAGACTATCTTTGAAACAAAAAAAAAGATTGTTGTAACCATCCCAAGCTCTTTACTAATGTGTAAGCAGGGGAACAAGCCTATAAAAGTGTATTTTATATAAATAAACATGTTATAGGCTAAGTTTTAGATTTAACAATATCTACCTACTAGTGTAATTATTTAGCAACAAAGCCTGTAGACTCTACATCCACCATAATATTTCATGCCTTGTCATTGTTGTCAACCTTATCAAACTTGATATTTATAATATAGCTTTGTATCCTTAGTGTGTGAAGTGAAGGGAGTAATAAGTGTCGTAATAGGGCAGTCACACCATCAAATTCTTGTTTATTGCTACGAGATATTTTTTTTGTGTATTTGAATGCTTTTACTTGAATTTGTGTGTTTTGATATAATTGATTGAGTTTTTAATTAAACTTAATGCAATAAAATAATCAGTTCACATTTGAATTGAAAAAAATAATTATGCCATCCATGATCAAATGAAAAAATTCTATATATACTTCATCATTTAGTGAGTAAAAAAAGACTCATCATAATTACATAATTACCAAAACATTTTTGTCTTTCAAAACAATAGTACATTTTTACATGACTTTGTCTATGGCATTGAATCATAATTTGTCACGTCACCAAAATTAATATTGACCATACAACAATAAGAAACACAGACATTATATTGTGTAAAAGGGAGAAAGGTTAAACAATAAGGACATTATTATGCACTTTAGAATCATATAATTTTTTTAAAACTTTTGAACACTATGTAGCTTTATCTTCTAAAGCAGGCATGTCAAAATAATCTAAATGAATTTGACATATTTTCTTTGATTCGTCATGTGCTTCATCTTGTTTATATTCTTCAGTTGCATGAGTGATCTCAATATCATGGAAAAAACCACATAAAAAATATGCAGGCTCTTTTAGTTTACTCAAGATTCCTTTCAGAACATCCCTCTCCCCTTTCATTTCAACAACTTTTTTTATGGAATTCACTTCCACATACATGTTATTTTATCACACAAGTATAGTTAAAAACCTAGGCCATCTATCAATGTAATATAACATGCACAATGTATATCACCATCACCAAGTAGAGGATTATCATATTGCATTATGATATTGTTACATGTACTTAATAACATGTTTTTTATTTTGATAACTCAACATTTCCATCTGACACTAACCAATAGATTCATTTTTTGACTCGACATATTATAGTGGTTAACTATGCACTATAAAAACTTAAAACAAGATATTTTAAATTACTTCATAATAACATGTTTTTTATGAGAGAGCTTCTTTTAGTAGTTACCAATACAAAAAAATCAAAGCTACCAATTCAAATTAATTCACACAAGTTTTTAAAAGTTGTAATCTTGTTAGGCAAAGCCGCCTTCTTCTCCTTTTCTAGATGGAAAGCAACATCCCTTAATTTAAATTAAAAAAACTATACAACCACCACCCAACGTTTCCATAGAAGAAACAAAGCTACCCCCTTTATAATAAGATCCAATATTTAATTATTTTCTTGTTAGAAAATATCCAAATGGGTAAAAAAATTCAAGTATTTCAAATGCAACTCTTATAAATCTGTAAGTGCAATCTCTTAAGACTAAAATCACTTAAGACTAGTTTGTATTAGTTAGATTTATAAATTGGGTTAGGTAAAAATAAAATATAATGACTTAGCTAAGAATGCACTTCAACCAGGTTGATTGCTTTTAATTATATGATAAATTCATTGAGAATCTATTTGTATAATGGCAATTTATTTTTATTTTTGCATGTTGCCTATAAATTTTGTTGAAGAGTATGGGTTGTGAAAATGGTCACAAATACATAAATGCTATTAAATAAGTGGGAAAGCAATATCAAGAATGATGGCACAGCCATTTACACCCTAATATCAAGGTTATTAAGCATTTTCCTTTTCCTTTCTATATTTATCTTTAAGGGTTTCAGCTACAAACCAGTTCATGAAAGCAATGATGACTCACTTATTTGACTTATGATCTTCACCATTTTCTTAAATTTGTTGAAACATTATAGTTATACTTCTGATAGACATATGATAGAGATATCGAGTAATGATTCAAATTAGTTGTATATGTGTTTTGATTCATTTGTCTGTATATATGTTTTGACTCATGAATTTTATGTTCTAGCATTATAATTCTACAAGATTATATTAGGAGTATGAATGTCAAACAAAACAAGAAAAAAGAACACACTTCTTGTTGCAAAGGATTTTAAAATTATTTTGATTATCAATGAACTATTTAGAGTAGGGTATTTTAACCATAATAGAGTATTTTAATATAATTAATTAAGTGAATGATAAGTAAACTCACATATTCAACTGATGATGTGTGCTAACTAATCCCCAAAATAGATATGCAAGTGAACAATGACTTCTACTTAATGCGATAAATAATTGATTCTCCTTAATGCGCTAATTGCTCTTAACTAATCCTAACAAAAAATAAACACTAGTGATTATCCTTTTTTTATGTGATTCTTAATGTGCTAAAAAAATGCTTTTCCTAAAATTTCTCTTCACTAATCCCACTAAAATAGAAACATGATTGCTTATGTTATATCCTTAATTGATTGCTAAGCGATCTTGACTCATTGTTACCTAATTGATAACTAATCTAAAACAAATAAATGAAGTGATGTAACTTACAAAAAATAACTTTACTTTTAATTAAAGATGTGTAGCATGAAATTGACGCTTGTGAGATCCATGTAGCAGTGATGATTTTAAAAGAGTGATCCACAATGAGCACTTCAAAAATGTCAATATTTTTGTGCAGAGGAAAGGGATCTCTATAATTCTAAGCCTATTGGTTGCCAATTTCAAGGGCCTCAAAAACCTTAAAGAAATAACAAAATAAATTTCAAATGTTAAAAACTTTATGGATCTTTATATTGATGTCAATATACTCTACAATGCCATTACTACAGAGATTGCTTCCATGCCTAGCTTAACAGGTTTAATTTTTTATTTTTATTTTTATTTATCATAATGGATGGAATTTTTTATTTTTCATTTTTTGGTCAAATATTTTGATGAGAATAAAACTTACATTCTCATAGAGATTGAGACATTTCTAGTGCTTAAAGAGTGCGATTTGGCTACATAAACTAAAGTCTAAATGGTTTTCAATTACATGAAATAATTTTCAAACTTTAATTTTACTTGCTAATAGGGCATTCACCATGGTGTTGAAAATAAATTTTTTGATGCACATCTTTGTGATGTGGAGCTATTGATAAATGGAGGACAAAGAGAATTTAAAATCCTATTATTTAGCAAAGTCAATAAGGTGTTGAAAATTATTTCTTACATCATTGTGTACTAAGTTTGTGCATGTATTGGTTAAGCTCTCCTGTGAAAAACTTCAAGAGATTTTTTGCAATATTCTCATCATTCATGATTAAATCACTTCCAACCATTTGTGCAAACAAAACCATTTTCACTGTCCACTTTTGTGCATGGATGTTTTTTACTATTGAATATGTGCATGAATTTGAGAAGAATAGCAAAATAAGCCAATTTGGCTTTCCTAAATGTTACCTAGGGAAGGTTGATAAGGTGAGATAAAAGTGTTGTACTATAATCACATCCCAAATGTGTCTTTTTTTAAAGCTTTAACCTTTAAAAAGTTGGTCAGCACATTGAGTGCCATATATTTAATTAGGTGATGCACATGGATAATTTGGTTGGCATGTTAATGGAATTCCATATATTGTTGAATTAGGCTTTCAAATTATGTCACATATTTCTTCAACATTTCTTGATCAATGAACAATGTCTTGCATCTTTTTGTGATCGATAACTCATGACATAATTAAACTATGTTTTCTAATCAAAACATTTACAAATTTATGTTATAATTAATTCATTATAACTAATAACCATATAAATATAATATATATTTAGTTTTGTGAATAAAGATATATTTTTAATAAAACATATCTTCTTAAGCTTTAAAAATTTCATTCTTATTAAAGTTTTAAAATAATTTATTTTAAATTTTTAATAATACATGCACATCATATGAAAGGTTGGTTGCTTAATGCATGCCCAAAACTTCTTTTATCAAATTCCTCTTCAACATATTTTAAAATATGAATTATACACGATTTTTTTTTAACAATGATAGGAAGTTTATTTTATTTTATTGTTATAACTCATACATATATAACACAATTTTTAAAGCTTCACTTTCAACACGAAAATTAGAGAATACAATTAGGTGTATTTGTTTTAATTTTTATATTATTTATAAATAATAAATTATTTTAATTTTTTCTCAATTTTATTATAGTTTAAAAAATATATATTTTCATATTAAATATTATAATTATAAAGTGTCACATAATTTAAAATAAATTATTTCAATGTTTTGTTTTTTCTATTTTAATCCAAAGCTCGTTATATATATAATAATTAAAATTGTAAAAGGCATTTTAATTTTAAAATTTTGATTTTTTTAATTTTAAGGTCTTAATTTTTTTAATAATATTAATATAAATATATATATATATATATATATATAATTATGAATTATTTCAAGAAAATGATTTTTAGAAGAAAATATAAAATATTTTAAATTTTTAAATTAAATAATTAAAATTTTAATTTTATCAATAATTATTATTAATACACATTTATTGTTAAAAATTTTATACACAATTTTTTATTTATTTTTTCTAAATCATCAAGGTAGAGAAAAGTATATTTGCAATGACTGCTTTGAATTATTTTTATAGGTGATCTAAATGAATATTTAATTAAATTTTGAATTCTAATCTAAAGAATATATTTACATTTAAATATGCTGATATCACTTTTTATAATATAGATATTGATTTTAAATATTTATGTTTTTCGATTATAATATTTATGTTATTGGATTATAGTATAAGATATATTAGACTTTAATATTTCAATATTATAATATAAAATGTGGTGATATTGGAAGAGTATGCATGTGTATATATATAGAAAAATTAGTTAAGAATAAAGGTTTAAATTTTTATTAATTTTTATAGTTGTTACATATATGGTTTAGTGAGTATTTATTTTTTAGTTAGATGTGATCTTTGACCATGTCGAAGAGGGCAGGCAAATATGAGCCTTGGACATCCCTACCTCTTTGAGCTTTACCCAAATGTGATATCTCTTTAGAGATATTTTCTACAAAATAAAGAAAGAACTTTTTAAACTCTTATATTATAATTCATTATTTTATTAAACAGGGCACAACTTAAAGAATTCAGGGTTCATAATCTATAAGATTAGAAGAAGAAGATTTTTGGAAAAGACTAGTTTTTTCCAAAATAAATCTTCTTCCAAACCTTTACTTGTTTTAAGATTAACAATAATATGATTATAAATTTGATAAATTCTAATTTTAAAAATAATTTTATTTTTCATATAAAATAAAATATTTCCCATACAAATAATATCAAAATATTTTGTTAAAAAGCAAATTATTAAAAATAGTTATTATTATAAAAATATGATCAATTGTTAAGTATATTTTTAAAACTTTTTATACCTTTATTTTAAATTTATTCTATTATATATTACAAATTATAATTTAAAGAAATGTATTAATTAAAGTCGTGGCCAAAAATACTATTAACTAAAATTTCTTTATCAAATTCACATTCGAATCTCGCAACTACTCCATTTCTTCAAACATCACACCTTACATTATGTCTTCAAAAATAATTATTAATAAAACCACGAGTTAAAATTATAACAATTAAAACATAAGATCTAGAACACATTACTTTTTTACACAATAAATATTTAAATAACTTGCAGGTAATATAATAAAATTATATAAATAATTCAAAAAAAAGGTATATGTTCACTTTTAAAATATAAAATATCACACCTGAAATTAACAACCACACTATTTTCAAAAGAGAATATAATCTACAAAAGATTATTGCAAAATTAAAAATATCAAAATTAAAATAACTCGAGTATATATTGGGAAGAGGTATTTGAGTTGGGGTATAATTAGAATATTCATACATCAACTTACTTGATGAGGTTGTTCAGAGTCGTAGGGAAAGGTTTAAGTAGCAAAGGCAAACCATGCTTAGGTTGAGGGTTGAAGAGCATCAGGTTTGTGATTTCATCTACTTCCACTAAATCCTAATTGTATCTCAATATTAAATGATAGCAAAAAATTTCATAGTTAACCTTTGCAAATTCATTTTTCGGGCAAATCTGATTACCCTGATCGAAAGGGATGAAGGAAAATGGCTGTGGTTTCTCTTTAAAATGATTCATATCAAATTTATTTGGATTTGGAAAGTAATCCTCTTTGTTGTTTATATGTCTTATAAAATAGTGAAGATACAAAATGCATTACAAGAGACATCTATTTAATCTCATTTTAAAACTGAAAGATGACCATATTTAAAAATGTTAATCCCTGTTGGAAAATAAAACAGGATAAAATTATGCCATAAATCCCATATAAAGGATAATCAATGTTAGCTCCCACTGTATACCCTACAGTCCTTAACCCATGAGGTTAATAAAATGTTTTTAATTATATTCACAAAATCAAACTATTTATGAGACCACCGATTAGTCCATAGACTCTCCCCACAAAGGCACACCCATTCTTCCTGGTGAAAGCGGAGGCATATTGGTTTTTCTTCTTACTCTTAAAGCAGCTAGCAAAAGAGGACCATAAATCATAGCCCAAGCAGATGCTACACCCAACATAATAATATAGAGGATCACAACAGTTTTAAGGATTTTCGCTACAAACTAATTTATGAAAGTAATGATGACACTTATTTGACTTATGATCTTCACTATTTTCTTAACTTTGTTAAAATATTTTAGTTATATTTCTGATAGACATATGATAGAGGTATTGAGTAATGATTCAAATTAGTTATATATATGTTTTGATTCATTTGTCTGTATATATGTTTTGACTCGTGAATTCAATATTCCAACATTATAATTTTACAAGATTATATTAGGAGTTTGAATGTTAAACAAAACAAGAAAAAAAACATACTTCTTGTTGTAAAGAATTTTAACATTATTTTGATTATACTTAATGTGATAAACAAATGCTTCTCCATAATGCATTAATTGCTCTTAACTAATCCCACTAAAAAATAACACTAGTACTTATCCTTAATTGATTTTTATGTGATCCTTAACACGCTAAAAAAATGCTTTTCCTAAAATCACTCTTCACTAATCCCACTAAAATAGAAACATGATTGTTTATGTTATATCTTTAATTGATTGCTAAGCGATCTTGACTCATTGTTAACTAACTGCTAATTAATCAGAAACAAATAAATGAAGTGATGTAACTTACAAAAACTAACTTTACTTTTAATTAAAGATGTGCAGCATGAAATTGATGCTTGTGAAATCTATGTAGGAACATGCCAATGTTTTTGTGCAGACGAAAGGGATCTCTATATTTCTAACCCTGTTGGTTGCCAAGCTCAAGGGCCTCAACAACCTCAAAGAGATACCAAAATAAGTTTCAAATCTTAGGAACTTTATGGATCTTTATATTAATGTCAACATACCCTATGATAGCATTACTATAGAGATTGCTTCCATACCTAACTTAAAAAGTTCAATTTTTAATTTTTAATTTTATTTATCGTAATGGATGGAACTTTTTATTCTTCATTTTTTTTGTCAAATATTTTGATGAGAATAAAACTTGCATTCTCATAGAGATTGAGACATTTCTAGTGTTTAAAGAGTATGATGTGGCTACATAAACTAAAGTCTAAACGGTTTTCACTTACATGAAGTAATTTACAAACTTTAATTTTACTTGCTAGTTGGGCATTCACCAGGGTGTTAAAAATAAAATTTATGCTGCATGTCTTTGAGATGTGGAACTATTGCTAAATGGAGGGCAAACGGACTTTAAAATCCTACTATTTAGCAAAGTTAATAAGGTGATGGAAATTACTTCCTACATCATCACGTACTATTTTTGTGCATGTCGATTAAGCTTTTCTGTGAAAAACCTCATGAGATTTTTTGCAATCTCCTCATCATTCATGATTAAATCACTTTCCGCCACTTGCACAACCAAAACCATTTCCACTATCCACTTTTGTGCATGGATGTTTTATGCCGCTGAATATGTGCGTGAATTTGATAAGAACAACAACATACGCTAGTTTGGCCTTCCCAAATGTTGCCTAGGGAAGGTCGATAGGGTGAGATAAAAGCATCGTACTATAATCACATAAGTGCTTCTCAAATGTGTCTTTTTTTCTAGGCTTTAACCCTAAAAAAGTTGGCAGCCACATTGAGTGCCATATATTTAATTAGGCGATGGACATGGATAATTTGGTCGGCATGCTAAAGGGATTTCATATACTTTTGAACTAGCCTTTCAAACTCTGTCAAATATTTCTTCACTTTTTCTTCGTCAATGGACAATGTCTTGCATCCTTATGTGGTCGATAACTTGTAACATAGTTAGACCATGTTTTTTAATTAAAACACTTATAAATTTGTGTTATAATTAATTTATTACAACCATATTTAAAATAAATTTTTATTTTTTTGAATAATGATATATTTTTGATAAAACATATCTTTTTAAGTTTTCGAATTTTCATTCTCACTAAAATTTTAAAATAATTTATTTTAAATTTTTAATAATACATCTAGTTGCTTAATGCATGTCGAATTTTCTTTTATCAAATTTCTGTTTAACATTATTTATAATATAAATTATGCACGATTTTTCATCAATGATAAGAAGTCTATTTTATTTTATTGTTCTAACTCGTACATGTATAACACAATTTTTTAAAGCTTCACTTTCAACATAAAAGTCAAAGAAAATAATTGTGTTTGTTTTAATTTTTATATTATTTATAAATAATAAATTATTTTAAAATTTTCTTGATTTTATTATAAGTTTTTCAAAATATATTTCATTTCAAATATTATAATTATATAGTGTCATATAAGTTAAAATAAATGATATTAATATTTTATTTTTTTATTTTACTCTAACGAAGCTCACCATATATACAGTAGTTCTATAAATTGTAAAAAGCATTTCAATTGATATTTTTTTATTTTAAGGTTCTATTTTTTTTTTAATAATATTAATATAAACATATTTATAATTATAAATTATTTTTAAAAAATGATTATTAAAAAATATATATATATATATATATATAATATTTTTAATTTTTTAATTTGATAATTAAAATTTTAATTTTATCAACAATTATTATTAACATACATTTATTGGTAAAAATTTTACACACATTTTTTTATTTTTTTCCAAATCATTAAAATAAAGAAAAGTGTATATACATTAATTGTTTTCAATTATTTTTAAGATTAACAATAAACCCTAAGGGAACAATATAGTTATAAATTTTATATTTTCTAATTTTAAATTTCAAATATAATTTTATTTTTCATATAAAATAAAATATTTCCCATAAAAATAATGTCAAAATATTTTGTAAAAAAATAAATTATTACAAAATAATAATTATTATAAAAATGTAATTAATTATTAAATATATTTTTAAAACTTTCTTTATGTTTATTTTAAATTTATTCTATTATATATTATAAATTACTATTTAAAGTAACATATTAATTAAAGTTGAGGTCATAAATACTATTAAATAAAATTTCTTCATCGAATACTATGTCCCAAAACAATTTCCAAATAAAATCATAAATTGAAATTATAACAACAAAATCATAAGATCTAGAACCCATTAATTTTTTAAGAACAAATATTTAAATAGATTGCAGGGGATACGATAAAATTTAAAAAATATCTTAAAAAAAAACATATGTTTGCCTTTAAATTATAAAATATCACACCTTAAAATAATAACTACATCATTTGAGGAAGAGAGTTGTTAAGAACCCATGCTATCCCTTCTCTTTACTTTGTTTGTATATTAGTTTCTATAGAAACATATGCTTTGTATGTCATCCTGTGAATATTTTATTTTATCCCATATTCATAAGAAGTAGTAATTGCTTAGATTAGACTTAGTATATAAGTAAGTGTTGAGGCCAATGAAGGCATCCACGAATTGTATTAAATTGAGCTTGCTCAAAGGAGGTTGCCCCCTCGAAGAGCGCAATGATTATGTAATTTTGTCATTGTAATTTAATTCTACTTATTTAAGTTAATATATTATTGAATTTCATTATCTATTTCATGTATTTGCAATTATCTACTAACTTGTTCAGGAAGGATCCTTTCATCTAGTATCAAAGCGCTTTTCAAGCCCAGTTTTTTTTCTTTCAAAAGTTTAAACTTTGTTTTGCTGCATAATTCATTTAAGTATTCTTCTTAGAAAGTCTTAACTCTGTTCTACTGCATAATTCATTTAAGTATTTTTCTATATTACAATAATCTATTTCAGATCAAGGTAAAAACCTATCCGCATAACTATGAGAAGTGCTTAGGTAAAAGCCCTAAAACTCATTAAAAAGAGTACCATAGGAACCCCAAAGTAGCTAGCCCATTGAGAGGACCTACTAGTGAAACAGACAACGACCCCTTCTCGATTGAGTAGTTCCCACCAGTGAGGAAAACCAAAAGCTACCACTTAGGGGTAAATCTGTAGTCAATTTTTTTTTGGAGAGCGGTACTCACTTAGACGACATTGGTGTCTAGAGAGATATCTTTAAAACCTTAGGTAGCCATTGAAACTTCGGGCCCATTTCTATCAGTTTCATAATATTTTTAGCAGACTCAAAAAATCAATCAACAGAGTATCATAAGACTCTTAGAGGACTTGCATTCAAATAGTTGATTGAAATTAGAAACCAAAAAATCTTCATCCTATCAGTTTCATAAAACTATTAGTAGAGTATCAGATGACATTTAGAGGACTTATGGCCAGACATTTGACAAAAAATAGAAACCATAAACCATATATATATATATATATATATATATATATATATATATATATATATATATATATATATATATATATATATATATATATATTTGCCATATCTCTCCATCTGTAGCCCCGTTGATCCTAAAAATTTATTTGGACACCTAAAATTCCATTCTCCACATTTTCTCCTTTGAGGTCCCATATCCCGATTCAACTCCTAATTTTCACAAATCTTAATTTTCTCTTTTTGGGGGTTTTGTCATAACTTCTATTTTTGTTCATTTGCCTAGAAATTTCTCCACAGTGTTCATCTCGCTTTTCTGCTTCTTTGTCCCTCTTTGATAAATTTTCAAGTTTTTCTATTTTCACTTCTAAAATTACCCTCGCCTTCATCAATCATACTCCCACTGCAAAAAAATTAGTAAAAGTATCTTTACCCCTATTTTTGCTTAAATTTAAAAAATTCCTTACTAAACGTGTCTTAACTCTATTTTTTCTACCCATTTTAAAAATATATATATATATATATATATATATATCTTATTCTGGTCATGGTAGTAACCCAAACAGGAGCAAAAAACATGGAGGATAAAATTGTCACCCTCAAAATCCAAATCAAAGATCTTGATGAAAGAATTCTCAACCTTAATCTTCAACATAACACCTTGAACAACAAATGATATCCAAAGTCATCTTCAGATATTGGATTTTCTTTTTTCAGTAATTTTCATGGATCAAAACCTAATTTTTCTAGATTCAATGGTGTAGATTTGATTAGATAGATCTATCAGCCAAAATATATTTTAGTCTACATATTACTTTTAATACCAACAAAGTCCCACTTGCATCTTTTCACTTGGAACATGAAGCCCTTCAATGGTTTCATCGGCATACCAAGGCTCATAATGAGCTAATATGGACTAATTTTTGCACACTCATTTTACAACAGTGTTGCACTAGTGCTTTTGATGACTTCACTAGATCACTCACAAAACTTTGCCAAATAGAAACCATGAGAGAATATCAAACAAAATTTGAAAAATTGGCCAATCACACAGAGGGATTGTTCAATGAATTCTTTAGGAGTTGCTTTGTTAGTGGACTGAAGGATGTAATTCGATCTGAGGTCAAAATATTTTGGTCCAATAAGATGATGAAAGCCCTAGGGTTGGCTAAGTTGGTAGACGACAAGATCATAACTCAATAATGATTTAAATCTATTTTTACTCCTTTGAAAAATACAACTCCATATTGATCTCACATAATGCTAACCCCTAAAACCACTCCTATCAAGTACTTGATTGAAGTAGAGATGTGAGCATGTAGAGAAAAAGGACTATGTTATAATTATGATGACAAATTCACTTGGGGACATCGATGTGTTGAGCCAAAGCTCTACCTACTAGATGTGGACTCCCCACCTAAAACTAAAGTTTGGGAAGATGCTTAAGATATAACAGATGATTCAAAATAAGCTCAATCAATTATGGAACCTACTTCTTAGGAAGACCAACCAGAGATCTCTTTCCATGCCTTAGCAAGAGTCACCACCCCACAAACCATGTAGGTCAGGGGTTGCTTCAAGAAGATCCTTCTCACAATACTCATTGATTTTTGTAGCACTCATAACTTCATTGACTCTTGGATCACCAAATAGGCTAATTATTTTATCCATCCTTGCTCCAATTTTGAAGTCATGATTGCTAATGGGGACACATTATCTTACAAAGAGAAGTGTTGCAATGTACATCTCTATTGGAGCTCTGACATGTTTGTCTTACCCTTAGGCAGATGTGATGTTATTTTGGGAGCTCAATGGTTACACATATTTGGACCCATCATATGGGATTTTACTAAACTTTGGATGTAGTTTTTAGATAATGGACAAAAACACACATTGAAAGGCTTACAATCAGGGTCTCTCAACACCATAAGTTCACAACACATGGAAAAACTTCTTAATAAAAATTCACATGACATTATTTCCTAGCTCCATTCCATTCAAATACAACCATCAACAGTCTCCACTACTCTTTTTGATCTACAAACCATTCTACATAGGTATGCAGGTGTTTTTACTGAATTAGTGGGATTGCCACCTTCACGACCAGAGGACCACTATATTTGATCCTTCTTGGAAGTGTTCCTCCCAACATTAGGCCCTACTACTACTCATTTTAGCAAATGACTGAGATCTATATGCTCATTCAAGACTTACTCAAGTAAGGCATTATCACCCTAGTACCAGCCCATATTCTTCCCTGGTTCTCATTTTCCAAAAAAAATGGGTCATCACATCTATACATTGAATTTTAAGCACTTAATCATATCATAATCAAGGATAAGGTCTCGATCCCTATTATTGATGGGCTTCTTGATGAGTTTCACAGTGCTCTTTTTTTCTCCAAGTTGGATCTTCGCTCTAGATATTACTAGATCTGATTTCATGAGGATGATATTCCTAAGATAGCTTTTTGCATGCATGATGGCCACTATGAGTTTATAGCCATACCCTTTGACTTCACTAATGCTCTTTCAACATTCTATGCATTGATGAATAAAATATTCTAGCCTTACATACAAAAATTCATTTTGGTCTTTTTCGACGATATCCTCATATATAGTAAAACATGGTCTGAGCATCTCCAACATCTAGAACTCACACTACAACTTCTCTCTGATAATCATATATATGCAAAATAGTCCAAATGTGATTTTAGCTAGGATAAAGTAGAGTATCTTGGGCATATTATTCTAGCCCTAAGGGTTCAGGTGGATCTTAAAAAATAACTACCATGACAAATTGGCTTCATCCTCAAACACTCAAGAGTCTCCATGGTTTTTTGGGGCTAACTAGATACTATCATGAGTTTATTAAGGATTACATGAAGATTGTAGCTCTACTAAAAGCTATATTGAAAAAGGATGCTTTTACATGGACACAAGTTACTAAGTGTGTATTTAAAGAATTGAAACAAGCTATGTGTATTACACCTATTCTAGCTATGCCATTTTTTACCCAAACCTTCACTATCAAAAGCGATGATTACGGCAATAGACTTGGTGTTGTTCTCCTCCAAGAAGGATGCCCCATTTCATTCACCATCAAAGCGCTTTCTGGCAAGAATTTAATACTCTCTACTTATGAGAAGGAAATGATGGCCATTTTGCATGTAATATAGAAGTGGCAGCCATACCTACTAGGGAATCATTTTTGCATCAAAATTGATCACCAAAATCTAAAATATTTCCTGGAACAATGGGTCTCCACCTCATCACAACAAAAATGGGTCAAAAAACTCATGGGTTATGACTATGAGATCACTTACAAGAAGGGTAAGGATAATATTGTGGTTGATGCTCTATCTGGCACATTTATGGACCAAGCTTCCCTTTCAACTATTTCTATATCTATTTTAAATTGGTAGGACACTATATAATAGGGGTATGTTAATGACTCCTCATTATCTCAATTCATTAAATAGTTGGCCACTAACCCCTTTGTCATGCTGCATTATTCTTGGGATGGTGCTTCTCTATGATATAAGGGCCATTTGGTGTTTCCCCAGAGCACAGATCTTTAGTAGACTATATTATATGAACTTCATGCTTCTCCATCTGTAGGGCACTCAGGGTTTCTCAAAACTTATGAGTGGGCATGACACAACTTTTTTTGGAAGGGAATGAAAAAGATAATTCAATAGATGGTAGCTGAATGTGATGCCTATCAACGTAACAAGGATGAAACAATACTCATTCTTGGGTTGCTTTAACCCTTGCCCATCCCTACCAAGATTTAGATACATATTTATATGGATTTAATTAAGGGTCTCCCTAAATCTGGAGGGAAAATAACAATCTTGGTTGTGGTTGATTGCCTCTCTAAATATAGTCATTTTTGTGCCCTCAACCATCCCTATAACACCTCTATAGTTGCATGAATTTTCTTGGACCAAATTTTCCATCTTCATGGCATTCTTTATTTTATTGTCTCAGATCATGATGCAACCTTCACTAGCCATTTTTGGATAGACCTATTTCGATGCACTGACACCTAACTGAAGATGACTTTTGGGTATCATCCACAAACAGATGGCCAAACTGAAATTGTCAACAAATGTTGGGAAACTTTCCTTCATTATTTCACCTCAGAATAACAACATTAGTGAGAAAAGTGGCTCCCTTTCACTAAATGGTGCTACAATACCTCCTACCACACTTCAAATAAATTAACTCCATATGAATTAGTCTATGGTCAAGCACTACCAGTGTTCCATACACCCCTAGTAGTTTACTAGTTTAAGCGATTGACATGATTCTCTGAACTTGGGATCAGATTCCCAGTACCGTATGAGATAATATTCATATGGCATAAAATAGAATGAAACAATAAGCCGATCAACACCATTTTGAGTACACTTTTCAAGTAGGTGACATGGTTTTTCTTGCCTGTAGCTATACAAGCAATCCTCCTTAAAAATCAAAGGGCATCATAAGTTGGCTCCCAAGTTCTATGGGCCATATAAGGTTCTTTAGAAGATTGGATTAGTTACTTATAAGTTGGAGCTCCCACCTTCTTCTTGAGTTCACCCATTATTTCATGTCTCTTATCTAAATTTTTTTTGGCACAAACATCAGAGTACAAACTATTTTACCAGAACTTGATAATGAAGGATCCATCCTTCTTGAGTCGGAGGCAATCTTGGATAGGCATACATGCCAACTTCACTCCCACTCCATCACATAGGTATTAATTTAGTGGCACAAAATGCAACCAAAGGATGCAACATGGGAACCACTATTTAAGATTCAACACCAAGTTCCACATCTAAAACTTTGAGGGCAAAGATTTTTCTAAGAGGGAGGGGATGTTAGGAACCCGTGCTACCCCTTATCTTTACTTTGTTAGTATATTAGTTTCTATGGATGCATATACTTTGTAAGTCATCCCATGAACATTTTGTTTTATCCCATATTCATGAGAAGTTGTAATTGCTTAGATTTAACTTAGTATATAAGTAAGTGTTGAGGTTAATGAAGGCATCCATGAATTGTATTGAATTGAGTTTGCTCAAAGGAGGTTTCCCCCTCGAAGAGGCCAATGATTATGAAATTTTGCCATTGTAATTTAGTTCTACTTATTTGAGTTAATATATTATTGATTTTCATAGTTTATTTCATATTTTCTAATTATTTGCTAACTTGTTCAGGAAAGATCCTCTCAAGTGCATATCAGGGAGAGGCATTTGAGTTGAAGAATAACTAAGATACTCATGCATCAACCTAATTGGTGAGGTTGTTCAAAGTTGTAGGGAAAGGTTCAAGTAACAAAGGGAAACCATGCGTAGGTTGAGGGATGAAGAGCATAAGGTTTGTGGATTCATTTACTTCCACCAAATCCCAATCATATCTCAGTACTAAATGATAGAGAAAAATTTCCATGTTTAACCTTGCAAATTCATTTCCTGGGAAAATCTGATTACCCCGACCGAAAGGGATGAAGGAAAATGATTTTGGTTTCTCTTTAAAATGATTCAGATCAAATTTATTTAGATTTGGAAAGTACTCCTCTTTGTTGTTTATCTATCTCATAGAATAGTAAACTTGCAAAATGCATCACAAGAGACATCCATTTAATCCTAGTTTTAGACTGAATGACGTCCACAATAAAAAATGACAATGCTTGTTGGAAAATAAAACATGATAAAATTATGCCAGAGGCCCCATGTAAGAGATAGTCAATGCCATCTCCCACTGTGTATCCTGCATCCCTTCATCCAAAAAATTAATGAAATGTTTTTAATTATGTTCATGAAATAAAATAGTTTATGAGACCACTGATTATATCAATTATTTTAACTATTCAAAAATATGGATTAGCATCTCTCCTAACCATTTTATTATTTTTTAAATATACATCACTTCCCTTATATTTATAGAAAAGAAATCTAGGGATTATGATTTTACAATAGTTTGGAAAGGGTTTGTCCAAAAAGTTGCCTTGCTTCTCTCCCCTTTTGTGTAGGGAGGTTTTGTGCCACTTTATTTATACACAAAATTGAGCAATCATGGTGGCTTGTGCCTATTTGGACTTTTCAAAGGTAGTACAGGGAAGGTCTAGATGATGAGATAAAATCCCCATGTTATAATCATGGGAGTGCCTTTGAAAAGTCTCATATTATTTTCTAGGCTTTAACCCCATAAAAATCTTGGCAGTGTGACGTAGTCCAATATTCTTAATGTTTCAATGGTCATGAATAATTTGGTCGGCAAGATAAAAGGAATGTAGATGTTGTATGACTTGCCCTTCATTTCCTCCCATTGTTTTCTTTAGGGTTTCTTGGCCTAAAATAGAGTGGATGATCCACCACATTCTTCTATGGTTGGTGCCTTGCACCAAAACTAGGGTGTGCTTCCCAATCAGAGAAGTCAAGGATCTGTGTCAATCGGTGAGGAACAGTTGTTTTTAGTTAAAAAGGATGAACTTATTGGCATACTCATAGTCAGGATACCCAAAATGTGGGTTGCAAAAACATCCACGTGCTTATCCTTTTGTGTATCATTCCACACGTCTGGGTTGTGTTGCTTACCCAACAACTTCATGTAGTCCATGGATTCTCCCCACAAAAGCATGCCCATACTTCTTGGCAGAAGTGGAGGAATATTGGATTTTCTTCTTACTATTAAAGTATCCAATAAAAGAAGACCATAAATCATAGCACAAGTAGACACTACACCCACCATAAAAGTACAAAAGATTGTAGCAGTTCTAATGGAGATCTATGTGATCGGATACATATCTCACAATCTCTTAATTTTCTTCCAACAAAATGCATCTCATATCTTTACGGGCTTTGAGCTTCATATTGAAAAATTAAGGATGTGTCCAGGAGTGTTGATATTGAACTATATAACAATGATGATGGATAATTATGATTTGATATGCAAGTAACGTGTGGAGGCCGAAGGAGATTTCCCCATGGGAGACAACATTTGATGTTTACATTTTATCTCTTTCCATTTGTCATCCTAGAAGTAGTCTGATTCCCTACGTAACATCCATATATATAGTGGTCCTGTGATCTAGGAATTTGACTCAAGAGAGGATGGTTAGTATGGTGTTAGTTCCAAAATGAAAACAAAGTGAAATAAACACACTAATAACATACCATCTCTAGGCCTAGACACTAGGGAGAGCTTATTTAACAAAAGCAAATGACAAACACAACTAAAAATTAAGGAATGAAAACATAATAATTTATTCACCTTCCTTAGATGCTCCAAATGCCTTTGTAGTGGTGGCTTGCTCGACTTGTGCTCATGAAGTCCTTGACAATAGAAGCTTGGCTACCTCCATCTCTCCTTTGCAAGATTGAGATGTTTGGTTGAGGATTAATTCAATTTTTGGAATTAAGTTTGTAATTATCCTCATCATGGCATTGGAATAAGGGCAATTAAGAGGCATGGAGGGCATCATAGAAGGCATTGATGAGGTATGGGAGGCATGAATCCTAATATTTGTGGCATTTATGGCCTAGGGATGTCTTCCCAAGAAATGAGGTCACTTGATGATGCATATATTCCATATTCATTTCCCAAAATAAGTATTCAACAAGTTTCCATGGAATTTTTTATTATGCCTTGATTTGGATTAATTATCTCTTAAGCATGATTAAGCACTTTGTGCACAAATTACTTAATTTGATCAGAATGCCTTGTTGTTGGTTCTAAATATGACTGAATTAAAATTGGAAGTCCAGGTCAGATGCATTAGATGTGTATTCCCATTTATAATGTTTCCAATAATAAATATTAAAGGCACATATATTGTGCAAAATATTTGATTGGGAAGAGCAATCCAGGGTACCCAGGTCATTTTGACTCGAAATGATCTGATCAAAGTTAGTTGGCCCATAAATTGCATTGCCCCATTTAGGGATACCCTAGCCAAAATTGGCACTTAAATATGTCACTTTCACATAATTTAGCATGTTTTAGTGTTTTTAGGCCAAATTGTGCATTTTAGGTGGAAATTGGCCAAAAGCCTGGTTGGAAGTTATTGATGGCCAGTTTTAGGTGTCTATAGTTTGCCCCTATTTGGGAAGGCATTGCAATCTATAATCACAATAACATCTTCTCAAAGAATGAAAAGGTCATGTATGCCTACAATTACAATGATGATAAACTAATTGTATGATGCCCCCTTGAGGGAACGGTTGGCATAAAGAGGTCGACAAATGGTCCCTCGAAAAGAAAGAAGCAAAATGAGGGGACCAAAAAAAGGAAAGATGATGGGGTGAAAACACAATGATATTGAAAAAGTAGTCAAAATAATTGATAATGCAAGTGATATGGTGTACAATGGTTTGCCCAAAGGCGGTTATAAGAATTGTACCTCGATAGTGGTAACGTGGTATGATAACACAATGATTTTCCCAAAGGTGGTTATAATCATTGAGAAGATGGAGCTGCCCTAGTTAGGATAGAAAAACAAGAGAATAACATGCCCCTGTATGGGTATAAAAAATAAAGTGGTGACAACACAATGATTTGCCTAAAGGTAGTTATAATCATTGAGAAATGCAGGTGGGACGATGTGTAATGATTTGCCTATAGGCGATTATAATCATTAGACCCTGATTATGGAAAACATGATAAAATTGGCTAAGGATGATGATAATTTAACATAGAGGGTAATGATGAATTAGAACAACCTACTAGTAAGGAGATGCTCGTTCGATCTAATAAAGGTTGAAATTATTTTGTGTTTAATTACTCTGTTTGGGATATGATTAGGATAGAGTTGAGATGTCGATGTCGAAGAGATGTCACAATTACTGAGTAGACTTCTTGAAGCTGAGGTTTGTTGTAGCATGTGATGGTAGGCTTTATGATAGAACACCATAAAGATTTGGCCAATATATGCATAAGAACTGACTCCCATAATCCAATACTCAATAGAAAATAATGCACCAATGATAGAAAACATGATGACAATATAGACATATGAATATGGATGGATTCAAGTATAAGTGTGGACAAGGAATCACCCAATGAACACACAAGAATTGAATCAAGGAAATAGTGATAAAAACAAACAAACAAATAGACAAACAAACAAAAATAAGCAGAAATAAACAAACAAACACTGCAATAGAAACCCTACGAACATTGCCCCTAAAAAATAGGTGACAACTTAACAAACAAACAAAATAGGGGAATAGAAGAAAGGGAAGGGGGTGGCTGAGTTATCTCCATATGCACTAGGCAAGTGGAAGCTATCTATATAGTTTCATGGATGTAATATCTAATAAAAAAATTTAAGCCAAATGTAGTTCTCCTAGGGAATGGGAAGAAAAATGATAACTAGTAAAAACAAACATAATGGACATGATAGAAGAATATGAATGGTCTTGAAAAACAACAAGTGTCTGAGAGAAAAAGGCCAACAAGGATAGGGAAACTAAGTGACAAGTGATTTTTTTCCAACTTAGTAAGGGTTCCCAAAATCCTTAAGGCAAAGAAATGGTCAATGTTTTTGTGCTTTTCTAACGATTTTTGAAATTGTTTTTGGAATTGTTTTAGAGTGTCGTAACTCAATCAAGAATGACAAGACACTAAATGGTTCAATCTCATAAAATGGTGAGAGCATGGCTGAGGTTGCTCACAAAATGGTGAGAGTGTGGCTTAGGGTGATTGAGCTGACCTCAACAAGTATTGAGCACTACCTACATAGTCCCAGAGTAAGACTTCAAGTCACTGTAATTCTACCCTTACAGTGGAGGAATTTGATCAGTATGATATCCAATTCAAAGAAAATAGGCACAAGTGGTAAAAAAGCACAGCGTGGCATAGGAAGTGGCAAGTTGGTATGTCAAGGTTTAATGTTGCCCCTAGTTTTCCCATAGGTGGTTATAACTAAGACATAATGGCATAGATCAAAGATACTAATTTTCCCAAAGGCAATTATAATTAGTAGCAAGACTGATGGTAAGAAAAGAATAAAAAACACATGATGTAACTGTCAAAACTTCTGTCACACTATCCCAAAATATGATCTCTATCTAAAGTTCTTGAATAAACTGATGAACTGATCAGATACCTCGATGCTGAAACTATGTAATGAATGATAAAAACTAAGGTCAAACAGGATAGGTTTTTAGAATAGACTGGGTCGATAGGTCAGAAGCAAAAAGTTGATATGAGAAAGAGGTTGAATAAGGGTGGTATTGGCATAAAGAAGAATAGTGATAAAATGGCATAACTGAAATGGTCCTTATAGACAATACACCTTAGCATTTAAGCATAGTATCGCTTGAGATGAATAATATTCATTGGCTTTGGAAGTTCCTCTCCATCTGGTGTAGCAAACTTGTATACTCCTTATCCATAATCTGCAGTGATGATGAAAGACCCTATCTAGTTGGGTTTTAATTTCCCTTTATGATTCTTCTCAACCATGGTATTCTTTAAGAACAAGATCACCAAGTTTAAATGTTCTATACTTAACACACTAATTATAGTGGCCTTTAAGTCATTTTTGATATGCCTGAAGATTATTGAGTGCAGCTCTGCATTTCTCATCAAGTAGGTCTAGCTCTTATAGGCGAGCTTCTCGATAGTCATGATCATCTAGGACATGCTTAAAAGAGATGCATAGTGAAGACAATTCGACCTCAATGGGAAGGATGGCTTCAATACCATAAACAAGTAAGTATGGAGTGGATCTTGTGGGGGTATGATTATTAGTACGATATGCCCAAAGGGTAGGGAATATCTGGAGGTGTTATTCATGACCAGCATCATTAATAATCTTTTTGAGAATATTGATAATGGTTTTATTGGATGCCTCAGCCTGGCCATTACCTTGAGGGTAATATGTTGTAGAGAAATATTGGGTGATGTTGTATTCAATATATAACTAGTCTACATCTTTGTTCTTGAATGATCCTCCATTATTAGATATAATGCTAGAGGGAATATCGTAATGACAGATGAGGTGGTTGAAGATGAATTTGGAAATTTGCTTTCTAGTCATGTAAGTGAGGGGTATAGCTTCAACCCACTTAGTGAAATATTCGATGGCAATAAGGATATGTTTATGGCTGTCAAATGAAGTGAGGCTAATCTTCCCAATCAAGTCATGTCCCCATGTAGAAAATGGCCATGGTGACAACATTAGTTTCAGATTTTTTGCTAGGGTATGAATCAAATTAGCATGTCGCTAACATTTGTCACATTTCTTTACATATGTAGTAGCATTTACGTCCATTATGAGCCAATAATAACCAGTACGCAAGAGCTTTTTGGATAAGACTGCCCCATTAGAATGGGCTCCACATACTCCTTCGTAAACTTTTCTTAATGCTAGCGTAGACTCTATCAAAGTTAAAAAACAAAGCAAAGTTCTATGAAAACTACAATGATAAAGAGTGGATCCAAGTAAAGTATAATGAGTGGAATGATGAATGAAGGCTTTTAATTGTTTTTGAGATAGGCTAGGTGGCATAACTTGGTCATGGAGGTAGTTGTAAAGGTCTAAGTACCAGATAGAATGACCAACAATATCATAAATCATGGCAATGATTGAAGGTTCATGAGTTGGTGCTGACAAATTTTTGATGAAGAACTGATACTTTCTAGCTTTATCTGTTTGTCGAATCAACGAGCCATGGCATTTATAGTTCTGTTACTTGCCTTTGGTATGTGCTCAAACTGAATGTTGGAAATTTATAATTTAAGTGTCGACCATGTCTTTATATGGAACCAACTTGTCATCTTTGGTTTGAAAATGATTTGTAACCTGATTGATGATTAACTAAGAATCACCATAAACTTGGAGATGAGATATATTCCACTACACTATTTTTTGAAGTCCTACAACAAGTGCTTCATACTCGTTCATGTTGTTTGTACAAGGAAAGGTGATTCTAAAGGATTTAGGGATTAGATCCCCATGTGGTGTAATAAACAATAGGCCTACCCTTGATCCATGTGTAGTGAATGAACCATCAAAGTACAGCTTTTAGGGGTGCTTCTCAAGGGGTTTATCAATAACGATCATGATAGATTCATTAGGAAATTGAAACTTGAGTGGATGTGTGTCCATGAGAGGTGCTTCAACAAGTTGATCTGGAAGAACTTGTCCCTTGATTGCTTTTTGATTGACATACTTTATGTCAAACTCACTAAGAATCATGATCCATTTAGCCATTCTACCTTGAAAAGTTGTCTTAGATAGTAGATACTTGAGTGGATCTACCTTTGAAATGATCATGGTTTTATTATTCAACATGTAATGATGTAGTTTATGAGCTATGAAAACCATGGCTAGATAAGCTTTTTCAACCAAAATAGCATGCTCCTTCCATTATCATCATGTTGAGCCAAGAGTGCCCCCAGAGCATGGTTAGTAGTTGATAGGTATAACAAGAATGGCTTTCCTAACATAAGAGGTAATAAAATAGGTAGATTGACAAGATAGTCTTTGAGTTATTGAAAAACCACTTGGCAATGATCATCCCAGTGAAATGCAACTCCTTTTTGCAAAAGGTGTGTAAATGGATGGCACTTGTCTTCTAAATGAGAGATGAAGCATCGGATTGACTAGATTTTACCCTGTAAACTACGGAGTTACTTTAAATTGGTTGGTGGTGATATCTTGGTTATAGCATGGACTTTAGCCAAATCGAGTTCAATACCTCTACGAGACACAATGAAGCCAAGTAGCTTGCCTGAAGTTATATTAAACACACATTTCTTTGGATTTAATCTAACTTTGTACTCTCGTAGTCTTTCCAATATCTTATGCAACACTATTGGATGGTCGGTCCTAGTCTTGAATTTTCCTAATATGTCATTGACATAGTCTTCAATAATATCGTGCATCATATCATGAAATATGATAGTCATGGATCTTTGGTATGTAGCTCCCATATTCTTAAGGATAAATGGCATCAATTAATAGCAAAATGTTCCCCATGGAGTGGTGAACGCTATTTTATGTTGATTTTCTAGTGCTATTTTGATCTAATTTTATCTTGAAAATCCATCCATGAGTGAAAGCATTGCATAACCTGCCACGGAGTCAAATATCATGTCAATATTAGGCAATGAAAAATCATCTTTAGGGAAAGCTTTGTTGATGTCTCAAAAATTAGTACAAATTTTGATTCCTTCAAGATTTTTGCTAACATATACTATATTAGAGATCCATTCTTAGTAGTCAATGGATTAGATACATCTTGTTTGTAATAGTTTTTGCAACTCTTTCTTTACCAATATATTAATGTGAGGATGCGTCTTACGTAGCTTTTGTTTTACTAGTTTGGCATCAGGATTAACCACAAAGTGGTACAGAACCGACTCAGGGTCTAAACCTAGCATGTTAGAGTACATCCATGCAAAGTTATCTACAAATTCTCTCAACAGAGTTGTAAAGATGTCATGTTCCTCCTTAGTGAGGGATGCACCTAATTTTATCCATTTTAGGTCTAATGGAGTCCCAATGTTTACCTCTATTGTATCTTCGACTAGAAGGGTCAAACTGTCTTCTAGGATAGTAGGCAATGACTTAAATTGTTAGATTACGTTAGGGTTCTCTGTTAGGACTTGTTCTTCAACTTCTCCTAAGCATGATGAATCTAGAGATTTGGCCATGTGATAAAAAAAGTAAAAAAATCTTGAAGTATTTAATCAAATACTTATTGTTGCTCAAATTTGAACTCAAATTCATAGGCAAGTTCATTGTTGGTGGTCTCTTAGTCTAAATTTGAGGAAGAATGAACACCCCCATCTAATGGCACCTGAGACAGGTTTTCACCACTAGACTGACCTTTATATTTACTTTTTCCTTGGTCACAAAGCACTTCAAAGAGGTTTTCACTTTGGGACCTCAATGTTTTAATTATTTGTTTTTGGCTAAGGGTGTTCACTTGCTCTCCAACATAGGTTGCAGGATCCAATGTGATTAAGAATCCTGATTTGTGAGCTCCCAATAGAACATTGTCTCTAAGGCCTAAGAAATCAATTAGTAGACTAGATTCTTGTTGGTCCCAATCTATCAGTTGGGGATAGTAAATGGCAATGGGTTATGATGAAAGGCCAAGGTAAGGGTACTAATGGCATTGTTATCAAATAGGTTGGTTTCAGCAAGGTCATCAAAAGTGAGTCTATGATCAGACTCTGCGTTGTTGTCAGCATCATCATCATTAGTCACTGGTGAGGAAGTTTGAATAAGATATGTGAGGTCACCCCCAGGTAGTTTAAATCCAGGTCCATAAGGTCTTTCATACTTAATCATGGAAATTAGCTCAATGGTTCCTTATTGATTTGGTTTGAGGCCTCTTCATTCATATTTGTGACACTCCATGATCCTATTAGGAATAGGTTATTTTGCACTTTTATAATAATCAGCCTGGTTGTTGTTGTATAACCATGAGTCAACCCATTCAAGAGGGTCAGGTCCTAGGCCAGATGTTGGCACAAATATGGCAGGTCCTTTATCTTTGTTCTTTTGTTGCCAATGCATATGTGGGACGAATTTAGGTCACCCAAAGGTTTTTGGATTATGAGGAAGATTGGCAATATGAAATGTATCATGAGTCACATACTCTCTTGGTCCATTATCTAAAATGGTGAAATGATTAGAAGCTTCAGGAGGTGGCATGTGGGAAAGGGAATCCAAGGTATTAGGATCTATGCAATTATCTATGGAAGGATCAATAAGTATATCCTTTCCTTTAACCTACTTGGAACTTGGATTTATGTCATACTAATAATTATAGCTTTGAAACTCAGCCTCAAGATGCTTGTAGTGTTCATATGGGTGTAAATCTCCAAGAATATTTACCTCCATCCCTGAGTGGGAAAACTTGGTACATTGATGTAGTGTTGACAGTACTACATGAATCTCATGTAACCAAGGCCTGCCTAGAAGTATGTTGTATGATAACTCAATATCCAACACATGGAAAAGTGTATCATTGGTTAAAGGCCCAATGATAACTAGAAAACTAATGGTGCCTTGGGACTCTCTTTCTTGATTATTATAGGCTTTGATAATTATTGTTTCTGGCTAGAGATTTGTCATTGTGTAGCCAAGAAGCTTGATAAGCTTGAGAGACACTATGTTGAGGCCAGATCCATTGTCTATAAGGACACGTTTCACTTTATGTCATCTTATATAAACTTATATGTATAATGGATTGTTATGGAGCAGACCAAAGGAAGACATATCGCTTTGGTTGAATGTGACTTATTGGGTTGGAGCTAGGTGTCCAACCAAAGCTTGGAATTTATCAGGGGATATGTCACTAGCAATAGTGGATTGGGTCAAGAACTCATTCAAGATGTTCTTGTGGATTATTGGCATCTACAACAAATCTAAGATAGAAATGTGTGTGGGTGTCTTTTGTAATTACTCCACAATATCAAACTTTTTATCTTGGTCAGTAATGAATGGTTTATTCTGAGGTTGAACGGTTGGTTGAATGATAGGTAAAGTGGCACATGGTTGTGGGCCTAGGATAGTAATCTTCAACCTCTAAGTTATGATTTCACAATCAGGATTAAATACTAGACCATTATTGCTAATTGCTTTCAAAAATGGTGTGGGACCAGATAGGACAAGTCTCAGTTGCCGATGCACTTTCATGTGGTCATGTGGCAAGAATGAGTTGTCGCTATAAGATCTAAAAGTAGAAGTCCTAGTTTGTTGGTTTGCCTGTATGCACTCCCAGGTTAAAGAAGGATTATCCATGTAAGTTGGTTCAATAGTATCATTTAGCAATGGTCTAGGTTGATTAGTGCTTAGTCTAGGATTAATAGAGATGGTATTAATGTTACCCCCTATAATATGACCTATAACCATATTGTAGTCATGTGCAACTGCATGGTAGGTTTGTTGGTTGTTACCACTCTGACCTTGGTTCTATCCATTATTTTATCATTATGGATTTTGCTACTGATTTTGTCAATTCTACTGGTTCAGCCTTTGATTTTGACACTATTGATTTTGTTGTTGTACTGGGCATTGTTATTGTTGCTAATTATTTTACTACTATTGATTGTTATGTCAGGGAAAGGGGTTTTGATAAATCTCAAGAGTTTGATTAGAAGTGGAAGCACCATTACTAATGTTATTTCCCCATTCTCCAACATATTCTCAATTAAATGTTTAATTTAGACACATCTTCATAGATTATGCCCATTGACCCGATGATAGTCATAAAATTCATTTTCACGGTACAAATCAGGGTAAGGAATACCTTGCAGATAATGCTTTGGTATAGGCCAACTAATCAAATTAGCAATGATAAGCTTATGAAAAACATATTCAATAGGTTTTTCTAGGTCACTAAAGACACAACGTGCAAGCATGGTTCTCTTAGGAGGAGGGGTTTGCAATGGTAAGGGCTACAATATTTGTTGTGTAGGTTTTGGTTGTGCTTGTGGCATTGGTTGGAGAGGTTGCTAGGTAGGATTAAGCTAAAAAGGTGATGCAAATGAGGTTTACATAGTTTGCATATGACAAGATTCGGTTACTCTATTTCCCATAACATTCCTATTGTAGTTGAATTACTTCGATCTTTCTTGATTATTGGCCTGTGTTGGTTTTGATTCTTGCATTTGATTGGGGTATTGGTCATTTCCCTAATTGGTACCTTGATTTTGATTAGTTGAATTGAGCTTGATGACTCCTTTGTTGATGAGTACCCTCTCAATCAACAAACCTTTATCAATGATCTCTTTGAATGTATACGCATATTATAATTTTAAATGATAGACTATCTCACTATGGAAATTTTTAGTAAATATTGTGGCTAATTGTTTATCTAGTAAACTATGGGTGAAACATCTTGTAAGGGCTCTCCATCACTATAAATAACTTGTAAAACTCTCCCTAACTTTTTGCTTTGCTTGTGTCAGTCTACTAATGAAATCTCATGCTCGAGATTATAGGAAAAGTGCTACATAAATTTATCAAAAAGATCATCAAAGTTTGTTACTAAAGAAACTTTAAAAACCACTCCAAGGCTTGTCCAGCCAAGCTCCTTAAAAACAACAACAAAAGGTATATGTCCTTATATGCCATTGGTTGACATGCGACAAAGAATTTGGTCAAATGAGCCTTAGGACCACCTTTCCCTTTGTATTTATCAAATTTTGGTGGTTCATATCCTAGAGAAAATGGTATCTATAAATACTCCATGTTGAATGGATAGGAACATACGTCATCCAATTTGAACTTTTTAGTTTGCTTCCTCGCTTGAATAGCAGTAATTACATCCTTCATTTGTTGTAATTATTGGGAGAGAAAACTTGAAGGGATATTGGTTTGAGGGAGAATGTTGGTTTGGGTAAATGGTTGAGAGGTCACAAGTGGGACACTTTGACCAGGGTATGATGGAGACACTTGTTAAGGTATATTGGCTTGGTTGGGGAATGGACCAGGAATACGCATACATGGATTAAGATGTACTAGAAATTGCACATTTGGTTGCATAATATTTTGGTTTGGGTTGGCGATAAAGGTTTGACTTGGAGGATTTTATGGTTGGGATGATGGGATATAACTATATTGTCCCTGTTGTGGTTGAAAAGGGACATGCTACCGACTAATCGAACCTTGTTGTTGAGTACGAACTTGTGTACCAAGATCTTATCTCTAGATTTGTGGCACATTTTGAACCAATGGTTATCTAGTAGGTACTTGAGAAACATGAAGACCTCCTTATTGCATGAATCCTTATGACGAAGTGAAAGTAGGTTGCAGATTCAACATCTATCGATGATCAATATTTGCACATTATTGGCTAGTCATTGCTTGGTTTTGAATTGGCATATTAGTTTGCGACTAAAGAGGTATATTTGTCGTTACCTGGTGAGGTGGAATATTAGTTGCTCCTAATTGAGGTGTCAATGTATTCATCCTTTATTGTGTTGATACACTAGACTATGTCTTTTGTTGTGAAATACTACTTGCTACTTGTTGAGGAGGAGTAGGATTTATCACATTCTGTCATTGAGGCATGACATTGGCCATTGTTTGATTACCTAATCTCATAAATTGTACACTTGAGGAAGCAATTGGTTGAGGCTAGGGTACAGAAACTCTTATTCCTTGGTATGATGATCTGCTCATGGGATTAACTATAGGCACATGTTGTTGGCTAGTTGTTTATGCGTTAGTACCACATTGATCAAGACTAAATGTTGTTTGCACATTATCCACTATGTTTGGCTCACTATTCAGTGTAGAAGTCAAAGACACTTCTCCAATAACTGGCATATGCATCAAGTTATCTATCAAAGTGGTTTGTACAAAAGAGTCAGAACTTAGATTTTATTATCCAGTTAATTCCATCAACACTCCTATTGAAGGTACTTGGTCAATGAGGGGCTTACTCACCATGTTCATCTGATTAAAATCACATGCTAAATTTAGGTAGGTTTGGTATGTTATTTGCATTTGGTCAAAGTGATCTTCTATGATGTTTTTACCTCGATTGGATATATTACGGTCTTGTTACATTATTTAAACTATAGCCATAGGATTCCTAGAAGAAGCCTATTGATCGTAAATGATCTTATGGGGTACTCTTACTAAACTTGGTAAATTTTCATGAGGGAAGTCTGTTGGAAACTTGGCCCCTAATTCTATGGATCTAACCAAAACCTCATCTTTGTTCTCTAACAAATGTCTCTCAAACAAAAATGGATCATACGTGGAAGCTATATCAGTAGAATATGACTGTTGAAGAATTGGCTCGTCCACTACAGGTATTGTAGCTAGGTATTGCATAGTTTGCTCTTGGTCCTGTTCTGTGTAAGGTGGTGTGTTAACCAAATAGTTAGCTAATGGGTCTTCGCTTTGTGCCCCTAATTGAGTATTATAAGAGGGATAAGAATCCATCTCATAATCAATGTTATCTGCATAGGGGCCTTACACCATTTATTCCTATGCAACTTCATTACTAATCCCTAGATTGTACATGAGTCCACTAGGAGTGTAGGAATACATGTTGGGATCCATAGTCAATGCTTTGTGATAAAAGGTCAAAGAGTTCTAAAAACTCTCAAAAAGATAGAATCTAAAACAAATGATGCCTTCAACTTGGTCTATATTTGTCAAAAGGATCAAAATGTTTATGCAAAGATTTGTGAGGAAACAAGCTAGCATAAAATATATAGCATTTCACTATTCACACAAAGATAAGCAAGTAAATGGAATAAAAATTTGAAATGCCAAACTCTAAGGTCGAAGTGTTTCAAATTAGTATAATCTAAGAATTTAAAATTTACTATGTCTTTTGGCCAAACACAGCATCAAAACCTAAGCTCAAACAAGGCATGTGCTAGGACTCTTGGCCACATGGTGTCAAAAGCTAGACTTTGAAAATAGATGAAAGTTTAATCTAACGGATTTGAAACACTTCTAACAAAGACTAGACATTTGATTCTTGGTCATGAACTTGATCAACTAGGAATAAGGTATTAAACAAAAGGCACTTTAGTAATAGTTTATTTTCTCATAAATAATGGTATAAAACTTGGTTCTTTTGACAAATAGGCTAGACAAAGGTGAATGGTATAATCATTTTAGACAAAAGATCATAAAAGTACACTTGAATTGGTCTAATTTTGTAGGAACAAATTTGGAACTCTATGTAAGAGGGTCTATGAAATAATATTCAAAATGTTTTGGGTAGCATAACGATGTTACACTACCCAAAATGTGTGATAAAAAGTTTGTTTCAAAAACTCTCTAAGGTAAAGACATTTTCCATAATTTTGATAGCATAACACTACTTTTGTTAACTCAAAATGTGGTGGTGTATAGACTTGAAGTGAAAATGTTTAACACAAAATGGCTTAAGTCTATCAAGTGATGATAGTGATTATGAGTCTTAAACGACCTTCAACCCAAATTGGAAATCAAACCTAAGTTCCCTCAAGTTTAATGCAAATGGCAAACCCACTTAACACATTAACCCTATGCACTTGTAAAGGTGTAATTCCGAATTTAGATTATAAGTGAAGGACTTAAACAACATTGGTAAAGGTCTAAACTTAATTAGGCAGCATAACTATGCCAAAGTGGATGATATGACTCTCAAGATTTTGATGAACTTATAACAAGGCAAATTGATGACCTCATGAAAACAACATAATGCCTCTTTCTTCAAAGGAAAATTTGGACTATGTGTTTGGTTTTGGATTATTTGTTTACACCAAGTTTTGACTCCAAACAAGACTTTAATCTAGGACAAGACCAACTAATTAACCATTCTTAGATCCTAAACTGACAAGGTTTCTTGGTATTGTTGGAATCCATCAATATACGTCATTTGAGAGGATTTTAAGTGTTCATCCAAAAGTAAATACATATGATATAGTAGGGTTTTTACAGCCCCCTTCTCTCAAATGACAATACTACGACATGGACCTTGAGGTGCACCTTGCATCAATAATACTTCCGTGGTAAGGGGGATTTGTCTAAGATCTAACAACTTTTTGAACAATCTAAGGGAATCAATTCAACAATGACTTTCATTATAAACAATGCAAAAGAAAAGCATGGATTTTGGGTCTGTATCACTTGGTTTGTTGCAAAAAGGTCTAGTTTTTTTTACAACCACTACATCTTGTTGTTCGCTCAGTGTAGTGTGATGTCCAAAGTGCCACTACATCCTATGTGCAACTCCAAAAGAGCCAAATGAAGTCAATGTCAGGAGGTGAAACCCCAGGTCAAAGCTTCTCTAAATAACTCATGTGAGGTAATGACATCACCCTCACAAGCTAAGTTTGCATGAATAAATAAAGCATAAAAATAGAAATACTTTAGGGTCATTTTCAAGGTCACCCAAACTTTGATGAGGTTTTGGTGAGTGCTTTAGACAACTTTCTTTCAAAGCCTTAAATTAGGTTATTTGCAATAAGAATGACGCTTTTGATTCCAAGGGTTCCCTATAGGGGACAAATGGAAGAGCATACAAGCAACATTCCTCTTTTTGCTAAACAAAATCTAACTAAACAACTATTGCAAACACAAATTGACAAGCGTGTTTAATTTTAAACCCAAAATGAAAGATTTGGTGGTGTTCATTTGACCACTTGGTCTTAGTTACAAACTTTGAAAACATTCACCAAAAACACCTAAATTCTTTGTTAAACACCAAAACAAAGTTCCTAATCAAATTTTAAGCATGCAAAAGTGATTTAAACATGTTTTGAGCAAATATCCTGCTTGGTCATGTAGCAAAATCATTAGCATGTCCTTTAGCTTTAAATCCCTTTTGAGTTTGAAACAATAAACTTTGAAAAAGTAGGTCTCAAGTCTATGTTTTTGGAAAAACATAGTGACTAATGTCGATTATTACCATCGACATCAGTTACGGCTAATCGAGATATAGCTGATGTCATTTTGCTGACTGATGTTGGTTAAGTTAGGTAATTGATGTCGATATTTTTTTCGACATTGGTTACTGAGTAAAAACTATGGCAACTAAAAATGGCAAAATAAAGTTAGAAAATTGATTTACAAGAGTTTTAAGAGCTCAAATAAATACTTTAAAGTTGCAAAAGGATATCCTTCATGTGTAGGATGCATCTTGTCCCACTGGATGTGCCATTATGTGATCTAGGAATTTGACTCAAGAGAGGATGGTTAGTATGGTGTTAGTTCCAAAATGAAAACAAACTGAAATAAACACACTAATAACATACCATCTCTAGGCCTAGACACTAGGGAGAGCTTATTTAACAAAAGCAAATGACAAACACAACTAAAAATTAAGGAATGAAAACACAATAATTTCTTCACCTTCCTTAGATGCTCCAAATGCCTTTGTAGTGGTGGCTTGCTCGGCTTGTGCTCATGAAGTCCTTGATAATAGAAACTTGGCTACCTCCATCTCTCCTTAGCTCCTTTGGCTTGTGGCTTGGCTTGTCTTGGAATCAATTTGGCATGGTAACACTAGTTGCTTGAAGCTTTTAAAACCATTTGAGCGTTATAACTTTGCATAATCAAGACTTAGAAATGATGTTGTGAGGCCTCTTATTTATAGATTTTTGGATTTGATCAGAATCAACCTCAATTGTACATCTCAAGATTGAGATGTGTGGTTGAGGATTAATTCAATTTTTGGAATTAAGTTTGTAATTATCCTCATCATGGCATTGGAAGAAGGGGCAATTAAGAGGCATGGAGGGCATCATGGAAGGCATTGATGAGGCATGGGAGGCATGAATCCTGATATTTATAGCATTTGTGGCCTAGGGATGTCTTCCCAAGAAATAAGGTCACTTGATGATGCAAATATTCCATATTCCTTTCCAAAAATAAGCATTCAACAAGTTTCCATGGAATGTTTTATTATGCCTTGATTTGGGTTAATTAGCTCTTAAGCATGATTAAGCACTTTGTGCACAAATTACTCAATTTGATCAAAATGCCTTGTTATTGGTCGTAAATTTGAATGGATTGGAATTAGAAGTCCATGTCAGATGTGTTGGATGTGTATTCCCATTTAGAATGTTTCCAAAAACAAATCATAAAGGCACATGTCTTGTGCAAAAGATTTGATAACGAAGAGCAATCTAGAGCACCCATGTGTAATTTTAGCATTTTGACTCAAAATGATCTGATCAAAGTTAGTTGGTCCATAAATTGCATTACCCTATTTAGGGATACCCTAGCCAAAATTGGCACTTGCATATGTCAGTTTCACATCATTTAGCATGTTTTAGTGTTTTTAGGCCAAATTGTGTGTTTTAGGTGGAAATTGGACAAAACCTTGGTTGGAGGTTATGAATGGCCAGTTTTAGGTGTCTACATGTCCCATTGGTTGTTGCTTCTAAAATATATCATTTAGGGATGGTTTTAGCATCGTATGGTCCCATTTTGTTCCTCAATAATTTTTGATGAGATATTTTAGGATTTTTTGCTGCTAAATATTTTTATGAGATTTTAAAAAATTGTATTTAAATCATCAATTAATACTATTGTAATTTATTAGTTTTGGAGAGGGATTATTGGAACTATTTAGATTTAACTTAAATTATTGTAATTTACTAGAACAAGCACATGAACATAGCCTACTCCAACAATAAGAGGTCACCAATTTGTCAACTCTCACGTAACACCCCACCTAGCCTCACCTTGGCTTAGGCACATGGTCAAGTACTAATCGGGGTTGGACCCATTGTTATATCATTTATTTATGACTTTTATATTTTTTTGATGACATTATATTGGATCATGAAAGAAGAGATATTTAATATTGTCATAATGAATAAGCATTTGATTGATGTACTTTTATTTTTTTCTCTTCCTACCATAGAGGTATTGTGATGAGTTTGGTGTATGTGCGGGAAGTAGGGTTTCCTAAAGAGTTGATTTCCTATTAAAATAATGATTCTAAGATGAGTTTGTTGGGTTTTTATATAGTCCATTAGAGTGTTATCTGAGTCGACATAACACAAGCGAGATCCTCAACAAAGGACATCTATAGTGAGCATGGATCTTAAGAGGGGATTGGTGATGGGATTCACCCTTATGAAGTTTGCTTATATGACATGTTGGATGCCTTGTAATTATCATTTATACCTATGTGAAATAAAAACAAGATGATGATATGGTTAATGAGGACCATTATCCATGTGTACATGGAGAAGAAAAAAAATATCTTTGGGGACCATAAATGACTTGGTGTCATCTATGGAGAATAAGATAATTAGGGAACTATTAAATAAAATCCATAGTGGTTGGCAAAAGCTTTAAGGTATGTGCATGGAGTCAAGGGATAATTATATGGATATTTCCTAGAATGCATATGCCTTATAGACATAACACATAGTGTTATGCCCATAATGTGTACTCATTATTTGAATTTTAGGTTTGAGATATCAATCCATAATGCATACACATTTTAATGTTAATAATGTGTACATGTTATAAGATGTATGCATTTTGTATAAGAAACATGTAAGCATTCCCTGTATTGCAAAAAAAATTGAATGCCACTTTATAAATTCATTTCACTTTTCTACTCTACTCATTACCCTAATGTGATAGTGTTTTGCCTATGGAAAGCCCAAAAACATTGCCAGATCTTTGTTGGAAAGACCAAAACCTCACTAAATCGATGATGCCACTACACAGAGGAGTAAGTGATAAAAAACTAACCCTATTAACCTTAAAATTTAGAATTTTTTTTATTTACATTATTTAATTGGTAAATTTAGTGTTTTAAATAGCCCACTCAAGTGCAAGTGTTCAGCATGCTAACCTTCCACCTAAAACTCCTAACCCTTTGCCTAACCCTCCTATCCCTCCTAAAGCTACATAAGATCCCCCAGACAGTCAGGAGGATTTAACCCAATGAGTAGAGGTACTTAAAAGTGTGCTTAATTATCAAATATAATTATAATTTGGATGTTTTACATGTACCATGATACCACACAATATAGAGTTTCACATTACCCACTCTCACTAATGGACCACTCCATCTCCATATCCATCTCTATTTTTCCCTCCTCATTATCATTATTATTCTTACCAACATAGCCTAATCCTTCAAATATAGACTTAATATAAACATTCATATACATTTTAAGTAGTAAAACAAACAACCTCCTCGTTTAAAATGGTTGTAGAGGAGAGATAATGACAATGATTGCAAATGATGATAATACAATGAGTAGAGATACTTAAAAGTGTGATTTATTATCAAATATAATTATAATTTGGATGTTGTACATGTACCCTATTACCATACAGACCAGAGTTTCACATTTCCCACTCCCACTAATGGCCCACTCCATCTCTATCTCCATCTCCATCTCACCCTCTTCATTATCATTATTATTCTTACCAATACCATTTGATCCTTCAAATATAGACTTAATATAAACATCCATATCTATTTTAAGTAGTAAAATGAACAACTTCATCATTTAAAATGGTTGTAGAGGAGATAGAATTATAATGATTATAAATGATGATAACACAATGAGCAGAGGTGCTTAAAATTGTGCTTAATTATCAAATATAATTATAATTTGCATGTTGTACATGTACCATGTTATCACATAGTCCAGAGTTTCACATTAACCAATCCTACTAATGGCCCACTCGATCTCCATATCCATCTCCATCTTGCCCTCCACATTATAATTATTATTCTTACCAATATCGTCTGATCCTTCAAATATAGACTTAATATAAACAACCATAACCATTTTAAGTAATAAAACAAACAAATTTTTCATTTAAAATGGTTGTAGAGGAGAGGGAATGACAATGATCACAAATGATGATAACACAATGAGCTAGGGTACTTAAAAGTGTGCTTAATTATCAAATATAATTATAATTTGGATGTTGTACATGTACTTGTACACAAGGTGAAAAAGTGAAAGTTGCCAACATGTTTGTGCATGGTTGGAGATCTTGAGTCTTTGGGAGCACTCCAAAGTGATTCATACCTTTTTTAAGGTCATATTCAATGCCTAAAATAAGCCTAATAGTTATCAAAAGAGCCATGCCATGTCGTTTAGGCCTCCAAAGTCAATTATCAACAATGAAGTGTAATGTTTGACCATTGATCCACATTTCATAATTTTAGATGATTGAAAGTCATGTGATAGTGGGAATAATATAATTGGTCATATTATATGTAAAATCTTACTAATGATGAATATTATATGCAAAATCATATTATACGCAAGTATTGCAGAAGCACACAAAGAATGTCTATGGAGACAAATTTCTTGACTCGAGAAAAAAATGTCCATTGAAAATTAAGTTTTTGTCTATACTACATACAACACATACACATTATGGTATAAAAGGTACACATTATTGGTGTTGTGTCTCTATGTCACCATGGTAAACCATGTTATACCATAATGCAAATGTGTTCCATCATAACATGTACGTGTTATGGTATAATGCATACACATTATTGGATTGCACGCATATGTGTAATGCATATGCATTGTAAGTTTGAGATAAAAATCTCAGTCTTTTGGCTCAAAAATGGCATGGATTCTTGAGCCAAAGGCTTGGACCTATCAATTTATAGCCAAGTCTAAGAGCTTTGATAGTAAACAACAAATTCAACTTCCATCACCAAATACACTAGGAATTTAAATAACTAAATTCAAAAAATTATTACCATGATGATGAGCATGCTCTCCTCTTTTCAAATATACATTTTTTATAATTTTTGGACTATTTTAAGGTTACAAACTATGTTGATTTCTAACTATAGATTTTTTAGGCCACCACATGCCACAAATATACATGACTATACATGTTAATGTAATTTGTTTTTAGTTCATCGAAGTGAATATATATATATATATATATATATATATATATATATATATACATATATATATATATATATATATATATATGGTCACAAACTAGGCCTAATTCTACACACATTAAAAATAATCCATTTTTAATTTTTTTTTGAGTTAGTTAGGGGGCCACACGACCAGTTGTCCAATTTTTAGGATCTATTTACTTAAAAAATTAATAATTAAAAAATATGCATTGATAAAAGATAAAAATATATAGGTCACAAACTAAATATCTTATCTAAATATTCACCAAAGGGTTTCAAATAATATTAAATGATGTTAAAAAAAGGGTGGGCCACACGGTCATTTATCCACTCTATTTTCTTGAAAAAAATAGGAGTTCCTATTCAAATTTTAGATGTTTGACCTAGTTATACTTAATCATTTTTTATTTATTTTTTAAATAGTGTTTTGAAAATGATACTTGAAGTGTTACAATTCATGTTCTTATATAATTTTCAAATTTTGAGTTTAGTTATTTCAAATTATCTACACAAGTTCAGTTTTCTAAAATTTTAGGAAAATCATGTCCACAAGTAGCCCCTTTTATCCCCCAACTTTGTGCACTTACCCAAGTGGTTGTCAGTAATAATCACCCTTCTAAAGTAAGAAATAGAAGAATGTATGCTACAGGACTATATTTTTTTTAATTAAAACCCTTGTTAATGAGTATGGTGTTTGAGAATAGATTGAGAAAGTATATAAAGTTGTTCTAAGACTAATAACCCCTATAAAAGCACTCTAGAACCTTGTCACAGAATATACAAGATCAATCAACCTTGGGCAAGCTCCAATTAATGTTTGTGAGGTTAATCCAAGGCTTATAAGATTGTACTAAAGAGACAAAATTTTGAACTTTTGTAAGGATTGTACTGTAAAGCTTTCGAATGATTAATCATGTAGGTAGATTCCACTTGCATCAATTAGATGTAAGTCCAAGAAGATGATTCCTATCAACAAAATAATAGTCTCATTAGTCTATAAGATCAATATAAGAATCTAATACAAGACAAGTTAGATAGACAAATCTCTAAGAGGGATAAGAAACCTAATTAAGAGTATAATCTCATTGGTCTTGTAAGATGAATCTAAAAAGGGTAAGGTTATTGAGACAAGGTTAGTGAGAGCAAACATAAAAGAGGTGATTGCAGACTTATAGTTTGAAAGCTGAATCAAACCTTAATGAATGAATCCTACTGAGGGTTAGTAAATCAAGAATTGGTCATTGAAAGGAACCTTAAATACAGATTGAGGACAAATCTTAAGTACAAAAGTGGGTTGTGGGCCTAAATATCTTGGGATAGGTAAATGGTATTAGACCATTTGTCATCAGTAAGTATCTAGTTCTTTATCCCAAAACTAGTCATTGGAGTGACTTTTAAATTTATGAATTAACAACCACTTTCTAGTATTGAAGTACTTATTTTGGTCATTTCACATTATCATTTTAGTGTTGGAGTATAATTGTCTTAGGTTTTTATGATTATACCTTTGGCTTGTAAATTTATTCAATATCTCCTCGCGTCTCTATGGATCTTAACCTCAACTCGCATTCTTAAGGCTCTATCCCCACTTTAAAATGTTTTCTTGCTCCATATACAACTTCAACCTTCCTGCTCTATCAATTTTTTAAGAAAGAACTCAGAATTATGTCTTTTAGGCTTTACACATAACCTAAAGACTGATGTATTAGATATAACATGAGGTATAGAGGTTAATATTTATTGAAAACATAATGAAAATTTCACACATAGACTACCTTACCTTCTCAAAGGGTTTCAAACCCTCAATAGATTGTCTTCACTTAATAGACTATTTTTGGTGCTTCTTAGCTTAAAAATGGCACTGCCAACACATCCAAAAGGGTGGATAACATCAAGTACTAGGTTATTGGTTTCCCATCACATCTGATTGACAAACCCACCACCCATTTTGGGCTCAAGAATGCCCTTCCCAACATAAGAAAAATGTAAATTTTTAACCTAGCTTCATACATGCATAAAATGGAAACTATAAGTCATATGAATGAATTTTAAGATCCATAATATGTATGTGAAATCCATATAATTTCACCAATTATCAATTTGGTAAAAACTTATAGAGCAATAGGTGGCACAAGTTGAAGTAATAGGTCCTAAAATTCAACTTTTTGGTAGTGAGGAGACAATTTCTTGAGATCCAATTGGCATTTCTACCCCCAGGACCCCCAAGTGAAAATGGATTACTCCAAGAACATATAGATAATAAAATTACATGTACTCCAATGACCATGACTTCCATGTACACTCGAATCACATTTTCACTACTATTCAAGAGTGTGGAAATAATACCATCAAATGTTATCAAAGTTGAAACTACAGTTGGAGAACTCCATTTTCAGTGTTCCTTAGCTAAAAAATAATGCTATTAACATGTTTTAAGGGGCTAATAATTTCCATAAATAGGTTATTTTCCTCCCATCATTATTGATTGACAAACCCACCACCCATTTCAGGCTCAAGAATGCCCTTCACAACACAAAAAAAATGCAAATTTTTAGCCTAACTTCAAACATGCATTAAATGAAAACTCTAATTCATACAAATGAATTGTAAGATCCATCTTGTGCATGTGAAATCCCTTTAATTTTACCCTAGATCAAGTTGGTATAAACTTATACATCAATATGTGGCACAAGTTGCAGTAACGGGTCCTAAAATATAACTTTTTTGTAGTCAAAAGACAACTTCTTAGGCTCCAACTAGCATTTCTACCTCCAAGATAACTAGGTGCAAATCCATCACTTTGAGCATGTATAGATAGAAAAAAAAATGTGATCCAATGACCATGACATCCAATTCCATCTGAAATCATATTTTCACTATTATGGAGCATAAAAACATTGACAACACATGTTGTCAAAGTTAAAGTTATAGTTGGAGAACTCTATTTTTCATGCTTCTTAGTTAAAAAATGGCACTACCAACACATATAAAGGGGTGGATAACATCAAGGACTAGGTTCTTGTCCTCCCATCATGCCTTTTTGACAAACCCACCACCCATTTTGGGCTCAAGAATGCCCTTCCCAACACAAGAAAAATTTATATTTTTTAGCCTAACTTTAGACATGCATTAAATAGAAATTGTAAGTCATATGAATGAACTATAAGATCCCTATTATGCATGTGAAATACCTCTAATTTCACCCTAGATCAAGTTTTTAGAAACTTAGAGAGCAATATGTGGTACAAGTTATAGTAATGGGTCCTAAAATGTAACTTTTTGGCAGTGAAGAGACAACTTTTTGGTAGTGAAGAGAAGACATATTGTGTCCTGAGTATTGGCTTCATCAGGAGTAGGAAGCCTTATGTTGTTGTGGTGAGCACTGGACTGGATATTCCCAAGTAGTATGAGTTGAGTGGTTCATGTCAGAATCTTGATTAGAGAATTGGTCTATGGAGAAGTGAGAGTCACTTCAAGTGTTGCAATATGCTATGGAGGATCAGATGTTAACAAAGTCAGTCAAGGTAAAGAAATTTTAGTAGTAAAAGAAAACTTCTATTGGGTTTGTGTCAAGGCAATAGAGGCCATGGTTAGAACCTGGATGGAAGAATACTTAGGTGTGGTAAAAGCCTGTGTATATTGACTTCAAGTGGGAGTATGTTAGGTGTGAAGTCATTATTCATAGTCACTACTCATAGTCACTATTCATGGTGATGTGGATGCTTAGTGATATGGCTAGTTGGTGATGTGTCATGGCCCACGATGGGTGGTATGACACATAGATCATATGTCATATTGAGAATATGAGGAGAGAGAAGTAAGACACATTTCTCCACTTAGTCACATGTGTTGGCTTTTGTGGATGCATATGAGGACATGATGATAGTGGATCTCATGATTCCATTTAGGCATGTGCTTGTGGGGTGAAATTTATCTATGGGTTCCTATTAAATGAGGTCAAAAGTTAGGAATCTTTTAACTCATGTGAATGCACATGGGAAAGTGGGGGATAAGGATCATTATGCTAAATTGAGGTCACATGTGAAGTGGGACGTAACACTTTGGAGTGCACATGGAATGGTCAAGGGGGCATCATGACATGCCAACAAAGCTTGACTTGGCACATGGGGCAGACATGGTTTCCTATTCATGAATAGTGCACCCACTTTAAGGATGGCACATTTTCTCCTCTCTTTATTATTCTCTCTACATTTTAAATGCTATTAATAACATAAGCTCTCCCTTTGTAATTCATCCTATTAGAGGATCCATGCAAGATTGTGCTTGCATGCTTGGAGGTTAGATCCTAGAGACATTGTTATGCTTAGTTCACAACCTGAATGCTTCATGTGTAAGCATTGAGTGCTTGGTTGTTATCACTAAAGGAGTTATTGGAGAAGATGTTATAGAAGAGTATTTATGCTGAGATTAATATGAAGTCTGGAAGCTATCATTTTTTTCATGGTTTTTTCCCTTGCATTTAATAAGGGTTTTCCACATAATCTCTTGTGTAATGTATTCCCTTTTGTCTCTTATTTTATAGCTTGTTTTTCTGCATTATTCACTTACAGAGTAGGATATAACTTATTGATCCTAACATGTAATATCATAGCTATTTTTTTATTAACATTGAAGCACTCTTCTAGAGTATTGACTATGTAGGTAGCAACCTCTGATAGTGGGGTCTTTGGCGTTAGCTTGATACCGTGTGCCCATTAATCCATCTTTCCCTAAGGTCAACATGAAGATGAAGAACAAGGATTTTGCAAATTCATAAGGAACGAAAATCCATGAACTAAATCTGAATGCACCAGAGTAAAGGTGAAGTCAAACCTAGAAGCATCCATGTGGTTGCATTTATTTTTAATAATTATTCTGTACAAGACACTCACATCGAACCTGAACAGTAGCATCGATGTAATCATCCTAGGCTAATGTTAGTGTCTAGAGCTCTGGAAGTCTCAGATCTAGAATCTAATGATTATTATATAACCATATCCTAGCTTATTTCTTACATGTTCAAGATCCAACACTATGTTAGAATCATAACCAACTAAGTATATTACTTCTTTGTTATTTCCATTCATAGGTTAATTGTACTTTCTATATTTAGTCTATACTCAATATTATAAATTCAGTGTATGCTTATATATGAGTTTAGCACTCAATTGACCTACTATAGATCTGATTTTCACCCTTGTGCATTATCAATTATATATTCTTAACCCTTATACTAAAAATGATAGAAAATCCCCCTTATCACAAATTTTCAGTGTAATTTTCTTGTGACCTTTACTATGCCCATTTGTAGAATGACATACATCAACCTTTCATAGGTTACAAGATTCTAAAATGCATGGAATGCACATGATACATGGGGTTGCCTTGTGTTTTTAATGTCTTGTGGCTTCATGAGAATTATGTGAGTAAAGTTATAAACTGAGCATACTTTTTATCATATGTTTTAAATAAACATAATAAACATACTTGTTATCATATGTTTTAAATAAAACATGAGGTGATCTTCACGTATGCTAACCTTGAGGTTCATGTTGTATCCATATAACTAATACCAAATATAATATTCCAATAATACTTTGCAATACATTTTATTTTTTGAAATTAAATTGTTAACATCATTGTAACCCTTTTTATATATGTCTATGTCAAATACCATGCTAGAATTATTGTCAATGTTTTTTGGCAATAGTGTTGATGTTTGCTTATATTGATATAATATATGCAATAAACATGGTATCTATGTTGTTTGTTTTTATATTATGAGAAATATATAATTAGATTCATGTTTCACATTCTCATATAAATTTATTTTCACCATCATGGTATAATATAAACAATGACTAACCAAAATTTATACCAAATTTTGCCAAAATAAATAAATTATGATTTGTTTTACAAAATTACAATATGCTCTCAATTTGAAAGTGAAAGTTTAAAATTCATACACATTCAAAGGTTTATATCAAATTCATTTCATCAAAGCAAAGACATATTGGATTATGGACTATAATGCAAGGCATTTGACATCTACAAGTGGTAATTGACATTATTTATATTTTGCTATGAGAAGCATTGTTATTGCAACACTAACGTCAATATGAAGAATTTATTAAATGTATGTAAAGTAATGAGTACATGACATCATAATTATTGGTTGTAGGCCACATATATAATGTGTTTATTGAGTATACTTTATATATATTTAAAGGTGTGAATTATAATAAATGTTTTACCCTAATTTAGTTTTACAAACCTTAATATGGAGTGAATATTGAACTGATGTTTCCCTTATGAAAGTAAAATATTGAAATTGATTGAAATGATAAGATAAGTGGCATATGATAAATATATTAAGTATAACAAAGAGATGAGTACTTAATTTTTTTAGTTGATTATTTGATTTTGACTATATTCTAGTAGTGGAAAATAAACTAAAATAGACCTATGATTTATACGGTTCAAGAAGTATGTTTATGTATATGTAGGGTCAATTCTATAAAATCTAGGTGAGTATTGATTGTCTTGATATTGATTGGAAAAGAGAGGGTATACAACCATATGGTCACCTTTGCCTATCTTTTAAAGCTATGTATATGCAATGTTGAACCCTGATGATACACACAACTCCAAAAATTAGACTCCTTCACTTTGAAACCCTAGATGTGCATGTGAGGGATAGAAACATACAAAAAGAAGGAAGGTGTAATGGGTTAAGCTGACCCCAATCATTCCCATTCTATGATTGACTACTACTTATGTATCTGATACTTTGAGGAGGGAAATCAAGCCACACATATTTCTCCCACTTATCATGATTATGAAATTATGCTCCTTCACTATATTTATAAAACTAATGATTTGGATTTAATACTTGATAATGGTTATTTTAACTTAGATTTAGTATACTTTAGACTTGGATTGTGACTATATCTAGTGAATGGCTCACAATTCGAGAATAATAGGGTAGATTTTCTCAATGTACAATAGTGTATAGATGTGTACTAAATAAGTTCCAAGTCCCCTATTAAGTGAAACCTTTGATTTGTATATATATGAGTCCAATTGGGTAATTTCTCATGCCATTGACATGATAGGAAGATGGGCCAACCCTAATAAAAGGTTTGATTTTGAAAATTATCCATTGCTAGGAGAGTGTCAATAACAAAAAGCTTAGGTCGTTATTAATTAAAATTATTAACCAAACTTGACAGTAGTGACCTATGCATAGGTGGACTAAATTAAGGATCTAGGGATGTTTGTGTAGGATAGTATGCAAGTTTGATATAGACAATGAGTTCTTGTAGGTGTGTAATGACAGAATGTAAGGGTCAAACTCATAAGATAACATGTAAGTGTGAGAGAGTGATGGATTAGAAACATGTTTATGCAGTCAAGTTATGCATTGTAAATGTATGTCAAACTTGTCATTTACAAGTACTTAATACTAGATTTTAGTACTTATAAATTCCCCTTTTTATTCTAGTAATACAATTACTAGAGTAAAATGATAAGCTATATCTAAGTGTGTGCAATGCACTTTGTCTTTGGTATGAAGTTCCAAATGTGCAGGTAACTAAAAAGAAAAACATGAAATAAACATATGTAGTTAATGTCCATAGATTTGAGTTTGAAATTTGAATTTGAATTTTTAAAATTAAATAGCAAAGAAAGAATATGCATGCGTATTGGTGAAGACCATGTTACCATTGCAACTTGTTGGAGATGTTGATTCTATGTTGAAGCATTGGAGAATTTTATGCTTCCTTGGTGAAGTACATAGAGAGTTAGGGTGCGTGCACCCTAAATTTATATACCTATGTTGGCCTTTGATTTGGGAAGAAAACATGTCCCAACCCTCACAAATGTGAGGAGAATTACATAATGTACTAACTCAAATAACTATGTAGGAAGGAAAAGGGAAACCATATAATGTGTTCACTAAAATAATTTGAATCAACCATTGTAGATGTCTAATAGATTTAATTGTATAATTTCACTTTAGTTTACTCAAGTTCATTCCATGCAAAAAAAATACATGGTCAATTTGGAATTAGGCTTGAAATAGGATAACATTGTCCTAAATCAAGTTATTAATTGCATCAATTAACTAATTGGATCAATTTGTGATAAAATTAGGGATAATTGAACCCCAACTCAAATCCTATTATCATAATTAAGTTTAAGGGGCTCAAACTGGTCCCAATTAGTTTTGTGGTTAAACCAATCAACTATTTGGTTCATTATGTGATAGCATTGGGGTTGATTGATACTCAAATCACATCCTCTATAGTCACAACTAAGTTTACAGCACTCAATTTGAGACAAATTATATCACTAATTACACCAATTGACTAAATGTCTCAATTTATAATGGAATCAGAGTTAATTTGACCCAAAATGCCCTGATATTGTCATACTTAGGCTTAAGGTGCTCAAATCAACCCCAATTCCATATGTGATTTAACCAATCAATTTTTTGCTTAAATTTTTGATGAAATTTAGGTTGATTTATCCCCAAATAACATCCTCTATAGTTATAATTATGTATATAATGGGATTAATTTGGTCCAAATAACATCAATAATTGCATCAATTTACCAATTGGCTCAATTTAGCAATTGGCTCAATCTATGATAAAATTAAAGTTAGTTGAGCCCCAATCACATCTTATAGTCATAGTTAGGTTGAAGGGGTTCATTATGTGATGACATTGGGGCCAATTGAGCCCTAAGTCACATCGTATATAGTTCAAATTAGGTTCACATGGCTCAAATTTTGTAAAATCATGCAATTTATTGTATGAATTGACTAATTGGCTCAATCTATGATGAAATCAAACCTAATTTAACCTCAACTCACATTCTAAATTTGTATTCAGGTTCAAAGGGCTCATATTGGCCTCAATTACATATGTAATTGAACCAATAAATTCTTTGGTTCATTTTGTGATGCAATTGGGGATGATTGAACCCTAAATCATGTCTTATATAGTTATAATTAGGATTGAAAAGGGATGAACTTGGCCCAAATCACATCTCTAATTAAACCAATTAACTAATTGACTCAATCTATGATAAAATTGGTGACAAATTAAGATCCCAATCACATTTTATATTTGTAGTTAGTTTGAAGGGGCTCAAATTGGCCCCAATTACCTCCATGATTGAATGAATTGACTATTTGGTTCATTATGTGATGACATTGGGATAAATTGAGCACCAAATGACATCATATACAATTAAAATTAGGTTGACATGGCTCAATTTTTCCTAAATCATATAATCAATTAACTAATCAACTCAATCGATGATGAAATTGGAGATAAATTTGTCTCAAATCACAGCCTATAGTCATAGTTAGTTTCAAGGGCCTCATATTGTTCCCAATTACCTCTATAATTGAACCAATTGAATATATGCTTCATTGTGTGATGACATTGGAGTTGATTGAGGCCCAAATCACATCCTAGATTCAATCAAAATTGCATCTATCATTAAACTAATTGATTCTTTGGTTCATTCTCTGATTAAATTGGGGTCGATTGAGTCCCAAATCAAAAATTATGGTCATAGTTAGGTTTATGGGGTTAAAATTGGCACTAATTACCTCCATGATTGAACCAATGAACTATTTGGTTTATTATTGATGACATTGGGGTCAAATTAGCCCCAAATTACATCTTATATTATCAAAATTAGTGTCACAAGGTTCAAACCAACCCAAATTGTATCACTTATTACACCAAGTGAGTAATTGGTTGAACATGTCATGAAATTAGAGCTAATTTAGCCCTAAATCACAACCTATAGTTGTATCTAGGTTCAAGGGGTTCAAATTGGCCCTATTTGGTTCCATTTTTAATAATTGACTCCTTCCATTTCGTTTGTGAAAACATTAGAGTTGTTTGAACTCTGAATCACATCCTATATACTTAAAATTAGGTTCACAAGCTCAATTTAGTTCAAACCACATTACTATATTAACTATGTCATTTGTATAGTAGTGTATATATTGACATACATAAATTTTATAAAAAATGATATGCACTACGAAAACACTGTATACATCTTTGTGTATGTTTTTAGTGATCACAAATCACATGAAATAAATACATTGTATGTTTATAGTGATAAAAAATTACATTAAATAATAAAAATAGAAGTGTGTACAAATTATACCATGTATACACATTTTTGCTTTGTATAATTTTAAAACATTCATAGAGGCTCAAAAATAGTTTGGACTCCTGAACCTAACACCCAAACTTGAATTCACAACTGAATCCATGTTTTTTACTGAAAATATCAAATCCAAATTCTGCCATGATAAACACTATGATTTTCATTGAGATATTTCCTATAAATATTGCTATGACATTGACCACACTCTCCTCTTTCCAAATACATAATAATAATTATTTTTTTACTATTTTAAGGTTTCCATCTATATTGATTTATATGTATGTATTTTTTATGCCACTATATGCCATATATTTCTATTTTTTTAAATGTATCTTTTGGTTTTGCTCATTTCAATGTAAATAAAATTACATGGTTGCAAACTAGGCCTATTCTATACACATGTTTAGAAAAATATGTATCATTTTTTTTTAAGGTAGTTAGGTGGGGAAGGGTATACGGTCGACTATTCATTTTTTAATGATTTTTCAAGGTCTATTTACTTGTAAAATTAATTAAAAAAATATGAAATTTTTGAAATAACATGTAGATTAAAAACTAGATGATCTTATCTAAATTTATACTAAAGAATTTCAAAACATACTAAATGATGATCAAAAGATGAGTGTGCACGTAATTGACTATCTACTATGTGTTTCTAAAAAAATAGGAGTTTCTCTATGAATTTTAGATGTTTGACCTACTTATACTTGACCCTTAAAAAGAAAATAGTAGTTTATAAACTAGACTCAAAATGATACAATTCATGTTCTTATATCATTCTCAAATTGGGAGTGTAACCATCTCAAATAATATATACAAGTTTAGGTTTCTTATTTTTTCAGGAAAAAAGGTGTTCACTTAAGACCCCCTATTGTCCCACTAATTACCCACACTTACCCACATGCAAAAGGTACATGGCAGATGCATAAATACACTTCACAGTTGAAAGTTTCAATGCATAATACAATACAGTTTGAAGACTTTGGAAAATACTGTAACAATGGTATCTATGAACTTCAACATCAAATTTTTTTTGTGCCTACATAAATTAATCAACATCCACCTAATTTATTTGATCTCCACACTAACATCGTCTACGATGAAGGCATTTATTTTCTATTCAAAGTTTTTCAAATGTATTCTCTACCAAAGTATTTTTATGTATTGCATGAGGCCACTAATACATGTCCTAGACATAATGACTAATGTTACAGGCAGTCCTTGGTGATTGGAATAAAACACTAGCAATGTGTATAATTGAAACTACACCAAAATATAAAACATGATTCAAATTATAAGTTCGCAAAGATCTATACCATATACTACTTTTTCAAGAGTTAGAAGCATACCTTCATTCCGTTTGTTCCAAATGTTGAATCAATTGCCACTAAGCTATCATTTCCAAATTTCAATAACTAATCCAACTTTTGTGGGATTTAGATGCCCAATATCAAGGGCATTTATCAATCCTCATTAGTGCCTTAGTTATTGTCATGTGGCATGACATCAATATCCATAAAGTCCTCAAGTCTATATGGACACCGATATCTACACATATATTAAAAACTTATTAGGTACACACACGTTGAATGTTAGTGTTAAAAACACAACATAAGAACATACAATTATATGCACACTTACTATCTTAAATGGGAGGCTACTTACATGACATATTTTAAATTATTGTTGATTCTTGTTTGCTTGCTATGAATAAATAATATTTTTTTGCACGATGTGACACATAAAATTTTTTGGGGTAAAATTTCTTATTTAATTCACTTTTAATGAAGTCGTCAACTTTATCACTCTCAACCCAAGCAACCCACATGTCTTCCCCATTATGGTCAAGAAAATTTTCTCTTTTCAAATCGTAGCATCCAAACAAAGCCTTGCTTGTGTACTGAAATGGAAGGTGTACAATTTGATCCTACCTTCCTGCCATAGGATCCAACCTATAAGAAAAATGTTTTATTAAACCAATAGAAATTAAACATTGTAACTTCTAGAAAAATGCAATATATGAATAGTTATGATATAATAACACCTACAACATTGATGAACTTTGGATCTATTCAAACAAATAATTGTGACATTTGAATAACAAATAAATTTGAAATAGTTAATAATTAGTAGTGTGATTTAGGGTCTAAGTGACAACGGAATCATAATATAATTACAAAAAGTTTAAGTTGAGGGAGGAGGTGAAGAGGGAGGCCACACATCTTGTGGAATAATAAAAGCCCCTCTCCATGTGTAATATGGCCAACAAGTTTGATAAAATCTAGGTTGTTATTGCCAAACTCTTTGATAAATTAACAACCATTCCCTCTTTCTTTATTTATTTTTTCTATTACCTTTATAGTTTTACTTGTTTTATTCCCTCCATGCGATCAACATATGTATAATATACTATAAATATTATAATTGTTTCATCTAACACATCTTCACACTCATTGAGATTAATCTCCAAATAAGTTACTAATCAAACACATTATATTGAAATAACCTTTGCCAAATTATTTATAGCACATCATTAGGTTCCTTAAGAAAGTTGAAATAAAAAACACATTTTATAGTCAAGTTTATTTTAGAGTGTCTTTGAAACAAAAAAATATGATTATTATAACCATCCCAAACTCTTTACTAGTACGTAAGTAGGGGAACAAACTTATAAAAGTGTATTTATATAAATAAACATTTTATAGGCTAAGTTTTAGATTTAACAATATCTACCTACTAGTGTATTCATTTGGCAACAAAGCATGTGGACTCTACATCCACCATAATATTTCATGTCTTGTCAATGTTGTCAATCTTATCAAACTTGATATTTATAATCTAGCTTTGGATCCTCAGTGTGTGAAGTGAAGGGAGTAATAAGTGTCGTAATAGGGTTATCACACCATCAAATCCTTGTTTAATGCCATGAAACATTTTTTTGTGGATTTGAATGCTTTCACTTGAATTTTGTGTGTTTTGATATAATTGATTAAGTTTTTACTTGAACTTAATGCATTAAAATAATTGGTTCACATTTGAATTGAAATAAATAAATATGTCATCCATGATCAAATGAAAAAATACTAAACATACTTCACTACAGAATTCATTTAGTGAGTAAAAAAAGACTCATCATAGCTGCATAATTACCAAAACATTTTTATATTTCAAAACAATAGTACATTTTTCCCATGACATTATCTATGGCATTGAATCATCATTTTTCACATCACCAAAAATAATATGGACCATACAACAACAAGAAACACAAACATTATACTGTGTAAAAAGGAGAAAGGTTAAATAATAGGGACATTATTATGCACTTTAGAATCAGAAATTTAAAAATATGTTTTTACTTTTGAATACTATGTAGCTTCATCTTCTAAAGTAGGCATGTCAAAATAATCTAAATGCATTTTCCATATTTTCTTTGATTCATTATGTGCTTCATCTTGTTTGTATTCTTCATTTGCATAAGTGATATCAATATCATGGAAAAAAACACATAAAAAATATGATGGCTCTTTTAGTTTACTCAAGATTCCTTTCGGAACATCCCTCTCCCCTTTCATTTCAACAATTTTTTTTTTGGAATTCACTTCCACATAAGTACCTCTTTTATCACATAAGTATAAATAAAAACCCAAACCATCTATGAATGCAATATAACATGCATAATGTACATCACCACCACCAAGTAGAGGATTATTGTATTGCATTATGATGTTGTTACCTGTACTTAATAACATGTTTTTTATTTTGATAACTCATCATTTCCATCTGACACTAACCAATAGATGTATTTTTTTACTCGACATATTACAATGGTTAACTATGCACTATAAAAACATAAAACAAGAGATTTTAAATTACTTCATAATAACATGTTTTTTATGAGAGTTTCTTTTAGTAGTTATCAATACAAAAATCAAAGCTACCCATTCATAGTAATTCACACAAGTTTTTAAAAGTTGTAATCTTGTCACGCAAAGCTCTCTTCTTCCCCTTTTCTACATAAAAAGCAATATCCCTTAATTTGAATTAAAAAAATATACAACCACCACCAACATTCACATAGAAGAAACAAAGCCACCCACTTTATAATAAGATCCAATATTTAATTATTTTCTTGGTAGAAAATATCCAAATGGGTTAAAAAAAAACAAGTTTTTTAAGTGCAATTTTTTTTAATGCAACTATTATAACTTTTATCTTTAAGTGCAATCACTTAAGACTAAAATCACTTAAGACTAGTTTGTAGTAGTTAGATTTATAAATTGGGTTAGGTAAAAATAAAATATAATGAATTAGCTAAGAAGGCACTTCAACCAAGTTGATTGCTTTTAATTATATGAAAAATTCATTGACAATCTATTTGTATAATGGTGATTTATTGTTGTTTTTGCACGTTGCCTATAAATCTTGTTGAAGAGTATGGGTTGTGAAAATGGTCTCAAATTACACATGCTATTAGATCATTGGGAAAGCAAAATCAAGAATGATGGCACAACCATTTACACCCTGATATCAAGGTTATTAGTCATTTTCCTTTTCCTTACTATATTTATATTTAAGGATTTTCACTACATACCAATTCATGAAAGCAATGATGACGCTTCTTTGACTTGTGATCTTCACCATTTTCTTAACTTTGTTAAACATTCCAGTTATATTGCTAATAGACATATGATAGAGATATTGAGTAATGATTCAAATTAGTTGTATATATGTTTTGATTCCTTTGTCTGTATATATGTTTTGACTCATGAATTTGATGTTTCAACATTATAATTGTACAATATTATATTAGGAGTTTGAATGTCAAACAAAATAAGAAAAAAGAACTCACTTCTTGTTGCAAAGGATTTTAACATTATTTTGATTATCAATGAACTGTCTAGAGTAGAGGGTTTTAACCATAATAGGGTATTTTAACATAATTAATTAAGTTAGGGATAATTAAACTCTCATATTCAACTAATGATGTGTGCTAACTAATCCCCAAAAAAGATATGAAAATGGACAACTACTTCTACTTAATGTGATAAACAAATGCTTCTCCCTAATGCGCTAATTGCTCTTAACTAATCCCACTAAAAAATAAACACTAGTGCTTATCCTTAATTGATTTTTATGTGATCCTTAATGTGCTAAAAAAATGCTTCTCCTAAAATTGTTCTTCACTAATCCCACTAAAATAAAAACATGATTGCTTATGTTATATCCTTAATTGATTGCTAAGCAATCTTGACTCATTGTTAACTAATTGCTAACTAATTTGAAACAAATAAATGAAGTGATATTTTAATTTTAATTAAATATGTGTATCATGAAATTGACTCTTGTGAGATCCATGTAACATCGATGATTTTAAAAGAATGACCTGCAGTGAGCACTTCAAAGATGTCAATATTTTTGTGTAGAGGAAAGGGATATTTGTATTTCTAAGCATGTTGGTTGCTAAACTCAGGGGCCTCAACAACCTTTAAAAAATACCAAAATAAGTTTCAAATCTTAAGAAATTTTTAATCGATGTCATTACTACAAAGATTATTTCCATGCCTAGCTGAACTGGTTTGATTTTTTATTTTTATTTATCGTAATGGATGGAACTTTTTATTCCCCCTTTTTTTGTCAAATATTCTGATGAGAATAAAACTTGTATTCTCATAGAGATTGAGACATTTATAGTGTTTAAAGAGTATGATGTGGCTACATAAACTAAAGTCTAAACAATTTTCAATTACATGAAGTAATTTTCAAACCTAAATTTTACTTTCTAGTTGGGCATTCACCATGGTGGTGAAAATAAATTTTATGATGTCTGTCTTTGAGATGTGGAACTATTGTTAAATGGAGGACAAACATAATTTAAAATCTTACTATTTAGTAAAGTTAATAAGGTGTTGAAAATTACTTTTTACATCATCACGTATTACGTTTGTGCATGTTAGTTAAGTTTCTCCCTTGACACTTTTTGCAATCTCCTCATCATTCATGATTAAATCACTTTTGGCCACTAATGCAAACAAAACCATTTCCACTATCCACTTTTGTGCATGGATGTTTTATGTCATTGAATATGTGCATGAATTTGAGAAGAACAACAAGATGGGCCAGTTTGGCCTTCGAAATGTTGCCTAGGGAAGGTCAATAGGGTGAGATAAAAGCATCACGACTATAATCATAGAAGTTCTTCTCGAATGTGTCTTTTATTTAGGCGATGGACATGGATAATTTGGTCGGCATGCCAATAGGATTCTATATACTTTTAAACTAACCTTTCAAATTCTATCACATATTTCTCAATATTTTTCGGTCAATGGATGATGTCTTGCATCTTTATGTGGTTGATATCTTGTGACATAATTAAACTCTATTTTCTAATCAAAATACTTATAGATTTATATTATAATTAATTTATTATAACCATATAAATATAATGGTTATTTAATTTTATGAATACTAATATATTTTTGATAAAACATTTCTTTTTAAGTTTTGAAATTTTCATTCTTGGTAAAGTTTTAAAATAATTTATTTTAAATTTTTAATAATACATCACATCATATGAAAGGTTGGTTGCTTAATGCATGCCTAAAATTTGTTTTATCAAATTCCTCTTAAACATTTTTTGCAATATGAATTATGTACGAATTTTTTAATTAATGATAGGAAGTATGTTTTATTTATTGTTCTAACTTGTACATGTATAACATAGGTTTTTAAAGCTTCACTTTCAACATGAAGTTAGAAAATAGAATCAAGTATATTTATTTTAGTTTTTATGTTATTTATAAATAATAAATTATTATTATTTTTTTTTAATTTTGTTATAAGTTTTTCAAAATATATTTTCTTTTCAAATATTATAATTATAAAATGTTATATAAGTTAAAATAAAAGATATCAATGTTTTGTTTTGTTTTTTTCCTCCCATCAAAATTAATTATATATACAATAATTTTATAAATTATGAAAGATATTTCAATTGAAGAAAATTGATTTTTTAATTTTAAAGTTCTATTTTTTTGATTGAATAATATTAATATAAATATATTTATAATTATGAATTATTTCAAAAAAAATGATTATAAAAATATATATATATATATATATATATTTTTTTTTTTGGTTTGAATATTTAGATTTGATGATCAAAATTTTAATTTTATTAACAATTATTATTAATACATATTTATTGTTAAAGATTTTATACATTCTTTTAATTTTTTTCTAAATCACCAAAGTAGTGAAAAATATATTTACAATGATTGCTTTGAATTATTTTCATATGTGATCTAAAAGAATATTTAACTAAAATTTGAATTCCAATCCAAAAGATACATTTACATTCAAATAGGTTGATATTACTTTTTATGATACAGATATTGATTTTAAATATTTATATTTTTAGATTATAATGTTTATGTTATTGGATTACAATATAAGATATATTAGATTTTAATATTTCAACATTATAATATAAAATATGATGATATTAGAAGAGTATGTTTGTATATATATAGAAAAATAGTTAAGAATAAAGTTTTAAATTTTTATTAGTTTTTATAACTGTTACATCTATAGTTTTGTGATGGTTTATTTTTTGATTAGACATGCTCTTTGAGCATGTTGAAGAGGGCAAGCAAGTATGAGCCTTAGACACCCCTACTTTCTTGAACTTTACCCAAATATAACATCTCTCTAAAGATGTTTTCCATAAAACAAAAAAAAAAAATTAAACTCTTATATTGTAATTCATTATTTTAACAAACAAACAACTTAAAAAACTCAGAGTTCATAATCTATAAGATTAGAAGAAGAAGATTTTTGGAAAACACTAATTTTTTCCAAAAAAGATTTTCTTCCAAACCTTTACTTATTTTAAGATTAACAATAATATAATTATAAATTTTATAAATTCTAATTTTGAATTTTAAAAATAAATTTATTTTTATATAAAATATTTTTCATAAAAATAATATCAAAATATTTTGTAAAAATATATATATATTAAAAAATAATTATTATTATAAAAATGTCCCCAAAAAAATTACAAATAAAATCATAAATTAAAATTATAACAAAATAAAACATAAGATCTAGAATCCATTACTTTTTCACATAATAGATATTTAAATAACTTGCAAATCATATAATGAAATTAAAAAATATATATGTTCGCCTTTAAATTATAAAATGTCACACCCTACAATAACCAAATTATTTTGGGAAGAGAGTATAATCTAGAAAAGACCATCTCAAAACTAAAATATTAAAATAAAAATAACTTAAGTACATATTCATTAAAAATATCAAAATTAAAATAATTCTAAGGAAAAGGTATTTGAATTGCGGTATAACTAGAATACGCATACATAAACCTACTTGGTGAGGTTGTTTAGAGTTGTAAGGGAAGGTTTAAGTAGTAAAGGCAAACCATGCGTAGGTTGAGCGTTGAAGAGCATCAGAGTTGTGGGTTCGTCTACTTCCATCAAATCCCAATCGTATCTCAATACTAAATGATAGAGAATAATTTCCATATTCAACCTTGTAAATTCATTTCTTGGGCAAATTCGATTACCTTGATCGAAAGGGATGAAAGAAAATCACTGCAGTTTCTCCTTGAAACAATCTGGATTAAATTTCTTTGGATTTAGAAAGTACTCATCTTTGTTGTTTATTTGTCTCATAGAATAGTGAACCTACAAAATGCATCACAAGAGACATCCATTTAATCTCAGTTTTACACTGAAAGATGGCCACAATAAAAAATAACAATACTTGTTGAAAAATAAAACAAGATAAAATTACGTCAAAGATTTCATATGGAGATAATCAATACCAACTCCCATTATGTACCCTGCAGTCCCTAACCTACAAAATTAATGAAATGTTTTTAATTATGTTCATAAAATCAAACAATTTATGAGACTACCAATTATATCAATTGTGTTAACTGTTCAAAGATCTGGATTAGCATCTTCCTTAACCATTTTATTCTTTTTTAAATATGTTTCATTTCCTTCATATACATAAAAAAGAAATTTAGGGATTGTGCTTTTACAACAGTTTGGCAAGGGTTTGTCCAAAAAGTTGCCTTGCTTCTCTCCCCTTTTGTGCAGGGAGGTTCTATGCCGCTTTATTTGTGCACGAAATTGAGCAATCATGGCGGCTCGTGCCCGTTTGGCCTTTCGCAAGGTAGTCCAGGGAAGGTCGAGAGGATGAGATAAAAGCCCCGCGCTGTAATCATGGAAGTGCCTCCGGAAAGTCTCAAATTCCTTTCCAGGCTTTAACCCTTTGAAAAGCTCGGCAGTGAGACGCAGTCCAATATTCTTAATTTCGCGTTGCCCCTGAATAATTTGGCCGGCAAGCCAAAAGGAATCCAGACGCTGTAGGACTAGCCCTTCATTTCTTCCCACTGTTTTCTTCAGGGTTTCTTGGCCTAAAACAGAGTGGATGATAATATTGTCGTAATTGATAATATTAGTTATTTATGGTTTGTAGAAATATGCGAGCATTAGATATTGATTTCTTTGTTCGTTTCATTCCTTCTTAGAACAGATTAAATAAAGAAAAGTGTAGATTCAGTCTTAAATCCCTCGCTCGTTCCTCGTATAATGGTAACCGCTTTTTTTCCGCAGCTTTACTTCAGACGATGGTGACTAGCTTGACTCAGAACAAGATGAGGCTGAGGCCTCCAGCAGAGCACACGAGGGAGAGCCAGTGGGTGTTTTTCTAGCCTGCGACGTGGTTTCCTATGTCTGAACCCTACAAAGCAAGCGGCTCCAGATCAAATGGCGACAGTGATTCCAGATCATGCTGCTCCCATTATTCCCCTGAGCAGGGACCTCCATCTTGTGTCCGACGTTGTGGCATCATATGCTGAAGTCCCTGCCGCTCCCCTTCCCATGTCCTCCCGTGCTCTGGCGACCCTTGCTCATTCCCGGTGACCCGTGGCAGCGCACTCAGCTGAGGAGGCAGCGTGCAACCTGTCAACGGGTGGTAGTTGCTCACCTTTGCCTGCCAACGTCAATTTCGCCGCCCCTTCCCCTCCTGCCATCACCGTTAGCTTTGTGCCTCCCCTGATCGGTTATTATCTTTGCCCTGGTCCCCTAGTGGACGACCCTACAGTCGCTGGTTCTATTCACCGATGGGTTTATGCAAATTGAAAAAACATCTCAAACCCATTTCATTTATGCAGTGATTTTTGCAAGTCCTAGATCCCCTCCGGATCCTCTTCAAGGGCCCCTACTCTTGTGGACGCTTCCAGCGTGTCGGAGCTGCTTCCTCCCTCTTTTCTGGGTGACGTGCTGGGGGTTTTTGTAGTCGTTTCCCCCAACCTTGTTCTCCCTAATGCTGCCATTCAGGAGTTGGAAGATACGGTTGGTTGCAAGTCTCTTTTCAAAAAATGTGTGGGCAAGTTTATCTCTGCCTCCACTCTTTCCAGCTGGGCTTTTGAGGCTTGGAAGTTTGCTGCAGAGCCCACCTTCACCCTGCTCAATTCCAGGTTCTTCCAGGGTAAATTTCAGAGGTCAGTGGACAAGGATTTTGTTCTTAATTCTGGTCCTTGGGTTTTTAAGAACTCTAGTTTCTTCTAGTGCCCTTGGTCCCCTTTTTTCGATGTGATTAAACCCCATGGTTCAGTGATTCTGATGTGGATTAGGTTGTATAATCTTCTACCTGTCTTTAAGTATCGAAAGGTTTATTAAGTTGTTGGTGGAACGGGTTGGCTCATTCGTGAAGGTTGACACCTCTTCACGGAATCTCAAATTTATCAAGCTCTACACCATCATGAACTTCTCTGCTCCTCTTTTTCGTTATGTAATCTTGCACTCTTCGAGGGGATCGTGAACAAAATCCTTGAATTGTGAAGGTTTTCCCTTTCATTGTTTTCACTGCAATAATCTTGGTCATCGACTCGCTAACTGTGTTTCAACTCTGAGACGTCACTCTGCTCTCCGGTCCTCTCAACGCTGGTCGAGGAAAGTTGGAACTTCGAATCAAGATTTTACGTCGTAGAATCACGACAAGTTCTTCCCCCATTCTCGAGGGAGGTCTCTGCAGAGCACCTTCTACACGATATGCCTTTCGCCATCTCTCAACCGGTCTTATCTTCCCCTATGGCGGAAGTTTCTTTCCCTAGGCTTGTTGGGGTCTCAGATGTGGTGTGATCTTGCTTTGCTTTTGCGGCTTTGGCCTTCCCCCCTTCTTCACCCTTACCCCTTTCCCTTGTTCCCTTCACCTCTTCTGGTGATCCCCCCGTCCCTCATGATCCCCCTTCCTTGGTGCCATCTCCCCAACCTACTCCTTCCTCCCTTACCCTCATTGTTAACCCTCAACACTCGCACCCTGGGAAACTTAACGCTGATGTTGGCACCACTGCCAAGAAGAAATGCAGGTGTTCAGAGGTGGAAACACTGAAAGATGACGTTGATGCTTTGGTGAGAGAAGGTTCTCAATGGACAATGAAGGACCCCCTGTCAAGACATGAAAGAAGACTTGCCCTCACTTGCAGTTGAGAACTGCTTCACTTTCATCTCTGATCTTTCGATTGGTTCCCACTTTGGACACACACTCACTGGGTTGGCTAAAGTCTTGTTGAAGTACATTTGTTTCGAGTGTGTCACTTTTTTTGGTTGTGATAACTTGTTATTTTTTGATCTGGGGCGCCTTCTTATTGGTTTATGGTGGTCGTTTTGATCTCCCATTGTCTAGTAGTTTAGCACTCTCTCGTTGTTCGGGTTTGGGCCCCTTTTGTCTTCCAATATCGGTTCATAGTTCCGGTCAGAAGCGTTAATCCGGTTCATAGCTCTGGGCTAAAAGTGTTTCCCTGATCAATTTTTTTTTTTTAAATGTTGCAACTTATTACATATCATGGCATATAAATGAATCCAATAATATTAAACATCTACAAGACAAAATTGTCAACTCTTAGAGATTTTTCATATAATCCTTTGGATAACTTAGTATGCAATTAATGGTTTTTTCACTCTAAATACTTTAAATAACGTTTTAATTTTTTTTTTAAAAGTGCCCTATTATCTAACTAGTGAAGTTCTAAAGTTTTCAATCAACATTTCAGCATATCTAACATTATTATTATTTTTTAAATGCAATTCATAAGATCAAAAATAAAAATTCCACTACGTTACCACCCCATCCTAGAGTGTCAATAGTAAACTTATAAATTATTAAAAAGTAGATTCTTTACCCATTTAACTGCCAAACAAATACTCTGAGACATCATTGTTTTTCCCTTGCAATCCATAATCCAGCAACCCTCTTCTCATTATTGTGCAATTTATTTCTCTTCGCCCAAGGATAAGGGCCTATTAGAATAAGTACATGAACAAAGCCTACTCCAACAATAAGAGGCCACCAATTCATCAACTCTCACGTAACACCCCACCTAGCCTTATTTTGGCTTAGGCACATGGTCAAGTACTAATTGAGGTTGGACCCATTTTTATATCATTTATTTACGATTGTTATATTTTTTTATGATATTATATTGGATCACGGAAGAAGATATATTTATTATTATCATAATGAAGAAACATTTGATTGATGTACTTTTATTTTTATCTTTTCCTACCATTGAGGTAATGTGATGATTTTTGTGTATGTGCAAGAAACACGGTTTTCCCAATGAGTTGATTTCCTATTCATATAGTGATTCTAAGATGAGTTAGTTGGGTTTGTATATATTCCATCAGAGTGTTATTTGAGTCGAAGTAGCACAAGCGGGAACTTTAGCAAAGGACATCTACAGTGAGCATGGATCTTGACAGGGGATTGGTGATGGGAGTCACCCTTATGTAGTTTACTTATATGGCATGTTGGGTGCCTTGTACTTATCAGTTATACCTATGAGAAATAAACACAAGATGATGTTATGGATAATGAGGACCATTATCCGTGTGTACATGGAGAAGAAATACAATAAGAAAGGAATCCCAAAGGGATTCATGGTCAATAAGGTGAAATGTAACTATAAAGTGTAAAAGAATATCTTCGAAGACCATAAACGGCTTGGTGTCATCTATGAGAATAAAATAATTAGGGAATTATTAAATGAAATCCATGGTGGTTGGCAAAAGCTTTAGGGTATGTGCATGGAATTGGGGGACAATTTCGTGAATATTTCCTGGAATGCGTACACCTTATAGACATAACACATAATGTTATGCTCATAATGCATACACATTATTTGAATTTTAGATTTAGAATGGCGAGCCATAATGTGTACACATTTTAATGTCAATAATGTGTATGCATTTTGTAAAAGGCACTTGTGAGCGTTCCCTGTATTGCAAAAAAAAATCCAAACACCACTTTACAACTTCATTTCACTTTTCTACCTTGCTCGTTACCCTAACACAATCATGCTTTGCTTTTAGAGAGCCCAAAAACATTGCCAGATCTTTGTTGGAAAGCCCAAAACCTCACCAAATCGATGATGCCACTACACAAAGGAGGTAAGTGATAAAAAACTAAACCTAATAACCTTAAATTTTAGAATTTTTTTGTTATTTGCATTGTTTAATTGGTAAATTTTGTGTTTCAAATAGCCCGCTCAAGGGCAAGTGGCCATCATGCTAACCCTCCACCTAATCCTCCTAACCCTCTACCTAACCCTCATATCCCTCTTACAATTACAAAAGATCCCCCAGACAGACAGAAGGATTTAACTACACACATAGTGGAAAATAAAATTGAAATTAAGCAAATAAAGGAGGGACCTCACTCCCACTAACACCCACCATACCTATCTGGTCAATATCCTAGAGTCGATATTAGGTCAAGTTGACTCAATATCGAGTCAAATTGATAGATGGGCATCATACAGGGATAGGTGTAGGGCTTACTACGCTGACAATTTATTAACACTTGAGGTGAAGAACAAATAAATAACAACAGATAAAATTTGTGCCCTATTCATCGATCCAACCACTAATGCACCATTTTTATTAACTGCTAAACGTTTCTCAATCCATTGATGCCAACATAATTTGATTAAAGCCAATTTATGGGATCAATGGTGGATGATGTTTGATTATATATTGTATAACAACCACGAGGTCCCATTGTATTTTTTGAGGAAACTTTGCTATGATTTTATCCTCAATGAGATTGCAAACTATTTTGACTATGGTGAGTTTTAGAGCTGAGGGAAAGGCTCTGCACAAATTCGACCAGGTGCACATCATGTACCTAATCAGTATGTAAGGATCCCTACTCAAAATCCACTTCATTCTGAGATTTTCTCAGCAATGAAGGAGGTCATGGAGATCGACACTCTACATGTACTTAGTGTGCTTACTGATACACTTGTTCAGCATATGAGTAGGTTTTTAGAGACTGATGCTAGAGCTACTCCACCTAGTGTGCGTAGTCGACCCCACCCCTACGGATATTGTGATGATATATGCACTGGACCATCAAATAATGATGGTGGTGCTTTAGAGGGCTTGGATGATGTACTCTTGAGTGATGAGTTTTTGTCGTGTGTGTTTGGTGTGCACATGTTAGCGTATACACACATGCAAGTATCTTTTATATAAATTTCATGTTAAATTTAAGTTATATTTGCAAATTTAAAAGCCAACAATTAATTTACACATAAATTGAATAATATATACGTAAATTTGTATGTTCCAAGAGGACACAATGCCTTCATCGTCACGATCCACAACTGCATTATTTGATCTTACTCAACGTATGTTTATATTTACGGACCCAGCTAGTGGGCCATCCACTACTGCATTTGTTTATGTTAGTACGACACCATTTATGTATACAGAGGTAAAATTTGGTATTAATCTTATACTCTATGTATATTTGTCTTATAGTTAAGTTAATTTATCTATTAAGGATCTCAAAATTCAAGTACACTACAATTAAATACACTCTTGGTTTAATAAAGGAGAAAATTCTACCATATATCTTCAATAGTTTTTAGAAAAATAAGCGACGTTTGTTTAATTGACGAGTAGAGTAAACACTCCTCCATCATCGAGCCGAGACAGACATAGGCATTGCTGTTGTAATGTCATCTACACAGGTACTCACAGAGGCACATATTAACTTGTAATTTTGAAATGTAAAAATATATTTATTTTAATAATTTTACTACATACTTGAGAAAATATAACTTATGTGAATGTATTGTGTATGCAGGGTTTTCAAATGACATATGACAGTGCAATTTATATGATCATTACAACACCTCCTCATGTTTATTCCTCATTTCGCACGCCTATTCATGCAGTTGAACCTATCACTGAGCCAGTTGAGTGTCAAAAGCAAATTGAGTAGGACCATGAGTTTGCAGTAATTGCATGTTTAAATTATTTTTTATTTTAGTTTAAAATTAATTTTTTAACTTAGTTTCATGTATAATATGTTAATTTTGTAATAATATTTGTATTTGAACAGGTTCAGCTAGAAGTGATCTATGAGCATAGGACCCGCAATTGGACCTTAGATCAATCCAAGGCACTCGAGGGATCTCCATCTACAAGCAAGAAATCCTAGGGAAAGTCTTCTTCAGAGAAAGAAAGGAGAGGGAGGCTATTTGATGATTATGATGTCTTAGATGATGTATTTTTTTGTATGCATGTATAACAATGTATGCATTTTTTGCATTGTATGCATAGATGACATTCACTCAACATTTGATACTATGTTGTTAGATGATGTAATTTTTTATATGCTTATATGACAATGTATGTATTATTGGCATTGTATGCTTATATGGCATTCCCCTGACATTCTATTATGTTCTTATTTATATGCCTTTTTGGTTTTTATTATTATTGTAAAACTACATAGATCCTACACTGCACCATATAATAGATTATGGTTTTATATGAGGCATCAGTGACAAGTTAAATGTTAAAACTAATTTATGAGAAATGAGGTTTTTTTTACTTCCATTATCAATAATGAAGTGTGATGTTTAACCATTGATCCACATTTGAGAATGGAACATTATTTATACTTATATTACCATGAAGTGCAATGTTTGACCATTGATATATAATATTACTTTATCTAGTTTCAAAGTTATTATACCCATTTATTTAAGCTATGTAAGTGATGCAGCAGCATCAGCTAAAAGATCTAAGTTTTGTACATATTAGTCAAAAGGAGTCAAGTAGGTTATATTGTAGTCAATAATAAACCTTGTTATGCTTCAATCTAACATGTATGGTTATGTTTAAATGATGTATGGTCTTGTGAAGCCCTTAGATTGGCGTGACAATCATAAGGTTGGTCATATAAGCATGAGGAGATAAGGCTAATCTTGTGGAGAGAATCTTGTGACAACAAACAGGAATTCACTATGTTTGCTTGTATTGATATGGTCAAATACTTGAAATGAGAAGCTCAAAAAGGAAATGAAGAAAGGCTAAAGCATGTGTCAAGTCATATTGTACGTAGGTAGGAGGAGATTAAAGTTCTGTAGCAAGGTGTAAGGTCTATGAAGAAGGTATGTAAGTGTATTTTGATAAATATTTGCAATAAATAAAGTGTATGTTAATATGAGGACATGTTATTATGATCTTTAAGGGTTTATAGACATGATTGTAAGATTATGCTCATGATTTCTTGTATCGTGCATGATGAATCTATGAGATTGTGTATGAGAACATAAAAGTTTGTGTTGTATTAGGACTGTAATAGGGGAATCTAAACGTGTTTTCTAATGCATAAAGTCAATCCAACACTTGAAAAGGTAATATTTGATAACATAGCATGTATTTGATGCATTATCATTGATTGTTCGGTTTTAAGAAAGGAATTTCATTCAATTATATCCTCTTGGGTTTAGAAAAAAAGGGAAATTAGTAATAGTCAAGTAAATTCTATTGTTCCACGTATTTTTGTAAGCAAGGTTTTGTTTAGATGAATGGGAAAGGTGAAATAAGGTGTATAGGAAGTGTTCCAAGTGGTTTTGAGCTTATAAAGTCTATAGACTTCATGAATAATTAATTAGATGCTCTCAGATTCTTGTTGGACTGTGAAAACCCTAGGTAAGGGTAAATCTATTTAAAATCCTTGTATCTTCAAATCTAATCCAAATATCACTTAGAAACTTCATATAATAGTGTTATACAACAAATAGAAGATGTTATAAGCGGGTATGTGCATAGACTTAGGGGATAATTCCAAGGACATACCCTTTAACACGTACGTGATATTCACATAATGCGTACGTGTTATGTGAATAACACATACACATTATTAAAATAATGGCTCAAAAATTACTCAGCCATAATGCATATACATTACAATAATGTGTATGTGTTATTATAATGTATACGCATTACCTACGATTATTTTTTAAACATGTGGCCAGATATTACCATTTCACATTTTTCCAACTCCTAAGTACTGTTTAATAATTGTGTTTCTCTTTCAAAGACCTCAAAACTCACTAGAAGTCCATTATAAATCTCGACACATCCCTAAATTCACAATGCCACCATGTAGATGAGGTAAGTGATAAAATACTATACCTATTAACCTTGTATTTTACCATTTTTTATTTATTTTTTACATTGTTTAATTTGTAAATTATTTATTTTAAACAGACCAATCCATTGCAAGAGACCATAACCATCCTCCTAACACTCCCGCTGACATTGTTATTCCTGTGGATAAACTTCCACTTGACCCTCCTAATCCTTTGGTTAACCCTCCACCTAATCCTCCACTTGACCCTCTGAATCCTCTGGCTAACCCTCCACCTAACCCTCATATTCCTCCACCTAACCCTCCTACAATTCCACAAGATCCCCAAGGAAACTAAGAGTATCTAACTACACACTGTGTGGAAAATAAAATTGAATTTGAGCAAGTAATCAGGAGAATGAAGGATCCCACATCCACCAACACCCACCGCACCTATCTAGCCAATAACCTAGAGTCATTATTGGGTCAAGTTGACTCAATAATGAGTCAAATTGGTAGATGGGCATCATATCAGGATAGTTATAGGGATTATTATGCTAATAAATTTTCAGCACGTGATAGCCAAAATCTCTATCACCAATTAATGAAATTAGACCCATAGCCTCAACAATATGTTTACAAAAATTGACTGAGTTCTCTGATTGCTTAACCATTCACCACTAAAGTAAGCCATCAAATTGAGAGAAAAAAACATGAAAAGGGCAATAAAATAATATTGTGTGTTAATTTTTCCAACCCAAATCCCTCATTTTATTATGGAATATGGATTATGTTTGTAGACTACATTAAAGAAAGAAAGAAAGTGGTGGATTTTTGAAAAGAGATTAACAAGTGACGTGAAGGTTATTAGAGATACATAGGATGCATTGTTCGGTGTATACTTTTATTTTTATTTTAGGGGACATGTGCAAAAGGGAAAACATTAAATGATAGTGATAGTGATAGTGACAGTTGTAGTAGCAGTTGCATTTATAGGGAAAGGGAGATTTTAGAACCTCAAGTTGCACCTGCATATACTTGACATACTTGATGGCCTCCTCCAACATTCTAGCTATGTCAAGTTTGGTCAATCCTAAGCCTGATCCTTTGCCCAAAATTAAGCTCTCTAGCAACCTCAATTGTGGCTGATGTTTTACTTTATGGCATGAGCTACAATACTCTAAGCATGAGCCTGAGCCTGAACTTGAATGCCACATTTGGACTTGTACCCTGTTACCACACCATCCACAATTTCATATTGCCCACTCTCACTAATGTCCCACTCCATATCTATCTCCATCTCACCCTCATCATTATCATTATTATTCTTACCAATACCGTTTGATCCTTCAAATATAGACTTAATATAAACATCCATATCCATTTTAAGTAATAAAAAGAACAACTTCCTCATTTAAAATGGTTGTAGATGAGAGATAATGACAATGATCACAAATGATGATAACACAATGAGCAAAGGTACTTATAATTGTGCTTAATTATCAAATATAATTATAATCTGGATGTTGTACATGTACCCTATTACCACATAGTCCAAAGTTTCACATTACCCACTCCCACTAATGGACCACTCCATCTCCATATCCATCTTCATCTTGTCCTCCTCATTATCATTATTATTCTTACCAATACCATCCGATCTTTCAAATATAGACTTAATATAAATATCGATATCCATTTTAAGTAGTAAAATGAACAACATCCTCATTTAAAATGGTTGTAGTGGAGAGAGATTGATAATGATTGTAAATTATGATAACATAATGAGAAGAGGTACTTAAAAGTGTGCTTAATTATCAAATATAATTATAATTTAGACATTGTACATGTACCCTGTTACCACACAGTCTAGAGTTTCACATTGCCCACTCCCATTAATGGCCTACTCCATCTCCATCTCCATCTTGCTCTCCTCATTATCATTATTATTCTTATCAATATTGTCTAATCCTTTAAATATAGATTTAATATAAACATCCATATCCATTTTAAGTATTAAAATGAACAACTTCCTCATTTAAAATGGTTGTAGAGGAGAGAGAATGACAATGATCAGAAATGATGATAACATAATGAGTAAAGGTACTTAAAAGTGTGCATAATTATCAAATATAATTTGGACGATGTACATGTACCCAGTTACCACACAATCCAATGTTTCACATTGCCCACTCCTACTAAGGGCCCACTCCATCTCCATCTCCATCTCGCCCTCCTCATTATCATTATTATTCTTACCAATACCGTCTGATCATTCAAATGTAGACTTAATATAAACATCCATATCTATTTTAAGTAGTAAAAATAACAACTTCCTTGTTTAAAATGGTTGTAGAGGAGAGAATGATAATGATTACAAATTATGATAACACAATGAGAAGAAGTACTTAAAAGAGTGCTTAATTATCAAATATAATTATAATTTAAATGTTGTACATATACTCGGTTACCACATAGTCTAGAGTTTCACATTGCCCATTCCCACTAATGGCCCACTCCATCTCCATCTCCATCTCTATCTCCATGTCCATCTTGCTCTCCTCATTATCATTATAATCCTTACTAATACCATCTAATCCTTAAAATATCGACTTAATATAAACATCATATCCATTTTAAGTAGTAAAATGAACAACTTTCTCGATTAAAATGGTTGTAGAGGAGAGAAAATAACAATGATCAAAAATGATGATAACATAATGAGTAGAGGTACTTAAAAGTGTGCTTAATTATCAAATATGATTATAATTTGGATGTTGTACATGTACCCTATTACCATACATTCAAGACATTCACATTGCCCACTCCCATTAATGGCTCACTCCATCTCCATCTCCATATTGCCCTCCTCATTATCATTATTATTCTTACCAATATTGTTTGATCCTTCAAATATAAACTTAATAAACATCCATACCCATTTTAAGTAGTAAAATGAACAACTTCATCATTTAAAATGGTTGTAGAGGAGAGAGAATGACTATGATCACAAATGATGATAACACAATGAGCAAAGGTACTTAAAAGTGTGCTTAATTATCAAATATAATTATAATTTGGATGTTGTACATGTACCCTGATACCATGCAATCTAGAGTTTCACATTGCCTACCCCCACTAATGGCCACTCCATCTCCATCTCCATTTTGCCCTCCTCATTATCTTTATTATTCTCATCAATATGGTTTGATCCTTCAAATATAGACTTAATATAAACATCCATATCCATTTTAAGTATTAAAACAAACAACTTCCTCATTTAAAATGGTTGTAGAGGAGAGATGATGACAACGATCACAAATGTTGATAACACAACCAACAAAGGTACTTAAAAGTGTGATTAATTATCAAATATAATTATAATTTGGACATCGTACATGTATCCTATTACCACACAGTCTAGAGTTTCACATTTCCCACTCCCAATAATGGCCCACTCCATCTCCATCTCGCCCTCCTCATTATCATTATTATTCTTACCAATATTGTCTGATCCTTCAAAAATAGACTCAATATAAACATCCATATCCATTTTAAGTAGTAAAATGAATAACTTCCTCATTTACAATGGTTGTAAAGGAGAGATAATGACAATGATTACAAATGATGATAACACAATGAGTAGAGGTACTTAAAAGTGTGCTTGATTATCAAATATAATTATAATTTGGACACTATACATGTACCTTGTTATCACATAGTCCAGAGTTTCACATTGCCCACTCCCAGCAATGGCCCACTCCATCTCCACCTCCATCTCCATCTTTCCCTCCTCATCATCATTATTATTCTTACCAATATTGTTTGATCCTTCAAATATAGACTTAATATAAACATCTATATCCATTCTAAGTAATAAAATGAACAACTTCCTCATTTAAAATGGTTGTAAATGATAGATAATGACAATGATCACAGATGATGATAAAACAATGAGCAAAGGTACTTAAAAGTGTGCTTAATTATCAAATATAATTATAATTTGGATGTTGTACATGTACCTGTAAGGTGAAAAAGTGAAAGTTGTCAATAGGTTTGTGCATGGTTGGAGATCTTGAGTCTTTGGGAGCACTTTAAGGTGATTCATACCTATTTTAAGGTCATACTCAATGCCTAAAATAAGCCTAATAGCTATCAAAATAGACATGCCATGTCACTTAGGCCTCCAAAGTCAATTATCGACAATGAAGTGTAATGTTTGGCCATTGATCCACATTTGATAATTTTAGGTGATTTGATAATTTTAGATGATTGAAAGTCATGTGATAGTGGGAATAATATAATTAGTCATATTATATGCAAAATCTTACTAATAATGAATATTATATGCAAGTATTGTAGAAGCATGTAAAAAATGTCTACGTGGATAAATTTCTTGAATTAGGTAAAAAATATTCATAGAATAGTAAATTTTTGACTATATTACGTATAACATGTACGCATTATGGTATAACACATGCTTCATTGGCACTATGCCTCTATGCTACCATGATAAATTTTGTTATACCATAACACATACATGTTCTATCATAACACATATGCATTATGGTATACCCTGTATGCATACACATAATGCGTATGTGTTGTAAGTTTGATTTAAAATCTTAGCCTTCTGGCTTGAAAATGGCATGGATTCCCGAGCCAAAGGCTTGGTTGGACCTGTCAATTTATAGCCAAGTCCAAGAGATTTGATAGAAAACAACAAATTTCAACTTCCATCACCAAATACATTAAGAATTTCAATAATTAAATTCAAAAAATTATTATCATGATGACAGGCACACTATACTATGTTCAAATATATGATTTTTATAATTTTTGGACTATTTTAAGGTTATAAACTATGTTGATTTCTAAGTATTGCTTTTTAGGCTACCACATGGCACAAATATACATGCCTATACATGTTAATGTAATTTATTTTTCATTCATCCAAGTGCAAAAAAATTATATGATCACAAACTAGGCCTAATTCTACACACATTCAAAAAATATATATTTTTCTTTTTTTGAGGTAGTTAGAGGGGGCCACACGATTGGCTATCAATTTTTTTGTGAGTTTTCAGGATCTATTTACTTACAAAATTAATAATAAAAAATAGTCATTGATAAAATATAAAAAGATATAGGTCACAAACTAGAAGATTTTATCTAAATATTCACCAAAGAGTTTCAAACAATATTAAATGATGCTAAAAAAATAGTGGGCCACACAAACATCTATCCACTTTATTTTCTTGATAAAAATAGGAGTTCATATTCAAAATTTAGATGTTTGACCTATTTATACTTAATCATTTTTTAAAAATAGTGTTTTGAAAACTAGACTTAAAGTGCTACACTTCATGTTCTTATAGAATCTTCAAATTTTGAGTGTAGTTATTTCAAATTATCTACACAAGTTCAGTTTTATGAAATTTGAGTAACATCATGTCCATGGATAACCCCTTTTTGTCCCTCAACTTTGTGCACTTACCTAAGTGTTTGTCAATAACAATCACCCTTTTAGAGTAAGAAATAGAAGAATGTATGCTACAGGACTATTATTTTCTAAGTTGAAACCCTTGTCGATGAGTATGGTGTTTGGGAATGGACTAAGAAAGTATAGAAAGTTGTTCTAAGACTAATAACCCTTATGAAATCACTCTATAACCTTGAGGAAGCACCATTGAATGTTTGTGAGGTTAATTTAAGGCTTATAAGACTATACTAAAGAGACAAAATTTTGAACTTTTGTAAGGATTATATTGGAAAGCTTTTGAAGGATTAATCATGCAGGTGGATTCCACTTGCATCAATTAGATGAAAGTCCAAGAAGAGGATTATTTTTAACAAAAGAATAGTCTCATTGGTATATAATATCAATCTAAGAAGCTAATACAAGACAAGTCAGATAGATAAATCTCTAAGAGGGATAATAGACCTAATTAAAGAAGGTATGAAATTAGTCTAACAAGGAATAGTCATATTTTAAGGATAAAAGTTAGAGTCTAGAATTTTACTCAGACAAAGGGCAAGAGTATAATCTCATTGGTCCTATAACACCAATCTAAGAGGGTAAGGTTATTGAGATAGGGTTAGTGAGAGTAGACATAAAAGAGGTGATTGCAGACCTATAGTTTAAAAGTTGAGTCATACCTTAATGAATATACCTATTGAGGGTTAATAGATCAAGAATTGGTAATTTAAAGGAACCTTAAAGACAAATTGAGGACAACTATTAAGTAATTACAAAAGTGGGATGTGGGCCTAAATATAATGGGATAGGTAAACGATATTAGACCATTTGTCATCAATAAGTATCTCATTTTTTAGCCCAAAACTTTTCATTGGAGTGATTTCTAAATCTATGAATTGACAACCACTTTCTAGTATTGGAGTCCTTATTTTGGTCATTTCACATTATCATTTTAGTGTTGGAGTACAATTCTCCTAGGTGTTTGCTATTAGACCTATGGTTTGTAACTTTCTTCAATAGCTCCTAATCCTCTCTCTGGAGCTTAACCTCAACTCACATTCTTAAGGATTTATCACAACTTCATAATATTTAATTTCTCCATATACAACTTCAACCTTCCTGCCCTATCATTCTTTTAGCAAGAACTCATAATTATGTCTTTTAGGCTTTACACATAACCTATAGACTGATGTATTAGCTACAATGTGAGATACACAGGTTAATAGTTCTTGAAAATACAATGAAAAATTCACACATAGACTACCTTACCTTCTTAAAAGGTTTTAAAACTTCAATAGACTATCTTCACTTAATATACTATTTATGGTGTTTCTTGGTTGAAAAAGGGAACTGCCAACACATCCAAAGGGGTGGATAACGTCCAAGATCAGGTTCTTGGCCTCTCATCACACCCGATTGACAAACCCACCACCCATTCTAGGCTCAAGAATGCCCTTATCAACATAAGAAAAATGTAGAATTTTGTCTAACTTTAGACATGCATAAAATATAAATTATAAGTCATATGGATGAATTGTAAGATCGCTCTTAGGCATGTGAAATTTCTATAATTGTACCCTGGATTAAGTCGGTAAGATCCAATTGGCATTTCTTCCTTCAGGATTCCTAAGTGAAAATCCATCACTCCAAGCACATATATATAGGAAAAATACACATACTCCAACAACCATGATGTCTAAGTTCAATCATAAGCACATTTTCACTACTATTCAGGAGCGTGGAAACACTAACAACAAATATTATCAAAGTTGAAGCTATAGTTGGAGAATTCCATTTCTAGTGCTTCTTAGATGAAAATTGGTACTACCAACATGTATGGAGGGGTTGATAATGTCCATAACCAAGTTATTGGCTTCCCATCATGCCCAATTGACAAACCCACCACCTATTTTAGGCTCAAAAATGCCTTTCCTAACACAAGAAAAATGTAGATTTTTAGCCTAACTTTAGACAGGCATAAAATGAAAACTATAAGTTATACGGATGAAGCATAAGATCCATCATATGAATGTGAAATCCATTTAATTTCACCCTATATCAAGTTGATATAAACTTAGAGAGCAACATGTGGCACAAGTTGTAGTAATGGATCCTAAAATACAACTTTTTGGTAGTGAAGAGAACTTTTTGGGCTCCAACTAGCATTTTTACCTTTAGGACCCATAGGTGCAAATCCATCACTCCAATCATGTCTATATATTAAAATTAAACGTTATCCAATGACCATGATGTCCAATTCCACTTGAAAGCATATTTTCACTATTGTTCAGGAGCACAGAAATACTGATAACAAATGTTGTCAAAGTTGAAGTTGTAGTTGGAGAACTTTATTTTTGGTGCTTCTTGGATGAAAACTGGCACTACCAACACATTTAGAGGAGTGGATAACATCTAGGACTAGGATATTGGCCTCCCATCATGCATGGTTGAAAAACCCACCACCCATTTTGGGCTCAAGAACGCCTTTCCAAACATAAGAAAAATGTATATTTTAAGCCTAACTTCAAACATAGTAAAATAAAAACTATAAATAATATGGATGAACCATAAGATCCCTTCTATGCATTATTCAGGGTCTGCATACCTATCATACTATGTGATATGGATAAAGGCACCTAACTGCAATGCCATATTGGGATTTGTTGTAACTACAAAACTCTATGGTTGGATTAGAGGTGTCTACAAAACAATAGGACTCATCAGTGTTGTTGGTGTTTCTTTTGGTGGGGAATTCACTATCTATTGTATTCAATTCAGATTTGATGATGAAGAAGTGTTTGAATTATTCCCTTCTTCTTCTTCTTCTTCTTCTAGACTTTGTATCTGTGCAACCCACTTATTTAGTTGTTCAAAAATGTACATATCGGTTTGAGTCAATGCTAAGGCCTTTATGCCTCTCTTTTGTTCTCTTGCAAACCCTTGTGCTTCCTGGTTATATGTTTTCTCTAAAAAATTCCTTGTTTTGTTATGGACTTGTTCAATCACTAGTCCTCACCACTCGTCATCTTCCAAACATTCTATGGGACTCTTACTATGTTGAAAAATATTGGGTTGGGGGGATGTGCATTTTAATAATGAATAATCATTACCTTGATCCTCATCATTTCATGATCATTCTTTGGCTTCACCCTCTATGAATCTAAGTGTGAATGTAATTGTGGCCTTATTTTTGATTCTCTAGTATCACCATTATCTTTCAAGGGATTCTTTCCTTATCATCTGTTAGTTTTCAACCCACCTCTTTGTAATCTTTTTTGTGTGGAGCTCTTTGAGTTCATCCCTATCATCAAGCGTGGGGATGAAGTTCTTGATAAGGAAGCTTATTTTCAAAAGTATTGTTTGTAAATTTTGTAATCTTAACAAAAATTAGCGACTCTTCATAAATGGGTTTCTTCCACTTGGAAGTCCCTACTTTATCAAGAGATATTTATTTGCCCCTGTGCAAATGGTATTTTTTTTACTATGAAATGTGTTACAACAAAGGATATAAACCTTATTCTCAAGTCCAATCTTTGGTTCTCGAGGGGAGCTAGGCTTTGCTTGAAGCCTCAGTATTCATCTTTTGACCCCTTAATGGAAATTACTTATTTTGCCCTTACCTAGGTGAGACTCGGGAATCTTCCGCTTCATGTATAATATCCTCTTACCTTGTTTTTTATTAAGAATGCCATTAGTCTATTAAATTTTAGCTCTCCAAAAAAAACTCAGAGGCATTTCACTACCTTTGCCAAAATTTAGTCATTGATAGAAGAAAGATTATTTAAAGCACAAGAAAAATAATTTTTGATTACATTTTCACAATTACTATGGTCGTAGATTTTAAGACATAATAAATATACAAAAAATAGTAAAATTTAGATCAATAAACCTATCAAGTGGACTACACACAAGTTTAAAAACTTTAAGAAATTGATGAACCTTGGATAAGGGCCATTAGATATCGGTTTAAGACTAATCTAGATGGACATTCATAATTATCTGGACATAACAAGCATGGACAAGTTTTGATGCCACAAAGACTAATTTCCTAAATGGACCTAGAGGCAAATCCCTAAAATGAGTACCATTTCTTATCTGCAAGCTCTTTGTGGCCAAAGGATTGACCCAAAACAATAAATAATTCCTTTAGGGACCTGAAGACTTAAGAATGACATGTGGAAAGAGATGAGAACTTGAAGGGATATGAATCAAGGAAATATCAAGTCTAAATGATTGAGGGCATTAAATAATAATAATATAGAGGTGAAAAAAGAAAAAGAGATGAGAATAAGGAGGTTACAAGAAATAGGTTAGGAATATAAAACAAAGTAAGTTAGTACAAGTGGAAAGAGAAGATGAGAGGAAGATAATGGAAGGATATAAATCTAAGTTAGAAGAGAAAAGAGAAATACATATAAAAGAGAGAAGAAAGAATGCTAAAAAAATCATGAAAGAAAAATAAAACAAAGAAAATGCATCAACCAAAACTAAACTCACGTAGAAGATCAAGGTAGTTTCGACCAAATAAAACAACATAGTTAGCATTGATGACATTAGGGGAAGAAGACACAAAAGAGATGACATAATAAATTAGGTTTGAATAAATGTTGCACTTCACAACATTGAAGGTGAATCATGGGAGTGGAAACCCATAAAGATGAAATAGGCACTTCCCATAGTGGACGAAATGTAAAAGAAAGAAAAGAAGTAGCACAAGAAAAATAATAAAGTAGAGAAGAAATGGTGTAGAAGAAAATACTGAACGTAAGTCTTATTAATATTTTTTTCAGACATGTCTCTTTAAGATTCAATTTTTAAATTCATCGTGGAGTCATTCATCCTTGCCATGGTGAAAGCTCTTTGGTTTAGACCCAAGTTTGCTCATTTTGTTCAAATCCTCTTTAATAATTTACACTTTTATATCTTCATTAGTCTTATAAATACTTTTCACAGACACGTCTTTATAAGATTCAACTTTTAAATTCATCATGGAGTCCATCCTTTTTGCCATGGTGAAAGCTCTTTGGTTAAGACCCAAGTTTATGCATTATGTTCAAATCCTCTTTAATAATTTCCACTTTTATATCTTTATAAGACTTACTAATACTTTTCACAGATTCGTCTCTATAAGATTCAAATTTTAAATTCATCATGGAGTCCCTCATTCTTGCCATGGTGAAAGCTCTTTGATTTAGACCCAAGTTTGTTCATTATGTTCAAATCCTCTTTAATAATTTACACTTTTATATCTTCGCAAGTCTTATTAATAATTTTTGAAGTCACGTCTTTATAATATTCAACTTTTAAAATCATTATGGAGACCTTCATCCTTGCCATCATGGAGTCTTTAATACACGTGGGATAAACATCTCTATTGACTCTGCTAACTACCAAATATACGAGGAAAAGGATATAATCCATGGTGTTTCATAATGTTTTATGAAGGCAAACCATTTTATTGGCAAACTACTAGTTTGTATTTTATTTTACTACATGAAACTAGTATTTTAAATACATTATTCTTTGTAGTTTACTAAATCACAACTTACTATTTTTGCTTATTATTCATTTTTAATTTTACATTCATTTTTTTAAAAATTAGATGAAGCATATTTTCAAATTTAAAGATCCAAAAGAAACTTTCTTTATGACACACATCATCACAACAATTGGTAGACATTAAATATTAACTTAATATTTGATATGGGGGTGTTGGGTTGTGCCAAGCCTCTAAAGTAATGCAAAACAGAGGTGACATGCGAAGGCCCTGATAACAAGCTATCATTTGGACCCTCCCCCTGAAGAAAAATTAATATCTTATGGCTTATTGAACCATGTATCAAATATTAAATTGATAAGAACAGATACTACACTTGATCTTAGCCTAAGGGCTGAGAAAGGTATGCTTTCTTCACCCTCTTCCCTCGCTATTTATACTATATTATCTTTGTTTTACCCAGTGCCAGCTACATGTGGGATAAACATGTCTCTTCACTCCACTCTGATGACATACGAGAAAAAAGATATAATTCATGATGTTTCGTAATGTTTTGCAGAGGAAAACGTTTTCATTGCCAAACTAGTAGTTTGTATGTTATTCTAGTAAATGAAACTACTATTTTAAGTACATTATTATTTTTAGTTTGGTAAATGAAAACTACTATTATAAGCACATTATAATTTATAATTTACTAAATGAAACTATTTTTTTAAATACATTAGAGTTTGTAGTTTAGTGAATGAACAATTATTATTATTTATTATTATTCATTTTAAATTTATGTTTTTTTAATTAGATGTACCCTATTTTCAAATTTAAAGATGTAGCTTAAGATTGAGGGGTATCCATTCTGTCAAAATTGGTTGGGACTCGAACTTAACCTCATCCATGTTTGATATTTCATGGGATTTGTACTTGGTGGATGGAGTGACAATGTGTTTTACCATTATCTGCACTAATTAGATTATAAAAATTAAATGGTCAAGATTTTATTTAATTTTATTTTTCAATTCCATGTGAATTGCATTCTCAAAGAATGTGTTTTTTAGTGAGCAACATGATATGATCTCTACATTAATTGACATGTCATTATGACATAAAATTCTACATGTGGTTTAAAATGTCCTTCTAAAACTAAAGGATTCTTATTCCATGCCCACAATGGCTAAATTATCCCAACAAGCCTACTACTACGTCAAATTCACGTAGGGCTTATGCCTAGCCCCAATCAAAACCAACATAAATTATCCTTTGGTCGATGGTTTGACAATGCTTTAGAGTGATTTCCTTCCTTTTAGTTACAAATAATCCAAACTAAATTTTAAAGTAGTTTGATAATAATTTATTAGTAACTTATACTTTTATATCTTCATAAGTCTTATTAATGCCTATCAAAAACATGTCTCTATAGGATTCAATTTTAAAATTCATCATGGAGTCCTTCATCCTTGTCAAGCAAAATATAATAAGTTCAGACAAAATTTGCTCATTTCATTCAAACCCTCTTTCATAATTTGCACTTTAATATCTTCACAAGTCTTATTAATATTTTTCATACACACACTTCTATAAGATTCAACTTTTAAATTCATTGTGGAGTCCTTCATCCTTGCCATGGTGAAAGCTCTTTGGTTTAGACCCAGGTTTATTGATTCTATTCAAATCCTCTTTAAGGATGCATGTTTATTTATTGTCATCAACACCATCTAAACTTACATACAAAATGTAAGAAAACCTCCTTGATGAATTTGTTGCGCTCAAATGTGAAGCAAAACAAGGTTTCTGCATAATTTTATTGGGATATATGATACTACCCTAAAGAAGTTGGATACATGGTCCTCATTGACACTAAGGTCCAAGGTTAACTTTGTTTGCCAAAAAAATTCCTCAAACTATCGAGGGGCAAGAGATTTAAAAGTTTATTGTCAAGCATTGTAATTCATCAATCATCCCTTATGGTTACATTGCTTAGATGGTCTTGATTATTACACCCTCCTCATTTCTCTTGTGCCTATCAAAGTAGCTATAAATTTTATTATAAATATAAATATGAAAGGTTGGGGATCCCTTAAACCCTAACTTATTTGTAAATATTTTTTTTTTGTGCTCTCAGTTAACATGCATTCTCCTAGTTCTCAAAAAAAGGACTTGGAACTCAAAATGGGTTCCAACGGTTGTCTCCCACCCGTAGTTCATACTCTTGCACCTCATTATGAATTCAAAATTATTTTGTAATGTTTTTTTGGAGGAAAACCATTTGATTCCAATTACTTCATATCTTAAAAAATGAAGCTACTATTTTCAATTCTTGTTAATTTCTCTCTCTCTCTCTCTCTCTCTCTATATATATATATATATATATATATATATATATATATATATATATATATCAATGTTACAATGAACATATTATGGAATATGAATGAAAAAAAAACACTTGCATGCTAGAACAAATACCAAACTAAAATACATGAAGGAGAAAACTATAACACTCAACAACTATTTACAGAGCAACCTCACATTTAGTAGAATGAATTCACTATTTTGCAGAGCCAATTAATCATTTTGGTCACGATCTCACCATTTAGTAGAGATATTCTACCATTTTATTAAAAACCAAAAAAATGTAAAGAAAATGATCCCATCTATTAGAAGAGTGATACCACTATTTTGTAGAGTGATCAAGCCAATTATGGGGAATGATCCCGTCAAAATGCAGAGCATTCTTGCCAATTAGCAGAAAATGAAACCATGAAAAAATAAATGAAAAGAAGTGAAAAAAGTTTGAAATTATATTTTTAAAATTTATAAGGTGCTTGAATGTTCCCAAGGAGATTGTGGGGTGCATGGGTCCCATTGAGCATGCCAAACGTAGATGATAATTACACAAGGAGTTAGTTCATTCAAAATAACAAATTGATAAACACAACACCTCAGGCATAATCCCCTGGATTGGGCAAGGTCTAAGAGAGACAAACAACTATAAAGTACATCAAGATGATTACCTTCCTCATGGATGTCACTTCTAAGCTCGATTCAGGTTTTTTATGCCCAGATTATAGAGATAAGTGTATCTATCAATGTCACTTTGAGATTTTCAATGACGTCTTCCCTTGCACTTTGGAATAATTAATCAATTAGAGAAAAATGGAAGAAATGGTTAAAGGATTTATGCTTGAAAGGCTATTAAAAATGGTAGCACTTTGTTGTATCTTCAAGACTTGTGAGCAATGGAAAATAGCCCTTGTATTTATAGATTATCAAAATTGGTTTTGATCGTCAGATGATGATCAAGATGAGTGGATGATAATCAAGCAATATTGGATAACTTATGCCATTAATAATTGTGGTTGAGTTTGTATTGATTAGGCATGGCTTGTAAATTCTAATATTTGTTTGATATTTTTTAAATGCTTGACAACTTTCATGATGATGTCATGATCCCTAATATTTGCCTATGATGTCATGATCATGTCACCAACCACTTGCCCACTTGCTAGGAGAACCGAGGAATAAATCTAATTAATGGATCTATAAAATAGGGGTTTCCAAAAGTTATGGAATTTACCATTAGAATAAGATTAGGTCAATTAAGATATGCCAATTAACTTAATGCAAAGTGATATGACTTTTGAAATTCAGAGAACCATTCAACCTAGTTAATCCAAAATGTCTCTTTCACAGTTGTAATATTACTTAAGATTAATTAAGTGAAGATGATGACTTCATAGGGTACATTTTCCCAATTAGACATCACCCAATACATTTCATAAGATGCACATCAAGTGTACAAATAAATTTAGGTGTTTCAATGATTTATGTGTTATTGCAATAAATTGATTCTGATTAAAATTTTGAGATGAGAGTGATGAAAATGAAGTGTCTACATAACCAAATACAATATACATAATTTTTTAATTTTTAGTTGACTATAGTAGGTATCTAACACTAAGAAACATGATATGATAAAAATAGGATACGACAAGACTATGACAACTCAAAACTAAAATCAAAGTATATGACTGCATCTATACAAATATGAGCTCCTTGGATGACAACAGAGTGTGGTCATGTCCATTGAATACAGACTTCTCTAATTTTACTTTGATGAAATTTTAAATATTTTTCAAGTATGCATGTGTTTATTGAGCACGCTGAGATATTTTAATTATGTTAATAACATGCAAAAACCTTTGTTTTCTTTCTCTTTGATTTAGAAACCATAGGTGCACTTGTGAGAGCTAGAAACTTGTAAAAAATAATGAGAAGTATAATGTGTTGAGTTGACCCCATCACCCAAGTGGATGATTGACTGTTACCTACTATCCAAATAATTTGAGGATGGAATCAAGCCAAACATAGTTCACCACCTAGAGTGATTATGCAATTGTGCTTCTTGACTATATTTATGCAACTAGAAATATGATTTTGATACTTGAAAATGTTAGATATTAACTTGATTTGGAATGCTTCAAACTTGATTTGTGATTTCACCTAATGATTGATATTGAAATTGAGAAGAATAGGTCAATTTTTTTATGTGCAGTAGTGTAATATATTGATGCCAAATAGATATCCATTCTCTTTGAAAAGAGATTTTGATTTTCTTATATAGTGATTATTTTAAAAAAAACCTTTAGTCTACCCTAAAAAACATGTGAGATGGCCCAAATGAATATTTCAAATTTATAAACTAGTCTTTAAATGGCATGGGGAAAAGTCCACACTAGGTAGACATGTTCGTGATAATGGATTTGTCTACCTAAAGTGGACATATCCCATAAAAGTAGGGACATATGTCATGAGGTTGGAAGCAATATGAGATGGGAGTTATTATGTAGTAGTGATGGCAATCAAAAGGATACAACTAACATATAGAGAAATGACTAGAAGAGTGGAGAATAAGAGTCATGTAATGCCGATATATTTCTGGTTAGAACTGTGTAATAATTTTTAACTTGACATTTTGGGTCACACTCCATAAACCATCATCAAGAATATATAATAGAATCATCATCATATTCCTGATGATGGTTCATAGAGTGTGACCCAAAATGTTGAGTTAAAAATCTTACATGGTTCTAGCCAAAAATATCTTGGCATTATTTCATGGATTATGGAAATACTATCTCTTTGAAGAGTCATGTTTTTTAGTGTAATTCAAGTGGTTTAAGATGTGTCAAGAATTAACATCATCATGTACATGTGACCATATTTATATATCTACAAATAGTAGTCTAAGTATTATGAGTCAAAACAATTCATGTATAATTGGTGTAAAGTAGCTCAATATGATCAATAGAAATAGTCAAAAAAGGTTAAAACTTGTGTAAACAAGATGTTTCCCATTCATCTTGAAATTATAGGAGACATGTATTAGTTAGTTTGAATCACCAATTATAGTAGAACACACATGTGTGTATAAAACTTAAAGATGGTGTTATTAAGTTATGACATTAATTTATTACGGATGAAACTTAAGTGACATCCCCCCACACATGACCCCCTTCAAAAAAATATTAGAAAAAAAATTATAAAGCAAATGTTGACTCATTTGGGTATAACTGACTTGTTGATCCATCACCAACCTGCAACCCATGAGGGGGATCAATTTCACTAGTAACCTCCTATGTCCACACTCACTATTAACACAACCCTACTATGTCGACTCCTTCATAATTGACTGGACCTTATCATATCATTGTATCACTTACTTGGATGGGGCCTCAACCTCATATCCTTTTTTTATGGCCCTCAACGGGATCATATGTGCAATCTCATCTCCTTCACACATGATGAGACACGTGTTTTTGGGTTTGCATTATACCAATGAATAATTGAACTACCTTGACATTTTTCAAGCCCTTCAATGATATACAATTTCAAAAAATTAGTAATTCATCAACCAGGACAACTAATGTTTTGTAATGTATCTTTACCATGAACTTAAGTGATTTTATGAATTATTTAGAAATTGCTTGATTTCTCTAAAATTCTTGCCAATCTTCATTAGATTCACATGAACAGTAAATGAATTCTCTAGATTTCACTTAATTCTTCTTGAATGCCTTTGATCAATGATAGTTTATAGATGTCTAAAATGAACTAGGATGCCTAGGTATATATAGACAAATTGAGTTCAAATTAGGACCCAAACCAACCTCTAATGGTCAAAATTAAAAAAATGAGGGGAGATGGGATGAAGGCCTTTAATCCAAAAGATGCCACTCAAAAGAATGTTCTTAATATTGTAAAAAATTACTTTCCATTTTTTACAAAAATTGAAGTGTCCTTGCTCTTCATGAATCAAGCATTACCATCATACACGCCTTAGTGGGAACCAACTAAAATTATTATTTTTGGTTAGATTCATAGGGTTTCAAATGTGATGTTAGGTTTATCTTTCTCAATGTACATGAAACTTAATTGATTGCTTTTGCACAAGTTTGAATTTTGATGAGTTGACAACAAAAAGTTGGACAGTTGAAAGACAATTCCATTTGTTGAATAAGAGTACTCTCAAATGTTTGTGACTATTATCAAACATAATTCTATCAAATTCACATGGTTTTCTAGTTGAATGACACTTGATGTGAAAAGCACTTTGTTGTTGTTTGATTGAAATTCAATGTGGTACTTACAATGGTGAAAATGATAGAATGAGTAAGGTTTTTATTTCAGGGCTTAACATATAAAATGGTTGGCATTATAGAGCCTCATTAACTTCAATTCATTTTACGGATGGGTGGAACCCATGAATTGTTCTTGCCAAATATTACAGGGAAGAGGGCCCAATAGTTGGGTGGACTCTTATACTTGGGAGGGAACGTGATAAAAGAATGTCAAATATTTAAACAAACATAATTAAAAATTAGTTTACAATTTATATATAATTATACAAATTATACTTAGTAATGGTGTAAAGTAGCCAATTACATCATGGAAAACCATATATATAACTATTAGGTGCCCAATGCAAATGTTTAGGACCAACATTATTTGTAGTGTATTTCATTTTTTTATTTTAAATCAATTCAAAATGTGGATTTCCCTGCACCTCAACACATGAAAAAAAAATTATATTAAACACATATTAAATTAATTACGAGTTAAATTTAAAGCAGTGGCACCATTTAAGTATTGCTTAGGTCCCAAATTAGGGTGAGGTATAAACCCCTCTCCAGTATATAAAAACAAAGTTTATTGTGACCATGCCTTTAAAATGAGATACTATAGTATTTTCATTACAAAGTAACATAATCAATATTATGGTGATTGTGTCGTTAGAAGAGTGAAGGTCTCAAAATATCAACATGGTATAAGTTTGGGGGAATAATGGAAATAAAGATTGAAGTATACAATATTAATTAAAATTTCTAAATGCCACTAGTTAAATTATTACACCACACCCCACATCTTCCCCCTCATCCACAACTTAGGGAGAAGCAAATGCCCACATTTAATGAACTCACTGCCTGAAAATATCGAAGTTTCTCAAGGAAGTTAGTGGGGTCTACTTTTTTATTACCTTTGTCATCTCGACATTTGGGCACTATAATCACCCATGGATGGTAGAGCTATGGCATATTGTTGTCAAGAGTTTTGAGTTTGTTAAATGTTCACTTTGAGCTTAATTTTTAGTAAATATGTGTGGGGTTTTAGGTAATGCATTCTTTCCAAATTCTAGCCATGCAAATGTCAAAATAGGTTGATTGTGACTTGATGTTTTGTAGTCAAACCTAGTATTTTCCATGTGGTTATTTTAGAGTTACGTATTCTTCTTTGGATTTTTAAGTCATGTTCAGAATAAAAGGATATATGTTTAAGAACATGAACTAATAAGGTAATGGAACAAGTTGTCTTTGAAATTTATCATGTTGTTATTGTTGCTAAATTAGAGTATGCACAAACTATTGTTGCATAAGCTCATAACGATATTACTCTAAGTTATTATGAAAGTTGTTCTGGTTTGCATCCTTAAATTTTGTGATCTTGTTTGTATTTCTGATATATTTTTTTAGGACAAAAAAATGTGGGTTGAGTCATCAGTTCTCTGAAGCACAATTGAGTTTCATATTTGTGCCCTTTTCTTTTCAACATTGAGAGCACTTTGAACTCCAATGAATAATCATACGAGTAAAATAATTTGTGTTCAGTATAGAGAATAAGCTATATATTTTATAAATGTAAGGGTATTGCCTTTAATTTCTTTTATGATGATTATCTTTGGAGGCAAGTTGTTAGTCATGGTTTAACTATAAAATTATCCCTATTTTTATATGTCCTTTAAAAATCTTGGATTTGTTTGATTTTTATTTCAAATACCCTTTGTGACCTCGCTGCTACAACTAGTTAGACATGTTTTTGTTTATCAGTATGTGGTTGTTCAACACTTGAAAAGAACTATTTGGCCTATTAGTTTTCATTAGTCGGTTTCAAAGTGGAAATGATACCCTTATAGTTTTTAATTTAAAAATATAGTCTCAAGCCATGTAATGAATTTGATGGTCTACCATGATTATCATGATTTTTTTTAATGATACTTAATCAACATTTCCCTTCAAATGTTAATATAGTTCTTAGTAGAAGATAGAAACATTAAACATAATACGTGTATTTACTAAAATTATTTAGAGTTTTTGATGGTCTGTCTTAATATTTACCTTGCAGCTAATATGGTCTACCAAAAAAAATGTTTGTATTTTATGTCTAAAAAATATAAATACATTCCTATGGCCATCAAATTTCATCCTTGCCTCTAGCAAGCAAAATGATTCATCGCATTAATTATTTTAGTAGTGGATACTTATAGTCTATATCAATAATATTAGGTTTCTCTCTTTCGGTTCATTGTAAATTGTTTAAGCTCACACTTTCTAAATTGCACAAGAAATGTATTTGAGATGATGAAAAGTGTGAGTTTTTTGGGTTATCAATTATGGCCTAACATTTTTGCACACATATTTATAAACTACTTAGCTTAGTTTACTATATGGGGTTTGATTAATAGAACTTAATATCATTTTGTTCATGTTGTATTGGGTGTAAAGTATTTGAGGACACTTTTGGTCAATGTTGTTGCATTGTAGGAGACTGAGTTGGATGTTAGTTTCTTCTTTTTATCATTTGAAAAATGTTTAACAACATCAACTACATGGTATAACACTTATTCTTCAAAAATTAAAGATCAAATACAATCCTTATAGAGTAAAAAAGTATACATTCTTTTGTATATAGATCTTGATCATTTTTTATGGTTCCCTCAAATTTTACTTTATGCAATCTTTTAATGGTGAAAAAGATATTTAAACATAGCCATCAAAATTAATCCTAACTTACAGGGACTAAATTTGACAGTTGACCCTAACTATCATGGAATATTCTAATGACAGTTATTTATTAAACATTATCCCTCAAATGATAATATAATTCATATTCGATTAAGGAAGCATTAAAGACAATTCATATAAATCTTATATAATCCTTTATAATTTTTGACGGTATGCCTTAAATTTTTTTATTGTATATTATGGTAAAAAAGCGAAATATGGTCATCAAATTCAATCCACGAGAGGGAGTGAGGTATATGAAATAATTGCAAGGGAGTGAGATATGTGAAATAAATGCAAAAGAGTGATGTTATATGTTGGTGCATTTTGTTTGATTCATGTCTTCTAATTAATTCATTAATGTCTTAAGATTCTTATTTACATTTTTTACCTGCCCTTGATGTGGATGGATTGATAAATCTATTTTTTAGTTTGCACTTTATGATAGAAAAAGGTATACCTGCATTAGGACGTATTTTAGTATGAGAAAAGTATAACATGCAATAGGATTAGCTTGAGACACACTATTCAAACTACATCCATAATTAGTAATTTTCTAGATTTAAAATTATTTTGAATACTATCAATGCTTTTAGGGTCTTATTCTAATAAAAATTGTGAAGTTGATATTATGACACTCAATTACAATAGATTAATCATATCTTACTTCCAACCATCTCATATGCATAGCTTACAATGGTAGTCAGGGGGTGGTGGATTGTAATATTTGTGAGATGTTAACAATTATTGTTCAACCTTAAATTTGATGCCCATTTGATCATCAAAAAATAGTTTCAAACTTAAATTTGACAGGTCTTAATCATCAAAGGGAAGTTTTCTTCTTTTTCTTGGATAGGTAGATCAAAAAATCATAATATATTGGGCATGCAGTGGAGTTTAGAGCCCCTTTTTTTTCTAGGAGGAGTTTTTTGACCTCGACACAATAGTGTAGCTAAACTTGGGCCATCTATTGTTAGGTTGTGGAGCTAAAAGCTTCACTGATGCAAACAGGGAAGGAGGTTGTTGGGAGGTTGCTGAGTTGCAGAACAAGTTGCAGGGCAACCGACGTCGGTCATATTACAGTGCAGAAGCAACCGACGTCGGTTATGAGTCGACGGACATCGATCAGGAAGGAACCGACGTCGGCAACCTGTGTGTGCATGCAGTTTGCATGCGGCTTCCGGACTGGTCTATTTTTGGACAGGCAGTTTGCATGTAAAGACTATTTTTGGTTTTGAGTTGCGAGTCTAATTATTGTATGCATGAGATCTATATAATAAACTCATGGGCTGTATTGTAAAATTGTACTAGAGTGAGAGAGCAAGAGTGCTAGAAAGCCATTGTGCTTGTAGAGAGAGCAAGAGTAGCTCCTCCTAGTTCCAAAGGGGTGCTGAGTGTGTATGATCAGGGAGAGTTGCAGGTTGTGCAAATTCTGGTAGAAGATCCACCGGGGTACTGGTTGAAGAATCATAAGGACTTGGTGAGGCAAGGACAAGGGTTCTTCAGGGTGTAAAGACATCTACGTGGTAAGTAAGGTCTGGTGATTTGCAGGTTGATGCAAGAGCAGGGAGATCTACTTGGAGTACGATTGTGTACTTGGTGTACTGGTAGCGTTGTTACTGACTGGTGGAGGTGAACAACACTCTATGTTTGAGTTGATTATTCTGACCGTAATTGAGAGAGTGAACTATAGAAGGAGAATTACAGGTGAACCCTAGAAGTATGGGAGCTCTAGAGGTGTGGGAAGAAGAAGTGTGGCATCTTCTTTATTGTATTTTTTTTTGATTGAGTATTAATACAATTTGGTATTGTCTCTCATATTCTGTGTTGTTTCATAATTCTAGTTACTTATCATTCTGGTTAAATTTCGTGTTTAGTTGCTAATACAAAGGTAATCAAGTGTGCCCTTAGTGGGCAGTAGGATCCTGACATCTATTACTCGTCAAATCATGAAAAAGGTAATGGAGCCATTAATTAATGTTTTATACAACAAATCCAAGATAGGTACCTCCAGATTGATATCTCTAAATGTTTTCAAATAAATATATTTAAAAGGAACTATAAAATATAATGTATTATTTTGGACTTTCTCACCCTCTAACCTCTTTCTCCGTTAGCAAAACTTTAATAGTGTGTAATACCTTATTTATAAGTTTTCTATGAGAATGAAAACCCAAAAGTATAGAATACAAAATGCAAGTAAAATATAAGAGACGTGCATCAACTTTAGTACCTACTGATAGCTAGGAAAATAAGGTTTGATTAATGTTTTTTAGCTGCTTGCCTATTATCATTGTGCAAGCCATGTTTACAGGGCTAATGTTTTAATTGGCATAGCATAAAACTAATAGTTGTCTCATATGAAACATTAATTGTGCAAGCCATGTTTACAGGGTTAATGTTTTAATTGGCATAGCATACAACTAATAGTTGTCTCATATGAAACACTAATAGTTGTCTCATATGAAACACTGATAGCTAGGAAAATAAGGTTTGATTAATGTTTTTTAGCTGCTTGCCTATTATCATTGTGCAAGCCATGTTTACAGGGTTAATGTTTTAATTGGCATAGCATAAAACTAATAGTTGTTTTAATGTTTTAGTACCTACTGATAGCTAGGAAAATAAGGTTTGGTTAATGTTTTTTAGCTGCTTGCCTATTATCATTGTGCAAGTCATGTTGGAAGGTATTTAGTTTTAACAATAGTAAGTCATATGAAACACTTCAATGTTGAACCTATCTAACCTTTTTTCCATGAAATGTAAATTTGATATTTTTTGTGGGAGTGATGGTGGAAAAGAAAGCAGTGTGTTAAATCATATGACATGGACGGGGAGGAGATGTCACATTTCATAGTGAACTTGGAGAATGATGAAGCAATGCAAAAATTCAACACCATAAAAAACATAAAAGTGGTGAGAGATTTATTGGTATAACAAATGGAACACTTCACTGTTAAACTTATCTAACCTTTTTTCGATGAAATGTCAATCTGATTTTTTTAGTAGGGGTGATTGTGGAAAATAAGGTGTGTGTTAATGGCATGGCAATGAGATATATGGGGAAGATATGTCACATTTCATAATGAGCATGAACAATGATGAAGCGATGCAAAAATTCAATACAATAAAAAACATGCAAGTGGTGAGAGATTCCAAGGTGGGACGAGCAGTGTAATTGGTGTGACTTCATGATCTAGAAAAGTGGGGTAGTGTAAGTGAAAGAATGTAAATCACTAGGAGCACTGCACATGAAACTATGAGCACTCAAATCATTTCACTTTTTCTGCATGAAGCATTAAATAACAACAATTTGATGTTTCTAGTGGAGGTTATGGTTGAAATGAGGTAATATGTTTTTAGTATTTGTAATATTTGCATATATTATTATTTATATTATTCATATTAATTATATTTATATCCTATATAATAAAACATTTAAATAATATCAATATAAAATATGATATAAAAAATTATATTACATAATAAATATATATTATTATAAATTATAATAATGATCGATACAAATATATTATAATATATAATATATCATATTTAACACATAATGCTTGAAACAAATGTGGTCTTGTGTAATGATATGCTTATAGGATATGCAGAGAATGGTTTCCCTATTGACGCTTCAAATGAGTAGAAATTTATTGAGATGGAGGGTTTATCGATCACAACAGTTATAAGACTAGTGTAAGTTTGCATGAACAATATAAACATAAACATGGTTGCACAGGAATGGAGAGCCATACAAATAAACTACCATCAAAAATAGGTTGGAGATGATTGTGATGAAGTTGTGTTTGGTGATGGCGAACTGGCACAAATGCATGCTCTTAAAAATAATATAGACTAGGTTTTGCAAATTAGCAACGAATAGGTATTGCTTGTACAATTGTATTTCTCCTTTTTTATTCTTACAACTAACCCAAATGTATTAATTCTTTTTTTTAATCTTTTTTAAGTGTGTGCCAATGCATTAAATGGTACTGATAAGGCATCTGGCTTATTATTTATAAATACCATGTTCATCTAATAACTATTTGTGATAAGGCCAATGATTATGCTATTTAAGTCCTATATTTATAAATACCATGTTCATCTAATAACCATTTGAGATAAGGCCAATGATTATGTCATTTAAGTCCTAAAAGCATTTTATAGCTTTATTTAAGGTGCTTAAGCTTAATGAGACTGGATATCCCTGTCGTAGAGCTGTAGATGTTAAGGGAGATGAAATATTTTCAAAAAATAAAACTTTCAGTCTTTGAAGTATTAATATATTATGCTTCTTGGGCATCTCATAGCAGCAAGATTAAATTTGTGGAAGATTCCAACCTCCAGGATCATGCCACATGGCATGATCCTAGGTGGTTGGAGGATTAAGAGGCCAACGCAAAGGAACCGAACCCCTGAGGCCTCACGTCTTCGAGAACGTGTCATTTGATTCAGATAGTGTTTCTTTCATAAATATTTTTTATGTATGATTTAAGCACCCATAGTACATGAGAAATAAACCTACCAACTCTCACAAGGTTATATGGAATGATATTTAGCATCATATAAAAGATGCAATTATTTTGATAAATGATACTACTTGAAAAGTCTCAATTTATTTTATTTTATCAAATATTATATCAATAGATTATAAATGTTCATATTAATATTAAATTGACTAAGTATTCATAAAGTTTCTATTGGTTTGATCTCTTTTTTGTTGTATGGCTAGGATTACTCTTATTGAACTAACTCATTAACAATTTGTGCAAGTGTATGGTACTCTTAATAATGTCACCCCTTCTCAGGCCTCTTTGATTCACATTTACCCTTTATCAACCTCCTATTTACCCTTCTTGGATCCTTTAACACGAAATTTCACTTTTCCCAACCTTTGTTTATAACCTCTCCATGGTTCCTAAGCCCCTAGGGCTTTGAGCTATCCCTTAACCCTTAGAGCTATCCCTTAACACTTTGACCTCAACGCAAAAAATACATGGATCCCTCCCCTAAGCCTTTCATCTAATCACTTAATGTCTTGAATCCCTTTGTGTTATCCACAGAGAGCCCAATGTGAGGTCGACCATAAACTAATTGCATGAAGCTAACTGGCCCCAAGGACAAAGTGTGGTTGTCAGTTCAAGAGAACAAGGGTAGAGTTATTAGTGGAGTGAAATGTTGAGGTGTCAATCATGATAGAGCTCGATAGACCTCAAAATAAATCTTGGAGAGCCACGTGGCATGATGGAGACCTATAAAAATAGGTCCTAGGGGCAATTGGAAGATTCCATGCATCAAGGTGACAGTTAGACACCAAGGAATGAATGCTTGTCTAGTATCAGTTGTAGTTTTAAACTAGGAATTGGGAGGATGATGACAGGGTAGATGAGTCATCATGAGGAATTTTTTTAGCATAGGGAGGCCAACTGGGTTATGCCACATGGATTATAAATGAGCCTTCATGTGTCCTAGACTAGACATAATTCAATAAATTACATCATGCAATGTGGATTCACCAAGAACACCACGTTACCAACTGGCCAACATAGCCTCAGGCACAATGTGGTCTCTTTACGACCAATGTAAATTAGGAGTGATTTTATTGCTATAGTAGTTTTCATGTGTTATCCTACTGCATCTAGGATTAAAGCCCTGAAACAAACAAGTTGTGGAGCTTGGTAAGTCATGAATCAACCTCATCCAAGTAGGATGGGGAGCTTGAGTAGGCATTGCCTCAACTAGACCCCTTCTTTATTTGAATTTGTTGCTTTTACTTGTTTTTGTATTTGATTTGCAGGGACTATTAGGAGAAGCCTCAATTTAAGGACAACTAGACTGCTTGTTATTAATGTTCTCCCAAGTAAACATAACACCCACAGAAAAGGCTATTGGCTATTTTCAAGCCCCAACACAATCTTTGTTATCCCTTCTCATGATAGAAAACATTGGCTACCAAATGCCACATAAACAACTGAGCAAGGTGATTGCTTTTCCAACTACATTAGGCACATAATTTTATAGGTTTTAGATGTTTGAAGAGAAGGCATATGAAGGCCAACTAGAAAAATTGGCTTGCTTGCCACTTTGTTTTGTAAATACTCTACAAAGTTGTCTTCCATCTCATCGCTAGTTTTGATGGCCATTATAGAGCAATGTTCATAACATTTGAGGGAAATCACACACTAATAAAGCTTCAACATTGAAGTGAAGTGAATATTCATAAGCATAACAACATACATAAAAAAAATTTAATTTGTAGCAATCATTAAACTTGAGTAAAATAATTTGGCCAAGAAGATAAAATGTTTGAACTTCCATGGATAAGAGTTTTGCATTTAGGATAAATCAAATCATCATCTCATCATAATCATATATATTGACATATGATTGGAACATGAATTTAAAATGTCATATAATTCAAAAACTCATTTCACAATTTTAAGTTGACAACACTTTTAGCAATTTGTGAGATCTGTTTGTCTGTCAGCCCAAAAAATCTAAGAAAAATAATGATTATCAACTTTAATCATAATTTCACAATTTTTATTAATTAGGATAATTCTTCTTCGCTCATTGTAATGTATTGGTATGTTAAAGACCAGTTCGAGTCTTTGAGCCGCTTGTCTAAATTAGTGTATGCATGAGATCTATATAATAGACTCATGGGCTGTATTGTTAAGTGTTGAACTTGTAGAACCCAAGTAGAACTTGGAGAGTTCTTCCCATGGTGGAATCAAGTAGGATTCCCAATGTATGTAAGATCAGGTTTGATATGCAGGGTGTTGCAGGATCATGGTGGAGATCTACATGTGATAAGTAAGATCAGGTTGGTCTACAGGGATGTGTGTATGCGAGGGTCAAAAGAGGATCGGCGGGGGAGCAAGATCAAGGTGACAACAATACATCAGGAGCAGGATCATGGTGAGATCTACTTGGAGTACCGGTTCATACTCGGTTGTACTGGATGTACAATGAGGTGAACAACAGCTTGTGTTAGCTGATTGTTGTGACCTATGAGAGAAGATTACTCAGGTGGGAAGATTACTTGGAGCCCTTGAGGAGGAAGCCTCACAGAGGTGGAAGAAGAGTGTGATCTCTTTATTGTAATTTCCTTTGTAGTGAGTTGAATACAATTGTGTGTTGTCTATCATATTCTGTGTGTTTTCTCATTGATAGTTATTTGTTCTTCTGGTTATTTCCACATGTAAGTTGCTTATACAATGGTAATCATGTGTGCTCTTAATTCTGACAAGTTGTGTCAGAGCTTTGGGGAACTTAGGTCCTATCAGGAAAAATAATGATTATCAACTTTAATCATAATTTCACAAGTTTTATAAATGTTTTGGCCATACAAAGATCTGCATTTGTCTATCAATTTCATGTAAATCCCTTAGGATTGGATGATGCCATGATATAAATTATATAGTAGTTTAGAAAAGCATTGCACTTGGTACTAAATGAACAATTTGTAACCAAATTCCAAAACAACAAAATTAGCCAACCAAAACACAAAGGATACTGAATGAGGAATACATCAATTAATTTCATAGTTGATGAGCATCCGAATTTCAAATTTATCCATAAGGAAAGCAACTTGACCATTATGTATTCATTATATAATTTATAACTTAATGTCGATCTGTATATGGAACTTTTTTGCCTTGAAAAATGGATGGCTACTACGCACTAAAAAATAGAAAACTACATTTTGGAAACATTTATGAGGCCTTAATTTTTTAAATAAACGCACACTAATTTCCTCTTTCAAGACCTTTTTAATGAATCTAAAAAAAGGCAAAACAAATAAGGGTGCAGGGCACCAATCAGCATTGTTGGTGTGAAAATTGTGTTTGTTATTAGTCTTTAACCATAGTTAACCAATCCCCACACAAATCTGTTTACAAATGCATTTGTAATTAGAAAAAAACTTCAATAATCAAACTGCATGTCTAAACATTTAACCCTGATTAATAGTAGAAAAAAAATAAAAATATTCATACCATTGTCAAAATTATAGTAAAATTTCAAAAGTAATAGAAGCTTCTAAAATTTCAAAAGTACTAGAAGCTTCTAGCACAAAAGCCATTGCCATTGAACATGAGGGCATAACTGCCATTAAAAAATCATTAGTACATTAAAACAAATTAAATGAACATGAACATATACCATCCCTATATTTTCATATCACATATTATGACATTAAAGATGAAACAAACCAATCAATAGACAAATATAATTAGATGCCCACCGTTTTGTGCACCAAGCCAACAAATGTAATAATGGTGGCCACAACGATCCTCCAGTTGAATTCCAATGCCCGCAACAAGAAACGATTATAGATTTTCAACAACTAATCAAAGTGAAAGAAAAAATGTCTATGCATGGGAAGAGCAAGCAGGGTCAAAATATATTTGCGCTTTAACACATCAAACAAAAAAATATTTTTTGTTGTTTCATAGAAATGAAGGATTAAATATGGAAAAATAGAAACACAGAGAATAAAATGAAAAAAAACCAAAGAGTTAAAAACACAAAGGCAAGGACTCAGAGGCTAAATTTGAAAAACCTGAAGGGAAGGCATGAATTTGGAAGGCTTATAGGAACATAGAACTCACCGTTGGGTTCCTGACTCACAACCTTGTCATGGTTGGAAAAGTCCAGGGGATCATCTATGAGAAAACCTTGAGATCTACCTTCTATGTTGTATTCATATTGCCTGAAGCCCAAGAGATTGTGAAGTATTATATCCATTACAAAATACGAAACTGAAAAGCCTCTATTTTTCTATACTTTTTCTCATTCAATCATAGGGTTCACACGCCAGACCTGTGAGAGTCAAAACAAAGGGTCAAAAATCTCATCTTTAAAATCAAACCAAAAGAATATTCCAACAACTAACCTAAAAATGGAAACTTGGACAAGCATTGTAGGCTACCACATGTAAGAATACTCCACCAACAACTTTTGGAATACACTGACCCATCCAAATCCAAGCATCTGGTTTTGATCAAATTATAGGCACATTAATGAGTCTCCCTAACTATTATAAACCTGGCATTCAATAGAATCAATGGCCACAATGTAATTTATGTATGTGTTTAGACAGACCTATCTATGTGGTTAGCGCTAAGAGCCATACTGCTACAGGATTCATTTTCCTTCCATAAAATGAATAAATTATAGTGAGAATGTTAAGGGCGTAAACTCCATTGGACTCGACGCTTGCAAATATTGTAATGAGAACATGCTCTTTACTACTAAAGGACCTCAAATTGAGTGAAAAATGCCAATTTGTTCTAGGAAAATGAAACTTCTTGGTGGGTAATGTGGCTGCCATGAAATGACCCAGTGGTAGAACTACAATCTGAGAAGACATTGTTGTAATGCTAATGGGATTTTCTTTGTAGGAAGTAAATTGATTCAAAAATAACACTAGCCCACAAATCAATGCCATGCCATTTCATGGTTGAGGCAAGATGCATTCGGATTAAGAGATGGAAGTCCCCTAGTGCGATCATATCTACGTTGTCACTAATGGAACTTTGCAATGAAACATCCATATCCATATCCATCTACTGCAATACAATATGCCGAAGAATTCTTGTCATAAGGAGATATATGGGAAGCCATCAGAGAGGCAACATCAGAGACTCACTCAATTTCTATTACATGACAAATAACAGACATGTATGTGGTCTTCGCACAAGTGTTAACTAGAGTATTTATGTGGCTAGAATTGCTCTTTCCACCCAGTTCACTACTGATAGCTAACAGTTATAATTGCCTTGATACTAGCAATGGATGCAATTAACTATTTATTCTGCCCATCCCCCAATTCTTTGACAAATGATGTTTTAAATTTAATTTTTATTCTCAATAACCAGCTGGGAAGGCGAGGCAATGACAACATTAATTTTTTTAATTATGACTGCACATTCTCTACAATTTGATTGCCTAAAATGATGCAAGGATAGCAGTAACATCTAAATGGTTCAACCAATCACCGTGCAATGACTAATATTATTATATTACCTTAGTTAAAAAAATTGTAGTTTATCAAAGTAAATTGCTCACATACTTTTTGCACACCAAACTATATACCGTGATTGGTCCTCGAAGTAAAGATTAATAGCTAGTTATAATAAATTGAAGATAATAGTCCCTCCCTTCGGGACTAATAACTTAATTTTCATAATATTTATGTTAGACATGTTTCATATTAATAGTAGAATGAGGCAAAGTGGCAAAAAGGGCCACATTGCTCTGATGAGCCAAAATACACAACCCAAAAAATACACTCCCTCCTTTATTTCAGGAAATGAAAAAAATGAGAGATTTGATGCCACAAACTTATGTCAAACCATCAAGACTAAAAAGCACTTGAAAAATGAATTTTAAATAAAACTAAGCTGTGTATTTTGCAAGAATAACACAAAAATTTACCTCGCACTTCATTTTCAAGTCAGTTAGGCTCAACCTTCACTAGATCAGAGCCATGCAAGAGATGAATGATGTCCTCCCCTTCTAGAGCGGGGGACCTTATCAAGTTTTTCTTCTTAATGCCTTTGTTGCCCTCATCTTTAAATGAGGGCAGGGCAATGCTAGCCATGAAGCCTATTCTAATATCCCCTAGCAACTCAATCACAAAATCGTTCCCTTAAACTTCAAACTCATCTAACCATGGTTGTTTCCTTGTTGTTATAGATATATGACCCCAACTACACTAGAATAATAAGCACCAAATGCCCTTTAGATCACTCAAACTCCTGCTCATCTATGCATGTGCTTTTAGAAGAATATTAAACCCTTAAAATAGGTTTAAATTTCCTATTTCAAGCATTGAATTGCTAAAACATGACAAAACTCTGCTTATTCTAGGCGCCTATTTCAAGAATTAAGCAAATGAATCACAATCAAACCTGCTCACTCTGCACATATATAAAAAGGTTGAAAAAAATTTGTTGTAGTATTCTGCCAAATAAGTTGACCTATTGTTGAGATTATGTGTTTTGTGTAGGTTAGTGTGAGAGTTATATAAAACCTTTCTGCAATATATAAAATGTTTGAAATGAGTATCCTTTTTTGTGCATTGTAAAACTTAGGTTGGTTATTATGATGCAACTAAAGTTGCAAAATGCCATTGTTGAAAAACCATCTTCTCTTTAGTTACAAGAGCATTCATGATTTCTTAAATTTTTTTCTTGAATGAGCTATAAAATGTGCTTAACAAGTTCATATTTTATGATAACAATGGATTCTAATTGATAACATTATTGTTTTCATCCACTTATTTTGTTTTTGTTAATATGGCATATGTTGTAGTTTCTTATTTAGGCAACTGGTATGAATAAAGGAGTAGATGGGTCGATCGGGAACCAATCACATGAAGCCAGTGGGCCTTGAGGATAGAGTGTGGTTGTCAGTTTGAGAGAACAAGGGTAGAGTTATTAATGGAGTGAAACATGGTCTTGGGTATTGATCCAGAGGTGTTACATGTGACAGAGCTTGGTAGACCCCAAAACGAATCTTGGAGAGCCACGTGGTGTGATGGCAGCCTTGTGCCAACACATCTTAGGGGGCAATAAGAGGATGCCATACATTGAGGTGACAGTCAGACCCTAGGGAATGAATGTTTGTGAAGTAACAGTTGCAATTTTAAGTCATGAGTTGGGAGGATGATGATAGGGCAAACAAGTCATCAGAAGGATTTTTTTAAGGACAGGGAGGCCAATTGGGTTGCACCACGTGGACTACAAATGAGCCTCCATGTGTCCTAGATTGGGCATAATTTGACAAATCACATCATGCAACGTGGCTTCACCGAGAACACCACATTACCAACTAGCCAACATATCCTCAGGGACAATGTGGTCTCTTTACAACTAATGTAAATTGGGAGCACTTTTCTTGATATAGTGGTTTTCACATGTTACCCTGCTATATCTGGGATTAAAGGCCTAAAACAAAAAATAAGTCATAGAGCTTGGTAGGTTGTGAATCAACCTCATCTAAGTAAGATGGGGAGCTTGAGTAGGCATTGCCTCAACCAGACCCCTTCATCGCTTGAATTTGCCACTTTTACTTGTTTTCGTATTTGCTCTATAGAGATTGTTAGGAGTCTTGATTTAAGGACAACTACACTATCTGTCATTAATGTTCCTTGAGGTAAACATTATGCCCACAGGAAGGGTTGCCAGCTATTTTTTAGCCTCAACACAATCTCTTTGTCCCCTCTCGTGATAGAAAACATTGGCTATCGAATGCCACATAAACAGCTGGGCAAGGTGCTTACTTTTCCAGCCATGTTAAGCACATAGATTCAGAGGTTTTAGATTGTTAAAGAGAGGGCATGGGAAGGCCAATTGGAAAAGTTGGCTTGTCTACCACCTTGTTTTGCAAAATACTCTACGAAGTTGTCCTCCATCTCATCGTCGATTTTGATGGCCATTGCAGAGCAATGCTCGTAACATTTGAGGGCAATCAAGATGAAAATATTGTTTGCAAGGTTGAAAAAGAATGCTACAGTGAGAGAGGATTCAAGAAGCAAATACAAAATATATGTAACGTGTACAGAGTCAATGCCTTCCTCCAATGTTGCCCCATCTAAGAGAACTTTATTCAATGCCAAATTAATTCTCCAAACAACTCCACAAACGCTGATCGCTGCATATGAAACAATAATAAGGCCATAACTTCTGCCCATTTGTGTGTATTGCAATGTGTCTTAAAAATCTTCATAAAACTGTTGGCTCCAACCAAGACACACAAAAGCATTATAACAATTCACATGCATGTTTGAAATGAAAGACTTAAAACAATGCCCCTTTGTCACATTTTTTACCAAATCGTTGTCCTCCTGCTTTGACGCCTAAAAGTTGACCCAGGGGTCACATGGCACCCACTGGTCTTCTCTGGGACCGCTGCCTATGCCTACTAGATCAGAAAACCCACAAAAAGATATCCGATTCATTACAAAACAAAGAAATGCAAAATATCATGTAGATTTAATCGAGATTAAAAAAAATCCTTTTTGGCGTATAGTTGAGAGGAAAAAAAGTAGAGAAGAAGCAGGGTCGCTCAGAGAAATCTTTGAATTCTTCTAATATTGTTGAGCTATGTTAGTAAAAAAATTGATCTAGACTCTGAAATGTAACCTCGAGGGAAAAAAATTCTGACAAAAAATACAAAGATTTCACATAGAATTTATTTCCTTTTAAACATTGAGAAAATGTGGGCCTAGAGATCATACGCACCTTGTCATTATCATTACTTTTTCATAAATTATAATTCATATTTAATTTTAATATCTGATATAATTTTATTGACTAGTATCAATTTTTTTTATTTTTTAAATTGAAAATAAATAATTTCTCCAAAAATATAATCTTGTCAAAAACTTACAACCAATTACATATTAAAAAAATCAATTTATTTATTTATTTTTGAATAATATAATTTAAAAATTTATTTATTTTAATTGAAAACATAAATTCCAAAGCAAATTAATAAACCCAAGCGATTACAATAAATACGTGTTGAACAAGGACAAATAAATGAAAATCACATCCATGCAAATTGTAATAAGTATAATAAATGAAGGCATAAAAGAAAATCTTATTAAGCGTATACCCTGTATTACCATATATTATTATAGTGCAGTGCAGGGTTTGCAGGTGGAGAAACACTGGTGAGCTCAACAGACGAGGTTGCGACCGTCCTGATTTTCCTCGTTGCGATATGCCTATTACTCCACTGCTACCGAGCTTCAGGTAATTAATACATACAAATATTATCTTACAACCCTAACCCTAACCGTAAACTCACGCTCCATTGATATGCTAAAACTCAGTGGATATGTATTGCAGATTATTGATGTCTACGCAGTGTACACCATTCTTACGGCTGTTTTCCAGGTGAGCTTAAGCTTTGATTTCCCTAATTTTCATTTTTAACGAAAATAGTGTTGTACAAAATGACAAAATTGGCGAAAAGGTATGGTATCATTTTCTAAATGAGTTTACTGCTCTTATCCTTTATCTTAAAATCCGTCTCAGCAAAAATTAACGCACCCTGATATTTTATTTTTACATGTCAACGTTGCCGTTTCTTTATCCAGTGGTTGTTATATGATTCTCTATTTGTAGCTCTAGTGTTTTTCTGCAAATCATCTTCTTCAGGATAGTGGAAGGACAATATTGCAACTTTTTCATATGGCTTGTTAAATTTAAAGTAGACTTCATTCATTAACACGTGTGTTCAGCCCTATGTTTCATGGGACACATACCTCCTTCATATGTCCACGGTCCACATCCTCTGTTCCTCCTGTACCAGTTACATAGTTCCTTGCTATTTCCCTATTCATACATCTTTTCTAGGGTTTTGGAGCTATTCTATTCATGCCCTTTTTTGCATTCTTTGTCTCCCTTCCCCCCTCAAAAGGGGACTGGGTGGAAGATAGGGTTTCACACAATTATTGTGCAAATAGATTTCTTTAATTCATTTCTGGGTGGGTTATTGTATTCAAATTGGGTATTATAGAAGCAAGTGTATCAAGTCAAGTCAGAGTATGTTTGACTAAATGTGCACATTTTCTACCTTTTCTTGAAGTATCCAATGTGAATGACTTTCGACAAGAAGTTTCAGTTTACATGAAGGTAATAATTAAACTATCTAGAAGTATTTATCCTTCTCTATTTGGAGATAGAGGGACTATGCCAAACGACTTTTATAGATGCTTGATTAAGAGCGAGTGAGCTTTACTTGAGTAAACCACTATTTCAGAACGAATTTCAAGTAACAGACTTAAATGCATTTTATTCTTTTTGTAGTTTCATAAAGTCTCATAGGGTGCTTTTCAAGGATTTAAAATGTTGCACTGTAATATAATTTAGTTTATGCAATTTCATTCAGCCTTATATTTTAGACAATTTCATGTAAAAACAACTTAAAGCAAAATAAAATGAAGCATATAAAAATAAAGTTTGTAATGTATTTTGGAAGCTCCTGATGCAACCCTACTAAGAACACAGTAGAGAAAACATAAATCAGGGATTGCACATGAAATTTAGAACAGAAAGAGAAAATAAGGAGATTGCCATCGAAACTGATGTTGTACACTCTTCATTTGTATGTTTTATAAAGATTTAAATAGATGAGGAAGGGTGCTGGCTGGATAAGGCAAAAAAATGGTCAAACTACCCCTAAACTGGACATGCAAAATCCACCATGGTTAGTCTTAGAAAGATGAGGAAAGGTGCTGGCTGGATAAGGCAAAAAACGTGCAAACTACCCCTAAACTGGACATGCAAAATCCACCTTGGTTAGTCTAACTTATATGCTGTCAGTAAGGCTCCATCAATCTGGGCCAAGTGTATATACAAATAATTACAGTGATATAGATAATTACAAGAGAGGAGATAATTACTAGAATGATTCTCATTATATCCTTCCTTTTGAGAGGAAGTTGTCCCCAACTTCTAAGTGATACAAGGAAACTTGTTTGTAAATGTTGGCTTGGAGAACCACTTGGTTTCATTAGTGGAGTATGTTTCCAACCGACAAATTGAGTGGTAGTTTGCTTCTCACACTGGAGAAGAGGGAACACTTCACTTGCATTTAGGAAGTCAAGGGCCTTTATTGCTTCGCTTGGATACCTCCCATTTCAATTTGTGTGAGTTTGAACATTGTGCAAAGTATCCTCGACCAACATTTGATGAAAATATGGAATGGTAGCCTCATGATGAGTGATGGAACCTCCTCCTCCAAGTGATATGGCTCGTACAACTTGAGCAGGCTCACATTGACAACACTACAAATGGCAAGCGGAGATAGAAATTCTAAGTGAAAAGCATTGGGACCAACCACTTAAAGAATAGACTAAGACCCATATTTGATTGGTTTCATCTTGTGATGTTGTTTGATGTTAAGCCTCAGCTTATCCGATTGAATCCAATTGTGATAACCAAATTGGAAAGAATGAGGTATTTGATGCTGGTCATGAAGTACCTCGAATTTGGCTCGATTCTGCTAGAGAATGTTCTTAATTTTGGCGTGAAGCTTTGTCAAATTTTGCACCCAGGAAGAAGCTTTGTGTTGCTTCTTCTAGCAGGGATGTATATGTTGTTGGAGGAGCCAAATATCATAAGGCGCTTGTTAAGACCACATACATGTAAGTTAAAAAACTACATTTTATAAATTTGATATGTTTTCACAAGAAGGTAAAATATCAATATTGAATATTTTCTATTTACAATCTACCAAAGCTTTTAATAAGCTTTCATGGGTAAGTTAAATGGGGAGTTACATGGGACCCCAACGGGTTCAACCACCCAACTACCCAAATTAACATGTTTATTTACTAGCATTAATACTAACACTAACCAACTAACAATATTAATAATGAATTAAATAAGACTTTGGATCATAAATCCAACAAACCCCCCCGATCCAAAGGGGTATAGAAGACAATTTGGAGCACATGACTGTGAAGTCATCAAAATTCTATGTTGCACTTGCAACTTGCACATTGTGCATTGTGGTATTGATCAACCGATGTCACTTCCATCCCCAGAAGCCCACTGCTTCATGTAGACAGTAGAAGCACTACAATACCTCGCGAGTTGTGACCTTATCTCGATGTCACTTCTCTCTCTTGGAAGCCCGTTGTTTTACTCAAAAGCTTGGTGATACCTCGCAAGTTGTGACATGAATGATGAACATGATCAAGGCTTTCTCATCCCCTCTGACTATTCTGTACCATACTGCAGTAGTACATGATCAATGTTTGCCCAACTACATCGATCCACATAAGGTCTAACAATGAAACCCATCCAATGACTACCTGTACTGTGAATGACATCTATTTGATGCCCAACGATGCTGGTGAATCATTTGAACTTGTACAATCGTCGATGATTGATCAAAGGCCATGCAGTATTTTCCCCCTATCAGGGGAGAGGCGAGGAGTCCTTGTACAAAAAAACCAAATCCAAATACTCTGCCTCCTCATTAGGAATATCAATGAATTGAAGACCAAAAATGAATTGCAACACCAATCTAAAAAAACACACACTACTGCTACCAAAAATGCTATTCAAGTGTTTTATCCAAACTCCAAGCAAATAGCTAATTGGAGAAGGGGAATTGTCCTCCAACATCCTGATGGATCCTCCAACCTCCATTTTGACGCTTATACTTTGTCAATTAGAATGATCATGATGGATGTCTAATATACAACATATTTGTCTTCGAAAGCTCTAGTGATAACTCTGATAGCACAGGTGTGAAATGTCATGATAAAAATATTCTTTTTAAAGTGTCGGTTTCCACCAAGGATGCACCTGTATACATGAAAATCATTATTTTATTTCACATTTCTCACAAATTATATGTGGACCCTCTAGTGATAAAAGTTGCAAAAGTCACAAAAACTTACACCCTTGTCTCCAATTTGCAAAAAATCACAACAAAGTACGCTGTTTGCTTTTGCTCCACTTTACAAAGTACATAATAGAATATTCCCTTTTCAAAAAAGCATCTTGACTTAAAAGTGGGTTTGACAAAAAAAACAGACTTGGTGAATTTTGAACCTTGAACCTCTTCTTTGCATGTCTTACAAATCAAACATAACCAACTCCTCTACAAGCATTTTGCAAGTCATAAATGCAAGATAATTTTTTTAAACTGTGTTTTCTGAGTTTTGGAAAAAAAAAAAAAAAAAAAATTATGCATGGAAAAAAATTTCACCCATGAAGTGATCGAGGTAAAAATAATTGCAGCTTCACTTTTTCTTATGTGGGGCCCACACTGAACACAACAGTTTGAAAAATCATATGGAAATCAAATGTTCACACAAACTTGTGCCATACTGACCACCAACTCGCCATAGTTCTGCTTGAAACGCCATACAATTGCTACAGAAAGGGTTTTGGGCCGTAGAAGGCCGTATGGTTACTTTTTTAACACTGAGAAATGCCTTCAAATGTCATATAACAGCAAAACAAGGTTTTCAGAGTGATATTGGGCCGTACTAATTCAATTTGGCTGCATCAACACGCCATACAAATCCTCTGCCTGAGTTTGGGGGCTGTACAAAGCATGAAACTGGGGTTTTACTGATATGAAATCCTTACAATGGCAGTCAAAATGCTTACAACACCATACAAAACCACTTAATAGGTCATCCTGTTGCTTCTTTGGGCCGTACAATTACTTCAAATGGGGTTGCATGCCATACAAATTCAGATTTGAGACTTATAAATCAGTTGCCTGAGCTTTGGGCTGTACTACTTATTTGATCATATAAAATAGCAAGGGCTTCAAATTTACTTTCAAACCGTACAAATCTGATCTTGGCTGTACAAGAGGGATATTTGAAAGCTTTGGGTCGTACAAACTAGGTTTTGGCTTATTTGCAGGCAAAAAATATAATTTTGGAGATAGAAACTTGAATGAAAATCATATTTTCATCCCTTTATCAAAAATATTTCTCTCTCTCTCTCTCTCTCTCCCTTGTTTTCAATCCTCAAGCTTGCAACTGTGTCTTCTATCCTCCTTCACGTGTCATTGATACCACTATTAGGACCGTACACAGGTAAAATAAAAAACATAATTGTATAAATTTGAATATGTTTTCACAAAAAGGTAAAATATCATTATTGAATATTTACAGTGTACAAAAGTTTTTAATAAGCTTTCACTAGGAAGATAAATGGGGAGTTACATGGGACCCCAACAGGTTCAACCACCTAACTACCCAAACTAACATGTTTATTTACTAACATTAATACTAACACTAACCAACTTACAATACTAATAATAAAGTAAATATGACTTTGGATCATAAATCCAATAGCGCCAAAGGTGAGAATCCAAAACAAGCTTTGAAAGAAAAATGTCTCATTGAGATGTCATTAGGTGAACTGTAGTTGTGCCGAATGATATGCAATACTTGTCCCATTGGCTTATTTTGCTGTTGATAGATGCATAGAGAATGGGATGATATGTGATGAACTCAGTTTAACTATTAGTTTGCCGATTAAATTAAGTGGAGAAGTGCAACTGATAACTAAGAAGTTTCTGCAAAGATCACTAAAAGTGATTCAAGAATTGAGCTGCAATCTGAAGTGATGGTAAGTTCAGCCCAAAAGTGCTTCAAACGTGTTGGAAGAACAGTTGGGAGCATGTGGAGCATCAATTGCCTTAGTCCATGACATGGAGATAACCATTTTGTAATATCAACACAAACCACAAAAATGTACTCATGCTGGCGCAAAGTGTCACTAGGCTCTAAGCAAATATCCAGAAGTCGAGTTAAGCTTGGTGAAGTGTGTGGCACCTTGAATCTAGTTTGGAATATTGTTGATCCTGGGATGTGGGTAACGACTATGCACAATGATCTAGTTTGATGAGAGTAAATGATAATCAATGATCAAGCACCTCATGTTATGCCCCTCCAATGCTACTAGAGGTGAAATGAACTTACAATATGGAAAAGCAAATTCACAAGAATAGATCACAATTCAATAATCAAAATGAACAAATAACAATGATTCGCAAATAAGAGCAAAATGGAACATTCCATGCAATATAAATGAAACGAAGATCTAAATATTGAAATATATAACTGGGCCACTTTGAGGGGGCAACCTCTATAATCTTTACTAAATGAACAAAATTCGGAATATGATGCTCCAATACTCAATTGCTTCCTCCTATGTATACCATAATTGGGCTATGTGGACTTCATAATCCAATTAGGGTGACTGCTACTAATATGCAGTATAGAAATTATCAAATGACTAAGTCAAAGGTTGTGCGCGCTTCATATTCCCATGTCACATCTTCCCTGGGCAGGTCTTCCACTCGAAGAGAGGCTCCATGATCACCCTAGTCTGCAACCTTGCCATTTCTGTCTTGAGAACCGTTTGAGGGTCCAATATTATTTTCCCTCTTCATCCAACTCTAATAATCGTGTATGGGCTGGAATTTTTTTGCCAATGACTTTCTTCAAACAGGAAACATGAAAAATGGATGTATTTTTGTTGAATAAGGTAACTATAATTTGTATGCTAAGCTGCCAATCCTTTGCAAGATCTGATAAGAGCCATAATACGTAGGTGAAGGCTTGTTATCCTTCTTTTGTCTGCTTCAAAGACATTTGCTGCTATGGCTGCAACCTCAAGAAAACACAATTGCCTATTTTAAAATGTCTTTCACTCCTATGCTAGCCACATTATTTCATTCGGTTTTGTGCCGTGGCTAGGTTCTCTCTAAGACTAGAAAGTACCTCTTGTTGGTGTTGAATGTGTACTAATGTGTGAACTCTTGGTTGCACTTTCAAGCATGATGTGATGGATCATCTTGTTCATGTTACAATGATCTTTTTGGGATGAGAAGAAGAGCTGATAAAACAGTCAAAATATAAAAGCCTGGAAAACATTTCACCATTTGAGTTATAGGGAGATGGAAAAACAAGATAATGTATGGCACAAGATACATAAAGCTACTATAAATATATTGTACAATAGCAAAAAAAAAATTACATCTTATTAAAAAAATGAACGGTTATTTAATTTTACTATGTTCAAGCCATTTTTTAGGGCTAGGATTAAAAAAACTACATCAACCAACTCATGAACTTTGTATTTGGCATGATGGCCTTTGATTTTATGAGCCAACTGTGAAGTTTCAAAAATTAAGGGGAAAGATGTTACTTTGAGAAGAAACAATCGAGATTCGAATATTACATTTAATTTGCCGTATTTTTATTTAAAAAACAGCCAATGCAATAGCCAATCAATTTACATGTGTGGTGATTCGGTCAAGGACTAGCCAATGGAATCATATCCATTTTCTAGGATTCACCAGGATATTATAGAAGTTTTTTGGGGTTCATTATTAAAAATTATCCCTGGTTTACAATTGGTTTTTTGGTATTTTGTATCCACCTTTTTTTACCCCCTTTTATCTCTTCAATTTTGTAATGACTGTATTGTGATAAATTTATTGTAATGAAAATGTCACAATTTTTACATAGGAACTGTTACACTACACTCAATTCTACAGCAGGAGAAAACCGAATTTCAGAAATATAAATCACAAGTTGACATGTACAAAACATGAGAGTAAAAATGTAGAAAATTGGCAAGAGAGTTAACATCAGTCCTCAGACTTGCCCTAGTAGATATTGGAGATGTTTGAACCTAGGTTACAAGAAACGAGAAATGTCAAATGTGATGGCAATGGCAATGCAATAGAAAACTGGGATTGAAAAGGTTTCTTTTAGGAGTTTAAGAGACATCTAAATATGAATCACACACATGCACACACACACACACACACACACACACACACACACACACACACACATATATATACAATTTGTCATATTAAAAGTAATATATATTAATTCATGAATGATATTTAAAACTAAATTTATTAAAAAAATTAAATATTTAAAAATAAAAAATAAATTATAAGGAAATATGGAAATGGCCATTTTCCGTGCTGTTAAAATGTGAAGTGTGAGGGCATTTTCATGTTTTTGGCAACAATGATTAAAACTTGAGAACAATAAGGCTCTATTTGCAAAGTGTTCCACGAACAGATCTATGCTAAGATGCAGGAAATGCCCCATGCATAGTGTGTTTCCTCCTAGAAACGGAAGTGGGGATTCAAAACGACCTAGAAATACACCCGAAGTGCCGGAAAATTCCAGATATCTGCCGGAAATGTATTGGAATCAGCACAGCACGATGGTTTTTGGTAATATTGAAACGGCCATTCTGCAGGCTGCTAAATTGCAAAATGTGAGGGCATTGTCATGTTTTTGGTAATAGTGATTGAAAATTGAGACAAATAAGGCGCTGTTTGCAAAGTGTTCCACGAATAGATTTATGCTAGGTTGCAGGAAATGTCCCATGCACAGGGTGTTTGCCCTAGAAAAGGAAATGGGTAACATAAATGCCCTGGAAACACAATGGAAGCTCCAGAAAATTCCAGATACTGGCTGGAAATGTCCTGGAATCAACATGGCACAACTGTTTCCAGGGCATTTCTGGCAGTTTCAGGACGTTTCCAGCAGGTTTCTGGTGTCCTTTTTAAAAAAATAAAAAATTTAAAAGAAAAACTTGGAATATAAATTAAAAAAAAACCATATTTTTTAAGTGTTTTAGTTTTTAGTATATATATTTTTATTTTTTTATTAAATTTATTGTAGAGATGTTTCTGTGCCATTTCGTTTTCAAGGGTTATTGGAAATTTGTCATTTGCATGTTTCGGATATGTTTTCATTTCCATTCCCATTACTGTTTCTGTTTCCTGATAACTTAGGATTTATCACTATGGGAGATAACAGGGAGTCCATTGCGATGTCTTTGGTCTGTAAGTGTATCTCGTCTGGAAAGCTGAAGAAACTTGAACAAAATTTTATTATATTGACAGTCTTTTCATTGGGCATTCTGAGTTATATAGGTGTTTTATTTTTTAATATATATTTTTATTTTTTATTAAATTTGTTGTACAGAGGTTTCAAGGGTTCTTGGAAAATTGTCATTTGCATGTTTCAGATATGATTTTATTTCCATTCCCATTACCGTTTCTGTTTCCTGGTAACTTAGGATTTACCAATATGTGAGATAACAGGGAGTCCATTCCGATGTCTTTGGTCTGTAAGTGTATCTCGCTTGGAAAGCTGAAGAAACCTGGACAAAGTTTTACTATATTGACGGTCTTTTCATTGGGCAATCTGAGTTATATAGGTACACCCTGAGTGGCTTCATCAATTAGAATATTTATGAAAAGCTTTACCAAAGCAAAAGTGACCAAAATGTCCTGGTCGTCTACCCTTGGGGCATTGTTTACAAACAATTTGGAAAGTTTTTAGGCAGGATGAGGCATGCCCAACTAAAGGCTTAAGAATATCTGCCATAAAGGCTGCAAGTGTGTGGGAAATAATTGTGTTAAAAATTTTGTATGAGAGGAGCACCTTTTTTGTGAATATTTGGTAAGCAACAGGTTCTGGTTATGACTAACATTTTTGGAATGAGTTTCTTTTTATTGTCAACACTTCACTTAAGGAGAAATCTTAGGTTCTATTTATTACATCATCACATTTTCATGATGTTTTTATACACCTTTTTGTCAACTGCCACCAGCCAATAAATGATCCTCCATTTCTGAATAATGCCCATTCTTATACATGAGCACAATGCTGTTGCCTTTATCTGCTTTCACAATTACAATATTTATGTGACTGCTGATCTTTTTTAGAGCAAATTATTAGTATTTTGTGATGCTTCCCTTTGGAGGGTTTGTTTGCTTGAAGGCCACAACTCATTCCTGCTGGATTTCCTCAGTTGTAACATTGGTAGGTTCCTGACGACTTACTCAGTATTTACAATTACATCTTTGTAAGGTATGTATCTGGTTGCAATGGCAAAGCCTAGTCCTTATTGTAAAAGACTAAGATGGGCCATTAGTTTCATAGGTTGAAAACCTTATTCTTCTCATTATCATTCTTATCAATTGTTCAACACGAGAACCCCTACTATGAAAGTCTGTATTTATTGACATATTAGCAATTGAATGTTCCTCATGTGTGATGACCAAATGTACTTGAAAAATTATTTTTATTGGATTATTACAGGGGAAGAAAACTGTGTTGTTGTTGAATGCTCAGAAAAAACATTGATATGGTCATTAAGAATAGCTTCAGCATGTGATGGCTTGGAGAAAACACTACATGCACTCATATGTCTGTCTCATCCTAATGGTTATCAGTAACTTCATTGTAGAGGGGTAATCTCTAGGAATTCTTGGTTCTGCAAGCTCAATAATATCAGCCTTGTTTGAAACAGTTGATTCTATTTTTGATTGCTCAAGAATGAGGCTTTTATGAGAGAAATAATTCTCAACAACCTGCGTTTTCTCATCAGCTTGTGAACCATTAGAGACAGGTATGTTTTTGTCAGCAAGATGATTATATTCATCGTCTGGCCCCAGTGATGTTTATAGCTTTTTAAAAGAATCACCATGTGAAAAAAGTGATCTGCTGGCGTCTGTGCATGAATATCATCCTCATTTGCTGATGTCGTTCATCAGTCAATAAATTGTTACACTTCGAGACAATTGTGTGCTTGTTTGTAAGCAAATAAAAAACATTAAGAAATATTGATCAATTCGTTAACGTATTTTTTATGTTGATGCAATTACTTTAGCAGCAAAGTCATCGATGCTTACAATAATTTAGATGTTAATGGCCGTGTTTGGATTCATGTCATTTCCATTACTGGACCTTGATGTTTTAGACTGTAAACCATAACCAGAAACAATTCAATGCTCGGTAATAAACTGTGAATGATGAATAAACTTTTTATTTTGCTTTCATCTGCCCATAGTTGATGATATTTCATTGGACAAGAGGTGAAAGAGAGTGTCTGATATGGTAGCTGTTGTCATAGCTCCTCGAAGCAATCTTTCCTATATTGAACGCTAACATCTTGTAAGGCGACATTGGCCAGCATAGTTGCCATAATATTTGCTGTTCGTCTGACATGGGTAGTCTCGATTACACTTGTCTATTGGAAGTGTAGAATCAGCCTCAATTATAAGGTGTCTTATTCGAAAAGAGAGGGCAGGCCATAATCCTCGTTCAATTGCTAGTGCCTCTGGTACATTATTCATGGCTCAGCCAATGCTTTTGAAAAAACATTTCAGTACCTGAACTTTCTTGTTTCTACAAATTCTGCCAATGATCACTTGACAAGGATTACCTTATGACATGGCATCAGTTTTCAGCAGAAGGAGCCTTTCGGGTGAATCTGCGCAAATCCTTCACAGGCCTATGGCCATGTTTTTCTACCCTGTTACAGGGGTGAAAACCTTTTGATATGTTGTTGAATATTTACAAACCTTGTTTTCCTACTCTGTTACTGGGGAGACTGGCGTTTGATATTCATGTTTATTGTAATATTTACAAACCTCATTTTGCTGATAAGAGATTTTATGTGCTGAAAGTTAGGTCATGCATCGAAACTAAATTATTCACTCAAAAGTTAGTGGTGCATTCAGTGCTTGGTAATTTTTTGTTTGTAGGCTTAAACAAGATAATTAAATTTTTCTTTGTAGGCTTAAACAAGATTAGTTAATTCTAGAACTCACTGTCCACTTTTTCTTTAGTAGAGAGCTTTTACTGAATTTTTGTATGAACTTGCTTTAGTTTGATTTGTCACATGCCATTTTATGTATATTTAGAACACAAGCACACACCAGTGACGTTATTACTAATAGGTTTCAAAATACCATATTGGTAATTCCTATTGTTTGAATCAATCACCCATTTTCAATCTTTGTCAATAACATATATAGATATATTATTTTCTAAATTTCTAACGTTCACAATATGTCTTTTTATTTTGCAGAGAAGTTTAATTGAAGCTTGAATATTTGCTCTTAGTGAGTGAACAAGTTTGTGTGTTGCACAATATAGTACACATGGAATCTTCAAAGAAAAGTGATTCCCAAAAAGTGGTTGTATTGAACAAAGCATTCAAATTGGTGAGTATTTTATTTGCTTATTAGTTTCATAAATAATACTGTAAACTCTAGAGGTTTTTTGTTCTGATAATTTAATCTTTGCTTCTATATCTAACAATATGTTCATTGATCAACTATACTAGGCTGTCTGGTTTTAGAGAAAGGGGTTGAAGTTGATTAGCATGATATATGGAATGTCGTCCGATTAGGATAGTTGGTCGAGCAGCACCATGAACAAACTAGTCCCATTAGCTAAAAGATCATGAAGTCTTTTGTTAATTTGTTTTTAAATTTAACAACTAGATGCTCCATTCGGAAGGGTACTGTATGATTGTTTTAGAAAAACATACGTCCTTGTATCCCCTAACTTACAGAATTCTACGTTAAAAATTTGAATTCTTCTCCCTAATGTTTAATGCTCTTTTGCTATCTTTGTTTTTCTCTTATCATGAAATGAATGAACACTGGGACTTCATCTATCGTGGGAAAAAAACTAACCCTCCTTTTATGCCAGTTCTCCTTGAGTGTTTGACATGCTTCTAGGTGAATCATCCTGATTGTTGAGGCTATTTTTTTGGTTGGGTTTGCAATTAGATTGTTTCTCTCTTCGGGTATACTGTTTTCAATTCAACCATGATCCAATGTTATTTCTTTTTCATTTGTGCAATGTTTCACTTTAATATATTAAGCAAATGCGTTTCTTTTAAACATTGTTTGGAGCAGCTGATAGAACTTGTTACAGTATTAACAGATCTTAGGCATTGTTTTACATCTGTTTTACTCGTTTTAAAATGTTTTTGTAGCTTGAGTTTGGGCTAAGTTGCTTTTTACTAGTTATTGTTCAAGGACTTTTGTGCCTGTCGAAGGGGCCTTTTTTTGTTGTTTCATTTGCTTCATATTCATTGCAGGCAGAAGGATGGGTAAAGCAAATGAATGCAGGGCCAGAGAGTGCTGAAGATGCAGAGGAAGCAGAGATCCAGATTAGGCCTCAAAGGTGACACAGTGTGCCTAAATGCAATTTTAATATTTTCTGGAGTCCAAGTTTATGGATGACCATTATATATGTACTTACTGTCTCTAATTTGAAGGTTGGGATTAGGAGCAAAGTTCATTCCTCACTCCCAGTTTGCAGCCACTATGAATCCTGTTGAGAAGAAGCTACGTGCAAAACTTAATGCTGCCAAACGACAATCTGCTTTAGGCACTGAAGAGTCATGCTCAGTTGACCTAGACAGCAAAGCACACAAACTTAAGCGTAGCGATGTAGATGATTATGATGACGACAACGATTTAGAGAGCAGAGCAAATGCTTTTAACAAGAGACGAGAAAAATATTCAGCCAACTCGTTGCAAAATTTAGCCTCATCTGGGAAAAAAACAAAAAAGCAGAAGCAGTCCAGGTAGTGGTCGTCTTCCTACAGACGTATTTTTGGCTTGAATTTATGGAGGTTGTGCCTTCATATTGGAAGAGTTTACCCTCAAAGAATTAAAGGGAATCAGAAGCCAAGATATCCCTTTTCGTGACACTGTCACCAATTTTTCAGCCAATGACCTCAAGAATGTGAAGTATTAATTGTCGAGTGGGATAAACAACAGTGTCACGAAAAGGGAGATATGATCTCAAGAATGTGAAGTATTAATTGTAAAGTGGGATAAACAACAAAGTGTTTAATCCATACAGAAAAAAAAAACTTTGGAAGTGCAATTTTGTGTTGAGTTTCTCCACTGTTGTAATAATTATTTATCGCTTATGGCCTGCTGTACATTTATAAATGGAATTTATCACTGGTAAACACAGCAAAGATCTGTGATTGCAACTTTTGTCTGTTGTGTAATTTGTATTTTCGACAGTTGTGTGATTTGTGTGTGATCTTAGTAAAGAAATATTGTTGCAACCATTGACTGTTGTGTTCAGTGAAATGGCTAATGAATACTTTGCACATCACATGGTCATTGGACATTGGCTATGGGGAGACATTGCTTCCGTATAAGGGAGTGCAAATGGTTTTTTATAACACATTTATAGCATCCAAAGCTTGCCATGTTGTGACCGTGTTACCTCATATTCGAGGCTGAGTACCATGGCATGCTGTATGAAGTTGCAACCTGTGTCACTTTGGGTACTGATGGAATAATTATGATTTCGATGACGCAAGTAATTAAATACTAAACAAATGAATATGGCTGGAAACAAATTTGTGATGTTAATATGTACTTTATCGATTTAGTGCAGAATAATAAATTCTATTTTTCTAGAAATCTGCATATGATATGCATATCATATGTTCTCAATGTATATGTGTTTGCCAGGTGGTTACTCCGTTCGTATATTCATATGTTACAATGATTAATTTTCCACCCTATGAATATTGGATGGTTCCTGATATTTTAAACCGAATGAATTACATGTTAAAGATCTAGTCTCGAGAGAAAATGTTGGCACTTATACAGTTTCATGTTTAGATTCTCAACTGCATAATCATTGCAAGTAAAATGGTAAATATGACAATTTGATATAGCTTTGTGTTATGGACTTCGTCTTATTAGGAACTAGTTCACCGTTTTCTTATACCCGTATTTTAAGAAGTATCATGTGAAATGTAGGACCGAGTAAAACGGAATACAGCTCAAGTTCACTGATTCTTTTGTATACAAATGTATGTCTTGAATAAGACTTTCATGAACGTAATTGAGCAAGTTGTTAGCTGGGTTATTTATGGATAACACCATTGTTTGTAAATCGTAGTCTAAGGTGCAAGAATGACAGTACAACATTGATATTTGGGAGAACTTATATGTACATTGTCGACTCTTGGATCAATTTAAACTTCTTTTTTAAGAAAGAAAATCAAATAACGTTATTATTGAGCCTGTCAAGTGGAAGTTTAAGTTTGGGATTTGAACATTGCTGAATGTACTTCTAAATGTAAAACAGCGCCAAAATACCAAACCTTGTGCTTGGTGAGGCACTCACAATTTATTAAGCCCCTTTCAAGCCAAGGTTTAAGCTTGCCTCTTTCAAGTGAATCCTTTAATATTGGTATGTAGGCGTGAGTAACTTTATTTTTATTTTTCATTTTGTATACCCAAAGGTGTCTGCTTAGCCCAGCGACCTGGAATGGCCCGCTATTGATAGTGGCAGTCACTCTCAACTTTTACAGGGCGAGATTTCTGAATACTCTGGACGATGCACAAATGCCCCATTCCATATGCCATGGTATAATCAAGAATCAAGAATTGAAGTCATGACTTAGTGGTCACCAATACAACGACCCTAGGCCAGACCATGTTATTTTTATAATTAAATATTAGTATTGAGTAGAATACCACTGAGTAAAAAGGCGATGCTTCTATTAATATATGCATAGAAATGTACCATGCTGTTTGGGATAACGAATGCTTCGACTTAACATTCATTGCTATATATATATATATATATATACGTATAAATAATTTGAATACTTAAGATTGTAAAGGAGCCAACTTGTATTTATATTTGTAAAATTACATGTATCTTTTACTAATTTAGATTTTATATCGGCTAAATATGTGGTCATTGGAATGGAAAAAATACTCTGGTAAAAAGAAATACTTCTGGCCTTATACATATATAAATACAAGAGTAACAATTTAAGGCTAGGATTGTAAAGGAGGTATTGTTTATATATCTATATTTGTAAAACTAGATATATTGTTTTATAACTTAGATCTTATATCACCTAAATATGTGCTCATTGGAATGAAAAAGATATTTACTCTTGATTAAAAGTCCCTGTGGCCTATGAATCATGCATTAACAATATAGCTTACTTCCTAAATTTTGTATTTGTCGGAATGGTAGGTTCCCAACAAGCGAGACATTAATGTGGTGTATGGAAGCCCTTTTATAGAATGAGGGGATTGTTTTTCGATTTACTCTTATATGTTGTGTACTAATTTTGTGTATGAAACCCATCTTTAGATCGAGGGGTTTGTTGCTCCATTTCTTATATATTATACACAAATTTGGTGTATGAAACCCATCTTATGGAACAAGGGGATTGTTTCTTCGTTTACCTTATGTATTATTCATAGAGGTGTACAACCGTTTTCCCATTTGAATACTAACTTCACCCACAAGCTCACTTAAAATGTACTATTGTATTACTTATTATAAAGTCTATTAAAACACTGATAAGAACATTTATCAATATAGGGTTAAGAGATACAAAAGAGAACTTGTATAAATTAAACATGAACATGATTAGAACACAAGTACCTCTACATAATGAGATTGTCTAGAAGGTAGAATAGAAGTAGATACATATATATAATGAGATTATTTACTTCAAACAATTTGATACTTTAATGTATGTTTTTTGTACTTCAACTTCACATTCCTGTTGATTGTCTTTTTAGATTTCTCAAACAAATGCTCAATAAATATGTGAATGAATAATTTGTGCAATTAGTCTTGCAATCTATTGCAACCGTATTACAAATTTTGTGAGCTCTACTTGTTTGAAATAAAATTAATACATGACATCCACCTTTAAACCATGATCCTAATCTCTATCTTAGATCGTAATAAAAACCATGATGGTGGTTTAAGATATATACATTGAAAAGTAGAGGTGGAGTTTAAGTGATGCAAATGGGATCGCATGGGCCAAATCAATAGCTGCCTTACTCCTAGCCTAAACTTACCCACCCACAAATGAACACACCATAGACACAAAGGCTCAAACTTGGAAAGAAATACACATTTTTTATTGCTTTTAATGACAATGTTACATAGATTTCATACACACACTTATTTATTGAACACTAAAATATAGTTCAGTTCAACATACCATTTGCAGATAAATGGAAAAATAGAGGTAGTCAACCTAAGTTTGGGTAATCTTTTGAGATGTTTAGTTGAAGATAAGTCAAGAACATGGGATAATTTTTTGGCGCAAGTTGAGTTTGCTTATAACAATTATGTGAATAGAAGTACATGAAAAACACCATTTCAAGATTGTTAATGGGCTAAGTCCAAGATGATTTGTAGAATTAAGAGACATGAGAAATGAGGAAAAGAGAAGCACTGAAGCAGAATATTTTGCAGAACATATACAAAAAGTGCATAACCAAGTGCAAGAGCAACTGGAAATAAATACAATGTGGTACAAACAAATAGTAGACACAAAGATAAGAGAAATTGAATATTAGGTAGGAGATTTAGTCTTAGCATACTAGAGAAAATACAGATTTCCAAAAGGGATATGATAATTTGAATTGGAAAAAGATTGGTCCATGAAAAATTTTGCAAAAGTTTGGAAGGGATGCATATGAAATAGAGTTAATTAAAGGTATAAATATATCACCTATTTTCAATGAGACTGATTTGTATCCATATTATAAAGGATAAAATAGTGAAAATAGAAGTACAGATTCTAAATAAATAGATAGGAGATTTTAGATGTCTGAGAGAAAGTGTGAAGAAATAGAGGAAGTGACTGATATGCGAGTTGGAAAGACTACAAGAAAAAAATGAATGTATAGAACATTTGAACAAATAGAAACGGTGATACATATAATATGCAACATGGATTAACACTTTCAAAACTATAAAATAAGGGATATTATTAGAAGATTTCTTAGAAGTCACATGAGCAAGAGCACATGTTTTTTTTCTTACCCAGGGTGTATGAAGCAGGAGTATCCAGATTCACAAGCAATCTTGCATCAACCAAAAATATATGTTAGTCTAGGAATTATTATAAGTGTTGTGTTGTGTAAGGTTTCTTACCACACATGTTTTATTGTAAGTATATGCAGATCTTCTTTGTTGCGTAGATCGTCTTTGTATTATTTTGCATTATCCTTTGAGAGTGCCTTGTTTAGTGTAATTTTGTGTTACTTGTGAGCACAATTGTGCCAGTCATGATCCTTGTATCTTTTATTTCATAATTATATCCAATTACTGTCTAAATGAGTCTGAGAGGCCTAATGTGAGATGTTATAATAATATTTTATTCCTGCATGGCAATGTGGAGATTTTATGTATGTTTTTGTTACTCTGTAACACTACCTAGAGCAGGGTATTCGATCGAGTTGTTTCTTCACCATAGATCAAGATGAGCAAGTGGGATTTCTTGAAGTCATGTGATCTTCATTGTGAAAGTTGTGCGTTGAGTTTCATACCATTTGAAGAAACATCGATAAAATTATATATCATGCTCGTGCAGTTATAAAATTCATGGTGTGGATTTTTTGATTTTAAATAACTGTGATGTTATACAAATTTATTTGTATTTGGATCTATTACTAATTGTTTGGATACATGATCCCAAAAGTCATGGAAGTTGATAAGGATTTATTTAATAATGTCCATAATTTATCTTTGGATGCATTGAGTTTCAACATGTTCTTGTTCCTTAGAAATGTGACGACATTTAATATTTATGACATTTAATGTTTGAGATGCACTAAGGTGTTTTAATGTTGTTAGTGGGGTAAAAACACTTAATGTAAATAGGTGGGTATTGCATATATATATAATGCCCCTACACCTTTTCTAGGGAGGTCAGACAAATATCAGTTTAATTAAAAATATTAAATCTAAGAGTTAATTTGTAAAGGTTATGAGTTAGCAAAGTTGAGATCTATGGATATGATGTTGTAACGAGTCTCTTCATGAGATCATGTTGTGAATGTGTCATTGAGCCTATCATATTTCCTTAGATTGAAATCAAATAAAGATACAAGTTGTTGCATTTTATTGCAATTATTCTGTTAAGTATTCTGAGGGTTGGGTGGTCTAAGATATTTCTTAATTGAGATCCCTAACCACAACTGCATCACTCTTCTCTTGAGTTATGATTCAAATTTTGATATGTGCTAGCTTTTATTACATGATTATGTTGTCCTCTGTGGTGATTTTTTAACTTATTTCTCTATAAAACCATCATCTACCTCTTGTTGTATTTTTTTTCCATTTTTACAAACTTCTTTTTTGCCTTCAATGTACATTGACAAACTTATTCTACCAACCTCAACTTGAACAATTCAAATTCATCTTGTATGGAAATATGAAGACCATTCAGATACCTTGAGATCTTGTCGTCATCATCTTCAACATGATCAACCAAAAAATGGGGTTGTAAAATTATTCCATGTAATCCTTTACACTCATCTCTCTTTATCCTAAATTTTTAAACTCTTAATCAAACTCATACATCCAATTCATACCCAAAAATAAATATATAAATAAGCTATATGGAAAAAATTGAAACCCTAAACCTTCGAAACCCATCATTTTTCAAGAAAAAAAATCAACCTTCCTTTCAACAACTAAATATCTTCTTAGAATAAAATCAAATTTATATGCAAACAAACTATTTTTTTTAAAAGACTTATTTTCAAACCAACTTAAACAGATGAGTAACATAATACGATGTTTAACAAATACCTATCATAATATAAATCTTAGGATGCATATAGAAGTTAGAATATCTTAAGTGTCAGAGTTTTAAGGATCAACTGAAGAATGTTGTCCATATAATTTATACAAAAAAGTAAATGTATAGTATAGCCATAAATCCAATAAAGTATAGTGAATAAAATGTACACATCACTACAAAAGAATTCATGTGGGATAAACTTCAATGAGATAAACCATGTAAAAGTATTATCCATTATTGAGAAACATTTTTGACACAATAAAATCTTTTTCACCTCACTTCCCTTCACATAATAGTAATTACCCAAAGGTAATATATTTTATTATTTTTTAAATACTATAGTTTCATGTTGAATGTTTTCAATATATTGTTGTAACTTCTTAGGACTTAGTATATGTAAATCCTATGTTGTTAAAGGGATAAGTATAACAATAGCCTGGAGTGAAAACTAAAAATAATCGATTTGACAAGCCTTTCCCAAAATAACAAGGATATAGAGAAAGAGTACTTATCTAGAGTAAATCGGGTATTTCTGTGGTTCAAGAGGCTGAAACAGGCTAGAGAAACAAGCATACATCTTTCGTTTTGTGACTATAGTTGAAATTTAGCTTCAGATAGTAGTGCCTTTATGTGGAAAGTAGTGCCACATGGAGCAAATGTCCAATTAAAGCACTAGTGTCCCTCTTGGAAGAGTTGTTTGGAACTTTCAGGGAAGTTACGAGAGGTTTTAAGGGACCTATAAGTGGTTCTGTGTCTTCTAGAAGCTCGCTTGTGTCACTATTTTCACTGAATATCTTCTAAAACCCTAATAAATACTTGCACACATGAAACAACAACCAAATCAAATATACAATAAAAATAAAAAACTGGGTTGTGAGATATTACGATTGCACAAAGCAGAACCCCTGTTGTCCTAGTCGTTGCCTACATTAACCTCAATGTTAGGGGTCTTAAATCATATGTAGTTCTTCCTTAGGGAACGTGCATAATCAATGTGCACGGTATGATAGAATGACTTTCGCTTAGGCCCTTCGTTGATCAAGCATGCAACGTCTATATGTAATAGCTGAGTAGTATGCAGAGTATTGAGCTATACTATTGATTGATTTTATGTAATTATGTGCCAAAATAGTAAGTACTAGATGTAAAATATCATGTAAGGCTCTTTATATAGAAGAAAATTTAATTTGAATATAAGACCTTGTTCGTTGGCTGAGAAGTCATAAAATAGGGATAAAACCATAAGAGAAGGCTCAAGGTAGGGTTAGTCACTAAAACACGGGAGAAAATGACCATTAGACACTAGAGCCATAATAAGAGACTAGTGCCACATGGTGCTACTGTTCTGATAATGGCATTAGTGTCATGAGGCTTAAAAACATAGTTAAGACCAAGCAGGATAGGCTAGGGGTCCTTGTGATTGGGAAGGGGTGTCTCGGGATCACTAGGGGTGGAAAAAATAGGGAAAATAAGATGCAAGAAAGATCAAAAGACTCAAAATGACCATGTGAACAAGGGCTATATTCATCACTAAGACCTTCATGTGAAAGAATAATAAAAGACATAATACTTGTGGTTGTTTGACCAAATTAGGGTGTATACATTTGCCCCCCTTTTATTCTAGTAATGTAATGAAATGGAAGTACTAGAGCAAAAGAAAAGAGAAACAAGTACCTATGCTTACCTATGTGGATGTGTTCTAGACCTGGCTCACTTCTTGGCCAGAGAAGTGGATAGGAGTTGGAGTAAAATATGTGAAGAGGAAATCCATAATGTGGGTATTCTCTATACTGAATCTTAATGTGAATTGAATTGTGAGGAACAAAACTCTGTTTTGCCCCCGCCTTGATATCTGGACTGAATTTGAGTATGTAAACTAGATATATGGATAAGCAAATCCTGCTTTTCCCCTCTTTGATATGTGTGTCGAATATGAATATGTAAACTGAATATGTGGAGAAACAAGGCCTTCCTGCCCCCAATTTGATGTGTGTACTAACTCTCAGTATGTAAACTAGGTCTGGTGGAAGGCTATGGATCAACCACTGTAGATGGTCATGTGACCCAAAATGGGGAAATCCTAGTGGAATCCTGGTGACATCCTGGTGATGATCTGAGTGTAACATAACAATCTAGAAATAGAGATAAAGGATATGTGCTCCACATCATGCACCCAATCCTAATATCTGAGTAATGTAACTATGTATTTGAACATCTATATATCTGAGCCAAACTATATATCTACATAAACCTGTATATCTGAGTCAAATATGTGTGTCTAAATATCTGTATCTAAGTCAAACTGTATATCTGATCCAAACTATATATTTTTACAAACCTGTATATCTAAGTCAAATCTATGTGTATGAATATCTGTATTTGAGTGAACCTATGTGTCTAAATATCTATATCTGAGTAGACCTATGTATCTAAATATTTTTATCTAAGTAGACCCATGTGTCCGAATATTTGTATTTGATTAGACCCACGTGTTTGAATATATGTATCTGCGAGAACCTATGTGTCTAAATATCTATATCTGAGTGAACCTGTGTGTCTGAATATCTGTATATTTGAAGCAATTTGTGTGTACTTGTCCCCCCTTTTGGTGAGATAATTGAGACTGAGGTAAGGGTGTCTAACCAAAATTGGTAATGATTGAATGTGCTGGTGATGTTGTTTTAAGTTTGAATATTTTATCTATTGTGACGGAGTTGATTGTTGAAATTGGTAATGGGATAGACGTTTGGTCTATATTGAGTTTATTATAGTAAAATTATTTTTTTCATTTTGTAGAGTTAAATTTGAATAGGATATTTGTTTAACCAATATAGGGTGAGGCACATTGAGGTCAAGTCCCATGTGCAAGAAATGACTTGCAAATTAGAGTTATGGTTCTCTAGATATCATGCTGGCAAGAAGTTGGTATTAGTTGGTGAAATAGGCATACAAGGTCAACCTTAGTAAGATGGCATTTGATAAATGTGACTTAAATAGGTTATTTGATTAGTTTGACAATTCATTAGAATCATTTGAGTTGATAGTTATTGTTTGTTTTGAGCTAGAGAAATGCCTAGGAGATGAGGAGCGACTTTGACCTGGTATGAGGAGGTGAAGACACTTATCTAGGCTAGGAAGGAGGTTACCCTGGTAAGGAGCCTGTAATTTTTCCTATTTTTGTCATTTGTAGTACATTTTGTTACTATTTTTATTGAAAATCTGGTAGTTTAGGGCCAAATTTGAAATTGTGGTGCTTCTATCCTGATATTGGTGCTAGTGTCAAGGACATGGTGTTAGTGTCTTGGATATGGTGCTACTTTCCAGTGTTACTATCCTTTATGCAGTGCTAGTGTCCATTAAGCTTAGTTTGTGATGCTTGTTATTACTAACAAATGTTTGATGCCTGTTGTTGTCTATTGTTCTTATATTTTGCATTGCCAATGTTGGATTTGGTTGTATTTTTGTAGGTTGATGTATGCATAAGAGAGTTCTAGAGTGGTCAAATGATGGATACCTTACGAGGTCTACCCTTGATAGACGCTAAGATGGTTGTGGTAGAGAGAGTTGGTCTAAGTCATGTGGCATCCTTAGATTCAATGACCTAGGATAAACACATGATGACTGCACTATGTGAGAGGTGGGATGCAAATACTTACACATTCTGGTTACCTACTAGGGAGATGACCATCACATTGGAGGATGTGTATAAGATCCTACAGTTACCTATTATTAGGTAGAGATATATATTATAGGAGGATACTAGTGATTGAGCTATACAATGTGTTGCTAGGTATTTTTATGCTATGTCTGCAGGGATTGATCATATAAAGAGCCACAATGATATATTATTGTCACAGATTGTCACAATAGATGTTTTACGATTGTAAAAGTTTTTATCTATTCTATTGGATTATTTTGTGGTTGTACATGGGAGTGGGGTATCGATCTCCTATGGGATGCATGAGATAGTGTAGGACATAGAGGAGCACGATACCGTATACTCATGGGGTCATACTATGCTAGTCCACTTGTATCTGGATTTGTACCATTTTACATAGGAGATGTGTGTCAAAGGTATTGGATCTTCCACACTATTACAATATTGGGCATATGATCATATAATAGTGAGTAGACTGGCATTACCTCTAGAGGTGATTGGGCTCACCTGTAGTCATTTACAAAGAGGTGGATTGAGATGACTTGCATGCCCAAGAGGAGCATGATGCATTGTTGATAGGTGATAGATAGGTTGACAGCTGGAGACATTATCTGGAGGCCCCACAAGGGATATGAGGGATGAATTGAGGATGATGCTCAAATGAGACATGTTCAAATGAGCTATTAGCTTCATGACCATTAGGTCAATGTATATGAGAGGTTACAGTATGAGTGGGTGATACGATAGTTTGATGTTATTTAGGATGTGTCCCCAGTGCCAGTGGTGTGGTTAAGGAGTTCTTGGGCTCTAGTGAGGCTAGGTAGTAGGCCTAAATCATTAGCTATAGAGTTAGCCTTGATTCCATTGATAGATCAGGATCTAATGATTGACATACCAGATGTGGATGATGTAGGAGCTATTGATGCCTATATAGCCTAGTGAAGAGATCATAGATAGGCACTTCTATTTTTTAGAGGTGGGGTTATTGTAGAGGATGTACTGGATGTGGATCCCCTTAGGTCTATTGATGGTAGGTTGCTATTATTTGTTTGTATAGTTTGTGTATTTGGTTATTTATTGACTTGGTTAAGTATCTGATGAGTTGTGTGGGTATGTGTAGGTTTGGGTGATGATGAGTATTGGAGACTACCATTGAGTTTGCGCTCCACATATTAACATAGAATAATCTTGATGATGCCATGGATGATGGATTAGTGGAGAGGGCCACAAACATTATTGGTGTTCATGCCCATTTGTTTGATCGAGCTTCCATAGCTACCATGATGTATAGGTAAGCGACTATAGACAAAGAGGAGGCACACACATAGTTGTAGAGACAAACCATGCTCATATCTGATTCTCTAGGTGGGGAAAATAGATGGATATTGGATGATTACATACATATACAACAAGATCATGTTGATTATATGGTCAAGTTAGGTATGTATCATGAGAGAGAGAGAGTAGACACAATCATCAATCGAGGTCATGGAGGGATAATGGGGCCTCCAATTCCAGTATGGATATGTATGAGAGTGAGAATGAGGGGGTTGGTCCTAGTGGTCATGTCTGTATTATTGAGTGATATACAATATTTATATTAAAACTATGTTTTGAGTTATATATATGGATGTTTGTTGTTATATGGGCACTATATATATTAACATATCGATCTGGTTATATTGTGAATGTTTAAATGTGTTTAATTGTTTTGATTATGTTTAAATGGTGATACTGGTATATGGTATTTGTCTAAGTAATGGTAATGATTTTCTTTTTTATCTATTTACAAATGTTTAAGTAGACGTGTAGTAGACTAGGAATGTTATTTATTGGTATAGGTTTTACAAGTGTTTCATAGGATATCTGTGTGTATATATTATAAATGCTGTATGCACTATCTAAAATCAGATGGCATGGTGAACAAATAACCATACTAATCATGTTGTGTCGGTATAGAAGTAGACTCTAGAATTAAAATTGTGTGTGATACAGTACTAGTGGCTAGGTGTGTAGACTCAGTAACAAAGAGCTTAATTGACTGTTGTGATGAAACTATGCTCTAATCTCTATGATATCTTGTAAATATATTAATTGGTGTTTAAATTGAGATTATGATTTGATCTCTATGATTATTTCCAAATATCTTGATTCATGGTCGAATTGAGACTGTGCTCTAATCTCTGTGATTGTTTACAAATATCTTGATTGGTGTACAAACTGAGATTATGCTATGATCTTTATGATTATTTCCAAATATCATAATTGGTGTGTGAAATGAGACTTCACTATGATCTCTGTGATTATTTATAAATATCTTGATTGGTGTGCAAACTGAGACTATGCTTTGAGCTTTGTCAACTGGCTGCCATATCTACTAAATTGTGGTGTATGGGATTGCTCACAAATAGGTGTCCAAAAAATCACATGGATCATACGAGAACATCTTGGGATAACATTATCGTAGAGGAGTGTGATCTAGGAGACTTTGGAGATTGAGCTATCAGTACCCCTTGTGTGAATGCTATAATGCTTCGATTGACATACTGGCCAATGCAGTCTCATAGTACATCACAATGATTATCTAAATGTCCATTTATCTTATGAAAATTACAATATGGCTTATTTTTTACCCTATGAAAATAGTGTGCTAGATGATTAGTATAATGAAGTGTGATAATCTCATCTAATAATGTAAACAAGATGTCATGAGGCCTATCCATATCTGAAAATGATATAACCCCTCTATGTGTGTCCTATGCTCTATTCACTGTACGAGGTGCTCTATGAAGTGTCTCTTTTTCCTTGTTGAGTATTTTTATCGATTATTTTTATTCCTCTAGTTTCTTAATCAGGAGTAGACTAGGTTCTTGTACCATGTTAGATGATTATGACTATGAAATATCTAATCCAAATTTGTCTTTGAATTTGTCTCGACTAGTCCCAACTTTTTCTATTATTCTATAACTGTGTAACATAGATGTCTAAATGATTTAGATGTCTCATATAGTAGTTTATATTTAAGAGGAAGAATGAGGCCTCTAGTAAAAATGTACTTTACCTATAAATTTGTCATCTAGTAGATCAATTGATGCATACATATTTTGAATCTTAAAATGTATTCATTTACTGTTTTTGATTAGCCCTGTTGTAGTGAAGCCAACCTCTCATATATGACTTTAGGTCCTTTGTTCTAAATATAATGCATGATAAAGACCTCTTCTAACTCATCATATGTGTGAAGTGAACCAATAGGGAGTAAATGATGAAACCACTTTATTGCCCAACCCTCTAGAGTATGAGGAAATAACTATAAGAGAATCAAACTACTAGTAACATGTGCCATAGCTTTATTCTAAGCTTCGAGATGTAAGTATGGATCTCCATGTCCATCAAACTTTTGGTAATGCTCGTATCTATAACTTTGATGGCAACGTTGCATTGAAAATTTTGTGCAGGATGGGATTATTATGGATGGCATTGGAATCCACCCACAAGTGATATTCTTTACTCTCCAATGTGAGATTGTGTACTTTTTGTTGTAAAACACCCACATCATGCATCAAGGAGATTGCCTCTTGTGAAAGTATATTAGCATCATCAAGAGGTTCATTTAATTCTTAAATTTTATAATTTATCTTAGCCATTGGTATATTACATTGGTAACTTTTTTTTATGGAGGATTGGTTTGCTCTCTATAACCTTTGGAGGTGTGATAACTAGGAATTGGTTAGAGGGAAATGATCTATCACCCTCATTTAGGTTAGGTTGAGAAACATGTTCAAATGTAGTAAGGGGGTTGAGAGAGATTTATTAATATCTTTTATTTTATTAATTTTCAAATAAGTATCACATGCTAATGGACTAGAAAGTACTCTATTATCATGTGAATGTAAGTTATGTAAAATATGAACATAAGAATAAGTGTGTGTGTGTGTTTTAACATGTGACCTATCATTTGTTTGAATAAGAGAAATAGGTGAAGTAGGAGGAGAACTAGAAGGTGTAGACTCCATGTCTTCTTCACCATAGTCATAATAATCATCATTATTCTAAGGTTCATAAAAAAATAGAGTTTAATTCACTTGTAGAAATAAGAGTAGAAGAAGTATCATTTGCATGCTCACTAAGAGAGAGAGTAAGAGAAGAATTTAACTTTTTACTAATATGAAATGTGTCATCATGTGTGGGTGTAATGCAATGCATTTATTCCCTAGCTATTTTTGGAGTGCATGAATTATTATTCATTTCAATCTTAGAGTCAAGGGTAGAAGAAGTGACAATCATGTCTACTTTACTTAATCATGCAAAAGTGGGTTTTGTGTATTGCACTTATATTTATTTAATTTGAATAAATAGGTAGCAAAAGTAGTTGATAAGCCTAGGATCACATTGGAATAAAGCATTAAGAGGTTCTTTTGGCATTATATTATTAGTTTGATTTTGAGGTGTAAGAGAAGAGGGAGAGGAAAGAGAAGAAGATATATCTAGTAGATCCTCATCAACATTTTCATTGTCATGCTCACAATAATCCTCACATCCATAATTATAATAATAGTCATCATCATCATTATAAATGAAATCATTGTCATGTTCTAATGTACAATCCTGAAAAATTTTCCATTCATTATTATAATTATGAGAAAAATTCATCAACTGGGTGAGGGGTAGGAGGCTTCTTAGATGCCATTTTAAACTTGCCAAAGAAAATAATGTAAATAATGAATAACAAACACACGAGGGTTAAAATGTAATCTAACATAAGTATATGTGTAACTATGAGAAATATTTAACCCAAAGTGTAGAATAAATTAGGATTGTAAGTGAAACCCTAATTATTAGTATTTGGATGTATAAGGACCTAGTATGCAGATTTAGGATTTGAATGAGGGTTGTTTTGAGAAAAAATATATTACATTAAATTAATGAAACCTGAATATAAGATTAATTTAAATGAGCTAGGTTGTGCTAAAAATTAGAAATCAAAATTTGTAACCCTAAGTTAGTGCACAAAAATTAGAAGGTAAGCCCTAGTCAAAATGAGGATTTTAAGCAATATTTGAAGTAAGACGAGTTCACCAAATGTTTTAACCTTTTAGGACTTAGTGTATGTAAATTCTATGTTGTTAAATGGCTGAGTATAAAAATAACCTAAAGTGAAAACTATAAATAATTGATTTCACAAGCCTTTACCAAAATAATAAGGATATAGAGAAAGAACACTTAGCTAGAGGAAAACATGTATTTCTGTGGCTCAGGAAGCTGAAACAGGTTGCAAAAATAGGCATACACTTTTCATTTTATGACTGTAGCTAAAATATGGTTTTAGATAGTAGCGCCCTTATGTTAACAGTAGCACCATGTGGCACTAGTGTCTAATTATAGTGCTAGTGTCCCTCTTGGAAGTGCTGTTTGGAATTTTCAAGGAAACTACAAGAGATTTTAGGGGACCTGTAGGTGGTCTTGTGTCTTCTATAAGCTCCCCTGTGCCACTATTTTTGTGGAATATCTTCTAAAACCCTAATGAGTACCTGCACACATGAAACAAAAATTAGATCAAATGCAAAAAAAAGGAAAAAATATGGATTGTGGGATATTACAATCGCATGCAACAGAACCCCTGTTGTCAAGTCTGCTACCTACACTAACCCAAATGCTAGGAGTCCCATATTGCATGTAGCTCTCCCTTAGGGAACATGCATAATAAATGTCATGGTGTGCTAGAACAACTTTCACTTAGGCCCTTCTTTGATAAAGCATACAATGTCTAGATGTAAAAGTTGAGTAGTATGTAGAGTATTCAGCTGTACTATTGATTGATTTTATGTAATTATATGTCAAAATAGTAAGTGCTAGATGTAAAATGCCTTGTGAGGATCTTTATATAGAAAAAAATTTGATTTGAATATAAGACCTTTTTCACTAGCTGACAAGTCATAAAAGAGGGATAAAAACATAAGAGAAGGCTCAAGGTAGGGTTAGGACCCAAAACATGGGAGAAAATGAACGTTGGACACTAGACCCATAATTGGACACTAGCACCACATGGTGTTATTGTAATGATAATGGTGCTAGTGTTTTGAGGCCTAAAAATAGAGTTAATATCAAGCAAGACAAGCTAGGGGCCCCTATGACTAGGAAGAGGTGACTTAGGACCACTGGGGCTGCAACAAATAGGTAAAATAAGACATAAGAAAGCTCAAAAGACCCAAAATGACCATGTGAATAAGAGCTATATTCATCACTAAGACCTTCATGTTAAAGAGCAACAAAATATATAGTACTTGTGATTGCTTGACCAAATTAGGGTGTATACATACATACATACATACATATATAAGGTGATTAGTTATAATCATAAATGGTTACACATTTTCACCTTTACAACTAATTTAATTAGTTGTTTACATATATTTTTATATGTATAAGTTTATATTTTAATATTAGTTTTTGTAAGTATGTTTGATATGATTAGGGTTCACAATAAGTGTGTCCCTACAAACATTATATGCTCCAACACTCCCCCTTAATGTTTAGTGGGGATACATGCTAATACATATATTTTTTTCAATGTGAATCCAACACTCATCCTTGATGTTTTAGCGGGGAGATATATATATATATATATATATATATATATAAGAAATTATAATTCATAAATCATCCACGATGAGTTTAGGCTAGCATGTAACACTTGAAGGATTTAAACACCTTCATCATGTCAATATCCCCTTTTTATACAAAACAATATAGAATGCATAAATTATATAGGGTGAATCGGGCTAGCATGATAATGCGACTACATCCCACAGTTTCTCATGGATAAGCTTACAAGCATTTAGAGCTTTTTATGTAAGGACCTCCATTAAAAAGAAATGTTATATTATTGGGTACACTAGAAATTCACATAGGGTGAAGTTCACATAAAAATTACATAGGATGACATAATACAATGCTTTTAAAATATAAAATAAGTATAGATATGAAATTGAACATATGACCATTACGAAGTGATATTGTCATGCATACTCCCCTTCATTGACAATTCTGAGAGGCCAAACATTATTCTAAACTTGTAAAAATTTACAGTACAAAATAATATTTATAATATGATGCACCTATCATCGAGTCTTTTCACATTTTATTATTACATCTCTTTTAATCATAATTATTTAATTCTTTAAATGGTAAAACAAAATTTCATTGTAAGGGGTCTTTTCTTCTCCTATAAAACCTTAAATGTCCCCATTTTACATATGTTATTTGAATACTAGAGACACACAAATCATTGTATATACAAGATGGTCATCGCCAATTATCCTGTGATGCACACACAATTTTGTTTTTATTTTATTTATTGAGCGGTTAGAGGTACATGTGAAGAAGACTAATGATTTAAGTGTTAGTGAGTTCTTATATTTTTCTTTCTAAAGGAATTTCATGTTGTCAACTCCACTTTTAAAATAAACCTTTTAAATACATAACTCCATAACATAACATAACATATTTAAAACACATTGACCTATTGAAAGGGTTATAGTTCGAATAATGAGGATGATGGTTGCTTATATCCATCCACCAAGGTACAAATCCCTCTAGATACTTGACACAAAGAATCAAAAAGTTTAGCCCATAATTATGCCCTGGGTGATTTTGATGGTGTGGATGCCCCTTACTTGTGGCTGCTTAGCCAAAGGAGCTCACTGATTTAGATGTATGCTTACTCAGCTTTGTAAATCCACTATATGTTTATTTTTGAAATATGGACAGAGATGCCGACATTCTATGTAAATCAATGATTCCACATAATGCCTTCAGGCATATAAAACAAAAAACATTGACCTAAATAATGTATTTTATTGTGCTTATAGTCAAGCATAATGGTGTTATATTAATCTCCATATTACTGTATATGTTGTATTTCCTTTTACGCTTGTATAAGGGCAACAATACAAAACATAGTCCTATAGAAATTGGGTTTTATATTCTGAAAGGATAGACATTCCCATACAAAAAACCTTGACTCATAAATTTATAGACTTTTTAATTTAATATTTAACCTCTGAGTCATTAGCCATTATTAAAATGCAACATGATGAATACACCATCAATCTTGGAATACTTGGATTTCAAATTAATGGAACTATGAGTGATTTCTCCAACTTGGTATCTCTTGTGCATAATTGGTAAAATTGTCATTTAATGCTAGAAATATTCTCTCAAAAACTATTGGTGGATGAAAGGTAAGCCTCATCATGGAACAAATATATTTATTTTTGTCTAGAAGCTCAGATTTGTCAAATCCTAACTCATGAAATGGAATTGGGATGAATTTGGGGACATCAAAATTAAAAAGCAAGATATATCTATTAGATTGGAAAAGGTAGTTGAAACTATTCATTTGAACATGATTAATGAGATGCTTAAGTATGAGGAACTCGATTTAATCAATCAACTGGATGAATGGAATCTTAGGGAAGAAATTATGAGGAAGCAACAATCTAGAATCAAATGGATTCAAGAAGGGGATAAAAACTTAGTGTTTTTTCATAAATTCATGCTGATGCAAAGGTCTTTCAATCATATTTCTTCTCATGAATCGGATAATAGAACTCCAAAGTTATCTTCGCAAAGTATTTCAAACATTGCACTCAATTTGTTTTCTCATCTCTTTGTTGCTATTCTTTTGGATATGATATCACAATAATAGATTCTCTAAGACATTCCCACTCTTATTTTTACAGAGGATAATTGTTCTCTTCTTAAGAGAAATCCTTTGGTCCAAATGGGTTTCCTATAGGATTTTATCAGGAATTATGGGATATTATTCAGGAGGACTTGTTAAAGTTTTTATGGAAGGGGCCTCAACTTATTAAAAAATGGTCTTGAAATGGACTACGCTTTGTCTCCTCAAGCAATAAAGAGGTTTGGGCTTTCATTTGTCTCAGCTAAATGGCCAAGCTTTAGTTGCTAAGATTTATTGGCATCTTCTTTAGTCTCCACCAAAACTTTGAGTGCAAACCTTAAGAGCCAAATATGCTGAAAATAAACTTCTTAATCAAAATATCTAGTTCTCCCTTCCCTCAAAAGGCTCTCCTATGGTGGCTGTTCTGAAAATTGGTGAGTCTTTAATTAGGAACAAGTTGTTCTGGTTCATCAAAAATGGTAAAAAGGCCCATTCTGAACTGATTCTTGGGATGGTTATCCCCCTCTTTTTATAAAATATCCCCACTTTCATGGGATCATGGAACAAATGCATCATGAAGATTGGATTATGGTTTCCAAGTACTCAAATAGGCCCAACAAAGACTAGGTAATTGAAAGGAAGTGGATTTTCCCTGAAGCCTGGCTAATTCAAATTTCATTCGAACTAAAAGCCAACTTATTCATATTCTTAAAGACATATTTCTTGCTCAGATGAGAAAGACTTATTAGCTTGGAGAGGACAACGTAATGAAATCTACATTGTGGTGGATGGTTATCATTCTCTTTGTCATCCTTCAATTTACCTCTCAAAAATATTTTAAAGTAACTTTGGAGTCACAATTTGTGGCCTAAAGTTAGGTTTTTCATTTGGGTTCGTCTTCATGGCAGATCTCTCACGGGAGATCAACTTATGAAAAGGGGCTTTAATGGCCCCTTTAGATGTGATCTATGTAGGGATCACGAGGAAACTTTTTCTCATCTATTATTTTCATGTCCCTTCATTATTGAGCAATGATAGTTATTAGTGAGTCTTTTGGGCATCTCGTGGACATGTATTTCATCCCTGATTCAACCCCTTCAAGATTAGAGCTGCATGTTCCAGTTTTATGTCTTTTCTAATCAAATTCTTTGCGTTGGGTTTTATTTCATATTATGGAATACGTGGAAGGAGTGAAATGATAGAATTTTCAAGTAAAAGACTATGGATAGTGTTTGGATTTGGTAGCAAACTCTTAATAATATCAAATAATCGATCATGCACTTAATGAAACACCCTATGACACCTTCCCAACATGGGACGTTTATTCTTTAGGATCTTCACATTGTTCCTTCTCCTCCTCCCTCCCAAGTAGATTCTAGTGGAAAGAGTTATTCCTTTACTCCAATACCAAGCTTCAACAAAATCCATACAAACAGAGCTTCGAGGAAAAATCTTGGTTATGCCAGCCTTGGAGGCATTGGTAGGGATTTGGATAATTTTATGGCTTTCATTTTTCTACTAAAATTGGTATTACCACCAAAAATTCAGTTGAAGGGCAAACTATTGTGGAAGGTCTTCATACTATCTGAAAGGTTGGATGGAAGAAGATTCATTTGATTGTTGACTCTAAGTTTTGGATTAAGCTGCTTTCAGACCCCAATTCTAACAGTTCCAAGGATTGGAGAATTTGTAGAATCTCCCACATAATTCAATTATTTCAAGAGCAATTTGATAGGCTTATTTATTCACATACTCTTCGAGGTTTTAATAAAGTTACACATGCACTTGCTAATTGGGATCTTGACCAATATGAAGTGACAGGCTTTGGTCCTCCTCCCTTATGGTGGTTGGCAAAACTAAGGAATGAGCTCTTATGCCTATTAGCCCTGGACAATAATATAACTAATTGCTATAATATTTGTAAGGCTATCCTTACCTCCTCCGTTGGATGTTATTTTTTTTGGTTCTCTTTAGCTGGTCATTGGCTTCTTATCCATTGCTTTTGGCGGTTGTGGGGCGTGCTTCCACGTTTGGTTTTGATTAGAATTATGTTGGGTCTTCTTTTTGACCTCGGTTCTTGTATGATCTATAAGGTATCAATTTTGTTGGTTTTCTTGGCCGGTACATACATAACTCGATGATTGTTTATCTTTTGGTTAGGCATGCTCTTTGAGCATGTTGAAGGAGGTAGGTTAGGTGCAAGCTCTGGGTAATTTTAGCGGAAAAGATACCCCTATTTCCTTGAGTCTTACTCAAATGTGGCACTCTCTTGAAATGTTTAAAAAAAAAAAAAAAAAAAACCTTTAAAAAACTTCAATAATATCTCCCACATGTATAAGTTAATACATATATATTATAAAAATAATTTATAGCTGGCATAGAATAAAATTCATTTCAAATCATAAATTCTTAAATAATATTATATTTAAATTGGCTTGTTTTTTCTGGGTATTTCAATTATACTCGAGTGATAATTATATGTGTACTTATTCATGTGAAAAAATATTATACAATTAAGAACTTATCACGGTAGCTTATTTCTCTTATATCTCATACAAGTTATAATTGTTAAGTTACCATTATGTTATATAATCCCATTTCAATATTTATTTTAGGACTCAATCAATTTTAATTTATGGGCATGAAACTACATAATTTAGACTTTTTGGCACACCATAAACCATGCAATATTACATTATGATCCATTGAGTTCCTTGGCTTCCCCGTCTGTACCAGGAAGGTGAGGTGGCGGACTCCAATGGAGTGTGTTTGGCTTGAAAATGTAGCTTATATATGCTAAGTTATTGGGCTTGTGATACCCTATTTCCTCTATTCTTTTGTAACCTAATAAGAAAAATTTTCATTTGTAAGGCAGTCTTTATTCCTGGTTAATCAACGACTGATAAATAAGGCTACAGGGGCAGTCACCATAGAGTGAAGTTCAACTGTGTGAATAACATTTAGTTCCAGAGTGGCTTTTGTAATGGTGGCTGAACGGTAAAGTTGGTGGGCTTTATGCAATAAGTTCCATGTTGGAGTTTTATATTAACTTCATAAAAACCTTGATTTAGATAAATCTGTATTACAAATTTAACTCTACAAATTTTATGATAATAATGGAACCCATATGGATAACATTCCAAATATTTATTTTGCATACATTTGAACTTCAACACAGTCATTCCTGATCTTAACCATAAATGGAAACTCTACAGTGTCACTAGAAATACTCACCCTGGTTTGCCCTTTTAATATCTGTTTCCAATTTTGTGTGTTTTAGTTTAAAAAAATTCAAAATAATTACGGAGACAGAAATTTCAATACTATGTATTTAACTTAGATTGCAAGTACTTTGTGTTTTTCTACTCTCACCAGAATTGCCTTCAAGGGGTTGTGTTGTTATTATAGTGGGACATTACTTTAACATGGTTTCAAATCCCTCTTACCCTTGGTGTTGCATTTTAAAAAAAACATCTTTCAGGAATAAATCCACAGAGGTCCTGATGGGTTGCCTTATTTGCACTATTTAGCTTTTGGGCTCGGTTTAAATCACACCAAGTATGCCATTGTTGAAGCTCATGATTCCACAAATCTCCCCAACAAAAAAAATGTTTTCTATCCAATATTTTGCCAGCAAAAAGAGAAAATCTGATCTCTTTGGGAGCAACGTGTCCAAACAGGTCTTGAAGCTAAATATCAAGCGGTGGCCCCTCAAATTGCCACTGAAGAAAGCCAAACACAATCTGCCAAGCAGCTCACCTTCTTCCAATTGGAGACGAACCAGAAAGCTTGAAATCCTTCGCATTACATATGGTCAAACATTTGGCAGGTAGTCTTCAATATATATATATTTTGGGATTGTATGTCTGGTATTATATGGAATCATTGAATTACATAAAATGTTGGTATTTCTGTTTATATTTTGGAAATAAATATATAGTGGATTTATAATGCTGAGTAAGTATGCATCTACATTAACGAGTTCTTTTGATTAAACGGTCACGAGTAAGGGGCCTTAATCGCTTGACTCTCACACTTTTGAGTAAAAAAAATTGTAAAAGTATTATCTATTGAGAAACATTTTTAACCCAATAAAATCCTTTTCACCTCACTTCTTCCCTTTACACAATAATAATTACCCAAAGATAATATATATATATATATATATATATATATATAAAGTGTATTTTTCATATTGAATGATTTCAATATATAGAAGGTGATTGGTTATAACCTTAAATGGTTCCACTTTTTAACTAATTTAATTAGTTGCTTACATATATTTTTATATGCATAAATTTATATTTTAATATAATATTTTGGAGGTATGTTTGTTATGATTCAAGTTCAAATAAGCGTGTCTTCACAAACATTATATGCTCCAAAATTAAGAAAATATACATGCAAAAGAGATTTTCTTGTATATTTTGTGAACAAAGCAAACTTCAATGCATAGTCCTATATTTGTTTGCAATAAACTATATCAAACCCAAATATTGAGTGAAAATATTGTGCCTAAAGACATATAAGACTGCAAGTGCATCATGAAGTGAATACACATGCACACAGTTATAAAAACCCAATCCAAATTCTACTCTTAGCGAAGAAAGAATCTCTACAATTAAAACCATTGTAAATTGATTCAGTATTGCGACATGGGTTCCCAACCAAGGAACACTTCACCATGCAACCTACAAGGATTTACACAACACAACGGAATCAAATCCTTGTATTTTCATTAAATCACCTCACGGGTTACATGATATTCATAGCTTGCCAACTTCTACAATGGAGCCCTCAGATCTATCTAGTTTGTAGATTTGGACCTCACTGTCTACACTCTCTCACTCTGCACTCAACACTCAGCTACATTTGTGCTTGGATTGAGTTATTACAGGGTAGCTTCAATCTACAATAATTGAGTCAATTAGATCTCCCTTCACTCACTAAGGCTTCACTCCTTTTCTTGCCTCACTCTACAATTCGACAGAGTTTTCCATTTCATGGCCATGCTTATTAATGTTGGATCGATGCCTCTATTTATTGACTTATTGGTCCAACTTCCTTCATTAATGCCTCAACCTCATTCTTACTATCATAATTTAAAATTTTAATGTGGGCAGGAAAGTTCTTGTCTTATTGCTAATGTATGCTATTTTCAAATTTAGTGGTTATGAAGTCCTGTTATAATGTCATGGCATTTAGGTCAGACTTGTTGAACTTATAGCAACTTTCACACAAATTGATCTATGTTGTAGTTAAATCTGTATATGCTCTGTTATGTGCCCTTGTCCGATGCCAGCCTTCTCTGCTCTTGCACAATTACTTCCATGCTTGTTGCCCGATGCTCATAAGGGTTCTTTGGTGTATGCCTTTTTCCCATGTTTGAATCCAAACTTAAGACCATTGTCTATGCTTTCAACATTCGTGCACTCTTCCTTCGCGTATTGGGCTCATCTTGTTTCTTTAGTGCTCCATGACTATGCATTTTAACAAGTCTTAAGTCTTTTTGAGGTCATTTCACAAATATCTATTTGAACACCTTACTCTTGTTCTTGGGTGTAGTTTCTTTCTTTCTAGTCCACTTTGTCTGTGAGTCTTTGACCGTGCACTTTTATGAAATATTTGATTGTTGTCATTTCATCCGTTCACACATTCTCTTCAGCCTTTTGTGCAAATTTTACCTCACACACCTCATGCATTAACCAAAATTATAACCCATTTTATAACCTCCATGATTTCCTAAGGTGGGTATATTCCTCCTTGACATTGATTACTCATATGGCCCTTCGGGACTCTTCTTGTTTGATTTAGCTTGTGCGCTATTCACACACACTTTTTACTTGTCATCTTTTGTGATCCTCAATAGGTTTCCACACATGCTTCATCACTAATCCCTTATGTGTCATCCTTCAATGCCCAACTCTTCTCCATCCACATGTTCTAAAAATTAGGCCATGTAGGATTGCAAGTTCACCTGGGATGCTCCTGCATCAGACTCCCCAGGTAACTAAAATGTAAGCTCCTATTTATAAGTAGGGTTGGAGTGGTAAAACCACCCTTTTGGTCAGCTTCTTAGACCAAGACGTTCCCAAACACTTTCTATGCTACCTCAACATGCTTGATTTGTGCTTTCTTCTCTTATAGACCCTTAATGGGTCATAAACCATCCTCCTCCTCCTTGCTTTGATACCTCTTCTCTTTTTGCTCCTCTTATTCATTCTCTTCCTCTTTCCTCTCCTCCTCCTCCTCCTCGTCTTCTTCAATCTCTCTCTTCCTTTGGTGGATATGCATCCACCTCTATTTGTCCACCTCCTCCAAGTTTTTTTAACACTTCTTCTTTCATGATGCTTCACACAACTCACTTCTCATGTGCTTATTCCTTATCTTTTCTTCTTCCTCTTTTGTCTTCTTCTTCTTCTTCTTCTTCTTCTTGGTTTGTGCCCACCTTTGACCATCCACCTCCACCTCCACCTAGTAATTATACTCATGCGTGCAACATGCAAGGCTCTTCTACATGCCTTCTTTTGTTCTTATCTTTTACTCACTCTTGTGGCTTTGTGTCCACTCTCCTCCCTTATGGGTCTATGCCCACTTGCTACTGTCCACCTCTACCAAGGGTTTTATTTGACACATTTCTATCATGTTTCCATCCATCCTTCCTCTGTGCGTGCTATCTTCCTCATTGGCAAGTTGATATACTTTCACTTCTTCCACTCGCATGTCTTCAAAAAAACACTTCTTCAAAATCACTTTATGAAACCCCTCCATCACCTTTGTGCCTCCAACTAGGCATTCTAGTGCGACACTCACATTGCCTTCATACTGTTCATCTTGCTCCTGCTGAATGCCTTTAGTGGCATGGAAATATATATGGGATTCTTTGATTCCCATATATTCTCTTTATTCTTTCTCCGCATCATGCACAATCAAAATTACTCTTTTATCAACTCTAGCTAACCTTCATCTGCTCTCTCCTCTAGCATCTTCTTCATAACATGCATAATGAATATTGTGCCTTCATCACCAACTTATCTTCCTAATTCCTCATCACCTATGTAGGTGTCTTGTGTATTTTGCATGATTCTCTGTGCATCTTCACTCTTAGTCTTTAGGGAAACTTCATATTCTTGAATATTTTTAAATATATGAAAATAAACCACTGTCCAGAAAGAAACCAAAAAATAAGAGACTCACAATGAAATGCATGTAGTATGCATAACCATAAGAAATACAAAATAGCCAAAATAAAATTACTTATTCAAATTATTTGAATCATTCTCCATTGGTAATAAAGATCAAATACAATGCATTTATTGAATTACATGTGAACATGCTTTTCTAATAAATAAATAAAACATTTGAAATTTATCTAAATAATAAAAATAAATAACTTGCATGAAATATAAATTAAAGTTATTTCCAACCTTTCTAAAATTTTATTGTTCTAAAAATAGATTAATTGAATATCAACTGGTTATTAAATAAATTGCATGCGATTTTGCATGATGTTATTTGTTGTAAAACTAGGACTCAACAACAATTAACCAACACTTCTTGCCATTTATGTGGCACTCCCAATGTTTATATTTCTTCCTCCCACACTTTTTCTTACGTGTCTCCTTCCTCTACTGCAAAACTGGCTTATTTGATCTTTAGTTGGTCTTCTCTGGCATCACCTTGATCTAATACTGAGTTCTCAGCTAAGGGATGCCTCATCACACAACCTATAAGGATCCACACAGCACAACATAACTAAATCCTTATCTTCTCATTAAATCAACTCATAGGTGACAGGGTATTTGTAGCTTCTTAACTTATACAATGGAGGCCTCAACCCTAAACCCTAAACTTATACAAGCTTCAATTGTTGTTATTTCATCCTTTCACATCTTCTATTCAGCCTTTTGTGCAAGGTTCCCCTTGTGCACCCCACGCCTTAACTAAAATTGTAACCCCTTTTACTTCCCTGACCTCCATGCTCTCTTGTGGCATGTATCTTCCTCCTTCACGCTATTTACTTGTATGGCTGCTTGAGACTCTTTTGAATGGCTTTATATTTTACGCCCTCCACACACACTTTCCATTTGTCATCTTACACGCTCCTCAATGGATTTCCACAAGTTCTTCATTAGTAATACCTTCCATGTCAACCTTCGACATCCAAATCTCCTCCTCCCGTGCATTCCAAAACTTAGGCCATGCAAGATTACAGGCTTGTTCGGGATGATCCCACATTATAAACACCATGACTAAATACAAGAACATTTTACCATAATATTCTACTCACAAATAAAATCTAGAAGACGAAACTCATATAAAAGATTTCAAACAGGGAAAGAAAATAATAGTCTTTTTCAAGGTTCATTTCAATTGCAAAAATAATCTCATATTTTGTTTAAAACACATTCTTACCTCTATATGAACTTCAAAATGTCCTGGAAAACTCATGAAACACATCTACCAGCTCACAAATGGCTTCCAAAACTACATAAAAAGGTGAAAATGGATATATATCGTCAACAAAATCTTTAAAATGAAAAATTGATAAAAAATGACTTCTCTAGATAAACTTTCCCTGGAGTGAAAATGATCGAAAGAAAATCAAAAGACTACCTATACCCAGTTTCGAGACTGCATTCAATGCAAGGGAGGTTGCTAGGTGGCTTAACATGCTTCATGGTTTTAAAACAATGGATATGGCCGAAGTTTCAACAAAATTATGCTTTGGTTTTACAATAATAAACTTAGTGATACTATTCCGTTTATATTCCAACTAAATTTTCTGCCAATAAAATATCCAAGACTGTCTCCAAAACATTGCTAGTTAAACATTAAATTGATAAGATCAACAACCTTTTTCAGGCCACAATGAGTTCTAAGGCAATCTCGATATTAAAAAATACATTTAATTTCTATTTTTTGAATATTCCATTCAATATGACTTCAAACTAAATTTGGTTTATTATTCTATGTTTTATCCCATAGTTGCATATAAACAACTTTCAATTGACCCCTTTAATATGTTTGACCAAAGTGGCACATAAATAACCATAAAAAAGAATTAATAGGCTTAGATTTCGATAATCAATTATGAATATAGGATTAACCTAGATGATAAAACATTATAACTTAATATAGGTTATAATTGAAATTATCAAAAAAAAAAAAAAATCTAAGCTTCAATAAGTTTTCAATTTTGTAAATCTTGGAAATTGTCGTAAGTGCACCAAATAATATGATACTTGATTAAATAGATTTTTTTTTGGTTTCAAATCCATGTTAGTAATGACAAATTTGATCAAAATGAACATGTTTATAAAATCAAACATCAGTTTCCTACCAATACGACTTCATGAAGTGTGATGTGTAGACTAATTATGTTACCTTGATTGTCATTATTTCAAAATATTAACATGCATATTAGCCTCACTAGTATTGTAATGAAAATATTATATCTCATTTGTTGTTTAACTGAGCATGAAAATTAAGCTTTTACAATCACATTGGAGGCAATAAAACACAACAATCAACACGCAATCAAAGATGTAAGATAACAATCAAGCATTAAAGTTGGCCCTTTCCGTGTAAAACTCCAGATATGGTACAATAATTTTTAATACTTGAAAATATTACATTATTTTGAAAGTTTTAAACTGAGGTATTAAAATTTATGATAACAATTCCGTCTATGTTATGCAATCATCAGAGCATCTAATCTATCTTGTATTCCTCTCAACATTTATGCCAAGTTTGCTAATTTTGGTGTTCTTCCTCCAAATCCAAGAGGTACTCCTTCATTTTTATTTTGTATTCCTCAAAACTATCAACAAAAACAATGCAAGACTCTTTCAAAAATTATTATTGACTTAACCGCTGCCTCACACACTCACCCAAGCAAGACACAACCTTGATTTGATACCAAATGACATAGATAGGAATGAAAAAGCCAAATTAATGGTCATGATACTCCCCAACCAAGACTCACTCACCCAAAAGGTACACACTAAAAACACAAAGACTCAAACTTGGAAAAAAAGACACATTCATATTGATTTGAATGATAGTGTTACAAAGATTACACACACACACACACACGATTTTACATTGAACAACAAAATGAACAGTATTACAACTGACCCAATCTCTCAATGGACTTGATACTCTCTTATCTCATTTTTGAACACACACATCTCCCAGGAAAGCTTTACAAACTTATATCTCTATTAGAGGTACAATCACTGAAAAGGGGGGCAGTGAATCAGTGAATCAAGACATTTCAAAACTTCAATATAAATCCTTCAAACCCTTAGTCATACACCATAAGCAATCAAGAAGAAAATAACCCAATCATAGTAATGAATGTGAAAGATAAGTAAGATAACACAAGATCTATGTGGGAAACCCTCATGGGGCAGAAAATCCACTCTCAAGCCTGTAAACACATGGACTACTTGTCTTATAAGATGATTACAAACATGAGACTTTAGTGAAGCACCCACTTCACAAGGAACACCAACCCCTAAAGATGATAAGCACCAACTTGCCTAAGATGTTGAGCACCAACATAACATCTATGAAATGAACAATTTCAAAACTTAGATTGCTTCTCAATCTAATGGAGAAACCCTGAAAAACAACCTCCTTCAATCCTCTTCACTTATTCCAACCTTCACACACAAGCAAGGCATCCAAAACCACCTTTTGGATCAATCTACACACCTTCACTTATTTTCATCCATCAAACCTGTAAATTCAACATTATAATTATGACCACAAGGTTATTCATGCAATCTGCACTTTGATCTACTTCTCTAAACATCCACATAGCTCTCACAACCTTCAAAAATCTATTTCTCATCTACACACTTTCTCAACTTCCATAATTAGTTCAATTAGATCTTGTACTTATACCAATTTCTTCCTTTAACCCATCTTGGTTGGTCAATATGATTTACATATTTATTCTACCTTTGAAATAGGTCCTCATACATGTTACATGTAATAACCACACACTCCTTATGTTAGGGAATACCTCATTATCCCCAAACCACCATTAGGTCTTGGTGAGACCTAAAATAATTAGGCCTTCATACTCACACGTTATATGTGAGACTACTTGAACCACCTTCATTATTTACCAATGCTTCAAACACATCAAAATTGTCTTCAATATCCCCTTGCTTACTTCCACATAGGTTTATGACACTTGAAACACCAACCCAATACTTGAACCTATCAATTAGGTCTCCTTGCTCTTCACACCTTTATACACATAAAACACAATCTCAAACTTCTGAAGCAACAACTCAAATATTTCACATAGCCATATGATTAGATCACATGGATGAAACCTTCAGGACCTAGGTAACACCTTCATGTGCCTTTGACACTTCAACACATGATCTAAGCACTCAAATCAACTCTCTTAGAATGACCAGTCAGACTAGTCATATACAATCAAAATACAATCAAGCTATTTTGACTCTCCATATCTGATCAGGGGCATATCATGATATCCAATACTTTATCATAAGCCTTAGATACTTATAGAACATATCCATACTCATTTTATTCTTCAATTCTACTAAAAACACCTTCAATCTTACTCCTGTAACATGGTCACTCAATCTGCCAGTGCATTCAACAAACATAATCAACTTTTGAGCCTTTGTTCATATTGAATATGGATTGATCAAACCTCCAAAATCCATACATATGGTCTTCATGGATTTTATAACACTCTCTAATAGATATTTCATCTTGAAATGTCTAAATACCATCAATAACTCTTCAATTATCCTTCTCAGGTCACTTACAAAACATGGTCAAACACACAGTCAACTTTGGAGATTAATATATTTGATTGTACAAACATTCAAACCTTATAACTAATTTTTATAGATGTTCCTTGAACTCCTTTACAAATTTTATTTTAATTTCATCATCAAATTATGCATATATCAAAAGTTATGGCTCAAACATTGCAAATGAGTTTTTCCTTTGTTAATTTGAATATTCAAATTCCAACGGTCATTGTGTATTGTAAAAACATCAACCACGTGTTTACATCTCATTTCTCCTAGAAATTTTATCACATACACTCCATTGATCTCATCAGGAGTCTTCTTAACTTTACTTTTAGACGTTGACCATTGATATTTGATCTGTGATATTGAGATTGAGACACTTGGCAGCCCCGCGTGCCTTCTGTGGACCATGCTTGTCAGACTCAAGGCGCTTACACCATTTGGTAGTCCTGCATGTATTCTGAGTACCTTGATAACTTTTTAACTTGATACACATCATTTGATCACTATCTGACAAGATCACATGCTCTGTTAGATCCTTATCTGGTCAGATTGAATGCTCGCCATAGATCTTCATCACCCGATTAATTATTCACTGTAGATCTTTAATATCACAAAATTGGCTAATTATCGGAACTTAGTGAACTCTGTCTGAGAAGCCAACTTTGCACCTTAATAAATTTTTCTATGCTCCATGTCCAGACCTAAAACTTGAACAATATGATCTCCTCACGTAGGGAAATTTATCCATATATCAAGCTGCTCTTGAAACCTTCACATGTGTGAAATATGATGTCATCAAAATGCTTACTCAACTTTGTCTGTCAAGATGATTACTTGAACCTAGACATGTTGGGAGATAAACCGGAAGCACACAATTTGATTACCAAACCAAGCAACTTAATATGCGGAAATTAACCAGATTCACCAAGTAACTAGAATTCAGAATAACACATGATATGAGAGACAATACACAACTTGTATTAACACTTTATACAGAAAAGAATACAATAAATAAGATGCCACTTCTTCTCCACCACCTTACAGAGGCTTCCCACACCTCAAGTGAACAGTAATTCTTCTCCCCAAAGCTCTCCCTCTCACAGGTCCCAACACCCAACTCAAAATACAGAGTTGGTGTTCACCTCCCGTGCTCCACGCACAACACAAGTGCTCCACGCACTCCACAAGTACTCAAGGTACTTCAAGTAGATCTCCCATGAATCTGCAACAACCTGCAATTCAACAGACCATACTTATGGAAGGAACTCCCTTGCCTTCCTCTTGCTCTATCCGAGTACACACCTGTACTCCAAGTAGATCCTGCCTGATACTGCTCCCTGTTGTGTTGCTGTCTATATGACCTTGCACACCTGCAAATCAAACAACGGTTCTGCTCACCTGTGAACCTTGACCTTGCACACACATACACCTGCAGATCAACGATCTTACTTACCATGTAGATCTCCTATATAGGCCATGCAACTGTGACCAAGATCCTACACTCCTGAAGAACCCAGCTGGCTCTCCAATCCAGCACCAACACACCTGGTACTGAGGCACTAGGAGGAACGCACCATTGCTCTACCTCACACACAGAAGGAGCTTATAATTATGCTCTCTTACTCCCTAGCACACTTTTCCAATACAACCATGAGTCTATTATATAGATCTCATCCAAACAATAATTAGACATCTAATTACAATAATTAGATCCGCAGCTATGAGTCTAAAATTAGCACTCATCATGCAAACACTTGGTTCGTTAGCTAACTGCCCGTAATTAGCTCGCAGTCGAACCACACAGGCGACCGACGTCGGTCCCTGTCTGCCTGGAGGTGACCGACGTCGGCCGATATATGACCGACGTCGGTTGCTTCTCTATGCTCTCCCGCCGACGTCGGCTGATCAGACCGACCCCAACTTCTTTGCAACTCAGCAACCTTCAGCAACCTCCTCTCCTGTTTGCATCAGTGAAGCTTTTAGCTCCACAATCCTAACAAGACACTCATATGATTGCTCTGATGAATTCCTTTCACTTCCACAAGCACTCCAAGCACTCAAAACACCTCATAGGGTCTCTGTAACTTGATCATACCATCAATAACATCCACCATTTGCCTCACTAAGTCAACCACTGAAGAACCATGCAATAACACTAAAGCACATTGAAGCACACTTTGTCATTGTCATTCTAGCACACATGACACCTTATCAACATCTTTGGTCACCTTGGAGACATCATTGACAATCCTCCAAACAATCTTTATTTTTTTCTTTTATCTACATACCTAAAACTAACTCCTCTGACTAACTACTTTAGCTCTTGTAAAACTCATTTGAATCTCACATGACTATTCTAATACGACACAATGACTCTTATAGTTCCCATATTCTTAGAAAATGGTCCACATGTTGAAAAATTAGATTATGGATATTTATCATTTTCTTGTTCTGTGAGTGAAACTACGATTACTGTAAATCGATAATTTAAAAATCATCAACTACAATAAGTAACAATTTCATCATATACCCAAATAGGGGTCTTATTTACTTATAAGAGATGATTAAAACCCTTTCCTAATGTTCTTAAGGCATTGGAGTTTTATTGATGTTCCTTGGATTGGTTTTAATCATATTTAACATACATAAACATTATCGACATTACCAATAAGGTGCAAACACACATAAACATTGACTCATATTTTTAGTTGATGCAAGATTGTTAGTTGACTTAGATACTCTTGCATAATTAAGAAAACACCTACACATAATACACATACAAAGAAAATCAAGGAAAGCAAGGTCTCATGATTACCTAAATAAAGTTAATACTAATTATAATTTGGTTTTGTAAAACCTTAAAAAATTAAATCAATGAAAACATTCTCTCAATAAAAATGACTACATTGATCATAATGGTTCTTTCAAAATAAAATATAAGAAATTATAACTAGTTTATAAAAACCACATTCCATTAAAAAAAATAAGAACAAAAAATCTAAAAACACCATTATTTTCTTTTAAAAGTCGGGTTTTTTGGCTATGAATTATAAAGGTTATTTGATCTTATTATTGAAATTAGTATTGTATAACAAAACTGATCCATGCTGAAGTTTTGGCCTTAATTTTTCAAATCATAAGGTGCATTGCTTATGCAAATAAATAATAATTTGTTTGAGTACAACATAAGCAAAAAGTATTTGAGTTTTGAGAAACCAAAGGGACATGTTTCTCATTACTTAAATGACATGTCTTCTTGTTAATAACTCTCATATTTCCTAACCTAATAGTTTTGCATTAGTTTTGAATTTGCTTCCATCAATTCACTTTCCAATCCCATATAATGGTAAGAAAACACGAATATTGTGGTTTTTCTTCACATCATACCAAATGAGCTATAAAGAATATTTGATCAAACAATTGGCTTTGACTCCCCTAAAATTGTCTGTTTAACACCCTGACATATACATAATTTTCAACAAAACCATTTTATTCATGTACATGGTTTTAGCCTTAGGAAATCAATATTAATCCTTCATTTGATAAAAGTAAAGAAACTTGATTGTGACGTTTTTGTGATGTTCATATAAAAGTGGAACTTAAAGTGAGGGCACGTGATGGAGGAGGCACCCCAACCAACATATGTCAAAATGGCAAGATTATATGTAAGAAAATGTTTTTTTCTTATTTTTGTTCTTCGCCTTTATTGTTTTTGCCCCTGCACCTTGTCAAATCCCTAAACTTTTATTGTGGTTTTTCCCCTTACCTAACTAAGCCTTACAAAGGCTATGGTAACAAAAATAAATAGATTAACACTCAACTCTTACCATATTGAAATATTACTTAGGCCAAAAGATATAAGCACTCCAAGAGGTGCATAAAAAATATTAAGACTCTTGTTATGAGAATCAAGTATATATATATATATATATATATATATATATATATATAAAATCTTACATTATAAAGTAAATGTAAAACAAATCATCAATGCAAACAAAGAGTAAGAAAACAATGTTTAATATATATAAAATTCATATTTTTATTTTTATATTCACATTAATGTATATTTAATATATAATTATCTATGAAATATATATAATCATCATTATTAAAGGGATACATATATCAACATATCAATTGGTACACAATCAAACCTTAGATCAATACTTTTTCATAAGAAATTTTGAATCAACGTAAATCATCTAACATGTAATAACTCAATACGTGAATCAACAAGATGTTTCAAATGAGAGCCCAATGTCCCTATTTATACTTTTCCTAGACCCCTTGGACCCCTTCGAATTGTAGTTGACTCATTACCTTTGTCTAGCTATCATATAAGTTGTTTATGCATATTAGTAATATTGCATTCAAGATCTCGTCAACCTTTCCATGCAATGGCGTATTTATTTGAAGTTTCGGCATAGGTTTGTCTCACCTAGATTGATCCCTTTTCATATACATCCTCTATATCTAGATGTGTGCCAATAATCAACATCTCATTCCTTGTATCTGATCCTCCAAGTGTGCTTCTTTCATCTGATTTGTGATTTATGTAACCCATGAATCCATCATAATGTGCCATACACTATCTCCTTCTTCATGCATGCATGATCTATGAATATTGTACTCTTGCAAGTCTTCATAAATATTTGGCATGTCTCACTTATGCATCAAGACTTGAGTAAGCTTGTACAATTACCTTAAGTACAATTGCAAGGTCAACATTCCCCTAAAGCACACTTCTTATCTTCCCTCAAACGAGTTATTACTCAATTGTGCTAGTGATGGCTTGCCTTCACACATAAAAAATACTTTGGGCACCTTCTCTTATAATTTCTTCAAGATTTGATCCAACTATTAGTTGTTGAATTTATTTTTGGTACTAATTCTTGCATTGCATCCTACATAATTTTTAGTACCTCTTTATTATCTTAGCTACTTTTATATGTGGCAAGTATGGTGTCTACTGAACTCCTTTGCCTTTGATAGTCCATTTTAAAGGTAACTTCATCCACCAAAACCTTCTCCTTAAGTCCAAAAAATAATATGTCTAACCCCTTGTTATTTTTTCTATTTATGTTTTCAAAATTTGCACTTCTTTGAGCTTCTCTACTCTCCCCATTTGATCCTCTACTTCTTGCATTCACTTCATCAAGTTTGCATGTTTAACATCTTCTTCTTTTAGCCTTTCCTTCAAAAATTTGTTTTCATTTTAAAATATATTGAAAAAATTTTAAGCTTCCCCCTTGTTTAAATGAAGTTCACTATTTTACTTTGTCATCACTTTTACAATATCCTCAAATTCTAATCTCAGTTCATTGAATCTTTCCACTCATAGTCTCTCCTATTCAAATAGTAGATTTGCGTTGACATTGTGTACAATAAGTATCCCACTCCCATAATTAGTTTTTATAGGGTTGATTTCCAAACATAACCTCATCCTCATAGAATTGTGGGTAATTTGATTCTACGAACATCACCAACCTCTGAACTTAATTTTGACATTGCTTTAGCGTCTCTTGGTCTTTCTTCATCTCCATTTTCATATCCTCTTGTATATGATCTCCCATAAGTTGTATTTTAATTGCCTCCATGGTTAGCTTTGCCATTTCCAATGTGATAAATTCAATCATCATATACCATGGATCAACCACATTGATTTCTCAATCCTCATTGTCATTTAGCTCATCTTCTTTTCCCTTTGTTTTCACAAACGTCTTCACCATGAGTTCAAACTCTTGTGACTGTGTATGGATTTACAAAATGGCTTTAACTTCTTTATGGATATTTTTGACACATTCTCGTGCCAAACCAGTCCTAATGCCCATATAGATGATTCAATATTAATTACGAAACTCATTTCCCTCGTGGAATATATCCCTTCTACCTCTATAACATCATATGACCCTTACATATCTTCTTTCATAATATCCTCAACATCATGCATCCCTACTTGTGTATCATCTACAATATTTTCAAATTTATACATCTCTTCATGTGCATCAACTTGTAATTCATACATATGTTTTCCTTGTTTCTTCTTGTCTTTGAGCCCCTTATTATAGTCCAGTGATTACTCCACCTATTATTTGTGCATATTTTCCCCCATATGGTGTCTCCTCAGTGTTCATCCCTTTACGTGAATTTACTTTAGTAGTATCCCCTTATGTATATGTTTCTTCAAGTTATTTATACACTCTGATCTATGTTGTCTTTTGTTCACCATCCACCTCTTCTTGAAGGCGTTGAGTCCCAATTGGAAAGCTTGCACTTATAGGGCCTTGGTAAATCATAATAGCTAGACTAGGATCATGTGTACTTACACTAGTCACAATCATAAACAATTAGTTAAGTCTTTTAGTGCTTCTATGTTTATATTGTGCACTATCAATGATTCCCACAATAGGTGTCTAACATAGGGCTTCCATATGTTTTTCTTATGTAATAACCCTCTAGTTGCCTTGTAATCATAATTTGGGTAGCACTTGGTACTTATGGTGTAAATAGTGGATTTCCTACATATAAGTATGACTTATTTGGTTTTGACACCTTATATTTCCATTTAACTTGTGTAACTTGATCCTCCTATAATTACTTCTTTATTTCTTCCTCTATTATTATTTGCATAAGACCTTCATCAATCAACACTAGTTTTCCAGTGGCATATATTATGCTGATTTCTTCAGTGTTATATGCAACCTCTTCTTAGGTCTTAAAACACATGTGCTGCTATAACCATGATCCCTTAATATTTTAAACAATGTTGGTTTAATTTGTATACTCTCACTATCTAAATCCACATCATCAAATACATCTTTTTTGCCCCTAGTTACTTATACTTCAATCTCATTATGTATCTTGGTGCATCAATGACAAAAATCACATTGAGATCCATAATTTCCTTGGGATATTACTCACTCAAATTAGCACACATTATATATAAAACCCATTTACCATATATGTAAGCTTGGCCCAACTTCACCAATCCTTCTTTATTTTCAACCACTTCTCATCCTCTTTGCATGCAATAAATGTATAGTGTGCCATCACTAAAATAATGAATAAAACCATCATAGTGTATCAATATATGTCTTGGCATTTTTTAATTTTTCCTTGAATGATTTTTGTACATGCTCATACCATCTTAACATCTTCTTCCTATATTGATTATTCTTCTAATGCTTGCAATTGTCTATCATATAATTTTATGTACACAAACCATCTCAAATCATTGGCATGAATCAAAACTTTCCCTAAGGCACCCTAATCTCCTCAATCATCATTGGAACGATGATACTTCCCTAATAAAATTATTTCACTCTCACGTCCGCATCCTCACATGAAATCACCACTTCCTCACCAATTTACTTGGCATAATCAAACTTCACTCCAAAATGTGCAACCAGATATGCCAAGTAGACAAATTCCTTCATCAAAATTGACCATTATCCTAGAGTGATCATCTTAGAGCTAATAATTCATGAAATAATACTCATAGGTAACATTGATGATTAATGTACCTTGATCACCATGTCTGCAATTGATATCCCCACATCTTATTCTAATTTTTTAATTTCACATCAATTTTTAAACACCTTACACACATATAATCCCTCTTTCTTGAAATTGGATATTTTACTTATCTATGTGGGTGGTATATTTATTGTGCAATTAAAAATATTCAAATTCCCCTCATGGGTGAGTGTCAACAAAATTTTTATCTATTCTTCTGGTTTCTCAAAGTATAGTAGCTTATACAAATCTAAAACTCATGTCAGTTTCAAAAAGTCCTTCACCTTGAATTAATACTTCTTACCTTACAAATCACCTTCTATCAACAACTGGTATTCCTTGTTTGGTTGAAGTATTCAATAATTCAAGATCTCGAACAAGTCATTAAAGTTTCTTTTTCTGACCCTGATTCTATAAATACCATTAATGGTGACATAAATGGAGGTTTGTTCTTCATCATCCTATTATTTATTATTGGTGGTATTTATAGCCTCTACACTCTCATTATGGTCACTCTTTCTCCTCCAAGTTATATTCTATGATAAGACCTCCTCCCATAACATCCAAAACTACTGATCTTTTCTTTCTTGACATCATAGGTCCTCACGCCTTCTTATATATCTCTAAGATGGTATACACTTGAACAAAAACCTTGAACAAAATATCACTCCTTTACTTGACTCCACCAGTCTCAAATTCTTCCTCACATCTCCCCTTAGTCATGTAGCTTGCAACTCATGATATCTCCCTTGACACTATTGTGCACCTATTTTGTTAATATTTCTTTTTCAATGCCCATTCTAGGTTTATTCTCACTTGACTCTTCTTCTCTTCACTTTGGATTTTCACTCTTTCAAATTTGAAATGACATTTTACTTGAAGCCTAACACTTTTATAACCCCACATGTATTCATTTCTTCACCTATCCCTTTATTTGATTGAGTTTGTTCCTAATCCTCCTTGTGATATCATATATTTTCATTTTTATTCTTTTCACATTCCTAGGCCATGAAAACCATCCTTAAATTTATACACATCATACCTCACACATCAAGGTTTTTAGACCCAACTTATTCTTATGGATGATCCATTATGCTCCTTCATTTTACAAAACTAACTTGTTGTTATGAACCACAAATTTTACAAACCACTTTTCACACTCTTGAGCCTTCTTATATCTTTCTAAATTTCACACTTTCTTACCATTCCAAACTAAATTTATAATGTATTTTTCATTCCCCACACTTATCTTGCACAAAATCCTATTGACATTCAATCTATCTAATGTAGCATCTTATCATACCATACTATCCAACTTCCATTAGTCTAATTGATAAGATTCTCCATCTCAATTCCACTCTTCTGTAAGTTTATTGTATCAAGCTATAAAAGGGAATTTATCTTATTTATTACACATATGTCTTAATTATAGATCATGATTACAAAGTAGGTTAGTTCATGCATTAGTAAGGAAAACCAATAATAAGCATAAAGAACCTAACATGCTAAGCCTACTCCCTCGAGGGGCGGTGTCAATGAAATAAAGAAACTAATGTGGAAAGCAAGACAAGCAAAACCTTCCCATGTGGATCTCCTTAAAAAATGGTCAATAAACATGCTTATGCCCAGATTTAGTGCTACAAGTATTTGTCAATATGGTTGGATGAATGCCTCCGTCATCTCTTCTAGCACCAATGGCTTTGGCTCCTTGATTGATCAATTTTAGGGGAACTGGTAAAGCTCTTTTAACAATATTTTTTCATAATAACATTGCATAAATAAAGATTAAAATTTATGTACATGGATCATGTATTTATATATTTTCCATAAATTATAAGAATTAACCGTGACCGTCCATCCTGAGATCAAGATGTGTGGCCAAGGATTAATTCAATTTTGGAGGACAAAGCCATTAATATTTTGGAATAAGGCAGTATTAATGCCTTTTGATGATGTCATGTCCCAGATATTTTGAATTATTAATTTAAAATAATAGATATTCAATAACTTTCCATGAATTTTCCACTTAAGCTCTTAGTCTGATTTGATTTGCGTAATGACTTTAATTAGTATTTTGTAATTCTTCGAAATTGGTCACACATTTAATCAAAATGGTTGAAAATGTTAATTTACTTGGTTTTAATTTGATTGGAGTTGAATTAGAGGAAGGTGATAATTGTGTATAGGGTATTATCCTAATTAGGATAATATAGATGTGAATTGACACATGCACATGATGTGTGTTGGCGAATCAGAGGATTTCAATGGTCTAGGATGTCATTTTGCTTGGTCGCAATCTAACTTGAAGTAAATTAGGAAAATATAATGATTCAATAAAATGCATTGTCCCAATTAGGGATTAATGAACAATAATCAACACTTGCATGTGACGTGTGCAATTGAATTAGAGCATTTCAGTGATTTTGGTCTAGATTATGTGTTGTTGTAGAATGTCATTCAAATTTTCAAGTTTAGTACAACAGTGATAAGATTTGGATGTTTACATTTTGCCCTTGTTGGAAAAGGCATGGTGAGACATTTGTTCAAAGCAATGACTTTTCAAATAATAAAAAAGGTTACTTAGAATGATCATAATTTGAAGAAATAAATTCATTCCAATATTTGCTAAATTTTACACTAGTCACAAAGAAACAGGGTTACGAAAATGCCCCAAATAACATTTGGGCAGCCCATGATGCCTCCTCAAGGGGAGGATAAAAAAATTGAATTTTGATGGGTTGGCCCTTGATTAGAAGAAAAATAATCATGTAATGCAGCAAAAGAGGCTAAAAAATGGAGCAATTACAAGAAAATGGTTTGGAAAATGGATAAATAGGGCGAAAATGAGCACCCTAAGAAGATAAATGGGGGACCAATAGGCCTAGGGTTGAAAATTTTGTAAATTTTATTATAAATTTACCCCTAGGGGTAAAAATCATTCATATTTAGCCTTCAATATTGTAATTTAGAGCTCTAATATTTGCACATGAGAGATCTGAGGAAAATGGCTAATATCCCATACTATTGACACCTTGGGGAGCGCATTCAAGAGTACCAATGCCAAAGAGTGGAGCATCAGTATGTATCTTTTTTGGTTTTTAATTTCTATGTTTAATGTATTTATTACTAGGTAAAAGTAATAAATTAGGCGATCCTAATATTCATAGAATTTGGCAAACAAAATATGAGGTCATAGGCTTTTTATTGGGGTTGTAGACTAAAATGGTGAGGTCACCACTTAATCAGTGACCTTACCAATTTTGAAGAAAATCACCGGTCAAATGGTAGGAATCCCAAGCCAAATGGAAAAATCATAGGAAACAATGAGGTCACCCTGCCAAATGATGATAATGCCCTGTGGATTGGTGAGTTCACAAACCCACAAAGGAAAATGGTGGGGTTAATCTATAGAATGAGAAGATTGCCCTGTAGAATGGAAAGATCACCCTGCTAAATGGTGAGATCACCAAGAAAATGACAAGGTCTCTAGAAAGACCAAATGAGATAGAGGAATAGATAATGGGGCTAAGAGAAGATTACTCTAGGCCAAAAATTAAAATAAATGAGATAGATTTGAGTAATTAGAAGAAAAATGAAGAGATGATTGACTTGGTTCATTATGTGGTGACTTTCAAGAGCGAGTTGGGGTCATTATGGTACATGAACAATGATCTCGAGTGCTACAGTGATAGGACATCTAGAAAAAGGAGATCATTGGCCTATTAGAGGTGGTAAAATTATATCACCTGGCTTGACTACCAATATTTCACATAGATCAAGCCTATATGTTAGAATTTATAGAGAGGTGGCACTTTGAGACATCAAATTTCCATTTGCTGATCAGGGAGGCCATAATGACTTTAGAGGATGATCACAGGATACTAAAAGTGTCTATGTAATGTTGGATGATCACTTGTATGTCATCAAGCTGATTACTAGTGTTAGAGGACTTGTTGGGCATAAAAAACCTAGAGGTCTTTGAGGGGACCATAGATATAGATGCATTTGAGGATCTTATTGGCTTTTAGACATTAGGGTAAGAGCAACAATGGTAAGGGATCTAGAAGTGGTACCAGTACTAGTGTAAATGATAGTTCCCCCAAAGGTGGTTATTTTGATGGTTCTTATCAGTGACATACTACTATCAAATAAGAGTGGATAGTTTTTCCCGATTGGCTTGATTGGACTAGTATAGGATATGTATGATCACTTGACATGATTTTTATGGGGCCCCATCATTCTGGCCTATTTTTATCAAGACTTACACATGATAACATATTATAGAGGGTAGGGAATTAAGCATAATACATGACTCCAAGTTTGGGCCTGGGAGCATATAGCGATTGAGCATCTAGTGGGGCTGAGATATCAATGGGGACTATAGGATCTAATGGTATTTGGGTGGTATTTAAAAAGCCTAGGCCTACGAGGCCACTTTAAAGACCTGTATTTTTATAGGTGGGCCATCAATAAGATGGTCAATGAGGAATTTATCTAGTAGCCATACTTGGTAACACCATTTTATTGGATTAAGGACTTATTCATCATTGGCTTCATGATTACACTTTGCTATATCATAGGTTACCGTTAATTTTTGGTAGAGAGATATATAATAGATTGAGTGCAAAGACAATTTAGTCTACAATAGGATATTCTTGAGGGTCCACACTTATTCACCCATTTGACCCAAGAGATCAGAGAGTATGGGTTACCAATGCCCTAAGACCAGGCGATGACAAATTTTGGTAGAGTCCAACATATACTATGAGAATATACAAGTGGGGTAGCAGATGCTAGCATGACTAACACTTATGCAACATGGTGAGTTAGTGTCCAACCCATTCGATTAAAAATACCATAACCTCAGTAGCTAGTCTTGCATCAGAGATGGGTTAAATAGAGAAGAGATGGAAGTTAGGCCTCGATATAGGGACATGTTCAAGTGTCAATTTAGATGGCCATACCACAAGCTATCCCATTACAAGTTGTTCATACCTAGGTGTAGTAGGACATTCTAGGGGATACATAGATGGATAAGGGAGTAGATGGGCAAGATATAGATATGGGTGAGGCACTAGGTGACAATTGGGGCCACAAGATAGGGACAAGGGAGGTAGGGACCTTTGATACAATTATAGGTATAGGTACATGTATAAAGGAGGTAGGACCATCTGGTATAGGTAAGTTTGTAGAAGACCAAGCTATGATTTATAGGCTACAACATGAGATTACTACATGATTATCAGAGATTGCAAGCCTACAAAGTGATATAGATGGATTGTGTGTAGAGTTAGCCACTACACAAGGTGAGACTACCTAGCTACATGGATTTATCATAGCTAGGGATGCTAAGATTACTACACTAAAAGGATAAGTGGCCCAATTAATGGGCATATAATATTAGTTGGCTACCTAAGATACAATTCCTGTGACAGTGACATGTAATCAAGACAAATCTTGGGGTGATCAAGAGTGGTTGATATCTTAGGTAGTTATGATTACTGAGAAGCAGGATGAGGTTTGATGAGCTAACATAGATGGTAGTTCATCAAAATACTTGGCTGATGTCATTGAGATTAATGATGATGCCTTATGCATGAAGTATGATGTCTTACATGTTAAGGATGAGATAACATACTAACATAGGTTATATGAGGCTACAATCCCAATAGAGAGGAGAGATCCATCATTTAGAGACTACTCAATATCATAGTGGATGATTAGGACCTCTAAGACCAAACACAATAGAAAGTTAGAGTGTTTAGTTACATATTTGACCTCAAAATGGGTAGTGATGGGTCCACCACCACGACGTCCACCACCATCACCAACATCGAGCATGGGCTAGAGTCTTTAACAAAGTCCCCTGAGGGATGGCCAGGATTAGATCTAATTTATAGATTTATATTATATATGAGATGTACATATATTCTTTTGATATATAAAACATGATTTGAGATATATATATATATATATATATATATATATATATGACATTTATTTTTGGCTCATAGCTACTTGTACATGGACTATTAATATTCTTTGTGTCTCATGATGTTTACATTCATTTTGATCTTGTTATGATATGATTGTATATGCTAGTTTTAGGAGATGCACGTCCTTAGTTAGCATATGGATGTTGATGTATTTATTTCTTTTTTTGATGTATGACTAAATTCTAGAGGATAATTTAGGAGATGCACATCCTAAACTAATCATATAAATAGTCAATATGACCCAATGTGTATGCCAGGAGATGCACATCCTGTATATAGAGTCTTTTTTGTTTTCAATGTGTTTATGATAATCTATTTAGGTAGCAGATATATAGGACAATATTTCAAAGATGTTATTTGGTACCACATTAACTTGTTAGACTTGGAGCACTTGGTGTTTCCTTTGGAAAAATGAAGTTATGCATCATATGTATGAATAACCTATAATAACATTGTATTTCATTTGTGAATGGACCAATTCAAATGTGAATATTTACAAATAAATATAATGATAAAAAATACCAAAACCAAAGTTGTGAGCATTTACGTTTGAAAAAAAAACAAAGCAAAGAAAATGATAAAAGAGGTTTTCAAATACAAAATGCAACTAACTTAAAATCAAGATATGAATTATCTAGACTTAAGTAGGAACAAGAATGTTCTAAAACATAAACAAGTAATAAAACAATTTAAATACAAATGTAAATAATTTAAGCCCAATGTAATGCTAGACTCAAGAGGTTTATAAAATGTATTCAAACATAACACTCTAAAACAAACAAACAAACCAATAAATAAAACACACAAAACATAAAACAATAAGACAAAGATAAAAAGATAGACGCAACAAAAATAAATATAGAAAAAAACACCAATAAACAAACATAAACAAACAAAGTAACAAAATAATAAAAAAACTAAACAATCCAAAGCAAAGAAAAGAGTAGTAAGCAAACTATTCTAAATAGACAAAGGCAAAAGACTAACAATAGTTAATCACAATATTAATACAAATAGAAAACAAATTATTCATGCAGGTGTAATAGAGGCATTACGCTCATGACAGGGTGACCCGTAAGCTAGGTGCTAACGACATCAATATAATAACACAAGGATAACGGGTACAAAGTTTCCCCAAGGTTAAGGGAAACAAGACATATAAATAAAATAACAAACATTTCCCCTAGGCTGTATGAGACAATGAAACAAAACAAACCAAATGGGGGGAATAGAAGAAAAGGAAGGGGTAGCTGATTGACTCTAGATGCAATTGGCAAGTCGACATTGCGTACATAGTTTCATGGATGAAAAATATAACATGAAATTCAGGCCATATGTAGTTCTTCCAGGATATGGGACAGAAGAAAATTGATCATAAGGAAACATGATTAACATGTAGAGGAATATGGAATGGTCTTGAAAAATGATGAGTGCATGATAAAAGAGAGAGTGATGATATTTCTCAATCATGAAAGTGTCAACACAAAAAAATCATGCAAGTGTGAGAGTATAGTTTAAGATAAAACCATACTAAAAGGTGAGAGATGAGTATTTACAAAGGAACTAAATTGATGGTTCAAAGTGTCTACTACATCTAAAGCTGAGAGAGAGAAAGAGATCACAAAATGGTGAGAGTGTAAAAAAAATCTAAGGGTGAAGTTATGTATCTATTTCAAATGAAAAATGCACACATTGATGACTCACAAAATGATGAGAGCATTCAATATTAACATGACCTGCATTGAAGGAACAAAATAAAAAGGAAACCCAACCTAAAAGATGACTTTATAACTCCTATGGAGATTTTAAGCCCATCTTCATGAGATGGCAATATTTGGTATTTTATTGTATCATTTTCTAATGTTTTTTGTGTTTTTGGGATAAGAAATAGAAACACAATATGAACAAAGGTACATGGAACCACTTAGTCAAGGAGATGCACTTCCATAGGTAAGAGTTCAAATGACATCTAAATCGACTATAATGTTGTGGTGTCAATGACCCTAGTAAGGCAATGGTAAATATCAAGCAACAACAAAAGAAGACTAGAATAGTACATAGTGTCAAATAAATCCCAAGGAACTGTCCAGTAGGAAAAAACCATGTGTTAACATACCTCATTACACTTATTTAAAAAAGAAGCTGTGGATACTGATAAAAAAAAAATGCCTTGTAGAATGGTCCTTGAGGGTGTACAAAAATCTAGTGAATCATAATTAGTAAGGGGTTCAAAATTAGAATAGTCCAAGTACAATGGAATATAAATGGTCCAAGTTAAAATGGTCTAGGATACAATGGTCCATGCTAAAACGGTCTATATTACAATGATTCAGTTTACAATGGTCCAAATTATAATGATCCAAGTTTCAATGATCTAGTTTACAGTGGTTCAGATTATAATGGTCTAGGATACACCAGTCCAGGATACAATGGTCTAGCTTATAAGTATGATGGAAAAATAATAAATTATAGCATAGGGTGCCCTCAAGTAAGGGTTCTTATGGATAATGGTTCAAAAGGTTATCAAACATAGAAACACTTGATATGTACAATGTTCATTGGTTCGGGGAGTTCTTCACCTACTGGAGTAGCCAATATGTATGTTCCTGAATCATAGTTTACTTTAAATACATATGGGCCCAACTAATTGGGCTGAAACTCACCCTTCTTGTGCTCACATTGGTATTCTTTTGATTCTCCTTTAGAAACAAGTTGCCAAATTTAAAATCTTGAGGGAGAATACGTTTATTATATTTATGATGTAATCTATTGTGATATGATCTAAAATTATCTAGGGTAGCTAAATGCTTGCCATCAAGAATTTATAGCTCTTGCAACCTGTAAACTCTATAGTCTTTATCATTAATAATGTGCTGTAAAGATACCCATAATGAAGGTATCTCGATCTCAGTCGAGATATTAACATCTAAACCAAACACCAAGAAATATGGAGTGGCTCTTGTAAAGATATGATGACTAGTATAATAGGCCTAGAGGGTAGGAAATCTTTAAAAGTGCCAATTATAGCCAATGTCATTAAAAATATTCTTAAGGATGGAGACAATTGTTAGGTTGTGGAGCTAAAAGCTTCAACCTTTGCAAACTGAGGAACAGATGGTTGCTGAGTTCTACAGGAACCGGTGTCGGCAGAAGGACCGACGTCGGCAGAGTCCAGTCCAGAAGGCCACCGACGACGGCAGGAAGTCGGCCGATGTCGGCAGAACCAGACTAGCAGGGACCGGCGTCGGTCGCCTGTGTGTTTCCGAAGTGTTCGTTTCACGGACAGTTAGTTAAGTGAACAATGAGTTTGCATGTTGAGACCAGCCAGAGTCTTGGGCTGCGAGGATAATTGTCTAAATTAAGAGTCTAAGTTATTGTTTGAGTTAGGGATCTATTTATAGACCCATTGGCATGTATTGTTTAAGGCATGAGATAGAAAGGAAGAGTTCCTTCTAGTTGTAAGATCTGTGAGTTGCAGGTTGTTGCAAGCTCATTGGGGATCTACATGTAAGTTTGGTCTTTGAATTGCAGGTTGCGGGGTCATGAGAGATCAGCTTGAAGTGCTATAGAGTGCTTGGTGTACCAGCAGGGTTATTACTGACTGGTTGGTGAGGTGAACACCAATTCTGTGTGTGAGTTGGTTGTTGGGACCATTTTTTGTGTAGGAGAGTGTGTGTGAGAAGAATTACTGTACACTTGAGGTGTGGCGAATCTCTGTAAGGTGAAAGAGTGTGGCGGATCTTTGATGTATTCTTTTTTGTATAGTGTTAATACAAGATAGTGTATTGTCTCTCATATTCTATGCTATTGGTGAATTTTAGTTGCTTGTGTTTCTGGTTATTTCTGCATATTCAACTGCTTATATTTGGTAATCATACTGTGCTCTTTCTGAGGAGCAAGATCCTAACGAGTGGTATCAGAGCATGTTTGTTGTTCTAGATTCCTGACAAGTGGTATCAGAGCTTTTGGTTGGGATACTAACAGATTGGTGTAGATCTGGATAGTGTGTTTTGATTACAGGTTACTCACAGGGTTTCTGTTTGAGTGGGAGTTGAGCAATGGCAGAAAGCAGTCAACTACGAATGGAAAAGTTTAATGGCAAGAACTACCAATTATGGAGGATGCAGATTGAGGACTATCTGTATCAGAAAGATTTGTACTTACCGTTGGGTGGGGTTGCTAGCAAACCCTTGGATATGAAAGATGAAGAATGGGAGGTTCTTGATCGGAAGGCTCTGGGATCTGTAAGATTGAGTCTTGATTCATTTGTGATTTCCAGCTTATCACAGTGTAAGACAACGGTGGAGTTGATGAAATCTTTGGCAAATTTGTATGAAAAACCCTCGGCTTCAAATAAGGTATTTCTTATGAAGCGTTTATTTAATTTGCAAATGTTGGAAGGTGGATCTGTTCATATCCATCTTAGTGATTTTCATGGTTTGGTAAACCAGTTAAGTTCAGTGAATATTGTATTTGATGATGAACTTAGAGCTCTCTTAATCTTGTGTTCATTACCTGAAAGTTGGGAAGGTTTGGTAATGGCAGTTTCTAATACTGTGTCTCCTTCAAAAGTCTTAAAAGTAGATGATGTTGTGAGTGTGATCTTGAATGAAGAGATACGCAGGAAAAGCACAGGTGAATTATCTGGAGATGCTTTGAGTGTTGAAGGAAGAGGAAGGCCAAGAGAGAAGACAGAGCGTGGGAGATCAAGGTCGAAGATGGGCAAAAGATCCAAGTCCAGGTATGGCAGAATAACCTGCTGGAAATGTGGAAAGCAAGGGCACTTAAAGAGAGATTGCAGATCAGGTGAAGATCATCATGAAGAACATGGAGAAGAAGCAGATGTTGCGGGTTACGTTGCACAGGATGCTCTGGTATGTTCTTTGGATAAAGTAGAATCTTGGGTATTAGATTCTGGTGCCTCTTTTCATGCATCTCCACATAGAGAATTTTTTCATGAGTATGTCCAGGGAGACTTTGGAGAAATTTGTGTAGGGGATGGTAAGTCTTGTCAGATTGTTGGCAAAGGCAAAGTGAAGCTGAAATTGCAGACAGGTGACACATGGGTGTTAAAAGAGGTCATGCATGTCCCAGTTCTGAAGCGGAATCTGATTTCTGTTAGAAGTTTGGGTGAAGAGGGTTGCACAGTAACTCTCACAGCGGACTCTTGGAAGGTTACCAAGGGTACACTTGTTGTAGCTAGAGGTAAGAAAGTAGGTACGCTTTATCTATCTACTTGTTTTACTGATTCTCTTTCTGGGTTATCTACTTCAGCTGTAGATTCAGAGATGTGGCTTGATAGGCTTGGTCACATAGATAAGAAGGAGATGCTGGTTCTTGAGTCAAAGAATATGCTTTTGGATCTGGAAGGCATGGATCGTGGTTTCTGTATGCAGAAGAAGAAGGTGAGGTTTCTTGAGGAATCCGATGTTAGTGACAAGAACGGGAAAGCCTTGGTTTTCAAGGAGAAAGTGACGGACAGAGTTCAGCACAAGGTGCAGAGAAATTCTGAGCAGAGCAAGGGTGATTTGGACAAGGTTTTGATCCAAAAAGAGCTCGCAAGAAAAAGTCAGGTCTCACAAGAAAGACACAGAGACCGACGTCGGCATGAAAACCGGCGTCAGTGTCCAGACAGGGACCGACGTCGGCTATGTGCAGCCCGACGTCGGTGACTCGGGGCAGACAGAGACCGGCGTCGGCCAGGGGAAACCGACATCGGCAAGGAGGCAGTTGCAAGAAACCGACATCGGTCGGCTGTAGACTGAGATGTGACCGGCATCGGTTACTGAGATGAATTTTGGGTGGACAGCGAGTTGTCATGGAGTCTCAAGCGCCCATATGGAGAACTGAAGGTGTAAGTAAGTTCTTAAATTCGTCATTTCCCTTCTTTACACTACTTGTTGCTCACTTATGGCATAGGACTAGGAAGTTATTGAAGAAGCAGAACAGGTAGATCTAGGAAACAGTGGGAGCTTGGCATGAATGAGGATGTGATTCCTTGGAGGAGAACCAAACAGGTGTTTTGGGTAGTGTTGCCAGCTAGAAGTAAGCACTGAGAGACGAATGGATGTTGAGGATGAAGAAGAGCGGAAATGGATACGTGTGATGGAAGATCAGGGTATATGATCTTGTATTAGCTGCAGGGCAATGGAGGTTTGATCATTGTGTTTCTCTCTACCAGGTTGGATAATATTAGCTACATTATCCTATTTTCTGTATGATGTGCTTGTTGCAGGGTTACATATACAGGTATTTCTGAACTAAAGGTAAAGCTAGTTCAGGGGTTTGTCATGGAGAATCTGGGAGCAGCAAGATTCTTTGGCATGAGTGTGTTCTAGAGACATGGAGGTCTTGTTGACTTTGTTTCAGGATGATTGTGTGAAGCCGGTTAGCACGCCGATGGTTAGACAGTTCATAGAACAGGTGTCTTGATTCACATAATGAGGTTGAGTGCATGGTATGTACTAAACCTAAGTTTTCCCAAGCAGTGGGAGTTGTCACAAGTTTGGAGTCAATCCGGGAGAGTAATACTGAAGGGCAGTTCAGTGGGACCAGCAGCAGGTGCACATGCTATGCAGGGTCAAGTTCTTTTTCTACATGGTTGTAGATGCAGATGTGGCAGGTAATTTGGATGACAGATTTTGCACCACGGATTTTGTGGTGGTTGGTCTTCAAGAGTGATCTTGAGGAGGGATACAAAGCCAAGGAAACAAACTAGACGGTGTACAAGTACAGGTACAGGTTGCAGCTGTTTATCTCCAAGTGGGAGATTGTTAGGTTGTGGAGCTAAAAGCTTCAACCTTTGCAAATTGAGGAACAGATGGTTGCTGAGTTCTACAAGAACCGGCGTCGGCAGAAGGACTGACGTCGACAGAGTCCAGTGCAGAAGGCCACCGACGACGGCAGGAAGTCGGCCGACGTCGGCAGAACCAGACTAGCAGGGACCGGCGTCGGTCGCCTGTGTGTTTCCGAAGTGTTCGTTTCACGGACAGTTAGTTAAGTGAATGATGAGTTTGCATGTTGAGACCAGCCAGAGTCTTGGGCTGTGAGGATAATTGTCTAAATTAAGAGTCTAAGTTATTGTTTGAGTTAGGGATCTATTTATAGACCCATTGGCATGTATTGTTTAAGGCATGAGATAGAAAGGAAGAGTTCCTTCTAGTTGTAAGATCTGTGAGTTGCAGGTTGTTGCAAGCTCATTGGGGATCTACATGTAAGTTTGGTCTTTGAATTGCAGGTTGCAGGGTCATGAGAGATCAGCTTGAAGTGCTATAGAGTGCTTGGTGTACCGGCAGGGTTATTACTGACTGGTTGGTGAGGTGAACACCAATTCTGTGTGTGAGTTGGTTGTTGGGACCGTTTTTTGTGTAGGAGAGTGTGTGTGAGAAGAATTACTGTACACTTGAGGTGTGGCGAATCTCTGTAAGGTGAAAGAGTGTGGCGGCTCTTTGATGTATTCTTTTCTGTATAGTGTTAATACAAGATAGTGTATTGTCTCTCATATTCTGTGCTATTGGTGAATTCTAGTTACTTGTGTTTCTGGTTATTTCTGCATATTCAATTGCTTATATTTGGTAATCATACTGTGCTCTTTCTGAGGAGCAAGATCCTAACGAGTGGTATCAGAGCATGTTTGTTGTTCTAGATTCCTGACAACAATGGTTTTATTGGACACTTCAGCTTGACCATTGCCTTATGGGTTATATGGTGTGGATTTATTGTGTTTGATTTTAAACAGGGTGTAGAGTGATTTAACATATTTATTCACAAAGGAACCACCATAATCAAATATGATTTGAGCAGGGATACCATAACAATAGATGATATGGTAATGGATAAACTTGGTGATTTACTTCTCAATTATGTAAGTGAGAGGAATTGCCTCAATCCACTTAGTAAAATACTTCATAGCAATATGAATGTGCTTGTGACCATCAAAAGATGTTGGGTTTATTTTCTTGATGAGATCAAGACCCCATGTAGAAAATGGCCATGGTGTAGTAATCGACTGTAGTGAAAATGAATGTATGTGTATCAAATTATAATGCTATTGGAAAGAAAAACACTTCTTGATGTAATTACAAGCATATGTATCCATTTTAAGCCATTAGTATCCTAGTATTAAGAGTTTCTTGGTGAGGACTATACTACTAGTGTGGGACCCACACATTCCTTTATGGACCTATTTAAGTGCTAATGTTGATTCTACCAAAGATAAACAATTAAGTAGTGTTACATCATAGCCCCTATGATAAATCATGTTTCCAAAGAGGGTATGATAGGCTAGGTGATGAAAGAAGAGTTTCTAATGATTTTTGGAAAGGTCAGGAGAAAGAACTTGGTCAGGCAAATAGTTGTAAATGTCTTGGTACTAATGAGGTTCTGTTGGGAGATTGGGACCAACAATAGTATAAAACCTCTATGAATTTGGTAATACATGAGTAGGTTGTAAGAGGTTGTTGATGAGAAACTGGTACTCTTTAACATTATTAGTAACTTGTACCATGGACTTAATTATTTCCATTGCATTAGCTGATTAGTTATTGGTCCATGGTATCTGTTCACATTGTAGTGACATGAAGTGTGACTTGAGATTATCCACAATATGCTTGTAAGGTAGAATATTTTCATCCCTAGTCTAATACTAGTTTGTAGTCTGATTAATGATTAATTGAGAGTCCCCATAAACCAATAACTACTAGATATCCCATTGTATTGTAAGATGAAGTCATATAATAAGGGTTTAATATTCAACCATGCTGTTGGTGTAGTTGAAGCTAATATGAAATGCCTTTGGTATGAGATCCCCTTGTAGTGTAACCATTAAAAAGCTAGCTCTAGATCCATGGGATGTGAATGATCCATAAAAATATAATGTCCAATGTTTAAATTCATGAGCCACTTCCTCTATGATCATGATAGAGTCATCTGGAAAATAAAATATGAGTGGTTGAGTATCTATGATAGGAGATTCAACAAGTTGATCTGTGATGACTTACCCCTTAATACCTTTCTGATTCTAGTACTCCATATCAAATTCAATCAATAGTATAACCCATTTATCCATACAAACTATAAGAGTTATGTTAGATAATAAGTACTTGAGAGGGTCCACCTTAGCAATGACAATAGTTTATTGTTCAACATATAGTGCCGCAACTTTTGGGAAGTGAACACCATTGCTAAACAAGATTTCTCCATAGGTGAATAGTTATGCTTGTATGTTATGAGTGTCTTTCTCAGATAGTAGACTGCATGCTCTTTACCTTATTCTTTATGCTAGGCCAAGAGTACACCCAATGCATGTTTTATTGTTAATATGTAAAGAATAAATGGCTAACCAGGTGTTGGCACTCTCAATCCTAGTGGGTTAGCCAAGTATGTATTTAGTTTTATAAATGCTTGCTGAAATTCAATATCCCACTAAAATGTGACACATTTATTTAAGAAGTGTGTTAAAGAATGACACTTGTCTGCTAGCTATGATATGAACCTGTGAATATATTAGATTTTACCCTAAAAACTATGACACTATTTCAGATTGGAAGGTGGATGAATTTCCATGATGGCCTTGACCTTAGTGGGATAAAATTCAATCCCTCTCTGTGATATAATAAATCCTAGTAGTTGGATGAATTCCTTCATTATCTTTGTCTCCTTCATTGATAAATTTGGTGAGTTTGGTCCAGATTATGCATTGTTGCAGAATGTTGTTCAGATTTACAATTTTATCATAATAGTGATAAGAATTGGATGCCCACACCGATAACCCTTCCCATAGATATGTAGATGTCTAGCTTAATAATCCTAAAAGATTCCTCACTCAAATTGCTTGAATATTTTTACAAGATTGCTTGCACTTATTAACATAAATAAAATAACATGTTAATGAATATAAATCAGAAAGCATAAAATATTTACGTGTTTCAATTTTATTTTGGCATCAGAGTTACTTTAGCCTCCCCTTACATATTTTAAAGAATGATTGGATCCTATTCTCAATAATCCTATTTGGAATAGTTCTCTAGGGTTCCATACTTATTTCTCTTTCTCTTGTGCATTGATCGAGTTGAATTTACTAGCTAACCTTTTATCAACTTATGTCATTTGTTTACCATTATATACACACTTTGACTTCCCAAATAAAGTTTCTTTCTTAATTTATGTATTAGACCGCACATCCTTGATCTACATTATGCTCTTTATTCTCTTATTCATTAGTATCTTTTGTGTTTTCACTTCATCCTTTGTGATCAAATATTATTTTGATTTATAATCCACCTTCATTGGTACCTTGAATTCTAGATTAGACACACATAGTGGCACCCTTGGTTTATGTGCACTATGCTTTACCTCTTCCTTATTATACACACCATCCTTTAACTCAACAACCTTATGCAATTTTTGTTGTTTTATTTATTCTTTCACTTCATATGGTACCTCTACTAGTTTATTTTATGCACACGGGACCCATCGTAACACCATCTTTGCTCCTTATATTTCTCATACTTCATCTTGTTGCTCCTTATTAGTTTTATCTACATAGAAGATGAACTAACATTGTTCACCTTTGCATATTTTATCCTATTTAATTTAAAAGTATCTCACACCCAATGTGTGCATGCTTGGTTATAATTATTTGAAAATTATTATTCACTCATCCAACTCAAGGATTTATTCATTTGTATACTCCCCATATGATTTTTTCAACATAATAATATTGAAAATATTTCTTTCTCCCTCATCTGATTCTATTTCCTCCACGCATGCTGATCCATTTTCATTATCAAAGGGAATGAAAGACATTTGTTTCCCATTATAAAAGCTCATATAGAATTTATTTAATCACACATATGCTTGATCATCATAACATCTTGGTCTTACCAAAACACAAAATAAATATCTTCCTTAACCATCTCTATTACTTTAAAATTTGTTGAGAGGGATATTCCCATTATTTTAAGCTCTAGATTGCAAAAGATCCTAATAGGTCTTAAATTAGTCTTTTTTCCATGAATAACATATTACTTTAAGGGTGAAAAATTAGATTCCCCATGTATTTCCAAGCTTCTTTAATACATATGTAAACCTCAAACCATTTGTTGATCAAGTTGTTCATCTTCCAGTCCTTGATTTTAACATCAATGATTAAATTTTAATCATACAACATATTCATCATTGAACACACTTCCTATGGTCCTTTTTGTGTCAATTTAAACTCTTCACCCACACTTTTTTGAATCCACAATTCCAAAAATGAGATTCCCCGTCAATTTCTTACAAAAAAAGGAGTTTTGTTATTTCTATAAAACCATCCTAATGAGGTACCATTTGATTTCCATCCTTGATTTTATCCATCATCTCACATGAAATATACACTTTACTTGTATATTTATGATAATTTATTATTCTTCCCTTAGGATGTCTTTATGTACATGTGCATCACAATACACATTTTTCCTACCATCTAGCTTGAGATACACATTTTCTCTTAGAGGCAGTAGGTTAAGAAATCATGTGCCTTATGTAGGGTTCATTTTAAGAGGCCCTAATGGAAAACCTATTGGAAATATTTGGTGAATCTAAAGAAATTTGATTTTATAGTATGGTGAATCCTCTGTTGGTGATGGTGAATTCTCAGTCAATGATTTTCACCATACATATTACAACAGGATGGATGAAGCAAATGGCCAAAGTAAACAACTAATATGAACACCTGAGATGAACACTTGATACAAATAATTAAATCAAATGGCTTAACCAAATAACCAAATTGAATGATAAAACTAAATGACCCAGATGAATGACTAAATTGAATGGTGGAACCGAATGATGGATTCAAATGATGAAACTGAATAGTCAAGCCAAATGGTGGAGTCGAACAATAGAACCAAATGATGGAACCAAATGGCTGAACCAAATGATGAAGATGAATGTTAGAACTAAATGACTAAGTTGAAAAATCAAGCCAAATGATAGATCTGAATGGCCAAGATGAATGATAAAACTAAATGACTAGCCTGAATGATAGGATCAAATGGTAGGGCTGAATGACAAAATTGAATGACTATAACCTATGCATCTAGTTTACTATCTAGTTTCCTGATTGCCTCCACTAATCTATAAATACTCACCTCTACCATCATTTTTAACATTTTGTAGAACTGATTTCTCATCCCCCTTGCTAGTCATGGAGAGAAAATTCATTTTCAAGAACTTACTATGCTTAGACATTTTGAGGCTAGTGTAGTAACCAGATGCATACAATGACTGGATTTAGGAATACAAATTTATTGACTTGCTTTACATGCCACAATATGACATAGACACTATGCTTTTAAAAATTCTCATGTATTCATATGACCCTAATGAGAAGATCTTCACCCTTAAAGTGGATTTTAGAATGATTTAATTATGTACTTCCCTAGAAGATATTCACAATTTGATAAGTCTTCCATGTCATAATGTAACCTCTATGAGTTCCAAATCAATACTGACAGATGAAGGCATGATTTTTTTAGCAAAAAAAATTGATTTGCACATTAATCGAATCAGTATGTACTTATAAATTTGTTTGTATATTCAAAGTTCAACTTTTGCAATCTAAAATCCTCTTTTTCTCTTTCATTTTAAATAATCAAAAGAGGGGCCTCCACGTCGATGACGTTAGTCACCCTTTTTTGAAATTAATGGTTCAATTTTTCCAAGCCAAAATAGTATTGTAGGGAAGAGCAACATATATTCCCTATTGGGCACTATTTTACATTATCTGTACTATTTTCAAATACAAATTTGATTGGTGCTCTTTTATTTCCTCTAGGATAAGACTTAAATTAAATTCTATTTCTACCAATCCCAGTTCCATTATAAGCTATTCCAATTTTATTCTTGCATTGTATTATGAGGCCTTATTTGACCTCTAAAAATCATAGGGTCTAACTATGATTGATCAAAAATTGATGACAAACTCTTTGTCTGTGGATGAGTAGGAGGTCCATTTATTTGTTCATTTGTTGATCTAGGGTTTAATATTTGATTGTTTGTTAAACGGTTAGTAAGGTAAATATTAATAAATGTTTAAACATTTTTTGTTAAAAATTATAGGCAAGAATGCATGCCCAAAAAAATAATCTACCTTAAAATAATAACATGCAATTACAGTTGAAGAATCTATAGATTTAGAGTCTATAGAATCATCCATGCAATCTTATCAGCTTGCGAAACATCCACAAGTTTCTTCAGTGTCATCTCCACGTGCAAGTTTGCTATTTGAAAATTTCAAATGAGATTTTAATTTTCAAGACTCAAGTGCATTATTTAAGTTATTTATTTTATTCTTGTAGTTGACTCAACAAGAATTCAGATGGTAGAATAATCGGTACCAGTAGTACCACCACAACAAATAGTAACACCTACTGGGCCTTTTTGACCCTCTATGGAAGGTATTTTACATTGCACATTTTATTTTTTGGCATTTGATTATAGTTTTTTAGAATAAAAGTTTGCATAATGTACCATTTCAAAACACCCCTATCACCTTAAATATATCACGTACATTGGAGGATATATTATCTCCAAATACAAGTACTAAACTTTTAATTTCAATTTTGCATATAACTTTGTGTTTCCAATTTATTTATTTTTAAAAATAACTTACATTTTGTAGGCCATCCTCTCTCTATGAAGAACATTATGATGCCACCTCTGCCCTTGAATGCATTACATATAAGGGAGAAGGATCTTGTATTAAAACCTACACAACGAATTGTAACACTACAATTATTAGGTTCCCAATTCCCCTCTTTCTCTGTTAGAGGTTTATCGACTGTGTAGGGATTGACTTTTTTGCTAAAAATTGAACTTGACAAAGAATATCTAGGGTTTGAAAGTGGTGTTGATGTTGGAAATTCTTTCAATCCATATGATTTTATCTATGGATAAGCAACATATGTTCATGTGACTGCTCAACAAGAACCTTCATGTAGCTCATCAGATAGTTTGACCCCAATAGAGAAAATTGTCCTGTCGATGATTCCATTACATATAATTTGGTAGTAGATAGTATTACTACTAATCTTTATGAGGGAGTAATTGATGAATTAAAAAAATTATGTGTGTGGGAGATATGAGTGAAGACATTGGTAAAAGAAATAAATGCCCTTTATCACAACCACTTCGAACAAGAAAATTTGTTTGCATTGGTGCAATAGGAACCCACAAAGATTGATGCTTTATTTTCCAAAACTAAATCTATGTTAGGTACTGTTGCTAATAATTACAATGATAATGTGTTGACTATAATGCTTAACAGGTTGGAGAATTTGATTGCAGAAGGTCAAGCATATTATAATAAATGGATGAAAGACACCAGCCTTGTGATTGTGAATGCAAAGAAGTAAAAATCTTTGGTAATGTATATTCATTTTAATCAAAATTTATGTCATTCTTATTTTTGTTCACATCTAATTACATTACATTTTAAAATGTAGGTAAAATATGAGAACTTAAAAAAAGAAGCTGAGGTCCCTCAATGTGCATCTAAAAAATGCATGGAAAACTTTATAATCTGCCATTCAATTTAAGGAGAAGCTTGTTCTATTGAATTAAAAAAAAACACACTATGAAAAATCATTAATGAACAAGGATGGGATCTCCAACCTTATTTAAGCAGAAGACAATTGCCGATCTAAGTCTACTTTTTGTAGGAGATGCTGGAAAAGAAGATAGGGAAAATCTTGAAAAGGCATGGATATTGAAGGACAACAGTGGCACAAAGAATGTTGTGATTGAGAAAGTGGTTGAGAAAGAAGCTAAAAAAGTGGTTGAGAAACTATATGAGTAGTTGACAATCTATTTTATATATTTATAAACAATGTTTTCTTTTAAAATATATATTATGAATGACAATTTCAAGTTTGTAGATGTGTTGATCAATTTATTGAGTTTTAAATTTTAATTTCTAGATGAGCCACGTAGATTATAATTTTAATTTTATGATGTTGTAAAATTTTATGGTGTTAGGCCCCCTTTTGATATTTTTGATGCACTTGAGAAACTCACATCTCAATATAAATGGATTAATGTCAACATATTCATTTATACAATGTTCCACCTAACACAATCATAATATAATAATGTTGTGCAATCATCACTTAGCAAGAAACACAAAAATGCATTTTAGAAAACATATAATAGTTATTGCATGTTATGATAAGAAAGTGAGTTATTTTCTGTGGAAGATCTCTTCTTTTTTATATTTAGATTGTTTCTTCAATAAATCATGATTTGAGATGCATTTGAGGCCATTATAAAAGCACATTCATGTTTGGTAGAGGTCTGTGTTGAATATAGTATTGTGATAGTCAATAATAATGAGGATTCATCAAAGTTGAAAATATGCATGATTGATTGTGATCATGAACTATAGAATAAGTTAATGGATTGTTTAATGTTATGAGGATGTTTAGATAGATAAGGACTCATGAAATCAATTTTATTCAAATGAAAATTGGTATAAACAAGAGATAAGGTCTTTATAAAATTGTGAATAGGTATCTTATATGGCGTGAGTGTCATTCATACTCATTGATATGTGATTCAAAGGTTATATTTTATTTGATCAAATAAAATATAACCTTTGATATGTGATTTAAAGGTTATATTTTATTTGATCACTTTATTTTAAAAAGAATCAATTTTAAGGACTCTAAACAATTGGACTACTTTTTAAATATCCTTACAAAAATGATTAGGCATTGACATAGTTATTATAGTTTTTGAACAATTGAAAATGTATAATAATTTTTCATCTTATGATAAACATGTGAAAATTACTTACAAACAATTAGATAAAGTAAAACATGAGTACATTGAAGGCACATAACAAACTACAAGCAGTCTAAATCAAACACATAATAAGAACATCAAGCACATCGCAGACACATATGATGTATTATGAAGTCACAATATATACATCACATATGTAGAAAAAAATTGATCTATAAAAAATATGTATCAAAGACATAAAGACCATATTTACCTATAGTGTTCCCCCTAACACAATCAAAATATATTAATCTTTTACATTTAACACTTAGCAACAAACAAGGAAATGAATCTCAAAAAACATATAATAATTATTTCATCTTATGATAAACATGTGAAATTTAAATTCAAAAACTCAAAACTAGTAGTTTGGTAGTTGAGACAATCATACACAAACTTGATCATCAATAGTGACATTTGCATATGTCGTGTCAATTCCATATTCAATGTCATTATTTAAATCCTCTTTATTTGTCACTGTATTACTGATGCCTCTTATTTTAGTTAGAGAACTCCATGTTGCCATAGCTCTTTCATAAGGAAACATATCCACTGCATAACGTGAAATATATAATCTCAAATAGGTTTCTAAATTTCTATCTAATCTATTTCAAAGTTTTGAATTTGTGAATGATAATGCACTGAATATTATTTCATCTTCCATTGAGCCTAGAATAATTATTTTAGGAAGCTCATATAATAAAAAATATTCACTTAGAATTTTCTGTAGTATACTACTAGGATAATGTTTTTTCCACAGTCTTGTAATTGCCCAATTCTCTATTAGTTCACTTAGAAGATGATATTGTTCAAATATTTTAATGAAAAAATGGGTTGATTGGGATGTCAGTAAATCCTTTCCCAAAATATCTATAATTTATACTCCATTCACCTCTACATATTTATAGAAATGTATTACAAGACAATGCATGTATTTGTGAAATAAATTGCTAACCATCTTTTAACTATTATTACTGCTCTAGAAAATGGGATTCACAATTGCCATTGCCTCCAACAAATCATCCCTTTGAAAATGATGTCTGATCTTCATAGATAAGTTTTGGGAAACTCTACTTAGTTTCATCTAGGTTTCAAATAGAATAGTGTCATACAAAATACGTGTTATGGGTAGTTCTTTGGATTCAGCTCCCACAAGATCAGGTCTTTTATAGAAAGTGTGCATTAGAATCTCCTTTCCATTAATAACAACATAAATATGATCATTGATATTAAAATTCAAATAATTTTTAGGTTTCATTAAATATGTCAAACATTTCCTACTAAAAACAAGGCCTTGAAACATTTCATTCGAAGTGTATAGTATGTCTAGAGATTGACACACTAGTTTTCTTAGCCATACGAAGTCCACAATATAAATGGACCTATCCTAAGTATGTTTCATTAAACAATTCATTTCCTTTAGCATTAGAATAAATCCACATAAAGTCAATAATGTTTCCAAATATGTTAAACAATACAACAAATCTTTTGCTTGTCAATTTCTCTATGATATTTATACATAAAACCTACTAATGATGGATATCCTTAAAAAATTTAGCATGCAAGTTCATACATAGAAATATACCTTGTATCAACATCTTGCAATAGTTTCTTACCATCATTCACTCCTATTGCAAATTTGTGGAACTCTAAAATTCTTTTTGGATTGCTGGACATATAAGCATATAGGTCACAAATGAGCTCCTCCACTTTGGCCACAATAGAAAATTTTCTAACCATTTTATATGCAAGATTCATCCTATGCGCCATGTAGTGAATTGGAATCATATATGGGGCAACTGTTGTTTGCAACTGAACACACAAACCATTTCTATGCCCTTGTATAATTGATGCACCATTAGCCCCAACACACACTAGCTTTATAACTATTGCATAATCATCCATTCTAGCTTTATCTTTCAAATTCAATACAACCAATTTATGAATATTTTTTGCATTGCATTTTTTTACCATTTTATGAACTACGAGTAGATAAGGTTGTCTTAAATAGTTCCAAAAAGTATAGACATGAATGCAAACCTAGGTTGTGTTGTTAACTATTGTGACTTGATCGATGGACAGTGAGATAAACAATGATCACTTAACACTTTCTTTCAAATATTCAATCTCAACCATTGCTAGATTTATTTCCATTTTCCAAGCACTGCTATCTAACCAATGTGATTGTGGAATATCTAAAAATCCATTATGTTGAAAAAAAATCTTATAATCTAAAAAATAAAAAATAGGTCTGCTTTTTTTAGAATATGGTATATGGTAGAGAAATGTATGTATTTTGCCTTTAGATGGGACTACTTGAATTTTATAAAATTTACTTCAATTGTTCTCCCTTTCTCCATAAGATGTTTTTGACATTTCTTATCATTTTCATGCTTCTGTGCATATCCTACATGTATGCATTCTTCTATAGTTTTCCACCTATGTGTTTTTATTATCATTCTATTTGGGTGCTTCACTGTCTCATATAATTTTCCACAGTGTTTCTCAATTGTGTCCAATTTCGATTGGATTTTATGTTCTTTTCTTAGTTTTTAGCTACATATTGTACGTCAACATTATTTTAGAGTATCATCAACATTTTCAGGCTCTACAAGTTCTATAAAGGGAAATTTTATTGCCTAGTCCACCTTATAGGACCTTTCAATTGTCCATCTACTTCTCTTCCTTTAGGAATATTTTTGAGTGGAGGTTTCAATTGAACTTTATGCTTGGTGAGATGGTCCAATCTCTTCTGCCATTTTGGTGTCAGTATCATTTTCATCAAAAAACAAAGGAACATCTTCGAGTGGTGGCATGCCATCATCAAAAAAATATTTAGGGGGTGATATGTTATTTTGGTTGATTCTTTCTTATGAGATAATAGTGAGGATTTTTGCATGCAAAATTATTTTAATATTATTAAACAATTGAAATCAAATTTATGAAAAAATAATAAACACCTGGATTTTGAGTGCATTTTGATTGTGTGGACTTTTTGGTTAGCTCTTTAAAATAAGATAATATGAATGATTTCCCTAATGATTAGCCTATATTTTCACCATTGCCATTAGTTACCATGATGTCCTGTGCTTTTTGACTCTATCATTCGATACTCCCATTCGATCCTATCATCTAATAGAAGGGTTTTATCTCTGGTTTACCAATTCTCTCACCTAAAACTATCATTTGATAACTTTGGTTCTACCATTTAGCTGTCTCTTGACTTGTCATTCATCTCTAGTTTTTGGACCTATCATTTGGTTCTGCCATTCATTTCTATCACCCAGTGCTATCATTTAGCTGTGTCATTTGGCTATGTTGTTCAAATTTATTGTTTGTCTCTATAATTCAGATCTATTATTTGGTTTTATCACACAAATCCATCATCTAGCACTATCATTCAACTACGTCATTTAGATATGTCATTCGGCTATGGCATTTAGCATGATTATTCAGCTCTATTATTCGATGATGTAGTATAGCTTGTTATTTAGTGTTGTCCTTTTTATTCATTCATTATTGTTGTTTAATTCTATGCTCCTCTGATTTTGGTTTTGCTTGTTGCCTTGGTTGGTATTGTTTAGGGCCTCAGGGGATCTACTATATATATCTGGTGAATTTAAGTGTAATATTATATATCATTGTAAAGGATTGGTAAGTTGACCCCCAAAACAAATATCCCTAAAATTTTGGCAATCTGATCCCATCTGTCGACCCTAAAACTTACCAAAACCAAAATTTAAAAATGAAATATTCATGAATTAACAAATTTTTATTGCTAAAAAACCCTGGCCTTGTGTTTGCATCCCACTCCTTGTTTTGGTGCTCACCTTGAGACCTCCATCATCCCTTTCATATAATTTATTCTATACCCAGAATCTCTCTTAACAAGTGAAAATCATGGTTAAAGCCTTCTATGCTTTCTCTTTTTAGATAATATTCACTTGTAAATCTAGACAATCTTTTGTCTTAAGGTCATTCTTACCATATTCATAGGTTTGATACTTGGTACAATACTTTTGATAGTGGCCTTTTCCACACTTGAATAAAGTTATGGGAATGTGATCCCTACTTATACCTCTTCTTCCTCTGTGTCCTAAGGTTCCTTTGCTATGATTGGGTCTACTAACTTGATTATAAATTCCCCCTTGGTTTTAGGTATTCTTGCCACCTAGGTTGTGCTTCGACCTGCTAAATTGAGGTTGGTTAAATCTTCCATGGTTTTTATAACCATATTAATATTGTGGGCGTGACATGATGGTATATTAATGTATACCCATATATTTTTATTCTTTAATCTCATTTATCACTCCAAAATTATTTATGTCATGTGTGTTAACATCATACTTTCTATAGTAACAAGTGGCATTTATTTTATTGGTGTACTAAAATAATAGACAGTCACACGTCTCATGATCACCCTTAGAAAATTCACAATTTTAAATCACCACTTGCACCTTATTATTTGTGAAATTCTCCTTGGTGTGACCATATACTTCACATATGCTACACCACAATGGTTTTGACACCAATGCAAAATATTTTGAAAGACTTTATAATTGTGTGACCATTTTCAAAATATGAGATTCAAGAAACAACTTTATCCCTATATCAAAGTTCCTAACAACTTTTATTTTGAATGCAACATCTAGTGCTTCATGTGCACCATCAAAATCATTCATTTCTATTTGCCTTATGAATGCTAGTAATGATTCACTAACAAACCATTATGCATGTTACAATGGGTGGATCTCATAAGACAACTTTGATAACAATGTCTTAAAATGCACATCATATGTGCACATGCTTTCACTTGCATCCTGATTTATCTAATTTAGTGTATAAATGCTCTCTTGCTCAAATTTAGGAGTATGAAAATCATTCAAAAAGGCCTTTTCTAAATCATCAAATTTGAATACCATCTGATTTAGGTCAAAATTTTATTACTATGGTATATATATAATCCAATAGTGTTTTTGTAAACTAGCTAGCTTTTTATCTTGTGTGTTGACTCCATTTATGAACCATATGATCTCACATTTATGGACAATGTCCACAACATTCTCAATTCTTATGTAATCTGATAACTTCATCAAAATTTCATGCACAATTATAAAATGAATCTCCACCTATTTTTTATTGTTGTCAAGTATTCTCCCAAATGCAATACCTCCTCCTGATTCACTAGGATCCCTTATTGTAGTCGAGTTGACCTTAAAATATATTGCATGATGCCTACACAACTTGGAACTATGGGGTTCATGAATGGACTAATCACTCCATACTATAGACATTAAAATCTAATATTAAATACTTGGCAATATCAATTTTGATCTATCTCTAACTTACATGGCTTGTGCATACACATATGGATCTTATTCACCCTTTTGTCACATCCACATGCTTTCCATGGGTCAGACATTCCCAATTTTATATTAGTCACTTACAAAAATTCCCAATTCTATGCTTAGCATGTTCAAAATATTATTTAGACTATCTCCAGATCATCATATTAGTATTCCTACCTTCTATACAAATCCATCAGATTTAGATTGTTTCAAACCTAATGGACTGATCCCATTCTAAGTAACAATTAATTTTAAAATTAAAATCCTTCTTATGGGTTATCCCATACATTTCACATATCTATGGCATGAAAAATTACTCAAATAATCCCATAAAAATACACAATTGGTCTAAACGGACTAAACTATTATTTCCCATTCAGACATCAAACATAAGAAACAAGTCCTATCCAAATCTCAATCACCTCAATGCCAAGCCAAAGTTGACATTTTCCAAGCATTGAAAGCTAGATCAGAAGTTGCTTTCATTGAAAGAGAACTATTGCACACATACACCTAATAGGGAGAACTGCATGCAATTATATTTACATATTCATAGTATTGGATATGTAGGTAGTGCTCAACCATTTACTTGAGAGTGGTTATATTCAATTCAACCCACCCTTTCCTTAAAATTTTAATTGATAGAATAATTTACATTGGAATCGTAAATCTATGGATTCATCCTAGTGGATTTTTCTTTTTTTTTCTTTCATAAAAACCATTATGATTTTTCTTGTTAGTTAAAATTATTATATCAATTAATTTATCCATTCACCTATCGTGAAGGTTGAATCAGGATCATACTAGTCTAATTGTAAGGGACCGATGACCGAAGAAATTAGTTCTAAGGTGTGAAAATGGTATTTTTTTGGCTAAATTAATAGGTTTTAATAACATATAATGATAGAACCAATTTTTGGGAATCAAAATATTTCCTTTCAATAATAAATTTAAACCACAAGATAATCATCAATTTTTCAATATTAAAAACTAATAAATATCATTAATTTAAGATCAAATATCAAATTTAAACACAACAACGATCACTTTCCAACCATTAGATATAATCCATTTATCATTAGTTTATCATATATATATATAAGAGTTATATCAAATATTATTAGTCCTATTTGACATAGCAAAGTATATGGGAAAATATTCTCTTCAGGTATCGAACACTATGAATTCCTTGTCAAATCTCAGATATATAAATGCTATTTATCAAATGAAATAAATTATGTTTCCTTACTAATCCATGTTTAAAAATATCAAAATAAAGCTAATAAAACAAACTAAATTATGAAATAATGACAAGTTGGTCAAGGACGAACATCTATATGTTAAAGGTTTAAAACAAAAAAGGATTAGATACAAGTTAGGCACTAATGCAATGGATATGCTAAAGTTAGAAGATATAAGATTATAACTAAATATTCAAGAGATAATTTTAATAATGAAACAATAAAATTACAATGTTAGTGAGGTTCAGATTAGATAAAATGGCAAGTTAAAAAAAAGATAAAGAAAGAGGAAACAAGGAATTAAAAATAAACTAATATGAGAAGAAAATTGTATAAAACTAACTATAAAGGTAAAATATAAACTAAGTATAAAAATAAAACTAAAAATATTTGAACTCAAGTTATATTGAAAGATAAATATTTCATTGAGAAACCATAAACTATTCATAATTAATTACCGAACATCTAAGAAAAAGACATTACAACTATATGAAAATTAGGCAATCCATCGCAGAATGTATGAATTATTCATCATTATTTAAGTGAAATTTATATTTAATTAGGTGTATAAGACTGTTATTTTGTAGTCATCAAAAGTTACAAATCTTGGCTATTTTCATATAATTAGTTTATAAATCAATGATCAACTCAAATATACCTAATGTACCAATAAAAGTCATCTCACCATTAGAGGACATGTTTTTCAGTCTTCCTGTAATCACTCAATCTTAGATACTTCAAAAAATAGAGACACATTATGAAAGCTTGAACAAATTGTTTTACTACATGTATGATTTCCTCTTTTGAAATTATGTTCTTCACGTCTTTATAAAGTTTTTAATTCTAAAAGTGAGTTATACTTTTAAGTTAAATCTTACTTTAGTTAAATTTTTAAATTTAATTTAATTAAACTTTATTTAAAGTTAAATAATTGATACTCTAGGATTCTAACTATAAGTTCATAAGGTAAACTTATTTAAGGCTATAATTTTTTTAAAAATTTAAACATACCAAATGTAATATTTCTCTAATTGGTGGGGCCCATTCAACTTACAAACATCTTATTTAATATGACCAAATATAAGAAATTAATCACTCAAAATATTTAAAATCAATCTATTATGATAAAAATTAACATATCTTATCTTCCAAAAATGATAAAATTAATAAGTGTAAGTAATAGCCTTTAATACTAATAAACTAAAACAAATATGTTGATATAAAAATTCACCACAAATTATTTTGCATCTGTAAAACTTTTAAAAATTATATATATTCAACCAAACTCTAATATTTAAAATCCATTTTCAACAGACTTGATATTTACCACAAGAAATCATCTCATTGTACAGTCCAAATCTTATATCTTTCCACACACCTTTTGATACTATTCTCAGATTACTTTCAAAGTGCAATCTACTTGAATAAGTAGACATAACTATTTGAACATAATGTATAGTAAAATATTTTCTCTGAAGTATGAAACAATTGCATTAAATACCATCAATTTCAAGAAACCCAATCTTGAAGTTAAGTAACACAAGAGGAAACCAATTGAGAAGGTTGTGAAAGATAAATTAATCTGCATGAAACTCTTATAAATCCATTGATAAATATCAAATTAATGGGTCAAGGAAATGAAAAATATCAAGAATTATATTGAGATAATCTCAGTATTTAGTCAAAATAAATTGGCATTATATTCACAACATCCTCTAAATAAATAAATGTACATGAAATGTTTAAGACTATTTCAAAACTTGTCAAAACTACCGATATCTTCTGTCAGTGATCTTTTTAATTGTATAACCATAATATACACAACAACTTCCTCTTAACATTGTATGCATTTTATAAACATCTTTCCGTTGTTAAAAAATTATCTCACATATGGACTGAATTTTGAATGCAAGAAGTCAACCATTTTATAGGTAAAAATGAATTGAAAACAAACCAAAACCTTTCCATGATATTCAAAGAAGATTTAGATAAACATTCCTATCAAATCCATATTAGAATAATAACCTAAGTGTACATATATATATAATCCTTGTACGACATTAAATATAGGTTTAGATTACTATGTACGTGTATTAATTCCTTAACATGTTCTATGTTTAAAAAAAAAATTGAGGTAAATGCAAAAATTCATTACTAAGTTTTGCCTTCAAAGCTCACCACATCCTTCACCAAACTTAGAAAGATATCAAGTATTATAATAGCAATGTATTATCACCAAACTTGTAACAAAATTTTGACCAAAAATTGTCACCAAAATGGCCACTTTCTATCAAACTTAGTAAGCATGCTAGTTTCCACCAAATAATTTAATTGGGTAAATGCAATAAAGTTGACAAGATTAAAAAATATCCTAGAGACCGCTAAACCAAATCACATGTCTTTAATAATAAATTCAAGGCAAATGGTTGTTGGTTCAACAGGTGAAGTTGTTTGGCTCACAAAGAGCCCACCAGGGATCAATTCTTGCTGCTAGTAAAATCTAACATGAGAAAAGGGATGAGGCTAGGATTGTGCCTTGGGTGACTATGGCGGAATGGATACCCCTCAGTCCTTGGATCTTAGTTTAAGATCACTGCATAAAGTAGTGGTCAACAAAAAATAATAATAATAAATTCAAAACTAGCTCAATTAAGTTTGAATGTGTCATTATAGACCATACTTTAAACTGATAGAAATGTATATTTCAAACATACTTTCAAACATTAATTCAACCTCAAAACATATGGCAGTGTGCACCACATGGGACACTATTGGCTTTAGATAGGATTTAGAGTATTTATAATATTAGAATTTATTATTTTTGAAATAAAATGAGAGACAAACCCTTAAAGCTTAAATTTTAAGCTTACATCAATGAATTCAAAGGCAAATATAACCCATAGAAGAATTAAAAATGAAATTCACTGAATTTGTAGAATTGGTAGTCTTGTTTCTACAATTAAAATTACAAGCTTATACGAAATAAAAATTCTTTTTTCCAAAATATGTTGTCAATTCTTACCAAAATGTGACATTTACGTAAGTATATTCCTAAATTTTACATCACTTACACTATCACTATTAAAAAATTGAGCACATGAAATTAGACTGATCCAAACACTACATGAAATCAAATTTCACTACTTATGTATACTTTTTGACTAAATACCATATGATGCAAATAAATAATCACATTAGAAACCATCAAATATGACAATCAACACACAATCAATAAGTGCAATGCCAAACAAGTGTTTTAAAACAAGTTATCCCTTTCCATGTATAGTGATTTAAATGTAGTATAACATCTATTTTAAGATAATTTGCAATTTTTTATATAGGGGTATAAAAATTAAAAATAACATTGGCAATCTTGTAGGCTGATTTTGTATATAAAATTAGGTTGCAATAAAATAATGTGAATTTTAAACTTAGGAGTACAATCCAGGTAAATAGTTTTCTAAGTCATTTAACATGAACCCCTTTAATAATTTTTATAATAAAGGATGGTTTGTGAAATAAATGATTGGGAAATTTAGGTTGGATGAGAATTATTTTAGTAGCCTATAACATAAAATTTGAAGGTAATTGATGTTATAACAACATACTTTTTAGTGTTATTTATTAACCAACTAACCAAATAGGTCGAGAAGTTAACACTTGATGAATGAGAGATACTTATAATCATTTATGTAATTTCTTTGGTTCAACTTATATAATATTAGAGTAAGTTATTTACCTTAGCTCATATTCCCCTAGGTACTTTATTTAATTATTCCCACCCACTTATGTGTAGATATTTCATTTATTTTATTTTGGATATTATGAGATATTACATATTTATCTCTTAGATATTATGGGGATGTTTTCTAGTTGTTTCTATCCTTTACAAATAGTTATCTCTTAGTCCTAGGTTTAATCTTTTAGCTTGATCTCTTAGTTATGATTGATCACTTAGTTTGATCTCTTAGTTATGATTAATTACTTAGTTTGATCTCTTAGTTAAAATTGATCTTCCTTGTCTATATATGCAAGGCTCAATCATTGTATTTGACAAGCTTATGAGATATAATATATGATATTGTTTCTCTTTGTTTTGAATATTTATTGTAAGTTTTTACTATCAAATTACTTTTATATTATTATTTTTATGAATATGATGTTCTACTAACACCATAGATCTTTGTGTTTTGAAACAATTTGATTTTCATTCTTTTTATGGTACTAGAGCTTAAGGTGTTGTAGACATTCATTTATAAATTTGTTGTAAGGGCATTTTTCCTAAATATCCAATTTGTTTGTGGTTGTTTCTACATTTGGTAGAAATATCTTTGTATTTTTTATTACAGGTTTTGGATCATGGTGTTTACAACAATGATATAGAAGGAAGGAAGAAGATCCTATTTTTTTTTTTTTCAGATTTGTGATTGGTTCTATATTTTCTACAATGTGGGCATGTTTTTGATAACATTCTACATTTTTTGGGTGCTCTCAATGTCATTTTAATGTTTTTCTATGTCACGACTTATGACCATGTTTATTCTATAGATCTACAATCAACATAATGACAATATTCAGGGGAGTGTCAAATTTAAGATAATCGACAGTTATAGGGTGACGTGTAAAAGAGTGTCAATTTAAACTTAGTAAATTTACCTCTATTTGGTTTATAATGTAATACATACATCAATCAAATCAATCAAAAGGGGAAGCTCTCATCCTCACCCTTAACCCTTTGGTCAGATGGTATGGTCACATGGAGGGGGCTTAATTATTTATTCCTACTAGTGGGGGCTTAAATTCAACCCTTTAATTTTTTTTAGTCTCCCAAAGAATTATTTTCTCCAAGTATTTATTTTTTTGGTACAAAATTTTAAAATTTTGACCTTTATTACAGAAAAACTTGTAAAACTACATTTTTTGATCGATAACTCAAAATCGAGTGCTATTTTTTTAAAGTATGTGTTTTTTATACCCGATCTATTCGTATCATTTATTTTGTAAAATGAATTAAAATATAAATTTCTAAATTTTGGTTGGGGCCCAATACAAAATATTTTAGGGGGTTATCTTAGTGTTGATTTGTGCACCATTTTGCATTTTTTTGTTCTTTGGTGATTTATTAGAATGGCTTCTTATTTTGAATTAGATTAGTATGAACCATTAAAAATACATAATTACCACACATGGATACCAAGAATGGAGACAATCATTAAATGTAAAGTGTTATGGGCCTTAATGATTGAAACACAACCAATATTCACTAGAGAATATGATAAATTTCAATATTAATATAAATTTGATGAGTGTATGGGTTTGATTGGAACTTATGTAAGTGATAATATTTTGTTTTGTTTGGAAGGATGTGAATATCCTTTCAAAATATAGGGAAAATTAAAGGGTTTATTTGGTAAGATGGATCACATGAGAGCCATGCAACTTGAATTAGAGATCACTTCTCTCAATCTTGAAAGCAGTTGTTGACATAATTGAAGGGGAGTGGAAGAGACAAGAAAGATGAAGAGTGTGTTTACCTAATACTATCTAAGTTTAAAGGTCCATTACAAAGCTTTGATTATATATTTTTATCTAACATGGGTGCCTTAAGTGCCACATTCAAAATGTCAGATTTAGTGTTGTTATGTGAAAGACTTACTAGGGAAGAATCCAAATTATCTAACCTTGAGTCTTCCACCTCTCAAAAGGCCTTATTAACATATGTCATCCTAAGGGTAATGTAAAATCAAAAATTAAACTAAAAACTACTCCATCTCAAAATGCCACTAAACCCAATGACAATAACTCTAAACCCAAGGAGTTTTCTAAATCTAAGAATAAGTCTAGCCTTTCATGCTCCTTTTGTGAGGGATTGGTCATGTAGAAACTAGGTGTTGGAAGAGAATTAGAGTTTTATAAGATTAAATTAGAAAACACAATATCTCTATCTCCACTCCACCTCCTTATAATAAACATGGGAAAAAAATTAATATCATTGGGAGATCTTAGTTAACTATTCTAGACAGTTAGGTTATAAATTATGGTGCTTCTCACCACATGACTTCTTCTAAGGAGTCTTTTGTATCTCTTAGTTTTATTTATACTTCCAAAATATAGGTTGGAGATTATTTTTTTCTTATGTTATAAAGGGAAAAGGTGACATATAACTTATTGGTGCCTGCATCCATAATGTACTACATGTTCTTGACATCACTTCATGTTTGCTTTTTGTTTATCAACTTTTTCATTCTGGTCAAGGCAAGTTAGTAACTTTCACACCATAAGGGGATAAAATTAAAACTTTTTTTGGAGACTCATTCACTTTTTTCACAAGGTGTTGTTGATCATAGATATAGACTATATCATTTTGAGGGTTTTAATAACACTTCTTCTACAGGGAGATGTTTTATTTCTCATGTTGATTCTAAGAGTAGGCTTTGGTATGAGAGATTTATACATCTTAATTATAGATATTTAAAGGAATTAAGCACTCATGGTATGGTTTATGGTCTTCCAACAATTTATTGTCTTAATGGAGTTTGCCATGGTTGTGCATTAGGGAAATGACACCAAGATCCATTTCTTAAGGGTATGTACATAAGAGCTTCTTCACCACTTGTGTTTGTGCATAATGACTTTATGGTTTTTTATACTCATTTCAATGGAGATAAGTATGCACTTACATTTATTAATAATTTATCAAGGTGTACTTGGGTTTATTTTCTCAAGTACAAGAGTGAAGTTTTTTCACACATCAAAGTTTTCAAGGCTTTGGTCGAGAATTAATCTTATAGTTATATAAAAAAATTCGCATTGATAATGGGGGGATGATTCAACAAATAGTTTTATGAATTTTTGGTAGCTCATGGCATTGTTCACTAGCATTCTATTCCCATAATAAAATGGCTTAATAGGAAGGAAGAATTGAACTTTAAAGGAGATGGATAACTTCATGATGCATTCTTAGGATTTACCTCTTATATAATGGGCATAAGCACTTAATTATAAAAATTACATTAAAAGTTGTATACCACATAAAGCACTTGAGTATTTGACTCTAGAGGAGGCTTGGTTTGGAACTAAGCTTGATGTCTCATTCTTTTTATTTTTTGGGAGCCATGTTTGGGATTTTGTACCAAAGAAGAAAAGGAAAGCCTTGGATAAAAAAAAATCCTTGATCTTTGTAGGGTATTGTGAGGACATGAGAGCTTATTAACTTTTAGATCTTGATACTCATGATGTTCATTTTCAAACACATGTTCAGTTTGATGAGCATTTCTCTTCTCATTATTCTTAATCTTCTTCCATGTATTCTTCTTCTTTTTTCCATCCATTGATGATTCTTCACTTCATCTTGAGGATTCCTTCTTTGATGAGCCAATTCATGAGGCCAATAACTAGGTTATATATGTAGACTTAGATGTAAATCATATTCTCACTATGCCTAAGTGCGATCATACTATAATTTTTGATGCAACACTTTTCATATAGGATCTTCCACCCACTAGGCATCATCATGCACATTCTACAAGTTTTGTACTTTTGTGTCATGTGTTTTCTAAGGGTCTATAGAATATTTCATAGGCTTATGGGATAAAAGAACATGATGATGTGAGGACATATGAGTATTCTTCTTTGATGAAGAATTATATTTGGGATTTGGTCTCTCTTCCTAAGGGACGAAAGTTGGTTAGATGTAAGTGGATATACTGCACCCAATATGTAACTAATGGGTCCATTGAAAAGTATAAGGCACATCTTGTAGTAAAGGTTTTATCACAAGTAAAAGGTATTGATTACTCTAATAATTTCACCCCTATTGCCAAGATAAATTTTGTGCACCTTGTACTTTATCTTACTACATCACAGGGTTGGCTAGTGTACTAGATGTATGTCAAGAGTGCCTTCTTACATGGATATTTATAGGATGAAATATACATGGAGCAACCTGTTGGTTTTTTTTCATTATTATTCTCTTGTTTTTTGACTATAAAGGTCTCTCTATGGTCTCAAACAGGCTCCTTGAGCATGATATGAGAAGATGGATTCTTTTCTTCTATCTATTAGTTTTGTTCACTTTCACTCAGATCATACCATATATATCCATCATTTTAGAGAGTATATTTTATACTAGTTTTTTATATTTATGATCTACTTCTTATAGGCAACTCTTCTTCTCGAATTCATGCTATTCAATAGGGTCTTTCAGTGCAATTTGATAGGAAAAATCTCAATCTTTTGCACTTTTTCCTTGGTTTGTACATTTCTCAATTAGATTCATGGATTCATTTGAGTCAACATAAGTTCACCTTTGATCTTATTCAACATTTTAACATGGATAATTGTGAGCCAAATTCCTTTCCTTCCTAGTCTAGGGTCACTCTTACTTCCACCTGCACTACTCCTCTTTGTGATCTTATATTATATAGGGAGTTGGTTGGTAGTTTCATATATTTGACTCATACTCAAATTGATATTTATTTTGTAGTTAGGATTGTATCTTAGTTTTCACATGCTCCTCATGAAAATCATTGGTAGGCTACCAAAAGGATTTTATAATATATGTATGACACTTCTCACTTTGGATTACACTATACCAGAGGTTCTATTTAGTTGGTTGGATATACTGATTTAGATTAGGTAGGTTCTATTGATGATAGGCATTCCAATTTTGGATACTTTTTTGGTCTTGGTTCTTCTCCAATTAATTGAGTTTATAAGAAGCAACATGGTATTACACTTTCATCTCTAGAGATAGAGTATAGGGCATTATTCATAGTGAGTCAACAAGTTTTTTGGTTTTGCTAGTTTTTGACAGAGTTTGCATTCACACAATATTCACCTATTATACTTTGGTGTAACAACTAAAGTGCAATTCACATTTCTCTCAACCCTCTTGAGCACCAATAGACTAAGCATATTGAGATTCCCATGTAATTAAATCGTGAGCACATTTAGGATGAAGTTCTTTGTTTGGAATACATTCTGACTTAGTAGTAGGTTGTCAACATATTTATGAAGCCTTTACATCACCTAATTACCTTGAATTGTGTGGCATGCTTAAGGTTTCAGAAGTTATTCTTGGGGGGTGTTCGTGAGGAAATATTGTTTCTTAATTTCTTCATGGATATATTTTACATGAGTACCTGATTAGGCCTTATTTTTGGGACTCATATTATGGATATGACATTTTATTTTTGACCCCTAGTTTCACTTGAGAGGGGATGTTAGAGTAGGTTATTTAACTTAGCTCATGTTCACCTAGGTACTTTATTTAGTTATTCCCACCCACTTATGTGTGTATATTTTATTTATCTTATTTTAGATATTATGATATATTACATATTTATCTCTTAGATATTATGGAGATATTGTCTAGTTATTTCTATCCTTTAGGGATAGTTATCTATTAGTCATAGGTTTGATCTCTTAGCTTGATATCTTAGTATGATTAATTACTTATCTTGATCTCTTAGTTAGGATTATCTTTCTTGCCTATATATGCAAGGCTCATTCATTGCATTTGATAAGCTTTGGAGATATAATATATGATATTGTTGATATTTTTTTTGCATATTTATCGGTAAGTTTATCCTATCAAATTACTTTTAGATTATTGCTTTTTATGAATGTGATGTTCCACTAAAACCATATATCTTTGTGCCTTGGAACAATTTGATTTTTGTTCATTTCACATAAGGGATACTTTATCATTGTAACTGAGATTATCAAGTTTTCACCAAATGCTAAAAAATGGATAAAATGAAGGAAAAAAGGAAAGCAAATGAACATTAAAGAACACATAAAAATAAATAAATAAATATATATATATATATATATATATATATATATATATATATATATAAAGTAAAAAAAGATAAAAATATAACCTCTTTCAAAAATCTTCCAATGTGCAATAAAATAGAGCAAAAGGCAACATTTAACAACAAAAAATAAAAAAAAAGCAAGGCTTAATCCAAAAGAGAGGAAAAATGATAAATGATAAGGCATATCTTTCAGTATGATTATAACACATGGTATTATATATGGCATGCATATATTCATCAAACATTGATGTCTAAGATTTTAAAAGAACATGACAACATAGTAAACACATCATATACCCTTGTAAAAAGAAAACAAAGGTAGATAAATCATTACTATTCATAGTTTCAACCATTTATAACTCTTTCAATCTGTATCAAAGGTCAACAACATGATTTTAATGGAGATAAAGATTATTGAATTTAATATAATGAGTCATTAAATCAAGAAAAGGATTTATTTGCTTGAATTTATCTTACAAATTTGTGCTTGGATTTTCTAATAGTGTTTTTTAAGTATTTTTAGGTTTAACATATTAAATTAGAATTATGTTTCAAGTTATATAAGGTCAAAAAATTTAAAACATTCATAATCAATCTTATTTATCATGTCATTTGATTTTGATTTATGAATATCATCATAGTGAAATGTGTCATACCCACTTTTTGGTATCGCATAGTGATTTGGATAATTTAGAAAATCATTTTTTAATATTTGATTTCCATTGATCGATTACTCATTCTAGCATTTAAAATATTCAAAAAGTCAAGATTTAAAAATCTATTTCTATCATTACAACACTTGATTCAGCTTCTTGGAGATAGGATTTTCATTTGGAGAATGGTTATTTAAATCAAGAATCATAGGACAATCATCAAAAGATTTTAAATTTGATTTGAGAATGTTATAAATAGTAATAAATTCACAATAAAAAGAATTATTATTATTATTATTATTAAGAAAATAAGCATATTCTAAACTAAAAGAATTTTCCATATTTAAATGTGGATCTTCAAGTTCAGAATTCCTTAAAAGATCAACAACTTCTCCTATATCAACATTTGGAAGAAATTTAGGAGTAGTTATGACTAAGAGAAAGATATTATCAACAAATGAATCGTAATTAAGAGTAATAATTTCATCAGATGATTGACTGAGTAGATAATATGCATTATTTTCAATTATAGGATCACAATGAGATTGTACTCATTATGGATATGATAAAAAATTTAGATTTTCCTCTAAATCAAAATATTTTAATTCTAGACAAGATGAATAATTCATTCTATAATCTAATTTTTGAGAGACATTTTCTAGTATCAAATGCCATGATTTTATCATATAAAAAAGATATAGAATTCTTTAGGAAAATTGTGATCAAATTGTTACATTAAGTCATAAAATCTTTTGCATTTGAGCATATCATGGTCAAGTGAGCAAAAATTACAAATTTTTCAATTTTATTTTTGAATATGAGAAAATGTCAAGGCTAAGTTAAATTAGATAATAGTAATTTTATAGGAAAATTTATTGTAATTATCTAGTAGAATATTTTTCCAACAGAGAAAAAAAATTTCACCATTTGGTTTGAAAGAAATATAAATTTCATTCACTTTCAAAGGAAAGTGTAAAAACATTCCCTAATGGATTCTTGTTCTTTCCAAGAGAGCATGAACTCGGTTGTTAGAGTTTGGTCAAATTTTAAATTAAGTGTTTTACATAAAAATATTCTTGGTTGAGCTCATCTATTTTGACCATATCTGAGTAAGGATGCTACATATTACAATTCATTAAAATAGAAATCAAAATTTGGGTGACCAATGATTACTTAGGTAATTAAGGCGATGGAAAAATGGTGACCATTTATGGTTATTGATCAACATGTAAAATAATTGAAGACAAAAGTGGATGATATTTACATAAATAAACTTGATTTAAATGCTCTACAATAGAGTCACTAAATTTATTGTCAACTAAAATAGTTATGTCAACTAATCTTTCTGTTCACCTATTGTGATGGTCAAATCATAATTGTACTAGTCTAATCATAAGAGACATTTGATAGAATAAACCAGTTATAAATCGTGAAAAGGGTATTTTAATGGTTAAATGAATAGGTTTTAATAACATATAAATTCAAACCTCAATCTACTATTAATTTTTCAATATCATAAACCAATAAATATCATTAATATAAGATCATATATCAAATTTAAACATAAAAACAATCACTTTCCAACCATTAATTATAATCCCTTCATCATTAATTTATCACATATATATCAAATTTATATCAAATATTATCAATCCTATCCAATAGAGCAAAGTATATGGGAAAAGACTATGTCTTGGAGGATTGAACACTCTGAATTCCTTATCAAATACCATATGTATAACTTCTCTTTATCAAATGACATTATTTATGTTTCTTTCCAAAATCACATTAAAAAATATTAAATAATGCTAATATAAAAGTTAATAAAAAAAATAAATTATGAAATGACGACAAGTTGTGCAAGAACCAACATCTATATGTTAAAAGGCTTAAAATAAAAAAAAGGATTAGATAAAAGTTAGGGACTAATGCAATGACTATGCTAAAGTTATAAGATGGAAGATCATAACTAAAAAAAAAAGAGATAATATCAACAATGAAACAACAAAATTAAAACTTTAGCGAGGTTAAACTTAGATATAATGAAACTTTAAAAGAAAATATAAAGAAAAAGAAAACATGAAATTGAAAAGAAACTAATCTCAGAAGCAAAGAGAAGAAAACCATCTATACATGCAAAATAGAAACTAAGTACAAATAACAAACTACAAATATTTGAATTAGAATAGTTTAGAAAAATAAAGATTTCATTGAGAAACCATAAATTGTCCATAATTGATTACAAAAGATATAGAAAAAGACTTTGTAACTTTATGAAATCTTGACACTCTGTCATACAATGTATGAAGAATTCACCATTATTTAGTTGAAGTTCATATTTTATTCCATGCATAAGATTGTGTTATTTTTTAGTCACGAAAAATTTATAAATCTTGGCTATTTTCAAATTATCAGTTTATAAATGAATTATTAACTTGGATATACCACATGTATCGAAAAAAGTCACCTCACTGTAAGAGGATATGTTGTTCAGTCTAACTATAAACAATACTGAATCTTAGAGACTTAAAGCAGAAGAGAGGCATCATATGAACGCTTGAACAAAAAATTATGGTACCTATATGAGTTCCTGATTTGAAATGATGTCCTTTAAGTCTTTATAAATTCTTCACTAATAAAGGTTAGTTGTACTTTTAAATTAAAAATAACTTTAGTTAAATTTTTAAAGCTAAGTTAATTACACTTTATTTAAAATTAAATAATGCTATTATAGGATTTTAATTATAAGTTCATAAGGTGAACTTATTTGAGGCTCAAGACTTTTTAAAATTTTAAATAGACCAAACGTAATATTTCTCTAATGGGTGCGGGACCACTTAACATACAAAAAAATTATTTAATCATTGATGTAAGTTGACATGCAAGTTAATTAACACATATGAGTAAATCTAAGTAATTAATCACTCAAAATAAATCCATTATAATATTTTTTTTAATTCCCATCTTCTAAGAATGATAACATCAAGTAAGTGTAAGCAACAACCTTTGATATTGATAAATTGAAACAAATATGTTAATACAAAAATTCACCACAAATCGTTCCAAGTCTATAATTTTTTTGAAACTTTAATAGTCAACCAAACCTTAATACTAAAAACATATTTTCAAATTAGTGCCATTGTTTTTCACAAGAAATAATCTCACTCTATAGTCCAAATCTTATCTCTTTACACACAAATTTTGAAATTATTCTCTGATTACTTTCAAAATGTAATATATTTGAATAAGTAGACAAAAGTATCTAAAAATCATGTATAGATAAAATATTATATCTTGAGTATGAAACAGTTGCATGAAAGTCCATTGATTTCAAGAAACCCAAGATTGAAGTTAAATAAAAAGAATAAAAAAGCCGAGAAGGCTATGACAAATAAATTAATTTGAATGAAACCCTCATAAATCCATTGATAAATATCAAATCAATGGGACAATCATTAGGCAATGCAAAACATAAAAATTATATTAAGAGAATTTTAAGGTTTGATCAAAATAAATTATTCTTATCTTCACAACATCTTCTGAATAAATAAATGTACGTGAAAAATTTTAAATTATTTCAAAACATTTCAAAACTACTCATATATTTTGTCAATAATGTTTTTTTAACTGTATAAGCCTAGCATACATAAAAGCTACCTCTTAACAATGTATGCATTTTAACAAACATATTTCCTCTATTCATAAATTGTTTCACATATGGACTAAATTTTGAATGTAATAATTAAACTATGTGCACATTTGTAGGTAAAATAAATTGACAACAAACCAAAACCTTTTAAATATACTCAAATAAGATGTAGATAAACATTTATATCAAGTCCATCTTGAAATAAAACCCTAAATATTCATGCAAGTATATATATCCATGTATTTACTGAGATTCCAATAAAAAATATCAAACATTCTTGTTTGTGAATAACTGAAGATAAAAAAAGAATCTTAAAGAGTATTTCAAGACTGCTACTCAATGAATAAAAACTATATGCATGCAAATAACCAACTGAGAATAGATTTGAACTTTGAAAACTAGGTAGGAAATATCATTATATTTTCCACTTTGAATTACATCATTTATCTCTAAGATTGAATAATTAACATTTGAAACCAATTGAAACCCATACCTATGGTCAATATCTTGAAGCTTCTCAAAATTAGGTGAAAATAAAACTAATAGCTTCGAAGATTCTATAGTACACTAAAATGATTTATCTCTAATAGCTCAATGGTTCTAAAATAAACACTAGAAGTGTGTGGCTTATGCAATAAGCTTGATAGATGGAGAGTGAAGTGACCAAATGAGAGGGGTAAACAACTGCACTTAAATCCCCATACTACATTAATCACATGTTTATACTATTGGGTAGGTTCATTAACTCCTTATCACATTAAATGCTTTGCTAAGTAAATGGCAGTGACTACCAACATATGTTACTAATATTTTCCTTCAAAGCTCACCACTTCATTCACTAAACTTAGCAAGTTAGTAAGTCTTTTACTATCTATATTTTATTGTCACAGGACTTGTCATGAATTTACCACCAAAATAGCCACCTTATATCAAATTTAGTAAGCATGCCAACTACTGATAAAAAATCTAATTAAGCAAATGCAATAAATTTTACAAGACTCAAAAGTATCCTAGAGACTACCAAACTGAATCACGACATGTCCTCAATAATAAATTCAAAACTAGTTAAGTTTGAATTTTCCATTATATACCATAGTCGAGACTAACATAACTTGCATATTTCAAACACTAATTCAAGACTTTGGTCAAAACATAGACTCAAAACATATGAGAATGTGGACCACACATGAGACACTATTTTCTTTAGATATGATTTAGAGTATTTAGAATAGTAGGGTTTAGTATTTGTGAAATAAAATGAGAGCTAAAACCTTAAAGCTTAAATTTTAATCTTACATCAATGCATTAAAAGGCAAATATAACATGAAGAAACATAATAATTAAAGTTACTTGAATTTATAAGTTGAGTGGAAGTGGTAGTCTTGTTTCTAAAATTGAAATTACAAATTTATATGAAAGACAAATTCTATTTTTCAAAAATATTATCTCAATTCTTACCAAAATGTGACATTTGCACAAGTATCTTCCCAAATTTTGCATCACTTACACTGTGACTGCTAAAAAAATGAAGACGTGAAATTAGACTGATCCAAACACTTCATGAAATCAAAATTTGTTTATTATGTATAATTTTTGACTCAATACTATATGATGCCAATGGATAATCACATTAGAAACCATCAAATATGATAATCAACACACAATCAACAAGTGCAATGAAAAACAAGCATTGTAAAAAAGTTGGCCTCCACCATGTATAGTGATTTTAATGTGGTACAACAAATTGTATTAAGATTTATTGTGATCTTTTTAATAGGGGTAAAAAAATAATGATAACAAGTTGGTACCATATATAATATCATGAATATGTCTAAGAGAATCTAGAAACACATTTCCTAATTAGAATTAATTTGGATCCAATTTCATCATATTTCTACCACCTGTATTCAGTCTCAAACTTACACAATACATAAAAACACTATGTATCTTATATCTTTAGGTATTTTATATTTATAACAAGTGCAATCAATAAAATTATATTATTTATTTTACATTCAAATTAGTGTTTATCACTTTATTCCATATAATCTACATTATTTCAAATTTTATATCTTTTAAGATCACATTAGTAAAAAATAAGGTAAAACATATTGGTGAACCTGCATATATTCTAGAACATAACAACGCCCTAGGTATTCCATTAGGGTTCCATGCTTCTTTCTATGGTTTCAAAATTTTGTTTTAGGGTTTCAGTTTTGATTTCTGATTTACTCATACAAAAGGCAATAAATATTTTTCACCTTGGCCCTAAAATTATACACATTATCATGATTCCATTATATGCCATCTAAGAAGGCTATTTCCCTTATCCATTTAAGATGAAGTGATAGATTAAGTGGTGCACATATTGAGCATAATCATATTCCTTTGGTTTCATCTAAAATGGCTAAAATAAATGCAATAAATGTTCATTCTTCATCTTCTTATTTTGCTGAAACAATTATTAATGACTATGTACAAATAGAAGAGTATGTTGAAATGCCTAATTTAAAACATGAACAATCATACATAGTATAAGAAAATGATATGCATTTACATAACATTTGGAAAAGTATAAATGTAAAGAACAACTCAAGTGATATAGACCCATTTGAAAACTATGATGACTTATAAGTATTTGTTCAAATTATTAAAAAAAATCAATATATTCCCAAAATAAAAAATTGAGACCTAAAAATGAAATGTTTTCTTGTTTTCTTTATTCATTTATGTTATCAGATATTTGGTATATTGCATATCATTTTTTATATGCACATGAATTTGATGGTATATATGAGTGAGATGTAGAACATATAGGATACATATGATACATGTATGTACAAATACAAGACATTTATATATCCAAGGGCCATGTTAATGCTAGGGCATCTCATTCCATAAGTTACATTGATACATGCTGTATCTTTCTATGACCTTTAAGTTTACCATGATTAGTTATATTGATTTTTTACACATGTATTGATTTTGATTATGCTATTTACAGTGTTACATTTCATGGATTTACTACTTTACTATGTTGTGACATAAATTGATAGTGCATATTAGTTTCAATTTTTATATGCTTTATTGATGTTATTTCATTTTCAATAGGCTAATAATTAATTATGTATGTTTACTTATTACTTAGTAGATGATATTATTTGGATTGAGTGTATCATTTATATGCATCTTTCTTTGGCTATTGGTATTCTTCCATAATTTTTGTTTGATTGAGTTTTCATTACATGACTTTTATTTGACCCTTACTTTATTTTTCAATTATTATTCATTGATATTTGCATTTTATGACTTCTCTTTGTCTGCGGACCTTGCCCTTGTGTGACATTGAGTGATATTGTGTGCGTCACTACCATGACATTTTTTGCTTATGAGTGGATAAATCTAGGATTTTATACTAATTTTGTGGTATCATGATACATATCATGCACCTCCCCATTTTTATCTGGTGCCATAATTCACATCATGCACATTTTTGCTTAGTTCATTATTTAGTACTTATATCATTGATGGTTACTAATGTGTGCCTAATTTATATATTTATCTTTACATGGCACTTTTATGCCTTGCACTACATGTCTCATATATGATTTTATGATTTATTCATTACTATGATGACATATTATCCACATGTTAGCATATGCTTCTACATGATTGCATATTTTTACATAATATGATGTGATTAACTCTTTTCTTTTGAGATGAGTAATTCACAAGATGCATCCTTAACCTCAAAAGGGGAAATATTAGTGGGATTGTCATAAATTTTTAAGTATTCATGAATATAAAATTCATATTTTTGACATAAATTATCAGATTCAAAGAGTTCATAGTGGTCTAGATTATCAGTTTGATTAAAATTTTGGTACAAATTATAGGATTCAGAGAGTTTAGAGTGGTTTAGAATATAATTTTGGTTTAGATATGTGATAAATATTTTTAGATTCAAACACATTTTAAAATAAAAAAAGTTACAAGTTTTCAGATATTTACTAATTTAGACATATTTTTGAGGCATTTACAATGCATATGCACCCATTTTATAGGAACATGAATTATAGGTTTTTCAATTTTTTAGATTTGGGAAAAATGAGATATAGATGCATAACATTATATAACATATTGACACTGAGAGGATGATATTTTGGCCATGGACATTATTTATGCACATACACATTATTACAATTTTTTGTTGTTGGCATTGATGATAGCTAGAAGTGAGCACTTTGAATTTATAGGTTTATTTGTAGTAGTTGATTCAATGAAATGAATAATTTGGTTGTTATTTAGAAAAAAATTATGGCTTGTGAATTATTTTGTGATACCAATATGTTTCTCCCACCTTTCAATTTGGGGTTTAAGATCAAATTAACTGAGTAGTGTTATTGAGGTTTAGTAATGCTCAATGAACTAAGAAAAACTCCATTTTGAATAAGGTTTGGGGTATTTATCTTCCAAATCCATGGCCTTGCATTAGTACATAAATTTAGGGCATGATTTCCCTCAAACTTATCCATGTGATTCAACCAAGAAGTGTAATTTTCCAATACTTCAACAAGGAACCATCATCTCCAATGGCATAACACAAGGTAACATGGTTAACCCACTTATAGGTTTACTATTTCTTTACTCTTTATAGATGTATTATTTATTTACATAAGTTTCAAAAGTTTAATTTAATTTTAAATTATAGTTTCATACATTGAGATTGATTGTTACATGTTCATTTGTAATCACCTAAAAGTGGTAATTGGATGCTAAGAATGTTGCTTGAGTTACCCTATTCCTTTTTTAGCCCTAGACCTATCCTAGAGCCCTAGACCTATCCTAGAGCCTTAGACATAATTTTCTAGTTATTGTGTAGACCATAATCACCTATAGTCAATGAAAACATAGTCCCATAACTATCTTCCTAGATCCCAACCCAACTTGCTTATCATTCTTCTAAGTGGACATTAGCACCACATTTGGTACACTACAACCACATGGCGCTAGTGTCCCCAATTGGGTGCTATTGTCTTTAACCTTAGCTCTTTCTGACTGATACTTTTTCAAATGTGTTCCCCTCCTAAGGTTAGCCTAAGCATGTTTTATTATCTACACAATCTACAAAACTCTATAAATATAAGTCTAATTGACCTCTATTCAGTAGATGGAAAATAGATGTAAAAACACATTCAAACCAAAGACAAGTCGAGCAAAATTAATGTATTTGATCCATATTCTTCCCTACTTTTGTATAATATCATCTAAAACAACCCTAATCCTAGTTTTCAAAGATCTCAAGGATAAAATACATTCAATGAATCCAATTCCACTCTCATTCTAGCATTCACTTGTACTTGCATCAAGAACTAGGTGGGAGAACTACATCAGGCTTGATCCCTCTTTAGAGTATTGGTATGTAGGCATCTTTGTTCATAACAGGGTGTTGAGGATGTCCAACCTATCCTACCAATGAAATTTTTTTATTGATCATGCCATAATTATAAGGAAGATTAGCATCTACATATTAAATCAGGTTTTTTAGGTATAACATAAAGCCCTAGGTTTTGTGTGTGTAGGAATAGGACCTAAAAACACAGGTGTAAGTGCTCTTAGAAAATAGGAACAATCTTATAAAGGAGACACTACCGCTACTTTGAGGACACTACAACAACATGACACTACTATCCATATGGGGCACTACTTTTTAGTGATTAAATAGACTCTAGAATCCTATTGATGACATTTAGAACTATCCAGATCCAGTTTTCAAAATCCAAATCATGCACAATAGTCATTTTTTAGATAAGTCTATATTTATGCCTATTTATTGCTATTTTTAGAAAGGTAAAAAAGGTCAAATGCTATAAAAAATCAATATTTAATTATTGAAATATATTTAAATGATTTAGACATCTTATCCCTTTAATCTAAATATAGGATTTACATAGTAAAACCTTAAAAGGTTAAATCATTTGGTAAACCCCACTTACTTAAAATATTACTTCAAACCTTAGTTTGCATTAATCCAAAATTTTTGTACAATAAATTAGGGATGAATACTTTTGATTTTATGATTTTTTTAGATAACCTATCTAATTAAATCAATTTCATATTAGGGTTTAAATTTATTTGAATATAATTTAAATTTGTTTTGAAGAAACCCTAGATTCATAAAACCCTAACCCTGGACATATTTAGGGTTTGTATCCTTTTCTATTTATACTCAAATTTTATTTCCAAAACTCAGATTTTAGATTCATATATATTCTAATTTATATAATCATGATCATAATGACACAAGAAATCATTTACTTTTGGTTGCAAAGTCTAATACTTTCATTTACATGCTTGTTCCCTTTAATTTGAAATGATTGTAGAAAAAACATGAACACATGTATAGATGATGCTTTATATCAATTAAAATATATTTAATATCTCATAGCATGTTACATTTATGCTATACACACATGGAGGATTTAGCATATATGAGCACTAACAACTATGATTCAAGCTTCAATGTCATATCTCATGCACAAGAAAGAATCTCCTTCTCCTTCTCATCTCCATGAGGGTGATAGATACTTTCCATCTGACCAAGTCCATGTTATCATTCCTCCATGATATGAATCAACCTATAACACTATCTAAATCCATTTACTCAATCTATTCACACCTCTTTCCTATAGGGTATGTTGTGCCTACATGTTCAAACAAAAACTACTAGGGATTGCACTTGTGAAACTCTATGTGATCAACTTATCAGTATGAACAAGATAAATACAGGTTTAAAAAATCAAAATCAACTACTATATGAAAAGATTACAAAATTGGAAAAATAATTTACAAGACAAAAGCCTCTAGGGTACAATATTATAAATCATGTATATACATCTTCACCTAGTCAATTTGTGGTAAATAATGTTACATATTAAAACACCAAATTATAAAAAAGTACATCTACAAAAAGTGATTCAAAAATTATTAAAAGGTCAAATAAGAGTTCAAGTGAGACACTAAGGGAAATTATTAAATATAAGTTGATCAACCTACCTCCTCTATACCCAATGAGGAGATCTAGATATTTTTGTGCATATCATAGAATGCATAAGTACCACACTAATTCATGTTTAGCATCAAAAAAGAAAATACAACATATATGGATACGAATGAATCACATAGTGACACTTCATCCAAAAAGCATACACTGACACATCTACCAATTCAAAAAGGATCAAATTTATAAATAATACAAAAATGGTTACCAAAGCATAACTCAGAACAACAAAAGGTTCTAAAAGCACAACTCAACAAGAAATAGTACAATAAGCATAGATAAATCAAGTAAATATGCCTCTCCAAAATGAGGCTAAATTTTCAATATGGTATGGGTTTGGTCAAAATTATCTACAATAGTATGATTATCATGGTCAAGGTTTGGGTAAAGAGGCCCAAGGCATCACTTCTCCTATTCTAGTAGTTGATAATATTGGTCAACAAAGTTTGGGGTTTATTGAACATACTAAGGCACATCAATCACAAATATAGTTTATCAAGGCAAAACATTTAGATACATAGGACATGTTATAAAAAGATCAAGATATTAAGTTCCATATTCAAAATCATGCTCAACCAACAAGCATTCTCAAACAAGGCTTTCTAGTAAAAGAGCCTCCACAACACTACATATCTACAATAAGCACAATTTCAAAGGGAAAAATCACAATCAATATTCTGAAACACAATTCAAAAAGGTCAAATCCATAGTATGAGGCAATTCCCTCTAAAAATCTAAATTATTATGATTCTGATGATGAATAATACCCAGATTCCTACTGCAACAACATTCAACTACAACATAGCAATCACACTGCACGAGAGATTGTCATTCCTTTTTTTGACACAAGTCATGATGATAGTGATTCTCCTATGAGACTCATTGGTTAGTATGGTTCCTACTCTTGTACATACTTCCTTCTCTATCTTAATCCTTTTACATAGTTTATTTTCATTTGCTTTTACATAGCTTATACTCAAAAAATATAAAAACAATATAACATGTCAAAATCCAAAAATATTCAAATATTTCAAAAACACAAAATTTACAGATTGTATGCATTGTTATGTTTACATTTCTACTAATTGATAGATATTTCATATTTTTATCTATCCTAGTTTAGTTAGTTTTATCGGACAAATATGCTTCACTTGTTCTTGTTGAGTGCTTGCAGATTCTAGACGGGACTCTGGTCCAGATTCTCAAAAAAGGCTTTCTAGTAAAAGAGCCTCCACAATGCTACATATCTACAATAAGCATAGATTCAAAGGGAAAAATCACAATCAATATTATGAAACATAATTGAAAAAGTTCAACTCTATAGCATGAGGCAATTTCCTCTAAAAATCTAAATTATTATGATTCTGATGATGAAAAATACTTAGATTCCTACTGCAACAACATTCAACTACAACATAACAATCACATTGTATGAGAGATTTTCATCCTTTTTCTGACACAAGTCATGATGATAGTGATTCTCCCATGAGACTCATTAGTTAGTATGGTTCCTACTCTTGTACATACTTCCTTCTCTCTCTTACTCGTTATACATAGTTTATTTTCATTTGCTTGTACATACATTATACTCAGAATTTAAAAATAATATAAGATGTAAAATTACAAAAACATTCAAATATTTCAAAAAAATAAAATTTATAAATTGTATGCATTGTTATGTTTACATTTCTACTAATCGATAGATATTGCATATTTCTAGCTATCCAAGGATAGTTAGTTTTATCAGATAAATATGCTTCACTTGTTCTTGTCTAGTGCTTACAGATTCTAGATAGGACTCTGGTCCACTACATTGATCTAGAATAGCTATCATTTACCCATTGGGGGCATTTACATTGATATAGATTTATACATTTGATACATCTACTCACTTGAAGGCATCTCATACACAATGCTACTACTAGGTTTTATCTTTACATACTATACATTTCATTTATGCATTGATTTATCTTGATATTGACCATTGTTACTTATTACTTAGATTTTTTTCCAACTATGACTACTTATAATTAGAATATATGCATCCTATCATCGACTTATATTTGTATTACACATTTATAGATGTTTTTATTTTTAGTTTTCCTAGATTAGACTTGATTGTGTTCCTATGATTCTTCCATCTTCAAGGGCATTGAATATGCCATTGATCTTTGAATCTACACAAGTTATATATTTGTATGCCTTGGACATGTGCCCATGTCCTTTATGTGTGATTTTTTATGTCTATATTCAGACATTTGAACATGTCCTTGAATATGGCTCTAAGCCAAATTACTTGTTTCTTATGTATGTAGACATTTGAACATGTCCTTGTATGTTTTCATTCATATATTTAATGACATGTGCCCATACACCTTGTATTTTGTCCCCTTGGCCTATCTTTTGCATGCCTCATCTATTTTTATGAATGATTCCTTATATGCTTCTACACCATGACAATTGTATTTGATTGTTACACACATACCAATTTTTTATGCCATAAGGGATCTCATGCATCTACCCTTCCTACTTGTGAGCCATGATGGACATCATGCCCCGTCTTGACTAAATATATATTATAAGGATCTCATGCATCTAATCATATTTTTTATTATACTTGATTACATCTATCTTGACACCCTTATGCAATGCTAGATTACAACATACATCTTACATTTCTTACTCATGTTTAGATATTTTTACATTTTGATGTTATGTTGTACATTGCCTTAGAATATCATGCATATGCTCTGGATAACACATTTTGTAGAGCTACTTATTTAGAGAGAAGTTATTATACAAATTTCACAACTAACCTCAAAATAGGGGTCATTCACAGGGGTTTATCACAGAGACCAGGCTCCTAATTTTCTATTCATAAAAGAATTTCAGCACACAAGCTCAATTTCAAATATTAGACATAGGGTAGATACAAAAAAAAGAGACTCAAACAATAGTTTAGATCACCCAAAAATTATAATAGGTAGACATTGACATCTAGATTGGGACACTAGTGCCATAGGGTGCCAATGTCCACTATAGGTCACTATTGTCTAGTAGCCCCAGCTTTAGGACACCAGGTACCATACATATTTGCATACATATAGTCATAATTTTGATAGTTATGTTTATATTTTGTTCAAATTCATTCATTTTAGCTCATATTCATACCAATTTATTAGATTTGGGGGCATAATGCATGGCATGATCACTCCCACATTCAGTTCATTTACACAGATTCAACTATTATATACTCAATTCAAATTTAGTATACTGAGATACTAGATTGAGGGCATGTGTGTGGCACATTAGTTTCTATATGCTTAGCTACACATAGGTTAATAAAATGGAATGATAAACTCCTTGTCATTCTCTATGCTATATACCCTTGCTATTACACTCTAGGTTGTCACCAGATTCATGCCTTACTCCATCTATAGTGGTTGGCATTCTTGAGTGTCCTAGAGCTGCCTAATATACCTAAGTGGATGCAGAGCTGACATACATAGTTAGATTTAATCAATTAGATACTTTCACCACTTTTTACAATTTAATTACAGATGCATCTACTTCATGTGGGTGGGAAATGATGGAGTCATAGCTTACTTGAGTTCTTGATACACCCACATGAGAGGGTTAGACACACTTATAGTCTTATCCAAGCTATTCACAAAGATCAAGATCCACTGAGTAGGGGTGGACAATGATGGAGTCAAAACCAGATTGAGTTCTTGAGCCACCCATATGAGGTTTGAGTAAGGCATCAACTCAGTCTAAGATATTTAATGATATGATCACTTTGTACACTCACACACATAAGTTGTTACCATTTTCATGCATTGGTTTGCATATTTAATGATCTGTATTCATTCCTTTCCTCTCTCTTTACTCATATTTACTCAGTTACTTTATTGTAACATATTATTTTACTTTTGATCATCTCTTAAGTAAAGATTGATTTTTACATGTTTCATTACAAGTCATTACTTTGGATCATGTTTCACATACTCAAACCTAAATTTTCATACTTAGAATCAACTATGAGGGTTTCAATTCCAAGGTAAGTCTAGATAAATTTATATTTCCTTTATACTAATCATTTCACTTTGATACATTATTAGCATAAATGAGGGGCAAATGTAATCACCTAAAAGTGGTAATTGAATTCTAGGAGTGTCACTTGAGTTACCCTAATCCTAGCTTAAACCTAGACCTATCCTAGAGCCTTAGACACACTTTTTTAGTCATTGTACAAACCACAGTCACATACAATCAGTCAAAACATATTCCTAAAAATATCTTCCTAGATCCCAACCTGACTTGCTCAATAGTCTGCCAAGTGGATGTTAGCGCCACATTTGGGACACTACAACCACATGGTACTAGTGTCCCCAATTGGGCACTACTGTCCTTAACCTTAGCTCTTCCCAATAGATACTTTTTAAAATTTGTGCCCCTCCTAAGGTTAGCCTAAGCACATTTTATTATCTTCAAAAGCTAAAAAATTATATAAATACAAGTCTGATTGACCTTTATTCATCAGATGGAAAATATATGCAAAAACAAATTCAAACCAAAGACAAGTTGAGAAAAATCAAGGTATTTGATCCCTATTCTTCCTTACTTCTACATACTACCATATATAACATCCCTAAGTTTAGTTTTTAAAGATTTTAAAGCTCAAGCACATTCAAGGAATTCAAGTCTACTCTCATTCTATCATTCATTTGCACTTGCATCAAGCACTAGGTGGGAAAACTACATCAGGCTTGATCCTTCTTTAGAGTATTGGTATGTAGGCAACTCTCTTCATAATGGGGTGTTGAAGATATCTAACCTATCTTACTAATAGACACATAATTATTTATCATGCCATACTTGTAAGGAGGATTAGGGTTTGTATACTAAATCAGGTTTTTCATCCACAATAATGAGCTTTGGGTTTTATGCGCATAAGAACAAGACCTAAAAACATAGGTGCAAGTGCTCCCAAAAAATAGGAACAATCTCATAAAGGGGATACTACCACTAATTTTAGGATATTAAAGCAACGTGGTGCTACTGTCCATATGGGGCATTACTATTTAGTGAGCAAATAGACTCCAAAATCCTGTTGATGACACCTAGAAGTGTCCAGAACCCAGATCATCCACAATAGTCATTTTTAGATAATTCTATATCTATGCCTATTTATTGCTATTTTTAAAAAGGAAAAGAAGGTCAAATGATATAACAAATTAGTACTTAATTATTTCAATTTATTTAACTGATTTAGACATCTTAGCCCTTTAATCTAAACATAAGATTTACATAGTAAAACCCTAAAGGTTAAATCATCATTACATATTGCATGGAAAAATATACACTTTTGAATTCTCCTCCTGAAGATAAAGCATGTTTCACACACTCTAGTACATATATTTATCTTTTTACTCTAATATTGTATATCATTTCAATACTAGAATAAAATCAGAGCATTTTTAGACATGAAAATTTGGTATTAGATACTTGAAAATGTTAGTTTTGACCTATCTATACCTTAAAAGACTTGTGCATATACATATGGATGTTATTTTCCATTTTCTCACATATACATGCTTTTCATAGGTCTAAAATTACCAATTTTATATTAATCACTTGTAAGAATTCCCTAGTCTATGTATAATATATTCAAATCATATTCAAACTATGTCTAGATCATTAGATCACTATTCATACATTTTGGATAAATTTATCAGACTTTGGATTGTTCTAAAATTTTGGACTCATCCAAACCTTATAAAATCACCCCATTCCAAATAGTGGTTACTTTTCAAATTAAAACACTTCTCATGGGGTTTTCCATATGTTTTTATGTTGGTGGCATGAGAAAGTACCTAAAGAGTCCCATATAAATTCACAATAGGTATATGCCTATTTCTATCTAACATTTGTCAAGAAAGTCTATTATACACATCTACACATTCAAAGGAACTAACCTATTATTTCCAATTCAACCATGTCTCATAATAAATAGGTTCTACTGGGTTTGAAGCACCTCAAAGCCAAACCAAATTATTATTTTCAAATTACCTAAAGATAAATCCTAATTTGCATTCATTGAATGAGAATTATTACACACATATAACTAAAAGGGAGAACCAAACATAGTTTGATTTCCTCTTTTGAGTATTAGATATATAAGCAATTTGTAGGAATTTATTGATGAGTATATGGGATCAACTCAACCTAACTTTTCCCCAATTTTAAGGCCAAAAATTAGTGTCAATAGTGGACCTAGGGTTTCAAATAAAAAGAGACAAATTTATAAAATTATGGGGATATTTAGTACTTAGGACCACACACATAAATTTTTTACAACCAGGTGTAGCAACCTTTACAAAAATAGAGAATCAAAATCCACTTAGATGAATTATCAGGTTTCAGATTTTAATGTTAGTTAATACCATCCAAAAGCTGGTGAATATTTCTAGGTGCATTTAGAAACATAGTTCCTAATTTGAGAAAATATGTATCCAATCTCACCTCCTTTATTCTACCTACATTTAGTCTCAAACATGAAAATTACTAAAAATGCTATGTATCTTATCCCTTTAGGTTTCTTTTATTTATAAAAAGTGTAATCATTAAAATTAGATTCTACCTTTTACATTCATATTAGTGTTATATTCCATATAATTTGAATTAGTTCATATTTATATCGTATAATATCACATTAATAATAATCAACTAAAACACATCCAATGGACCTTATACATTGACCCCTCATATTGGTGCAGTAGTTGTCATATCCACTCTTTCTTGTACATGCTCTCCTTCTACTTGCATAGTACCCCTTTTTCCTAGAGTTTAAAACATAGTTTTTTCTAGAATAAAATCCCCATTCCTTTTCATTGTAACACTTTTCACTTTATGAAATGTCCAAATTAAATTATTCTTATTAGTCCAAATATGCATAGGTTTGACATCTAGTGAATCAAATTCAGAGCCCTTTTGTGTATCCCATAACCTTTTCATATTACAATATCCAAAAATAATCTTCCTTTGGATCATCCTAAAATATGAAATTTCCCATGTGCACATAACCATACACAAAAATAATGCCTTTCACATTTATAAAAACCCACTATATGCCCTCTTCACTTATTATGAACTCCAATGACATCTCCTTGACTAGGCCCTCCCATCCTCCCAAGATCCTTATAGTGATTACCTTATATGTGATTTCACTATATTTATGCAGGCTCTCTTACCTTTCATCAACATACTCTATCTCTTTATAAGTTTTATTCATAAAACTTACATTGTACTCACTCTACTCTTATCCATGCTTATACATATCCCTATTCACAAGTAGATTTATCCACTCATCGTCATGTTTTATAATCGCTAATAAAACATGAGCATATTTATCCACACTATAATTTACATAATAAAATATCCTCTAGGCTCATGCAAAATTGGAATTTCACTTACTTTGGGCTATGTACATTAAAAATGAAAAATATTTAAACTAGCTATTGGATGTGCCTCTTCACCAAACATCCACAAAAGTTTACAGTCCTCATCTAAATAATTTAATTAATTGACTTAATAATATAGACATACTTATTTCCAAATTTATGAATCTTTCCAACTACATATGTAGCTAACCATGTGTGGATGTGCTTCGATTACTCACATAAATATACTTCATAGAGATTACTTAGAATACTTTACTCTATTCACTTCTTAGGATTCAAATCCTTGATTCAAATATAATTCTTAAAAAACTATAAATATTTTTCTTCAAACCAAACTTCCACATGCCTCAAAGATATACATCCCACCATTTACATTGTTGATCTCCATGATCTCTTATTAGAAGGTCCTGACAATGGAACCAAATTATTATGCTTAATTCCCTTACCTAACTAAGCTATGTGTATGGGCGATGAACGAAAGGGAGAAGGAAGGCATGAAAGTGGAGGCTTCTGGTTTGGATTACTAGGTGGCACTTGGCTTACAACATGTAACTCAAGGTGTGAGGACTACTGGTAGCACTCCCTTCTCACAGGCTTCAAACTCTTATGGTGTAGACGTGCCTAATGGTATGTGAATTCCTAAGGTCAATGACTGCCTTGAATGATGCAAGGAGAGGCCCAAGCTTGTTATTCCACTAGAAATGATTGCTGAAGACATAGAGTACTATTCAAAACACTCTTTATATTGCAAGTTTCTGGGGCTTAGGACTTCACTTTAGTTCTTGGAATCATGGGCTTAGAGGACATGGGCACCAGAAGGTGAAATGGACATTACGCTGCTAGCGAATAGCTATTTTATGGTCACTTTTACCTGTCTGATTGACTGTAATAGAGTCTTTACTAGAGGCCCTTATTTCCATAACTAGGTGGGGCTATTTATCAAGCCATGGCATGCAAGTTTTATATCATCAGAGGAGTTGCCAAATCATGTCCCAATGTGGGTGCATCTGCCTTAATTTTTGATGGAATGTTGTCGAGAAGATACTCTACAGATGCTTGCATCTCTACTGGGAAGGCCAATCGGCTCTTCAATGTCAATCCTTGGGAAAAAGGTAATGACTTATGGCCACATCTGTGTTGAAATTGACCTTAGCAAGCTATTGCTTGATGCTGTGGAAATGAGTGCGGGACCCTTTACTTGGGTGCAATAGTTGGACTATGAAACCCTTCCTTTCCATTGCCATCTTTGCCATGCTTATGGTCATTTTTAGTGATGGTCTCTCAAATCAAAAGCCTTTGAACCTCAGCCTACTCAACCTCCTCACAATCCCCCTGGAGCCAACAAAGGGAAGGGCCTTATTCCAGGTGAGGCACCTGAAGTTGATGGTTTTGTCCCGATCAAAGGACGTTATAGAAATAGGGGCCAAAAATGGTCCTTGAAGGAAAGACAAGCAAATGACTCATTTAATAGGTTTGAAATATTGGTTGATCTTAATCAGTAGGAGGTGAACCAAGGGTTGATGATTTTGGATCAGGTGGCTGAGGGCCCAGCCCAGGTGACCAATGTTTCAAGTGCTTTAATTAAACCACAAGATGTTGGGGATTGGCAAATGGATATGGACTAGCAGATGATGGTTTTAGAAGTGTTGGCTTCCTCATTTGAACCCTCTAAATAAGATGGAAATCTGCCTCTCATTGGGAAATCTAGGGACTTAGGGCCAACAAGGAGTAGTAAATCTTCTCCTCATTTGGGACTTATGCAAAGGGATCTCAAGAAGGGAGGGGGGAGAAATCTATCAAGCTTGGTAGAAAAAAGGACCTGGAAAAGATTAAACTCATGGGAGAGACTTTGGTGGAGTCAGGGTCAATAAAGACTCTGGATGCTCACTTTTTAAATCCCCTAAAATGATTGTACTATCATGGAATGTAAGGGGCTTGAACAACAGCCCTAGACAAAATGATGTTCATAATTTGATTAGAAATCAAAGACTTGATGTTCTTTTTCTGTAGGAGACCAAGCTTACAGTTGAAGCAATGTTCAGTCTGGCACCTAAGTTGTGGAGGCAAGGGGATTGTCAATGCATTGGGGCCCTTGAATCTTTAGGGGGGCTAGCTTGTTTTTGGAACCCATGAAAGATTAGTCCCCTAGGGTGGCTGTCTTCTAAGTTCACCATGACTATGATTGCTTCTAGTTTTGAGATGGGGGAAGTCATACTCCTCTTCAATATCTATGCCCCTATCGATTGGCAGGGTAAACACTCCCTATGGGGCCATATCAGTTTTGTCCATAGCTTGGCTCCCTTCCAACCATGGATTCTGGCTGGAGATTTTAATGCTATTTTAGAATTGGCTAAAAACCATGGTGGTACGACAAGGCTAGACCCCTCTGCTTTGCTTATGCGTAATTATATTGATGCTTTGAATTTAGTTGACATTAGGCCTAGTAATGGTCAGTTTACATGGAACAATCATAGGACTAGGAAGAACTACATTGTTGAGAGATTGGATCATTTTCAAGTTTTTGGTTATTGGGTTAGTGGTATGTGGTCTACGGGGTCTAAAATTTTAGACTGGAGAGGATCTGATCACTGGCCTATTAAGCTTAATATTGTTTCAACTTATCAGCCTCACTCTCCCTCCTTTAGATTCTAACTCATGTGGTTGCAGGATCAATCACTATTTGAGTGTGTGGCCAATTGGTGGAGGTGGGGTAGGCCTGCCCATGGTATGGCAATGTATATCTTTGCTAAATCATTGCAATACGTGAAGTATAAGCTCAAATAGTGAAATCATCAATGCTTTGGGAATATTTTTTCACACTAAGGCTACTGCTCAGGGTAAGCTAGATGGTATCATGAGACTAATAAGGGAGGAAGGATTGACTGAAGAATTGCTTCAAGATGAAGCATAGGCTGTGAAAGCTCTAGAGGAATGTGAGCTTTGGGAAGAAATGTTCTCAAAGTAAAAGGCCCAGATAGAATGGCTCTAGGAAGGGGACAAAAATACCTCTTTTTTCTTTAATTCATCCAAAGCTAGGAGGCATGACAACTCTATTTCGGTCCTAGTCAATGAAAGAGGTGAGCGGCTTAACTCCTTCCCTGCAATGTCAGATGAGGTGGTGCAGTACTTTTCCTCTCTTTTTAGGGAAGATGTGAATGGGGAATCATCAAAAAAAGCTCAGGTTCTCTCTTGTATGCCACCTCTAGTGACGCGTGAAATGAATGAGATTTTAATGAAGGACATCACTCTTGGGGAGCATGAGGAGACTATTGCCCAGGTGAAAAAAGGGAAAGCAGTTGGGCTTGACGGCTTCTCGGCTGAGTTCTACCAAGGATTTTGGGACATTATCAAACTAGACCTTTTAGTAGTTGTCCAAGAATCTCAATGGAATAAGCAAATGCTTAAGGCTTCAAATACGACCTATTTCACCCTCATACCCAAATGCGAAGGAACTGATAGGCTAAGTCAATTCCATCCCATCTCTCTTTGCAATGTTGTTTATAAAATTATATCCAAGATTATTGTTGATAGGTTAAAAAGAGGGCTAAGAGCTATGAATTCTGAGGAGTAGAGTGGTTTTGTGGAGGGTAAGCAAATTTTGGATGGTATTGTTATAGCTACTGAGTCCATTCACTCCATGGCCAGTTCCAAAGATAAGGCAATGTTTATTAAGTTGGATATGGCTAAGGCCTTCGACAGGGTCAGGTGGTCATTCTCGTAGAAGATTCTTAGTACTTTTGGTTTTGGGAATGAATGGACTCAATGGGTCATGAGTTGCATTACCTCAGTTTCCTTCTCGATGCTTATTAATGGGGAGCACACGAAGTTATTTGGTGCCTCTAGGGGGTTGCGACAGGGAGATCCTTTGTCTCCGTATCTCTTTCTTCTCCTTACTAAAGGTTTGAGGAGGATGATCAGAAGGAACTGAGAGGATGGGATTATTCAAGGTTGGTGATGGGGTGGTGAACTGCCAGCACAGTCTTACCTATAGTACGTAGATGACACTGCTCTGATGGGCATGGCCACAATGAGAGAAGTAGCTAATTTACATAGGGTGTTGGATGTTTACTTAACTACTCTAAGACAAATGATCAATGAAGACAAGTCATCCATCTTCTTCTTCAATACTCCAAGCCCCATCCAATAGTGGATTGCTTAGACTCTACATTTTTAGATTGGGATTCTCCCCTTGATTTACCTAGGTATTCCTATCTCAGTCAGCCATCTACCTAGTGAGTCCTGGCAGAATATTTTGGATAAATTTTAGGTAAAAGTGAATCATTAGACTCATAAGTGGCTATCTTTTTCTGGTTGTGTTCAACTAATTCAATTAGTTCTGTAGACTCTGCCCATTTATAGATGTATACTCTAGGTTGCCCTGTTGGGAATTATTAAGGAGTTTGATTTGGTTGCTAGGCAATTTTTATGGGCTGGTAGTCTGACATCCTCCAAATGGAGTATAGTTCATTGGGAGGTTTTTTTTAGCCCCAAACAATATGGGGGTCTTGATTTAAGGCAATCAGACTTGAATGGTGTTGCTCTGGCAGTGAAGCTTTATTGGCGTTGGTGCACTGAACAAGACAAGGCTTGGGCTAGAATTCTCTCCCAGAAGTACTTCTCAGGGACCAATCAGGGTGATATTCCTCACTATCCCCTCATGGGGAAAGGCTCGGTGATATGGGGTACTCTAAAAAAAGGGGTTGCTCTTATTAAGGAAGGCTTATTTTGGATTTGTAAGTGGGGGTCCAAGGCTCTTTTCTAAATTGACTCATGGGATGGTTATCCTCCCATTATCTCTTAGTTCCCTAATTTGTTGAACCTTTGCCAGAGATTTCTTGAGGCTAGTTGATCTCAGGTGAGCGACTTTAAATCATATATTTCATGCAGACAAATGGAGGTGGCACGATGGAAGGCTCCAGAGGCTTGGCCAGTTGTTGGGATGCATGAGGAGCATGTTGAGTTGTTGAGTCTTCTCTCTAGATGTCATTATAGCTCCCTCCAGGAGGATGATGAGATTGCTTAGTCTCCCAATCCTAAGGGAGTGTACACAGTCACCTCAGGGTATCATGCCTTACTATCTTAGAGATTGGGTAGGGGGAAGTTCAATGGTGGAGGTAGGTCTGGAACAAATTCTCATGGCCAAAATGCAATTGCTTTATTTGGATGTTGGCATGGAATAGGTGTCTGACCTGGGACAATCTCTTGAAGAGAGGCTTCTAAGGTCTTTTAGTTTGTGTTATGTGTGGGGTGACTGAGGAAGAGTACGCTCACCTATTTTTTCACTGTCCCTTTGCTTTACAAATTTGGTATTTCTGGTGGGATGTCTGGCAGAGTCCCTATTTTCATGCTTTCTCATTGATCAATTTTTGGAATGGCGTGGGTAAACCCCCCTCTATGATGCCTTTATTACAGGAAGTATGGTTAGGGGGGGCCATCTTCTTGTTGTGGCAACTTTGGCTTGAGAGGAATTGGCAGATTTTTTGGGGTGAGAGGAACATGGCGCAACAAGTTTGGCAAAAAATTATGGGGATGATTCAGGAGATGGTGTAGGCTAAGAGTGAGGTGTGCCTTCCTTTAATTAAGTAGGATGCTGAGGTGGTGGTGAGACTAGGATTCTAGGGGATTTTAGGGAATTTGACTTGTGTCAAGAGAGGTCGGCAGGCCAAGGAGAAAATTTACAGGGTTGGTCAGTGGCAGCATCTTCCCAATGGGATTCTCAAGATCAATACAGATGGTTCCTCCAGGGGCAACCCCGAGCCTACAGGTATTAGAGGGATAGGTAGGGACTTTGAAGGTATGGTGATTTTATTCTTTGTGGTCCTTGAGGGGGCATAAACCATCAACATGATGGAAGGACATGCTATTCTCTATGCTCTTGAGAAGGCTCATGCTATGGGTTGGTGTAGGATTATTTGTGAATCAGATTCCCAAGTTTTGATCAATCTAATCATTAAGTGAAAAGTGTTGGATGTCAATTGGAAATTGTCTTTGATTGTGTAGCAAATTTTGTGGGTTAGCTCACTCATGGATATGGTTATGTTTGCTCATATTCTGCATGAATGGAATAGGGCAGCGGATTGTTTGGCAAAATGGGCATCTGAGCATTTATATGGAGGAAGTATTGAGGAATGGGAGACACTCTCGTCGGTGCTCTACTTTGATTTGGAAAGAATTCTGGAGGAAGATAGGGAGGATTATGATAATGGTTAACTTGGATCGTGCTTAGTTCTTTTGCTTTTGTTGTTTTCCTTGAGGGGTTTTTTCCCCTATTTTTCTTGTAATGCTCTTCTTTATTTTTCAATAAAATTTTTACCCTTTTTATTTGAACAAAAACTAAGCTATGTGAATGATATGGTAAGCACAAAAAATATATGGTCACTCAACCCTTACTACATTAATTTATTGCTTAGACTTGAATACCTAGACACTTAATTGAGGCACAACAAGAAACATTGAGACATCTATTGTGAAAATCAAGCATTAAGACACACATATGCATCATATTACATTTCTAATCAAAGGTAAAACACATTATTCATCTAAAAAATATTAATAAAAAAATATTCCACACATACAAATAATTTATACTTTCATCAATCATTTCACATCAATGTACACCCAATATAAAATAATCACCCACCAACATATAATCATCAAAATTAAATGTCAATTTTAGCATTATCCTATCTACTAGTGCATAATCAAACCATACCTCAATGCTTCTCCACAATGCATTATCAAATTATCAACACAAAGAATCTAATTTACAATAACTAAATGTTATACTCAACAAGATGTCTCAAATGCAATCCCAAGTTTTGTATTTATACCTTTCCTAGACCCCTTAGACACAAGTAAATTGTCAATGGCTTATTAATTTTATCTATTTGTCATATAACCTATGTATGCATCTTATAAATATTCCCTTCTAGATCCTTTCCACCTATTAGTGTAGTGGTAGGTTACCATATTCTCTTTTAGATCCTTTCCACCTATTGGTGTAGTGGCATATTCCCTTGCCCTCCTAGAATATGTTTGTCTCACCTAGATTGATCCCTTTTCATCTACATCCTCCATGTTAATGTGTGTGCCACTTGTCAACATCTCATTCATTGTTCTCCTTCTCCAATTATGATTCATTCATCTGATTTATGTTTTTGGTAACCTACACACCAAGCATCATGTCTCATGAACTAGATGCTTCTTCATGCATGCATGAGCTATGAAGATTGTACTCTTGAAATTATTCAAGGCTGGTTGGAATGTCTCACTCTTGTATCAATCCTTAGGTAAGCTTGTTCAATTTTCATAAGTACAATTATAGGGTCAATAACCTTAGAAATTTTAAAACAAGTTAAAGTATTATGGTGAACCCAATATTTATTTTGAGCATGGTAAAACCTAGGTTATTCTCTTTTAAGGTTTCATCTCTTCTTATTAGGGTTTAAATTTTTTGTTCCTATTAGAGTTTTAGATCTAATATATAGTTTCCCCTTCATAGCTCTAGTGGATCCTAATAGTGTATATTTTTTGATTCAATCTATTATTATGATTATTACATGTTTCTTTCCTCAAATATGTAATATGTTTCAAAATCATGCAATGAAATGGGTTAAATTTACTAGCACAAAAACTAAGGATGATAATCATAATGAAGAATTATTCTCTCTCCTTATTAACACACATTTTTTGAATATATGATTTAAGAGACTTTCAATTAGTAATCAACATTAATTGGTATGTATGACTCCTTTCATTCCTCCTCCCCCTAGACATCAACAAAGTGATAACCACTATCTCACCCCCATTATTCATCCTAAGGTTCTATTAGATTATGTAGTCTATGCTGTCATAACTAGAATATATGGGGTGCCTCATTCTTTGTGACAAAATGGATATAGTCTAAATGTCCCTTCTAATACCCTCTACTTCCCAGGGCACCAACCAATGAAAATAGAGAGTATGATATTATCAATCAACTTAATAATACTCATGCTAAGATATACATACACACACACACACACATACATATATACATACATACATATACATACATATATACATACATACATATATATATATATACATACATACATATACATACATAAATACATACACATACATATATACATATAAGAGTTTAATAAGAGGTACACTATCTACAAGGTTATTCTATATAAAAAGTTATGGGATACAACCTGAAGAAATGATGTGGAACCTTATTATTTTACATTAATTGTCAATACATTGAAGAGCAGTAAGTCAGGATTTATTTTGAGAAAAAATATTTTCCTTTTTTATATAATATAGATCAACATCTCCCATTTTTTATTTAAGTTTAAATATTAAATAAGGGGGTTAAGCATGTTTTTGTAGATAATGGATTGGGATTGAATATTTGTAATATCACATTTCTACAAACATTGGGTATCAATATAGATTATATTTATAAATCAAAAAATAATATCAAAGTCTTTGATAATATTCCTCACCAAGTGCTATGATCAATTACTTTGAATGTGATAGTGTGTCCTATAATGTTAAATGAAATGTTTCAAATGATGCCAAATAGTTTTCATTATGACCTAGTCTTAGGTAGATCGTGAATTCATGTAATGAAATATATGACATGTATGTTGCATTTCTGCTTATAATTTGTTCACGAAGTATGTTTGCTTACATGTCCAACATAAAATCAACCTTTAAAATATTTTAAAGTAGAGAAACCTAGTGATGGATGTATTATGCAATCTAATGTTGTTCATTCCTCCATAATGCCTCCATCATGGGTCATAATGGTATAACGAATACATACCTATGAAGTTGGAGAGTCAATAAAATATAATGAAAAGAGCCAACTCAAATTTTATCACTTAATGTAAATATAGTAAAAGAGCCACAATAAATATTAGAAGCATAAGAGGTAAAGGTTCTCAATATTCCTTTCTTGGTCAATTTATAAGATCTAGATTGGATATTTATGGAAGAATAAAATAGTGATGAGGATGATAATGAAATTCCAATGAACATTAATGATTATTTGTCTTGTATATAATTTACACCTATTATTATAGGATAGTATTGAGGTGATTCAAACATGGTGAATACTGATAAATTAAAAGGTATCCTTCTTGTGCAACCAAACTTAGATAAAGGAAAGACACCCTCTCTAATAAATCATGAGGATATAAATGAAAATTATGGATGCAAAATTTATTCATGATATGAATATTTCATGCTAAGCACTCCATTGAATAATCATTTTTTGAAATCTAGTATGAATTGAGTATAAGACAAATTAAACATTGCATGATGTATCAATAACGAATCTCCAATATCTATGAATAATTCAATCCATAGTGTAGAATTTATGGATACAAAACCTTCTATCAAATAAAAAGTAACAAGTGTACAAGTAAATGGATAGAAGGTTTGATATCAAAATCAAAATTAGGACCTATGCATGACATGTTTTACTTGTCACATGAATGCTTGATGTTTTATATAATATACATGGTAGGTTACATATCCATTATATACACATGATTTTCATGGTATGTGTATACAAAATAAAATGTAACTGATCTATAAATCAATCCTAGTTCAGAGAAGATAAATCTTATTTACACTTTTGATTGTCAATACATTATATATTCTAGGTCATGACCAAGATGGATCTGCTAGACCTAGCTAATGGATCTCTTACCACAATAAATTCACTAGGGAGGGTTCTAAAGCCTCTAGTCAAGCAAAAATATGTAATCACCCTAACTAGGTCCTATGTTTTCATATTCACTAAACTAATAAGAAGTAAATTAAAATTCTAATCTAGTGCTCACCAAAACTTGTGGCATAAAATGGGGTTAGTAAACAACATTAAAAGTAAGTATACATAAGATAATCCTATTTAAGCTATGTATATGTAAAAACCTAATGTATGGAGAGAGAAATATAGTCAAAATTCATTACTTATGCTACCTCTATATACTAAAGAGAGAAGCAAAGTTAGAGATACTTACCTTGATGAGGAACCCGTCGAGACTCAATCTCTCCCTTGGCCAAAGGTGTTTCACAAGAGGTTGTGGTTTATAAGGATCACTAAGAAAGGCCAAAAAATCCAAGAATTTTTCATAATACTAAATTATTCTCCGAGTATAAACCCTAAGCTAAGAATCCTATAGTAGAATGGTAGAAGAGTAGATTGTAAAGAAGCGTAAAATAATAATTAACTCTTGTTATCTCTCTAAGAATGGCGAAATGAATGTGCTTATATAGCTAAATCTAACCCTAGTCCTTTCAAAAAGTTTAACTAATAGAGTCGACCCAATCAACATTGTATTATTATTGATACAAAATTAGGTATTGGTTTAGGTTTGCCCAACCTAGACCCTAAATATGTTTTATCAATTAGATTACAAGGTTGATAGGGATGACAGTGTAACGTAAATTGTCAAAAATGATTTTAGGCTAGGGAAGGACTAATAAAGCTGTAAAATGATTAAAGGAGGGTGAAAAATAGGAGGAAAAGCTTAGGGGAATGTTTTTAGGATATGTTGGGATTGATAGCAAGTGGTAGTATAAGAATAAAAATCTTGCGAAGTACCAATGGTTTGCCCATCCCTTTACCAATGCACCCCTTAAGTCATGCACTTAGAGATATTAAGAATTGACAGGTTTCTATAAGATAGAAAGCATTGTCAATTGATAAATTTTTAAAATGTTATGTGTATACATATGCCCCACTTGAAGATCATCATGTGTCACTCAGGTGCAACAATGGATGGTGTTTCAAGAAAAAATATGGAATCACATAATGCTAAGGCTAAAAAAAAGTTGTGGTAATTTAAAGCAAAAATAACTAAAATTAAATGAATGAAAGAGAAATAATTGAAAACTTAAATGTGTGTATACCTTGAATTACCTTTATTTCTAGATGGTTTTCTAATGTGTTTGTATTTTCGATCATGGATGGCGTAAAGACTGCTTTTGACAAACCTAAGGATACAAAACCAAAGAACAAAAATAAATTAACACAAAAAAGCCAAGATAATTGATGCTATGTGGATGGGATGTACTTGGAAATTTGGAAAGATGAGGTTATAAGTGCTATCTTATACCAAATGACCAAGTCAAAATTTAGAGTAAATCAGGTAACCAAAAAGCCAAGGCTACTAAAGACCCAAAACTCAAACAAGTAAATCTTAAGTAAGAAATGAAAACTCACCAAGTCAAACTAAGGATACATGTCAAAAATGGTAATAAAACGTCAATGTAAAAGTAATAAAAATCCTTACTTAAGCAAATATGGGAAAGAAAAAATGGTAAAACAACATTGATGAGTGAGCAATAATAATTCTTACTCAATCATCAATAAAAAAAGTACGTAAAAGAGAAAACACCATTGGTGAGTGATAAATAACAAGGCAATCGCACGTAACAATGGAAAAAGTACATAAAAATAGAAATAGACTCAAGTCTCTACAAAAAGGGGATTATAACAATGAATAATGGTAAAATAAATTAAATCATGTCTAGAAATAATCTAAAGTTGCTCAATCATATTGTTTTGTTCTAAAGATAGATAAAAATGAAACAAAGTAGTGCTAACATGTTTTTAAGATAAGAAGACATATGTAAAAAGGGAAAACAAATTTAGAATTCTACTTGCCTATTAAGGGGGAAATGAAATGGGTGGAGGGGTGAATGAAGGAGAAACCAAGGTAGAGGAACTCTTTATCAAAGTTAAGACAATCAAATTAGGTTTGTCAAAACATTAGGACTTTTGACATTAAGGACTCTGAAGAAATTCTCCTAGCCACACAAATCATTAGATTAAAAAAATGAAGAATATAGATCATCCCATGAAGGATATATGCATGAAAATAAAAATGGACCTAACTTTTCATAACGTGTTCCCTATTCTTTAGGACTCCTTATAGAGCCATCACTCTACTGTGAAGATTGGGTACTTGCATGAGAAAGTAAGTATCACCATAGATTTGTTGAATCCTCTTATTCTAATCTACTGGCCTACCACACCCCAATGGACTTCAACTCTATTCTGAGGCCAATTGTGGAGTTTGAACTTTGATAAGAAATTGAAAATGTGCTTTGAATCATGTCTTTTAGTGTGATTTTAACTTTTGAAATTTGTATTTTTGCTTTTTGTATTTCATTTCCTTTTGTTTCAAATGATTTAGATTTTAAATTTCTTGATGGTTTTTTCTATTCCTCTTCCATACGGATTCAAAAGACCAAACATGGGTGCTAAAGATGACTTTCATTTGAATAATATGGACTTGGTTTCTAAGAAATAAAACTTAGAGAGTATGGTGTCTAAGAGTCTCATTAATGCAGGAGAAATAAAAGTGCTATTTTGACTTCGATCTTGGTTTATTCAATGTGGAGTGAAAGGAAAGGAAATCAAGAGGAATAAAACATGAAACAATTTGAATTACTTAAAATCATAAAAAAAAGTGACAAAGAGTGAAAAATAATACAATGATATTAAAGTGTTATTCCTTATCATTGAAAGGAGTGAACTGTTGGAAAAAATGTTGATCATAATTTGTTGTGCAAATTTTATCTACAAAAGAAAAACAAGCTAAAGTTGAGAACAAGGGATCATAAACTTATAACCATTACAAACATTCTCGCAAAGGAACACTAATTAAAAGATGGTGATTTTATGCAAAAGGGTAGGTCCTATCCATGGTCTTACATTGAAAACCATAAAAGAGAAACCCATGAGGGTGCATAAAGCATGTGAAAAATAAATGAAAAATATAATATTTTTGAGGAAGGCTAGGTCCTATCCATGGTCTTAAATTAAAACTCACAAAATAGAAACCCAAAGGGTGTCAAAAATTATTGGAAAGAAACAAAAATTTGAGAAAAAAATGAAATAATGAGGAAGATTGGGTCCTATCTATGAGTTTATAATGTAACTCATGAGAAAAGGGAAACCAAAGGACTAAGGTTTGTAAAAAGAAATAATTGCTGTAGAGTTGAGACCTGTGTAAGTATCCTACAAAAAGTGTTAGAAGGATAACATATCCAAAGTATGATAAGAAGGGAAGGATTTAGGAAAAGTACTTCTTTAAAAATTATGCATTAGTGGGCTCTTTAAAAATATGGCCTTCATTAGTTTGAAGGTGATAGGTGCTTGGACTAAGGATGTCTTTGAATAAATAAGGTCCACCATTTTTGGGAATATTTATCTTCTTTGTCATGAATGTAATCTAGTTTAAGGACAAGATCACCAAAATTAAATGTGTAAACATTAACTCTTTTATTATGTTGTTTGGTAATGCAAACCTTGTACTAGAGATTATGTTGCAGGGAAGAAAAACACTATTCATCAAGAAGATCAAGAGCATGAAGGTAAGCTTCACATAAATATTCATTAGGTATGATACCATGAAGATATATATAGATAGAGGGAAGCTCAACTTCTAATGGGAGAATTGATTCAGAACCATAAACTAGTGAAAACAACATTGCCCTAGTGGTAGTGCGTATGCTAGTGCAATAGGCCCAAAGAGCAAGATATAGATAAAGGTGCCAATCCATGTGGGTTTCATGAATTATATTTTGGTTAATTTTATTAATAAATTTGTTAGTGGAATCATTTAATGTACCCAAATGGGATGATTTAACTAAAAAGGGGTTTCCCCTAAAATCCACAATTTTCTAAATTCTAAAATTAAAAAAATTAGCAAACCTTGGCTACTGTAATTGCACCTCCAAATTGAAAATTAACTCTATTTCACCTTAAAAAATAAAAAATAAATACCTTGTGAATTTGGCACTAATGGATCTTACCAAAATGAAAAAAGAGCTTGAAATGAATGTTTCAATCCTCCAAACCCTAATGCCACACTAGCTGGATTGATGTCCTTCTTTCCCACTCTAATCCCTACTCAAGCTTTCATGAATTATAGATAAAATAATGCAAAAATCACAACAGTGATATCATCCATGAATCATCAATGGTTAGGGTTAAAAAGTGATCAAATCCTAGTCTAATCCAATCATCAATATTTAGAAAATTACTACAATAATTAAATCAAAATTTGTGCCTTGAATTCACCCACAAAAATGCTTGCAAATCTGCTCTCAACAAATATTTTTTCTTATGAACAGATAAAACTTCAAAAATTCATAACTCCTTCAATATTTGGAATTATGATGCAAATAAGATCTCAAATTAATCACAAAATTAATGACTATCAAATGAAAATAATTTAAAATTTTTTCTTCCATGGGAAGGTCACCAAAACTTGTTCTAAAATTCTAAAAACCCTAGTTTTTAGAATTACCTCTTCAAACATCAAACCCTCAATCCCAATCAAGTCACCACACTTGGAAAATTAATATAAATAATAGTTAGAATTATTATGCTCTAATTGTACATCAAATTATCCACCAAACCATCTTAATAAACACACAAAGCAAATCACCCCACTTTAGGGCAATTAACAAATCCACCTTAGCAATAGGTGGCATCAAAAGACACATTTTTTAGAATATTTAGCTCCAAATATATGAACACTTTTTGGACATACATCCCAATATCTTCTTCAAGCATGAAGAAACAATATCAATTTTCAACATGTCTTTAATTATGATCTTCGCCTTTTTTTTTTTACCTTCCAAATTGGGGTGAAGCACCTTGGGGAGGTAAAATACCTCATAACCCTTTCTTGCCAACTTTTAGGATATCTTTTCCTTTTCTTTGCTTTAGCTCCCAAGCCGACATTCCTTTTAATTTCATTTTAGGCTTTTTTGAATTAATTAAATAACTTGCCTCAATAAATTAGTAATTAAAATTACTTTTTGGCAAATTAAATAATTATTTTATATTAGGTTGTGACTTAAATAATTAATTAAATTTATCTAATAATTGAAGTGATAAAAATCACTTTTCAAGAAATTTATTAATTATAAAACCCCTTAGAATAATCATTAAAATTACCTTAATTTTTTAAATGATTAAAACCACTTTTTTGGTAATTTGAATAATTATCCAAGATAGTTCTATTTTAATAATCAATTAAATTGCCTTATATTTTTGAATGATTAAAATCACTATTCAAACAATTTTATTAATTATTAAAATTATATGAAAAGGGGACATTATAGTCCTCCCTTTCCAAATTTTCTTGCCCTCAAGTAAATACAAGTTCATATGCCCAATTATCATGTTCAAGTGGTAAAACCTATTATAGTGCTCAAAAAGCCTTGCTCCTATACCTATGATGTGGAATAACTTTTGCTAAGAAACATAATGTGACATTCCCCAAATGGATAATGAATGCCATTCCACCTGGCCGACATGTCCCACAATGTAACCAAAATATGTCCTTTCTTCCCAAGAAGTGGTATCCCTTAACAAAGCCATGAAATTTTCGTATCTATACTTTGGGGCATGTCCCCAATCATCAATAGGATCCTCATGGCCTTCCCAAGGCTCAAAAGAATCCCCATCTTCCAACCCTCTCAATACTGAGTGGAAGGTAAGCAAACTCCTTCTCCTTATACCTCCTAAATGGGTGAGATATGACCCAAAGTAGTTATAAAAATCAAAAGTGAACCAAACCACCTTGCTGCCCTGTATGCAAAATTTTCTCATTTGGTGGTCCATGTCCCACAAAATATGCAAATAGAAATCATAATTGTACCTTACAAATGGGGAAGCCCCCAAGCCATATCTTTCACCATATAAGGACATCCAAGTGTGAAGCACACTCTCAACAAGAGGCTACCCTTTATTACTCACCTTAGACATGCATAAGATCCTCTCTACACTCATCAATAGCTCTTAACAATATACACAAGGAGGATGTACCCTATCTATGTGAAATCTTCTTATGTCACCTTCCCAAAGTGCCAACAAAATTATGTTTCCTGATTCTTGTATAAGTTAGATTGTATTAATCAAATCAACATTTCCTTTATGATGACATGGCTATTTATGTAAATAGATCACTTATTTTTCATGTACAAAAACATGAAAATATATGTCCTCATACTTTTCTTGTTCCCATGGATGATATATGTCATAAAATTTTAAATTTCCCTCTTCCATACATGGTTGCATTTGTTCCTTGAAGTCTGATCTTTTTGAGCAATAAATTTCAAATCTTATACACACCTTTCTCCTACCTATCAAGTGCTGGAAAATTCTCAAAAAACTCATGTGTTGCCTTCCAAAAAGTTGCTATGTTTGCATACAAATTTTTTATTTTTGAGACATATTAGAATCATCATGTGCATACTCACCTTTCACCCTTACCCTTGGCTACCATGTGCATGATAAATTACCTTTAGTGTAGATTAGAGACCATGAATATAACAAAATTATTTAAAAATGTTCCATAAAGAAAGGATACCACTTTTTCTTAAAATAATACCTTGGAAATAGCTGCTCATAGCTTGGGCCTTTTCCAAAGCCAAGAGACATGTCAAACCTTTACCCATACTTTCAAAGTTATTCATAAACCTTGGTGTAGGAAGTTGCCCATATAAAATTAGGTATTGAAATTTCAATTCAAGTGTTCTATATTCCTCTTCTATCCATGTAACATAAAAATAAGATTCATGCATACTTACCAATTTCATGATAGGTTATTTTCCTTTTGGACTCATTAGCTACTTATGATTGGAAATTACAGGGCCTTCATCACTCTATCTAGCTTCCTTCTTTGGTTCAATCTCTTTATTTTTACCTTTTGTGACTTTACTATCATGTACACAATTAATAGTAAAAATAAATAGACATATTCAACCAATAAAAGATCTTTACCTTATGTTTGTTTTAGTTCATACTTATTGATTTCTTATTCTTTTTTATCATCCAACTGCAAACCTATTGGCTACCCATCAAATTCTAATTTTTTAAATTTCAATGACCCCTTCATAGGAGTCCTCATAAAGGGCTATCCCTTCATTGTTTTCCTCCAACTCTCCATTTATTTCGGTCCTCCCTTGATCTACATGTTCCACTATCACATAAGGCCTCAATTTTCCCTCTCAATTAATTTCAACATTTTCAAATAACATATGTGCAATTGGATTTTTTTTTTAAATTTTCTAGCCTCAAACCTGTCAACAAGATAGATAATAACAACTTGGAAATATTATCATTATCATTGAGTGTCAAGGTCAAGATTCTTTGCATAGAAAACACAACATTTTTGGTAGGATTACTACAATAAATTTCAAGGAAATGTTAAAACATTTCAACAACAAGCTCATCACATTCTGAATCTAACATTAAAACACATGACTTGGTTGAAGCCATAGTTTCAAGGATGTTGACCCTTCTAGCCAATGAGCATCCTTTGTCCTCTTTGAGACCTTGAAATATCTCCATAATCAACAAAAATATTTCCCTCATGATTTTATCACTATAGGAAACTTTGAGAATCATAAGTCTTAAAACCTCATTAATACAACTAGTAACCAAGAGCCTTACCTCCTCATCTATATCTCTCAATAATTAATGTTGAAACAAGTAAGTCCTTGAGGGTTGTACCACCCACTTTATGGACTCATAATGTTATTTATTTACCTTAGATAACCTATATTCTACTTCTTCCAAGGTGCTAATTATATCCTCCAATGGTTGGCATAGGTTCCCTAGCCTTTTACCTACATTGTAGAGGCTTTCTTTCTCCATTTGTTTTATGGCTTCTTCCTCTTCCCTGATAACACAAAATCATTTTACCTTCTTGTATCCAAATTAATGCAAAAATTCACAAGTGGATAAGATTAGCTTTATGATACCATTATAATGTCTCCAAATGGGATGATTGAAATCCATAACTTTTTGAATTTTGAAATTAAAAAAATCAACAAACCCTAGCTATTGTAATTGCACCTCCAAATTGAAAAATTAACTCCAATTCACTTTGAAATAAATATCAAATAAATACCTTGTGAATTTGACCACTAATGGATCTTACCATAATGAATAAAGACCCTAAAATAAATGTTTCAATCCTCCAAATGCTAACTCCACACTAGCTAAATTGATGTCCTTCTTTCCCACTCTAATACCTGCTCAAGCTTTCACAAATTATAAACAAAATCATGAAAAAATCATAGTAGTCATATCATCCATGAATCATCAATGGTTAGGGTTCCAAAGTGATCAAACCCTAGTCCAATCCATTGTCAATATTAAAAAAATTACTATAATAATTAAATAAAAAATTATGCCTTGAATTCACCCACAAAAACTCTTGCCAATCTGCCTTTAACAAATACTTTTTCCTATGAACCACTGAAACTTCAAAAATCCATAACTCTCTCAATATTTGGAATTATGATGCAAATAAGAGCTCAGACTAATAAAAAAATTAATGACTATTAAATAAAAATAATTTTAGATTTTTCCTTCCATGGGAAGGTCACCAAAACTTGTTCTAAAATTATGAAAACCTTAGTTTTCAAAATTTACCTCTTCAAACATCAAACCCTCAATCCCAATCAAGTTGCCACACTTGGAAAATTTATATAACTAATATTTAGAATTATTATGCTCCATTTGAACATCAAATATCCACCAAACCCTCTCAATAAGCACACAAAGCAAATCACCCCACTCTAGGGCAAGTAACAAATCCACCTTAGCAATAGGTGGTGTCAAAAGACACCTTTTGTAAAATAATCAGCGCCAAATCTATGAACACTTATTGGGCATACATCCCAATATCTTCTTCAGGCATGAAGAAACAATATCAATTTTTAACATGTCTTCAATTATGATCTTCACCTTGTATTTGTACCTTCCAAAGGGGGACGAACCACCTCAGGGAGGTAAAATACCTCATAACCCTCTCTTGCCAACTTTTAGGATATATTTTCCTTTTCTTTGATTTAGCTCCCAAGCCGACATTCCTTATAATTTCACTTTAGGCCTTTTTAAATTAATTAAAATACTTGCCTCAATAAATTAGCAATTAAATTTATTTTTTGGTAAATTAAATAATTATTTTATATTAGGTCCTTGCTTCAATAATTAATTAAATTGCTCTAATAATTGAAGTGATAAAAATCAATTTTCAAGCAATTTATTAATTATAAAACCCCTTAGAATAATCATTAGGTTAAAACCACTTTTTCGGTAATTCAAATAATTATCCAAAATAGTTCTAGTTTAATAATTAATTAAATTGCCTTATATTTTTGAATGATTAAAATCACTATTCGAGCAATTTTATTAATTATTAAAATTATATGAAAATGGAACATTACACCTCAGCTTAGCCATTGCATTAGGGATGATAAGGCGTACAAAATTTATGATTGATTTTAAATTTAGCATAGGGCTATTTGATGTCTTTATTTTTGAAGTTACCACCATTATCTAAAATGATAGTATTAGGAACACCAAAGCAACAAATGATTTAGTTGGAAATGAATTTGGAAATGGTCATACTGATGATATTGATGAGGAGCATAACCTTGACCTATTTGGTAAAATACTCGGTGGTTGTGATAATAAAGACATGCCCATCTTGAGGGCTAGGTAATTTTCCTATGAGATATAATCCCCATAATGACCAGGGAGACTACACGGTTTGAAGCTCAATTGGAGGTGAACGGATTAGATCATCATGAAGTTGGCAAGGACACTTTTTATCAAATTTTAATGGCATCCTTTTAAAGAGTGGGCTAAAAGTATCCCATATGTAAGCATTTGTAGGTTGTAACATATATGCTATAATGACCATCGTAAATGCCCCCATGTGGTTGTTCAAGAAGAGGAGGAACTTCTTATTTCATAACACAACGGAGTAGGGTACCTTCAATATTATGATAATAAAAGATGTTATATCAAAAGACATACTTAAAATCTTGGTTGTAAAGTGAGTCTTTTTGTGGGAATCAATGTTTGGAGGATAGGTTTCATGTTCAAGAAATTGAATGATATATTTGTACCATGGGTTTTGTCAAATGGTGATAGACTCAATATGGTAGATAAGTGAAGCTTGTAATTGAATAGAAAATGGAGATTTTATTATTTGGATAAGAAAAGTGGAATCAATAAGTATTTGGTGTGGATGAAAAAGAGAGGATGATGAAGCAAGTGAATTAGTGATAGAATTTTGATCTTGAGGGGTAGGCTTGAAAGTAAAAGAAGTAAAGTATTTAGCAAGGGTAGTTACTAATTGTTGATAAGTAATGAGATTTTTGCTTTTGCATTGATAATCACCATTGACCTAATGAAAAATGAGTTGGGAGTCACCCAAAGCATGCAGATATGTGATATCTAAGTCAAGGGCTGCTCTCATGCCTAGGATTAAGGTTTCATATTTTTCCATGTTGTTAGTGAGATATAATGTAAAGAAAAATGCAAAAGGGATATTTTTACTGAGAGGACTAGTGAGGATACAACCTGCCCCAACTCCTTGAAGGTATTTGGTGCTATCAAAATGAAGGGTCCAAGTATCTTCATGTAAATCGATAGTAATTTTAGGAAGTTCTTTGATAACTAATTTTGGTTTAATAGTATTAGGGAAGATAGAATAGTCTTCAAGATTAATTTCTTCAAGGTTAGTAGTGAAGTTATGGAAGTAATATTTAATAGATATGCCTTGATTAAGAATTCAATATAGAGAATATTATCATCAAGAAGACTATCTTGAAGGTGGTCAGAAGCTGGTATAGCAGTTATGGCAATTTGATTAGTAATGATTTATCCTTTGATAAATTTTTTTATAATAATTCAGAGACCAAATTCCATGAGAAAGACCATTCACTTTCTAATTCTATCTCTAGGAAGAAAGGCTTTGGATAAGAAGTGATGAAGTGGATCAAAATGAATGATAATGTAAGTGGTTTTATAAAGCATATAATGTCAAATATTTTTAGTGGTAAAGTATATGACAAGGTAATCAAGTTATATTTTTGTAGAACATTTCTCATAGTCTATGAGGCCACGATTGATATACAAGATGGCATATTCCCTCCTAGTATCATCTTGTTGGGAAATCATTACCCCAACTAATATAGATGTGGAAGAGGTAGATAAGATTAATAGATGATTATTAGAAGGTGGAAAAAGAGTGGGTGGGTAAAGCAAAGACTCTTTCATATTGTCAAATACTTTTTGACAAGGGTTCTTCCATTCTAGGGCATTACCTTTCTTAAAAAGAGAATTAACAGATTAGATACAATAATCCATTTCAAGGACAAACCTTCGAATTAACCCAACTTTACCAAGGAAAGTGTGAATATCTAGAATGGAATGAGGGATAGTCATGTTGACAATAGTGTTGATCTTGGTGGGATTGACATTAATGCCATGAAGAGAGACTAAGAATCCCAAAAGTTCTCTAGATGTGACACCAAAAACACACTTATAGAGTTTTAGTCTAACTTTATACTTAATGAAGCAATCAAAGATGATAGAAAGACTAGAGAGATGAGTCTTGAATCTCTTAGACTTGGCAATGAGGTCATCCACATAAGTTTCAAAAATCTTGTGGATAAGATCATGAAAAATGTGGGTCATCACCCATTGATAGGTAGCTCTGGCATTTTTGAGGCTAAAGGGAATTTTAATGTAATAATAGGTGCCCCATTCTATGGTGAAAGTTATCTTATGTTGGTCTTCATGGGAAATGTGAATTTAATTATAGCCTGAGAAACCATCTATAAGGGACAACATTTCATAACCGGTAGTGGAATTGATAATGGCATCAATATAAGGTAGATAGAATTTGTCCTTGGGACAAACAAGATCAATATTATGGAAATCAATATAAATGTGAATGACCATGGTGACTTTATTTCAAATAGGGACAATATTCAAGACCCATTCTAAATAGTCCATAGGCTTGATAAAATAAGCATCGAGAAGTTTAATAATTTCCTTGTGGCATAAAGTTGAAACTTTGGTTGGAAATTTTTGTTGATTTTATTGCATGGTTTGGCATCAGGACAAGTGATGATGTTGTGCACCATGATTTTAGGGTCAATTCTGGGTATGTCCTCATAGGACCAAGCAAAAGTCTCAAACTATTTAATGAAGAATAAGCTAAAGTTATCATGTTTAATTTTGTGAGTTTGTGAGAGACTATAATTGGTCAAGGGCATGATGGGGTACCATATTTGATTTGAGTAGTTTCCTCAATAAGCATTACCATCTTGGAAATGATATGGTGTATTAGGAAAAGAGGAAATGGGATTTGACTTAGGATTAATGCTAGTGATGAGGTTGTTGAAACAAGGGGTTTTCTTCTTGAAATTCTTGAGTTTGTGATGTTATAAAGGTAGTTGAGGTCTTCTAGAATGAAGTAATTCATTAATGGCTTCATCACTAGGAAAAGTGGGAAGAGGACCATAATAATCAACATCTACTTTGAGATTGAGAATTTGATTACCATGGTGATCATATTCAGAATGTATTTGACGTACATCTATGGCCTTAACATCTAATGTAATCTTAGGAGTAGGTGGAGTAAGAGAAAAAGGTTGATCAAATTTAATTGGTTTGTCATTAACATCATTGATGGGGAAATAATTGGATGCAATTATTGGGTATATAGGTGGTATAGAAGATGCAAGAATTTTTAGAGGTTTGTAAGGTAGGATTTGTTCTACCACCCAAGGAGTATCAATAAGTGGAGAATTAATAAGAGGTACATGACCTTCGAGAACTAACTAAAAATTAGTGGACAAAATATGAATATCATGATTAAAATCATGGATTTGAGCTATATTTTTCTAATAATGTCGAACATTCAAGTCTCATGATTGAGCTTGGCTCATGATGTAGTTATCATCATAGATTGGAGAAATTATACATGCTTGAGATTTAGGAGGAATTTTGGAAGGGGAAATACCTAGATCATTTAATTTACGTGGAGACATGATTAAGGTATCTTTGAATAGTGTGGCAACTCTATAATCATTGCACATGAAGGCATATTCTATGTAATAGGATTCTTGAGCATTACATGGAAGGGGGAATCAGTGATCTCATCAATGAGAGGGATGGTGCGATCACGAGGCAATAAAGAAGGAGGAAGCCACTCTGATATGTAATGAGGTAACTTAATAGTTTTTCAATATGTTGTAATTCATTAGGTTTAACATCATTTGAATTAGTATGAGTGACATGTAAATATGGATTTATATTGACAAATTCAGGTATGGGAGCATTATTGATTATTGGAATGTTAGGAATGTGATATTGATATTTAGGATTTGGAAGTTGAATACTCAAAGAGTTGGGATCAACCTCATGTTTATACCCTTTTCCATTATAAATAAACTTTATACATTGGCTATCAGAAGAGGTGATATCCCTCATTCTGTGAGTCCATGGTCATCCTAGGAGTATGTTGTAATATAGGGGTAAATCAAGGACCATAAGATTAGTTCAAATAGTCTTAGGTCTAATTGTAAGAGGGAGCCAAATATAACCAAGTGGATTTTGATTAGTTTTTTCAAATCCATACATGTTAGGTGGGTTTGCTTGAGATGATTTTTTTTATAACCTAATTGTTGTATGAGCCATAAGGATGTCACATTAATACCAGACCCTTCATCTACTATAACTTTATGAATGAGGATGGTATTAATATCTATTTTAATGAATAGGGGTGGATCATTAGTGTGAAAGAGGATCTTATTGTTAATCATGTATTCATTGATAAATTTGATGGAAGGTTTCAAATAAGGATAAATAGATTCAAAGGTATACACATTTGTTGGTTGAGGCTCATGAGAAGGTGGTTATTCTTCTATAAAAGATGGCTCTTTAATTTCTTGTAATTATTGTATAAGGAAATTACAATGATAAGGGGAGGTATAAAATAAATCCATAAGAGGAATAGTGCAAGGCATGGAGTTGATATCTTCTAAGAAGTTCCAATGGGTTTTGGAAGAAGAACTAGTACAAGGTTTAGAAGGTAAGGTAGACTTTGAAGGAACGAAAGTGGTTGGCAATTTGAAAGAAGGATATGGTTTCTCATTAACTTCCAAATCTAGGTGAGTGGTTGTAATATCTTTGAGTAGTTTTCATTCAAAATATGGTTTCTGATGTTTATTAACAGGATCTTTGTGAGCTAGCTTTTAGAGATAATAGACTTTGGCTACATTGACATATTGAGAATTATCATTCTATTGGTCATAGTCGACATCAATGGCATAAACATCCTTGGTACCTTGCTAAACATTAGATGTGGAAAAATATTTTTGGTTATTAGAATAAGAAGATTTGGGAGCTTGTCATTTTTGAGAAGCATTTTTATACTCTTGATGACACAGTTGAATCATGGATTTGTGATTGAAAGAATTACCAAGCATGTAGGAAACAATAAATTTGGTAAGCCCTCTACATGTTTCATGGGAATGAGAAATGTAGGTTTGAAACCAAAAAAATTGATTAAGATCATACCATTTATGAGGAGTATTGGGATGAGTAAATGGTTTAGAGGGCATTAAAAATTATTTCATTTGCTACACAGTCAATGGTGTGTGAAGAGATGGGGGATTATTGGCCTTGGCAACTCTTGGCTTGGTTTGATGAGTATTGCCATTTATTAAATTGGTAGAAGTTTAAAAAGACCCTTTGAGGAATTTGGTATTAGGTTCAAATTATTTCATTAAGAAGTCTTGATGCCTTGCTTAAGAAATTCATTAAGCATTTGAGTGGTAAAATATTGAACCTTATATTGAAGAGGAGTTAAAGTAGTTATAAATAGATTATCATCAGTCATGTTATAGTTGGTCTTTTGGGCTGAATATTTCCAATGCTTTATAAAATCATGATCTGATTCAATGGGAGATTACGCATCATTGATGAAATGGCTAAGGTAGTTTTTAGGAAGATCATTGTGTTGAAACTCTTTAACTAAAGGATTGACTAAATAATCTAGTTTCCATATGGAATGTTTGGGAAGTTGGTTCTAAAATTCTAATACATTTCTAGTGAAGGTTTTAACAAAAAGTTTAGTTGTGGTGAAGGTATTAATTTTGATCCATTCTTTGTAAATATTATCGAATGCCTTGAGAAAAGATACAGGGTCTTTAGTACCATCATGCTTAATAATTAGAGGTATGTTACCGATATCAATGGAAATAAAGAAAGGGGTTAAAGAATCATTTTGTATGTTTTGAAGCACCTTGTTATTCATGATAGGTTGGGGAATGACATTTCTCATGGCATCTCTAAGAGGGGGAGGAATACATTTATGGTTATTTTGAGGGAGAAGAATGGGAGGTTGATTAACCATATTGATCAAATAATGTTGTAGTTGCATCATTTAGAAGGTGTTAGATGTTTGAATTATGTTAATTTGTTTCACTATCTGTGTAAGAAGTTGGGCTATATAAATTGGTGGGTTGGTCTTTGTAGGAGGACTCCCTAAATTGGTATTAGGGGGAGGGTTGTTAGGAGGTGGATTACTAGTGGGGTTGTTAGATAGACTTGTGTCAATCACTCCCACATTATTATAATATGCTTGAAGATGGGAATTGTCTTGATAGGTACAAAAAGGATCCAATCCATGTACCTCATCTTGATGCATAGTTTGAACCATATTACAAGCCAAAGATGAGGGAGGGGAAGAAGTTTTCCAAGAGTGAGGATTCTCTTGAGAGGTAAAGAAAGGAAGAAAAGAACACCCTATATAGTGTATAAATGGATTAAAGTTGTCAAAAAAGATTATGATAAGGGATTTCATGATGCTTTATTAAATAAACATAATTTAAGAATGAAGAAAGAGAATCAGGGACATAGTTAGTCAGATAGAGAACTAAGTCATCCACATAAAAGAACAAGGTCGACCAATAAGGGATAGGGTCAACCAATAGGTACCAAGTCAAATGAGATGATAGAGTACTACTAAAACACAAGATGAGAAGAGTAAAGAGTCATATAGGTCGACTATGTACTGTTGGATAGAGGAAAGGATAGAGAGAAGAAGACACAATCATGCAAGTTGACTTTGTACTGATGGTAGGAACATAAAATAGATTATAAGAGATTGTATAGACTACGATGACATTGTTATAAAATAGGGGATAAATTTTTTAAGATAATTGGAAGCAAGAATGAAATAAAACACACAAATAATTGGATCAATGAGATTGATCCAATTAGGGCACACAACATAAAACATTGCATCAATGTTGGCCAATGAAAGTTTTTGTAATACAACACACAATGATAAAAGAGCAAGAAATAAATTAAAAATTAAATTATAACTATTGGTCACCCTAAGTGTTATTAGATTATTATAATTTTTTTATTTTAATGTGATAAAAGAATTGGTTGAAATAGGGAACTAGAAAGGAGTCTAAAGTTGGTTTCAAAAATTTTGGGTTGAAAGGGATCTATATTGGCAATGGTATTGGATTGGTATTGGGACCTACCTCCTTAATTTTCAATCCCATAACAATAGGGTGTTAGGTGATTTGAAAATATATACCATTAACCACATATTTATACTTGGCCAGAAAACCAAGTTGAATTTCCCCTTGGTGATGAAATCCAAGTAGGTAGTCCTTGGGAATACAAGTGTTTAAATTTGTTTTGAATGTTAAGTTGTTTTGTAGTGTGTTTAAAAGATTAAAATAGTGTGACTAAAATTATAATTTTAAAAACCACCTATTTAGACTATGTGAGTTACCCTAAGCATGCAAATAGCTGAAAAGGAAATGTGAATTAATTACTAGCAAATAGTTGTTAATTTCTTGATTAAGAATAGTGTAGAGTCAGTTCAGACGACACTGTATGAAAATAGTATATAATAGATTCAATTAGGTCATTGCTATTATGTGGAAGTAAGGTATTTAATAATAGAGTCAAATAGGTTGAATCTATCTCTCAAATAGAAGACAAACTATAAAACTAATTCAACTAGGTTGACCTAATTAGCTGTAGGTTTACAGTTTTGAAGGTTGCTAACTTGTGAAAAATAGAACTAAAGGAAGTACTAAAATGTCAAAAAGAGGAAATAAAGGAAACTTGGTGGGCCTGAAGATGATTTATATTGAAAAATTTATGTTGTAATGCTTTAGTTTCTACTTTAAAATTCTACAAATTGGGTTAATTGGTTCGATGAAGTTCTACAAAACCTTGTAAGATAAAGAAGAATAAGGAACAAGGTTAACTTGTTCGATAGTGTTCATTAACATGTATGTTGGCATAAAAAATTATTAGATAGATTTGACCTATTTGATAGTGTATGCTAATTTGTAACTAAAGAAGAGTACTATGTCAAAATGTTGGATCTAGTAACCTATAGTTGATGAAGACACTACACAGACAGAATAGAGTCATTTTGAAGTATCTGTGTGTTAAACCTATACACAAAAAGTTATAACTATATTGACTATTCAATTAAAAAATGAAAATATATAAAAATATAATGAAATGATAAAAATGATGGCATGAAAGAAAACTTACAAGGGTTAGACTCACATCGGGTTCACCATAATGTATGTAAAAGGAAATGCAACTAATCTATAAATCAATCCTAGCTCAGAGAAGATAAATCCTACTTACACTTTTGATTGTTGACACATAGATATTTTGGGTAATGACCAATATGGATCTTATAGATATAGTCAAGGGATATATTACCACAATAAATTCACTAGGGAGGCTTCTAAATCCTCTAGTCAATCAAAACTATGCAATAACCCTAACTAGGTCCTATGTTTTCATATTCATTAAACTAAAAAAAAGTAAAGTAAAAGTCTAGTATAGTGCTCACCAAATCTTGTGTCACAAAATGGGGTTATTAAATAACATTAAAAGTAAGCATGCATAAGAGAATCCTATTTAAGCTATGTATAGGTAAAACCCTAATGCATGGAGAGAGAAATATATTCAAAAACCATTACTTATGATACTTCTATCTACTAAAGAGAGGAGAAATGTTAGAGATACTTACCTTGAAGATGAAACTATTGAGACTCAATCTCTCCCTTGGAAAAAGGTGATTTGAAAGAGGTTGTTGTGGTTTGTAAGGATCACTAAGAAAGGCCAAAGCGTCAAAGACTTTTCCACAAGATTAGATTCTTATCCAAGTAAGAACCCTAAGCTAAGAATCCTTGAATAGAATGGTAGAAGAACATATTGTAAAAAAGTTAAAATGAATAATTAACTCTTGTTGTCTCTCTAAGAATGGTGGAATGAATATGTTTATATAGTTGAATCTAACCCTAGTCCTTTCTGAAAGTTTAGCTCATAGATTTGACCTAATCGACATTGTATCATTATTGAAAATAATTTAGGTCTTGGTCTAGGTCAGTAAGGGGCTGACATAGACCCTAAATAAGTTTTATCAATTAGATTACAAGGTCGATGGGGCCAATAGTGTAATGTAAACCATCAAAAAAGATTTTAGGCTAGGGAAGAGTTAATGAAGGCAAAAAATGACTAGAGGGAAAAAATAGGATGCAAAGATTAGGGGAATGTTTTTAGGAGATGGTTGGATTAATAAAAAGTGGTAGTCTATGGATTAAAATCTTGAGAATCACCAATGGTCTTCCCACCCCTTTCTTGGTGCACTCCTTAAAGCATGCACTCATAAATATTGAGACTTGATGGGTTCCTGCAAGATAAAAAGCATCAGTAATTGATAAAATTTGAAAAATTATGTGTATAAATTATACATGAGTGGCATGTAGGACATATAGGTCATATGTGATACATGGACACACAAATGTTATGCATTTCTTACACTAAGAGGCATGCCTACACAAGGGAATTTTCATACTTTTTTTTAGGTTATGTCTTTCTATGACCATTTCATTGATCATATTGAGCTACTTATACTGCCTATACATGAATTTATCTTACACAGAATATTTAGGGTGTTATATTCTATGGACATTGTAATTTTGTATTCTATATGATGATAGTGATTGATTATGTAGACTAACATTACTTGTTATATGCATGCTTGATGATATTGATTATTACATTGTGTAATGATTGATGTGTGTTACATTGTGTGATTATATGAATACATTGATTTTACTTTGTCACATCATGTGTCAATTGTGTCAAGGATCCTTTATTCCATTTTATGGCCATGTTGTGTCCATGTCAAGTTAGAGTCGAGTCATGTCTTGAGCGATTGTGTGTGTCATGATCATGAAATTATGTACATGTGTATGTGCAAATTTACATGGTTATTGAGATTGGTGCTATGATTTATAACACACATTATTATATTATGTTCCATGCCATGATTTATATCATTTATCTATTTGTAATGCTTATTACTATGATTATTATTATGATTTCTTAATTTCTATATTTGTTTGACATGACACTTATATGCCCATTGCCTTGGATTACATGTTTTGTATGTGTGTGATTAACCATATATTTATACGATAAAATAATATTATCATATTAGAACACATGCTTTACATTATATATATATATATATATATATATATATATATATATATAACATGATGCACATAAATCTTTATTTTGAGATGACTAATTGACAAGTTCCATCCCTCACCTCAAATAGGGACATATAATGGGCTTGTCTTAGATATTCAGGCCTTGATAGACAAATGATTCATATTTTAGGTTAAATTGTGTAATTAATAATGGGACAAAATAATAGATTGAGGTATATGCAATGCATATGTGGGGAATTTTAGAAGATTATGAGGAATAATTGAGAATTTCTATGACATGATGAGATAGATTACATGGATAAAATTGAGCAGATTTCTCAAGTTAAATGGATTATATTAAATAGATTTATCATAATGCATAGATTGACACATAAATTATGCCATTTTATATCACTTTAAGGGATGATAAATTAGATGAGGGGCATAAATTTTATTCATGTAAACACCTTTTTATTTCTATGATGAGGATTGATGGTACTACATAAGTCGTTGGGTCTAAAATCCATATACAATTTTTGATTCATAATTTTGAATTGACATACTAGTCTATTTTAGGGCTCCATCTATTACATATGAACTTGTTCTGAGGTTCTATGAAAAAGAGTTATGATGATATTTTGAGTAGTACAATTGATTTTATACATTGCTCAACTAGCACTTCTCCATCTCCAATGAGTGTTGATGCATTTATACTTATTAACCATCTTTTTATAAGTGGCACCTCCTTCAAGAATAATCGCCCATGGGTTTATCTAAATGAGTTCAAATGGAAACTTGGTTCGCATACACACAAGTATATTCATTCTTTGAGTTTCTAATTTCAAAAAATTATTTGATCTATAATATTTTAGATTTTCTGTCATGAGTGAACATTGAGTTTTACATGTTTCCTTGTAGGTTTATCATGGAAAAAGTTGGATATTTGAGGCATACATGTCAACATCAAGTGTTATTAAACACAAATACCAAATTTCTTCCTTTTATCCTTTTAATATAGCATTTTTAATACTAAACTAAAAAGAAAGCATTTATAAATAGATATATTTGGTATTAGGCATCTAAAAACATTAGTTTTTACATATATTTGACATACATGACTTGTGCATACACATTTGAATCTTGTGTACCCACTCTTTTTATCTATTTATCCATCTATTGACTTTGCTAACCCAAATTTATATCAATGTTATTAAGGATCTCCCTAGTCTATGATAAAACACTCTATAATCTTAAGCAAGTTGGTTCCATATTCTAGATCACTATTTTCCTCTCTCTGAATGGTACCAGTACTAGTAAGATGTTGTTGGTTATCACATATTTCCTCCTTCACTGGAAGTGTCCCAAGACCTCTATTGACTATTTTTAAAATTAAAATATTTCCCTTGGGTCAACCTAAGCATGTTTCCTTTGTCAGTTATGGGGGAAACACCAAAGAGTCATCTATAAATATAATAAAAACATAAGGCCTTACTCACTTAGAAATTATATTAAGAAACACTTGCACATTGATAAATATATTTTCATATCCTTGAGACATTATCCAAAAGCACTCAAATCTAAAAACCCCTTAAAGGAAAATCCCTAAAGTCAAGTCTAAATATAAACATAAAATCAAATGTGCATTTTGTCAAATATCAAAAGCCATAACATCACATTGCATTATAGTGGATCATGATTGAACACAAATACACATAAGTGGGATAACTAGGTATGGTTTCAACTCTTTTTAGAGTATTGGAATGTAGATTACTCTTAACCACTTAGAGAGGAGTGGTTAGGACCCAACCCATATTTTACCCCATTCTTTCAGGTTGATTTGGTATCGAAAGTGGAGATAGGGTTTCAATGCAAAGTAAGACAAAATTAAGATATGCACATAGGGTGAAGGTCAAAAAATTACATAGAAACCATCTAAAAAATAAGGCACAATGATTTTTGGAATACTAGACTATAAAAATCAATAGGAATAGTACTGGCAGATAATGGATATAACTATTTTCCATAGGTGCCTAAGCATTTGTCGATAACATCCTAGTATATTCTACCAATCTATTTCCTTAGTCAAGTAGTCAAGAGCTATTATAGAGCATTTCAATGGACTATACATATGCAATGAAAAATGTAAAATATAATATCAACTAATAGTATTCTCTCTTGGTTATTTTTATATTTCGTAAGTTTATATAAATCTCTCTGTTACATTTATATTTATATTTTTAAATGTTATATCTTATGCAATTATAATTTTAATAGTTTTGGACTATTTAGATCACCTAAACCCAAAATAATTTAAAACAATGTGTATGTATGTATACATGCACATTCAACCATGTGCACACACACACACATATATACATATATGTAATAGATATGCATATGTATATAAGATACACATATACATATGCATATGTGTACACACACACACACACACACACACACACACACACACACACACACACACACACACACACACACACACACACACACACACACACACACACACACACATGCATTATATATATACATATATACTCAATATTTTAAACCTTGACATTATTGATGTCAATATGATCATACCTTGTATTATCATTTATTTGAGAAGCCTTATAGAAATAACACCTAAATGCCCTGATATAATGTATACAAAATGTAGTGCCTTACAAATAACTTAAAAAATTTGATTATTAATTTTTTATGGGATTTTACTTGTATATGTTTAAGTCATCTCATGATGATACCCATGAGTAGGCATTACATATAATGGATTTCCCCCTCATACTTATGGTAATAATAATTATACAATAGGACGTATACACATCTATGAAGTATACATATGCATGTGTGTGTACACACACACACACACACACACACACACACACGGATTTAAAAAAATCATGTGTGTCTATCTATATAAATAGACACACAAATACTCAAAGCTTAGAAAAATTCAAGCTTGATTTATTGGAATCAATATAATTACACATTTTAGTATCATTTATTTGAGAATATTTATAGCAAAAATACATAAATGCTATGGTATAAATATATTCAAGACATGGAACCTTACAAATAAATTAAAAAATAGATTATTATTATTTTTTGATATTTTATCCATGTGTGCTTATGACCTCCATGTGTAGACATTACCCTAATGACATTTTTTCTCGTGTATTTCTAGTATAAAAACAATGTAAGGAAAACCTTAATATTATCCTAATGACATTTCCCCTCATGTATTTATAGTAATAAAAATGATACAAGGAGTGAATATAATCCACCACTTTTGACTTCTCATCCTCTAGTTTCTTTCTCCATTAGAAAATATTTTGGAGCATGTAATGTGTTATAAGTCACCTTTGTCTCACAATATTTGGAAATGTGGGATTATCCATGTTACAACCAAATCATGAGTTTGTGTTAAGAAATTGAAGGATTTGATAGGTAATTTAATTAAAGTATTATTTTAATGGGATTTTACCTTAATGGAATTTTCCCTCATCTATTTTGATAATAATCATGATACAAGGACTCACTCAAAACACAAGCACTTTAATCACTTGTTTTTGATTATGTTTAGCTAGGAAAAGGGTCCTAGACCCATGCAAAAGGTAGATCAGATTAGTATTACATCACAAAAAAACTCTGATAATAACCCAGTAAGGGCCAGGATACCAACCGAGAATAGTTTCAGCAAACTAGTTCCAAAAAATAGACCCAAAAAGAACCCCTCGTAATCATAGTATGAAGCATAATCTCCCTGATAATAACACCAGGAGGGATATGGAGCCAAGACCAAAAAACCATTTAGCATAATATACGACATAGTAGAATTATAAAAATCTATCCTAATAATAACCAAAAAGGCTAGGATAATAGTCATCAGAACAAAACAATCATAACACAACAAGAACACAACATCTATTAAAAGCCAAGTAATAAAAATAAAACTTAGGATTACTCTAGTCATTTTGCATTTTATTCAACATCTCCTCCTATGAAGAGAAATCTCTTTCAGTCTTTTGTATTTTATCTTTTTCATAGCCTTTATCCTACATATGTGATCCGGCCAACAATTCAGATGACAATTCGGGTGATGGGTCCACCCCAATTGATGGTGGAACTTCTGGGAGCCATAACTTTTGCACCGTAGCTCCAATTGACTCACCGTTTGAACTATAATGTAGTCTAAAAATAGTTAGTTTCTAAAAATAGTAATTCCTTGAATTTTGTGTTATTGTAAATCATGAAATTCAAACCACTTAATCTCCTTCGAGATTGGTGACCTTCCACATCCTCCTCACACCTTCAAAACATGTATAAATGAAGATGTAACCCAAAATGGAAATTAGACATCTCTTCTCAGAGATAGGCATATGTTTGGGTCTATAATTTTGATCAATAAAACATATCTTTTCAGAGATAGCATTATTTGAATTATGTTGTTCTTATTTCTGAATTATCTTTCAACCAAAGCTTTTTGAGTTTTGGATCAGTGGTATTAGAGCAGTTTGTCTTTAGAGTGTATGATCCCAAGAATGAGGTTAGATTATAGGAAGCTTGGGTGGAAAATTGAACCAACAGACTATCCAACTATTTGCTCTAAATGACAGACAAAATAGAGACATTCGATCCTTTCAAGGAAATGGTGAATGAAGCCCTCCAACAGCAACAAGCATATATGCTACAACAATTCACTCAAATTCTCCAACAAATCTCGATGGGAAATTCTGGCTCCTCATCTATACCCGCACATCATTTTAGTGCCCCAACACCCTTCAAGGTACAGGTGAATTTTGATATCCCTACATTTGAAGGCAAAATCAATGCTGGTGCAGTAAAAAATTGGTTGGATCAATTATCAATTTATTTTTTGTAAATAAATTCACTGATAAAGAGAAGATTGCTTTTTCTCTTCTAAAAGAATCATTGCCTATAAAAAATTTGTGGGAAGTGTATAAAAAGAGATTCAGTGTAGATGATATTGGCCTTGAGATGGAACCTACATGGGATGATTTCATAGAAGCTATAAAGGAAGAATACTAGCCCATTGGAGCATATGACGATCTGTATATAGAGTGGCAACAAATTCACCAAGGTAAGGAATAGTCTATTCAATATTACACTGACATTTTTCATTCTCTATTTGTGAGATTGGGCATCTAAGAAAGTGAGAAACATAAGGTTCTCAAATATCGTGGTAGACTACAATGGTACATACGGGGAGAAATGGAACTCTTCAATTTGGAAACCATCGGTGAGGCATACAAGTTTGTAGTGAAGATTGAGTAGAAGAATGAAAGAATGAATATAAAGAATCAGTATTCAAAATGGAAAAGTGACAAAGAAGGTCAAACACGAGGCCAAAATTGGAAGCAAAAGGAAGGAAAGACTGGAAAGTGGTGTGATTATCACAAATATGGAACTCACTCCAAAGAAGAATGTTGAGCCATCAAGTCACTAATTTCTGAGTCAAACTCCTCAACATCTACTGATCTACCTCATACACACCCTATAGTCGAAGAGGTTGAAGAAGAAATTGTAGATGTTGATCCTGAAGCTATTGTTGCTTCATCACAAACCCATAGTGAGACGATAGATGACAAGGAAAAATTGTTTCACTCTAAGTTATGGGTGAAAGGTAGTGGAATTCAAATAAATTTAATCTCTGCTAATGTTGTGAAAAGCCTAAATCTATCCATGAAGCCTCACCCAAAGCCATACAATATTGGATGGTTGAGTCTAGGGAGAAACCTTCGTGTCACCCATCAATGTCTTCTCTCATATGCAATAAAACCTTTCCAAGATGAGGTCTTATGTGATGTGGTCAATCTAGATGTTTATGATGTACTCTTTGGTCAGCCATTCATGTATGATTAACATGGCATATATGAATCAAGAACTCAAAGGATCACTCTCACTCTTGGAACACAACACTAAGGGTACTAGAGGTACCACCTTCTACATCTCTCTCTGATTAGTGCCAAGAAATTTGTTCTCATGGTGGTCAAGCCACAAGAATCCAAAAGGGTTGATATTATAACCCTGAATACACAAAAAACACAATAAAAGAAGCAAATATATACCGCACTCAATAAGTTCATTGTCTTCCATCCATAGACTGATGGTTAGATAGAAATGGTAAATAATCAGGCCCTGCACAGTTTTATAAATCACAGTCCCTTATAAGTATGCATTAAGAATAAAATCAAAGCAAAACTACCAAAATTTATGACAAATCTTGATGCAATGGGGACCATTTATTCTCAAGGAGGGAGGAATGATCTGGGCAACAATTCAGATGACAATTCGGGTGATGGGTCCACCCCAATTGATGGTGGAACTTTCAGGAGCCATAACTTTTGTACCATAGCTCCAATTGACTTGCCGTTTGAACCATTGGAAAGATAATCATGAGGGGAATGTTTTTAGATGCATGGATATTTGAAATATGAAGTTTGACCCCCAAAAACCCAAAGGAAGTGCAACAAATTTTAATTTTAGTAGTGTAGTCTAAAAATAATAAGTTTCTAAAAATAGTAATTCCTCAAATTTTGTATTGTTGTAAATCATGGAAGTTGAAACACTTAATCTCCATTGAGATTGGTGACCTTAAACATCCTCTTCACACCTTAAAAACATGTATAAATGAAGATGTAACCCAAAATGGAAATCAAACATCTCTTCTCAGAGATAGGCATATGTTTGGGTCTGCAATATTGATCAATAAAACATCTCTTTTCAGAGATAACATTATTTGAATTGTGTTGTTCTTATTTATGAATTATATTTCAACCAAAGCTTTTTGAGTTTTGGATCAAGATGTTTCTATTTCTCTAGTTGGGTTTTAATTTTCTTCACCTCATCAATAATGTTAGTCATAATCCCATTTATGAAATTACCCAGATCCTTAAGGTGATTCTCTAATTTCCCAATTATAATTTGAAACATTTGGCACTTTTAAAACATGTTACTCCAACTTTCCTGGCAGGTGGAGTAGTTAATCCTTCTATTAAAATATTATTCCATTTTGACTAACTTGTAAGATAAATCTTGAAGGTTAGGGCTAATTTGATATTTAGCAATTTTATCAAAATTATTAAGGTGAGTTTCAAAAGTCCCAATGTCTATCTAGATATCTTTGAAATATTTGTCCTCAAAAGGTTTTACCCCAAAGTCCTCATCCCCATGGAACTAGTCATGCTCATCAACCCTAAACTCCCTTTCCTCCCCCTATTTTGCTTCCTCATAAACCTCACAGTGAGTTTCCTAATCCTTTTTAGCCTCTAAGTTTTAACCCATACCAAAAAAATTATCTATATCTTCCATAGATAGAGAATCAAAAATAATTTCCTCAATTAAGACATAAGTGGTCTAGTTTTGTTTCTTTTTATTACTAGTTGTCTTTTGCAAAGTATCCTTAGCTAATCTTGCAGATCTTCTCTCAAGAGCTATATTATTCTACCTAGGGTTATCTTCATTGTCAACAAACCTATCAACTAAGTTTACCTTCTCTACATCATATTTTATATTGAAAAATTTAGTCTTCTTACCTATTCCCTTTGGGGATAGCCCACATTTCTCTTTCAAGGACAACATAATATTTTTTAGTAAATCATTATCCTTGGTAACAAGGTTTTTAGTAGAATGGATAGTAGGGGTAACCAATCTAGGGTTAGATCCAAGGTATTTTCCTTTATAGGTGTGAGGAACTTTAATTTTAGTCTCTTTAACCTTTTAGGTGCTATCAACTTTACCATTAGAAGAGCCACTGGCAGGGTTTACAAGTTTAGCCTTTCCCTTATTATGATTAATTTTATCAAGCACATTCCTAGATTTTTCTTGAGGAATAGGAGGGTTTGATATAATATTGAATTAATATAAAACAAATATTAACCCTTGGTGAAGAGGGGGATTAGCTCCCTTTATAATGCTTCTTTAAAGGGAATATAAAGTATAAAAGGGAAAGCTTATAAATTTATCATGCCAAAGATGATCAAGTAGGGGGAAGTGGTAGCCATGAATTATCTCAAACCTTCTATATAGAGTAAAATATTTCATAAGGTGGTAAGAAAACATGCCCCAAGGCATAGGAAACTCTATTTTATGGTACCTATTTTGATGTCTGGTCAAGGTTTCATCCTCCTCCAAAAATTTGTCCATGAAGTCCTTATAATCCCCATTCCCCACTCTCTGCACCTTTCTACCATCCATTAATGTTAGGGTGTGGAGCTAAAAGCTTCAAATTTTGCAAACATGGAGGAGGTTACTGAGTTCTAGGGAGACCGGTGTCGGCAGAGTACAGTGTAGAAGGCAACCGACATCGGCAGGTGTGAACTGAAGACAACCGGCATCGGCAGGAGGTCGGCCAATGTCGGTCACCTCTAGGCAGATAGGGACCGACGTCGGTCGCCTGTGGTGGTTCAGAACTGTTCGTTGCACAGATAGTTAGTTCATTGAATCGAGAGTTTGCATGTTAAAGGCTAATTATAGTCTTGAGTTGCATGTCTAATTATTGTAATTAAGAAAGTCTAATTATTGTATGCATGAGATCTATATAATAGACTCATGGGCTGTATTGTAAAAGTCTGCTAGAAAGCCATTGAGCTTGAAGAGAGAGCTAGTGTAGCTCCTCCTAGTTCCAAAGGGGTACTGAGTGTGTATGATTAGGGAGAGTTGTAGGTTGTGCAAGTTCTACTAAGAGATCCATCGGGGTACTGGTTGAAGAATCATAAGGACTTGGTGAGGCAAAGACAAGGGTTCTTTTGGGTGTAGAGATATTTACATGGTGAGTATGGTCTATTAGTGATTGCAAGAGTAGGGAGATCTACTTAGAGTATGGTTATGTACTTGGTAAACTGGCAGCATTGTTATTGACTGGTTGGAGAGGTGAATACAACTCTGTATTTGAGTTGTGTGTTGGGACCGTAAGAGAGAGAGCTTTGAGGAGAGAATTACTGTTCACTTGAGGTGTGGGAAGCCTCTGAGAGGTGGTGGAGAAGAAGTGGCATCTTCTTTATTGTATTTTCTTCTGAGTGATTATTAATACAATTGTGTATTGTCTCTCATATCTTGTGTTGTTTCATATTTCTAGTTACTTATCATTTTGGTTAAATTCCATGTTTAGTTGCTAATACAAGAGGTAATCATATATACTCTTATTGGGGAGAGTAGGATCCTGACAGTTGGTATCAAAGCTTTTGGTTGGGTTGACTAACAGGTGGTTCAGATCTGGTTAGTGTTTGTTGATTACAGGTCACTCTCAGGAGTTTTAGATTGAGTGGGAGTATACCAATGGCAGAAGAAAGTAAGCTACGAATGGAGAAACTGAATAGCATGAATGGTCTGATTGATGGAAAGAAAGAGCAGGTAAAGAAAGATTGTTGGTTGGTAGAAGATCAAAATGTAGAAGCAGATGTTGTGGGAGTTGTTGCACAAGTTGCTTTGGATAAAGTAGAATCTTGGTTTACAGATTCTTTTGCCTCTTTCCATGCAGCCCAAAATAGAGCATCTTTTCATGGATATGTCTTTGGAGACTTTGGAGAGATTTATTTAGGAGCTGGTGAGCCTTGTCAAATGGTTGGCAAAGGGGAAGTGAAGCTAAAATTATAGACAGATAACACACGGGTGTTGAATGAGGTCATGCAAGTTTCAGTCTTGGAGATGAGTCTAATTTCTTCAGGAAAGTTGAGTGATGAGAGATGCACAGTAACTCTCACAGCGGATGCACTTGAATTAGATGGTGGTAAGAAAGTAGGTATCCTTTATCTATCTACTTATATTACTGATTCACCTTCTGTTGCAGAGATGTGGCTTTGTAGGCTTGGTTACATATGTAAGAAGGGAATGCATGTTTTGAAGTGGAAGACAGATGTCTTTGATAAACTTAAGAACTAGAAAGCCTTGGTGTTCATGGAGGAGATGATAGACAGAGATCAGTTGTGGGGACTGAATTATTCTGAGCAGGGCTGTGTAGATATGGACAAGGGTTTGACCCAAAAGGAGCTTGTGGGTAAAAAGTCATCACTCATAGGTGAACACAGGTACCAGCATCGGTCAGGAAGAACTGACATCGAACAGACAGGCACCGACATCGGTTATGTGCAGATCAATAGAGTCAGTGGTGTCAGGTAGAAGGAACTGACATCAGTCTTACAAGAACTGATGTCGGTAATGGGTACACTGGCATCAGTCAAGAAACTGACATCGGTAAACAGGGTCAGTCGCAGGGAACCGACGTCGGTCAGATGCAGATTGGGAGATGGCTGAGATCGGTCACTAAAACGGATATTAGGCAGACAACAAGCTGTCAAGGAGTCTCAAACACCCATATGGAGGTCAGAAAGGGTAAGTGAACCTCATATTCATTGTTCACCTTCTTTATATTACTTGTTGCTTACTGATGGTCAAGAACCAGGAAGATGTGAAGAGGCAATGCAGGTAGAATCCAGAAACAGTGGGAGCTTGGCATGGATGAGGAGTGTGAGTCCTTGGAGAAGAACTAAACAAGAGTTTTGTTGGTGGAGTTGTCAGCTAGAAGAAAGCACTGAGAAATGGATAGATTCCAAAGTTAAAGAAGAGAGTGGATGGATACGTGAGACGGAAGGCCAAGGTATATGGTCTTGAGGTAGCTGCAGGACAGTGGTATAGGTTTTGACAGGTGTATGACAAAGCATAGCTTTGGTTAAGGCCATTGTAACTATTGTGTTTATCTTTACTAGGTGGATGATGAGTCACGACATTATCCTGTTACTGTATGTGGATGGTATACTAGTTACAGGTTCAGACATACAGGGTTTTGCTGAGCTAAGGGTAAGGTTAGTTCAGTGGCATGTCATGAGGAATTTGGAGCAGCAAAATTTTTTGGCATAAGAGACATGGAGATTTTGTCTCCAGTGGGAGCTGATGTAAAGATGGTGTTGGTGGGGTTCAATATGCAGAATCAAAAAGCACTACCAAGGGCTAGACAGTTTAAGCTTTGCTTAGAACAGGGTTCAAAATCACATAAGGTCTGGTGTAGACCTGAGTTTTCCCAAGCAGTGGGAGTTTTCAGAGAGTTTGGAGCCAATTCAGGGAAGAAGTACTGGAGGGCAGTTCAGTGGATTCTCAGGTATCTGAGAGGGATCAACAGTAGGGATTCATGCTATGCAGGGTCAAGGTCTTCACTACATGGAGTTGTAGGTTCGGATGTGGCAGGTTACTTGGATGATAGGAAAGGCATCACAGGGTGTGTGGTGGTTGGTCTTCAAGAGTGAGCTTGAAGAGGGATACAAGCTAGGAAACAAATTAGATGGTGTACAGGTACAGGTACAGGTACAATTGCAACTATTTATCTCTAAGTGGGAGATTGTTAGGGTGTGGAGCTAAAAGCTTCAACTATTGCAAACATGGAGGAGGTTGCTGAGTTCCAAGGAGACTGGCATCGGTAGAGTATAGTGCAGAAGGCAACCGACATTGGCAGGTGTGAACTGAAGACAACCAACATCAACAGGAGGTTGGTCGACGTCGGTCACCTCCAGGCAGACAGGGACCGATGTCAGTCGCCTGTGGTTGTTCAAAACTATTCGTTGCATGGACAGTTAGTTCGTTGAATCGAGAGTTTGCATGTTAAAGGCTAATTATAGTCTTGAGTTGCGTGTCTAATTATTGTAATTAAGAAAGTCTAATTATTGTATGCATGAGATCTATATAATAGACTCATGGGCTGTATTGTAAAAGTGTGCTAGAAAGCCATTGAGCTTGAAGAGAGAGCTAGTGTAGCTCCTCCTAGTTCAAAAGGGGTACTGAGTGTGTATGATCAGGGAGAGTTGCAGGTTGTGCAAGTTCTACTAGGAGATCCACCGAGGTACTGGTTGAATAATCATAAGGACTTGGTGAGGCAAGGAAAAGGGTTTTTTTGGGTGTAGAGATATCTACATGGTGAGTATGGTCTGTTAGTGATTGTAGGTTGATTGTAGGAGCAGGGAGATCTACTTGAATTACGGTTGTGTACTTGGTGTACTAGCAACATTGTTACTGACTGGTTGGAGAGGTGAACACCAACTTTGTATTTGAGTTGTGTGTTGGGATCGTAAGAGAGAGAGCTTTGAGGAGAGAATTAATGTTCACTTGAGGTGTGGGAAGCCTTTGAGAGGTGGTGGAGAAGAAGTGGCATCTTCTTTATTATATTTTATTTTGAGTGATTATTAATACAATTGTGTATTGTCTCTCATATCTTGTGTTGTTTCATATTTCTAGTTACTTATTATTCTGGTTAAATTCTGTGTTTAGTTGCTAATACAAGAGGTAATCATATATACTCTTATTGGGGAGAGTAGGATCCTGACAATTAATAGGTCCGTGGTTTCCATAATTAATCCTCGATGACTATAAATGATATCCCATTTACAATCACCTCTTGATTTCTCCATGAGTTGATAAATTTATGAGATACAAACCCATCAAAACCCCACATAGCTTTCACATAGTTATCAAGTCCTCCTTCTTCAAAGATACTCCACACCTGAGAGTTCATCAGAATAACACTTGAAGTAGGTTCCACTCGAATAAAATATCCCCACATATTATATTTACAAATAATATAATTAAGAATCCATTGAAACCCTTGAATAACACTGTGAATAACTTCCCAATATTAATAAGCATTTGTTAACCAAATGAGCATAACATCTTGAGAGTCAAATGATAGCAAATTGAGAACAAGTGCCATTATTGATCATTAAGGAAAGGCCTCTATTTTCACAAAGGGTGGAGTGATGTTTCATGATTGATTTATTAAAACATTTATCCTTGACCTATCTCTTCAAAATAATCCAGAGATTAGAATCAGTCATTTTAATAATATGAGGAATAAACAAAAAATTTCCATCATTAGAAATAAAGTTTTGGACTCTGAAAATAATCTTCGAGCAAGGAAAATGATCCCTCTCCATAAAATTAGTGGCATGGTAAAATTCTATTGTTTTCATCATTAAAAATTATATCTTGTATTCCTTGTGTCAAGTCTTCAACCAAGGTGGTGGACCAACTCCCTATAACATTAAGACCAAGGTTGGAAAATTTATCAGCAACATGGTTTCCTTCTCTATACACATGCTGAATCTTAATATTAGGAATGTTAGAAATAGAAATTTTTATGTCTTCAATGTAGTCCCTGAGATCCTAAGGAATATTTAATGACCTAGTGACCATATTAAACACCACCTTAGAGTCACCTTCCACTTCCACTTGATTAAAACCATACGATTGGATTTTGTGAAGACCCCACTACAAATCGTAAGTTTCAACATAGTTATTTAAAGCATTTCCTATAGGTTTAGCATAACACTCAATGATTTTACCTTTTTCATTTCTTATAATACCTCCCATAGAGGAAGGCCTTAGATTACCTTTTGAGTAGTCATCAAAGTTGAGTTTAACCCAACCTAACTGGGGACATTTCCATCTAGTTTGATTCCTTATGTAGTCTTTTTCATAATCCATTTCATTAAGATTATGAGTGATCCTCCAATTTTTACAAATTCTTACTTCCTACTCTATAGGAGGAGACTTAGATTTACTTATATTAGTCACATTAATGTTTTCCTGAATAGCACAACCAAAAGAGTGTATGAGTTAATCTAAGCTTGTCATAGAATTTCTAAAGATCCTATTATTCCTTTCCTTCTAAATCCCCTAGACAACATGCAGAGGAGTCTAAATCCATAATTATCTGAGAATACGGTGTAGAAAAGGAGGAGCCTTAAACAAAATAGGGAAAAAGGTGTCAAGCCCTTCATGCATGATTTAGTCTATCTCTAGCTTTTAAAAAAATTGTCCCCATATCTCTCTAGAAAAAGCGCAATGCAACAACAAATGGTTAATACTTTCTTCATCTTGACAACAAAGATAGCATTTTTTAGGGAGGTGAAAACCTCTCTTTTGAAAATTATTTAGGGTTAAAATTTTGTAATGGTTTTCTACCCACTAAAAGTTGTTGATTTGGGGAATAACTCTGTGGTTCCAAACCATCCTCCAATCCTTTCTGCTCTAAGGAACAATAGATAATAAGGAGTAAGCAGTAGCTACAGTGAAGGTTCTAGAAGCATGAGGTTTCCAAATAAATTCATATTTTCTATCTTGCTTGAAGAAATGATAATCTCCTAATATCCCTAGAATTGACTAATAATATTGCTTAGACCATGACCATTTACAAAGATATAGATGTCATTCTAATGTGCCTTCCCATTATAAAATAAGACATACCCATCTAACATATCCAAAATATCATTTGACAATATTATTTAAGGATAAAAAATGTAGAATGGCTCGAAAGAGGATGATTGTGCTTCCATACATCTTCCAAGAAATTAATCAACCAGCCATTACCAACTCTCCATATCACCCCCATAGAAATAACTATTCTAATCTTGAGCACCCCATTCCAAATGATAGACCCTATAGGTAAAGAAATATTATGAGTGAAGTTGTGAATCTCATTGCCACCAAAGTATTTAGCTCTTAATATGTTAACCCAGTCTCTCTCCTCTTTCATAATACACCATCCAACTTTCTCCATAATAGCTTTGTTGAAATATCTGATCTTTATTATGCCTAATCCATCCTTATATTTGGTTGTACAAACAGTGTCCCAATTGATAAGATCCAACCTCTTTCTTTCCTCAACTTCAGTCTATAAAAATATTTTATGTATTTGTTCAATTTTATCAACCATAAAGGCTTGGATTATAATCAGGGAAACACAATAAACTAGAATATTCTAAAGCAATGATTTAGGAGATGATACTTTCCTACTTGGCTTAATAACTTGCCTTTCTAGCCATCCAACTTTTTTTTACTCTTTCCACCATTCTAAAGCAATAGGCATTAGAAAGTTTTTTGGTGGATAATGGTAATCCTAAGTATGTATCAGGAAGGGAAGCCTTGGAACATCCCATAATTTTGTAAATTTTGTCTTGTAAAATCTCTATAGTATTGAAGAAGTAAAGCTTAATTTTCTCATAGTTGATATGCTATGTAGAAACTTTTGCATAGATATTCAACAATTTTTTCCATTCCTTAGCTTCTTTGACAGAGGAAGCACCAAACAATATAGTGTCATCAACAAATTTTTGGTGAGGAGGGTTAGAATAAGTGGGTTTGATACCCTTAATTTTTTTAGAATTCACTAATATAATTATATTTCTTATAAGAACCTCTGTCATAATGATAAAGAGATAAGGAGACAGAGGGTCTCCTTGTCTCAAACCCCTACCACCATTGAATAATCCTCTAGGGGAACCATTAACAATTACATAATATCTTGGATAAGTAACACACTCTCTTATCAACTGAAGGAATTTTCTTTTAAAACCAAACTTTTGCAAGACTGCAAACAAGAAAGACCAAGAAACTCTGTCATAAGCTTTAGAGATATCCAAATTTAAGACCATCCCTTCATTTTTTATATGATCCATAAAATGTAACACCTCATGAGTAGTAATAACCACATCTAGAATTTGTCTCCCTAGGATAAAACCTTTTTGATTCTGAGAAATAATTTGCTGTAGAAGAGGTTTGATTCTATAAACTAAAAATTTAAGAAAGATTTTATACACAGTGTTGCATAAACTTATTAGTCTATAATCACTAAAATAAATAACATCCCCTTTATTTAGGGAAAACACAATGAAATTAGAATTGAATTTATTTAAAAGATTCCTTGATTTAAATAAATCCCTAGTAGCTATTGTGACATCCTTACCAACAATATCCCAAAATTATTGAAAGAAAGCCAAAGGAAATCCATCAAGACTAGGTTTTTAAAGGGTCCAAAGGAGAAAACATCTATTTTGACTTCTTCATCTGTAATCATTTTTTCTAAGGTTTTAATCTTAGAATCTGAGATAACTTTAGGGATGATATCTAACAGGGCATGAAAACCTTCTTCACTATCCGCATTGTTTTGCAATAACTTGTTAAATTTTTTTGAGGTAGCCAATCCAATCTGGTCATCTTTAGTCATAATAATGTCATTTTCTTCATACATTTTATTTATAATATTTTGACACCTATGTTTTAAAGTAGATTGGTGAAAAAAATTGGTATTTTTGTCCCTGTCTATCAGCCATTGGATTCTTGACTTTTGCTTCTAGAATGTCTCCTCCCTCAGATTAAGTTTATGCCATTCATCTCTCAACTTTCTCTCTTGTTTTACATAACTCCACATCATTTTTACCTTCATCGATTCTATCTTGCATATCTTTAAGATTATAAGATAAAATCTCCTTCTATTTGAAAATATCTCCAAATGTGTATTTATTCCAACCTCGAACATTTTGCTTTACATTCTTAATCTTATGGGCTAGACGGAACATAGTTGTACCTTTAACTGGCTTATTTCACCATTGAGAAACAAGATATCTAAAACTTGGATGTGTATCCCACATAATCTCATACCTAAAAGGGTATGCCATCTTTCTTCTCTGGATATTCCAATTGATAACTACAAGATTGTGGTCCGATCCCACTCTAGGAAGGGCCAAACATTGTAAAAGGGGTAGAATATTCCAAGAATTAGAAATCAACACCCTATCAAGTTTAACCTGAATGAGGTTATTTCCCATTCTTCTATTAGACTAAGTAAACTAAGTTCCCTCAATCTCAATATCCATTAGACCCATGCAAGAGAGGAAACCAACCAAGTCCCCCATACTATCAGAATATTCATACAACCCTCCCAACTTCTTAGAGGGATAAAGTGGGGTATTGAAATATCTCGCTAACATCCAATGTGAGGCAAGATCAACATATAAAGTTGAGGTTAAAGAGGTCCATATATTTTTTCTTTCCAATCTAGAATAAGGGGCATAAACATTCACAAGATTCCATCTTTCCTACCCTTTCTAAGATCTAAACTTGATATAAATAATTTTTTTATGGATAATCAACACATCTCATACCAAAATAGTAGGGTTCCAAAGGATGACCAAACCTTTAGATGTACCTTGAGATGCTCTAATACAAAACTTATCCCATGGCCAAGTATAATTTATAGAGTCAGATAAGTTAGACTCACTCATTTTGGTTTTTTGGAGTATAAGAATATCAACTTTATTATCCAAAATGTAACTTTTAACCAATTTTTTTTTGTGAGGAATATTTAGCCCCCTAATATTCCAAGAAATTATCTTCATATCTATGAACAAAATAGTACCAATCTAATGAATAATATATCTTACCTTCTGAGCAGACCCATAAAAGCCTGGGTCATTTCTTAAGTTTTATGGACCTTGAGAGGTTATCTAGAGTATTTTGTCTACCCATAGCAACCTCTTTAGCTACCTCCCTTGATCTTGTATCTCTTTGAAAATGTCTCCCTTATTTACTCTCATTACCTACATTAGCCTTCTTCACATAATTATTCTTCCTACCTTTGCCAACATGAGTCTAATCTTCTTCCAAAATTCCACTAAAAATCTCAGAAGTGTCTTTGGTATTCTCATCCTCCTTTACCTTTTCTAACACAGGTAGATCTTGTATATATTACTCTACCACTATTTATCCTTCCTCTCTAAAGAACTAGATATCCTCTTTAACCGCCTCTCCCTTATCTGCTCTACAATGGTCCTGAAGAGCTTTTGAAGGGCTATTTTGTTACTGAGTTTTCTCTAGAATAACCAACTCTCCCTTATCTACTTTATCATGGTCAAGGTGAAGTGCTACTGAAGGGTTGTTCTATTTCTGTGTTTTCTCTAGAACACATTTTTGAGCCATTTTAGAGCCTTCAATACCTAATGATGAATCCTCAGTAGTATAAACTAGGGATTCACCACTGAAAGGCATCCTTTCCTTCTCTTTTAGTTTATCCCTCTTAACAATAGGTTTTTTACACTTATTTATGAGCTGCCCAAAATGCCCATAATTTTGGCAAAAATAACTAGAGTTATCATACTCAATAGGTTGAACCCACTTCCCATATATTTAATGAAGAGTGATTTGGGTAGGTATAACTGCATGCATTTCAACATTAACACAAACACGAGAAAAAAGTAATCTAGTTATTTGTGTAGTTACCTTTTTTATAGCTAGAAACTGGCCAAATGAGCTGGCAATGCTTTGAAGGGTCTTTGGAGTCTAGAATTCCAAGAGTAAATTAATAGCCTAATCCAAGTTGGGGTAATTGCACACAAATATGTAGTTGGGTCAAAACTTGGTTTCCATTTTCATAAATCAAGATTATTATGTTGAGCTTTATCAAAAAAGTAGGGTCCATTCGTATTAACTATAATCAAGTCCTCCTTGAGGGAAAAATGAAAAAATAACAAACCACCTACCATAGTAGAGGTCACAATTGATCCTTTAATGCTCTAGTTATCTTTTACCCATTTACACATGAGATCCAAATTCAAACTGAAAGTAAAAAAGCATCCTACCAATGCATTTTTCATGCCTAAAACAACTTCATCCATCATGGAATCCAATAGATTTAATGCAATCCCTTCATCAAAATTTTCCATATTGCTTCACTGGTTCCCTAATCTCAAAAGGAGAACCCAAATCTACTCCCCTAATCTTAGAAGAAGGAGAACCCAAAATCTAATCTACCTAAGTTATCATTTATTTACCATTTTTGAGCTTAGAAGAAGACAAAACCAAGCCACATGAAAGATATGTCACATCAAATGGCTTGACCCCAAAAGTCAACCATTTGGAAAAATTTATCACATCAGGGATGGCCCCCAATGTGTTATATCCATACAAAATGTGGGGAACCACCCTACTTCTCAAGCACTCAACCACCATGCAACCTCCAACAAACTAGACTTTTTTCACCCTAGTCTCATAATTCTTATAATATTTAGGATTAACCCAATTACAACCCAATCATGTATTTATGTTATGCAATTGAAGGCTTCCACAAGTAATTTGATTAGATTATTATTTATTTTGAGATTTCATCCTTATGTGTTTAATTCAAATTAAGATGACTTCCATTTTTAGTCATTATAACTTTCATGTGTATACATTATCCTAATGAAATATTCCCTAAGGATAATGACTATGCATGTAGGTCTTCTTCGGCTAGCATAAACACATAGGGAAAATTTGACAAAAAAATAATAATCTAATTAAATTCCCAATGAAGCATTCAATTACTTTTCTTAAAAAATGTTTGACACTTTTTTCATGTGTGAAAGTAGGGTCTCACTATGCATCAAAGCATAATAAAAAATGGATTTCTATATTGATAAACATGTATGAGCTTGGAGATAAGATGAAGGATAAAAAATATGAATTGCATGCACATTATTCATCTCTATTATGCCTCATTGTTCTCTCTTTAACCATTAGAGACCACCCCTTAACAACATGTACTCTTAATGTGTTGTGTTTCACTCGTTTACAATTGAGATGAATGGTTCATTTTATTCTTTCTAAATTTAATTATCACATTAACTACAATCATTAGTAAATATGCATAATAGGGGCTTGATGAAAAAGTGTTGAATGTTTTTATAAAAATGATAGCATCCCCCCCAACGTGTGCCAAATAACTAATAAAAATTTATGAAAAATATCAAATAATACAAAAGACACCTAAATTGTTTGAACAAATGCATTCTTGAAAATTTTTAAAGTTACATGAGGTAATACCCCATTAAGTTTATGAATTGACATAAATAGAAAATAACAAGAGTCTTAAAGTATCAGGAAATGGGAAAATAAACTTTAAATATATTACTAGTGTGATAGAAATATATATACCACAACTACTTGACATGGATGAGCTTGTCATGTAAAAATTATCAAAGTTTAAATGCTCAAATTATTCAAAGTGTTTTGTAATTCATTAGTCTTTGCCTCAATGAGCAAGGTTGTAAACTCCATAAAATGTCTATGTGATCAAAGGAAAATTTCAGATAGATCTCAATTAATGAGATAAAAAAACCCCTTAAGTTCACACCTTATATCAATTTTCTTTTGTTGATGAGACACAAGAGGAATGTTTTGAAAAAGGTTAAATAAATATGGTCTCATTGACTAAAATTATCACAATACATGGATATGTCAAGGTCACCATCAAAATATTTGAATAAATGAGTCCATATGGATCATACATACATACATACATACATACATACATACATACATACATATATTTCAGTTTGTATATAGTGTAGATATAGACTCAAGACTTGAAAAAATGCCTCAAAAAAATATGGTCTCATTAACTGAAATACTTGTGATGCATAACTAGGTGAGGATGCTGTTAAACTATTTGAACAACTGAAGCATAATATTCAATATTATTTTTTATTCCAACAAAACCCATATTCTCTTTATATTTTTTACAATTCTTAAATTATTCATAACAACATGTTTATTTACTAGATTTTAATTTATGTTTTTGCATTTATTTTCTATAGAATCTCTTACATAAATTCATTTTTTCTATAGTGAAGGTATTGTGTTTTATGAAGACATCAATGAAGAGAAGAATTTTTAAAGCCCCATGTTTCATCTAGGTCCATCAACATGCATTATAATTCTTTGCAGAGTACTATTCTCAATAAAGAAACATATGCTACATGTCGATAGGTCTTAGTTAATAAAGGTGAAGTGAGTTTTTTTGTTTAATTTCACTACTTTATTAAAACTATGTAATATTGAATTTATTAAATTATATTATGATAATGATATATTTATTCCCATTATTATACTATAATGCAGTCACAGTCAGGGTTCCCAATGAAGGGATGCCTTCGAATATACAACCATCAAAGTCACACAATAGATTACTAAACTAGTTTCATTAAATAACTAAGAATTATATGATATTCTTATATTCCCAAATTTTACAATGGATCACTCAACCCATTTACAACCATGGAATCCCCATATATTCATTTTCACTAAGGCTATATGCCTTCCAGCCCTAAACTCTCTCTCTAAATCTCCATTTTGACAGAGTATCCCCGTCCAATCTCAGCCTTTCTAAAGGTCTCTAGCGTTACAAGTTGTCTCAAATTTTGGGATGAATCCCACTTTTATATCCTATATTTGTTCGGTCAATTCTGTGTCAGTTAAAAAATGAACAACTATAACTAGTAAGGCTTGTCATGAACCTATAAGCCTACCCTAGGAGTAGATTTAGCCTTTATAGATATTAATCACACGTATCTAATAGTCTTCAGATCATATTTATGTTGGTAGATCTTGTTATTATTTTCCATTTGTGTTAGTTATAATATTTTTATATCCTATAATGGCCAGGTATTAGTCCTTTTAGCTAGCTAGTTATCCAACTATTTCTCTCTACCTCAAGTCATGCAATCTATGTATAAATTATGTGTTCCCATGATTTAGATGCTATCATGATAATTTTTATCACTTTTCACACCAATGTTTGCCTCTCAAATCATATACACACTTATTATAATTCACACCTTGATTTTTCAAGAAAGGACATGTCATATGTCCAATGTATCTTAAAAAAACTCCTCTAAATGCCTCTTGAAGGTCAGACTCCTTTGTGCACTATTTTTCAACCCCTCTTACACATTTTTTTAATTACTAGTATAACATTGCACTTGTGTATGCGCATTGTATTATTCTCCAAGACTTATATCCTTTTATTATCCCAACCTTATGCACAACTCGATAAACCTTCCTCTATACAAGTGAACCCTTGATCATTCAGAAGTCTCAAAAACATTACACCATGGAATTGTGAACTATAAAATTTGGTCTTTACTTATCAACTAACTAAATATAATTTTGGGTGATGCAATATTTATTGATTTGTGGGGGATGATTTTGCATTAGATGACTCAGGTAATTTAAAATGTAAGCCCTAACTTACAATTAGGGTTGAATGGTAGAATTACCCTTTAGGCTGGTTTCCAATGCCACAGTGTTTCCCTTCACCTAGTATGTTGAATAATAAATCTTATTAAACTCTCTTTTCTCCAAACCCTATTTGGTTCATGAACCACCCTCCTATGCCTAGCTCCAATACCCTTGTCTTCCGTCTCTTCATTCCTCTGGTGGATCTGCATCCACCTCTATTCATCCATCTCTAAAAAATGTTCTTAGCACTTCTCCCCTTTAGTGTGCACCAAATAACTTACCCTTGCACACTCTTTACTTCTTTATTATCTCATGGGTTGGAACCCATATTCATCTCATGTGGGGTTGTGCCCACCTATTTCTCTTATGGTCCTATGACCCATTATTTCACTTGTGGGTCTGTAGCCACCTGTCTCTTATATAGGTTTACATGAATTTATCTCTCTTGTGGGTGTGCCCAGTTATATCTATCCACATCCACATGAATGTATTTATACTTTTCATCTCCTCTATTATATGTGCCTTATGATATTCTAATGTCATTACATTGAAACAATATTTCCTTATGGGAATTATGGGTTCCCATATTGCCCCACATCATCTTCTCTTGTGTCCTCTCCTTAGAGGATCCTTGCTTCTTATAAATTGTTAATTATGTATGATTCACCTATCTCTCTTTTGCATGCTTAGATACATGTTTTCATGTGTGACCATTTGTACCTTTTCTTTGTGTGTAATGTAGTAACACTTTATGTGTGTGTCCCTCTCCTTCAGTGCAAACTCAGTATTTTATGTGACATTTTTTTGGATATAAGCTAACTTATCTTCATTCCTTTCCATTTAGGCATTAGACACATGACTTGTTGAAAAACATTTGCATTTCTCTACCCCATCTTCATCCCTGTGCCTTCTAATGGATACATCTCTTCTACTCAGCTATTAATTTTGAAATGTACTTGTGTAACATTTTTCTCCTCAATTGGTGCTTGTTCTAGCTCTTTTATAAGCATGTATTTAAATTCATGATCCTTTCCATTTTTCATGTTGTGGATAATAGATCTTGGCTACAGTCAAGGTAACTCACTTCATTTCACTTTACTTTTCTCTAACTAGTTGGGCTTCTTTTATTTGATCCTTTGAGGCAAATAATCATTGTTACATGATTTTCTTGTATATTCTACTCATGGGGTATGTTTGTGTGGGCCTTTTATTACCCCATTTTATTTTTTCCTCTTACTTGATGTTATTCATATCATTTAAGTTCACATGAGATCTTTTGATTCCCATTATCTCTTCTCCCTATTATTTCACCTCTAGTTTAGCACACTTGTACTGACATCCACTTTAGTCATCCTTACACATAAAATTTAGGGTCCTTTTATCCTGGCCTTGGTTTATAGTGACTCTTCCTTTTATCCTAATTTGTCTCCTCATGTGCTAATTTTTTATCTTTGGGACAACTTAGGTTCAGTTGTAGGCTAATATCTTTACCTTCCTTCACTTAGGCTTCATGCAAGTGCTTCATGGCCTAAATTACAACCCCTTATAGCTCTCCATCCTTATACCTCCCAAAGGGTAGTTTTCCTTTGTTAGTAATAGTTCTATCTTTGTATATTTTGGTGTATACACCTCACCTTGGCTCTTTTTGTGCTCGAAAACTCTCAATTATGATCTCAAAAAATCCTTCATTTGATGCATTATCTATTCCACACAGAAGAACACTTGTGTTTCTATCAGTGTTTTCCTCCCTACATCCATGTATCCTATGTAGGTTATTCTTGTATCTTGCACAATATCTTATGCTTATAATGGCTTAGTGTAATGATATCACTTTTATTTCATAGGGTTATTTCATCATCTTACAGGGTTGATTCTATCCTCCATGTTGATCCTATATTGGCATCTATTGCATGTCATATTTTACCATGACTATTTATTCCTTGCTTCAGTGGCTGGGTTTCACAGGTCTCCTCTTGTAGCTATTGAGAATTCTCTTTTGTTTGATCTAGAATTTTAAATGCACTACTTGTTATAGTAGTGTGGATATAATCTATTTCCATTTACACATCATTTCCTTGCCTCTTCACCTCTTTTTTCTTTGAAGTCTCTCTAGCCCCTTAATTATTTTCCACATAGCCCTATTAATGCATGTTCCACTCCCATACGGTCCCCTACATTCTTTAGAGTGAAACTATACTCAACATCCATGACCCATTTCATCCCTTACTATAGGCCTCTTTCACCAAATAAATTTTGTGCATTAGCTTCTAATTGATTCCTAGTGTGCCTCCAACTCTTCAAGGTCTCTCTTGTAGGTCTCTACCTACTTGTTTGTGGAATCTCTCTTTCTGACAAATTTTATTCCTCCTCATGTTGTTATGTTTTGTAGTTCATGCAGTTAAAAGGATACCTCCTTTCTCTTCTCTGAGATTTGAAACTATGGGTCACATCTCATAGTTAGTCCTCTCTAAGTAATTATTGTGATCTTCATTATCTACCCATTTATGCATGATGGATAACAAATCTTCACTATACTTTCTCCCCAATGCTCCAATCAGAAGATGCTCATGTGATTTAAATACCCATCGATATGAAATATATTGGAACCCCTCATCAAATCAATTCTATAATTTAGATTAATCGTATCGGTGATTATTCCCATGATTTACTCTCTTTATTACACTCAACTTCCTCCTTTATTTGATTCTATCAACACTCCTCCATTCTTGCACTTGACTACCTCACTATCAGTGATCCATTAGTTCTATACTCTCTTTCATATGCTCAGGTACCTCATTTTAATCATTATGTTGGTGTTATACTTCTTTTCTTTTACACCTAGACTACCTATTATCGATGGTTCTATATGTGACTCACACTCTTGGCACATCTACTGCCTTTCATTTGGTGATTAATCAGTGTTCTACTTACCTTTCTAGTGTAATTACTATGTCACAATCAGTTTTATGTCAACACTTAACTCCTTGAGGTTACTCACAACCTCATATTCTTGAAAACCCATACCTATTGTCTTCTCCCTTCCACTCACTCACTCTATGTCCACCTTCATGTATTGGAGAATGATACTCTTCACTACCTACCTCACGTTTGAAGGTCTACTCTTCCCACAACACTCAACTAGTTGCCTTATAGTTGGTGATCTTCCATCCTTTAAAAAAAATATACTTTGAAGTGATTTTCCCCTATTTCTCTTCAAGGTTCACAACCTTGTTCTAATGTCAACTAATGCAATCATGGTCAGGGTGCCCAATGAAGGGATCAAATTACTAAACTAATTTCTTATGTCTCTGACCACAACCATCAAAGTCATAGATCAAATTACTAAACTAATTTCATTAAATAACTAAGAACTACATGATATTATTCACTTATTAGTTTTTAAAATGGATCAGTTAGCCCCGTTATAACCATGTATTCCCCATATCTCCATTTTTCTAGGGTTATAGGCCTTTGACCCCTCAGTTCTCTCCCTCTCCAACTCTACATTTTGAAAAAGTCTCCCCATATAGTCTTAACCTTTCTAAAGGTATTAAACTTTGCAAGTTGTCTTGACTCCCCCTTTTATAGCTAATCATTATTTGGTCAATGTTGTTTCAATCAAGAAATGGATAGTTATACTAGTAAGGCTTGGTGCAGTCATGCAAACCTACTCTAAGGGTAACCTTAGCCATTATAGATCTTGTGCCATGTGCAACTAACATTTGTTAGATCCTATTTTTCTTGTTTATATCATTATCCTTTACCATTTGTATCATCTATAGTAATATCCTAGCCTATAAGGGTCATGTTTCAATCATTTTATCCAACTTTTCATCTAGTTATTTCCATCTGCATCGATCCTATGCTCTACATATAAATTTTATGCTCCCATGCTAATTTTTGTTGAGCTTCATGCCATTATGCACTTATTAGATCATCTACACACTTCTTATAATGCATGAATTGATCACATAAGTGTGGACAACTGATTTATGCATTGTATTTTCAATAAATTCACCTTCATGCCTCCCAAGGTTCTAATTCCTTTACATATTATTACGTAATCCTTCCTACACATTGCTTTCCAATTCCTTATCTTCAATTTCCTTAGTGCATGTATGTTTTATTATGCTCCAAGACTTGTATCCATTTATTCCTCTAACATTATACATAGCTTTACCATCCTTCCTTCATGCAAGTGGATGCTTGCTCATCAATAAGTCTCCAAAATGCTACGTCATGTGACCAAACATGAGAAAAGTTGGTATTTATTCATCACCTATTTGACTCTATTTTTGGATGTAAGATTGTTGATTCACTTGGGATGATTCTAAATCATATTAGTCCATACATGGTATAATAATTTCCATATTAAATTATAAAATATTTAAGATATAAAATCACAAATACCCTCTTGAAGGAGTTTATTTTAGAAATAATTATATCAAGACCATCAAAATTCTTGATTATACATGCACTCAAAATTATATATACATAAATACATATACACATACACACACATATATATGTATATGTTTATGTATGTATGTACACACACACACACACACATCTCATAGAGAGTAAAGTTGGAATCAAAGCTTAACAACATTCCATCTCAATTTATGCATATATGTTATTCCTTCAAGAAACAATAGAAATGAATTTATATAATCTACATAAGTTATAGAGCTTCATATCCATTTAGATAAACACAAATGAAAATTTATCAAGACTTTATGATCATTCATTCAACCTAATATATTTATAAAAATTATAACCTTAAATTTATCTTATTGACTACCATCAACAATGACCCAACATGCTTGAACTTTTATAAATTTGTATTATAAACCAAAGACACATGTACAGTAATTAATTCAAAAATTACCTCACTTGTAAGGAATGTTGACATCAATTTTATAACATTCATATCTAGAGGCAACATCTTGTAGACACCTAAAACTAGCCATTGATAACCTCTAATCAGGCTTTTGGCCAATTTCCACTTAAAATGCATAATTTGGCCTAAAAACACTAAAACATGCTAAATGATATAAAAATAACATATTCAAGTGCCGATTTTGGCTAGGGTATCCCTAAATGGGGTAATGCAATTTATGGGCCAGCTAACTTTCATTAGATCATTTTGAGTCAAAATGCCAATTTTGCACCCACATGCTCTGGATTGATCTTTCCTATCAATCTCTTACATGAGACATGTGCCTTTGTTATTTGTTTTTGATAACATCCTAAATGGGAATATGATTCCAATGCCTGACATTGCCTTCCAATTCCAATATAATCAAATTTTGAACCAATAACAAGGCATTCTGATCAATTTGGGTAATTTGTGCATAATGTGTTTAATCATGCTTAAGAGATAATTAACCCATATCAAGGCCTAATAAAAAATTCCATGGAAAATTTTTGAATACGTATTTTGGAAATGAATGTTGAATATTTGCATCATTAAGTGACCTCATTCCTTGGGAAGACATCCCTAGGCCATAAATGCCACAAATATCAAGATTCATGCCTCCCATGCCTCATCAAAGCCCTCTATGCCTCTTAATTGCTCCTTTTTAAAATTACATGATGAGCATAATTATAAAATTAATTCTAAAAAGTGAATTAATCCTCAACCACACATCTCAATCTTGATATGGATGGTTCAGGTTGATTCCAAACATTTGCAAAAATCTATAAATAGGAGGCCTCACAACATCATTTTAAAGCTATTTTGGTGCAAAGTTATAATGAAAAAATATCTTAAAGGAGCCATTGAAATTAGTGTTACCATGCCAAATTGATTTCAAGGCAAGCCAAGCCATAATCCAAAAGTGTCAAGGAGAGATAGAGGTAGCCAAGCTTCCATTACCAATGACTTCATGAGCACAAGCCATGCAAGCCACTCCAACAAGTATTTTGGAGCATCCAAGGAAGGTAAAAGAGGGTTTATTTTGCATTTTAGTTGTGTGTTTTATTCATGTTTGTTAACTATGCTCTCCCTAGTGTCTAGGCCTAGAGATGTTATGCTATTAGTGTGTTTATTTCATTTTGTTTCCATTTTAGAACTAACACCATACTAACCATCCTCTCTTGAGTCAAATTCCTAGATCACATAATGGCACACCCAGTCAAAATAATGTATTTGAGTTGATGAGGGTAGTGTTATGCTGCCCAAATCATGTCAAACCATTTATGCCTTTGAGTCTTTTGAAGCATAACATAAATCACATCATTCGAGCATGCTTGTGCCATTAGGCTACTCAATTTATTTCAAGACTTATTTCACATTGTACCAAAACCATTTGTTTCAAACCATGTCACATCAACCATTTGGACCTCATTTATTTTCCATCACGCTATCTAATCTTGTCTAACTTGTTTGGTCAAATCCTAGTTTTCAACATTGATTTTTTAATTAACCTTGTCAAGTTTAGATTCAAACATTGATTGATTTTTGTTTATGCCTCAATTCATGGGGTTGATACATAGATCTTTCTCTTTTGGGTTGCATAACTTTGATTAATCAATAATCCAAAATTGAAAACTATTGACGGTTTATTTGTTCAATGCCTATCCTCATCATTGTTTGTACCTTTATTTGGGAAAACATAGTCCTTTCTCAAAGAGCCTTTTGTTTTATGCCTTATGCCAACTGATCATGTTTATGTTTGATTCTGTGTGCTGAGTCTATGTCAAAGTTGTTTCCAAACTTGTTAGATTAAATCAAATCACATCATGCATGTTTGCTTGAGCCTAGATTTTGACTTTGTGTTTGGAGAAAAGACTTAGCAACTCAACTTTTCTCTTTCCTCATTCAGACCTTGTTAGAACACTTTGACTTAGACCTCTGACATGCCAATTTTAATTCAGATGCTTGACCTTTTATGCATATAACATTTGACATTAGACATTTGATGTTAGACTATTTTATGCCAATTCTTAGCACAAATCATTTTGGAGATACAACTCTACTTTTAGACCATATTAGAGATACAACTCCACACCTTCGACCAGGTTGGACCAAGATTGAACCATTTATCCTTTGGACATAGTTTTTTAGAGTTTATAGAACTCTAAGCCTTTTTATTTCAGAGATTTCATCATTTACGTGGATATGTCTAGCTACACTTATGGTGGAGTCACTTAAAATTTGACTTATAATAGAATGGCCACACAAAATGACTTTTGTGGATTTAGTCAAGATCCCAATGATGCTAATATAATTTGTGAGATATATTTCTATCTGTCTCATATTAATCATTCATGGGAACAAAGTCATGAAATAACTTACGATCCAACTCGAGACCTTGATTGGTATGAAGAGGCTTATGAAGAGGAATTTGAAGACCTAACTATAGATAATGTTGTTTGGGATATGAATCCATACCCTCTTTTCAATAATCAGTACATGGAACACAATCAAGAACCAACTTATGAGCCAACTCACAATTGGTATGATATGGTTTATGATGAAGACTTGGATGCTTTGGCTTATGCGAGTAATCAAGATCCACCATATCATACCATTTCTATTTCAGAACCACAATGTCACACCATTCCCATACCAAGACCTCATCCTTTGATTTGTGTGAGCAATCAAGCTCCACAATGCCCCTTCATCATTCTAGGACCTAGTCCTTTGACTTGTGTGAGCAATCAAGCCCCATAATGCCCTATCATTACCATTTTAGGACTTCATCCTATGGCTCATGCAAGAAATCATGCTCCTCAATGCCCTACCATTATCCAATCACAAGTAATTCCTCATATAGAACCAATCCCATCCAAACCTCAACTGATCCAATCCTTCAAATATTAAGCTGTGTTCAAAATTGGTATTTTCTAACTCATTAGAAACCAAGGCCAAGAAAACCAACCAATCCAAGATGTTTTTGTTGAATCAACCACTTATGATAAGTTAACTTATGATGAATCACCTATTAATCCTATACTAGTTGTCAAGGAGTCTCACTTTGATGAGCTAGTCTTTGTTGAGTCACTTCTTAAAGATTATAACCACCTTTGGGAAAATCATTACCTCAACTATGTGCCTATTTTTTAAGAGCCTCTTATTGACAAGCCAGTCTCTAAGGAGTTGTTTATTGACCTTTTTCCCATCCTAGAGGAGTCCTACTCTAGAAAACCAATTTTATAGAGCCTATTATGCCATCATAATCTATTACTTGTCGAATACTAAGCATTCAATAAGACATCATTGTATCAGAGTACCCATCAGATGAAGAATTGAAATTAGAGTCAAGTTTTATTTTTGAACTGACATCAGATTTAGCATCAAATCAAAATCAACATCAGTCTCAACATTGGATTCAAATTCTTTTGAGTTAGAATCAGATTCAAAACAAGAATATGTTCATGGCTGTTACAACATTGGTTATAAATGCCTTGCAGATCAATTTGAATATATTTGTGATCCTTCTATGGTTTTTGAGGATGAGTACTTCAACTTTGACATAAGTTATCCTAATATATTATACAAGGATTATGATGCCAACAACCATTCCATCCCTATTCCAGAAGCCATTACCATCAACCAAAATAGACAAATCATTGACATTCCATCTCCCATAAGTGTCGATTGGGATCGACAAAATCACACTTTATTGAATTGCATCCATGGTGACATAGAGATTAAAGAAGAGCAAGGAGGCCAAGACAACATTCATGTAGCAGAAGAACACTCTCTTAGTGAAACCTTTTCAAAGGTGCTAGGGGACAATCCAAGTCAGAACTCAACATCTTTTAGTGAATTTTTTTTGGAAGCACTAGAAGACAATCAAAGTGAAAATTCAACATTCCTTAGTGAAACCTTCTCGAAGGTGCTATGGGACAATTAAGACAAATTCATTGGTGAAAACCTCATTGAGGCACCAATAGTTGAGCACAAAAGTTCTTCACTACTCGATGAAGACAAAATCAAATATCAAATCAAAATAGCTTCCTATCTACAGCCTAATCAGATGGTAGCTACTCTTAGGCCCAAACAACAAAAAATTTAATGGTCCTATTGAGAGAATAAGTCTTTGGCCCCACCACAACCAAAATTATGTCAAATCTGGCATCAATAACATTATGTGTGACTGAAAGTCCTGATATTCATTTATTTCCCCAGCATTCCATTTCATAGTCAAACCTACCATCCATTATTTTTCCCTATTTACCATTCATGGTTGCACTTTGCTTTGCAGAGGCTATAAAAATACCTTGTCTTGATGTTTGAATGAATCAAAATCAATGACCAATAAAGATTATAAAAGCATTTTTAGCAACCAAATATGTAGGCCATTAATGACAGAGCAATTATTCAGATGAGGTGTGGGCTAGAAATTAACATGATTGAGTATTCTATTTGTATCATTTGTTGATTAGGACATGCATCTCCCCATCAACAGGAATAACAAAATCAAAAACCACACCCAGACCAAATATATGTACCATACCATTTCATTGCCATGCCATTACCATTATTATTTATGCCTATTTGCCATTATCACAAATCTTGCCATTCACCCTGTCACTTGGGGGTAACCCTCTTATCATTTTATCAAACCATCATTATCCTTAGCAAGACCATGCCATCCTATCATTCCATTCCTGTCTAGACCAAAGCTTGTTTTTAGTCATCCTATCCAATCCTATTTTGATTTTGGTTCATTTGGTTCTTCCTGCACCTTTTCATGGGGGGATTTTGATCAAGTTTCAACAATCAATCCAATCCATGTTTCAATGATAATTTATGAAAGTAGTGTGATAGTTGATCTAACAAGATATCTTTCATCCTATTAAGTTTGTTTATGTGAACCTGATTATAACCACCTATGGATAAATTAATGTTTCACCAATCTTGCTACTAATTATAACCACCTATGGGAAAATTAGTATCATTGACCTATGCCATTTTATCTTAGTTATAAAAACCTATGGGAAAAATAGGGGCAACACTTATTTATTGTGCATTTTTGTATCACTTTGCCATCGTTGTTTTCATTTGACTGGCCATTTGACAGATTTGAGAAATTATTGGGACTTAGTTGGTTTTTCCTCACATTTTGTGTGGATGGAATTACTATGATTTGAGGTCATTTTAGGACTATGTGGGTCATTCTCAATTCATTTTGAGGTCACCTCAGTCCTGCTTTCCATATGCTCTCACTATTTTATGAGCAACCTTAGCCAAACACTCTCACCATTTTGCAAGTAGGTATCTTGTCATTCTCTAACAAGTTAAGATACCTCAAAATGCCAAAAACATTCATAATATTTCAAAATCCAAAAATATTTGTCCTGTCTAAGCTTAGTCAGTTATCCTCGATCCACCTTACTCGGGCATTATCATTGTTAGGATGCTTTCTTTTTCTTTTGTTTTCAGGCATTCTGTCTATTTGTTTATTTTAGGTTGTTTTTTTATTTTTATGTTTGTTTATTTGTTTATTCACTTCCCTATTTGTTTTCTTTTAACACTATTGCCTTGACTCAGTCTATATGTGTTCATTGGGTGATTCTTTGAGCACATTATTCTCGAGTCCATCCATATTTCATCCATTAACATTGCCATCATGGTTTTTATCATTGGTACATTATTTTTTGAGTGTTTATTCGATTGGAAGTTAGTCCTTACACATATTTTGGCCAAGTCTTTATGGTGTTCTATCATGAAGCCTACCATCACATGCTACAACAAAAATTAGCTTCAAAAAGGTCTACAATCAATGGAACTGTAGAAGTTTATCCTTAGCATCTTGGCAAATATTTTCACCCATCTTGATCAAATCAACCCATTGACCATTATAGTTGTATCATTGTTAATCAGGATGACCATCTCCTCATTAGAAGGTACAATTGAATCATTCACACTGATCAATCTTATTCTTCTATTCATCTCTTTCATCACTTTGCACTTGCTCATCTTTAATCTATATTCTAGGTTATATCCTTGAGTTATGCTTGTTAATCATCCCTAACTGGGGCAACATCAATTTTAGTCAATCCAGGTCATCTTCATGATTATAACTGCCTATGGGAAAATCATTATTTTGACTTTTATTCCTGTTTATAACCACCTTTGGGTAAATTAGCCTCCTTTTTACATCAATGCAAGCAAACATTTTCTCATTTGGATTAATCTCAACCATGGATTAATTCTACCTTTCTTCTTGTTTCTTTTCAAGGGACCATCCATCAATAAATGTGATGGCCACTCCCTCAAGGGGGCATCATCATAGGCTTTCCAAAACCATTTGGAGCTTTGTTCTTCAAGCATCATCTTATTTTTGGCATACATGCCATTTCTCATTATTTGAGAAGACATTACTTTGTCTACAACTTGCGACTCTTTCCCAAATAGGGGCAAACTATAGACACCTAAAATTGGCCATCAATAACCTTCAATCAGGGTTTTGGCCAATTTCCACTCAAAACACATAATTTGGCCTAAAAACACTAAAACATGCTAAATGATGTGGAATTGACATATTCAAGTGTTAATTTTGGCCAGGGTATCCCTAAATGAGGTAATGCAATTTATGGGCCAGCTAACTTTCATCAGATCATTTTGAGTCAAAATGCCAATTTTACACCCACGTGCTCTAGATTAATATTTCATATCAAATCTCTTACATGAGACATATGCCTTCATTATTTATGGTTGATAACATCCTAAATAGGAATACGGTTCCAATGCATCTGACATTACCTTCTAATTGCAATCCAATCAAATTTTGGACTAATAACAAGGCATTATGATCAATTTAGGTAATTTGTATACAATGTGCTTAATCATGCTTAAGAGATAATTAGCCCATATCAAGGCCTAATAAACAATTCTATGGAAACTTGTTGAATACTTATTTTTAAAAATGAATATTGAATATCTGCATCATCAAGTGATCTCATTTCTTGGAAAGACATCCATAGGCCATAAATGCCACAAATATTAGGATTCATGCCTCCCATGCCTCATCCAAGCCCTCCATACCTCTTAATTGGCCCTTTTTCCAATGTCATGATGAGGATAATTATGAACTTAATTCTAAAAATTGAATTAATCCTCAACCACACATCTCAATCTTGAGATGGACGGTTCAGGTTGATTCCAGACATTTATAAAAATATATAAATAAGAGGCCTCACAACATCATTTCTAAGCTATTTTGGTGTAAAGTTATAATGCACAAATATCTTCAAGGATCCATTTAAATTAGTGTTACCATGCCAAATTAGTTCCAAGCCAAGCCAAGCCACAAGCCAAAGGTGTTAAGGAGAGATGGAGGTAGCCAAGCTTCTATTGCCAAGGACTTCATGAACACAAGCCGAGCAAGCCACCACCACAAAGACATTTGGAGCATCAAAATAAGGTAAAGAAATTATTATGTTTTCATTCCTTGATTTTTAGTTATGTTTGTCATTTGCTTTTGTTAACTAAGCTCTCCCTAGTGTCTAGGCCCAGAGATGTTATGCTATTAGTGTGTTTATTTCATTTTGTTTCCATTTTAGAACTAACACCATACTAACCATCCTCTCTTAAGTCAAATTCCTAGATCACACATTTTATCATACATAACACACTCATCTAAAATGAAAAGTTAGGCACAACTCAATCATTTAGAATTAAAATTTAAATGCACAATATTAAATCTATTAAAATGATATAAAAAATGACAACAAATTATCAAAGTAATTATATTAACCACATATGAAAGATTAAACAATGAAACAACTCAAAGACATTTATTGGTATGACCATCACTTTGTATATATTACATAAAAAATGCCCACAACTATTGCAATATTTATATTTTAAAATATAAATATTGAAAATAATTAGAACAATAAAAAAGATATATAGATTATATTTTTCTAAAAGAGCACTAAAAATATCACCCAAAAAAATAAAAACATTCAAATAATCGTAATTGATAATATTAGAGACACAAAATTCACTTTGTTCTAAAATTATTTATTATAAACATCCAATAACTAATCATTGGTTTATTTAAAATACACACATTACCTTGATATTATTTTTAGACTATGTGATTGTCACAAAACTCTTATTTTCTCTATATCAAAATAGACTACAAATTTATGTAAAGTGCAATTGATTGAGTATGCCACACAAATTATAAATTTAAATACAATATTAATACAAAATTATTCAAACCCAACCCTGATAGAACTTGTATTTTGCCTCTACTAGAAATAATACTCAATATGATTTTAAGGAACAATTTAATAACAATAAAATAATATCCACCAAGCGATAAAAATTTGAATCAAGAACTATCAAATACATCAAATAAAACATGGATACATCATGACAAGTACATTACAGTCCATACCCAAAACACTAGTTATATATCCTCTATTATCAACTTTTAGAAATGAACCCTTGCCCTTATAGGTATAATACAAATTCTAACATGATAGTACATACATGGCATATATGCAAACTTAATGAACATGTTAGCAGTGGCACATTTGTAGGAATTACACTCAATAATAATGGGCCATACTTCAAACAAGTTGCAACTAATGTTAAGACACTTTTATCTCATAACAACAGATAATTTATAATCATGAGAGGAAAACAATAACATTTGATAATTTTTTCCTATAAAGTAACATGTCTAAATCAAAACTCTAAAATAGTATGTGGATTAATAAATCTATAATTAGATTAAAAAAAACACTTTAAAAAAAATAGATGTACCATTCATAATAAAAGCCACCAATTTCTATTAATTGATTCAATCTCAACTTTAAATGTTCTATTTTTCAAATAAATACTAAAACAAATAATAAAATAATTCTTAGACATACAAGAATAGGTCATCAATAATACTAGAAGGTATAATCATCAACTATCATACTTATATTTAGACTACTATGAATTGAAGATATTTGATGGCCTCACATAATTCAACCTTGCAAATATATGAGTACAAATTTTAGAAAATAAATTATCATATTATTATATTCCTTTTAAATCAGTTTTAATTTTAATAGATTAGAAATAGTCATTTTTTTATAGTTTTAAATATATCAAATTTGTATGTTGCTACATAAATATTGTAGAAAAAATAATATTGAAAAGTTTTTATTATTGATTTTTTTTAAAATGTAGGAAAGGATTATTCAATAGAGAAATTTCAAACATAAAAATTCATGATAATTGATGATTTAAGAGATGGATTGGTTAAATGGAGTATAAATAAATTAATATAATTTTTAATATTTTAATTAATTAAAAAAATTGATTGTATACCAAATAAAATGTAACTAAAATCTTCTTCATATTTCATTGCTAAAAATTTCCAAATTATAAATTTATATACAACATTTCTTGTATACATATATCAATAAAATTATAAGTATTAAATTTAAAATTAAATGTATTTGAATCAAACCATGCAATTTCTAAAGTTCCATCTTAAAAATTTGTATATACAACACATGTAAATTTTTCTACATATAATAGTCTCAGTAAAATTTAGTATTGACACAAAGTTGAATGTATAATCATAAGTCTAAACAAGAAAGATGCCACTTGCAAAGCAAAGAAAATATGACATTAATTTTGACAAATGTTAAATTTAACTTATTTAAACTAAATCTAACCCATGAATTGGTTGGTTTTGGACAATATCATAGTTACAAAAAGCTCAAATAGATATTATTGATAATTAAATATTTTAAAATAGTACTATAAATAATTATTATTTAACAAAAATATTGTAAACAAAATTAAATATGAATATATTTAAAAATTAAAATTACTTTAAACATATTCATCTTTTTACATATATTTTATCCTAAATTAAAATAACCATTATTTTGAAAGTGTTTGATATATCATATTGATGTGATTAAGCTTACACATTCTATCTTATATATCTCTTAAGGACTAATTATTATGGAAGTATAATATCAAGTTTAGCTTTTAGTTAGAGTATTTATAGAAGGCATGCTTATTTCTTCCTATGGAATTTTTAAAAGGTCTTACACATATCAAAATGGATAAAGAGGCCCAATTCTTTTTTCTCATGCCAAGAGTTATTAAATATCAAATTCTTTAAGAACCATGATAAAAATTGGTTTTCAGTTATGATTTTTATAATTGAGTGTGTGGTTGTGGGATTTTACATAAATCTTGGGGGCATGTTATAAATATAAATTTTTGTTGTTGATTTATTATTTAAGTATATTTTTTGGCTGTTCAATATTATACATCACATTTTTAAAATTAGTTTTTCCATCAACAATGATTCATAATTTGTGAAATATAAGTTTGTATGGTGTTTATATTACATAATTTTTTCACAATTATTTAAAAATAGTCAATGTAATTTTGAAGGCATTAATTAGTAAACACAATTTTATTTTATTTTTTTATTGATTTTGGCTATGTAGAAATTTTATAATTAAAAATTAAAACTAAAAATAGTTTAAAAATACATAGATCTCGATATAAGTCAAAAATAATTTTGTATTGATAATTTTTTTTATAAATATATATTCATGTTTAGGTTCAACTTGTGTTAAAAATATAGCATTTATAATTAATTATTAATGATCTATAATTTGATTACGTTCAAAAGTTTTTAGATAAAAACATGTCATAATTTAATTATAATCAAAAAAATAATTGGAATAAGTGCATGCTACAGTCTTATATAACATTTATTTGTGTAAAGAAGAAAAACCAAAAATAAGATTTAATCTTTTTGGATTTTATGAAAATCACATTTCACACAGAGTCATTTGAGGTAATATGAAGATCAAAAGTAAACCTTGTTAAGTGAAAGGAAATTGGACACATAGTCAACATTCAATCACAATAACCATTACTTATTAACAATGCATTAATTTTTTTTATGGATATATAAGGAAGTAAAAATACATTATAAAATAGCTTATAAGTTATGTGTTTCTTATATGATGATAAATTTTATATCTTTTAGGTTAGATTTGTTTGTAGAATTTTGACAACGTATAAATTTTTATCAAAAAATTTGATGTTGGAGTTGTTATTATCAACATTAATTTTTATTGTCCACTTATTTTTAACCTTCTTTAAGTCAACTTGTCTTAAAAAAATACACATCATAAACAAAATAATAAATAAATATATACATAAACCTAATATAATAAAATATTTAGGGAAAAATTAATTCTTAATATCTCATTAAACCAAATATGGTTAATAAAAGTCATGTATTTAATTTTTGTAGACGACTGAACATTCTGTTTGTTTGTCTTGATATAAAATTTTATGTATTAAAATAGATTAAAAAAATTACTGTCATCGTAACAACTATCCTTATAAATGGGTACATTAAAAGGAATCATACTTCATATTCTATTTCTTCTAAGTTACAAAACATACACATTCTTTTTTCCAAAGGTATTTTTTAGAGTTTCTATTTATCAATTTCACTATGCAGCTCATGTAAATTAATTTTTAGTTTTTATTTTTCCATTAATTTTTTTAAGCTTACTAACTTATAAGGGTGGGAGAGATGTTTGAGTATGGAGATAATGATTTTTTAGTAACAATATAGTTTTCTTTTATAATTTATTTTTTCGTCATTCCAAAATTTTCCAGAAAATTTGTTTTCAGTTTTAAGCCTTAAGTTGTTATAATTTGAGAATAATATATCATCGTGGATGCATCAAATTTTTTGACAAATTATCAATGTATTTTTACAAACTCTTTTACTAAATTGGTGACACTAGTTGATGAATAAACTAGGATACCTATGTAAAATAATGATACAAAGGGAATTAAGAATATACAATAATCTACAATAATTAGACCTCTCTAAATGTCAAAATTGAAAATTGGAACCTTTCTCTAATGCAAAAGTTTGACACCCAATCAAACATATGGCCCAAATGGGCTAAAACATGGATTTTTTTAAGGTTACAAGTATTAAACACTATGTATCGATAACATCATGTAATCCTTACCACACAAGATTGTAGGCATATATACAATATATTGTAGACATAAATGTAAGTGAAATTTTTGGTGGTTGATGGGGTGCACATAACACCCCTAGGTAACATGTTGAAAATTTTATTCACAAGATAATAATATACTTGAGAACAATTGATAAAATTGATAAATTATAAAATATATAGATAAAGAGATATGTGTACCCTAATATTACTTACTTGAATTTTGAAAGCAACTTGTGATGCTAAAACAAGAAAAAATGGCACTATGTATATTGAACCCTGAAAGTAAATTAGGTTTCCTAATGATGATCAAAATCAACCACCATTGATAATAGACATATTATATTCATACAAGTGATAATGGTCAACCTATCCAATTGTATAATCTTGATACCATTATGGTTACGTGTATATGATAAGTTTGAAAAAAATTGGGCTCCTTTAGTAGTAGCAGAGGTCTAGGAATTTGTTTTTGTCTGGAAGAATTATTTTACATAATTGTTTAAATAACTTATTCTTTGATGTAAGTCAAGTTCATTGTAATATTTTAAGAGTTTATGAAATGCACAAATTTAGTGGTTTCGGTCCCTTTGGAGGGTTAAAACTTCATATAAAACATGGTCAGAATGAAGGATTGTGTATTTTTATGCGAGTGACCCAAACCCAAGTAAGAGATAGGGCTTCACCTTCTTTACTTGAGTAATCAAGGATAAATATATATGATCTTAATGCAACCTTATTTTGGTGCAAGTATGCAACCATAAAAGTTCAAAATATGATTAATATGCAGGCTCATTGACTAGTTTGTGATAAATATACATAATGTGTGAATTGATAACTTGATGATACTTGATACATAAGAGATCCTCATATGATAAAAATGGATTACAATACTTGTGTATTTTTTTTTTAATCAATAAAACAGGGTTAGATTTTCCCTTCCCATTTTCATTAATATCATATAAATTTATATAAAAAAGCATCCCTTGTGTCATTACACGAGAAGAATAAACAAGAAAATGCCTTAAATCCAAGGTTAATGGTAAAATAAATAGGTGATACAAAAGAGAAATTGGTTATAAATGAGGACCTGTACATAAATGAAAGCAAATTTGTAGTATTTGCATAATTTTAAAAATGTCTTGAGGTCATATTTGACATTCCATAGCCCCCATAGTGGTGAAATAAGAAGCTGTGAGACCACCTTTATTATATAAGAAAATGACCATTCTCTTAGATATTTTATTGTCCTCTTTTAGCAATAAAAACAACTCTAGCTAAATTCACAGATGATATTTTTTGTAGTATTTTTAGGGAAGAGTATAAATTAAGGCCAAACTTCCACAACCAATTGATGCAAGAGATTCCAAATGAACAAGTAATGACACATATGTGGATTTATCCTCATACTTTCTTAGCTATAAAAATACACCACTATCTACCTACCTTTGCACACTGACATCAGACTACAAAATTTGTGGTAAACCCATCTAGGCTTTTGAGCCCCTATTGAATACTAAGGAAAAAATAATTTTCTCAATTCTAACATTAGCTGACAGTTATACTACCAAGTTAGCTTCCCAAAAATACTATTGAAATTTAAGTAAATATAAATGTCACACTAATTCTGTAGCACCCCGTGGGATATTGTTCAACTTCTAATAGGGTGTCATTTTTTTTTGTCATAGTCTTTATAATGACCATTGGGTACGTATGTATATATAGGCTCTTTTTAATTAAATTTTGAATACATTTGCATTTAATCCAACCATGGAATTGAGTGAGAACTAAAAATAAAATCATAATAAATAAATATAAGGCATAAAGGACCCAAAAAAAAGTAGGTGACCAAAATCATAAAATTAAATAAGGTAGTGACCACAATAGTATGACCAATCTAGGTCATGGTGAAAAATATCCTAAGATAGAAATCAATTTTGACTGATGATGAATAGATGGATCTTGATGTATAAAACTAAAAAAAATGAGGTGTTCATGAGGAAATGCAAAAGACATAACTATGAAGGGTCGAATGTGAGGTCAAATTATACTAAAAATAATTGAACGTACTTAAGTGAACTAAATGCATAAATATATGAAAAAATATGTTATGACAACATAGATTATACCAAAATTAGATGTATACATCATGCCCAACTCATATGTGAATGCATGCATGTGGATCAAATTAAAAAAAAGTAAGCACATTCTTAAAGATTCCTTGGTAGGGATTGGAGATAAAATTTGTATGAATTGATAATGAATACCCACATTATATGTCAACAATTTGAATGTACCCACCAAAAAAAAGAACACATGTAATTAGATCAATATCATAGTAAATCAATGTAAATAAATAAACATAATTAAGAACAACTAGGAAAATGAGCATAGGAAAGAATACACTTGGTGTTATAAGAAACCATGCTATCACTCTTGAAACTCTAGTACTAAAACTAAACACCGTGAATCATAAAAATTAGATAAAAATATTAATTCTTGATCAAATAAGTAGATTTTTTGTGACTATTGGTTTCGTTAGTTCAACTAGTATAAGTGGAAATATGAATCTAGTGATATAATAATATGGATAGATGTTGTAATGTCTATCATGTTTAACTATTATTCCCTTATCGAATATAATTTATTCATCACTTTTGATACATTTGATGACCCCTTAGTTTTTGTGGGAATTTGAAATTAGTTTCCTTGTTATGTGAATATTTAAAATTATCCTTGTAAGTTTAGAGGTGCTAAAGAAAAGTTACTAAACCAAGATAAAGACTAATCAATAGAGACTAAATTAATTAAAACTTATAAGTTATAAATATTTTTAGGAAGATTATGAGCACTAATTAGTGTTGCAGGGTAGGCTTGGTAGGAAGCCTATAGGACCTAGGATTCTGGCCTAGGTTTGGGGGAGTTTTACAATGAGTTGGAGAGAGAGGGATTGTAAGAAAATTTAATACATTTTTAAGGATCCTATGTAGACATGTAATGGAATTAAATATTTTTTTAAGAGTGTGTAAGGATGGGTTTACTTGTGCAAGTAAAACCACATGGGCATGCAAGAAAGTTTTAAAGAAAGCATGGTTTGTAAGAGAAGTAATTTCCATGTAAGAAAGTATCTCCCCATTTATGAGTTTTGATGGAGATTTTTTTAAGGAGTCTTTCTATTTATTATCAAGTCATTGACTTGTTTGGAGGTTGATCATCCATTGTGGGAGTTGGGTCTGAGCAGCTTTTTGGAGGAGGGAGCTTTGGAGAAGGGATCTTGGAGTGCTCTCAAAAGGTGCTTGGAGACTCGAGATAAGTTTTTCCCCCCATCAATTGTTATTTTATTTTCTCACTAAGTTTAGTTAGTGTTGTTACCTTTATTTTTTAAAGGCTTGTGTGGTATAATAGAAACATGTGTTTATTATAAGGTTAGTCTATTATTAAATTATTTGATTTGTTAAAATGAATCCTAATATCTCTCTCCCTCAAGTAAGTTAATATATGAAAAACTTGACTAACAAATAATTTCATTATTAACTTAAGTCATAATTTGATTCAACAGTAGAGTAGGAATGTGTTTCTTAGAATAATGGTATTTTTAAGAGTGTTGTGGTAATTATTTGAAACACCTATACCTCACATATGCTTAATTGAGTAGAAGTAGTTGCTTGAAGAAATTAAATTTTGGTTGGTTGGTAGTATTTGGAGTGTGATTAGTAGAATAATAACATGATAAAAAAACTATAAAGTTTATATGTTTGTGTTTATATAAACTTTATTGAAATGTAAAATACAATTTAGTTGATATGAGATTGGGTCCCAAAGATAGGTAAATAGTTTGTTCCATACAAAGTGTATATGTGTGTAAAGATTTAATTAAAAAAATAATTATATAATAATAATTTAAAACTTAATATATATTTTTACATAATATTAAAAGGGTTAGGCTAGGGCTCGACCCTACCCAATACATGGTTTCACACATTAGTGGAAGGGGACGACATTGTCCTCCCTCACAACCATGGAAAAGAAAGCTAGGACTATTTTAATCCTAGACATGGCCATAATATCAAGGAGTGAGAAGGGATCGGATGTGAATCCCCACCCTTATGCCAAAATAAGGCATAATTGTGCTAGAATAAAATATTTTAATACATGAAAGGCTATCCATCAAAGCATAACAAAAAGGAATTTTTCATCACACATTATAGCTATAAGTGCCTTGGTAGGCATGTATATAAAAACGTGGAAGCATAAAAAATTAATTTGAAATTCTTGAAAAAAATTCCTTGATTAAATGTGGACTCATGGATTACAATAATAATCAAATAAATGGGTTTCTTGATAGGGTTTTAATCCCTTCCAAAGAAGTGCCTCAACCATTTCTTGTTTTATGGAATACCATGGTTTTAGGATATGCACAAAATGGGATTGTTAAAAAGGCCATAGAGGTATTTAATCAAATATAGTTAGAATTTTAAAACCAAAAATTTATAACCTTTTGTCAACATCCTCCCAAATTGTTTTAATTGGGAGCTTGTAGACAAGGTATGAACATCATGAAAACAATAAATAAAAATTAAAATAGATATTTTGTTAGATTAATAAATGATAACATTAATTATTTGAAAAGTGTAAATAAATATACTCTTAAATCAAATTTTAATTGTGCATACCAATAGTCTAAATAATTTAAAAGCATAGATGATGTCTGAATTCTATAAGTCTTATTGAGCTTTTTTTTCCAATATTTAAGTCTCAAAAATATTGATAATATAACTACAACCCTAGAAAAATATTATTATTTTTTATGAAAATTAAAAATAAATATCCCAATAAATATATGTACATACACACACATTCATAAATCCACACATACATGGTACGCTTATGTTTTCAATAATATGACTAAACTAAAAAACTTCTTTGGAATGTGATAATAACAATCCACCAAAGGTATGGGTTTCACCTAGAATTGTTAAGCTTTGCCAATATAAAAAACTATTATTTTTTTTAATACTGAGAAGGACCAATCAAATAAAAATATCAAAATTCCTTTCATTTTATACTCAAAACCCAATTTTTTTAAAGTATAATGAAATGGTTTTAGAAGTTATAATTGTCCCTGTAATTTAGTTGGTCCTGAAGGAAGAACCAAAAGATGGATTAAAGTGAATTTCGTATAAACATTTGTCCATTGAAAAAATGAATACCACATCAATGTTTAATCGAACAAGTGTGAGAACTTTAAGCTCATAAAAAATGGAACATATGGAACTTGTATTTGCATCACTTATCCCTTATCCCAAATTAGCTTAATAAATACTTGAATTGTTTTCTAATATGAAAATGTGATTAAAATGGATTGAAATGTCCCCTTTTGTTTTCTAAAATGGATTGCTAAAGTCAGTTTAGAATTGAAGCAAAATAAATATTTGAAAATAAAAAAATCAAATATGAGATTTAAATTATTTTTTAAATAGATTAGAATTATCTTTTCAATAGTAAAATAATTTTATTATTGATTTTTGAAATTAAAATTAGTTGAATTTTAAAATTTATTTTACAAATAATTAATGTAGTTTATAGCTTGTCAAAGTCATCCAATAATGTTAAGTATTTTTATAGTATACTTTCACAAAAAACTTATTTTATGTTACAATTGTAATTTACTTAGTTTAGAAAATATGTTCAATATTTTAGAATAATTTATTTTTTTCTTGAGGAATTTATTTAATTATGTTTTTCTATGCATTTTATTAACTTAAAATTAGTGTGTAAAAAAAGTAGTTATGAAATTGTTGTTTACCTCTACAACTATCTAGTGTTTCTTTCATAGATGAAATGTGTAAGAAACTTCTTTATGCTATTCATAGTATAGGAAGTGAAGTGAAATTGTAAAATTAATTTGATGATCATTTATTCTAGTTAATTAAAAAGCATTTTATTTACATTTTTTCGCTTAAAATGGTGGTACAAAATGTTGTTTACATTTAATGTTCCTCTTTACAAATTATTTAGTGCATATTTTCAACAAAAAAATATGGTAGATGATTAATACACACTCTTGTTAGCCTAGGAAATACATTTAGAACTTTAGTTTAAATTACTATTTACTTTTACAAATTATTTAGTGCATTTTTTCATTAAAAAAATGGGTAGATGATCAATACACATTCTTGTTATCCTAGGAAATATATTTAAAACATTAACTTGAATTACTAGTCCTAAATTCATTTTATTTAAATATTTATTTAGTTACAATCTGATAAACTTAGGAAGATAGTTAAAAGCAATAGAGGTTGAGTATTTTCTTGTATTAGAACCCGTGTTACCTTGATTTGAGTTGGGAAGTCTACGAGATCCATCATTATGTGTGTAATGTGTCTTTTATTAACCCTTGGTGAGGTCCAAGTACGTGTGGGCTAGTTTGTGGCCATAATGTTACCTATAGGGGTAATTGTGAAAGTTAAAGTTGAGAGATTGAGTGGCAAAAGTCGATTGATTTTGTAGTAGAACAAGTTAAACACAAACAACCTTAATTTTTATTATGAAGGTGGCCATAATTATATGAGTAGGAAACTCAAGAAGAGATTGCAAACACTAATAACTAAATTTTAGGGTGTTTTCCCTTATGCGCTATGCATACTTCCCTGCCTATTTTACCTGATAAGATTTTTGTTTAATTAGTGTATGTACTTTAATAATATAATTAATTGGTAACACAAGAATGATATAATATTGAGTTAATCTTGGGAGATGTTGCAATAAGATCTAATCATATTTGTTTATGGAAGTTATCTCCTAGAGGTTGATTGACTCATGGTGGTGTGAGATCAAATGTTGTTAGAAATTAGTAAACATTAATTGAATAAGAAAGATATTGGAGTAATGAACACTAATTACCCAAGATCACATTCATAAATCATTACCACGGTAGAATCTAGACACAACAAGAAGATGAAAATAAGAATCTTTGAATATAAAATACATCTAGAATACTAAATCTAGGATACATAATGCATATATAAAGGGAGATGAGGGGTATAAATAGCTTGTGCAAGAAAAAATTCCCATTTACCTATTGGTTCTACTAAAGGTGGATTCCAATAAGGGTATTGGCACATGTGATGTAAGTTTTCATTAAATGCACACTTATATAGACATGTGCACACACTAACTATACTTAGTGGAAAAGTTAACTTCTTAAGTAAACTTAACATTAGTGTATCTAGAATAATAAAAAAATACCCCCTAAAATTAAAACAGGTCTATACAAAGTAAGAAAGCTAATAATCCTCTAAGAATGGGTCCCAATAACTATGCACAATGAGGTATCCATGTACAATAATTACACACTAGAAAAAATGAGATATGCCACAAGGGTATCTCAAAAACTAGTAGCAACAATAAAAATGGAGAGAGAACATATATTGCAAGGTGACCCAAGAAAGTAAAAAATTCAACACTTGAACACAATGTTTAATAAGGTGCATTGGATGGATCGAAGGCCATCAAACACAAATGCACTTAGTGGATTTAAAAGTCACAAAAGATCTAAATTCTACACGAGTAGTTCAAATCCACTACTTGATCATAAAAAAAAATGACATTGCATTCAATAGAATAGCTCCTTTCTAAAAAGGAGATTGTTAGAGGTGACAAAAGAGCAAAAATATTCATCAAACTAAATTTGATTAACTTCTTGAAATAAAATATGTGATGCACCAAGGGTTAATAAGGGACACGACACTTGAATAAGTAGGACCTACACCACACCCCCCATACTATTGATTGGGTAGAGTAACTTAGAAAAATTATATGAGTGGAAGAAACCAGCTACTCTAAAATGGAAAAGCTGACACTATATGCCCCATAATAGCTCCACATCAAGCTTAAGGAGACTGTTAAACTATTAAAAAAATAAGATGACAATGTGATTCACTAGAATATTTATACTTCAAGCTACATGAGACTCTCAACATTTAAAATAAGTATCAAAGATATAGATAAAGTATCTCTCAAGAAGATGGCATAGGTGGTGATGAGATAATTAAGTAACTAAAATAGTGAAAAAGTGCCCAAAATAGAGCACACATGCATTAAGGTAGACATGGCTGAAACAACAAACCCACCATGGTAATTTAAAACTCAATGTGAATATAAAATGATCCCATAAAAATAAACCCACCAATGACACATATAAACTCTAGATTCCATCAATAATCATGAGAGTTACTCATTAAATAAGGGAGTAGTGTGTGAATGAATAAGATAAATAATTGAAGAACCAGTTTGTAAAATCCTCACAAATAAATCTGATGATGCCACAAAAGTGATTATAAATCCATCTCAGATGAATATATATGGTAAATGATGATGCATACATGAGAGTGGGTGAAAAAGACATAAAATGTGCATGAGAGGAAACATCCAAAAGTGTGTCAGGCCTGAGTGAAAGTGAAATAGAACTCATGTTTTGCTAAACATCATCATGTAAAGTTAAGTGATCAAAAAATGGAGATTTGTCATCAAATGATCCAAACAAAGATGAAACACATGCATCAAAACCAATGCCATGATGATCAATCTAATGAATAAATTGGATAGGAGAAACAATACCCCATAAACATCTAAAAATACCTCCATCAAGATATCCCATGGAATGGAGAATGCGATAACCAAAGGTAGTATTATCCTTCTAAAAATAACTATGTAAATAAGTAGGTGGATCTAAAATGGGATAGACAAAAAGTAAAACAACATAATTAGAAAGATTAACAATAATAAAATCACCATATATAGTATATGGCTTAGATACTAATAACTTAGGGTCAGTAGGTGTAAGAACAATGTCTATAGGTGGATCATGCTCAACAAAATGTAAGTCCAAAATATCAATTTGATGTTACAAGTCTATAATTTTGTGCTAAGATGAATGTATGAGGGTCTTCTTGTTAGAAATAAGAGTGAAGAGAATGGAAATTTATTTCTTGATCTTCCAATTCTATTCTAAAAAAATTATCATATCTTCCTAAAGTACACAAATTTTAGAGAATAGTATGACATTTTATAATTGAAAAGGGTGGAGATATGGGCAAAAAACCATTATAGAAGGCAAAAAACAAAGTCCTCAAAAAATACACAAGGAAAATACCTCCAAAAAATGGGCATAGGGTTTAACTAATAATTAATTCACAAATGATTACAAAGATTTTCCCAATTTGCATAAAGAATAAGGCCCTCAAAGAATTTCAAATGTCAGGTACAACTGATAATTGTGTCTTCATACAAATTGTAACATCATGAAATAAAAATTAGTATTTCATGAGTATAAATCAAAATAAAATTGAAACATCTAACTAATTTAAGCATGTGTCCTTAGGTTGAGCACAACAAAAGGAATGTAATTATAGTTGGAAAACAAAACTTGTTATACATTTTCTATTATCTTGGTGATTTTGGATGAGCTAGGATGTGATGCAATTATAAAGGTGGGTCAATACATGTAGAAAAGTCAGTAGTACCTCCTCTTGCAAATGGATGATTTGGTTGGAAGCTTGATGATGTGGGTTGAATATTTGATTCACAAATTAACAACACTTCATTACACAAAATAAGATTTTTGAGAATGGAGAGGAAGCCTTCAATCTATATATTTATTGAATGATTGTGGACCATTAGATGAAGATTAAAATCAATGGATGAGTGTGTAAGAGTATGTAAGAGATCTAGTCATAAAAGTTTAAAGTGTGTAAGAGCAAGTCATTTAAGAAGATTTGGAGTGTGTAAGAGCATGTCATAGATCTTTATTCAATATTTTACTCTTTGCATTGAATTTTCCTTGGAAAATAAACTTTGAATTTGGTTTATTGATTTTTAAAATGTCAAGTGGATCCTTAGATGACATCATAAGTTTGAGATAGAAAATGAGATTATTTGATTTATTGAAAGATATGAAATATGCATGGATTATCTTACCAATTAATTAATATGATTGATTGGTTTGACTAAATAAATATTTTATATTGGTGTGATGAGATAAAATCAATTATATATTTAATTCAATGAATTAATTTACTAGGGGTGATGTTGTAAAGTGATAAACTAATTCAAGATATGATTGGCATCTTTTTTGATGTGATATAGTGAAATACCATAAAAAGGATACGTCATTATGATTCACGATAAAAATGATGATGATATTGATGATTTTATCATTTCTTGCATTATTTTTTCCTGTATCTCCATAATGTAAGAAAGTGATTCGATGAATAGTGATGACACCAGAGTGGAAGAAATGAGGTGTCTACATTTCGTCCCTATTTGAAAGTGTGTTGCAAGACACTAGTGAAGTAATGATATTTAAAAGAATGATAAAGACCAAAAATGAGCATAATAGGATATCCCAAGTGATGTGAAGAAGATGGAATTGACTAGAATGATTTTTTTAAGAAAAATTGCCAAAAATGGGTTTACAAGAATGCCTCAGATAAAAATGATGAGAATGGGATGCCCCCTCAGGGGATCAGATAGAGAAGAAATTAGATAAACAAGGCCTTTAAAAATAATAAAATGGTATGAAATGAGGTAGAATAGATCAAGAAATGAAGAGGATTGGCAAAAAGTGATGGAAGGGGTGAAAATAAGTAGTTAAGATGGAAAATGGATGCACAGGGAGGGGCAGGGGGTAAAATTAAAATTGGGGATATAAATGATCCATGGGGGGTGAAAACAATTAATTTTCACCCTCTAACCTTATAAAACACAATATTTGATTTTATGTTCGAGACCCTTGGAGAGAATGGGGTGTATTCCAATCCATAGGTAGCATGGAGAATAGGTCTGAGAGTATCAATGACCATGGGGGAGCACCCCAACAGTAAGTAGGTTTAATTTTAGTTTTTTTTTTCTTTTTGAGTTAATTTTTTAGGATAAAAAGTGTAATGTGTGACAATTTTTCCATGGATAATTTTTTCCTCGTGGTGGAATGACCCATAAAAATGGAAAAATCACCAAAATTTTGGTGGAATTAACTATAAAATTAGTGAAATAGCCCAAAGTTTAATAGAATTACACAAAAAATAAAGAAAATATGTAAACTCGATGAAAATGATAAAAGGGTGGAAACATCCACAAAGTAGTGAAATCGCACAAAAAATGGATAATCACACAAAAATTGATAAAAATGTGTAAATGCGATAAAATCATTAAAATGGTGAAAATGTCCAAAAGGTAGTGAAATCATACACAAGGTATTGAAATGACACATAAAGTGGTGGAATCACACTAAAAATGATATAATCACACAAAGAGTGGAAAAAATGAAAGGACCACACTGAGATCACCAAAATGGTATAAACAAGTATAAAGTGACGAAAATGCTTATCAAATGGAAGAATCACTCAACGAGTGGAAAACACCCGATGGGTGGTAAATTCACCCATAAAATAGAATAATTATGTAGTGGATTGGCAGATTCAACCTATAGAGTGAAATAATTTCAAAAATTGAATTGTTTGATTGATTTAATTAATTTGATGCCTAATTTGATTAATTTGATGATATTAGGATGTATAAAAGACTTGAAATGATCGCATAATGATTAAGTGTGCTAACATTGGTGATTTCAATAGCATGTGTATGTGATTATGACATGAGAGTGGTTATCCCTTATTTTTTTAGAGATGTAAATCTAGGATGACAAACTAGTGGGGCTATTGGAGATAGTGGGATTATTGTATGATATCAAGATGCCTATGATTCTATTTGATTAGATTGTATTGACTACACTAGTTAAGAGATTACATTCTAAGACAAGTGCATTTTAGCTACTTAGTAGGGAGTTGACAGTTACACTTGAGAATGTCTAGCAAATTTTATGGATACTAATATGTGGACAGAGCCTCTCCTAGCGAGTAAGAGGTCAACAAGATATATTAGAGTAGACAATGAGAATCATAAATATAGAGATACAACATGGATTGGTGGACAAATGCAATAATGATTGATCTGACTATTTATATGGTGCTATTGGTGTTTATGGCCATTGTCATATGTATTTTGCTGCCTAACAAGAATGATCAATTTTCACACATATGATTGGGTGGAGTGATTTTAGATATGTTTGAAGACATAATTTTCTTTGTATGGGATCCCATGGTTTTGGTACATTTTTATAGGTACTTACATATGGTTACTTATTATGGGGGATAAAGTATTGGTGATTTTATGCTACTACAAGTATGGGCATAGAATCATATAGGCATAGATATGCTAGTAGGCCAAAGATGATAGAGATCACAATATGAACCAGTAATATTTTTATGGGTGGTTATAGTTGGGGGCCAACATGGATTCTTGGGAGATATGACCTTTTATCATCAGGCCATTGATGATTTGATAGATCAAGATTTAATCTGGTGATCGTACATGCAAAGATAGTTTGGATGGTTGGAGGTTATGTATTATGTTAGATTCATAACCATAGTCTGCTACATTATAGGCCATCATGAGTAAATAATTCAAAGGTACATACCTAACAAGGTATAATGGTAGTTTGGTTTGTAATAGGATGTGCCCAATGGGCCACATGTTTTTTCTCATATAGCCATCAAGATAGGGAAGTGGGTCGTATAGTGTCAAGAGCATAGACCATGATAAGTTGGGTGATGGTGCAGGGTGTTGATTGGGATTTTACAAGTGGAGTGGTAGAAGTTGGGTTTACAAATTAGTATATAACTTGGTGGTTGTAGGTTAGACCCATGGAATTAAATACTAGTAGAGTGTGCATTACATGGTAGGATCTAGGCTACCATATAGGCATATCCATGATGACGTAAATGAAGAGGAGACATGATAAGGGTGTAAAGAGGTCTTAGACATGATGGGCATAGTGGAGGATGCACTTCAATTATGATTAATGAGTCTCTAGATAATACAATGGAGTTACCCATAGTAGTGATGATGGAGATAATATGGGCTATTATGCACTCTGAGTTATAGCCATATGTGATGATTGCAGTCAAGGACATAGTGGATGAGGCTAAACCTTCCCATCCAATAATGATTGCAGTAGATGAGGCTCTGATTATGAGTTTATGATAGGGGATATTGACTATAGAGAGTGAGATAGATAGTTTGTTAGGTATTGTGTCAAGTTGAGGCAAAGATATAATAACCCTAAAAGCACAAATGTTAGTTAGGGATGGTAAGATAACCTCCTTATAGGGACATGTGATCATATAATTGATGGATAGGAATGTCCATTTTGTGAAAGTATATGCATAGGTAGTATTTAAATAATAATTTATTTTAATTTTGACTACCAAAGTTAGATGATTGAAAACTAAGGTGACTCAACTGACACAACAACTTGTAGGGGATGGGGATGATCATATATTACTTATAGAGCATGATGTAGCACAAATAGAGGCACTAAGTCTCCATAGTGAGTGAGATACATTTTTATATATGGTGACTCAATAGGGCTTAACCAAGGCTTTATCAAATACAATGAGAGTGATGGGACATGTTAGTTACTATAGGATCTTGTATGAGGGTGCATTTCCAGCCAATGAGAGGGTACATCCTATGATGATCACACTAGTTAGATATTGAGGATATATTCAAGGATAATAAGGATGATGGCCTCACATAGATGAGTTGAGAAGCCATTGACACAAATAACATGTATCATGGGACCACCTAGATGACATTGCTTCATAGTTCGATACAACCACCTCCTAAGCAGAGATTAGGACATAGGCCACATCATAGGAATCCATCCCTAGAGGGTCACAGTGAGAGTTGATTGTTGTGATTTTTACTCTCACAATTTTGATTTTACATGTACTTGTGATGTGTAAATGGATATTGTGTACATGATCTTTTTTTATATATATTGACATTTGATGGATATTATTTATATGATGGCCAGTTTATTCTAATCTATTTGTTACATTTTATGTGTTATTGATTATCCAATGTATGTTCACTTACTGATCTTGTTATCATGTGATTTAATTTTTATGTTGATCATGGATATGATGTGAAATTTTGATGTATGATATTATCATGTTTAGCATATGTATTGATGTTGATAAATGATTGTTTATGTATTTAGTTTTCATGGTTTTTTATTTGATATTCATGTATGGAAAATGATGTGATCCACATTGATATTTTATGTGATGGATTTGATATATACCTTATTATGAATATTTTATGTTGAAATATGTAGATGGTGTCTCATTCTAATGATCATGGTAGCACACTTAGCCATTATGATGTGAATAGATTTTGCAAGGGGATACCCTACATATTTAAAATGTTCCAACATATAATTTGAAACTGGATATTTGATTTAGCATTTAGATTCACTATGACTATAGAAAAACCATGATAAAATTATTTCCATTTGTATAGGGACTAACTCAAAGATAAACACCTGACATAATGCACCATGATATGAAATATCATGATGATCCTATTGACACATATGAACTGATTCAAAATTCAACAATTAAAGTAATCAAATGAAAAATTAAGCACACACACACACACAAAACATGTGACAAATAAAGAATAATAGAAAACACCATTACATTAATGCATGTAATAAATCATGTGCTTAATTTTCCCTCAAGCAATGACATGTGTAGGGGATAAAATGTTACAAGCTTAAATTAGGTGAGTGACCAAATTGAATTTAGTGATATAGATAGACGTGAAAATGAGATTTCTATGACTTTTTAAATATGTGAAAGTCAATACAAAAAGAGGGGGATGTTGGAAGATGGGTTGAGCTATCCTAAGAGATCCCATATAATTAAACATTACCTGCATAGTCTGTGTGGACCTCAAACTAATGTAGTTTCCCCCTTAGGGAATATGAAATGGATGATGTTAGTAAATGATAGTTATTAGATTAAAGGTACCCCCAAGTAAATGTGCAAGTTTATAATATTGAAATAGATAATTGGAACACTCCACTAAAAAATAATGATCTTACCCAAAATAGAATCAAGAGAAGGGTCTAATGTTGAACAGGATGAAAAACTAGACAAATATTTTGTGGCTTTACATCTCTTTTTGGTATTTTATGATTTTATGAGTTTTTAGTGTTTTTGGGATTTTCTAATTTTTAGTATTTTGGGATTTATAGCATATACAAGGACAACATCAGAAGCATATACACATGAAATGGTTGTAAGTATAATGGAATTTTAGGAAATATATATAATGAGCTACTATAAAATGGAAACCAAGTCTAGTATTGGATGTGAAAACATGATGCAGGATGCAAAAGATATGGGAACCAATAAGATGTGAGATGTAAATGGGTGTGAAAAAGGGATGGAGTTAAAAAAACTCATCAAGGATTGCAAACTAGGGAAACCATCCATGTTGTATTCTAATGTCCTACTACAAGGATGATGTCACATTTTGACCATGACAAATTTATTGTATATTGTATTACTTGTAGATCATCATTAAAGTCAAAATGGTAAAGGGATGATGGAATAATTATAGGGATGAGTGAAAGGGCATAAAAAGACATGAAAGGATGTGAAACTACCCCAAGCATAAAGGTAATCATAGATAATTATTTGATGTGTCAAGCATAAAATCACTTTAGATGCATGATGTTCATGGGCTCATATAACTATTTTACATCTTTTGTAGCCAAGTCATAAGCACCAGATCTATATTTAGCTCTTATGATATATGAAACTAGCTAGTTGGGCTCAAAATTGCCTTTATTTTCTTGGTCTGCATTGGTATTTTTATAGTTTTATTATAGCACAAGATCACCAACTTTAAATTATTGTGATGTAATGAATTTATCATAGATGCAACATAATTGATTTTGATATGATTTGAGGTGACTTAGGATCATCTAGTAGTTTTAGATCTTGTAGTTGGGTTACTTGATAGTCATCATTAATGAGATCTTGTAGTGAAATATGCGAGGAACACAACTCATTCTTGATAGGGAGGATGGATTCTGATCCAAAGACCAGGGACTATGGTGTTGCACATATGGGATACATATGTTGGTACAATAAACCCATAAGGTAAGAAAAACCTACAACCACAAATTGTAATCAACATCACTGACAACATTTTTGAGGATTTTAATAATGGTTTTATTGGATGCCTTAATTTGACCATTTCCTTGGGGTTAATAAGGAGTAGATCATTTATATTTGATATAGAATTGGGAACAAAGCACTTTTGCATCTTTATTTTTTAAATAGTTTTCATTATCATAAATAAGAGCAGATGGATTGTCATAATGACAAATGAGATGATTAAGGATGAATTTGTAAAATTGATTCTTAGTTACATAGGGAAGGGGAATGTCCTTGAACCACTTTGTAAAATACTTGATAGCAACAAGGATGTGTTTATGGCCATCAAAATAGGTGGGGTTTATCTTCCCTATGAGATTGATTCCCCATGTTGAAAAATGCCAAGGAGTTTCCATTGGCTGTAATGCCTGTGACAGAGCGTAAATCAAATCACCATGCTTATATAAAATAATACATTTATTGACATAGGTGCATGCATTAGTTTCCATGGTGGGCCAATAATATCCTATGCGAAGGAGTTTCTTATAAAGGACCATTTCATTAGTATGAGCTCCATATATTATATTGTGAACATATTTGATAGCTAAATCAGCTTGTCCCTAATTTAAACAATGAAGCAACATAAGTCATAACCCATACAATAGAGCTTTCTAGTAAGATATATCAGGGAGCATTAGGGATGAAGGATTTTTGTTGGGATCAAGATAGGTCATGTGGAAGTGTATGATCATGAAGTTAGGTGTAAATGTCATGGTGTCAAGGGTTTTAGGACCAAAAAATTCACATATCATTTCTGAATCTAGACTATTATATGCTGGTACAATTATCCACTCAATTAAAAATTGATATTCTTGGGCATTAGAGGACAATTTTAGAATGAACCAATAGGGACCATAACATATTTTGATATGTTGTTAATCTATGGTACTTGTTAAAATTGGAAATATTCAAATTACTATTTGAGACTATCTACCATTGATTTATATGGTATGAGTGTATCATCCTTTGTGTGATACTGATTGTTAATCTAATTAATGATGAGATGTGAATCACCAAATTCTAAAATGTTTGTAGTGAATGGAAAACCAATATGAAATGATTTAGGAATAATATCTCCATATGATGTTACAAACCAAATTCCTACCCCTAATCCTGAAAATTTAAAGGAACCATTAAAATAGAGCTTATTTTGTTGTGATTCTTCAATGGTCAAGATGGACTCATCGAGAAATCCCATGATAAGTGCTTAGGTGTTAGACAATAGGGTGTCTACAAGTTGATCTGCAAGGAACTATCCCTTAATAGCCTTCAAATTTATATATTCAATCTCAAATTGAATTATTAACATATCCAAATTTTCCATGTGACCTTTTAGAGTTGACTTTGATAATTTTTTTTTAATAAATCCACTTTGGTGATGAGGATAGTCTTATTTTTCAACATAGAATGCTTTAATTTATGAGATGCAAAGACTACCCTACACAAGATTTTTGATGGAGGAATAATTATGCTCATATGCCACCAAATTTAGGCTCAAATAATAAACTACCCATTCCTTTCTATTTGCATCGTGTTGAGCTAAAAGTGCCCCCAAGGCATGCTAAGTAACTAAAATGTAAAGAAACAATGACTATCTTGGTATTGGAGGGGATAGAGGTGTATTTTCCAAATACTATTTTAGTTACTCAAAATATTCTTGATAATCACTATTCTAATGAAATGTTTTGCCATTTAAGAGGATATGAGTGAACAAATGACAATATTCAACGAACTATGAAATAAACCTATGAATAACCTTCATATTTCCTTACAAACTGCATAGATATTTCATATTTGATGGAGGGGGTATGTTAATTATGGCCTTGAATTTGGCTAGATCTATTTCAATGCCTTGATGAGATACCATGAATCCTAGGACTTTCCCTTATATAACCCCAAAAACATATTTCTTAGGGTTAAGGTGAAACTTGTATTCTCAGATCCATTCAAATATTTTGTACCAAATTATTGGATGTTCAGATCCTATTTTTTATTTTCCCAAGATGTTGTCTACATAATATTCCATAATATCATGCATCATATCATGAAAGATAACTATCATGGCTTGTTGGTAAGTATCACCTACATTTTAAGGCCAAAAATCATGACCTAGTAACAAAACATTCCCCATGAAGTGGTGAATGTTATTTTATGTTTATCTTTGGGTGATATTCTTATTTTATTGTAACCAAAAAAATGCATACATGAGTGATAGCATTTCATAACCTAATGTATAATCGATGATCATATCAATGTTTGTCAAGGGAAAATTATCTTTAGGACAAGCCTTGTTAATATCATAAAAAATTGTGCAAAGGAAAATGCCCATAGGATTTTTACTGATAGGGATGATGTTGAAAATCCATTCTAAATAGTTAGTTGATCTAATGAATCTAGATTCTAAGATTTTTCCAATCTTTTACTTGACCAAGATTGTTATGTATGGATGTCTTTTTTGTAGCTTCTACTTGATTTGTTTGGCATTGGGATGCACCACAAGATGATGGCCTACTAAAGATAGGTCTAGCCCAGGCATGCTAGTATATGACCATGCAAATATGTCAATAAATTAATGGATGAGGTAAATGATGAGCTCACATTCCTCCTCTATGAGAGAATCACAAAGCTTTATTTTACAATGATTATCTTTATTATCGATGTTAATGTCAATGGTGTCTTCCACAAGTACTGTGGAACCATCTTCTAACCATGTCAGAACCAAGGGAAGTTGATATTTTTCATCTGATTATGGATCAACTGGCTTGTCAAGCTCACCCATAAAATAATAATCTAAATCATTCGTATCAGGAAAATGTTATTTTTAAAATGTATCTAGAAATTCTTTTATAATTCTTCTAATGTTTTCTCCTTAATATAAATAAGGACTACTCCATTGTTGATTGTTGGACTATGGGAACTTTGTGCTTCCTCATGAAGAGAGTGGACTTCCCCATTTTTTATCACCTTGAAGAGGTTTTCACATCTAAACATGTCTTTATTTTTACTTTTTTGAATGTCCAATAGTGCCTCAAAGAGGTTTTCATGAGAGGACATTAATTCGTTAATTTCTTGATCTTTATAACCAAGGAAAGCTACCTACTCCCCCAAATAATGAATTAGAGTCAAACTTCATTTAAAATACCTTATTATAGTCTAAAAATAGGAAACTGCCATAAAGTCCCAATAATTATGTAATGGCTTCATCATTTTTGAATACATCCAATGGTATGTAATCTAGTTGTTGCCAATCGATGAGTTTAGGATAGTGGAAGTCTAGGTGGATGGTAAGGATGACATTGTTATTAAAAATATTAGTTTCAAAAAAATCATCATAAATAATATATAAGGACTCAGTATCACTATCAATAAATTCACAATTAGATATTGTAGTATCATCACTTTTGAGATCAGATGCGTTCCCTTCAAGCGGTTTAAAACCAATGTCTCAAGTTCTTTTTCATTTAACAGGGGGAACGCATTCAATAATTTCTTGTTCATTTATCCATAAGCCCTTACCTTTGTAATTTAGATGCTCCAATATTTTGCTGGGAATGTGATATTTATTAATTTTATAACATTATATGCATCCATCATTGTATAACCAAGATTATCTAGGATTGCTAATATGCTCTCAGTCTAAGAGACCATTTTTGTTAAAGGAGAGGGCTCCAACTTTACAAGAATCAACTTTATTGCACCAAATAATTTTAGTCCTACCAAGTGTTTTAAGGGATGTGATAATTTTGGAAATGTGAAAAACATCCTTAAATTCTATTCTCCACAACTAATATATTTGATTATGAAGTATGATGATGCCTTGGGAGGAAGATTATTGGATGTGGATGCAAGGTTGTCTGGATGGATGTAAGATGATTTAGGACTTTCAAGAATCACATTTTTATCCTTTTATGGGAATAATCTATGATGGGACAATGATGGGCATTACGATACTTATCTTTTAACATCTTGAAATAATGATAAGGTTGTGTATCACTAGGGATTGTGACTTCCATACCGATATGTGATAATTTGAAGAAATGATGCAGAGTGGATATAATTTTGTGCATGTCACGAATCCATGGGCATCTGAGGAGGAGGTTATAATGCAAGTCTATGTCAATAACATGGCAAATATTTTGATGAGTGATAGGCCCAAAAATTATGGGCAAATAAATAGTGCCAGTTGATTCTCTTTTTACATTATCAAAAGCCTTGATTGTAATTATGTTTACCTATATATTAATTTCTAAGTACCATATATGTCTGAAAAAATTGAGTGTATAAATGTTCAACCTAGAGCCACTTTCTATGAGTACCCTTTTAAATTTATGCCTTGTAATAATTACCTCAATATGTAATGGGTCATTATGGGATGGACCTATGAGTGAAATGTCATTCGGGTCAAAGGTGATTTATTTCCCTAAGGATAAATGTACTATATGTGCTTGAAATTATGAGGGGTCAATAATTTTGGGATCTTTTGTCTATTAAAGTAGATTATATATAATATCCATATAGATAGTGCACATTCACAAAATATCCAAGATGGATATCTGAGCTTTGGATTTTTCCAACTATTTAATAAGGTAATATGGATTTTTAGCTTAGGATTTTGATTTGGAAGGATGGAGATCTTAGATTTGATCATTCTATTTTGATGTGGATGGACCTCAAATGAAAAATTTTGAGCACCGATTAGTAACAACACATTCTCATGCTTGGTTAGGATCAACAAAAGGTGATGGAAAAGGTCCCGAGATAGCGGTCCTAACATGTAGATTGGTTTTAGGAGGATAATGGGAGTTGAATTTGATAGTGGAAACATGATTATCTGTAATCCTGCCCACAACATTATCATATTTTTGTTGGATGTTATGATAATCAATGCAGTTAGTTTAATATTTTTGACCTTAATTTTGATCATGATGTTGTTGCTATTGATTACTCTATTGATCTAATTGTTCTACTTATTATTATTGTGCTTTGGGAAAAGGTCTTTAATTATTCCCATATTATGATTAGAAGATGATGCATTGATATCAATCTCAATTTCAACATGGTCAAGTAGATCTTGAATATAATGCTTGAGTTACATGCATCAATGTGTAGCATGGACTTTTACTCTATTATAATCATAGTATTCATTATATTTGTAACATGTTAGCTTGGGTTGACCTTAGTAAAAAGGCTTGGTGATAACCCATAGAACCATTATTCATCAACTAATTTTTGAAAGACAAATTCTAATGGTTCTCCAAGAGGAGAGAATGTCCTTCATTAATATTCTATCTTGGGTGGTGCTCTTTAAAGAGTGATTGCTAGTGCAGATTGGATGTTTTAGACATGTTTTGGTTGAATAGTTTGTACATGAATTTAATCTATAACTCTATTTCCCTCAACATTTTTTTCTTATTAAAAACTTTTGATTTTTCTATTTGTGATTGGACATTAGCTTGGGGTTGAATTGGAGAATTCCTAGAGTATATCTTGATCAACCCTTTCTCATGAAGGTCTTATTTAATATGCACACCCTTTTTGATTATTTCATAGAATGTATTTACATAATGTATTCATAAACAAAAAACCATTTTTGGATTTAGATTTGAAGTGAATGCAGTAATTATTTTTTTGTATGGGAGAGATTGTGGAAACCTATTGGCCAAACTTCTCCACCATTGTAAAAAGGCTAAAAATATCTCTCCACTTCATTATTTTGAGTTGTGAAGGCCCATTATTTAAAATCATGTTCTATGTTATATGATAAATGATTCACAAAGAATTTTGATAGGTTAAAAAAATTAGTGACCGGTCCTTTAGGAAAATAAAGAAACCATTTTAGGGCTTAGCCATCCAAGATTCTTGGGAACAATCAAAACAAATATATGTAATTGAATGCAAATTCTTGATAGGACATGAAATTTTTCTAACATGTTCTCTTAGATCCCTTTTCCCTTTATATTTATAAAATTTTGGTGCCTCAAAATGAGGAAGGGAAGAGACTTATTGAATACTCTCGTCAAACAGATAAGGACATAGTTCCTCAAATTTGAGATTTTTATTATAATTCCCTATTTATAGTATTAGAATAGCATCCTTCATTTCCTACCACTCTTGAGCATTTGGAGTGATTTAAGATAAATGAGATACATGTTGATTTATATAAAAAGGTTGATCATGATTAGGATTGATTGGTGGGTTAGCGATGGATTTGGTGGTAATAAATACCATGTTAGTGTATTTTAGTGGGAATAATCACCCTATTGATAGGAATCTATTGTTGGTTAGGTGGAGTTAGTTGGTTGGATGGGATTTATTATTTATTATCCATGATTTACTACTGAATGGCTGGGATTTTTTGTTGATTTGGTTAGGATTTAGTGTTGATTGGCCAAGATTTGCTATTTTTATGTGTACGGATTGAATGGTATTTAAGGTAGAAGCCAAAGTAGCAAGTATTTGGCTCACATTTTTTAATTTCTAAATCATAATCTAATTAGTATCCAAAGGTGGTGGCTCTACACAGGTCTCTTACCCTTTGCTAGAAGACTCAGGATATGGATGTGGATTTTTAATAGTATTGTGATCTTGAGTTTGGTTGTGTCTAGAAAAAGCTTAGTCTCATTATTTTGTTAGCTCATATCTTCTTGTGAATAGATAAGGTATTACAAATTTTTTGGGGCATAGGCCACATAAAATTTATCATATAGATTTAATAATCCCAAGAGGATTTCATCTTTTTCTTCAAAAAGTTATTATTCAAATTAAGCCCTTTTAGATCAATTTTGGGTGGATCAGTGTTGATTTCAATTTCATGAATACTTGCATCCACCTCTCCCTCAAAGTGTAGATAATTATGTACTTCTTAGTTTTGGTGAAAATGAAATAGGTTTTCACCAAAATCATCATCAAACTTAAGATTATAACTAGTTCCACTTTGTGTGTAACGAGACATGGTACTGAAGTTTGATTTACTTTTTTTTGAAGTCAGATTTAAGATTTGAATTAACTTTAACTTGATACTTGATTTGAAACAAAGTTAGATTTTAAAATTTTATTTAATGTTAATTGATCTTGACCATTGAATTAAGTTTAAGTTAACTATTTTGGATTAGAGTCAAATTTTAATTAACATGCTTCATTGATTCCTGACTTATATGCTTCTTTATAACTGATTTGATTTATTGTCTTGATTTTGATTTGATTTTTTATTTTGGAATGTGTGACTTAGATTTGAAGTTATTCTTGAGTTATTTTTTAAAAATACTTGACTTTGCTTTTTAAAATGTTGGACTCAAGGTACACTTGGATATTTGACTTATTTTTTATAAGTTTCACTTTAGCTAACCTTTGAATTTGATTAAATTTGACTTTTAACCTTACTTTGATGGTTGACTTTAACTTGGTATTTAAATTTCAAAGCTTGACATGATTTGAATTTAAGAGAGTTGACTTGATTTGACTTGATGTTTGACTTTAAATTTTGATTTGAATTTTGACATTTGATTTAAATTTTGAATTTTGTTTTAATTTGATGCTTGAATTTAACTTTCAAAGTCTGACCTGGTTTGACTTTAAGAAAGTTGAATCGATCTGATTTGATGCTTGAATTTTCACTTAACTTTTATAGTTTGAATTGATTTGACTTGAATAGTTGAGTTTGAATTGGATAGTTGACATTCAAATTTTGATGGGTTTGAATTTGTTAAGATTTACAATCAATACAGGTCTCGATGATAATTTTAAAAAGCATGAAAATGATAAGCCCTATGCTTAGTATAGAATGTGTGAAGTTCAACTAACAACCCACTAATTTACTTGCATAAAGGGATGACTAGGTTGGTCTCCCAAACCTTACTTTATGTTTTTATTTGTTGAGTAATCTTCAGGGATGTTGTTTATACACTAATAGTCATTTACAGTTGAAGCATCTTAAGTTAGGCATAAACAAGGATTTTTAAGCGTGTCCCCTATATACCTTGCAATACGATGGGTTCCATGTCTGTAGAAGAGATTGATTAATGGGTTGTATAAGAGGGTATATTACCTTCATTCCCACTCCATCCTTATTATTTTAGTGGAGTTCCACCAAATTTTTTTTCCTTGAGGTGTGATGTTTAGGGCCTATGTATTGGATTATGAAAGACCCCCACTTCACGGTGCACTTAAAATAAATAGTCGCTTAGTAAGTAATGACAACCCCTCCTTTAATTTATATATGTCACTAGAATAGGGGGTTGGTCCTAATGTTAGGGGAAGAAATCCTAGTCATTGAGCATAAAATACTGATGCTTTAGGATCAATGTCTAATTCACATAGCCAAAATAAAAGAGACTCGCGCTATTTATGATTCACAATATCACCCAAAGGTGTGAGGGAAGAACATACGTAATGTTCATCTAGGATAAAAATAATCAATAAAAAAATATTTATTCCCAGGAATCAAATTATGATGCAAGGGAAGAACATTCATGATAATATAGACACAATCAAATGAAAATAATAAAGCAAATAAGCTTTTAATACCTAAATCAAAATGTGTTTCAAATCTTAAGCCCAAAAAGAAGTGTGAGAGTTGTTTGGTTGATTTAAGACTTTTATAGGTGAAAACCTACAAATGATAGATTAAAATTTTATTTTATATAACTTTGATAAGCATAAAACCTTGCACAAACTTGTTAGATCACAAAATGCCAATGATTCCTTTGAAATTAGAATGATTTCATCAAAACACAAGATGATTCTACCACTGAAAAAAACATAGTAAAAAAAAAGAAAATGATTTCGTCAAAATCAAAATGATTTCACCTAACTTAAGATGATTCTACCACCTTAAAAATATAGACTATCAAAAAATAGAGATGATTTCACCATAATCTAAATGATTTCACCACAGTTAAGATGAATTTACCAAACTACAAAAAACATATTATCAAAAAAATAATGATAATTTTTCCTAAATATAAATTATTTTAGCAAAGTTAAGATGATTTTGCCAACTTGCAAACATAAACTATTAGAAAATAGAAATGATTTCACCAAAATCTATGTGATTTCTCTAAAGTTAAGACGATTCCATGAACTTGAAAACATAAGAATGTTAGAAAATAGAGATGATTTTGTTAAAATATGAATGATTTCACCAAAGTTAGGATGGTTCTACCAATCCAAAAAACATAGACTGTAAAAAAAATGGTGTTTTCACCAAATCCAAATGATTTCACTAAAGTTATAATGATTTTTACACCATATATATATATATATATATATATATATATATATATATATATATATATATATATATCAGCTAAAATAAATTACATTTCCACTAAATTTTTTCCTATTATTCTAAATGTTGAAAATAGGGATTTTGACCAGCTACATTCCACCAATTAACAGGGCTATTCTACCAATTTTTTTCTTGATTATGTTAATTCATAAGATGATTCTATAAGGAATTTGGGAATGGAAATTTCAATGATATTTAGGTATTTTGGATAAATTTTAGCTAAAACAATGTAGAATGGTTGGATAATCAGGCTTAGGAGACTTTAAATGAGATTATGAGGTGTGAATGGTCCCACCAAGCATGCCATATGTACCATCATGAAATAAAATTAGTAGTCCATTAGTATAAATCAAAACAAAGTTAATATATCTAAATAATTTAAGCATATGCCCTCAGATTGAGAAAGATAAAAGGAATGAAATTATAATTGGAAACCAACATTTGTTATACTAGTAATAACCCTTCCAAGATTCTATCCAAAAATTTCACAAATTTATGATTTCTATAGTGTAGACATTTCATCAAACACTAAGCTTTCTTGTCAAAATCAGTGATATTTTTAGTGTGGCTATTTAGATTGGTTTATTGAAAGTTTTGGTAATATAAATCATGCATAAATACATTTATAAACTCATGGGAAAATAGAGGCAATATATCAAATAGTTTACAACATAAGATATTGAAGAAATCGAAAAGCTAACTTTCCCAACTAGTTATTCACACTATTATGGTAGAAGTGAAATATATTCTAATAATGGGAATCTTTACATACCAAAAGAGAACCCACATCAAATATGAGTAACATCTAAGATTTGGTGATTCATGCTAAGATATTGTAAATATAAATCCATGAACCTCCACATACAAGTTGCACTCTTCAAAACAAAACCATGACTTCCCCTTTACTCACATCCTAACCATACAATGAGCAGTCCCACTTCTAATACACATGTGCTACCATAAAGGATCAATGATTCCTCTCATGTATGCTATGACTAGGGTAGCAATCTACATAAATAAAAAATGCACCAAAAAATGAAACTAAACCAAGACTAGCACTAGGGTTTAAGGCCCAAACTCTCCATAATATAAGTAATAACACATCGCAAATATCTCCATGATAATCACATAAATTTATATTTGGATACAAATCCCACAAATCTATCAATAAGATCTTCCTACACAAATGTTCACTTGTATAATGATAAATCTTTATGCTCCAAATACCTTAAAATCTAAACCAAGTAAGTGTACTTGTGAATCCTGTATTAATCCACTTGTATATTTGTTAGGGTATATGTCTCACCACTGAAACCAATTCCCTTAAGGTTTTCATCCTAGGGTTTTCTCTCATTGAAAGCTTAAAGTTTTCACAAGAAAATAGAATCAATCATTCCTTAAAAATGATCTCAACTCCTCTTTTTAAAGACACTTTTAGGGTGACAAGAGGAAATAAAATAATAATTTCACTTTTCCTTTGATTTCCTCCTCACATAGAAATAATCTTTTTAATTGTTCACTTTATATCTCCCTTGCCTAGCATTCATTTTTATGTGAGCATCAAATAATATTTATCCTCACCTTTCCAATTAGCTATTACACTTTAGTTATCTTTTTAATATTCCCAACTTTAGATAATTTAAGTGAATAATGAATTAAATGACTCAATTAATTCACTCAATTTATGGAAAGTCCAAAAATGATACAAATTGAAAAACTGACCATACCAACATGATCTTGAATGTTTGGGATGATGATTGATGCCAACTAGGTGACTTACTATAAATACACGTGCTCATTAAGAAGTTTGGAGAACACCCTAGGAGTCTAAAAACACTTCTAAAATTGTCATAGAAATCCTTAATGCCAATTGAGCTCAATGCCACAAATAGAAACCCAAAAATATTGAATGTGCATCCTCTAAGAATTTTGGATTTCTCCCTAACACACCTAAAAGCTTAAAATAAAACTCAAAAATTGGCCAAAAGCTCAAAAATCAATATTGCTAAAAATGGGGACATTATAGTTCTCCTTCCCTAGAATTATTGCCCTCAAGCAATCACCAGTCTTAACCAACTATTTAACTCTGAATAATCAATGTGGCTTAAGGATCCCAAATCAATCTAGGAGGTGTGAACTAGGAATTTGAATCAAAAGAGGGGGTTAGATCAAGTGTTAGTTCAAAATGAAATCAAAATGAAAATAACACATTGACAAGCATGACATTTCTAGGGCTAGACACTAGGGGGAGCTTAGTAACAAACATACATGTGAAATCAATAACTAAAACATGAAATAAATCTTCCTTCACCTTCCTTGGAGCTTTTAAATGGTTTATAGAGTGGTTTTCTTGGATTATGCATCAAAGAGTCTTCATCAATGGAGTTTTTTGGCTCCTTTGGCTTGTGATGGCTTTGGCTTGGTTCAATAATTTTTCATAATAACACTAATTATATGAGGCTTTGGAATCATTTGTGCATGGTAACTTTACACTATCCAAGCTTAAAATTATGGTTGTGAGGCCTTGTATTTATAGAATTTCACAAATGATTAGAATGAACCAGACCATCCATCTCAAGATGAAGATGTGTGGCTAAGCATCCACTCAATTTTAGAGGCTAAAATCAATAAATGCCCTCATAAATATTTGGGATGGAGAGGAATTAAAGAGGCATGGTGATGTAGAGCTAAATTCACTTCTTATATCAAACTCTACCTATATCCTTCATTCAAGGTTCTCCTTGATACATTTAAGAATCATTCCTTATAGTTCTTTTAGTGTAATCATGCAACAATGGCAATAATTTACCTTCACAATATTTCATAAATCTATACTAGTTTCAAATGACATTTCCATTATCAACAAACCATTCGATTAACATTCACTAAACTGAATCTTGTTTTGTTCATGTACTCTCTTAATCATCCATAAATTTTTAATGCTAAATGACCTCAAAAAGGGTGAACCAAAACACAATGACAATTGAATTCATATCAAGACCTCCTACCTTGTTATATCATCCCTTGTAACCCTGCTTAGGCCACTAACTCCACTGTCTAAGCACCTTTATAAAATTTGTCTCCTACTAGCCCTATTTATGGCTAAATCTCCTTGCTAGGAGCCTCTGAAAAACCTTAGCTAGAAAATAATTATATATTCAAGGACCCATTTGGGTCATACAACTCCTACCTAAACCTTTTGGCATAAATCTCAAGGTAGCCTATACTTGCTTCTTTGTGCTTTTCCTTAATTAACCCTCCATATGAACAAAACTCCTTAGTCTAAACTATGTACAGACTTTCTCTACAAACCATTGACATTTACAAATACCTATTAGGCTCCCTCAGGTGAATTAATCATTTCTATACCCTATTTTTTTGACAAATTCACTTTTCCTATATCACCCTTACTCTTTTAGATCTTCTCTAGGCCTAACCTTAGTATACAACCTCCTTTCCATACAAAATAGTGATGGTACCAAGTTGAAACCACAAAAATCTCTTAGACATGGATCAATTAGACCTATTGACCAAGTTTTGTTAGGTCTCTTCATACACCCGAGACTATATATATTGGCATATAGTGAGCATCACACAATTTCATGTTAAACTATTGATTGAAATAGATCTGTATGACCTTAAAACTTTATCTTTCTATGAACACATTCTCTCAATCCATAGGGCACTCACAAACACAAGATCTTAGTCTATAACCTTGCCTTTGCACATAGGAAAATAGGGTACTAGGTTTTATTTACCTTGTATTCAACTTATAATGTCTTCAAAACCTACTATGAGGTTCTATACACCTCCCTTGACTATCTTAAACCCCTTCCAATCTCATTAGAATCCAAAACAAGGTTTAACATAACATAACTCAGTCCTTTTGACTATATTCTACCTTTTATAAATAGGGTCAACTATAAATATAGGGTTTCTATTATTTTTACAATTTCTAATGACTCTTGGGATTACCATAGGGTTCTTTCCATCTCTAATGACCATGAAAATTCATTCTAAACCCTTTGGAATTAAAAAAATTTCAATGCTAATTGTAACAAGGTATAGAATATTGAATTTGTAGACTGTATGTTTCAATGAATAAAACTATGTATAAGTGAGATCTTACCATCTCATGACCAATCATAACAATATTCCTCTCAACTCTCTTACACATTCCCTTTCCAATCTTCCTCAGATAAAAATGACTAAATATCAAATATTCTAGCTTTTGTTTGGAGCCAACTAAATGATTGTATACCCTATCTGGAAGGCTGGACAATCTTCTCAAAGGTGACTTATTTTACCACAAACCCAACATCCATGTATTGGAATAGTAAACATAATGTGATCACAATAAAATCAATCAACATTCAATTAAAACTTCTTACCACATTTAAGATTCAACACACAAATGCTTAGTTACAGTCATGCCACTTCAATGTACTCAAAATTTTCAATAACATAGCCCTTCCTAATTCATCAACTTTCATTGTTTACATGTCCATTATTCATAATAATCGAATGGAATGAGAGGTTATCCTCTCAAGACTTACTTTCAAACATTGAAAAAACTCTTATATATATCAAGGACCCCTAAAACAAGACTCATAACTAATTCTTGAACCAATAAATTCTCAAAACTCTAAGACCCACATAGGGTGGTGGACTGCCACCTCACTCATTTCTTTAAAAATACATTCATAACCAAATTAGGGCCTTTAGGATACCATGAAATGTCACTTACAATTTTTTTTCTCAATTACACATCTTTCCCTTTCACCTAGACCCATCAAAACATTATGAAAATTTGAAATTCCCTTTTGGCAGGAAAACTAGTTTGAACTCAAGATTCAAATTTGAACACACCTAAGACACATTATAGACCATTTGTGAGCATTCCAAGATGCCCTTGCATCATAATCCAAAGGGAATAAAATTATTTACACCCCTATTCTTCTTCCTTCAAACTCTCATATAGGTGTGTGTGCTTTTGACTACCACACTTGTACTTTGTTTTACCTCTTGCTATCCCTCTCCATGTTGTACCTACAAAATATAAATTTTTAATGAAAACTTGTTATTTCTCATGACCTTGAGACATTCTCTATCTTCACTCTTTGATTTCTTGTTCCTCTTTCTTCCAAGCACCTTCATGTGTTTTGTATGCTTCACTCTTCCTCTTTGCATCATCTATCAATGCATATTGTTCCTCTCTTTGCATGACTTCTCCTTCATCTTCCACCTGTACTCAACTTCAAAAATTGAAAATCCTTCATATAAAGTGCCATCATGTGCTTGATTTCTTCTTTCCTTCATTAATTCCTTTATCTTGGACACCACTATTGCATTCTATAAATATATGTTTTCCTTGGTAACCTCCTTAACCATTTCTCTATACATTTGATGAGGATCAAATCCATATTCTTGCTTCAAAGATTCATACAAACTTGAATATACCTCATATATTTACTTATGATTTTATCCCACTACTCCTTTGGCTTCACTTGCATCCTCTTGAGTGAGGATATCTTCCTTCTTCATTTTATCTTGCTTCCACAATGGCTGACCTGTTTGTTCTTGTTCCATCAATATAACTCTACATGGAATCTCTTCTTCATCTTGACTTATTTTGATCACCACTTGGTCATATGCATCTTCCTCTTGTCTCTTGAACCTATGAATGTTCTCAACTATCTCATTCTTCTCTTCATGTCTCAAACCTGAATTCAAACATATCAAATCAACATTAGATTTCAAAAGATGAGGCTTGGTTGCCTTCTTATCCTTCCTCTTTTATCTTCTTCTCCTTTCCACTATCTGCTTGATTGGTCGCTTGAGTGGCTTAATTTTCATGACCTATCCAAGATGTGGGTTTAAAAACTCTTTCATTTTTTCTATCTTGACCAGCATCTCCTCCATCTATTGCCTCATCTCTACCATTTCTCTCTCTATATCAATCTTCTTCTTGGTGTCTTCATGCACCATCTTTTCTTTGTGACTTTCATGCTTAACCTTGTCTTTTACTTCCCTTTCTACCTCTTCTCTCATCTTCTCCTTGAATACCTCACTTGGGAAAAATTTTGTCTTTGTTTTGGTCTCACTTGGACCATTCCCTTTGGTTCACACTTAGAACCTTTTATTTCAGACCACACTTGGGCCTTTTCACTGCTTGTCCTTCAAACTTAGACTATTTCACTTCCTTGAGCTCTATTTATGAGCTTTTATTTTCTTTGATTCAGGGCTTCCACCATAATACTTTACTTTTTTATATCATTCATATATCCAAATCAATAAATCAACCACAAAGTGTATCATACCTTCTCAAACTACCTTCTTACTATGTCTTTTAACAAGACTCCTTGCTTGCTTACTTACAACTTCTTGGTTAATCATGAAACATGCAATATAATCATAATGGTCATATATGTATATACCTTCCCAGAGCATCAAGATGGATCTGATACCAAATGATGTAGAGCTAAATTCACTTCTTCTATCAAAATCTATCTATATCCTTCATTCAAGGTTCTCCTTGCTACATTCAAGAATCATTCCTCATAGTTCTTTAGTGTAATCAAGCAAAAATGACAATAATTTACCTTCACAATGTTTTATAAATCTATACTAGTTTCAAATGTCATTTCCATTATAAATAAACCATTTAATTAAGATTCACTAAACTAAATCTTGCCTTATTCAAGTATTCTCTAAATCATCCATAAGTTGTCAATGTTAAATGACCTCAGAATGGGTGAAACAAAACACAATGACAATTGAATTCATATCAAGACCTCCTACCTTGTTATATAATCCCTTTGTAACCCTACTTAGGCCACTAACTCCACTATGTAAGCACCTTTCTAAATTTTGTTTCCTACTAGCCCTACTTATGGGTAAATCTCCTTGTTGGGAGAATCTGACAAACCTTAACCAAAAAATAATTATATATTCAAGGACCCATTTGGGCCATACAACTCCCACATAAACCTTTTGGTACAACTCTCAAGGCAACCTGTACTTGTTTCTTCATGTTTTTCCTTAATTAACCCTTCATATGAGTGAACCTCCTTAGCTTGAACTATGTACATGATTTATCTACAAACCACTAAAATTTACATATACCCATTAGTCTCCCCCAAGTGAATCGATCATTTTTAGACACTCTTCTTTGGATAAATCCACTTTTCCTATACCAACCTTACTCCTTTAGATCTTCTTTAGGTCTAGCATTAGCATAAAACCTCCTTTCCATACAGAATAGTGATGGTACCAACTTGAAACCACAAAAATATCTTAGACATGAATGAATCAGACCTATTGACCAAGTTTTGGCCTTTTTGGCTAGTGGAAACTTCTTTTACAACCAAAACCCTAATCTAGGGATTTTAGGTCTCTTCACAGACCCGATACTATATATAGTGGCATATAGTGAGAATCATGTAGTTTCATGTTAAAATATTGATTTAAATAGGTCTGTATGACCTTATTACAACTTTATCTTTCTATTAACACATTCTCTCAATCCATAAGGCACTCACAAACACAAGATCTCAATCTACAACCCTACCCAAATAGGGTACCAAGGTTTCTTTGCCTTTTATTAAACTTATAATGTCTTCAAAACCTACTATGAGATTATATACACCTCCCTTGACTATCTTAAACACCTTCCAATCTCATTGGAATCCAAAACAAGTTTCAACATAACATAACTCAGTCCTTCTGACTATATTCTGCCCTTTGCAAATAGTGTCAACTATAAATGTAGGGTTTATATTGTTTTTACAAATTAAAATGAATCTTGGGCTTACAAAAATTTTATTTCCATCTCTAGTGACCATGAAAATTCATTTAAAACTCTTTGGAATCAAACTAATTTCAATGCTAACTATAATAGGGTATAAAATACTGAATTTATAGATAGTATGTTTCAATGAACAACACTATGAACAAATGAGATCTTACCATCTCATGACCAATAATAAAAATATTACTCTCAACTATCTTACACGCTTCCTTTCCAATCTTCCTCAAATAAAAATTACAAAATATCAAATATTCTAGCTTTTGTTTGGAGCCAACTAAATGATTGCATACCCTGTCTAGGAGGATGGACATTCTTCTCAAAGGTGACTTCTTTTACCTCAAACCTAGTATTCATATATCAAAATAGTAAACATAATGTTATCTCAACAATATCAATCAAAATTCAATGAAAAATTCTTAACAAGTTTAATATTTAACACACATGCTCAGTTACAGTCAGGGCACTTCAATGTACTCAAAATTTTCAATAGCATAATCCTTCTTTATTAATCAACTTTCATTGTTTACATGTCTATTATTCATCAAAATAAAATGTAATGAGAGGTCCTCCTATCAATAATTACTTTCAAACACTAAAAAAACTCCTATATATATCAAATACTCCTAACATAAGGCTCATAATTTATCCTTGAACCAATAAATTCTCAAAATTCCAAGATCCATGTAGGGTGGTGGACTGCCACCTTGATCCTTTATTGAAAAATACATTCATAACCATATTATGACATTTATGAGACCATGAATGGCCACTTAAAACTTTTTTTTATCAATTATGCATATTTTTCATTTACCTAGACCCATCAAAACATTATGAAAATTTGAAATTCCCTTTTGGTGGGAAAACTAGTTTGAACTAAATATTCAAATTTGAACACACCTAAGACACATTCTATACCATTTATGAGATTTCCAAGATTCCCATTCATCATAATCCTAAGGGAATAAAAGTCTTGACACCCATGTTCTCCTTCCTTCAAACACTCATATACGTGTGTGTACTCTTGACTGCCACACTTGTACTTTATTTTGCCTCTTGCTATCCTCCTCCATGTTGTATCTAACAAATATGACAACTCATTAATGTAAAATTTTTATTTCTCATTCCCTTGAGGAATTATCCATCTTCCATCTTTTCTTTCTTATTCCTCTTACTTCTAATCACCTTCATGTGCCTTGTATGCTTCACTCTTCCTCTTTGCATTAGCTATCAATGCATCTTGTTCCTCTCTTTGCATGACATCTCCTTCATCTTCCACCTATACTTCAAATTAAAAATTTGAAACTCCTTCATATAGAGTTCCATCATGTTCTTTATTTATTATTGCCTTGTTTAATGCCATTATCTTGCACACCACTACTGCATTCCACAAATCTATGTTTTCCTTGGTAGCCTCCTTAACCATCTCTCTATACATTTGATGAAGATCAAATCCATATTATTGCTTCAAATATTCATACAAAATTTAATATACCTCATACCTTTCCTTATGTTGTTGTCCCATTTCTCCCTTGGCTTCACTTGCATTCTCTTGAGTGAGGATCTCTTCCTTCTTCATGCTATCTTGCTTCCGATATGGCTGACCTGTTTGTTCTTGTTCCATCAATATAACTCTACATGGAATCTCTTCTTCATCTTGACTTTTTTTTATCACCACTTGGTCATTTGCCTTTTCATCTTGTCTCTTGAGCCTATGAATGGTCTCAACTATCTCATTCTTCTCTTCATCTCTCAAACCTGCATTCAAACACATCAAAACAACATTAGATTTTGAAACATGAGGCTTTATTGCCTCCTTATCCTTCCTATTTTATCTTATTCTCCTTTCTACTATCTACTTGATTAGCCACTTGAGTGGCTTCCTTTTCATGACCCATCTAAGATGTGGGTTCATAAACTCTTTGATCTATTCTATATTGATTAGCATTTCCTCCATATGCTACCTTATCTTTGCCATTTCTCTCTCCATCTCAATCTTCTTCTTGGTGTCTTCATGCATCATCTTTTCTTTATGGATTTCATGCTTAACCCTATATTTTAATTCTCTTTCTACCTCTTCTCTCATATTCTCCTTGAGTACCTCACTTGGACACATTATTCTCTATGTTTTGGTCTCACTTGGACCATTCCCTTTGGTTCACACTTAGAACCTTCTATTTCAGATCACACTTGGGCCTTTTCACTGCTTATCCTTCAGACTTGGACTATTTCACTTCCTTGAGCTCTATTTATGATCTTATATTTTCTTTGATTTAGGGATGCCACCACAATACTTTAATATTTTATATCATTCATACATCCAAATCAATAAATCAACCATAAAATGTATTATACTTTCTCAAACTGCATTCTTACTATGTCCTTGAATAAGACTCCTTGCTTGTTTACTTACAACTTCTTGGTTAATCATGAAACATGTAATATAATCACAATGGTCATACCTATATATACCTTCCCAAATCATCAATATGGCTTCGATACCAAATGATGCAGAGCTAAATTCACTTCTTCTATCAAACCCTACCTATATCCTTCATTCAAGGTTCCCCTTGCTACATTCAAGAATCATTCCTCATAGTGATTTTAGTGCAATCATGCAACAATGGAAATAATGTACCTTCAAAATGTTTCATAAATCTATACTATTTTCAAATGACCTTTCCATTATCAAAAACCCATTCACTAAACATTCACTAAACTGAATCTTGCTTTGTTCATGTACTCTCTTAATTATCCATAAGTTGTTAATGCTAAATGACCTCAAAATGGGTGGAATAAAAAACAATGACAATTTAATTAATATCAAGACCTCATACCTTATTATATCATCCCTTTGTAACCCTACTTAGGCCACTAAGTCCACTATCTAAGCACCTTTCTAAATTTTGTCTCCTACTAGCCCTGTTTATAGGTAAAGCTCCTTGTTGGGGGCATCTGATAAACATTAACTATAAAATAATTATATATTCAAGGACCCATTTAGGTCATACATCTCCCACATAAATTTTTTGGCACAACTCTCAAAGCAATCTATACTTGCTTCTTTGTGTTTTTCCTCAATTAGCCCTCTATATGAGCAAACGTCCTTAGCCTAAACTATGTATAGACTTTATCTACAAACCATTGACATTTCCAATACCCATTAAGCTCCCCTAGGTGAATCAATAATTTTTAGACCCTCTTAATTGGATAAATCCACTTTTCCTATATCACCCTTACTCCTTTAGATCTTCTCTAGTCTAACACTAGCATAACACCTCTTTTCTATATGGAATAGTGATGATACCAAATTGAAACCACACATATATCTTATACATAAATGAATCAGACCTATTGACTAAGTTTTGGAATTTTTAGCCAATGGAAACTTCTTTTACAACCAAAACCCTAATCTAGGGTTATTAGGTTTCTTCACAGACCTAAAACAATATATATATATATATATATATATATATATATATATATATATATATATATATATATATATATATATATATATATATATATATATATATGTATATATATATGTATATATATATATATATATATATATGTATATATATATGTATATATATATATATGTATATATATATATATGTATATATATGTATATATATATATATATATGTATATATGTATATATATATATGTATATATGTATATATATATATATGTATATATGTATATATATATGTATATATATATATATATACACACAATATATAGCGAACATCACATAGTTTCATGTTAAACTATTGATTTAAATAGGTCTATATGACCTTCTTACAACTTTCTCTTTCTATGAACATGTTCTCTCAATCCACAGGGCACTCATAAACACAAGATCTCAGTCTACAACCCTGCCTTTACACATAGGAAAACAAGGTACCAAATTTTATTTTCCTTTTCTTCAACTTCTAATGTCTTAAAAACCTAATAAAAAGTTCTATATACCTCCATTTACTATCTTAAACCCCTAATAATCTCATTGGAATCTAAAACAAGTTTCAACATAACATAACTTAGTCCTTCTGATTGTATTCTACCCTTTACAAATAGGGTCAACTGTAAATATAGGGTTTATATTATTTTTAAAACTTCCAATGACCCTTTGGCTTACCAAAGGGCTATTTCCATTTCCAGTGACCATGACAATTCATTCTAAACTCTTTGGAATCAAACAAATTTCAATGCTAACTATAACAGGGTATATCATATTGAATTTGTAGACTGTATGTTTCAATGAACAAAACTATGAACAAGTGAGATATTACCATCTCATGACCAATCATAAAAATATTCATCTCAAATATCTTGCATGTTCCCTTTACAATCTTCCTCAGATAAAAATGATAAAATATCAAATATTTTGGCTTTTGTTTGGAGCCAACTAAATGATTGTATACCCTATCAAGTAGGCTGGACAGTCTTCTCAAGGTGACTTCTTTTACCACAAGCCTAGAATTATTATATAATAAAAGTAAAAATAATTTGTTCACAAAAATATCAATCAAAATTCAATGAAAAATTCTTACCACTTTGAATATTCAACACATAAATGCTCAGTTACAATTATGTCACTTCAATGTACTCAAAATTTTCAATAATAAAGTTTGTCTTTATTTATCAACTTTCACTGTTTATATGTCTATTCTTCATCAACCTCAAATGGAATGAGAGATCCTCCTCTCAATACTTACTTTCACACACTAAAAAAACTCCTATATATATCAAAGACTCCTAAAACAAGACTCATAACTGATTCTTGAATTAATAAATTCTCAAAACTCCAAGACCCATGTAGGGTGGTGGACTGCCACCTCATTCCTTTCTTGACAAATACATTCATAACAAACTTAGGACATTTATGAGACCATGAAATGTCACAATTTTTTTTCTCAATTACACATATTTTCCATTCACCTAGACCCATCAAAATATTATGAAAATTTGAAATTCCCATTTGGCGGGAAAACTAGTTTGAACTCAATATTCAAATTTGAACACACTGAAGACACATTCTAGACCATTTGTGATCATTCCAAGATGCCACTGAATCATACTCCCAAGGGAATAAAAGTATTTACACCCATGTTCTTCTTCCTTTAAACACTCATATAGGTGTGTGTTCTCTTGACAGCCACGCTTGTACTTTATTTTGCCTCTTGCTATCCTCCTCCATGTTGTACCTATAAAATACAACTCATTAATGAAAACTTGTTCTTTCTCATGGCCTTGAGTCATTCTCCATCTTCCCTCTTTTCTTGCTTGTTCATCTTTCTTCCAAGCACCTTCATGTGCTTTGTATGCTTCACTCTTCCTCTTTGCATCAGCTATCAATGCATCTTGTTCCTCTCTTTGCATGAATTTTCCTTCATCTTCCACCTATATTTCAACTTCAACATCTATAAATCCTTCATATAGAGTGCCATCATGTGCTTGATTTTTTCTTGCCTTCATTAATGCCGTTATCTTAGACACCATTGCTATGTTTCATAAATCTATGTTTTCCTTGGTAACCTCCTTAACCATTTCTCTATACATTTGATGAGGATCAAATCCATATTCTTTCTTCAAAGATTAATATAAACTTGAATATACTTCATAAATTTCCTTATGCTACTATCCCATTGCTCTTATGGCTTCACTTGCATCCTCTTAAGTGAGGATCTCTTCCTTATTTATGTTATCTTGCTTCCATAATGGCTGACCTGTTTATTCTTGTTCCATCAATATAAATCTATATGGAATATCTTCTTCATCTTGATTTATTTTGATCACCACTTGGCCATATGCTTCTCCCTCCTATCTCTTGAGCCTATGAATGGGTTCAACTATCTCATTCTTCTCTTTATCTCTCAAACCTGCATTAAAACATATCAAAGCAACATTATATTTCAAAACATGAGTCTTTATTGCCTCCTTATCCTTCCTCTTTTGTCTTCTTCTCCTTTCCACTATCTGATTGATTGGCCACTTGAGTGGCTTCCTTTTCATGACCCATCCAAGTTGTGGGTTCACAAACTCTTTCATATATTCTATCTTGATCAGCATCTCCACCATCTATTGTCTCATCTCTGCCATTTCTCTCTCCATCTCAATCTTCTTCTTGGTGTCTTCATGCACCATCTTTTTTTTTATGGCTTTAATGCTTAACCCTGTCTTTCACTTCCATTTATACCTATTCTCTCATCTTCTCCTTGAGTACCTCACTTGGTCACATTCTTCTCTTTTTTTGGGTCTCACTTGGACCATTCCCTTTGGTTCACACTTGGAACCTTCTATTTTAGACCACACTTGGGCCTTTTAACTGCTTGTCCTTCACACTTGGACTATTTCACTTCCTTGAGCTCTATTTATGAGTTTATATTTTCTTTGATTTAGGGCTACCACCATAATACTTTATTATTTTATATTAGTAATATATCCAAATCAATAAATCAACCACAAAATATATCATACCTTGTCAAACTACCTTCTTACTATGTCCTTCAACAATACTCCTTGCTTGCTTACCTACAACTTCTTGGTTAATCATGCAACATGAAATATAGTCACAATGGTCATACCTGTATATATCTTTCCTGAGCATCAATATGGATTTGATACCAAATGATGTAGATCTAATTTCACTTCTTCTATCAAACTCTACCTATATCCTTCATTCAAGGTTCTCCTTGCTACATTCAAGAATCATTCCTCATAGTTATTTTAGTGCAATCATGCAACAATGGCTATAATTTACCTTCACAATGTTTCATAAATATATACTAGTTTTAAATGACCTTTCCATTATCAACAAACCATTGAGTTAACATTCAATAAATTGAATCTTACTTTGTTCATGTACTCTCTTAATCATCCAAAAGTTTTCAATGCTAAATGACCTTAGAATGGGTGTACCAAAACAAAATGACAATTGAATTTATATCAAGACCTCCTACCTTGTCATATCATCCCTTTGTAACCCTTTTTAGGCCACTAACTCCACTGCCTAAGCACCTTTCCAAATTTTGTCTCCTACTAACCCTGTTTATGGGTAAAGCTCCTTGTTGAGAGCATCTGACAAACCTTAAATAGAAAATAAATAAATATTTAAGGACCCATTTGGGCCATAAAACTCCCACTTAAACCTTTTGTCACAAATCTCAAGGTAACTTATACTTGCTTCTTTATGCTTTTCCTCATTTAGCCCTTCATATGAATAAACCTCCTTAGCCTGAACTATGTATGGTCTTTCTCTGCAAACCATTGACATTTACAAATACCCATTAGGCTCCCTCAATTTAATCAGTAATTTTTAGACCCTTTTCTTTTGACAAATCCACTTTTCCTATATCACCCTTACTCATTTAGATCTCTCTAGGTCCAACCTCCTTTTCATACAAAATAGTGATGGTACCAACTTGAAACCACACAAATATCTTATTCATGCATGAATTAGACCTATTGACCAAGTTTTGGCCTTTTTTTCTAGTGGAAACTTCTTTTACAACCAAAACCCCCTAATTTAGGGTTTTTAGGTCTCTTCATAGACCCGAGACTATATTTATTAGCATACAGTGAGAATCACATAATTTCATGTTAAAATATTTATTTAAATAAGTCTATATGAAATTATTAAAACTTTATATTTCTATGAACATGTTCTCTCAATCCAAAAGGCACTCACAAACACAAGATCTTAGTCTACAACCCTGCCTTTCCACATAAGAAAATAGGGTACCGGGGTTTCTTTGCCTTTTATTCAACTTCTAATGTCTTGAAATCCTACTATAAGGTTATATACACCTCCATTGACTATATTAAACCCCTTATAATCTCATTATAATCCAAAACAACTTTCAACATAACATAACTCAATCCTTTTGACTATATTATGCCCTTTGCAAATAGGGTCAATTGTAAATATGGGGTTTCTACTGTTTTTACAACTTCCAATGACTCTTGGGCTTACCAAAGGGTTATTTTCATGTCCAGTGACCATGAAAATTCATTTAAAACTCTTTGGAATCAAACTAATTTCAATGCTAATTGTAATAGGATATAGAATATTGAATTTGTAGACTGTATGTTTCTATGAACAAGTGAGATCTTATCATCTCATGACCAATCATAACAATATTCCTCTCAACTCTTTTGCACGTTCCCTTTCCAATATTACTCAAATCAAAATGATAAAAGATTAAATATTCTAGATTTTGTTTGGAGCCAACTAAATGATTACATACCCTGTCTAGCAGGATGGACATTCTTCTCAAAGGTGACTTCTTTTACCACAAACCTAACATTCCTATATGAAAATAGTAAACATAATGTTATCACAACAATATCAATCAAAATTAAGTGAAAAATTCTTAAAACATTGAATATTCAACACACAAATGCTCAGTTACAGTCAGGCCACTTCAATGTACTCAAAATTTTCAATAACACAGTCCTTCTTTATTAATCAAATTTCACTGTTTACATGTCCATTATTCATCAACATAAAATGGAATGAGAGGTCATCCTTTCAATAATTACTTTCAAACACTAAAAAAACTCCTATATATATCAAAGACTCCTAAAATAAGGCTCATAATTGATCATTGAACCAAGAAATTCTCAAAACTCCAAGATCCACGTAGGGTGGTGGACTGGCACCTCACTCCTTTCTTGAAAAATAAATTCATAACCAACTTAGGACCTTTATGAGACCATGAATGGTCACTTAAAACTTTTTTTTTTTTTTTTATCAATTATGCATCTTTTCCATTCACCTAGACCCATCAAAACATTATGAAAATTTCAAATTCCCTTTTGGTGGGAAAACTATTTTAAACTCAATATTCAAATTTGAACACACCTAAGACACATTTTAGACCATTTTTTAGCATTCCAGGATGCCCCTGCATCACATGGGATGTCTTAATCATATATTTATTATATTTATAGCCTAGGGATGCCTTCCCAAAAAAATATGTCACCTGATGATGTAGAAACTCATAATCAATTTCTAAAAAAAAATATTTAATAGGTTCCATAGAAAATTAACTTAAGATATTTATTCAAATTAATTATCCTTAAACATGATTTATCAATTTTGGTGCAAATCTTGGCAATTGGTGCACAAATTAATCAAATTGGTTAAAATGTCATATTATTGGCTCAAAATTTGACTGGATTGGAATTGGAAATAAATGTTAGATGTGTTGGATCTATTATCATATTTAGGAGATTTACAGCACAAAATAAAAAAATCACATGTCTCATGCAATAAATTTGGTAGAAAAGAACAATCCAAAGCATGTAGGTGTGAAATTGTCATTTTAACTTGAAATGATCTGATTAAAGTTAGCTATCTCATAAAATGCATTACCCTATTTAGGGATACATTGGCCAAAATCAACACATATATATGACAAATTCAACTCATTTAGCATGCTTTAGTGTTTTTAGCCCAAATTGTGCATTTTGGTAGAAATTGGTTTGAAGCATGGTTGGATGTTGTTGGTGGCTAGTTTTACGTGTCTACAATTTGCCCCTATTTGGGAAGGCATTGAAATCTATAGGCACAGTAAAATATTCTCAAATATTGAAAAGGTCATGTATGCCTATAAATTCAATGACAATGGGTGAACTGTATGATGCCTCCTCGAGGGAACAGTTGGCACAAGTAGGTCAACAAATGGTCCCTCAAAAGAAAGAAGTGAAATGAGGGGACCAAACATATGAAGATGATGGGGTGAGAACACAATGCGTTTGAAAAAGTAGTTAAAATAATTGAGAATGCAAGTGGGATGGTGTACAATGGTTTTCCCAAAGGTGGTTATAAGCATTGTACCCCAATAGTGGCAATGTGGTATGATAAGAAAATGATTTGCCCAAAGGTGGTTATAATCATTGAGAAGATGTAGTTGCCACAATTAGGATAGACAAACATGATAATAGCATGCCCCTATTGGCTACAAGAAAGTAAATTGGTAATAACATAATGATTTTCCCAAAGGTGGCTAGAATCATTGATAAATATAGGTGGGATGGTGTACAATGATTTGCTCATAGGTGGTTATAATCATTGAACCCCAATTATGGAAAACATGATTGATTGGTCGATGATGATGATAACTTGACATAAAGGTTAATGATGAATTGGAATAACCTATTAGTAGGGAGATGCTCATCTGAACTAATAAAGGTTGAAATTATTTCATTGTTAATTACTCTATTTAGGATATGATTGGGATGTTGCTAATGATAGTGTTGAGGAGATGTTGATGCCACCATTACTAAATAGACTTCTTGAAGCTGATTTTTGTTGTAACACTATACGGTAAGCATCATGATAGAACACCATGAAGATCAGGCTGAAAGATGCATAAGGATTGACTCTTGTAATCTAATATTTAAGGGAAAATAATGCACCAATGATAAAAACCTTGATGCCAATGAAAACATATGAAATGGATGGATTCAAGTATAAATGCACAAAGAATCACCCAATGAATGCACATAGACTGAATCAAGTCAACAGTGCCAAAAGTAAACAAACAAGCACAAAAAATAAATAAAAAAGCAAAGAAATGAATAAAAAAACAAACAATTATTCTTAATGTTTATAAACAACGCAATGAACATTACCCCTAGAAAATAGGTGACAACTTAACAAACAAATAAGATGGGGGTAAATAGAAGAAAAGGAAGGGGTGGTCAATCTATCTCCATATGCACTAGGCAAGTGGATGCTTCCTACATAGTTCCATGGATGTAATATCTAATAAAAACTTCAGGCCGAATGTAGTTCTCCCATGAAATGGGAAGAAAATGATGACTGATGGAAAAAACATAATGGATGTGATAAAAGAATAGGAATGGTCTTGTAAAATGGCAAGTGCATGGGATAAAATGCTAAAAATTATGGAGAAACTAAGTGACAAGTGATTTGCTTGTGACTTAGTGAGGGTTCCCAGAATCTTGAAGACAAAGAAGTGGTCAATGTTTTTGGTTTTCTAAATGGTTTTAGAATTTTTAGAATATCTCAATTCAATCAGGAATGATGAGACACTAAACGGTCCAAGCTTGAAAAATGGTGAGAGCATTGCATAGGTTTCTCATAAAATAGTGAGAGCATGGCATAGGTTTATTGTAAAAAAACAAGAGTGTGGGTAAAATATGACTAAGCTAACCTCAATAAGTATCAAGAACTACCTATATAGTCCCAAGATGAAACCTCAAGTCATTATATTTATGCCTTATAGCAAAAGAATCTGACTAGTGTAGCAACCAATTCAAACATAACAAGCATAGTTGGTATAAAGGCACATTATGACATAGGAAATGGCTAGTTGGTATGTTCAAGGCATAATAAATAAATGTTACCCCTAGTTTTCCCCTAGGTAGTTACAACTAGGATACAATGACATAGGTCATTGACACTAATTTTCCCATAGGCAGTTATAATTAGTAGCAAGACCGGTGAGACACTTATTTGACCATAGGTGATTATAATCAAGCACACTTGGTAGAGAGAATGGAAAAATAAATGAAGGATGCAACTGCCAAACTATTGTCTTATTGATCTAAAATATGGCCTCTATCTAAAATGCTTGAAAGAACTACTAAAACTAAATGTAAATCCTTTTGATGAAAATGGCTATGAACCAATAGAATGGAGCCAAGGTCATAGGGATGGGTAGGGAGGGGGAAATTAACTCAGTTGATGGGAAATGTATGGTATAATAGATATGCTATAGGAAAAAGTGATAGGATGGTAGGATGATAGGATGGTAAAATGGTATAGTACAAAAAAGAATATTGATAATATGGTACAACTTGAAGTGATCCTTATAGACAATACACCACATCATTCAAGTGTAGTACTACTTGAGGTGTATAATGTTCATCAAGTTCATTTTTGTCTGGTATGACAAGCCTATATGCTCTTGTTTCATAATTTTCCATAACGATGAAAGGACCAACTCGGTTAGGTTTGAACTTACCTTTATGCTTCTTTTCAATAGTGGTATTTTTTTGGTTTTCTTTAAGGACAAGATCACCAAGTTCAAGTTCTCTATGTTTCAAATGCCGATTATAGTGGCCTTAGAATTAATTCTGATAGGCTTGGAGATTGTTTACCACATCCATGCATTTCTCATCAAGGTGAGCTACTCGATGTCGTTATCATATAAGATGTGATTGAAACAAATGCATAAAGAAGGAAACTTGACCTCAATGGGAAGAATGGCCTCAGTACCATAAATAAGTGAATATGGAGTGGATCATGTGGGATATGATGATTAGCACAATATGCCCAAAGGGAATATAATATCTAAATGTTCCAGTCATGATTAGCATCATTGATAATCTTTTTGAGAATGTTGATAATAGTTTTGTTTGATGCTTCAACTTAGCCATTACCTTGAGGGTAATATGCCATAGAATAAGTGTTATGTGATGTTATATTCAACACAGCTTTTTGACATCCTTATTCTCGAATGATCCTCCATTATCAGATATAATGTCAAAAGGGATACCATAGTGGTAAATGAGATGGATGAAAATAAACTTGGAAATTTGATTTCCAGTCATGTGAGTGAGGGGTATAGGTTTAACCCACTTAGTGAAATATTTGGTGGTAGTAAAGATATGTTTATGGTCATCAGATGAGGTAGGATTGATCTTCCTAGTGAGGTTGAGGCCCCATGTAGTAAATGGCCATGGTGTCAACATTGGTTTTAGAGTTTTGGTCAGGGCATGAATTGGATTAGCATGTCATTGACACTTGTCACACTTATGCACATATGTATCTACATCTACATTTATCATGGGCCAATAATAACCATTACACAAGAAATTTTTAGATAGGACTGCCCTATTGGTGTGGGTTCCACATACTCCTTTGTGAACTTCTTGTAACATTAGTATATATTCTACCGAAGTTAAATAATGAAGTAGAGTTCCATCAAAACTATGATAGTAAAGGGTTGATCCAAGTAAGGTATAATGAGTGGTTTGGTGGATGAAGGCTTTGGATTTATTTTGAGATAGGTTGGGTGGTATAATTTGGTCAAGGAGGTAGTTGTAAAGGTTTGAGTACTAGATAGAGATAGGACCAAAAATATCACAAATTATTGCAATGGTTGAAGGTGTCTGAGCTAGCACTAGTAAACTCTTGATGAGGAACTAATATTCTTTAGCTATGTCCATTTGTTGAATTAGATATCCAATATTAGACATAACATCTATGATTTTCTTACTTACCCTTGGTATATGCTCAAACTGAATGTTAGTGATTTATCCATGGCCTTGTATGGCACCAACTTGTAATTTTTGGTCTAAAAGTGGTCTGTAACCTGATTGATGATTAACTGAGAATCACCATAAAACTTGAGATGAGATATGTTCCATTATACTACTTGTCAAAGTCCTACAAAAATTGCTTCATATTTGGTCATGTTTTCAGTTCAAAGAAAGTTGATCCTGAATGATTTAAGGATTAGATCCCCCTATGGTGTAATAAATAAAAGGCCTACCCCTGATCCATGTGCTATGAATGATCCATCAAAATATAACTTTTAGTGCTACTCCTCAAGAGGTGTGTCAATGATGGTCATTATGGAATCATCAAGAAATTGGAATATGAGTGGCTTTGTATCGGCAAGGGGTACTTCAACAAGCTAATCTTCAAGAACTTGCCCCTTAATGGATTTTTGGTTGATGTAATCGATGTCAAACTCACTGGAGAAGCATGATCTATTTGGCCATGTAGCCTTGTAAAGTTGTTTTAGATAGTAGATACTATATATACTTTTGAAATAATCATGGTCTTATTGTTTAACATTTAACGACACAGTTTTTGAGCTATGAAGACCATGGCTAAACAAGATTTTTATATGGGTATATAATTATGTTCACACATAACCAATGTAAAAATTAAATAGTACACATCATGTTCTTTTCCATTATCATTGTGTTGATCTAAAAGTGCCCCTAGGGCATTGTTAATAATGGATAGATATAACAAGAATGGCTTTCCTGGCATAGGAAATAACAAAATAGGTGGATTCATTAGATAGTCCTTTAGCTGCTACAATTATATCTAGCAGTGATCATCACAGTGAAATGTGACTCCCTTCTTTAGAAGATGCATAAAAGGATGGCATTTATCGGCCAATTATGATATGAAGCATTGGATAGACTAGATCTTGCCCTGTAAACTATGGAGATGCTTCACATTAGTCAATAGTGGTATCTCTATTATGGCTTAGACTTTGGCTAGATCGACTTTAATGCCTCGATGAGACACAATGATGCCTAACAATTTTCTTGATGTGACTCCAAAGACACACTTATTAGGATTAAGTCTAACTTTTTACTCACTTAGTCTTTCAAATATTCTGCATATCACTAATGGATGATTGGCCCTGATCTTTGATTTTCCAAGAATGTCATCGACATAGTCTTCAATAATGTCATGTCATCGACATAGTATTCAATAATGTCATGCATCATATCATGAAATATGATGGTCATGAATCTTTGATAGGTGGCCCCTACATTTTTAAGACCAAACAACATAACCTGATAACAAAATGTTTTCCATGGAATGGTGAAAATTGTCTTATGTTGGTCTTCTAGTGCTATCCTAATCTAGTTATACCCTAAAAAACCATCCATTAATGAAAGCATCTCATAACCCAATGTGGATTTGACTATCATGTCAATTTTTGGAAATGGAAAATCAATCTTAGGGAAATATTTATTTATATTATGGAAATTAGTACAAATTTTGATTCCTTCTAGATTTTTGTTGATTGGCACAACATTAGAGATCCATTATGAATAGTTGATCGACTGAATATATCCTACTTCTAAGAGTTTTTTCAACTCTTTCTTCACTAATATAGTAATGCGAGGATGCATCTTACATAACTTTTATTTTAGTAGTTTGGCATCAGGATTTACCACAAGGTGGTGCAGAACCAAGGCAGGGTCCAAAATTGGCATGTCAAAATATGCCCATGCAAATATGATAATACATTCCCTCAAAAGGGTTGTAAGGACTTCAAATTCCTTTTCAGTGAGGGACACACCTAGATTGATCCACTTTAGGTCATCTAGGGACCCAATGTTTACCTCTGTTATGTCCTCCACTTGAAGGGTCAAACCATCTTCAAGGATAGTGGGCAATGATCTGAATTGATTGGAAATGTTAGAGCCTTCTATTAAGACTGGCTCTTCAAGTTCCCATAGGCATGATGAATCAAAGTCCCCCAATGGGAGGTTTGGCCATGTAACAAATACTATTGGAAATTCCTGAATGATGTGATCGAAGGCTTGTTGTTCTTCAAAATTGAACTCAAACTCATAAACAAGTTTGTCATTGGTGGTCTCTTGAGCTATGTTTGAAGAAGATTGAACACCCCCATCTAATGGAAATTGAAGCAAGTTTTCACCACTAGACTAGCCTTTTTCTTTACTTTTTCCCTAGTCAAAAGGTGTTACAAATAGGTTTTCCCTTTAGAAACTCAATGTTTTATTTATTTGCTTTTTGCTATGGGTGTTCACTCACTCTCAAAAATAGGCTTTAGGATCCAACTTGATTGAGAACTTTGATTTATGGTCCCCTAATGAAACATTATCTCTAAGGCCCAAAAAATCACAAAAATCCTCATCATTTTGAAACTCATCAATTGACACATTGGATTCTTATTAGTCCTAGTCTATCAGTTAGGGATTATACAATGGTGGGTTGTGATGAATGACTAGTCTAAGGGTATAAATAAAATGAGGGTTAAACAAGTTGGTCTTAGCTAAGTTGTCAAAAAGGCTACGATCAGACTCTGCTTCACTATCGACATCATTATCACTAGTCGATGGTGATGGAACATGATTAAGGTATATGGGGTCACCCAGAGTGGTTTAAATCCAAGTCTATAAGGCCCATTATATCTGGTCATGGAAATTAGCTCAAGTTTTCCTTATTGATTTGGTCTGAGGCCTCCTCCTTCATAGTCTTGATTCTTCATGATCCTATTGGGAATAGGATACTTTGCATTCTCATAACAATTACCCTGCTTGTCATTGTAAAACCATGATCATCCCCTTCGAGAGGGTCCTATTCTAGGCCAAATGTTGATATAAACATGATGGGTCTTGGACTATACTTTTACCCTTTTGTTACCATTCTAGATGAAGTGTCTTGGATTTAGGTCTTCCAAAAGACTTTGGGTTCTATGGAAAGTTTCCAATGTGGAAGGTATCACGAGTTAAATACTCTCTTGGGCAATTAGGTGAGATGGTATGATGATTGGATATCTTAGAAGGTGGCATGTGGGAAAGGGAATCAAGGATATTAGGATCAATGCAGTTATCCTCTAGAAAATCAAGGAGTATTGTCTTTCCTTTATCCTATTTGGCCATTGGATTCATGCTAAAATGATAGTTATAGCTCTTAAACTCAGCCTCTAGATGTTTATAGTGTTTGTATGGATGCAAATATCCTAGTATACAAACTTTCATTCCTAGGTGGGATAACTTGATACATTAGTACAACATCGATGGGATGATATGAATTTCATGCAACCAAGGTCTACCCAAAAGTATATTGTATAAAAAAACGAGATCTCACACATGGAAAAGTGTATCATGGGTCAAGGACCCAAGGATAATTGGAAAACAAATGGTGCCTTATGATTCTCATTCTTCATTGTCATAGGATTTGATAGTTATTATCTCTACTTGAAGATCTATTGTTGTGTACTTGAGAAGCTTGATGAACTTTAGAGACACTATGTTTAGACCTGATCCATTGTCTATAAGGATACATTTCACTTTGTGCCACTTTATGCAAACTTCAATGTACAATGGACTATTATGCAGTGGGCCAAGGGATGACATATCACTTTGGTTGAAAATGACTTTTTGGGTTAGAGTTAGGTGTCTAACCAAAGCTTGGAATTTATCAGGGGATATCACTTGAAACCATAGATTGGATAAGGAACTCATTCAATTTTTTTTTTGTGGATTGTTGATGTACGCAACAAATCTAAAATGGATATCTATGTTGGCATTTTTTACAATTATTCCACAATGTCAAAAAAATTCTTGGTCAATGTTAAATCACTTGTTCTGAGGTATAATGGCTAGTTGGGTGATGGGTGAAGTGGCAGATGGATATGGGCTTGGGATGGTAATATTTTACCTCCAAGTTGTGATTACACAATCAGGATTAAACACAGGACCATGATGGCTAACAAATGATGGTGATGGTGGGGGACTAGATACGATAAGTCTCAATTATTGGTGCACTAGTGTGTGGTCATGAGGCAATGATGAGTTATCAGTATATGGTCTAAAATTAGTAATCCTTGCTTGATGATATGCTTGTATGTGGTCCTAGGTCAAAGAAGGATTATTAATATGAATTGGTGGATTGACATTATTTATCAAAGGTCTTAATTGATTGGTATTTGGCCTCAAATTGATGGAGATGGTGTTAACGTGACCTCCTACAATATGACCTACAACCTTGTTATAGTCATGTGCAACTGCATGGTAGGTCTATTGGTTGTTATCATTTTGACCTTGGTTTTGTCCATTTTTTGGATGCTATTGGTTCTATTGTTTATGATTCTATTGATTTTGTTAGTTTGGCCTTGGTTGTTGAAACTATTGTTGTTGTGTTGTACTGGTCATTATTGTTGTTGTTGTTGTTATTATTATTGTTGTGGTTGGTTGTTATGTTTGGGAAAGGGGTTTTGATAGATTTCAAGGGTTTGATTGGAAGTAGAAGCACCACCATCCAATGTTATCTCTCCATTCTCCAACATATTATGAATCAAATGTTTAATTTTCACACAATGGTGAAAATTATGTCTGTTAACTTGATGATATTCACATAATTCATTTTGGTGATATCAATTAGGATAAGGGATGGCTTGAAGATATTGTTTTAGTATAGGTCAACTAATCAAATTAGTAGTGGTGAGTTTATAAAACATATATTCAATAGGTTCCCCAAGGTTACTAAAAATATAATGAGTAGGCACCATTCTCCTTGGAGGAGGGGCTTGTAATGGCAAAGGTTGTTGCATTTGTTGCACATGCTTAGGCTGTTACACTTACTATATTTGTTGAAAAGATTGTGGGTTAGGAGTAATTTGCATATACTATATAGGATAAGAAGATAGTTTTTGCACCATTTAGACATGTCATGATTTTGTTAATCCCTGTCCAACAACATTTTTTTTTGTAGTTGAATTGCTTTGGTCTATCATTATTATTGGCTTGTATTGGTTATGATGCTTGCACTTGGACTTGATGCTAGTTTTGGCCATTTGCTTGGTTGGTACCTTGATTACGATTTGATGAAGTAAGCTTGATGATATTTTTGTTAATAATGGCTTGCTTTATCAACAAACCTTTATCAATAATCTCTTTAAAGGTATGTGCACTGCAGTTCCAGATGATAGGATATTTCACTATGCAATTACTTGGTAAACATAGAAACTAATTGTTTATCTAGTAAACTATGAGTGAATTGGCCTATAAGGGCTCTCCATTTCTATATATACCTTGTAAAAATTTTACCATCTTTTTGCTTAGCATGCATTAAGTTGAGCAATAAAATTGCATGCTTGAGACTATATGAGAAATGTTTTACAAACTTGTCTGAAAGATCATCAAAATTTGACACTAAATTCTTAGGTAACTTTAAGAACCACTCCAAAGCTTGTCTTGTTAGACTCCTTGGGAATAATATTAAAAGGTATATGCCACTAGTTGGCATGCAATAATTAACTCGGTCAAATGAGCCTTGGGGTCACCTTTCCCCTTATATTTGTCAAATTTTGGTGGTTTGTATCCTAAAGGAAATGGTATATGCAAGTACCCCATGTTAAATGAATAAAGACACACACCATCCAACTTAAAATTTTTGGTTTATTTCCTAGCTTGGATGGTAACAATTTCATCCTTCATTTGCTATAGTTTCTGGGCTATGAAACTAGAGGGAACATTGGTTTGAGGTAGAATATTGGCCTAGGTAGATGGTTGAGTGGTCACATGTGGATTACTTTGACTAGGGTATGATAGAGGTATTTTTTTGGGTATGTTGGTTTGGTTTGGGAATGAACCAAGAATATTCATGCATGGATTAAGGTTAAATTTTTGAAATTGCACATATTGTGGTGCTATATTTTGGTTTGGATTGGGTATATAGGATTGAGTTTGAGGATTTTGAGGTTGGGATGGAGGAATATGAGTATATTATCTCTACTGGGGTTGAATAGGGACATGTTATCGACTAAAAAAATCTTTTTGTTGAGGGGGTACTTGTGAACCAAGACCTTGTCTTTGAACTAGTGGCACATTCTACATAAAAGGCAAAGGTTCCCTGATCGGTACTTGAGGAAAATTAGTACCTCTTTGTCATATGAATCCCAATTGGGAAGTGGATGCATGTTATAGATTTAGAATTTGTTGTTGACCAATAGTTGTATGTTTTTTATTAGACATCATTTGGTTTTGAATTGGTATATTAGTTTGTGAGGAAAGAGGTATGTTTGCTACTACCTGGTCATGTGGAACATTGGTTTCCCCTATTGAGGTGGAAATATGTTCTACTTCTACTACATTATTAAGTTTGATTGTGCCTTTTATTATGAAACACTCCCTGTTACCTATTGGGAAGGAGTACGATTAGTCACATTTTATTATTGACGCCTGGTATTGGTTATTGGATAGCTACCTAACCCTATTGGTTGAGTGCTTGAAGAAGCAACTGGTTGAGGATTAGTGGTAGTAGTTGGTTGAGTTTGGGATGTATAAAATCCTAATTCTTGATTTTAAGAACCACTCATGGTGTTAAAAAAAGTTATTCTTGTGTGTGGATTAGTTATTTGTGTACTTACACCACTATGGTCTGGATTGGATATCACTTACACATTGTCCACTACATTTTGCTCAATACTATGTGTAGAAGTATAAGACACTTTTTCAATGGTTGGAATATGAAATAAGTTTTTTATTGAAGTGTTTTATGTGAATGGGTCTATACCCTTATTTTCTTAACCCGTTAATTATATTAAAACCCTTATTGAAGTAACCAAGTCAATAAGAGGCCTATTTGACATGGTCATCTGATTAAAATTGTGTTAGGTTTAAGTAAGTTTGGTATGTTGTCTACATCTATACAAAGTGATCCTCTATGAGGTCCTTGCCTTTGACAAACATACTAATATCCTAATATGTTAGTGGGGCTAGAGATAAAGGATTACTAGAAGAAACCTATTGACTATATAGTATGTTGTGAGGCATTCTTACTAGACTTAGAAAATTCTCATGGGGAAAGTCTGCCAGATACTTAACCCCTACTTCTATAGCTCTGACCAAAATCTCATCCTTATTTTCTAATAAGTGATGCTCAAACAAATAAGGGTCATATGTTAATGGGTTAGTAAAATAGTACAAATGTTGAGGAAATGGTTTTTCAACTATAGGTACCATAGCTAAGTATTGTTCTATTTATTCGTGATCTTGCTCTGAGTATGGAGGCATGCTAACCAAATAATGAGCCAATGGGTCTTGGTTTTATGCCCCTATTTGAGTGTTATAAGATGGATAAGGATCCATCTAATAAGAAATATTATTTGAATAGGGATCTTGAACCATTTCTTCTTATGCGACTACATTACTAAATCCTAGATTGTACATGAGACCACTACAAGTGTAGGAAGACATGTTGGGATCCATAGTAAATGTTTTGTGACCAAAAAGAATAGAGTTATATAAACTCTAAAAAAGTGATGTCTAAAAAGAGGTTCAAACTTGATCTATCCTTGGTCAAAAGGATGGATATGTTATCTAAATAGCTTTATGCAATGATTTATGATAAAACAAGCTAACTTCAAATGTCCAACATTGCACGTCTCACACAAAAAGTCAAGTAGATGGAATGAAAATCAAAATGCCAAATTCTAGGATCAAAGTGTTTCAAATGAGTCTAATCTAGGAAAAATAAAGGTTGCTAGGTATTTTGGCTAAATATGACATCAAAATCTAGGTTTAAATAAAGGTAAATGCTAGGAATTTTGGCTAAATAGTGAGACTTTAAACAAAGATGAGATATTTAATCTAATAGATTTGTAACACTTCTTCCAAAAACTAGGCATTTGAATCTTGGACATAAACTTGATCAATAAGTATGAGGTATGAAACAAAAGGCACTTGGAGATAGTTATTTTCTCCCAAATAATGGCATAAACTAGACTCTTTTGACCAATGAACTAGAAAAAAATGAATGGCGTAACCAAGCTAGACAAAGACTCACAAAGGTATACTCGAAATGGTTGGAATTTTGGAAAAACTTGGACTCTATTCAAATAGGCCTATGAAACAAGTTTTGAAATAATTTGAGCAGTGTAACAACGCTAAAATTCTCAAAAGGTATGACAAATGTTTGCTTCAAGACTCTAAGGTAAAATGGTTTAACATGATTTTGGTAGTGTAACACTACTCTCTTCAATTAAAATCACACACACACACACACACACACACACACACACACACACACACACACACACACACACACACACACACACAGAGTTTGACAAATCTCTAAGGCATAAGTGTGGTATCAAATGGACTCAAGACAAATGGAAAATAGGAAAGGTAGTTAAAAATGTAGCCTAGGACTCAAATCATGAGTGGTACACAAGATGATTTGAGTCCTACCAAATGATGATAATGATTATGAGTCTGAAATTGACACTCAATTCTAATTGGAAATTGAACCTAGGTTCCATCAAGTTTAGTGAAAATGGTGAACCCACTTAACAAATTAACCTTATAAACTTATAAATGTGTTTATAATTTTAAATTATCAATGAAGTACTTAAGAGAATTAGGAAAATGGTCTAGACTCAAATGGGTAGCATAACTACAACAAACAGATGATATGACATAATGTTTATGATAAATTTTTGAACAAGGAAAAAGATGATTTTTACTTAGGTAGCATAATGCCTCCTTATAAAAATAAATGTGGTGGATAATGTGTTTAGTTATGTAACCCTTTGTTAACAAATAGTTTTGACTCCAAACGAGACCAAGTAATCTAAGACAGATAAATCAACTAATTAATCATCTTAAGCCCTGAACTGATAAGGTGTGGAAAAGTAGGGTTAACTAAACTAACAAGTTTTTGAATGTCTAGACGGATAAAATGCATATGACTTTCATGTTAGCATATAAAATAAGCACACATCATTTGGGTCTTCATCATAAGGATTGTTAGAAAAAGGTCTTACCCTTTTTACAACCACTACATCTATCACTCACTCAGTGTAGTGCAATATCCAACATATTCAAATGTCTCGGGTTTAGCCTCTACTAATGGAGATGGTTTAACCACTCAAACCATCATCCTAGTGAGGGGATCCCAATTTATATACCTCATATAGAGAGGGGTTGAAGATAATGTTAGGAGATGAATTCCTGAGTCAAGGCTTCCCTGTAGAACTTATGGGAGGTAATGAAGTCCCCCTCACAAGCCAAAATGTAATGAAATAAAAACTAAGTAAAAGAACTTTATGGTTGTTTCTAGATCACCCAATCCATGTGGGTCTTGGGGATATCCTTCACATCATCTCTTTCATGCCTTTAGACTAAGGCAATTTACAATTAATGTGACGCTTTTCATCCCACAAGTTCCTTATAAGGGATGGGGGGGAGAGTATACACGCACAACTTCCTTTATGCATAAACAAATCTAGCTAAGTAAATAATGATTAACTTGCATAAAATAAAAACTTGGAAGTGAGTTCAATTTTAGAGCACTAAAATGAAATATTTGGTGGTGTTCTTTAGCCCCTTGGCCTTACTTTACAAAACTTTGAAAGAATAACAACAAAACTATTCAAGTAAACACCTTAAAATTTTCTTTAAGCACCAAATGAAAGATTCCTAATTATTTTTAAGCATCCTAAAAGAGGTTTAAAAAGATCTAATTAAGCATGATTTGGCACTTTTCAAGTGGGCCCTCTAAGGAAATGGTTAGAGTGTTATTTAGATTTGAAGCATTTTTTCAAATGAAACAAGTAACTTTAAAAATTGATCTCTCAGGTTCACACAGTGCAATCCCGCAACTCCAAAGTCCAATACTGCAACTTTGAAAAACTATGACTATTTAACACAATATCATAACTCATGTCTTAATTAAAAAAAATGATAATATCGCCACTCTAATAAACAATATCACAACTGACAAAGGAAACCCATAACTTAGAGAGTTATGGTATTGTCGCTTGACCCTAATGGTGTAGGCTAATTGTTAATGGTTTAACTATAATACCATGACTCAAGCCAATAATATTATAACTTAAAAAATCATGATATTACAATATTTTAACTTTAAAAATCATGATACTACAATATCATGACTGTCGAGTTGCAGTATTGCAATAATACAACTTGACCTACAGACAAAGAACATGTCAGTCTAAAAACATAGTTAAAACACAATATCATGATTAAAATGATAAAATCGTGATTATGTCAGTCATAGGATTGTGGTCTAGAGGATAACATTTCAACTCCATAGTGATAAAATCATAACTTCCAAGAAACATGTTTTTTACTCAAAAAATTTCACTCCTTTTGTTCCCACACTCTAAGATTCTGCATGAAAATGGTAAGTAGGTTGCTTGTATAATATATTTGATCAAATTCATGGGGATAGGTCCCATTTGGCATTCCATTATATGAAATAAGAATTTGACTCAAGAGAGGGGGTTAGATCAAGTGTTAGTTTAAAATCAAATCAAAACAAAAATAACACACTAACAAGTATGACATCTTTAGGCCTAGACACTTGGGAAGCTTAGTAACAAACATACATGTGAAAGAAATAACTAAAATATGAAATAAACCTTCCTTCACCTTCCTTGGAGCTTCTAAATGGTTAGTAGAGTGGCTTACTTAGCTTGTACATCAAAGAGTCTTCATCAATGGAGTTGTTTGGCTCCTTCTCTCCTTGGCACCTTTGGCTTGGTTAAAAAGTTTGTCATAATAACACTAATTGTATGGGGCTTTAGAATCATTTGTGAAAGGTAAATTTACATTATCCAAACTTAAAATTATGGTTGTGAGGCCTTCTATTTATATATTTTTGCAAATGATCAGAATAAACCTGGACTGTCCATCTCAAGATGAATATGTGTGGCTAAGAATCCTTTCAATTTTGGAGGCTAAAATCAATAAATGCCCTCATAAATATTTGGGATAGAGAGGCATTAAAAAGGAATGAGAGGGCTTAATCAAATATTATTTGCATTTATGGCCTAGGGATACCATCCCAAAAAATGATGTCACTTGATAATGCAAAAACTCATAATCAATTTATAAAAATAAGTATTCATCAAGTTCCATGGAAAATTAACTTAAGATCTTGATTCAAATTAATTAGCCTTAAACATGATTTATCAATTTTAGTGCAAATCTTGGTAATTGGTGCACTAATTAATCAAATTGGTTAAAATATCATATTATTGGCTCAAAATTTGATTAGATTAGAATTTGAAGGCAATGTTAGATGCATTAGATCCGTTATCCCATTTATGATGTTTCCAATACAAAATAACAAAGGCACATGTCGCATGCAATAAATTTGGTAGAAAAGAGCAATCCAGAGCACGTAGGTACGAAATCATCATTTTGACTCAAAATGACCTAATCAAAGTTAGCTATCTCATAAAATGCATTACCCCATTTAGGGATACATTGGCCAAAATTGGCACTTATATATGACAAATTCAACACATTTAACATGTTTTAGTGTTTTTAGCCCAAATTGTGCATTTTGGTAGAAATTGGTCTGAAGCCTAGTTGGAGGTTATTGGTGGCTAGTTTTAGGTATCTATAGGAGGTTTGTAATTTTTTATATTTTTTGTGCTATTTTGAAATGCACCTTCAAATCAGACCTATTTATCTCTTCTGGTCAATAGTATAACAATTCTATACATGAATTTAACAAACTCTCCATCAAACTGTTTTATCCTTCTAGGTTTCTACTGTTCGATTTTGATAAAATTTGAAAAGTTGTTGCTAAAATTATTTGTTAATCCTTATGAAACTTTTGATTTTTCACCAAAATAAAAATTATACTAGCTGAAGTATTCATCATCTTTAGCTGGAAGTATATGCCATCCTTTTCCATTGCCTAAGTGGCATACAAAATGAATCTTTTTGTAGTTGTTCAAGACTAAAATTAATAACTCACATTTTGATTTTCTAAAAATGAGCACCCTGTAAATGAAATAATTTCTATAAAATTATAAATTTTTAGTCAAAACAAGAAATGTGTGCATTCTATTGTTTGAAATTACCTCCTTCATAGTCATAAACTGAGATATGCCTTAAATTTGGACTAAAATTTCTCTCCAATCCATTTTCAAGTATGAAAATGAATGAATAAAATGGCTAATTAAAATGGAACCAACAAAATCAACTTGGGAATCCCTTATTTAAGTCCTCTATGAAACATTTCTTTCACAATCATAGACTTCCAAATAAATAGCTCCACCATGATTATGATGTTCTACTCTAATTTTCAAGATATGTTCTCCTAAGAATCTCCTGGTGATGCTTATGACATCAATACTAAGAAGAGCAATTTCTTCACAACCATTCACTTTCTCAAGGTAGTGCTCACATCTATTTGGAGATTCTAAAAAAATAAAGTCCATCACTATATCATTCTGATTCAAGGTTTGAGACTCACCATCATGAATAAAACTTTTTTTTAGTTCCATGAACATGCACTCTTTTGGCTCTTCCCAAGTGCTATAATGACCATTCTATGCACATAAAACCATGTGACCAGCTGCAAACATTAATGCAAGGTTTGAAGTTTTTATGATCAATGTTATAGAACAACCATTAAATATCAATGTGTAAGCTAAAATCCACTTAACCAGATCTAAAATTTATTCCCTAACTCATTTTTGACTTATGAAATTCAACCAATTCAATAATGTTAAGATATGAAATACTCTTTCATTGGTTAATAATGAATGGAGATCAATAGGTTTAAAGCTGGAAACCATTAAAGTCTCATTTGATAACTGCCTCAAGAGAGAGATGTCTATATGAAATGTTTTTTCCTTAGAAGAAATAAAACATTGGGCTACCCAAGCCACATCACCATATCTAAATATTCTCTCCATCCTCTTAGATATCATTATCCTAGGTGCACCATTTTTTGTACCTTTTAGGACTACTTTCTTTCCATCCACTCTGAATTGCAAAATCCATTGATTAAAAATTCTACAAGTATTCCCCCAATGAATGTAACCATTGGACTCCCAAAACCACATTCGTTTCCCCAATTCTCACTACATATAAATCATTTTTCACTATGTAGTTTCCTAAAGTTATGCTCAACTATAGAATCTATTTGGTACAAGTCATGGTAAATCCATCTGCCACCATCACACTAAACCCCTCAAAATCCTCTACTTGTAAACTCCTCTTGGCCACCAAGGCTCATCAATGAATTTTTGAGATGCACCACTATCAATCAAAACTATCACTCATTACCCTTATAAGATGTCTCTTACTCTAAATGAGTTATACCTTGGGGTACCAAAAATAGTAGTGATGGTTCATCCTTTCACCTCCTCTTATAAATGCAAATCTACATCCACCTAATCTCTAATTGAGTCACCCAACTCACTACATGTGACTCCTTCTACCTTCTAATCTTCACTATCTAACATCACCTCTATATAATATGCCTTCCCTTTTCCCAAACACCTGTGACTAGGCTCCCATGGTTTTTTGCAAGAGAAACAAAGTTTTTCCTTATGAATTTAATTTATGATGTCATCATCTACATTGTTCTTTTTTGGAAAGGCTTTGTATCCTTCTTTGGTGGAAATGCTTTGTGTTATAATTTGTTTTTAGGGGTTGATCTATACATGTTTCTAACCCTCTAAATAACATCATGTAAGGTACTCAGATCAAATGCTTTGACCCATCCTAGAATTGGTTCTTCCAACCCTTCCACAAATAGAATAATCAAACTATTCTCAGAAACATCAGTGACCATAACTAAAAGTTTTTGAAATTTAGATACATAGGAGTTAATCAATCCCACATATTCCAACTATGTAAGTTCTATGAAGTGAAACTCTATATCCATAACCTGTCAATCAATCTCTACATGAAGTCTGCATAAAAAGTGATATTATCATATCCCAAGGTCACTAAACCATGGTACCACCACTCACGAGCATCCCCATCTAAATTAATGTGGCATACTTAATGTATTCTATCTCTAACATGGGGTTAAGTTTAAAATATGTGTCTAATTTTTGTACCCTCGAATGTGAAGTACACTTGTTGGAACCATCATAACTAGGAATTGACAACTTACCCACTCTACACTGTAACTCTTGGCTAGGTCCTTGTCCCATTTCTCTTCTGGGCCTAATCCTATACTTCACTTGGAGAAAACATACTGAGGACATGGATATATTAAATTCATCACCTAATGATTGGTATTCCATCAAATAGTTTGGAAAACTTTCAACATTGTCCTATTTTCCTATTTTTCTCTTGGTTATGCCTCTAAAAAATTAGGCATTAGAGGTTTATGTGTTATTCTACTAGTTGCCCTAGAGTTGTTTTTGGTGGGGATATTAGTGTTACTTGCTTCTCCATGGTTTCCATTATTTCCATTGATGTCATTATTACCTACATTGTTTTGGTTGGCTTATTGTTTTGCATCATTTGAGTGATCAACTGAACCAACTATTGTTATCCTCTAGCCAAGTCATTTAAAATTTTCACAGTGCTAAATTTTTTCAGTCATCCCTATCACCCATATTCCCTACAACTCTATTAGCACAAACACATGCAATATTTATTTATTCTTCAATCTTCTATTGATTAGATGGATCATTTATGCTTTTCCTAAAATAATACTTTCATAAACCCTTTGGATGCATAAAAAAAATTGCTAATAAAAAGTGACTCTAATTCCCACTTGTTGGTAGGATACTGTGCTATGATACCACTATAAGAACCCTTCCAAGATTCTATCCAAAAGTTTCACAAATTTATGATTTTTATAGTGCATACATTTCATTAAACACTTTGATTTCTTGTCAAAATCAATGATATTTTCAGTGTGGTTGTTTAGATTGGTTTATTGGTAGATATGGTAATATAAATCATGAATAAAGACATTTATAAACTCATGGTAAAATAGAGGCAATATATCAAACAATTTTTAGCATAAGATATTGAACAAATATAAAAGTTGACTTTCCTAGCTTGTTATTTACACCATTATGGCAAAAATGAAATATATTCTAATAATGATAATATTTATATGCCACCAAAAAACCAACATAAAATATGAGTATCATCCAAGATTTTATTCTTCATGTTAAGATATTATAAATATAAATCCACGAACCTCCAAATATAAGTTGCACTCTTCAAAAAAAATCCCATGATTTCCCATTTACTCACATCCTCACCATACAAGGAGCAGTCCCACTTTTAATACACATGTGCTACCACAAAGGACCAGTAATTCCTCTCATGTATGTTATGACTAGGGTAAAAATTTGTAGAAATAAACAAGGCTTCCAAAAATGGGACAAAACCAAGAGTAGTGCTAGGTTTTAAGGCCCAAACTCTCCATAATATAAGCAATAACACATCAAAAATATCTCCATGATAATCACATAAATTTGTATTTGGATACAAATCTCACAAATTTATCAATAAGATCTTCTTGCACAAATCTTTACCTATAGAATGATAAATCTTTTCACTCCAAATCCCATCAAATATGAACCAAGTGCACCTATGAATCCTATATGAATCCACCTCCCATCAAAACCAAATCCCTTAGGGTTTTCATCCTAAGGTTTGCTCTCACTGAAAGCTTCAAGTTTTCACAATAAAATATAATCAAGCATTCCTTCAAAATGAGCTCAACTCCTCCCTTTAAAGACACTTTTAGGGAAACAAGAGGAAATAAAACACATAGAAATAGTATTTTTAATTGCTCACTTTATGTCTCCCTTGCCTAGCATCCATTTTTATGTGAGCATCACATAATATTTTCCCTCACCTTTCCAATGAGCTATTACACTAAAGTTATAATTTTAATATTCCCAATTTTAGATAACTTAAGTGAATAATTAATTAAATAACTTAAATAATTCACCTAATTTATGAAAAGTCCTAAAATGATGTAAATTGAGAAGTTGACCATACCAACATGATCCTAAAGGTTTGGGATGATGATTTATGCCAACTGGATGACTTACTATAAATATACGTGTTATCCAATAAGTTTGGAGAACACCCTTGGAGTCCAAAAACACTTTTTAATATGTCATGGTGATCCTTAACACCAATTAATATCAATGCCAAAAATAAAAACCCAAAAATACTAAACCTACATCCTCCAAGAATTTTGGAGTTCTCCCCAACATAATTAGAACTTACAGGAAAACTTAGAAACTGGCCAAAAACTCACAAATCAATATTGTTAAAAATGGGTACATTACAATACCTTTTCTATCCTCTTGAAAAATTTGGATGAGCTCATATATGATGTAGTTGTAAATGTGGGTCAAGACATATAGACAATTCAACGTCGATTCCCCTTGTAAATGGATGATTTGATTGGATGTTTGACAATGTGGGTTGAAGATTTGACTCCCAAATTAATATTAATTTGTTGCACAAAATAAGATTTTTGAGAATGGATAGGAAGTGCTCAATCTATAGATTTCTTGAATGATTGTTTTCCATTGGATGAAGAATAAAATTAGTGGATAAGAAGAGGTTTTGCATCTCATTTAATGCCATGTTCGGAGTGTGTAAGAGCATATAAGAGATCCACTCATGAAAGTTTGGAGTGTGTAAGAACAAGTAATTGAAGAAGGTTTGGAGCATGTAAGAGCATGTCATAGACCTTTCTTGCACATTTTTCTCCTTGCATTGAATTTGCCTTAAAAAAGAAACTTTGACTTTGGTTTAATGATTTTTAAATTGTAAAGTGAATCCTTGGATGACATCATAAGTTTGAGATAGAAAATGAGATTATTTTATTTATTAAAAAATGTGAAATATGCATGGATTATATTACCAATTAATTAAGATGGTTAATTAGTTTGATTGAATCCATATTTCATATTGGTTGGATGAGACAAAATTAATTGCATATAGATTCAAGGTATTAATTGACTAGGGGTGATGTTACAAAGTGATAACCTTATTCAAGATACAGTTGACAAATTAACTAACATGATATGATGCAATATTGTGTTTTAGGATATGTCATTGTGATTTATGATAAAATGATGATCAAATTGATGATTTTAGGTGATTTCAAGAAGATTTTAATTTCTAATGATTATATATATATATATATAAGTTGTTCACTAATTTGTATTTTCCTCCTTATTTGACTTATTACTCTCAACCATCAAAATTTTGGGCATTATTGTCATATCTTTAAATGGGATACCCAAATTTGTAATCCAATAATTTTATTCTCTCATCCTGATGGTGGTTCATGGAGTGTGAGCCAAAACATTGATTTAAAAAATTTGACATACCTTTATCTATAAATCCTTTAAAATTATGATTGGAATAAATTAGGTTGAATCTTCACAATAATACAGGAAAGTGATTTGGTGAATAATGATTTCACTTTCTCAAGCATTTTTATGCTTGACATATCAAAGCATTATCTATGAGTACTCATATTCTTGGGGCAAATTTCACATCCTTTCAGATCATTTCTTATCTTTCCACCCATCCTTATCATTATCCCAACATCCATTTACCTTTTTTGCCTTGATGGTGATCTATAGGTACTACAAGATACAACAAATTTTGTAGGGTCAGAATGTGACAACATCCTTGCAGCTAGACATCAAAATATAACATGGATGATTTTCATATCTTGCATTCCTTGATGACATTTATTTATCTCCATCCTTTTTTAGATCTTGTGTCACCCTATTTTACACCCTGTAAGTTTCCATATTTTTTGCAGCCTGCATTACTTTCCACCTTTGTTGCTAGACTTGGTTTCCCTTTGCTAATGGTTCATTGTGTATACATCCAATAGATTCCCTTATATTTACAATTGGTTTCCTTTATACATGCATCTTAATTTGTCCTTATATGTGCTTAAAATCCTAAAATCCTAAAAATTATAAAATCCCAAAATCCTAAAAACTAAAAAATCCTAAAAATCAGAAAATCCCAAAAATCCTAAAAATAAAAAAATCCCAAAAATAAAAAATTCATAAAATCCAAAAATAAGATATAAATCCATAAAATATTTTTCCAACAGCCTAAGGTATACATAGACTATGTAGGTAATACTCAATTACATGGGGTTTATGAGGTCATCTCAACCCATATTCCCATGTCCCCCTCTTTTTTGTCTCAAATTTCACATCTTCAACTAGCCTTTACAACACCATCATCAAATTCATCAGGTCACTCATCTAATTTAATATTGTAACATTTTATCCTCTACACATGTCAATTACTTTGGAGAAAATCAAGCACATGGTTTCTTAAAATCAATAACACAATACTATTTTCTATTGTTGTTCTATTTTCACATGTTTTACGTGTGTGTGTGCTTGCTTGTTTATTTGATTGATTGATTTTTTGAGTCTTTAATAAGTTTATATACATCAAAAAAATCATTATGGTATTTCATATCATGGTGTGTTATTTCATGCATTTTTCCTTGAGTTAGTCCTAATGCAAATTGAAATAATGTTATCATGATTTTTCTATAATCATGGTGTATCCTGTCAAATGCTAAACCAAATATCAAGTTGTAAAGTATATGTCAGAACATGCTAAATAGGTAGTATGCCCCATTTCAAAATGTGTTCACATCATAATGTCTAAGTATTCTAGCATGATCATAAAAACAACAAAACCGTCTACACCTATCAACATCAGATATTCATAATTAGATATATCTCACATCAATCACGTCAAAGATCAACAATGGATAATAAAATTTGTTATACATGAAATATAAATCAATAAAATGAGCACTAAATATGTCAACAATAATTTATCATAATCATCAATACATATTATAAACATGATAATGTCATACATCATAATTTCAAATCATATCCATGAATAACATCAAAATTAAATCGCATCATATCAAGAGCAGTAAGTGAGCATACATTGGATAATCATTAACTCATCAAATGTAACAAAGAGATGAAAATAAATCAGCCATCATATAAATAATATCCATCAAATTTCCATATATACAAAATAATTATCATGTACAACATCTCCATGTATACATCACAAGTACATGTATAATCAAAATTATGAAAACACCAAAGTAATACAGTCAGCTCTTGTTGTGACCCTCTAGAAATGGAATCCTCTAAGGTGGTCTCTATATTGATATCTACTGAGGAGGTGGTTATGTTGAACTATGAGGTGGTGTCATGTGTGGTGGTCCCATGGTACTTATTATATGTTTCAAGAGTTGATCAATTGATCTCTTTGAGGCTTTTATCCTCATTGTACTAAAAGATCTAGCTAATCTCTGACTAGTGTGATCCTCAGAGGAGGGTACCCTTTGAATGGTTGACACTACACCCTCATACAGGGTCCTATAGTAACTAACATGTCCCATCAATCTCATAGTATATAATAAGGCCTTAGACAAGCCCTGCTAAGTCATAATCTATAGAGTTATATCTCATTAACTACAAAGATTTAGTGCCTCTACTTGGGATGCATCACACTTTACATATAATATATGACCATCCCCATACTTTACAATTTGTTATGTCAATTGAGTCACTTAAAATTTAAATCATGTAACCTTGATAGTCAAAACATTAATCTATTGATCTTTGGCTACTACCTACACATGCACCTATGCTAAATGGCCATCACTATCCATCATTTATCCATCTCTGTCTATCAAATATCCCTTTAAAGATGTTATTTTTCCATCCCTAACTAGCACATATGCCTACAAGATCATTATCTCTCCATCTAAACTCAACATACTACCTACCAAATTGGTTAACTCACTCTCTCTGATCATTATCTCATGTCATAAAATCATAATCATAATCTCATCTATTGCAAGCTATGTTAGTTGGGAAGGTCCAACCTTATCCACTATGACCATGACTATTATTTTCACATCATTTTGTAATTGATTGTGAAAAACATCCCTAGCTATCTCCATTATCACTATTATGGGTACCTCTCATTTCATATTTGGAGACTTAATAATCAAAATCAGAATATATCATCCACCATCCCCATCATGTCCTTAGCCCCTACCCATTCTCCTCCTAGTGCCTCTCTATCTACTCCACTATGAATATGCCTTTATGAAAACTTGAATCCTCTCATGTAAAGCATGTATTTTTGGTATCATTGGTTTATTCAATTGTATGGGGCTGACCTATGCCAATTATGTGATGTACCCATCAGTCATCCCAATGTCTATAACTCTAATTTTAAAATCCAAATCAACACCCTAACCTATGCCATCACCCAACCCATTGTGACCTTTGATTTTAGCATTGTAGGACCTACTACCCTATCTCTCTAGCCACATGAGAAAAAACATGTGACCCATCTAGCAGATCCCACTGCAAACCAAATTACCAATATAACCGATTAGGGTTGTACCTCTCTACTAAATACTCATGATTGTCTTGAATATATTAGACTATGGTCCTAAATATAGTATAATACCCATCCTCTAACAATCTAAACTATATCTGCAAGTACATCCACCAAATCAAATGTTGTTCTATCAAATCATCAATAGCCTAATTGTAAAAGGCCATATCTACAAATGTTCATGTTGGTCCCTAGATATAACAACCCATCTAAATGTTGTTGACTCATCATGTGATCTCTATCATCTTTGATCTACTAACATCTCTATGCCTTCCCAAAACCATACATGTAATAGTGTCAAAGGACCAATACTTCATTCCTATACAATTGTTCTAAAACCATAGGATCCCATGAAAATGTCATTTTGTCATCAAACATATCTAAAATCAATCCACATAGTCCCATGTGTAAAAAATAACTGCTCTTATCAGGCATCAAAATACCACTAATAATGGCCATCAACATTAGGGGCACCCTATCAATAGTTGGATCAGTCGCTAATGTAGCTATGTCTACCAAGCCATGTTGCATCTAAATATTCATGATGCCCACCTAGTTCTCTAGTAGATCCTGTTAACCCCATACTCACCAATATGGGGATTTTCCATGGATCGATATCCATAAAATATATCATACATCCTCAAGTGTCATTATCAACTCCCTAGTCGACAATTAAAACGTGTTGGTCTCATAATGTCATCTCTTGGCTAGTGTAGTCAATAATTCCCAATCCATTTGAATCATGGGCATCCTGTTGATGTAAAATTATCTCACTGCCTCTAAATTCCCCACTACTCTATCATCCTAGATCCACATCTCTAAAAAATATGGGATCACTCATGTCATCATCACATACACGTGTTTTTTCAATCACTAATGTTAGCACACTTAACATTATTTTCATCATTTCAAGTTATTTATACATCCTAATGTCATCCAATAAATCAAATCAGAGATCACATCAATCAAATCAATCAAATAGTTTGATTTTGGTGATTCCTCCACTCTATAAAGTAAATCCACCAATCCATATGGTGATTCTATCATTTTACGTGCGAATTTGCCACCCATCAGGGGTTTGCCATTCATTGAGTGATTTTTCCATTCAACAGGGCATTTTATCCATTTTATACCTATTTCTACCATTTTGACAATTTCAATGCATTTGTGTTTTTCCATTTTTTTACAATTTTTCCACTTTGTGTGTTATTTATGTGTTTTCACCTTTTTTGTATGATTATGGCAGTTTGTGTGTTATTTTTTTTGTATTTGTAAGTTTTCACCAATTTTGTGTGATTTTGCCACTTTTTTACTATAATGCCATTTTATGCATGATTTCACTACTTTAGGGGCATTTCTTCCCTTTTGGTGATTTCAATGTAGTTAGACTTTTTTTCCATTTTTTTTGTAATTCTACTAAACATTTGGCAATTTTATGTGTAATTCCACCAAACTTTGGAAATTCTACCTTTTTTTGGGTGATTACACCATGAAGAAATTTTTTCTCCATGATAAAATTGCCACACGTGATACTTCATGGTATAAGAAATACATTGCAAAAGCAAAACTTTCAAAACTTAAGTGTACTTACCACTAGGTCATTCCCCCATGGTCATGGATACTCTCAGCCCACTTTCCAAGCTACCTATTGATTGGAATACGTGTCATTCTCTTAAAGGGTCTTGAGCACAAAATTAGATGTTAGGATTTATAAGGTCTAATGGTGAAAATTAATTACTTTCACCCCCACCTTGTGCATCCATTTTCCATTCTAGATGCTTTTTTTTTCATACCTTCCATTATTTTTCTTCCCATTTTTTCCAATCCTCTTATTTTATTGACTTCTTCAACCTCATTTCATACTATTTTATTATTTTAAAATAACCCATCAATCCAATTTATTCTTTATATGATCCCTCAATGGGGCATTTCATCCTCATCATTTTCATCTCAGGCATCTTTGTGAGCCCATTTTCAGTAGTTTTCTTTAAAATGTCACTTTTAATTAATTCCATATTATTCACATCAATTTGGGCATCCTATTATTCCCATTTTTTGAATTTATCATTCTTTGAAAATTTGTTACTTCACCAGTTTCACAATGCCCTTTTAAATAGGGGAAAATTACATACCTTATTTCTCTCACTCTAGTATAATCTCTGTTCAGCATATCACTTTCCTGCATTATTGTGTGGATTCACCCCAACTTCTTCCAATCACACAAAATCATTAATCCGATCATTATTTTTATCCTAAATCATAATGACATATACTTAATCATGGTATTTCACCATATCACATCATCTAATTCATCAAATGCATCATGAATCACCTAGTCAGTTAATCTATTAAATCAAATATGCAATTAACTTTATTCCATCCCACCAATATGAAATATGGATTAATAAAACTAATTAATCATCTTAATTATTTTTTAATATAATCCATGCACATTTCATATTTTTCAATAAGTCAAATAATCATATTTTCCATCTCAAACTTATGATGTCATCTAATGATCCACTTGACAATTTATAAATCATAAACCAAAGTTCAAATTTCTTTCCCAATTCACATTAAATGCAAGGATAAAAGTGTGCAATAAAGGTCTATGACATGTTCTTACACACTTCAAGTATGGCATTAAATGATATTTAGGACCTCTTGTCATCCATTGATTTTGATCTTTATCCAATAGTCTAAAATTATTTAGTAAATCTATAAATTGAGGGCTTCCTCTACATTCTCAAAAAGCTTATTTGGTGGAAAAAAGGTTTGTTAATTTATGAATAAAATATTCAATAAATGTCATCAAAAATCCAACCAAATCATCCATTTATAGGGGGAGGTGTTGTTATATTATCTACATGTCTCGATCCACCTTTATAACTACATCACATCTAAGCTCATCCAAATTTGCCAAGAGGATAGAAAAGGTAAAACAAGTGTTATTTTATAATTAATTGCATTCCTTTTGTCTTTATCAATATGAGGACACATTCTTAGATTAGTTACTTATTTTAATTTTTTTTTTAAATTTATACTAATGCAACACTAATCTTTATTTCATGATGTTACACAAATCACACAAAACAAATAAAGTGTTTTTAGAGGATCTGACCGCCTATTAGATCAAGCCTCACCCACTATTATTCAATAAATAAAATGGTGTACAAAAAGGCCTATCATTCTAAAAAGTGAGAAAAATACCTTCTCAAAAAAATGTCCACTTATTACAAAAAATCTCTAATAGCTTGACATTAAATTTTCCTTCTTAAATAATAATGGTGTTTCCCATTCTTATAAATTAATTAATTTCCTCACAAGAATTGGTCCCTCTATATTCAAAAAAATCTTAACTAATTCCTTGGTTTTTATAATTTAGAAAATCCCTTAAAATTTTTCAAAAAAAGAATTCTAAAAAAATTTCTTTTCAAAAAACATCCAAGAAAAAAGATAGGCTTGGTGAGGGTAATGAGATTTGACCCATAGACCACTCCTATCTCAATGTCTTCAAAAAATTATCCCTCCAACTAGGATATTAAACCCTTTAATTACATATATGAACACATATGGTTTTATAGTTTAAAACCAATAATTTGTTTTTTAAGAAAATAAAGACTTATTGAGTTAAGGTTTTACTTGAGTTGACTACTGAGGAACTTAGTTACATTGACAACATGGTTTATAAAGTGGTTGTATGGTGTGGAAGGTGATGAGGATATATTTTTGAGGAGTATGAGTGTAACCAAATAGTGATTTATGGAGTACATAGGCTGGTTGATCAACATTTGATGGAAGGTATACTTGTTGATCTACCAAGGAGGAGTTAGGGCTGAGCCATTAATAGAAAAAGATCCCCCAATTTGAATGTAAGAAATCTTGAGAGGGTACCAAGATCTAAGTAGGATAATTTAATATGGCACACGTTATCCATTTTAATGTGGGCTAGCTCAATTTGAGATACATATTTGAACATAAGTTTGAGTAGCTTGAACTCATATCACATTGAATTGATTTGAACCTAAAAAACCTCCATTTCAAGGTAGAGTATAATCTATATCATACAATATTTCCATGTTGTTGTCATTGATGTCAAAAGGGTGCATCATGTAAAGGAATAATGGTCATTAATGTCAAAGGTCTGCTTGGTTAAGTGCTTGAGCATGGTAGTGGATATGAGTAGTCTATTAAAAGTGTGTCCTTAGTTGGCAGCATGATGTTGTCAAAAGTGATTAGTGGTCAAGGTTGATGTCAAGATTGATGTCAAAGGCAACTAAGGACATATGGTAGTATGTGATATGTTAAGGTACATAAGAAGAGAAGAGTGTGGTCATAATAGTTATCATTAGTAAGGTCATTCATGAAAGAGAGAGTGTTTCAAGAGAGAAAAGAGTATTATCATTAATGTTATCTATACAAGTCATTGATGTCATGATATGAATAGGTATGTGCATAGTAGGGCATATTCATGACTTGAAGAGTTTCAGGGTGAGTCATGTCATAAGATACATTTGAAGGCAATATATAATTTTAAGGCAACTAATGCCTTATGGTTGCATGAAGGTACAAGTCAAGGTGTCAAGTAAATTGGAATTTTGAACCTAATCATGGCATGGTGAAGGTATGAGCTGAGGGCATGATGAGGTAAGTGAACTAAGAAACATGATAGGTTTTTAAGGTTGAGTGAGAATGATAATAAGGTGTGGATGCACTCAATTTTTTTTTAAAATGAGTCCTTAAAGGTATGTCCTTTAGTTTTGGTATGTACCTAGACCATTCTTTAGCCTTACCTATCCTAATGAGGCATGAAGATTAGATTTCAAGGTGAATGTGTGAAGGAGAGAATGTATATAGGTAATTCAAGTTGTTTTAGGAGTAATCATGAAGTATAAGGTTATGATTTTCAAAAAAAGGCATGGAAAATGGTTTTGAGGTCTCTCAAGTGCATAGAATGAAGGTATGCAAACCCAAGAAGGACTTTTAGGTGTTTTTTGGAATGTGTAACCTTTGCATGGGAACATAATATATTAAGGAGATATGGTTAAGGGTCCTATCTAAGATCTACATGCATTATTTTTATATTTAAGAGGCAATCCTTTATGAACAATCGTTAATACCAAAACTTGTGTTAAACCTCCCTAAAACCCTAATACAAACCCAATGTGAAATATCTTGTTAAAAACAGACCATAATGGTCTCAAATGACTATAAAAAAATATTTTATCATGTATTAAACTCTCCCAAGTACCTCTAGGTGGTGTTAGTTAGTCAGATGAGAGAGAAAATGCATAGATACATGCTTGTTTATAATGAATTTATTAGAGCAGTCAAAAGTTGACTTGGTAAAAATAGATAAATTAATGGAGGAAGAATTTATAGACCCATATTTCATTTCCATTATGGTTTTTTATAGGTTATATATTTTATGTATTCAAATTTGGCTATCCAATTAGGCCAATCGCTAACAAACCTAATGGTGTGAACAGTGAAAAACCTAGGCAGAGATGAGAAGATGAATTTGAGTGTGTTTTTAAGGTATAATGATGAAACCAAGTGCATAGATAGTTTTTTCATGAATTTTATGTCATTTTAATTATTTTAAAACTCTTTGGAGGTCAAGAATAGAGATGAAAATTTTGAAGCCAAAATGGTTGGTCTGGTTTAGTTTGGTCTGTGAGATATAAGGTCATGAAATTGGTCTAAAAGACAAATATTTAGAATTATACCATATGATATATATATATATATATATATAAGGATGGTATATAAATATAATAACACAATTTACATGAATTAAGAGTCATGAAAAGTGTCTACATAGGTGTTGGAGGTCTAAATCACCATGACTAGTCTTTGAGGTAAATCGACAGTTCTGAGTAAGCAAGTTACAGAGATGATCTTGAGCCTTTATGACCTAAGTGAAGGTATTACAAGAATTTGGGGATGATATTGAAATCATGGATCATATATATACATGTTTAATTTTTCATGATTAATTTTCTTAAGAGTTTTTGTGCTTCATTCTTGCAAGACATATTTTTAACTATACATAGGCCTAATAGGGCAGTTTGTCCTAAAGAAGGTTTCAAGGTATAAACAAAAGAAACAAGTCCAAAAAAGAATGGATGAGGTTATTTGAGGTATATTTATCAGTTATTAAATGGTTTTAATTTTTTATATAAGACCATATGGGCCAAATAGAATCAAGCTTTGACGCTAAGAAGATAGACTTAATACAATTAGGCCTTCATGAGATGTAAAGGAGGAATAAGGATTATGAAGTGTTGTGATTGAATAAGTATGATTGGTTCATGTTTGTAACATTTTTTGATACCTAATTTATAATTAACCAAATGTTTTTAGTGTGTGTGTCTAAACAAGAGGTGTGTGAGTAAGAGTCTTGTATATAAGCAAGGCATTTTAGGTCTTTTTAGGTAGGTAGAGAGGAAGTGAATAGATTGAAAAATAAATGAGCCTAAGGAGGTTGGATAACATGTTTTAAACCCTTAGGAGAGAGTAGAGAATCATTTCATGAATATCATACATGTGTTATATATTTGAATATCAAGGTTATATGACCTATTCAGTCTTGAAGAGGGTTAGTTGAGCGAAGAAGCCTAAAGGAAGTTTTAAGAGAGATCAAGTGGAGTAGAGCTAAAGGAGTGATCATAATTTATTGATTGTCTATTTAAAGGATTTCATAGTTGTATCAGATATGTGTTCTTGATTTATGAAATTGGATAATGTTCAGATAGAATAGATAAAAAGATGAGTGGAAATAAGTGTGATTGATTGAGTTGGTGCCTGAGGGAGTTGAAGCTTCCCTATAGGTTGGATCTTGAAAAATTAGTCTTGGCTAAGTTGGTTTCAGTCAAGAGGGAGTTGTAGCTACCTTGTAGGTTTTTTTATCATATAAGTGTCTTATAACTAATTTTATGCTTAGTTACAAGGGTCTGTAGCCTCCTAACAAGTTTGTGCTTGCTAAAGTCAAGTGGGTGCTTGATAAATTTGAGGTTGGTGTTCCATGTTGGGTTGGTGCTCAACTTAATTTGATTAAATATCTTATAGGATAGTTTTTCCAAGATCTATTTAATTGGGTTTTATTCCCCATGAGGTTTTTCACATGTGTGATGAGTCATCTTGTTTCATGCTCATGTGATTGGTTCTTAATGCATTATTAGATCACTAAGTTACTTTGAATGATTCATGATTGTTTAAGGGTAATTGATTGAAAGTTTTTTAAGATTGAATCACCCCCCCAGTCATTGTGTTCCAATAATTGGTATTAGATCTTTGTCCTTTGAATTAAGCCTTACAACTTGATGGAGGTCTTTGAAGCACAAGCATGTCTAGTCAATAAGTACAAGGAGGTTTCTCAACCAATAAGGATCCTCTCTTTAATGGGACTAAATATGCATTTTGGAGCATCAGAATGAAGACCTATCTAATGTACTTAGGCTATGACATATGGAAATATATTATTAATGGATTCACTCCACCTTCTACACTAATAACTGACATGGTAGGCAAGAAGTCAAGTGAGAACAACTCTAATGCCATTCTGTGTGGTCTTTCAGAGGTAAAATTTGTAAAGGTCATGCATTGTGATATAACCAAAGGAATTTGGGAAAAGTTACAAACCATATATGAAGGAGACACCAAAGTTAATTTGTAAAACTTATCAACTCATTGAAGTCATTTTAAAATCATAATAATGAAGGAGGATGAAAACATTATATCCTATCTATTAAGAGTAGATGTATTAAATGCCATTAGAGGTCTAGGAGAGAAATTAGAAGAATTAATAGTATTACAAAAGGTATTGAGATCCCTAACATCTAAGTATGATTCAAAGGTGTCTATTGTAGAGGAGATTAAATACCTTAACATATGACAAATAGATGAACTTCATGGCATCTTGACTACCTCTAAAATGAGAATAAGTGATGGAAGACCTTACAAAAAGGAAGCTACACTCAAAGCTGAGAAAAAGTCACAAGGTAAGAAGGCCAAGGAGAATGTTGACATAGACATTGATGTTAACAACATAGAATCCATGTTTTAAAAAAAATAAGAAAAATATTAGGTAATTATAAGGGCAAGTTTCCATTCAAATCCTTTAATGATGGTAAGACTAGTCACTTTACCTCTAAATTTCCTAAAAAAGATAAGACTGTGCATGATGAAGAACATGATGAACATCATCATGATGATAATAAGATCTATAATCTTGACAATATAAAAAAAGGATTTTAAGAAGTATTAAGGCAAAAAAGGGTCATTCAAGAACAAGAGAAGTTTTTATACCAAAAAAGACAGTAGCTCATCTGATGTAAGTGACACTAGTACATCTGATATTGATGATGATAGTAATAACCATGATAACAATGAAACCTTGTTCATGGCTATATAAATGGATAATGAAGGTTGTTCAAAAGGTAAAATACTTATGGATGATGAAGAATTAGATGAAGAAGAGGTTAAAGTGAACCTTGAGGTAGAATTGGTGAGTGATCTAGAGGAGTTAAAGTTCCAAAGAAGGAAGAATTAGAAATTGAGATCATTGGTTAAGAGTTATAAGGATCAAATCAATATCTTTGAAGAGAGACTAAAAAACAAAACCAATGAACTGAGGAGATCATCAAATAATTGTAAACTTAGATTAAAATTATGACTACAAGTCTTAAGACTAAGAAGGAAGAATTCATCAACTTTAGAATAGAAATGGAGTCCTTGTAGGCAGAATTGGATCAGGCAATAGTCTAGTTGAAGACACATCAAAAATTTGAAAAGAGTAATAAAGTTCTTAGTGATATTTTTAGTAGTCAAAGGTTTCCACATGATAAGATAGGTCTTGGGTTTAAAGAAGACCAAAAAGAGAACAAGGAGAGCTAGACCTCAAAGACATATGTAGAAAATCTCAGATCTAAGACTCAAAGTGATCATCAACAAGTCAAGAGTACCAACATGAAAGTCAACATGAAGAGACCAATCAGGGAACCCAAGGAAATGAGGTATTCTAGTTCTTTCAATGGTTATTGTTTTACTTGTCATAACTTTGGTCATAAAGCAAGTGATTTTATAATGGTCTCAATGGATGAGTTATCTTGGGACCATGAAAGGAGTGATTAGTCAAGAGGTAAGTGTAGTAATGTTGTTTACTATAGTTTTCATAATATGGGACACATCACAATATTCTATCCTAATAGAGTTATAAGGATCTCAAGACTTAACAAGGTATGTGGAGCTCCTAGACTGTATAAGAAGGGTCAAACATTGGCATGGAAGCCAAAGAAAGTTAGGACTGGTCATATTGGGCCCAAGAGTCAAGATGGATTACTTGACAAGGTAGAACAAGGATAAGAAGTGAAGGAATGTCGATAACACTCTTTATCTACATATATTGACAAGGAAGTTAAAGATAAGAAGAAAGATGACAAGGTGGATGAGTTGAATGCTTCAGTTAAGCCTAAGTGGATTCTAAGGAGGGACTATCAGTCTCATAATTTCAAGATGGCTGAGAAGAATGGTTTGGAGATCTAGGAATCTCCTGAGTTCATGATGTTTTGAGAGTCTTATAAGGGGTAATTTCATTAAGCTTCATGGAGACACTCTTCTATCAGTAGAATCATGAGGTTGCAGTAAAAGAAGGATTCATCTTGAGAGGATTCTAGGTCAACTAGGTTTCAAGTTATTATTTTTTTTCTTTGTAGTTTGTGAAAGGAGTTTTTGTTAGTATGATCATTGATTCTCTAGATCAATTCATGAGGAGTCATGGTATGGAATGCAAGTCTGAGCATAGGATTGTTTCTAGAGACATATGAAATATGGATTGGTCTAAAAAAACAATATGGTCATAGAGATAAGTTGATGTTGTTGATTGAGTTCGAAGCATGATGAAAGCTTGTGTAGTTGATTGGTATATGAGAAGTAAGAAAAAATTTGATCTATGTTTTTAATAATTGATAGCTTGATTTGTGTTAAGAATTGGTATTGGTATCAAGATGCTTGAAGGAATTTGAGGATGGTTTGAGAGTCCTGATGACTCTAGTGATGAGCATAAGCTGTGAAGACAAAAGGGGAGTCCTTAATTCTTTAGTTGGTGTCACAAATAGGGTAGCCTAGTGAGTGATCAAGAGTTTGATCTATATCAGTAATATCAAGGACAAGGTGAGTATTCATGTGTATCTTAATTCATTTTAAAAAGGTATGTATGGATTTAGGGGGAGCTTTATAGCTCTGTGTTGTTTATTGAAATTCAAGTCCAAGGATCATATGGTAGTTTGTGAAAGACCCTTTGTCATTAATGTTAAAAGGGGGAGAATAAGTAGATGGGAAAAGTACCATTTATAGTGATTTCAGATTGTAGTGTGTTTTCCATCATTGTGTTTACCATATATGACAAAGGCAAATCTTTTTGGATGTTATTTTCACTGATGTCAAAAGGGTGCATCATGTAAAGGCATAATTTTCATTAATCTCAAAGGTCTAATTGGTCAAGTGCTTGATCATGGTAGTGGATATGAGTATCTTGTTGAGATTGTGTTCTCAGTTGGGAGCATGATGTTGTCAAAAGTGATTAGTGGTCAAGGTTGATGTCAAAGGTAACTAAAGACATATGGTAGTATGTGATATGACAAGGTACACAATAAGAGAAGAGTTTGGTCATAATATTTGTCATGAGTAAGGTCATTCATGAAAGAGAGAGAGTTGCATGAGAGAAAAGAGTATGGTTAAGAATGTTGTTTGTACAAGTCATTGATGTCATGATATGAAGAGGTATGCGCAGAGGAATGTATGTGCATAGTATGACATAGTCATGACATGAAGAGTTTCAAGGTGAGCCATGTGACTAGATGCATTTGAATTCAAGAGATAATTTGAAGGCAACTAATGCCTTATGGTTACATGAAGGTATAGGTCAAGGTGTCAAGTAAATTGGAAGTTTGAACCTAGTCATGGCATGGTGAAGGTATGAGTTGATGGCATGATGGGGTGAGTGAATTCAGGCATGTGAGATGTTTTTGAATGTTGTGTGAGCATGAGAATAATGTGTGTATACACTCATAAGTGTTTTAAAGTGAGTCTTTGAAGGTAGGTCCTTCAATATTGTTATGCACCTAAACCATTCTTTAGTCTTGCCTAGCCTAATGAGGAATGAGGTCAAATTTCAAGAATAATGTGTGAATGAGAGCATGGAAAAGTTGTTTTAGGATTAATCATGAAGTATGAGGTTATGGTTTGTAATAAAATGCATGGAAAGTGGTTTTGAGGTCTCTCAAGTACACAAAATGAAGGTATGCAAACTTGAAAATGACTTTCAGGTATTCATTGGCATGTGTAACCTATGTATGGGAACCTAAGTTATTAATAAGATATGGGGAAGGGTAATACCTAAGATCTAAAGTCATTGGTTTTAGATTTAAGGGGTATTCCTTTATAGATAATCATTAATACCAAAACCTATGTTAAACCTCCCTAAAACCCTAATAAGGACATGATGTAAAATATCTTGTTTTAAATAGCTTAGAATGGTGTCAAATGACTATAAAAATTATTGGATAATGTATTAAACTCTCCCAGGTACTTCCAAGTGATGGTGGTTAGTTAGATGGGAGAATAAATGCATAGGCGCATGCTTGTTTGTAAAGAATTTATTGTAGCAATCAAAAGTTAACTTGGTCAAAATAGCTAAATTTATGGATGAAGAAGTTAGAGACCCATATTTCATTTCAATTATGGTTTATATATAGGTTATATATTTTATGTATTCAACTTTGGTGATCTGAGTAGGTTAATCGCTAACAGACCTAATGGCATGAACAATGAAAAACCCAGGTAGAGATGAGAAGATGAATTTGAGTGTGTTTTCATGGTAGAATGATGAAACCAAGTTCATGGATATGTTTTTAAATAATTTTATGTCATGTTAATTATTTTAAAAATCTTTTGAGGTTAGGAAAATAGTTGAAAATTTTGAAGCCAAAGTGGCTTGTCTTGTTTAGTTTGGTCTATGAGTTATAAGGTCATGAGATTGGTATGAAAGACTAATATTTAGCATTATACCGTATGATATTTATATCTAAGGATGGTTCGGAGATATCATAGGACCATTTAAATGAATCAATAGCTATGAAAAGTGTCTACATAGGTGTTGGAGGTCTAAGTCACCATGACTGGTCTTTGAGGTAAATTGGCAGTTCTGAGTAAGCAAGTTACAGAGATGATCTTGAGCCTTTATGACCTAAGTGAAGGTATTAAAAGAATTTAGGGATGATATTTAATTCATATATTATATGTATACATTTTTTAATTTTTCATAAGTAATTTTATTAAGAGTGTTTGAGATTTATTCTTGTAAGATAGATTTTTGACTATACATAAGCCTAATAGGGCAGTTTATCCTAATGAAGGTTTCAAGGTATGAATGAAAGACACAGGTCTAAAAAAGCATGGAATAGGTTATTATAGGTATATTTAGAAGTTATTTAATGGTTTTTATTTATTTTATAAGGCTATATGGACCCAATAGAATCAGGCTTTGATGCTAAGAAGATAGACCTAATGCAATTATGTCTCCATGAGACCTAAAGGAGGAATAAAGCTTATGAGATGTTATGGATGACTAAGTATGATTGATTCATGTTTATAACATGTGTTAATACCTATTTTATAATAAAATAAAGTTTTTGAGTGTGTGTGACCGACCAAGAGGTGTGTGAGTAAGAGTCTTGTATATAAGCAAGGCATTTTAGGCCTATTTAGGTAGGTAGAGAGGAAGCAAATGGAATAAAAAATCAGTGAGTCTAAAGAGGTAGGATAACATGTTGTAAACCCTCAAGAGATAGAATATAATTATTTATTGAAGATATTATAGGTTTTATACATTTAATAATCAAGGTCATATGACCTATTCAATCTTGAAGAGGGCTAGTTGAGCAAAAAAGCCTAGAAGGAGTTTTAAGAGAGATCAAGTGGAGTAGAGATAAAGGAGTTATCATCATTAATTGATTATTTATTGAGAGGCTATTAGAGTTTCATCAGATATATGTTCTTGATGTATGATAGTGGACAGATTTTAGATAGAATAGATAAAGAGTTGAGTGGAAAGAAGTGTGATTGACTGAGTTGGTTCTTGATGGAGTTGAAGCTTCCTTGCAGGTTAGAGCTTGCAAAATTAGTCTTGGCTAAGTTTTTTCTTGGTCAAGAGGGATTTGGATATAACTTGAATATTGGTGATTAAATAAGTGTCTTACGACTGATTTGATTCTTATTCATGGGGGTTGTAGCCTTCTAGAAAGTTGGTGCTTGCTAAAGTTAAGTGGGTGCTTGATAAACTTAGGTTTGGTGCTCAACTTAATTTGATACATTGTCTTATAGGATAGTTTGTCCAAGCTTTGTTTTAGTGGGTTTTATTCCACATGAGGGTTTCCCACATATGTGATGAGTTATCTTGTTTTATGCTCATGTGATTGGTTATTAATGGATTGTTAGATCATTAAGTTACTTTGAATGATTCAAGAGTATTTAAGGGTAATAGATTGAATTTTTTTGAAGACTGATTCACCCCACCTCTTAGTCATTGTGCTTCCAACATACCACACCTTGAGTTGAATAATGTGGCTCAAATAATTAAGATATCTCTTTATCCAATGTTAAGGCCTACAATGTAACTTTTCAATGTAAATTAAAATGTTTTAAAAACCCTCATACAAATTGAATCAATTAAGGTCTACAAATACAAATTGATTTAATAATATGAGAGGTGTGAAGAGAGGTAAATGAATGCATAATACTGAGCAATGTTAGATCTAATACTATATTAGAGTGATGAGCACTATTTACCTAGGATCACTTCCATAGATCATTACCATAGTAGAAGCATACACAACAATAATAGGAAAATAAGAGTCTATGAATATAGTATATTGAATCTAGGATAAATAATGCATGTACAAAGAGAGATGAGGGGTATAAATAGCTCATGCAAAATCAATATCTCATTTCCCTATTGGTTCCATAAAAGGTAGCTTCCACAAAGGATGGTATCACATGTGAGGTGATTAAGATTAAATGCACACTTCTCTAGACATGTGCACATACTAACTATACTTAGTATAAAAGCTAACTTCCTAATTTAACTTAATATTAGTGAATCTAGAATAATTCACCAACAAACGATTTGCTTTCTTGTTAATTTCAACAATAATAAATTATACTATTATGATATGGTATATTTGTGAGAGCATAATGGACTAGTAAATTGGAATTACTTTACACCTATCTCACTAACACCTAAGGATAAAACTAAATTCTAAGGTATTAGGTTAGAGAATGATTAAGGTTACAGTGTTTCATGTCTAGATATTATATAAGCTTCTTGAGTAACAATAGTTTATCCCTTAATTAGATTCATTATCCAATTTTATCGATATGATATTTGTGGAAGAGATAATATTTCATTTAAGTGGAAAACTACATTTGACCTTGATTATGAGGAATGGGTATGTGGGATATCTCAGTTGAGTGAGGCATTGGGTCATATGTCTTAGGATAGGTTAGGGTTTATTGTCTCCAATACTTGAGTTAGGATAACATTATTTTCAAGGATTGTTAGTATATGAATGAAATTAAATATATATGATTAATCGAAGATCTAAGTATTGTCAACCTTAATAATATGCATATAATGAAATAAAATTTTTTGACCTATGTATTTGTTGTAGTAGAGTAACAATTATCTTGGTTGTGTGTTCCCTTTAAATGATGTTAGACTATGAGTTGTTACTAAGACCTAATATGGTTGCCATGGTGTGGTAACCCCTTCAAATGTAACTTGCTAAAAAAACACCCATTTTACTCATTTTTTCTACTATGACAACCCATTCAACCTTCTTGGGAATTTAGCACATGTTACATAACTCTATTCGCCCAAGTTGACCTAACTCATGGCCTAGTGGCTCTATGTCTAGCCAAATAAGGTCGACCCAACCAACCTTGTTAGATAAATTCATGGGGGGGAGGGGGGTAGGTTTAATCCTTCACTATAAATAACCCCTTAACTTCATTTTTAAAGAGAAGATCATTTAATTGCACAAAATTATAGCTTGTAAATCTATTTATACTATCATTTGGATGTTTCATTGCTTAGGTTTTTTCCTTGGAGTAGTAGCACTTGTCTTGTGGAGGTCTTAGATGCATAGGATAAATATTGTAGCCTAGAGCTGATCTATCATTGTGATCCTTACAAGTTAAAACAACCTATTTCAAAGCGTCATTGGCCAAGGGAGAGATTAAGACATGATGGGTTCACTTCAACAAGGTAAGTATATTCTTAGCCCTTCATATTTTGATAAGTAGATGTTATAGAAATTAATGGATTGAATTGTATCTCTTCTTGATTATATTACTTCTATATTATCTTGAATATAATTATCTTTACTTGTTTATTATCTTCCCCATTTATGCCATAGGATTTGGTGAGCAGTAGATTAACTTATATGTTTACCTTGTAGCTTGTCATGACCCCAATATAATAAATTATTACTAAGAATATTATTAGTTGATTACCTTCTCTGAGCTTGGTTATTACTAAGTAGGATAACTTGTAGATCTATATTATTATACTTGCATGCATTCTGGTGAAGCTTATGTGAATCTAACCCTTGTAGATTTTTAATTTTTATTTACAGTCAACTAGATTGAGCCTACCATTCAAGTTTAAAACTATATGCGTAGGATTTCAAACTTCACCTAGCCTATAGACATAGTTCGACACTCGTTGTGTAGGTTCTTTAACTTGGTCAAGCTTGTTGACCTAGGTCAACATTCTATGTGTAGGGTTTTTTACTTCATTGAGCCTATCAACCTAGTTTTTCCTTTTACATGCAAGATTTTTAGTCTTAGCTACCTAAATCAGATCGATCAATCATCTTTTCTTTAACTTTTTGTATCTATCTAAATCAACTAACTTGATTATATTCCTTTTTTTATTTTCCTTTTAGTTAACTACATCAATATGATCAGCATAGCTTTATTTTTTGTTATTTATCAGTTTTATTTACACTTGTTGACTAGTTCGATTTTATTTAATAATTTTTTTATGCATCTATAGGATCAAATACTTGCTTGGACAATCCAGTTAAAAGAGAAATTCAACATCTTTAGTAAAAAATGTTGCATCAATCTGGTTAACTTTATCTTATCTTCTAAGTTCACTCTAACTAAATCAATACTTTCACTTTATTAGTTTTTAAGTAAATTTATATTCCTTCCTTCTAAGTTATAATTTAAATTTAGTACTATTTTTACTAGTTTTTTAATTTTGTAAAACTGTACCACAATTAACTAGATCAACTGACTCAATATAGTTTTATCCATATTTTTTACCTAGAAAATTGTCAACATGTTTAACTGTGTTTATTTTGGTCTATTTTTCAATAGACTAACTTGATCTACTTGAATTTGTTTTATCATGTTTGCACAACTTGATCGATATGATCAATCTTCTTTTTTCTCCCCTTCTAGTTCAATCAAAGGAAATTAACTTACATTTGATGGTAATTAAAATCACTTTAACTTTTAGTTGATTGTATGTTTATTTTATTTCAAAAACTATTGTAGACACCAAAATCATGTCTACTCCCTAGGTCGACTCCCCCCTTGGTCCCTTTCCACTTCCATCCCTAACCTATCTTATGTTTTATTAATTTGAAATAATTATCTATTTTAAATTAATATTTCTCCCCTCTCTCTCCTTCCCTCTCTCTCTCCCCATGCCACCTCACCACCCTTGGATACCCTTCTTTGGATTCCCTTCATTCCCCACATGGCCAATATTAATGCCTAGACCCCCATTCCAGCTTCTCCCCTTTAACCTCTTGTCCATTTTAATCACCTTCGACCATTTCTTCTTCGGACTCGTTGACCCGACAGTTGGGAAAACAGACGAAAGGCTATTTTTAGCCTTTTTCCTGCCTTCCAACCGCTGACGTCGGTCAACTGTCGACCGACGTCGGTGATATTGCCGACGTCGACAGCCTTCATAATGGTTTTTTGCATCCATTATCCCCTCTTCGCCCCGGCTATTCATCCGACCCTAGAATCCTTCATCCTTCAATCTTTCAATCTCTCTCTTCCACTGCTAACTCTTTGGCTGTAGGTACACATCAAGAAACACTCTTCAAGGACTCTGCATCAGTTTTCTACATCAACCACAGGGATAGGTATCAGCAACACTCCTTCTGCAGGCCACAGGTATGTATCTTGTCTGTGTTTTTATCATGTTTTCAGTTATTGATTTCAAGTAATATTCCCCCCAGACCAGATTGTTAACCAAACCAGACCTGAATCCTTATTTCTCTGTCTCCCTATTGCCTCTGTCCTCTGTCTGACCATACACTCTGTCCATTGTCCCTGCAACTCTACCCAAACCTCTGCACATACCATTAACCAAAACTAGATTCTCTCAGACCATCCAAACAGCATGAAAACCCATCCAGATCCCTTTTCAGCCATGTCTACAGACCACAGATCTGACCACAGACTACTACCTCAACCGACGCCGGCTGAAGATATCACTGCCCCAACCGACGTCAGCAGACTAACCGACGTCGGTAAACCTTGACAACCGACGCCGGTAGGACCACCGACATCGGCGACTGTGACCAGCCCGACAACATCATTCAGGTAAGCATTTTCTTCCATTTCCTTTTCAGTCTTTATCATTGCAATCTTTTATCATTTTACTATTTATCAGACATCCTTTTATCAATCAGTGGGTTGACATCCCTCAAGCTCTTGCTTTTGGGATCAAGCTTTTTGCTTGGCAGCCCACCATATCCTCATCTAATGCCTTCTTCGTTTTAGTCTCTTTCCTTTTCAGGTGTCATCCTTCACAACCAAAGAGGAGATCTCATGACATCTGGATTACGGTGCGCACGACTACATCCAGGTACATACAAGCCTTAGACCATTTCTTTTAGTTTCTTATTCTCTCTTTGAATGTAAAAAGCGAAAATCGTATAGAAACATTCTGGCACGCCCGGTGGGACCTTAGGGTCTCTCTTGGGTTCCTTTTCTTTCTATTCATATAGGGTGCATTAGGATTCTCCTTTTCATCTCTTTTTTCTATCTTCCAAAAGACATCATAAGCAGGATTAAAAAGAACTCTTCTTTCTTTTCTTGCATCTAGACTAGTCAAAAATCATACTCTTCACCCCTTTTCTTCACTTGTCTTCATATGAATTAACATTTCGACTGGGGCTTAAAACACATTGCATTTCATTTTTGCTTGCTTGCATTTCTTAGTCCACATCTAGTAATTAGACCGCATCATGAATTAATCACACTTATGTTACACATCCAAACCACTTGCAAAAATCAAACATCAAACAATACTTAAGACAAGGCTCGACTGGGATTTCATCACCCAGCGGATACCTTACCCCATCCCGGCAATCCCACTTGGATTTCACCACCAAGGGGAAAGCCCACTCCGTTCTCTGGCAGAGGATAATCTCTAGGGAAGGTATATTTTGGCTAAGCGAGACCAGCTTATCACTAGGCTCATGAAGTGAGGGGAGCTTGCTCCTTAGCACCAGGCCACATACCGAACCTAACCCAGTCTCTTGAGTGCCTAAACAAGCCTGAAACCATCCATAGACTACCTCTTCTAGGACCCATTCTTCCAGCCAACCTCCCAAACATCACTTTAAGGCATAATCCACAAGATTCTAAAAGTTGATTCTTAGGATTTAATGCTTAGGATCTGCCTGTCTCCATCTCTATTTTTCTATTCTTATCTGCTTGTTTGAGCTTGTGAGGACATTCTTCTTCCTTTTTTCCAAAAACTCTCAAATCTTTTGGGTTTCTGGAAACCACATTCACCGGCATCGGTTCTACCACCGACGTCGGCAACACTTTCTCACTGGCACCGATTATCTGACCGACGTCGGTCACTATCATAGTCCCCTTTTTCAAAACAGCAGCCTAAAACCCAACCTTTTTTCTGCCAAAACCACATTCTGAGTTTCTGAAACTGAAAAAAACACAGTTTCTGAAACCTGACCCTTCTTGCCTTGAATGGTTTTGACACGCAGTCAAACCAAGACTCTTCTTGACCAAGCGAGGTATCAACCGCTTCCATCTTCCCCGTCCATAACCAGTCCTATAATGGAGTTCCACTCGGAGACTGAAAGAACTCCAACTCGACTGACCCCAACTCAGACTCCCATCGTCCCTGAAGGGGACCAAGATTTTGAAAGATTCTTGGACCTCAATGTCAAAGCCCTCCAAAACTATCTCGCAAGAAACCAAATGTGGGACCTTTCAGGTGCAGCAGCAATGACATCGACGTCATCCGCTACCCAACCCATCATGACTCAGCCTATTGTCTCGACCAGTCACTCGACCATGGCCAATACACAAATTTTGGCCTCCCCATTTATTTTCGAACCTACCTCCATCGGGGTGTCATTGCCCCCTCAACCACACACAATTCAATCGAGTTCTACACCATACCAGAACTTGGTTGTCTCGACCTCACCCACTCTTGCACCCATACAAGTGAGAGTGACAACCTATCCTTTTTCTAGTGCTGTGACTCAACCATCTATGGCGGTATCTAGTCAACTCGTGTCCTCCAACTTCATGGCACGAGCCCCTTTGACCATGACATCTATCCCTATGATGCACTACCCATATGTTGTGCCTACACAAGCGCAACCAAGTACGTCATACACCTCTTCGACCACCTTCCAGGTACCCTACAACCTAGGGGGTGCCCCATCCGCCAATCCGTCAGCAGACATAATCAAAATGCTGATGGACAAAATGTCTAGTCTCGAGACTTCTATCTCTGGTTCAAGCAATGCTCTGTCATATGAGAAAATTTGCAATGAACCCATTCATCCCTCTGTCCCTATCTGACCTTATCCCAACCAGTGGGAGCTTCCTAAATTTACTCACTTTCAGAGTAAGGAAGACCCACAACAACATCTTCGGGCATTCAGACACGCCTGTTATCTCATAGCCCATGACGATGCGTTACTTCTACGCACGTTGCCCATGTCACTTTCTGCCCCCGCCCTTGACTGGTATAGCTCTCTTACCAGACATTCTATCTTTTCATTCGCTCAACTCACCCAATTATTTCTCGACCATTTTTCTATCAACATCACCAAACAAGTCTCAATCACAGACCTCTATTCCATCAGGCAATTTGACGATGAATCCATAGTCAATTTTGTCGCCCATTGGAGAGGCTTGATTAACCATCTCTCCTTCTCCTTGCCTCAACCTGAGCTCATCGAGCTCTTTTCTCGAGCATGTGCCAGCCACATCTCTTCTACCTTGCAGATCCAGACATTCCGCACTTTTGACGAAGCTTTCACCATGGCAAGAAAGCTTGAACTCTATGCCATCGATGAAAATAAGGTCAAATTGCGTAATGACAACGCAAAATCTAATGACCCTTCTTCGTCCAAACCTTCTTCTGCCCACTCCCAGCCCAAGGGGTCAGCAAACACTGTCATCTTTAGACCATCATCTTCAACAATAACCAACCGACCTCAATTTTAAACATCAGACTACATCAATAAACACTTCCAACGATGATCCATACAACGTCAATTCACTCCAATTGGAGAGTCATATGCCTCTGTCTTGGATAAACTTGTCAAGCAAGGGGTCCTCAATCTCCCTTCAATTCGACCACTTCAATTCGACCCTTCAACACCTATCCCTGCATGGTACAGGGAGAATGACTTTTGTAACTATCACTGTGTCAAAGGCCATGACACAGACAACTATCAAACTGTCAAAAACATCATCCAAGACATGCTAGACAAGGGTGATCTTATCCTGGATAACCCGAACGCCCTGCCCAACCAACATCTCGACATCTTCAAACAACCATTTCCTAATCACCCGCCTATTCAAAGCAATGTCCAAACCATGACCAATGACCCTCAAGACCATGATATACGCACGGTCGACACTATCTTTTCTCTTGTCCCTGACCAACCTCCTTCACAGGTGGAAGACCCTTCTTCCCCTATACCTCTTCCACAGGTAGAAGAATCCCCTTCTCCTATTAGTCCTCCATCGACCTCTCTCATATTGGAGGATGCTTTGATGGCACCCACACCAGCTGTCTCACCCTCATCTTTTTTGTCATCAATGGGGGATCATACATTCCCCACGCCTAGACCACACATCGAGACCATGACCATTCCTACGCTCTATCCGACTGTAGAGCCACACTCTCCTATTTCTTCTCCACCAAGAGAAGAACCAGTCTCTTCATCCATTTTGATCGAGGAAGACCTAGTCATGGTTTCCTCTTGTCTTTTGCCTGAGATTGCTACATCTCACTCACCTCCGTCCACATCCAAACCCAAAACTGTAGCTAACCTCACCTCGCACAATAGTGGCCCTCGCCCCAAACCAACGAAGGCCATTAAACCACACCAGAGGACTCCTCCCCCACCTTCATCATTACCTTCAATTTTGGGCCCGCATCCATCCACTTTAATAGGGGTGCTTCCTACTCCCATTCTTCATAGAGGCAAGCTGCCTCCATTACTCCCTCAACCCATTAGACATATATTTCCTCCAAAACATCCAACACCTATCACCACCAAAGTGCCATCTCCACGTGTGGTTACACCACCCACGAAAATGATGGTATGACCAACACCTCTTATGCCTCTCAAACCAAAGTCATCAATCCCTCCTGCAACAAGACACTCAGACCCATTAGTAGGTTCTTATGCCCTGCTGTTACGGCACTTGTTGCAGTCTTCTCACATCAATCTCCTGTCTCTTAAACCATATCGATCCCTCAGACCAAAACCGCCTTGGTTTGATGACACTCAAATTTGTGCATATCATCACACGCCTGGGCACAACACTGAGCATTGTTGTGCCCTCAAGGTTGTCGTTCGCCAATGCTTGGAGAAAGACACCCTTCTTCTTGACCACATCGTCAACAAACCTTCGACACCGTCCCACTCATCAACTCTCGGATCAAGACCATCTTGGTTCGACAACTCTAAATTCTATCATTATCATCACACTCTGGGACATGACACTGAGCGTTGTTGCGCTCTTAAAGCAATCATTCGTCAACATCAAAAAAAGGATACCCTTCTCATCAAGGATCCTCTTGACCACCCCTTCGACAAATCATCAACACCGACCCATGCTTCTCAAACCTCATCACCTAAATCGGGATCTCTATGCCTGATTATGGTCCCTTTGCCGCCTTTAACCCCCTTATTCGACATCAACATAGTCAATCTGACCACCAAGCCTCAATCGACCTTAACCAATCTATCAAACATTCTCCCTAGCCACTGGGGGAATTCAACCTTCATCCAAGCCTCGACCAACGTTTCAACCCTGTCTCGACCAAATATCAATCACTCTTTTAATCCTAACCAAGCATCGAGCCGACCTTGACCAAACATTCAACCCGACCTCAACCAGACCGTCAACCCGACCTCGACCAAACATTCAACCTATCTTCGACCAAACATTCAATCCGACCTCAACCAGACCATCGATCAAACCTTGATCAAATATCAACCAACTTCTTCAACATCGACCCCAAACTTCAACCAAAAATTGACCAACTCCTTCAACATCAATCAACATGTGACCAATTTGGAATGAAGCAAATGGGGCAAGTTTGCTCCCAATTGACTCAGACCTTGCATCATAACACAAGCATGGGTCAGGACTTTGTCAGAACCTGAGCCCCTTTATGCCTTGCATTTTTTACCAGTCCATTGTTAGTCAAGTAATTATTCACTTGACGTCTAACTTGAGCTCGATCCCTTGAGCAGTCCCTCTCACCGTCATTCCTATCTCCTTCAACCCTCAATCCTAACCCTTTTGTCAAGCATGAACGCTTCGTCCTAATAAAAGAAAAACCCTCTAAACCTCTATAGTCAAGTCCATGACCAAAAGTCCAATCAAAAAAAAAATCATCAAATATATATAACAATGGGATGCATATTCCAAGGTCATATAAACTATAAATGTAGACTGCTCCCTCAAAGGACAGCTGCATCATCATTGCTGTATTTACTAGACTACTCCCTTGAAGGATAGCTAGGCCCAAGTCATATCAAAAACATAAAAAGAAAAATATAGACCACTCCCTCGAAGGATGGCTATGCCTAAATTTTGCTACATACACAGCATTATCTCAGAAGCTTCCCACATCGATCAACTTCACAACATGACCACAAAGCAAGACAACATCCCCTTGCAGGCTTCCCGTATCGATCAGTCTACCTTCAAAAAAAAAAAAAAAACTGACTGACAAACTTTAGAGTCATGGACTTGTCTATAGTCGTTCTCGGGGTTACCTATAAAAGGGGCAAAGTTGTTCCTGCTAAAAAGGGTTCCCCCTTTCCTTCCATATCATATTCAAACCTATCACCCTTGCATACTCAAGGGATTTCGAGCTCACTTAACGTCAAGTGATTCGATTGCTTCTCTAAACACAACCACTGGTCAACGATGTAATGCATAAACGGGTCTTTTGTTCTAACAACCCCTATCCATGCCATCATTCTGGTCCTTGTCAATGAAAGAGCAATTTGCCTTTCACTTTTTGTCACACTTTGGTCACGCATCCAACCAAATCATTATCTATCCAACCAAACCCAAACCCAAACCAAACCAACCAAAACATTTTCAGACCAACGACATGACCATCGTCCATTTCACATAGTTTCTATGGACACCAATACACATGGAAACTATTGACCAAACACAATTTATGTTAAGCATAAACCAATACTTGCTGAAGCGTAAATAGACCTCAATTCATTTTTAGCATACATCCATCACGACTATTGAAAATTGCTAGGGATGAAAGACCACTCAACCAATGTTGTAGAATACACCATTACACCATTTGGAAAAGGCTGTAACATCTTTTTCTCCTCATCATTTCAACACCTAACCACACCAATCATCACTCATTTTGACTCTTAGTCTGAACTACATTGGTCTGAGGCCCTAAGACCGGGGCTATGTAGGCAGCACTTAGATGACACGACTGTCTTCTGGGATTAGCTCGACCACCCTCGTTTGTTCGTCTCCTTGATGGATAAACCATTCTCTCCTTTGACCTCCTTTGACCAAGACCAAGACATTTACCAAGACCAATCCATACCATCAACCACTTTGACCCTTCCTCCCTTTTAGGGTGAACTACATTGGCCTGAGGCCCTAACCATAGGGGCTATGTAGGCAACACTCAGTGGACATAGCATCTTCTGAGGTTAACTCAGCCATATTCTTTCGTCCATCCATTCATTCGACCAGTTATCTATCTCGACCCGCCTTGACCAATGACCATGGAGATCATGCCTATCTCCTCCGACCCTGACCACTTCCAAAGCGACTTTGCCTTGGTTGTTTTTGCATGTATGCTACCTCACTAATGGTTAGCAAACTTGTGCGCAAACTATTTTTGACCCTCACAAGTATAGGATCGCAAGCCGGTTGATCCCCACTACTTGTGACGTTTTCGTGTTTTCTAGGAGCACTTCCTGAGCCTGGGATACCTGGAACACGATGACCATTGGAGCTTCAACTTAGATTGAATAACCCAATCAGTAGACGACTAAATGCTGGGGCCCGATTATTTCAATTTTGGCACTCCTCGACCCTTGACCTGCGATAATTTGACCTGACCATCTCATGAAGTGGTATACGTGCAATCACGACTTTTGCAGCGTTCACACTCCATCTTCACCATCTTCATCCACTCTTTGTCAAATCATCAACCGATTCCAGGTTCCCTTCCCTCGAATCCTGCTTTGAGGGGGAATACCTCATCTCACATCGGGGCAACCAACCCTCCTATTTTTGTCTTGCAGTTCATCCAGAACAACCAACAAGATGAAATCAATCTTATCCCATACCTGGGGCAATCAACTCTTGTTTTTGTCTTGCAGTTCATCCAGAACAACCAACAAGACAAAAAGGGGCAAATGTAGACACCGAAATCGTGTCTACTCCCTAGGTCGACTCCCCCCTTGGTCCCCTTTGGTCCCTTTCCACTTCCATCCCTAACCTAGCTTATGTTTTATTAATTTGAAATAATTATCTATTTTAAATTAATATTTCTCCCCTCTCTCTCCTTCCCTCTCTCTCTCCCCATGCCACCTCACCACCCTTGGATACCCTTCTTTAGATTCCCTTCATTCCCCACATGGCCAATATTAATGCCTAGACCCCCATTCCAACTTCTCCCCTTTAACCTCTCGTCCATTTTAATCACCTTCAACCGTTTCTTCTTCGGACTCACTGACTCGACAGTTGGGAAAATAGATGAAAGGCTATTTTTAGCCTTTTTCCTGCCTTCCAGTCGTCGACGTCGGTCAACTGTCGATCGACGTCGACGATATTGCCAATGTCGACAGCCTTCATAACGGTTTTTTGCATCCGTTATCCCCTCTTTGCCCCAGCTCTTCATTCGACCCTAGAATCCTTCATCCTTCAATCTTTCAATCTCTCTCTTACACTGCTAACTCTTTGGCTGTAGGTACACATCAAGCAACACTCTCCAGGGACTCTACATCAGTTTTCTACATCAACCATAGGGACAGGTATCAGCAGCACTCCTTCTGCAAGCCACAGGTATGTATCTTGTCTGTGTTTTTATCATGTTTTTAGTTATTGCTTTCAAGTAATATTCCCCTCAGACCAGACTGTTAACCAAACCAGACCTAAATCCTTATTTCTCTATCTCCCTATTGCCTCTGTCCTCTGTCTGACCATACACTCTGTCCATTGTCCTTGCAACTCTACCCAAACCTCTGCACAGACCATTAACCAAAACCAGATTCTCTCAGACCATCCAAACAGCATGAAAACCCGTCTAGATCCCTTTTTAGCCCTGTCTACAGACCACAAACCCGACCACAGACTACTGCCCCGACCGACGTTGGTCAAAGATATCACTGCCCCAACCGACGTCAGCAGACTAATCGACGTCGGCAGACCTTGACAACTGACGCCGGTAGGACCACTGACGTCGGTGACTGTGACCAGCCCGACAACATCATTCAGGTAAGCATTTGCTTCCATTTCCTTTTCAGTCTTTATCATTGCAATCTTTTATCATTCTGCTATTTATCAGACATCCTTTTATCAATCAGTGGGTTGACATCCCTCAAGCTCTTGCTTTTGGGATCAAGCTTTTTGCTTGGCAGCCCACCATCTCCTCATCTAACGCCTTCTTCATTTTAGTCTCTTTCCTTTTCAGGTGTCATCCTCCACAACCAAAGAGGAGATCTCACGACATCTGGATTACGGTAGCACGACTACATCCAGGTACATACAAGCCTTAGACCATTTCTTTTAGTTTCTTATTCTCTCTTTGAATGTAAAAAGATAAAATCATATAGAAACAACTATAACTTAGCATTTGAAATATTCATTTTCTCTTTTATTTTTCATTTTGTTTGGATTTTCCTAGAAATTATATACTGGCAATTTTAAAACTACCTATTTATTGTCATGAAGGGCTATATAATATTCTATTTATAGTCTTTGTCTATCATTTATAGATATTGTGACATGAGGGGCATGCCCTAATACTCATATCCATATTACAACGTTAAACATGGTTTGTACTTAATGGTATATCAGGAATGCCTAGGATTTTCCTTTTATCTTGAACCTTAAGAATCCAACGATCCATTTGATTGTGTGGTGAATCAGTTGGTGATTAGCACTAATAATCTACTTCTAGCTTACCCTTAAAACTAGGTTTAATGGGTTATGGGAATGGTTCTTTCTCCATATTTAGTACTTTGAAACATTAGGTCAACACTATTCAATGGATAAACAAATCTCTTTGGAATCCTACACTTTAATTCACAACCTTTAGTACAAATTTTTTATCTTATTTTTAAATAATTACTTAACATCTAAATTATAATATTTCTACATTTTGTTTATTATTTATGTTATATTACAAATTATATTAACTAGCATTAATACAAGTTTTGTGATGTGTATTTCAACTAGATCGACCAGGTCAACCTAGTTGTTTGTGTGCTTAAATTATACTTAAAACTAAATCATCCAAAATTAGACCATTAATTTTTTTGCCTGACTATAAAACTCTATTGACTAGCTTGACCCAATCTATTATAGACTATTCTATTTTCCTATTTTTTAACCCTAATCGACTGGATTGACTTAGTCTAGGCACAGACTATTCTATTTGCCTAATTTTCTAATAAATTTGACCAGTTTGACCTAGTCCAGGTAAAAATGGATCTATTTTCCTACTTTCCCAATTAGATTGACTAGCTCATCCTAGTCTAGGTATAAACAAATCTATTTTCCTACTTTCCTAATTAGATTGACCAACTCAACCTAGTCTAATTCCAATTTTTTTCTATTTCACTACCTATTTAATTAGTTTGAGTAGCTCGACTTATTTTGATTCTAGATTTTTCCATCATCCTATCTATCTAACCAGATCAACCTACTTGATCTTGCTCATTTTTAAATTTTAGATTCTCATTTCCCTAGTAAATGTTTAAATTAGCTTTTTCATCATGCAACATCTTTTTATTAAAACTATAGAGCAAAATAAAACTAACATTATAAGCTTTACCAATCTTAATAAATCCTTTAAGACACCTTTTGTGGTAACTAATCAAGGATTTAGAAATATCTATGTACTACTAGAACTACTAATTATGGGACTCCCCCTATTCTATTGCACTTAATCCTTTATTCCTACAAATGGTAGAGGATGAAAGTGACCTCGAATATATGTCTAAAATGATCCTTTTCATCAATGAAAGTCCCAAACATCGGGGTAAAGATACCATAGTCATTTAAAACCTTATGATGGGACCTTATATTGAAGATCCCCATTCACTTTCACCTACATTTTATACAATATTTAGGGCAAGCCGTCCTATGACTTCTATCACCCCTTTTTCCTCTCTCATACCTCCCTATATTAGCATGACATTATCTTCCAAGATTTTTTGATCCTCCATACCAACCATTTCTAAAAACGTGTCAGGCATAAATTTTAGTGGGTCTACTCAAAATACTCACACTAATACCCAATTCCATACAAATACTAGTACATATTATGCTAATAGTGCACCTCATACTACTAGTGCATCTCAAATTATTATTGCCTTGCATATTGTTAATGCATCCCAAGTGACTTCTACTAGTCAAAATATAATTAACACTAATCAATTGTTATTTTAAACTTTAAATTAAATGTCTACCTTTCAAATTAATAATGCCAACCAAATGATGCAAATGCAAAACTAGTTAATTTATTTCCAAAACCAACCTTAACCTACTCAATGGGGAATGCAAAATCATAATGCCCCCATATATAGATGCACATGGTAACCTTATACCATGATCCCCACTTATTAACAAGGATATTAAACACTTAAATAATGAACCTCTAGTCCTTCAAATTGCAAAAAATGATATAGGTGGCATAGTTCCCACTATCACTTATAATGGATCCACTGATCTAGGTTTGCATTTGAAGACCTTTAGAAATTTATACAGAGATTGGGTTAAACTTAACACCTTTGTTGCTTCCAAGATATTATCTAAAACCTTTTCAGGTGATTTTTTAGATTGGTATAATCAACTTAAAACTGATTCTACAACTAGATTGGAAGATTTGGTCAATACATTGGTTCAAGAATTCCAAACTAGTGATCTTCTTGAAAAAAACTTAGCTTATTTTATTAATTGCAAACAATTAAAATCCAAAATGACAAAAGTTTTCATCAAATGATAAAAATATTTGTCTAACAAAGTTGATCATATCATGTTTGATGATAATCTATTTTATTTATTCACTAATGTTGTTCACTCCAAATTACAATATTGTGTGAGGACTCTTTCACCAAAATATTTGGAAGAATCCCCCGACCAAGCTAAATGTCAAAATTTCCTTATACGATAATTTGAGCCTTTGTACCCTCCAATGATCACCTGAATGCTTATGAAAGCTAAAAATCAACATGCAACTAATGAGGGTGTTATGAATACCTATGATTCCATACTCACCATTCAATCCATTACTCCAAGTAATCCCATGGAGCCTGATCCTTCCTTATCACTTTCCAATAATTATCATCCTAGTTCTACATTTTCTCAAACATAATGTACAAGTCCATAAACCAATTTCCTTAGCATAAATTCAAAAGTGTCTCCCACAAACTTCCCTATGGTATCTTGATCCTACTCTCCCTACCAAACATTGGTATGATCCCCATAAATTTTGTTGGTTTCATTCAAGTTAGGGCCATTCTCACGAAACTTGTCACCAACTAAGAAAATTTTCTATGGATTATCTCCTTGGAACTAACTTTGAACATGAATCACTCATATGTACACATTAATATACTTATAAAATATCGGCTAAGGCCCATGAAATAAAAACCAAACATGAGGCCTTAAACCAAGAAAATGTTCATTTAACTATTTACAAATATCTTCTTCGTAACCATCCAGATAAAACTAACCAACCTCTTACTACCAACAACATAAAATTTTTGGTGGATCTTAATAAAATGATGAGAATGATGTCAACATGAATAATATGAAAAGAGTAGTTTCTTATGTCGATCATTCTCCAGCCTCTAACCATAATAATTTCTAAAAGTTTTGCACTATTCATGAATCTTACCCTTCCCATATCACAAATTTGGGGCATGTGGAACCAATTTCAACAAATTTAACAAACCCACAAGTTTCAACTCAACAACGCAAATATACAATACCTCACATACTATTGATATACACTTGGTTATTTTGAATGTAATCTCAAATATACTCAAAGTATATGTCAAGGATATGATAGAATACAAATGCCTTCTTTAGGTTGTGTTTGGATTCCTATCATGGTTCTTCCTGTCACAGTATGTGTCAAAGTCATGATATTTAACTTTCCACTTTATTATAACATTTTAGTTAGTCCTTAGACATACCGCATGAGATCAGTCACCTCATCATGCTAAAGTATTAAGTTTCCTTATAATGGTGATATATACAAAATTCAAGGAGATACCAATCCTTGGAATTTTGAATAGTTATAAGAAAGAGGTGTTTTAAAATACCTAACCTTAAACCTTTACCTAACATATAATTTCATGAATCACAACATTTTAATTATCCTCTCAATTATACTAGAGGTTACAATGGTCATCCTAAATTGATAAGAAACATACCACCTAATATTCTAGATTCAGATTATGATGATCTAGATTATATTAGTTTAACAATCAAGACTTTCAATCTCTCTCTTACCATAATCACTCAATTAATTCCTTCTCTACGACCTTAATATCAAAAAACCCCATACAATGAGATTCTAGTCACTCTAACAAAAAATAAAAACTCAATCCATCATACCTATTCAACTAATAAAATCATCGATGCATGTATTATTAATCTTCATAATCCTAATTATGATGATGGGTATTCCTTAGATGATCCATTTTTAGTTAGCTTTACTCAAGCTAAAATGTAGATATACCTAGGTACCATTATTATTTACAACATTCTCTTAGTTTTATTCATGTAGTTACTTATCCTTCTATAGTTCTTGATATTAATTCTTATTATGATGTTCACAATTCTGAGATGAAGTGCACACACACTACTCCTCTAATTATTTTTGAGCTTCTTTGAAGTATACTTATGGACCATGCTATGACAGGACCTTTTAGGTTTGATAGATACCATGACCCTTCCATCTTACTTCCTCTAGAGATGTTAGCTACACTACGTCAACCTATTATAAACTCATTTCATGATGTAACCTAGGTTATACATGATCCTCTTTTGAGTTATCCTCCTAGTGATGATGAAAACTACCTTTGCCTAAGCTTGATCCTCTACCATCACAATGGGAAGATGAGCCTTATTATGAGATCCATAGAGTTTTTGGTTATTGGGCCAAATATTATCGTGCACATCAATAGTAACAAGCCTTAGTTTCTAATTCTACTACAAATAATTAACCTTTACCATTTGTTATTAGATGTACTTATTTCTTTCATGGTACACATAATCATTCTTCTACTCATTATCAACAACTTTGGCAATACATTAATACCCTTTATCCATAGAAGGCATAGTCTACAATAAGAGCCTACCACCTCCTAAGATACTACCAAAATACATCCCTTATGGGAAAGTTTATTGTATTTGGTATCAGTGTACTACACACCATAAAAATAGATGTCGGGTGATTTAGTGGCACTTTCATGACTTTTTATAGCTTATGCCTTCACCGACTCAATCTCATTCTCCAAGACATTCATGGATAAACATTCCACCTTCTTCATAGCCTACATATCCTCATAGATCTAAGGATATTAATCATACTTTGACATCAATTCCTCACATCGAGTATCCCATGCAGGAGATGCCTCATGAACATCATTCTTCTTATATCATACCTAACTTATCTGTAGAGATGATGCATTAGGAAGTATTTTCATGACTTTATGTGAAGATTGATGAGACTCTAACTAATGTTAGAATTTAGCTACACAAAGATGTATCAGATGTTATGGATTATATTTTTCATGAGATTTATCGGTATTTTTGAACATTTTGTGGTGTTTTCTCAAATTTTTCATTAAATTACTATATGATTTGGATTTTATTTATGATCATATATGGATCTTATGTTTCACTTATCATTTAAAAATGTCTCATGGGTTAATCTCATATTCATGGATTAATTTAATTTTTATGGTTTAATTTCATGTTTCATGGATTTAATTGATTATCATTTATTTATCCCCTATTATCTTTAGGTAGACTTATATCTTATGCTTATTATGTCATTTTTATCTAAAAATAAGTTAGTTATTATTGTGACATGGTTCTAAATTCTCAGACCTTTAATATCCTATCTTTACTATAAGATCAACTAACAAGCATATTTCTCATTGTATTACTATATACATATATCTCTTTGAACTCCATTTTTCATCTTATTTTCCCTTCATATTAAGCACATGTATGGTTAGTATTGATATCACATACTTATTTATATGTAAGCCTTAATATTTAGTAACATGATAAAATATCTAGGTAGTGTGCACCCTTTAACCAAATCTTATAGCTTATTTGTGTTTGTCACTTTTATCACTCATGTTTGGTTATTCTAAATCCATATCGAGGAGGAATCAAAAAAGCCATAAAAAGTTAAAATCCAAATCATTTTGAACAAAAGGCAATGATAATATGTTAAAATAAACTTTTAAAAGTCAAAATCATATCAAAATGTGATTCATATCTTAGCACATATTTTATTCCTAGTCAAATCTCAAACTCCATAGTTGGCCTTATGATAGAGTCGAGGTCCATTAGGGTGTAATAAGCCAGTTGACTAAGATAGCATATCTCAAAATTATCTCTAGTCTTAACTAATTTCTCATACAAGTACCCAATCTTCATAATAAATTAACAACTCTATAAGGGGTCCTCGGGAATGGCAAACACTTTGGGGGAAGTAGGTCTATTTTACCTTTCATGTATATATAACCTTCATGAGATTATCTTAGTACTACACTTATTTTCCCACAATTTTTGTGTTTATTGCAAATAAATATCTTTTTATTTTGATATCAATTATATTTTTTAACATTTACCTATTTACTTAGTATGTCTCATGTCTACTAAGGTTTATTCTACATAGCTATGTCATGCTTCCTCCATTCCCTATTTCATTACAACCTTACCAGTATTCCTCCTTGATGAATATTATTTGTTAGCTAATCATACCCATTTGGTTTTTCCTTTTATGATTTTGCAATGTAAGATCTTGGATAGGACCAAGCCTTCCTCATAAACATTCTCTTATCATCCATAAAACCATTTCTCATTATTATCATTTACGTCATTGGTTTAACCTATGTGACTTGCAGTGTAAGACCTGGGATAAGATGAGGCTTTCCTCACAAATTATACTCAAAGCTTCATACCATGAATGTCACAAAAAAAACTATTGATTTTGATTTTTTTAAACTTATATCTTGTTTTATTACATTTTACATGCTTCTCAATTAGATTTAGTGTGTTTTACATACTATTATTTCAAATTTGTCTTACACACTTCTCAACTTGAATTAGTGTGTTTTTAATTTTCGTTCCATTTTTCAACATTTACTTACATTTTACATGCTTATCAATTTGATTTAGTGTGTTTTACATTTATAATTTACATACTTCCCAACTTTATTTAGTGTGTTTTTCATATATGCTTTTATCTTACGTACTTTTAAAAAATTGATTTAGTATGTTTTACAAAATACTTTATTTAACATTTTACATGCTTCCCAACATGATTTAGTGTCTATTACATTGTTTTTTTTTCATTTATATACATTGCATTTCTACATTTTAATTTAATTTTCTTATAATTATTTGTAACCATGAATTTGTTCATAAATTGTTAGAAAAAAATCCAAAATACATCATACATTTTATCACAAGCATATATCAAAAACTAAACACATGTTCTAAAGGGAAAATACATACATCTAAAACATCCCAAACATCCATGATCCATAAAAAATAAATAAATTTATATATCAATGGATCGAATGTTTCATATAATATAACAACATACAATAAGCAAAATACCATAAAAACACTATGGTTGTGGTCCACCCTACCCATGTAGTGGATGGGACACACTACCCATTGAATCCTAAGACTGTCCCCTATAGATAGTGCATTATATTGACTATGTGCATGAACACATGCCCTCTATCTATCCCTGTAGATTGGCCACCTATTCCTAAACACATTCTAACTCTAGATGTCACCATAGGGTAGCCCACTCCTCAACTATTATTTGATAGGCCTGTAGTTCCCCAACACCCACTCCTAATGGTAACTATGATGTCTCTCCACATCTCCAAAAATCTCATGCTACCTCACTAACCAATCAGAACCAACTAGTATATGTTGGGCAAGAGGAAATAATAGGTTCAACCACATCGATAGTATCATGATGTAGAAACACATCATATAAAATAGCATGATGTGTTACCCACAATACAACAAACCATATGAATTATTACTATGTAGTGTCTGCAAAACATAAAACCAAATATACATTAAATCCCACATATATATCTCCAAAACATATAGCAAAACAAATACATATCAAAACTATCATACTTAAACAAATATCAACTATAAAACAAAAAACACTTACCAATAACAATCTCCCAATTAACACATCCACCAAGTACCTCCACTAGAGTATGCCTCTAAGGTATTACAAAACCAAGATGGATAATATGAGCACATCATGTTCCACTCTGAATGTGTCTCTTTATAAACCAAATATATGAAGGTTGTGTATTAGGATCTCCCTGATCATCTTCCTCTACCTATAGCACCACCTCCTCCTACATTACTACCTACATCTGTACGTGTTAATGTCTCCATCATCATGGTTCCCACCTTGGTAATTACAACACCTATTGTGGCATACAAAATTCCACCTTCACATCCTTCACTACAACCACTACCTCCTCCTAAGCCACTCTAATCTCTCTTTTTTATTATCATCATCATCATCATCATCATCATCATGTCCAAGGTTTAGCTTGACATTGTTAAATAATAGGTACATTTATAGGCACTCCTACACCTCCACTTCCCCTCTACTCCACATGTTTTGCACATTATGTTGGCACTAGTAATGGTACCACTTGAGCTAAAAATCCTAGTTTATTAGGTAGGTGAACAATAATATGTGGGTCAACCCACCAATTATAATGTCTAGTAATCTAAACATAATCTAATCCATCAGAAATAGTTGGCCATGAAGGCCAACTACCTACAATATCTACATATGGCTAGAAAAAAATATCTCCTCACATCATAGTCTACAATGTTGGGATATGAGGTACAATTCATAATACATGGTCCTATCTCCATCTCAAGACATAAGTCAAACTATCATCTATAATATGGGTCAATCAAATGAGTTGATACATAATAAATCTCTTATAAATCTAACTACTAAGTAAGAACACAAGGCCCATACTCATCTTCCCATGAGAAAGAATATTATACATATCATGTATTAATTATACCCAAATAATTAAACCTAGGTTGTATGTAGTAACCTACTTTAGTATAGACTAACACAAAGGCAATCACGTATAGTGGTACCTTTTCATCTGACTTATGATAGATCACATGAGTTGTCACAAGGCCAATAATGGCCTTCTAGATATTCAAAATGGCCGATATATAAACATCAAATAGAGGCACTCAAAAAATGTAAAAATATCTCTTTGAACTAGTCACCCATAGGGCTAGGGTAGATCTCTTTGGATTTTGTTAGGGGTATCACAAATCATAGGAGTGCCTAAAATAGAAATTCCTAGAATAACATAGACATCCTCTAGGGTGATACCCACCTCCATAGTATCCCCATCCACCATCCATCTAAAAGTGTTGATTAGTCATTCCCATGATCCTAATAACATACTGACTAAATCAACACTCAATGGGATATGACACATATGCATGATTATTTTGAATCCCAATGACACCTGTTAGTGTAGGCTTTTTCCCACCTAGTGGTTTTATCTACATGTCTTTTCAACTTACTTAGGTTAGTTAATTAAGTCATTAGGGATCATTTACCTTTAAGTGGGTTCTAATTGTGAGTTAGGGTTTTACCTTTTTGGTGACCTAATATCACCCTATATGTACTTAATTTTTTCCTAAAGTGGCTAATGCAAACATTTCCTTTGTAAAATTTTATTGTTTTCAGAGCTCTCATTCTACCTCTACAGGAATTTGACATTCATCATATGGCTGCTATTCAGAGATCTTGGTAAAATCTATCATTATATTAAAGATTTCCTAATAGCCTCATGTGTTTGTCTCCTTTGGTAAGGTCATCTTGCATTCACCTTGTTGTTTTTTCATACTATACAATCACCATTTTTGACCTTAGAGGAATTTTCTAAAAATTTCTTTGAAACTTGTGACAAAAGACCTTTGATGAAAAATTTGTTTGCATATATTTTGTGGGTTTTTTGAGATATAAAATGGGTTGTTCTTAGTTTTCTGAGAAAGTAAATATATTTTCTAATAAATTTGATTTCTTCTATATGGTCGTTGTCTATATGACTAAAGTAATCCAGCCTGCAAACCCTGATTTACTCTCTGTAGACCTTGGAAGAAAACACTGTGGAAAAAAAATCTATTTTTGGAAAGGGTCCAAGAATATGTTGAAGTAAGAACTTGTAAGTGCCATAACTTTTGATTGACAACTCCTTTTTGAGTGCCATTTTCTTCAAAAGTGCTTATTTTTCATGCTCTATACATTGGGTCTTCCATAGCTATAAAAAAATTTCACAATTTTTATACACTCTTTAATGCATTATCGATTGTATCTAATGTTCCTCTTATTCCTTGTACTTACGCACCTACTACTCAAGACATATTTTTGATTGAATTTGACGTCTATACGAGTGTGCTTGTATTTGAGACATTCGAGGGGGTCATTGTTTGATAGTTTTAAGGGGGTACTTATGTATTTACTGTGCATTCGTGTTTCTTTTTTTTGCAACACTTCTTTACTTACTATAGTAATACTTAATTCTGCACTATAGATTCATTCTCAATAAGTCCACTTACACCATTTAATTATCATGAATGGAAACCTAGAATAGAAATTATCTTGAAATCCAAGGGTTACCATCAAATTATAATGGGCACTAAGATTGAACCTACTGATGCTAGAGAAAAAATCAAATGGTCTAACCATTGTGATAAAGTTCATAGACTACTGTGTCTTTCCATCTCTCCAGATCTACTCTTTCACATTGAATCTACCAAAACACCTACTAAAGTGTGGGCCCAACTCACCAAGCTCTTTGGAGTGCAAGATGTGATGAGAGGACATGAGCTATAAAATGAGCTTATTAGATTGAGCCCAAATGACTTTGACACTCTTCAAGATTTTTTCACCAAGCTTAAACTTTTGAGATTGTAGTTGAAAACATGTGGAATTGACAAGAAAGATGAACAACTTTTTATATCAATACTCTCTAAATTGGGTCTTGAATATTCTATATTTGTTTCTACTTTTCATGTAACTAAGAGTGTTCTTAACACTGTATGGAAGATGACTTCTTTAGATACCTTTGTTGTTGACCTAATTTGGGAGCAAGATAAGTTGATACAGATGGGCCTAGTGAAGTCATCTAAATCTCATGCATTGCTTGTTGAGAAAGATAAGGCTTCTAACAACAAAGGGAGAAAGTAGAGCAAGAAAAATGCTGAGAAGGGTGAAAATATTTTTACATCCAAATCAATTAATGAGACCTCTTCTTCCAGTCATAAGCCTAAGAAATATTGGATCAAATATGGGCATTTCTCAGGTAATCATGATGAGAGGAAATGTTTGAAGAAACAAATTGACCACCTTACTAGCCTTCTTATTCAGAACAACATAGGTGTTCCAAATTTTGTCAAACCATCTTCATCAACCCATGAATACACTAAGGCAAATGAATCTATCAAAGAAAAGGTAAAAGAGAATAACAAGGGGAAACATAAGGTCAAAGCCTTAGTTGCAGTTTTGCCTCCAACTCCTCCTACATGGGTCATTGACTCTAGTACTTCACATCACATGACCTCTTCACAGATTGAGTTTAGTTCCTTGGAACCATGTGACATGTCCTCTATATAACTAGGTGACAACACTTGTAAAAAGGTTCTCAGGAGAGGGTCTATTGAAGTGAGTGGTGGAACATTCAAAAAAATTCTAAGTGTGCCCTCAATCTCAACTAATATCAGGTCAATCTACCAGATCACTCACCTTGGTCTAGGCATGTAAGTTGAATTCACTCTAGATTTAGTGTCCATTAGGGAGTTATATTAGTTTCATAAGTGTCATCAAACTCATCTATATAGCTTCTCACACTTTGCTCCTGACTCTCCTTCAGATTCCTCTTTGGACTCACCTATACCTGATGACACTTCTAAAACTAAGCTTCTTTCTAATATTGATAACTCTTCTTTTGCAGATGACTATAATAGTGAAGTGGACACACCTCCACCATCTCTTTATCACCTTTTAGATATTCAAAAGGTAGTTCTTGACCCACCTACCTTTGGTCTACTTCTGACATTATAGGGTAACAGTCTACTAATCCAAGACACATCAGATATCGAACAGTCTGTTCCATAATTACAGAAGATTACATAGACCTTCTTTATCTCTATTTCTATTGCACCATCTTGGCATAGATTAGTTGGGCCACCTACCTCATAGTATGATGATCATTCCTTTTATAGGAATTACACCTTGGTTGAAGATCCATCAGGCACTTGGCAGACAAATTCATTGTTCTAGGGTAATCCACTCTTCACTGCATCTACTTATGATTCACAGTCACTTCCGTATTCCTCTAGGGAATATTAGATGGATACAATCAATTTTAGACTTTAGTGGGGATTTCTATCCCTCTTCTTTTCTTTGCTCTCTTTTGGGGAGGAGTTTTGTTCCTACAGGTTTTCTCCTTTACCCCAATTTATGGGAGTTGTATTGTACTTGGGTACCTCATCTGGCCTTATTATCAGGACCCAATTCTTCTACCCACCTAAGCTACGCTTTAGGGGGGGTGTTAGGGTAGGCTTTTCCCCACCTAGTGGTTTTATATACATGTCTTTTTAGCTTACTTAGGTTAGTTAATTAAGTCATTAGGGGTAATTTACCTTTAAGTGGGATCTAATTGTGAGTTAGGGTTTTACCTTTTTGGTGACCTAATCTCACCCTATATGTAATTTATTTTTGCCTAAAGTGGTTAATGAAAACATTTCCTTTATGAAAATTTCTTATTTTTAGAGCTCTCATTCTACCTCTATAGGAATTCAACATTCATTGCATGGTCACTAATCAAAGATCAAAAAACCTAATCTCACCCTATATGTACTTTCTTTTTGCCTAAAGTGGCTAATGCAAACATTTCCTTTATGGAATTTTATTTTTTTTAGAGTTCTCATTCTGCCTCTACAAGAATTTGACATTCATCATGCGGTCACTATTTAGAGATCTTGGTAAAATCTATCGATACCAAGTGTGCACAATCATGAATTGTCAGTCTCTCTAATAAATTGGGTAACCACACTTTATCTGCGAAATGCCAGAGCCTTCATCATATCTATAAAATATCAAACAACAAAGCATGTATTATTATCCACATTAGATAATAATCAAGTTACATCATAAAAATTTAATAATACATGCAAATTAACTACTTCATCTACCTATCTTGAAATTTTCTTTACATTTTACACTACATCAACCACATAGCTAACTATGTCAACCAAAACCTAATTTTTATATTAAATCAGCCACATAACTAGTAATGTCGGTCACATACCAATTGTATACTAAGTTAACCATGTATTTTAATTATGTCAGCCACTGTTATAAATCAAGCTAAATCAACCACTTCATACGAAGTCATCCACCCAACACAACTATGTCAGCCACAAGATACTACGTGGGCCTATTAATTCTACTACATCAACAACTTTGTACAAAGTTAACCACAATTTTAAACTACATCAGTCACCTACAAACAATACTTCATCAACCAAAATGTATGCATTTATCCCCTTAAACAATGTCAAACTAGATCAACCTGACTATACACAGTCGACTAGCTATTGACAAACTACATCGGCTCATTGTTACATAATCAACCACCCTTATTAACTTGTTCATTTCTAATTACATTAGCCTAGCTAACCCCATTCAATTATTTAGTGAATTTTTAATTATTTTTCATTAATTCCTTAGGAATTAATGACCCTTTTTTCCCCTTACCCATTGACCATCTTACTTCTTAGTCTACCCTAAAAATTTAGGGTAAATTCTACTACATGAATCTGCCCCAACACCTCTTTTTTATAATCTACCTCATTTTTCAATTCAAATTGATAAAAAAATAAAATTTAGTACATCTTATTCCTAGATCATGATAGAATCTATTATTATGTGTCATCCACCTCGTGTTCCTCATTTTTGTGCCATAGTCTCTCTTATCACTCTTTTTGGTCACACAAAGCTCTGGTTTTCTCAAAATAGTAAATTTAAAAATGAAAAGTTAAAAATCCTATTTATATTTCAAATTTACAAATTTTTTAACTATCAATTATTTACTAAAAGATTTAGTGTTTTAATCATAAATATGTTTCTAAAAAATATTTTTCAAAATTGTAAAAGGTTTTGGAATCCTAAAAATGTAAAATTTTTCTTATACTTAAATTATATTTTTGTAAAAAAGGTTCTCTTAGTTTTATATATATTGGATGCCTCTATTTACTTCTCACACAACTTCTATTATACAAGGTAAGTGAAGATATTTGTTTTTAAATTATTCACTTTCATTTATTTTATGTTATTTACTATAATTTATTAAGCTCGATGTTGTGTGTTAGTATGTTCTTTCTCGAAGCACCATCCCATGTTACAATTGCATGACATGTGATGAGATTCAAGTGGAGCATATGTATACACACAATATTTTAAAAATTTATTAGTCACTGATGCTTTCTCTCTTGTAAGAACCTATCAAGTCTTAATCTCTCTGAGTGCACACCTTAAATAGTGCACCAAAAAAGGGGTTGGAATACCTTTGGCTCTTCATAAGAATGTTGGCCCCCATAATATTACCAAAAAACACTTTAAGCTACCCTTATCCAATTCTCTAAATATTAAAAATTCACTTATACACTCCCCTAAACAATTCACCATCCAAAACATCCCCTACCTAAATAAACACCCCTTTTACTCATTTTTCATACTACGTCGACCCAATCGACCTTGTTGGGAATTTAGTGCATGTTACTAAACTTCATCGGCACAAGACAATATAGTTTAAGGCCTAATGACTCTATTTCCTACCAAACAAGGTCGACTTGATTGACCTTATAAGATAAATTCTTGGGAAGGTTTAGGTTTAATCCTTGGCTATAAAATCCCCTTAAATTTATTTCTAAAGAGAGGATCATTCAGTTGTGCATTATTACATCTCATAAATTTACTTATACTATCATTTGGAGGTTTCATTTCTTAGGTTTTTGTCTTGGAGTAGTAGCACTTGTATTGTGGAGGTCTTAGATGTGTAGGATAAATATTGTATCCTAGAGTTGATCTATCCTTATGATCATAACAAGCCACAACAACCTCTTACAAAGCACCATCTTCCAAGGGAGAGATTGTGGCATGATGGGTTCATTTCAACAAAGTAAGTATATTCTTAGCCCTTCATATTTTGATAAGTAGATGTTGTAAAAACTAATGGATTGAATTATATCTCTCCTTGCTTAGATTACTTCTATATTATATTAAATAGAATTATTTTTCTTATTTATTATCTTCTCCATTTGTGCCACAAGCTATAGTGAGCACTAGATTATCTTGTATACTTATTTAATAGATTAGCTTATCGTTTCCATTTATGACATTATAAGACCTAGCTAGGGTTATTACATGATGACATTTGACTAGAGGCCTTGTAAACCTCTCTTTTACCAATATGTAATAAGATATCTCTTAGTTAGGTTTAGTGTATCCTTAATTATTCATGACCTTTATATAAAAAAGTATTTCTAAACAGATTGTTAGTCTATTACCTTCTCCAAGATTGTATATTACTAAGTAGGATAAGTTGTAGATCTATCTTATTTCACTTGTATACAATAACCAAATAGCATAAACATATCATACTAGTCCCTGGATATATGTGTTAGTAAAAATATTAAGTAGATAACATATCAAGTACATTACAAAAGATATAAGCATGGATAAAGGCATGTGTAATTATATAAGCTCAAACATGATAATGAAAAATGTTCATAGAATGATATACCCTGGGTGATTATCATCAAATAAGTGGATGCTCTCAATGTCCAAATGACATGATCAGAGGGAAGGCCCAACATCCTAAAGTGCATAAATCATGGACTAGGGTATCCCTGCATCACACTTAAAAGATGCATGAAACATGTGTATATATAATTAAATGATATGTTATCTACCAACATGGAACCATCAACATATATACCAATGAACTAATAAAACATGTAAATGCTAAAAATAATTTTTTATTTTTTGGTATTTTCAAATTATTTAGAAAGAAAATACTATCCTATGATCTCATCTAGAGGATAAAAATCTTTGAGGAGTGGTAAATGTATAACCTATCCTGAGTGAAAAGTGCCATATGTGTGCATAACATAATCAGAAAGTGTATCAGGATCTTTGGGTAAATTTGTACTTGGTATCTTTGGTTTGAATTTATCCACATTTGGTTTCTTATTTATCGATGATGGTCTCAATCGATAGGTACCATGTCTTGTAGATATTATTAAATTATGTGGCAATTTACAGAGCAGATCGAAACATAGTTTGATGAACTGATCATCTAAAGATTATTTACTATCTTTATGAGAAATGAATTTGGCCTAATTTGAAGAAAGGCTTATAGTTCCTTCCTTTATATTCATATTGAAAACATTAGATTTGTCAAATGTCTCTTGATTTTTGACCTCTTTTTTGAAAACCCTATTTTAAATATTTGATGTGTCCATTACTCTTTTTTTATTATTGGCTTTTCTATTTGTGATTTATTCTTTGACTTATTCTCATTTGTAGGTTCTTATTCTTTGACAAAATGTATCTTTGAATGATTTACATTAATATTACCACTATATCCCAAGCCCTATTGATCATTATTAGTATATGTAGAGATAGGATAAGTTATGCCTTAGGAATGTTTTCCCAATGCTTGACCATGATAACCAAAGTTTTTTAAATATTACTTTCCAAAACCATACTATTTGGAAAGTTGAGTATCATTACTGAGAGGTAAATTTGTATCCTTAATCTAATTTATCTTTTTGAACCTTGTCTTTCTCTATGTTTGATATTTGTAATTGTATTTTCTCTAAATTTCTCTTTGGTAACCACATATTTTATTTTGTTAATTGTGTTTTTGGATATGTACTCACAATGTGAGTGGTTATATTGATTGAGATATCAATGATATGATCACTACTACCTTTATGACTTTATATTTTGTTCTTTAATGTAAAACAACAATCTATGTGATGCTCATATATTATATGATATGAATAGAAGTATTTGGATTTCCTAATAGAAGGTAGAAGAGGTAATTTGATCACTTTGTCTCAATCATTTCTCTTAGGATTTCACTTGGACTCTTAGTAGCTTTTTAGTCACTTTTTAAATCACTTGTTTTAGATGTATTATGTTGTAGCTTTTCATTTGGATGTGAAACCTTATTTGGCACAACATTGGTAGATGAGTATGCAAATACATGATTAACACTAGCATGTTTTGACTTTTGGGCATATGGAATATGATTTTATCATAATATGATATTTGAATTAAACTATTGATTTTGTTTTTATAACTCTTCTATTAACTTTATCATAAGAATGATTTGATCTTTTAGGGATTCACAAGTACAAATCTTAGGTGATTCAAATTGAACATGCATACATATACCATCTACCTTTCCCCTTGAAAGAGTGATAGCATGGCCCTGGTTAGAGGTATGGTAGTTATCACCCTCTTTAGAGTTATGAGGAAGAATAAGTTCCCTTTTAACCTTTTTGAATATTCTAAAAACTAATATGAGAATAAAAAAGAAGAGATATAAAAATGTTAGCATTCCAATATGATACACTAATGATATAAAAAATTTAGATTATTGGATAAGTATTTTGAAAATATGAGAGATTTTTTTTATAGAAATAGGAAATGAGATGAACCCAAAAAAATAGGGAAACAAAAGTATAGTGTATGGCCTGTAGGACAAAATTTACTAAAAATAGTAAAATCTTAAATTTGTAAAATCCATACAATATTTGAAAAATATATATTTTTTGTATATATCCACATAATTATGAATCATAATTGATTAATTTGAAATTTGATCTATTATGAATCAGAAATAGGCCAAATAATGTGGATTGCTTCATAAGCAAAATCTTATAATATTCTCAACAAAGAATCGATAATTTTGATAAAAAATGAGAATTTATTTCAAAGATACAAGAGAAAAAATTAATAAAATATTAGTTTTGATGAAAATTATAAATTAATTTCAAAATAAGTACACCATTTGCCTTGTATGTCAACATTTATTAAAAATAGTAAATTGTTAAAATTGAAAAATTTGTACCAAATTGAGGCAAAAAAGAGGTTTTTGAATATACCAACCTGAGTATAAAATACCTATGAAGTTTTAAAAAATGGATATGTTTGGAGGTCAAAAATTTTCAATCAAGGAAGAATAAACTTGCAAGTGTATGCACATGAAGCCCTTGTAACCAAAGGAGGATAAAACCCTAAAGTAAATTTTTAGATCTAAAAATAAATCATAACAAGTTAAAACCCTAGGATATTAGAAACCTTATATCATGTTAGGTTTGTAAATGAATACTCATAGGTTGGGTTCACCAAATGTTTAACCCTACCTAGGGTACAAGGATGGTAGACTATCTCTAAAGTAGGTCAATTAATTTACAAACTCAGATAAATATATACTAAATTTATTATGTTGAGATATGCTAAAAATAGAAAGTATGGCTATGATAGATATTACAATGATAATGAAAACAAGATATTTAATTAGTTATGATGCTAATACAAATATAGATCTAGAATATGAAAGAATAAGAATGGAAGTGGATTATGGATTAGTCACTAGACACTGGATTAAGTGTTTATGTGACCTCAGACACTTGCATTAATGTTTTTATCTAACCTAGACATAAGTGTCTTATATAGAATACCTACTAGATCTAGATGTGACCACATAATATTTTGGGCTCTATGATGCTTTTACTCTGATGTGTTCAGATCAAGATCATGCATTGTCACTCCTTGTCAAATAGCAAAATTCTAATTCTTCATCTTCATAGTAGTTATAGAAAAAATGGGTTAGTTGGCACATGATGTTGAGCTGTGAAAAATATCCTCTATCAATTAGTTTTAACTACATATCCAACACTCTAAATATGGCTTCATACCTTTATAATTCTCTCTTACATGTTGGCTTGTGTGTTCATAAAGATACAATGTGTGATGAGTACATAGAGTGACCTAGCTTGTAACTTAGTAAAGGTGCTTCATGGGATGCTCCTTCATTAATTTAGACTTTTAGATGTGTTGTCCCTATGATTGATATGAAAATAGGGTAAAATAGGTAAGATTTCTCAATTGAGTGCTTGATCAAATGTTTTTGATAAGTTGATTTGTGAGAGGTAAGAAGTTGTTAGGTGAGAAATGGATGAGGATTGATCATGTATTTATATCAATATTTTTGGAGAATATTGCAAATTAAATCATTTAGATTGACCATATGACTACTTTTTATTTGAAAATTTTATGACTTTATGGAATTGATGATTGTACATTTATGTTGGGATAGGACACTTTCATCGATATATGTTTTTGACTAGGACGTAAGTGTCTGGGCAACTAAAAAATAGGTACAAGTCCAAAACTTGTAGAAATAGAAAATAAGTAGGTTTATAACATTTGGAGCATGATATAAGGTTTGTTATCAGAATAAATTTGGTTGTACTAAGATATAATCAATTTGGCATAGAGATATAGTGTATGTGATCCTTTTGGTAGTGGAAATGTCTAGAAACTAAAGGTACATCCATGATATGTATTTTTCAAGTGTACAAGTTTGAGGTGCTATATAATTCAAAAATAGTTTCCACATATAATGAGCCTATAAAATCACCTCTTCTTCTAATTTCCACTTGAAGCCAATTGGAATAGTTAATATAAATCAATGTGCAAGCTAAGTATATTTTTTCTTAGTGTTTTCCAAAAATAGCAATTTTCCATATTCAATTTTTTTTTTAAAAATCAGAATAATTAAATATTTTACATCTATTACATTCTAATATTAATAATTTTATTCTTATTAAAAAACATTAAAAAATATGTATTTTTATCAAAAATAGGGTATAACATGTTGGTGAACTCAAACTATTATTTTCAATCCTTTGCTTTTCAATTTCATTTTTATTTTTGCTTTATTTTCCTAAAAACTATGTTTTGACAATTTTTACACTCATAGGAGTTGTTGTTATGGGAAAATTGGCCTTCATTTTTACTTGAGTCAAGGTGTGAGGGGTACTTCTCCAATACTAAAACCATTAGACAACACTATTCATATATTTTAGTTTCCACATACCTTACGGTATATCATAAATGCCTATGATTTATTTTCAGCCATAGGAAACCTTCGATTGTTTGTTATTTTAGTGCACCAATAAAAAGTTAGCTCCAAAAATTTAATCTCAACATACCCTAGAGATAAGATAATGTAGCTATATGAGTGGTGGAATCCTCTGTAGTCAGTGTATTTGGGGTCATGTTCACTATTTATGACTAGGATAAGTATATCTAAGAGCCTACAAAACAAACACACCCTTGACTAGTTGCATCTGTTTCCATTTTATTTTATTTCACACCTTTGCATGTAAACTAAGAAAATTGCATCCTCCATACCTATAAGGCATGGTGATATATTAAGCGGAACTCCTATTGAGCATATTAAAATTCCCTTAGTCTCATCTAAAATCGATAACATAGATATTATTGATCAATAAAATGATACAACTCTCCAAAATTATGTCCACATCGAAGATGATGTTAATGATGATAATGATAAACAAGATAATGAAACTATGAATGATAATCAATATAATCCTAAAATATCCAATACAATTGATCTCAAGGAATTTAATAGAGTATATTATTAGTAGAGGTTCCTAGAAAATCCTTAAGAACATGTTAATTAAGGGATAGCTTATGCAAGAAGTGATAAAAGTAAACAACAGACAACAATTCAGACTAGACCTATTCATTAATAAAAAAAAATAGAGCATTTATGTTAAGAAATAAAGATTTAGTAAAACTAGAATAATCAACATAAACTATATGATCAATAGATCAAAGCAAATAGAATATTCATTATGTATAGAACAATGATAAAAGACACATAAGAGAATCATTTCATAATGATATATTATTTTATATCACATTAAAACCACATCCAAATGTTACAAAGCATTACCAATTCATATTCTAGCCTTTCATTATATCCAAATGAATTACTCTTCATATTCTAAAGTCTATTTTTATGCTCTCAAAGGTTGAATGCATATAAAAATATATGTAAAAGACAAAATCATCTAAGTCACACATGTGTCCATAAATTATACTTTGTGACTTTGGTATCCCTATTTTACTCCCAACACTTTTCTAGACTTAAACAATTATCTTATCTTGAGACAAAGTCACAACAAGGTATCCTGATCTGAAGTTGAGGAACTAAACCAAAAACAAGAGTTGTAGTTATCATTTCAGGTGTCGTTTACTAGTTTTCACCCTTTTCACACTACATAACCACCCTTTTAGTTTTTTAACTAAGTAGTGTACTAGCTTACAGGTTTTCAATAGATTAGCCTAGCCATGGTTGCCCTTTACAGGTTTTCAATCAGCCTCATTCCACTCCTAATCCTTAAGGACATCTTAAAACATAGTGAAAAAACTCGTGAAAACTAAATATTTTAAAGTGTGTAGTATCTAATGAGAAGGTGGTGGCATGTTATAGGTTGGTTACACAACAGATAGCTATGGTGATGGTTTTACTTGAGCTACAAATGAAGGACTTAGTTATGTATTATCTATTAGTGTAGGCTATGTTGGATGTTGGATTGTTGGCTACAAACTTGTGATAATCTTCTTCTATTGGATCACTTATTACAATTATTATGGAGGGATGAATTGAGGATCTTCAACAAGTTTTTCAATGAATGGATTGAGCTAGGACAAATCTTGCTTCAACATTTTCCAGTCAGTAAGCCCTTCCCACACCATAGTGATAAATGTGCATAGTGGGAATTGAATGGCTATCATATTATAAATTTCCTCATCTTATGTAATGATGATGAGTACCCTATAATTTGACACTTTAATCTAGATGTCCTAGGAGAACTCCACCAATCGATATTATGCCTATGTGTTTGAATGCCAATAAATAAATTATGTAAAATCTTATTTTTCTAGGTCTATAATTTATGCATGGCATTATCTATTGAATCAAGCAACTATTTAAGTGTGTTATTCATTGATTCAGAGGCATTTAAATGATCTTCTATCATAATTTTGGCTTTATCTACCCTATCAAACTCTAGCTTAGCTATGGATAATGATTTGGTAAGTTACTGCTTCAAATCCAACATGCCTTATGTTATTTGTTTGGCTTGGAGTGCAGATGTATCTATAACATGTTCACATTCTTCGAAGAGCTCATAGTTCTACTTTGATGTTCTACCTTTGAGATTGAAGTGATTGCATCTTTTGCACCATCAACCAACATTTTGTGAGCCTTAACAATATAGATGAAAACTACTTTTCTTCAGACATGACTTGGTCACCTAAGAATTAGGTGGTTAGTGTAGGTTAGTTGTTATCAATGAGTTATCACACATTAGTGAATAAAAGGTCCAAATCTACATTATCCTCTCACAACTACAAGACTTCTTGCTCTAAGGATAAGGCCTTATGTATTATTTATTCATGAAAAATAATTATACTTTCAATATGTTTAGTGAATGGTAGCTAGAAAACATCAAAATATGTTTCATGCATTATCATATCCAGATCCATAGATGATGCAATAGTCATTACAAGGGCTTATATGAATTATTTCAAAGAAAGAGAAAAGGTTGTGCACCAAGTAGATGATGTGGGAACATCCCTATCCATTGGCTAGATATTTGAGGTCTTGGTTGATAAATATCCTCTTTCGCACCTCTTGGAGTAGATTTTGATCTTAAAGGTGTGGTCGATGTTTATTGCACTAATGATTTTTGTGTCTCAAGTTCTTATTTCACTATGCACTCTACATTATCATTGGATTTTTCATCTACCTCAACTCTAGATTTGGCCTTTTCTTCAACCTTAGTCGTAGCTTCTACCTCAACCTTCATTATGGATTTTACTTAAACCTTAGACTTAGCTTTTACCTCAGCCTTGGCTTTGACATCTACATCAGCCTTGGCCTTGGCCTATTTATCTACTTGGATTTGGACTGAGCTACAACTTTAGTTTTGTCTTTGGCTTCCTTATCTTTGGCATGTTGTTATGCTTACTCCTCTTGGGTGCACAAAGCTTCTCTAGCCTTTTGCTCCTCTTGAGCCTTTGAGAATGTTGTTGCCTCCTCTTGATTTTTTTGTGTAACTTGTCCTTCTTGGTTTTTCCTTTATATTTATTCTTCTTATTTTTTATTCACCTATAATTCTTCAACTCTTTTCTTTTGAGACTCTATTACCTCAGATTTTCACCTACTTTCTTGCTTTGTAGCTTGTTGTTTGCATTGCTCCTCATATTTACTTTGCCTCTTCTTTATTTTTCTTATTTTCTTCCTTATCTTTCCTCTCAGCCTCCCTTTTTGCCTTTATTGGATATTCTTTTTCTTGTGCCACTTCTTGTTGTGGCTTAGGTTGTGGCAAACTGCTCTTTTTATGCTACTCCATGTGAATCAATGAATCTATCACTATAACTTATTCTAAATATTTTAAAGAGAATGATTACATAATAGTACCTCTTCACATAGTTATCTTCTTTTTGGAATTTGGTAGAGGAGTGAGATGCTTCTTTAGCCTCTTTGTAGTTTGGACCTGAGGCTATTGGTGAGACTCTTATGTTTATTTTGATCCACTCTCCTCTACTCAATCTATAAAAAACACCATTCTTTCTTTGATTTTTGGAGATGGTCAAGCTATAACATGGGTCTTTGGTCTATAAAGTAAGGTTGGAGGTGGAATTTTTTATACTAAAATGTATGTTTCCTATGCAGTGGAGGTTTATCCAGCTAGAACTATCTAAAAATGTTCTTCTTGAAATTATTGTCAGGTTGATTTCTAACCTACAATATCAACTATAATAGGAGGTTGGGTGATATCAACCCATTGATCCTATTTCACCTAATTCTACACTTGAAAGGTGTGTACTAACTTATAAAAAAAGAACTCTTTATCCTATTCTTTCTTTTAAACATCATTGTTGATGTCTACAAGTATGGACTATATAACTTCATGTTCCTTAACTCCTAGTTCTACCAAGTTGCACTCAACTTATATCATTGGAGTATGTTTATTATATAGCCAACACTTTTTCTAGCATGTCTTCTTATTATGTGTTAGTGGTGAAGCTCATTGCACTGGTGCTTTATTTTTACCTTTATCATCTTGTGATGGCACTGTTATTATTTTAGGTGGTGCATGCAGTTAAGCTTACACCTATGGTTGAGCTTATGTTTATGTAGGCATGGGTTTTTACATGACTAGAGGTATGAAACATAGAGGTTATTTTGACTTAGCTTCTATGGATTTCTATCAAATAATTTCCAGCTAATCACCCAACATAGTGATGAAAAAGAGTAGTAGAGTTTTGGTTACTTTGGGTAGCTCATACACCTTAATCTGAATGCCATTGTGTAAATTTATGACTAACACATGTCTAAGATACTACATCATGTCTTGAGTTACCCTAGGGTGTGAAATAATCATGGCTTGGATCTCAAGACACCATGCATTGAATCTCCCTAATTGTTCATAATACTACCTTGTTTTAGTCAAAGCAATGTTGACGAATGTAGTAGCAGGTCCATAATATCCAACAGGGTTGACTAGTGCCTCTAATGAATTCCATTATGTAAAAAATAGGAGTAAGAGTAAAAACTTATCCTAATTAGTAATATCCAATCTTGAAGAAGGTAATCAACTAACCATCCACTTAGGAATACTTTGCCATATCAGGGTTATGACCAATAATGGATCCACTAAACCTACACTAAGGGATCTCTTATCACACAATGGAAAAGGAAATATTTTAAAGGCCCATAATCAAATGCCATTTTGTGATAAACCTAGACAGGTCTTATTATTTTAATAATAATAAGCAAGTTAATCTATTAAATAAACATGCAAGCTAATCTAATAAATGAATATTCAAGCTAATTTAGTGCTCACCAAAGCTTGTGGCATAAATGGGGAAGATAATAAACATGCAAATGCAATTCTATCTAATATACATATAAATAATCTAAGTAATGAGAGATATAATTCAATATATTTGCTCAACAACATCTACTTATCAAAATATGAAGGACTAAGAATATGCTTACCTTGTTGAAGTAAACCCATTGTGCCTCAATATCTCCTTTGGCTAATGGTGATTTTAAAGAGGTTATTTTGGCTTGTAAGGATCACAATGATAGATCATATCTAGGCTACGAGACTTCTCATATGCATCAAATACCTTCACAATACAATTTTTACATCTCCAAATCAAAAACCTAAACAATTAAACCTCCTATTGATTGTATAAGTAGATTTACGAGCAGTAATGATGCATAATTAAATGATCCTCTATTTACAAATGAAGTTGAAGGGGTATTTATAGTCAAGGACTTAACCTAAACCCTCCTAGAAATTAAGCTGATAAGGTTGATCGAGTCAACTATGTTAAGTAGTAAATAGAGTCATTAGGCTTTTAACTATGTCAGCTTGGGTCGATGAAGTTTTGTAACATGCACTAAATTCATAATGAGGTTAACCTCGTCGACTACATCAAATTTTATATACTTAGCCGACAAAGCATGAAAACATGCTAAAATAGGTAGTATAAATATGGACATATAGTTTCTTATACTAAGTTATATTTTATATTTATAGTTTAAATATGTTTGAAAGTGGTTTCAAACCTCTAGGAGCTACAATGTAAATTCTAGGTTTTGGAGGGTCCTACTAGATTTCAGACTTAGCCATATCTCAGGATTTTATGATTTTAGAGAGATATCATAGGAGGTAAATGGATAGACACTCTAAATAAGGAGGTTGGACTAATAGTATAAATGATACAAATCCATAACAATCTTGCAAAGCACTAATGGTCTGCCAACCCCTTTCCCAATGCATCCTTTAAGGCATTCACTGAGAGAGATTGAAACTTGATAGGTTATTGTAAGAGAAAAAGTGTTAGTAAGTGATAAAGTTAAAAATATTGTGTGTATACATAGTATTAGGCCAAAAATATCTAACTGGGTTGACTAGTCCCTCTGGTGACTTTCATTGTGTAAAATAGAGAAGTAAGACTAAAAACTGGTACTAAAATGCCTACGATGTGTCAATGAGAATGTTTTTAATGTTTTTTGTGAGCTCTAAGGCCTAAAACTTGGGCTAATTGAATTCTTATTGTAGGTGTATCATGTGATACGCAATGTCCATAAAGCCTTTGGTTGCTTTCTTTGCATATTTGGTTATATGCCTAAAATGTTTAGTGATGCATTCAAAAAGAATGCGCACCAAACCATCTTCCATAGAATCGATGGGAATCCCCCTTCTTACCCTTGTATATTTTTATCTAGTGTCTAAGTGGATAGCTAGAGCTATATATTTTTAAGGTAAAATAAATTTACCCTAAGTTGGAAGCCTCGTTTCTCATGTCATGGTCATAGGGTTGATCAATATTGTAACATCTCATGAATATGAATGGCACCTTTATAGATCTACTCAGCAAAGTAAGCATTACCTCATCTAATTTCCCTAAATTATGCAACTTGATCATTCACTCGGCTTTAGATCCTCATAAAGGATGTTGAAGTTCTAGTGTTCCTACTTGTGTTACTTCTTATGGGTCAAGGGTAAATAGAGTAGCTTATATCGCATCAATAAAATTAAAAGGATTTAGATCATGATATCTAGTTTTTCTAAGTCAGAGGGCAATCCCCATTTCCTCTTTTTGCACATTGATGTGTATAATCATTAATTTTGCCTATTTATGTTTGTTATTATGGATTGAATTGAATAATCATTGATTGATCCTACCTTGGTCAAAAATATGTGCATAAGTATCTGATTGGGATGCAGATCACCAAGTTATATTGTTTGTAGTAGTGTGTAATGATTTTATGTTGTCCAATCCCTTTATTATATAGTGTTTACCACCTAAATCCATCTAGTCATCAAATTTAAATGCATTGAGTTGGTTGTGCATGAGTTTTCCTCCAAAATTAATGGTAACTATTTTTTTGATATGATGGTTACTATTTTGTGTCTAAAATATTTAATCCATCTGATGGTAGGTATATGATGTGATGCAACATATTTTCATGTATTTGCTTTCTTTTATGGCCCATCTTGTCATTCTATCACTTAATCTACTTTGGGAAAGATGCAATATCTTAAGTGTGTCCTCATTAATATTTTTGAATGACCATCGACCATCCTTTATCCATACTTACATTATCAACACCTCATGTTTGGACTCCATTGATGAACATTGTGTAGTTATTGTTAGTTGTCTTTCCTTTAGGCTAAATCTATATTTATATCACACTCTAAAATTTTGACTGACCAAACTTTATTTTGATGTGATATGATATAGAGATTGTACCATACAAACACACACAACCCTAAAAATAAAATGGAAAATAAAAAAACATTAAACAAAAATCCTAACTATAAGGTGTTATTCAACACCCTATCTCTTTGTCGGTGATGAATGATAGAGATTAAAGATGGTAAGGCTTAAGTCATATAACTATTTACATGCCCTGGTATAATGGTTCCCTATAAATCTGTTAAAAAATTATTCCCTATTATGAAACATCATGAATGATATAGGGTCCCTTCCATCTAATACATGATTTACCTAGAAATGCCAAAAATTTATTATCATATAGTAATACGAATTATTCTGAATAAAATTCCTTAGATCACAAGTTACCATCATGCCACACTTTTTGACTCAACTTTTTAATCTCCTGTGTCTATTATGTGCATTGCCTATTTTCCTCCATTTTGACCAAATACAGCAATATATCTTTTAATGAGTCTTGATCTCCCAACCTCATAATCATTGTAATTCACAAATTTAGGAGCAATGCATTCCATAAGCATAAACCAACTAAAAATGATTAAAACCTATCACACATTTATAATTTGTCTGGTATACCTAAAGAATCATAAGAATGTGATCCTCATAATCATCTATTTGAACATTGCATATCTTCATCAACATCTTACCCAATACTTTGTTTGAAGCCTCAACTTTCCCATTTACTTGTAAAGTAAGGCCATGCTTTTATGGTGTGATATAATGAATTATTTAGTAAGATTTTTGATTTTTTTATTGAGTAAGTGAGTGCCTCTGTCTCTAACTAATTTAATTAGACATCCAAACCTTGTAATGATATTCTCATATAAAAACTTAGTGGCATCCTTCACATTGAAACTTGGTTTTGTAGCAACTTCCACCCATCTTATGAAATAGTCTATTGTGTAATGATATATATATCTTACACGACTGTGTTTACTTAGAAGAGTTATAGGCCCTAAAAAATCAATGCCCCATTATTTAAAAAGTTTATCTTCTAACATTGGAATGAATGGTATCTCATTTTGGTGATTTTATTTTCTCGTTGTTTGGCAAACATCACACTATTTTGCCATTTTGTGAGCATCCTAAAACAAATTAATCCATCAAAGACCATTATGTAATATATTTATCATATTGGCTTCTACTATAAAATGGCCTCCTAAAACTACTTGATGTTCTTCCTAAAGGAGCTTCAGTTGTTCATGGTCTATGGCTACTCTATGAAACACATCATCCTTCCTGATCTTATAAAAGAATTCACTGATAAGGCTATAAGGAATTTCACATTACCATTTCCTTCTTATCCTTTTCAACCTAGTGTGCAACAAAAGTTTTTATTTCTAATAAATTTGTAATGTCCTCCATATTTTTAGGGATCATAAAGGATTTAAACAAATGTGCATGGGGATTCATTTTTTATCTTTTCTAGTTCTTCTCCATTGCAAATCTTGATCAAATGATCAGGGCCCACATTCTCTCTTCCTGACTTCACATTGATCTTTAATTAGAATTCTTGAAACAACATCAGTCACTTAGGTATCCTTCCACCCAACATAGTCTTGTTAACTAGGTATCATAAGGATTTGTGATCTGTAAAAATCTCAAATGGTGTGGTTAAAATATAATGCCTAAATTTATGTAAATCAAACACCATTTCTATGGATTCTCTTTATGGTTGTGTGTTTTTTCTCTATGGCTGATAGTTTTCTACTTGTAAAATGTATAGGATTATCTAACCCACCATCCCTTAACTGTGTTAATATAACATCTATTGTGATACCATAAACATCCACATGTACATGGAATGTCTTCTTCCAATCTATAAAAACTAAGATAAGAGCTATTAATAACCTTTGTTTGAGTTTAATAAACATTATTTGACATTCTAGTGTCCATTTAAACTTTGTGTCTTTACATAATAAATTTTTTAACAGTGTAAAGATGGTTGTGTGTCCCTTGATTAAATTTTTGTAATATTATATGTGACCCAGAAAGGTTTGCACCTTTATGAAACTAGTTATAGGTGGCATCAACACTATTACTACAATTTTATCTGGGTTAACCAAGATTCCATCACTACAAATGATGTGACCTAATAGGACACTGAAATATGTGAAAAACAAGCATGTGTTTAGATTCAACACAATGTGTAGAGCTTGACAACATTATAACATTAAACTCAACTTATAAAAATGATCTTTTAATAAAGAAAAGATAACCCAATCATCCAAATAGACCTCCAGAGAAACATGAATAAAATATTTAAATATAGTTATCATAGTAATAGAGAAAACTACTAGAATATTCTTAAGACCAAATGGAATTATCTTATATGTAAATGAACCCCATTCTATTGTGAAATTTGTTTTATCCTAGTCTTCCTCTATGATAGGAATTTTATAATATCCATTGAATCCATCTACGAATGAATATACCTCATGGCTTATAATTGATTTAAGAACCTCATCTATGAAAGGTATGTGAAATAGATCATTAATGAAAGAATCATCAGTACATGGTAATCCCCACATACCCAAATCTCACTAGTTTTCTTTAGCTACAGTACCATGGGACTCACCCAATCTTTTTTTTCTACTGGATAGATGATCCCTACTTCATACATGTGATCCAATTCAGCCTTCAATTTCATCTTCATGTTGGTATTTGATACGTATGGGAAATTTTTAATGGGTCTATCTTTCTCTTTCAATTTAATGTACATCTCCCCCAATGATGGATCTACATGTTTAAATTCTATGAGCTTAGTCGTAAAGACATCTTAATAATCTCTTAACAACTATAATGCCTCTAAAATCTCATTCTGATTTTAGTAGTCTCCCAAACTCTATTCTAATATTTTACTCGATCTTATTCAATGGTTCTTTATATACTTTGTTAGATCTAGTGGGTAGTGACTCTTAGAAAGATCATTCTCTTTCTTGTTCCAAAATGTTTATATTGCGCAGTCTTTCTTCCTCCTCTTATTCCACACTTTGAATTTTTATTGGCTCTACTTCTCACTCTGGTTCAAAGAAGCCTTCTAGATCTAGATCCCCATCATTATCACTAGATTTTTTCATCTCATCTATAATTATATAACAAGTTTTAAGAAGATATTTCTCCTATTTACTAGCCTTGTAGTTATAAATTGCTAGATTCAAATCTCGAGTTGCTTCCTATTTTGATGATTAGTTTGTCACAGTTCCTAAATATTTTACTTGTAACATAGAAAAGTTTTCAATTTTTATAATGTATTATACATTATAATATTTTCATATTCAAAAACAAAAGTTTGGATAAAATCTTGTTGTACCTATGCCAAATATTTAGTTTCCCTCTAACGCTCTTGATGCATATACCATGTAGTTGGAAGTGGTTTTGGATTGTGGATGAAAATATGCACCTAGTATCTTGGCTGAACACCTTCCATAGACCATATATCTATGAATTTATGAATATAAATCTCTAGACATTGGCCTTCTTGAAATAATGGCCACTCTATTCTAATATTGATGGGTATCTAAAATCATGCTTGTATAAATTTTATGCTTCATCCCATTGTAACTCTAGTTTTCTATGAACTGCCCACCATGTCATATCAATTCCCTTCAAGGCATAACTAAGTTGACTCTTTGATTTATATCTGGTACATGGCATTCCAACCTAATGATAAATTTATTGAGATATTCTATCTCAAAATATTATGGAAATTAGAATTCTATAGTGAACACCATTCACAGAGGTCATACCTCATGATCTCTCCTAACCAAAGTCAATATATGCATATCTAAGTAATCACTTATTGAAATTTTTGCTTCCCAAGGTAAGACTTCTTCTAGAGTAGGCTATGTATAATCCATTATTGTTGCACCTATATTATATAATAAATCTACTTCTAACTTAGTTGGATATCACATAGATGGAGATGTACATCCTTCAATTTGAAACTGAAGAGTTAGAGACTTTGTTAGCACTATATTATAGATTGATTATTTTATTATATGTGGTTGTATGTGTTACTCAAGGTATGGTTCAAATAACTAATATTATGTAGCTCCTAATGCCTTTTGTTTTGTATTTGCACTGACTTTGAACCAATTATTATCACTATATGCATAAAGTGACTTTGGCTATTTTGTAATAGCATAGGGCTTATGATCTAATTTATTCAATGGTATAACAATTATCTTATTCCCTTCATGTGACTCTAATTGACTGCACATTGTATTGATAGTCATTTAGCCATCATAAGCTCATTTCTTACAAATCAAGGTAGGATAATGGGTCTCATTTGTTTTCATGTCAATGACCTCAAAATTTCCTCATAGACTTAGCTTCACAACTTTAATCTCCATATCTTCCAAGCAACCAATTGGATCTACTCTCCTATAGTCTAAAATATTTAGAGTTACAGGACAGTAGCTCAAGGTTGGCCTACCAATAAACTCCCAAATAGATCTAAGAATCATGTTGTGAGTACTTCCAATATCAAATATGCATTAGTAATCTCATATCCTTCAATTTAAATGTCCATACATGAGTCAACATCCCAAGGTTTTTTAGTTTTGACATACCATACCACCTTGTTGGTATGTTTTTCTCCTCATTGTGCACACTCTAGAAGATTATGCAAGAGATTGATAATGTTATGTGAGATGTCTTCATTACATAGAGTACTGATTAGTTTTAACAAATATTTAAAATTAGTCACAACACCTTCTTATCTCATAATGCACATAATTTACCCATACATTTGTGTATCAATAGTTGTGGCATCTCCTTCTAATGTAGTATGTTATTGTATATCCTAAAAAACTATGCAACTTGATACTTCAAACTCTTTTCTATAGTAGGATTAGGATATGTATCCCATTTTACTTTCCTAATTCCATGATATTATGAAATTTCTAATGGAAGCAACCCTTATTCTATGTATTTTTGTCTTGTGACTATTTGTATGAATGCATTTTCCTTAGGTTGCACATTTATCATATTTACATTATGCACAAGCTTTTCTTTCCTCTATTTTTATAATACTAAAAGATCTTTAGTTTGTTGTTGTCCTTCAAATCTACAATAAACATAATATATTTGTCTTTGATTATTAGTGGAGAAATTTCATGTGAAATGATTATTCTCACCACACAAATAACATTGAATGGGTTGGCGAGATTACCAAGTATAATTATTGTGACCTCCTTGATATCCACCCCAATATCCTCCTCTATTCTATTGAAAGCCCCAACCTTAGGCCTATTCTCCAATAAATCCTCTTTACCCTATTTGTTTTGCATCATATCCACCATACTACAATTGAGGTGATGTCTAAGCCCAATTTGATTATTGATATAGAGGACTCACATTGTTCCACCAAGACTGATATTGATATTTTAGAGATGACAATGTTCAACTAGATAGACCCTAGGGTTAAATTGAGGTGACGAAGACATCCACCCAATACCACCTTATTTTGCACTAGTCATTTCCACCTTTAAGCCTAGAATTCCCTGCTTCATTGTAGGTCAATGTTGTGTTATGAGTGTGAAGTTTTTTTTTATGATATCTTCCTTTAGAACCTACATATCTCGATAAATCTTCTCATCATCATTGGTCAATTTACAAAAGAAATAGTACAAATTTTGATATTTATGAATGTACTATTGTAATAGATGATATTTTGATGTTGTGTGCCCTACTACTCTACATAGTTTACAAAATTTTATTTTGAATTTAGGATAATCATTCCTATGATGCACTTCTTGAACACACTCTATACACCATAAGCCCAATTTAGGTCTATCACTTTCATGCATCTCATCCATTCTATCGATAAAAACATATATTTTCACCTCAACTTTAGAGCTAGCTATTGGAGCATCTCCATAGTCCTCAATTTGTACAAATCATATAGTATTTACTCGAGCATCAGCCTTAGTCAATAATTGGGACTTCACAATGGCAAATCTAATTTTGGATCATATCCCTTATACAAACCAAGCAACCTTATCCTTTTTTCCATCATAAAATCAATCTTGTTCATCACACCTAATTTTTTTTATCATAGTACCATATAAATTCTCCACTTAACTAGTGAATCTCTTTCAAATCTTGAATGGTCTGGTTTAAGCACTTCATCTTAAATTTTTTAATTAGCTACTCTTTAACTTGTTGAATATTTAGGGTATTAACATCCCTTTTAAAAATTAACTCCAAGCCTCAACCTATTAAGGCTCATATAAGTTCACACTTATTTACATCTACAAAACTTACTCCCATAACCTACCATTTCATGTCACAAGTTAACCGATATTATTCAGGTTTTGCAGACCCATCATATTGCGTCAAATCAATAAACATGCCTACATTCACTGTCATATTTGGCACACTTTAACATACTACTACCAGATTTTGTGCACTAATAATTATGACTACAAATTATTTCACACTATTAACTATGACTATAGGTTCTAACACACTAATTTTTATAGGTGTCTTAAAACTAGTCTCAAAAGTGAATCCAACCTCTTCTAGCTTCTTCTTATCTATTGATTTCTTAGTCTCTATATTGAGTTTATCAAATTTATCCATAAATAATTCACACCAAATTATACATGTCCCTTTGTAATTTATGATCTTTTAACTAATTATAATTTAGGCTTAGAGGATGTGTACTCAAGAAATGAATGATCTCTATCTTTGATTTTTTCTATCTATGATCTTGAACTTTTGATACTTATGTGATTGTGTATAATTTCCTCTATAGAATATTCATTCTTTGATCTAAATAATATATTTCCTATTATCTATGATCTACTCTACATTTATCCTACTTTCTTATTCCTCTTCACTCTATGCCATATCCTCACTATCCTCATTTCTGTATTCTTCCTTCTTGAGCCCTTGTCTTCCCTGATTTGCATACTCTTTATCTTCTCCACTTAAAACATCGTGTGTATCCTTTCTTTGGGATCCCCTCTCTTTAACATCCTCTACTTTATTATTACTCCTATTTGAAGTTAAATATGGGTTATTGAATTTATTCCATCTTCTTTGTTGTCATAATTCACTTTCTAATCCCAAAAATTTATTCTCACTCTAGCTCTTTTCGTTCTCCATATACTGGGTTTAGGTTCAAGTTCCTCTATTTATCTCTACATTATTCATCTATTGGTATGGGTAGGCATCATGTCCTTTTCAAAAAACAACATCTTAATAAGAGTAGGTAGTCATTGAAGGAACTTTTTATGGATTCCTCTAACAAACACGTCCTGTACAACTTCAAAATACAAATATATTTGTACAACAAATTCTATGATATAAAGATTAATGGTAGTCTTGGCCTAATAGTCTACTGCATGGGTCCAATAAATATCTATATTTTTTAGGATTTATAGCTTTTCTTTTGACCAAGATATAAATTATGTACTTCTTGGCTGAAAATAATAATACTCCAACCTAGATAACCATGTAGCTAATAATCTAATTAATTCACACTAGAAGATTTCATAATTTTCTTTGTAGATATGCTCTTGGATAACTTCCTTCACATTCTTCTTGATTTTTTTTACTTCTTATAAAAAATTATGGATTCTTTCATCAAGTGTATCCTTTCACACCTACTGCACCATTGTTAGTAGAGGTCCTAGAAAACCCTTCAAAACATGTTAATTTAAGGATAACTTGCACAAGAAGTGATAAAAGTAAATAACATATGAAAATTTAGACTAAATATATTCATTAACAAGAAAAATAGAGAATTTATGGTAATAAATGTAGACTTAGTAGAATCAGTACAATTGAAATAAACTATATGATTAACATATTAAAGCAAACAGAGTATTCATTCTGCATAAAATAATAATCAAAGACACATAGGAGAGCCATTTCAAAATGATATATATTAATCTCTATTATATCAAAATCATATCCAAATACAATTGAGAATTATATAAAGTTTTATAAAGTATTGTCACTTCATATTACATCCTTTCTCTATGTCCAAAGGAAGGACTCTTCATATTCTAAAGTCTATTGTTATGCTCACAAAGGCCAAATACATATAAAAATATATGTAAAATATAAAATAGTTCAAGTCACACATGTGTCTATAAATGATACTCTATAATTTTGGTATCCCTATTATAATCCCTACATAGATCTTGAACAAGTCAAAGAATTATCTAATTTCCATAAAGGGTTTCAACAATGTCCCCACAAGTAGATAATGTTATCCAATTGCTCCTAGCATCTAAGACTACATTCAAGCATATGTTACATCATCTCAAATACAACCATAAGGAGTTTATTTTAAATTTGTTAATCTTTCTCCAATTACTACTATTTTCTCTATTCCTATCTCAACCCCTACAGTTACATATGTGTCAATACCCATAGCTACGGGGTCTTCACTTGGTTTAAAGTAGATTAACATGCCTATTATAAAATGGAATCATATACACCTCCCTTGAACACCACATAAGGTCCACCTCCAACCTCACCCAATATATCCTCTCTTGAGTAAATTATGTTAGCCTTACATGCTAAAATATTACAACTAGATTAAGATGTCTTGATTTGCACCACAGGGCCTAGGACTAAGCATGTGGGGAATAATAAATTTTTGGTTACATAGAGTGAATGGGAAAATATAATTTAGAAATAAATAACTAAACATATTCAATAGATCATAAGTCTTACTTGTAGGAAATACAACTTATATTCATGAATAGAGAATAGGTAAAATTGTTACAATGTGTTATAATTAATGTTTTACAGATTAGATACACAGAGCATGTTATCTATTTTATGAATGTATGGAGCATTAAAATTTAGCTAGATGTGTATATTACATACATATACAATTAAAATACAAGATCAGTTACAACCACTCTCAGTTACCAAGAAGATAGTTGTGTTAGTTCATCTTTCAGGCTGGATGATAGTTGGTGAACCCTTTAAAGCATGTGGCCAAGGTAGGGAAACATGTGGATGTGATATGGAGTTAAAGAGTCATCTAGGTGCATGGAGTTATGAGTTATTATGTGAGACTATGAGGAATTTAGGGCTATGAACTATGAAGAGTGTAAAAGTCAGTGATCTAGCACAAAACTTGTGTGATGCATGAGTCTTTGAGCTATAGTGCAGAGCTGCAAGGTACACTAAATTGCATATGTGAAGGGGGTAAAATTAAGTGAGAGTAACATGTAGGATTGTGAGTTATGAAGTGTGAAATAATGAGTGTATATTGTGGATTATGTAGGGTTCAATGCATAAAATTTTGTGATAAGGCATGGGACTTGTGCATATGACTATGAGTAAACTTCAGGCATGGAGTATGCAAGATTGGGTGAGAAGTGTATGCCCTACATAGTCTATTGAACAAAGAGTAAAGTCGGATATGTGAAGAGTACACAGAGATCATTCACCCTTTCTTAAAGAGCAATGGTATTTATTATGTTGATATACAATTATAAAAATTATACCTAAAGTTGATATGAAGTGTACCACTTGGCTTGATCAGCATATTGCCCAGCCTTAACCACTTAGAAAATTTGATATGTACAAGGTGTGTGTGTTTATCACTTTGATTATTTGGTCCTTATATTTAGGGTGAAAGTGTTTAGGATCCAAATTAGAAGGATGTTTTTACACTACTGGCTCAAGAAATGGAGTGTAAGGATTGAGAAGTTCCATGTTGAATACTAGGTGCATGCCCAAGTACTAAGGTAGATCAATAATGAAGGATTTATAACCAACTGTGGTTAAAATAGTGTAAGGACCATAGTGTAGAGGCTTGATATTTTGATGTATACTTTTGAAGCACTTTTATTGAAGTTATAACAAGACTTTATTGCTAACTCAAAATGCATGAGGTTTGTGATATGAGTCATGGCAGTCCTTGTACTTAACTTGAGTGTGAGAGAGAATTTACTAAAATTCTTGGTGAATAGACTAGATGTGGCATATAAACTTCTTAGCTTTGTTTGCTTCCCATTCTTGTGTGTGAAACTCATTACCTGATGGTGTCAAAGGTTGAAACCCAAGACATGTATTGAATGGGATGTGGCCATTAGAACTATGAAAATCCATATTGTAGGCTTGTTGAATGTAATAGAGATTATCATCCTAGGTGTGATCATGTGTGTGGTGTTAAATTCATATAAGATGAACAAGTGTGTGATTGATCACTTTAGTTTCCCCATATATTTGAGGATGAAAAGCTATCAATCAATCTAGTTGCATATCATAAATTTCCATAATGCTTGCCAAAAATGACTCATAAAGAGTGGATCATGGTTGGAGATAATGGATGTGGGTAACCCAAAATGAACCCAAACATTATTAAATAATGTTTGTGTAGTGTTAGCTACATCAATGTCTTTTATGCATGTGACCGTGATGGCCATCTTATAAAATTGATCCAATATAACAAACACAACATCATGTTATCATCTCATCATAGGAAATCTAGTCATGAAATCCATGGTGATAAATTCCCATAGTTTGAATAGAACTGGTATAGGTGTGTGAAGTCCCAACTTCATGTTCATGGGCTTGGTGATATAATAAAGAATGTAATACTTGATATGGCACTCCACATCAATGTGCACGTTTGACCAGTAGAAGTGTGACTGTAATGTGGCTAGAGTCTTTATCATGCCAAAGTGTCATGAGGTCTTAAGGTAGTGCACTTCCTAGATGAGTTATTGAAAAGGTGCATCAGAGGGAACACAAAGATGTTTAAGCTTATAGAGAAGCTAGTTAGACAAATAGAACTCTTGAACTTGGTTACTTTACATGAGGGTGGTGTAAGTTACTATCAAGTCCTAATTAGCTAAGTAGAGAGGAACCTAATATATAAAAATATGGCCACACATGTCCAACATTGTGATGAGCACATGAATCGGTGGTTAGCTAAAGTAATATATACCCTTATTGTCCTTCCCTTTCTTATGCTTGATGATGAGATGGAATTATTGTAGATAAGTCATCCATTTCATGTGGCACACATTTTCTAGCTTATTTTGTGACTATAAGAAATAAAATGGTTTATGGTACAAATGAATAAATATCTCTTTCCCAAGAATATAGTGTAGCCATTACTTAATTACTTACACAATATTATAAAATTCCTTCTCATGGGTGGATTACCTTTACATTATGTCATTGAACATCTTAGAGTGGTATGTGATTGGATGTCCATGTTGCATGATCACTACATCAAGTGTGTATTCAGATGCATCAGTGTGTATTTTGAAGTTTTGTGTAATGTCGGGCATTAAAAGAATAGGTGTTGTGTAAAGGCATTATTTGAGTGCCTTAAAAGCACATTATTGCACATGTGTCTAGTCAAACTTAGCTTTGGCACATGTGAGCTGGCTGAGAGCCCAAGAGTTATGTGAGAAACCAAGAATAAACCTATGGTAAAAGTTAGAAAGTCCAAGGAAACTCCTTAATTCTATAAGATTGCACAGAGTAAGCTAATCTTGGATCACTTTGATCTTCTCTAGATATCTCTAATGATAATCTAATCAATAATGTAGTCTAGGTGTTGGATTTGAATAGTCCTAAATGTGCACTTTTCCAAGTTAGATTGCAATTTGTTTTGGCACAAAGTTATAATACATGTGAGATGTGATTGATATGCTCCTCCCAAGTCTTGTTGAAGATGAGAATGTCATCCAAGTAGACAATGATGAAAGAGGTCAGGAATGTCTTGAATAGATAATCCATCAAGCACATGAAAGTGGTTGGTGGATTGGTAAGGCCTAAAGGCATGACCAACCATTTTTAAAATCCTTCTTAAGTCTTGAAGTTTATCTTTTAGACATCTTTAGGATGGACTATAACCTGATGGTAACCTAACGTCAAGTTAATCTTGGTGAAGTATTGTGCTCCTCGGAGCTATTCTAGAAGGTTATCAATGTGTGGTAGTGGATACTGATTCTTCAACATGATTTAGTTGAGTGTTTGATAGTCTATGTAGATTCACTATAATCTATCCTTCTTGGGTGCAAGGATTATCAGACTCCTACAAGGTAAAGATCTAGGCTTGATCTTGCCTTGATCAAGAAGCTCTTGAATCAACACTAGACTTCATCATTCTCCCACACTAATCTAAGATAGAGGGGGATATTCAAAAGAGGGGATATAGGGTCCAAATAAATGTGGTGATTTAATTTTTAGTGTGTTGGAAGACCTTCAATTTCTATGAAGACTTTGATACTCTATTCTAATAACTTATTAAGTTGTTATTGTTACAACGATGTATGAGTGTTGTATACTACCAAGGTGTGATTTGATTTTGACTGTGCAGGTGTATTAGGGTGGACCATGAGTAAAATTAACTTTTGTGCATGTGAGATGAGCTTACAATATATTTTGGTAGATATTAAGGTGCTTTGGTCATGGGTGATTACTCAAAGAGGTTGTAAAAGTGATCTTGTATGTGAATAATCTAAAACTATAGCTTGGCTTAATATGTAGCTTCATGATCATACAAGTACAATCCCCCTACTAAGATGTCTCAAGCCTCTATAGGTGTGATTTCACAAGTAATGTTATCCTCCATAATCTTGAATTTGCACTGAAAAGTTCATTGCCACTAAACATGTATATCTTTCCCTTACTGGAACCACCTTAAAGAGTATGGATTTAGATGCGCATTAGTGGTAATACATAGGAACTAAGCTATGGATTATGTGATGATGTTCTTATATATTTCACTATTGATTATTACATGGAGAGGTTGACCCTTCACCCAAAATTTGGTGTGGAAGAGATGTTTGCACTCTTTAGAGATGTCAATTGTAGTGGTATTGGTGCTCAGACAAGAGGTGTCTAGATTAGTATCATCCATTAATGTGGGTTCTGATGTAAATTATGTAATAAGGGATTAGTAAATGTAACATTTATAATAATCATGAGTGGATGAGTGATGGTGATGATGTATACACCTAAATCTGGCCACCAATAACTTCTAATCAGGCTTTTGGCCAATTTCTACCCAAAATGCACAATTTGGCCTAAAAACACTAAAACATGCTAAATGATGTGAAACTAACATATTAAAGTGCTTATTTTAGCTAGGTTATCCCTAAATGGGGCAATGCAATTTATGGGCTAGCTAACTTTGATCAGATCATTCTGAGTCAAAAGGCCAATTTTGTACCTGGGTGCTCTAGATTGCTCTTTCTTATCAAATATCTTGCATGAGACGTTTACCTTTTTTATTTATTTTTAGAAACATCCTAAATGGGAATATGATTCCAATTCATTTGACATATCCTTTCAATTCTAATCTAGTCAAATTTTGGACCAATAACAAGGCATTCTGATTAATTTGAGTAATTTTTGCACAAAGTGCTTAAGCATGCTTAAGAGCTAATTAATCCAAATCAAGGCCTAATAAATAATTCCATGGAAACTTGTTGAGAAATTATTTTTGGAAATGAATATTGAATATCTGCATCATCAGGTGACCTCATTTCTTGGGGGGACATCCCTAGGCCATAAATACCACAAATATCAGGATTCATGCCCTCATGCCTCATTAATGCCTTCCATGATGTCCTCCATGCCTCTTAATTTAACCTTCTTCTAATTTCATGATGAGGATAATTATAAAATTAATTCCAAAAATTAAATTAATCCTCAACCACACATCTCAATATCAGGATGGATGGTTTAAGTTGATTCTATACATTCTCAAAAATTTATAAATAGAGAGGTCATGAACATCATTTTTAAGTTATTTTGGTGCAAATTTATAATGCAAAAATATCTTCAAGGATCCATCCAATTAGTGTTACCATGCCAAATTGATTCCAATCCATTCCAAGCCAAGCCAAGCCACAAGCCAAAGGTGCCAAGGAGAGATGGAGGTAGCCAAGCTTCCATTGCCAAGGACTTCATGAACATAAGCCAAGCAAGCCACTATAATAGGCATTTTGGAGCATCCAAGGAAGGTAAAAGAGAGTTTAGTTTGAATTTTAGTTGTGTGTTTTATTCATGTTTATTAAATAATCTCTCCCTAGTGTCTAGGCCTAGAGATGTTATGCTAGTTAGTGTGTTTCTTTTATTTTGTTTTCATTTTGAAACTAACACAATACTAACCATCTTCTCTTGAGTCAAATTCTTAGATTCACATATGGCACACCTGATGGGATTAGACACATCTCACACATGAAGATCATTTTACAGCTTTAAAATATCCATTTAGACCCTTAAAACTCTTACAAATTGATTTTCTAACTTTATTTTGCCATTTTTGCTTGCCACGGGTTTACATAGTAACCAACATCGGCTAGTAAAATTGACATCAGCTACATAGCTTAATCAACATCGGTTAGTAAAGCCAACATTGGTTGGATACCTACCATCAGTCACATTGGTATAATTGATGTTGATTTGATAACTGACATCGGTTGGATAACTGACATCGATTATAATCGACATCGGTCACTATGTTTTTCTTAAAACACAGACCTGAGAGCTCTTTTTCTAAAGTTTATTATTTCAAACCCAAAATATCTTCAAGGGTAAAGGACATGCTAACATTTTTACTATAGGACCAAGCTTGACATTTACTAAAAACATGTTTTAGATCACCTTTTACATGTTTAAAAATCAATTAAGAACCTTGTTTTGGTGTTTAACAAAAAATTTAGATGTTTATGGTGAATGTTTTCAAAGTTACAACTAAGACCAAGGGGTAAAATGAACACCACCTCACTTTCCCTTTAGGATTAAAAATGAACTCACCTTTTCAAAGCTTTTTATATTTACTTAGTTGTTTAGATTAAATTTTGTTTGGCAAAAAGAGGGATGTTGTGTGTATGCTCTTCCATTTGTCCCATTTAGGGAACCCTTGGAATCAAAAGCACCATTCCTATTGAAAGTAGCCTAGTCCAAGGCTTAGAATAAATTAATCTAAAGCACTCCCCCAAAAAATTTTAAAGTTTGGGTGACCTTGAAAATGACCCTAAAGTCTTTCTACTTTCATGTTTTTTTTATTTTTATGCAAACTTGGCTTGTGAGTGGGACTTCATCACCTCCCACAAGTTATTTAGGGAAGATTTACCCTAAGATTTCACCTCCTGACATTGACTTCATTTGGCTCCTAATTAGAGTTTCACATGAGACGTAGTGGTACTTTGGACATCGCACTACACTGAGCGAATAACAAGATGTAGTGGTTGAAAAAAGGACTAGACCTTCTTACACAAGCCAAGTGATAAGAACCCAAAATACATGCTTTTCTTTTTCATTGTTTGGCATGAAAGTCATTTTAAAATTGATTCCCCTATAACCTTTATAAACTTATTAGATCTTATATAAATCCCCACTTACCATGGAAGTATTGTTGGTGCAAGGTGTGCTCAAGGTCCATTTCTTAGTATTATCATTTGAGAGAAGGGGGGGTGTAAAAATCCTACTATATAATGCACATTTACTTTTGGATGAACACTTAAAATCCTCTCAAAATTATGTATATTGATGGATTCTAACAATACCAAGCAACCTTGTTAGTTTAGGGTCTAAGAGTGATTAATTAGTTAGTCTTATCCTAGATTAAAGTCTTGTTTGGAGTCAAAAATTGGTGTAAACAAACAATTCAAACCAAACACATGGTCCTAATTTTCTTTTGAGCAAAGAGGCATTATGCTTCCCACATGAGATCATCAATTTGCCTTGTTCAAAGTTCATCAAAATCTTGAGATTCATATCATCCACTTTGGCACATTTATGCTACCCAATTGAGTCTAAACCTTTACCAAAGTTGTTTAAGTCCTTCACTTATAGTCTACATTCAAAATTTCACCTTTATAAGTTCATGGGGTTGATATGTTAAGTGGGTTCACCATTTTCACTAAACTTAAGGGAACTTAGGTTTAACTTCCAATTTAGGTTGAAGGCCATTTTAGACTCAAGATCATTATCACCATTTGATAGACTTAAGCCATTTTGTGCTAAACACTTACACTTTGAGTCTTTGCACCACAACATTTTGAGTCAAAAAAAGTAGTGTTATGTTGTCAAAATTATGGGAAAATGTCTTTGCCTTAGAGAGTTTTTGAAACAAACTTTTTTATTTTTTATTTTTAATTTTGTATAACTCTTTGACCTTTTATTGTACAACTTTGACTATGGATCCCAACATGTATTCCTACACTCGTAGTGGATCATGTACAATCCAAGGATTAGTAATGTAGTTATATAGGAAGAAATGGTGCAAGACCCCTATACAAATAATATTACTTATAAGATGGATTCTTATCCCTCTTATAATACTCAATTAGGGGCACAAAGCGAAGATCCATTGGCTAACTATTTGGTTAACACACCACCTTTTTTATAATAAGACCAAAAACATATTGCACAGTACCTAGCTATAATACCCATAGTGGATAAGCCAGTTCTTCAATAGTCATATTCTACTAATACAACTTCCACGTATGATCCATTTTTGTTTGAGTGACATTTGTTAGAGAATAAAGATGAGATTTTGGTTAGAGCCATAGAGGTATGGTCCAAGTTTCCAGTACACTTTCCCCATGAAAATTTACCAAGTCTAGTAAGAGTGCCCCACAATATCATTTACGATCAACATGGTTCTTCTAACAATCCTATGGATCTAGTTCAAACAACATACCAAGATCTTAATATATCTAATCGAGGCAAAAACATCATGGAAGATCGCTTTAACCAAATACAGACAACATATCAAACCTACCTAAATCTAGCACATGATTTCAATCAAATGAACATGGTGAGTAAGCCTCTCATTGACCTATTTCCTTCAATAGGAGTGTTGATAGAGTTAACTAGACAAGAAAATTTGAATCCTAACCCATTTGTACAAACTGCTTTGATAGATAAATTGATGTGTATGTCCATTATTGATGAAGTGTCTTCAGCTTCTACACAAAATAGTGAGCCAAACATAGTGGACAATGTGCAAACAATGCTTAATCTCAATCAAAGTGGTACTAATGCACAAATAAGTAGCCAACAACATGTGCCTGTAATTAATCCCATGGATAGATCATTATACCAGGGAATAGGAGTTTCTACACCCCAACCTCAACTAGATGCTTCCTCAAGTGTACAACCTATAGGATTAGGTAATCAAATAATGGCTAATGTCACGTCTCAATGACAAAATGTGGTGAACCCTACTCTTTCTCAACAAGTAACAAGTAGTATTCCACAACAGTAGACACAACCTAGTGTATCAACGTAATAGAGGATAAATACATTGCCACCTCAATCAGGGGTAACTAATGTTCTACTTTACCAAATAATGACAAACATACCTCTTCAGTCATAGACTAATTTGCCAATTCAAAACCAAGAAATGACTAGTCAATAATGTATAAATATTGGTTAGTGATAGATGTCAAATCTACAACCTATTTTCACTTCCTCATAGGGATTCATGCAACCTACTAGATGATCATTGGTTCAAAATGTGCCACAAATTCAGAGACAGGGTCTTGGACCACAAGTTCTCACTCAACGGTAAGGTTTGATTAGTCAGCAACATGTCCCTTTTCAACCACAATAGGCATAGTATAATTATATCCCTCTATCCCAACCACAAATTCCTCCAAGTCAAACCTTTATCACCAACCCAAACTAAAATGTCGCATAACCAAATTTGTAATTTTAAGTACATCCTAGTCCACATATGTGTATTCCTGGTCCATTCCCCAACCAAACCAATGTACCCCAATAGATATCTCCATCATACCCTGGTCAAAGTGTCCCACTTGTGACCTCTAAACCATCTATCCAAACCAATATTCTCCCTCAAACCAATGTTCCTTCCAATTTTCTATCCCAAGAATTGTAATAGATGAAGGATGCAATTATTGCCATTCAAGCTGGTATATAGATTAAAAAGTTCAAATTGGATGACATGTGTTCCTACCCATTCAACATAGAGTATTTTCAGATACCATTTCCTCCAAGATATGAACCACCAAAATTTGACAAATACAAAGGGCAAGGTGACCCTAAGGCTCATTTGGCCAAATTTTTTGTCGCATGTCAACCAGTGGCATATAGCAATATTTACCTTTTATTGTTGTTTCCAAGGAGTTTGGCTGGACAAGCCTCAGAGTGGTTTTTAAAGTTACCCGAAAAATTTGTAATGGATTTTGATGATCTTTCTAATAAATTTGTGTAGCACTTTTCCTATAATCTCGAGCATGAGATTTCATTAGTAGACTTAATGCAAGTAAAGTAAAAATTTGGTGAGAGTTTTGGAAGTTATTTACAGTGATGGAGAGCCCTTACAAGCAGTTCACCCATAGTTTACTAGTAAACAATTAGCCACTGTGTTTACTAAAAATTTGCATAGTGAGATAGCTTATCATTTGGAACTACAATGTGTGCATACTTTCAAAAAAATCATCAACAAAGGCTTGTTGATTGAGAAAGTGCTCATCAATAAAAGAGTTATCAATCTTAATTCAACTAATCAAAATCAAGGTACCAATCAAGGAAATGACCAACATCCCATTCAAGTTCTAGCATCGCAACTAGCACAAGCCAACAACCAAGAAAAATTGAAGCAATTCAACTGCAATAAGAATGTTGTGGGAAATGGAGTAACCAAATCTTGTCTTGTCTAAATAGTTTTAACATCATCTACACCACCTCTTTAGCTTACTCATACCCAGCAACCTCTCCAACCAATGTTGCAAGCACAATAACCAAGACCTGTACAACAAATATAGTAGTCTTTACCATTACAAACCCCTCCTCCTAGGAGAACCATGCCTACACATCATGTCTTTAGTGACCTAGAAGAACCTATTGAGTTTGTATTTCGCAAGCTTGGTACCACTAATTTGATTAGTTGGCCTATACCAAAGCATTATCTGTAAGGCATTCCTTATCCTGATTGGTACCATGAAAATGAATTTTGTGACTATCATTGGGTCAATGAGAATAATCTACAAAGATGTGTCTAAATCAAGCATTTAATTGAGAATATGTTGGAGAATGGGGAGATAACATTGGATAATGGTGATTCCACTTCCAATAAAACTCTTGATATTTATCAAAACCCCTTTCCTTGATATGTCAATCAATAATATTAAAATAATTATCAATAACAACAACAGCCAGTGCAACAACAAAATCAACAGTATCAAAATTAAAGGTCGAATCAGTAGAATTAATAAAATTAGTAACAAAACCCAAGTTAGACTGGTAAAAACCAACAAACCTACCATGTAGTTACACATTACTACAACAAGATTGTAGGTCATATTGTAGGGGGTAGTGTTAATACCATCTCCATTAATCCTACACCAAGCACTCAATCAACCTAGACCATTACTAAACAACAACATTGAGCCAAATTACATGGATAATCCTTTTTTAACTTGAGAATGCATACATGCAAACCAACAAACTAGGACTTCCCCTTTTGGACCTTATATCAATAACTCATCCTTGTCACGTGATCACATGTGAGTGCACTGGCAACTGAGACTTGTCATATCTAGTCCCACACCATTCCCAACATTGATTAGCAATAATGGTCCAGTATTTAATCTCAATTATGTAATCACAACTCAGAGGTAAAAGATTACTATCCTAGGCCCATAACCATCCACCACTATGCCTATCATCCAACCAACCCTTTAATCTTGGAATAAACCATTCACTACTGACCAAGACAAGAAGTTGGATATTGTGGAACAATTACAAAAGACACCAACACAAATTTATATTTTAAACTTGTTATGAACGTCAATAATCCACAAGAATATCTTGAATGAGTTTTTGACCCAATCCATTATTGATAGTGACATATCCCTTGATAAATTTCAAGCTTTGGTTGGACACCTAGCTCCAGCCCAACCAGTCACATTCAACCAAAGCGATATGTCTTCCCTTGGCATGCTCCATAATAATCCATTATATATAGAAGTTTATATCATATGGCATAAAGTGAAACATGTCCTTATAGACAATGGATCTATCTTCAACATAGTGTCTCTAAAGTTCATCAAGCTTCTTGGGTACATAATGGTAGATCTCTAACCATAAATAATAACCATCAAAGCCTATGATAATTAGGAAAGAGAATCACAAGGCACCATTAGTTTAACAGTTATCATTGGGCCTTTGACCCATGATACACTTTATCATGTGCTTGATCTTGAGTTATCATACAATATACTTATAGGAAGGCCTTGGTTACATGAGATTCATGCAGTCCCATCAATGTTGCACCAATGTATCAAGTTTTCCCACTCAGAGATGGAAGTGAATATTCCAAGAGATTTACACCCATAAGAATACTGCAAGCATCTTGAGGCTAAATTTAAAAGCTATAATTATTAGTACGAGATGAATCTAAGGTCTAAGTAAGATAAAGGAAAGGATATACTTATTGATCCTTCACCAGATAATTACATAGATCCTAATACCTTAGATTCCCTTTCCCACATGCTATCTCCTGAAGCTTCTAATCATTTCACCATTTCAAATAATGGACCAAGAGAGTATGTGACCCATGATACATTTTATATTTCCAATCTTCCTCAAAATCTGAAAACCTTTGGGTGACCTGAAATCACCCCACATATGCATTAACAATAAAATAATAAAGATAAGGGACCTGTCACATTTTTACCAGTATCTGGCCTAGGACCTGATCCACTTGAAGGGGATGAATCATGGTTATACAATGACAACCAAGCTAATTGTTATAAAAATGCAAAGTATCTTATTCCCAATAGGATCATGGAGTGTCACAATTATGAAGGAAGAGGCCTTAGACTGAATCAATAAGGAAGTATCGATCAAATTTATATGACTAAGTATGAAAGAACTTATGGACTTAGATTTAAATTGCTTGGGGGTGAACCCACATATCTTATTCAAACTCCATCACCAACAATTAGTGATGATGATGCTGATAGTGAAGAAAAGTTTGATCATTGCCTCACCTTTGATGACCTAGCTAAGACTAAGCTATTCGATACCAATTCCATTTGTACCCTTACCCCAATCATTCATCATAGCCCATTATCATTATACTATCCCCAAATGATAGATTGGGACCAACAAGAATATTATTTGTGAATTGATGAGTTCCAAAATGATGAGGCATTTTGGGACTTTTTAGGCCTTAGAGACCATTTTTTGGGGAGATCACAAATCAGGATTCTCAATCACATTAGATCCTGCAACCTATTTTAGAGAGCGAGTGAACACCCTTAGCCAAAAATAAATAAGTAAAGCATTGAGGTTCCAAAATGAAAACCTCTTTGAGGCACTTTTTGACCATGGAAAAAGTAAAGATAAAGGCCAATCTAGTGATGAAAACCTATTTCAGGTGCAATTAGATGAGGGTGTTTATTTTTCTTTGAATTTAGACCAAGAGACCACCAACGATGAACTTGTCTGTGATGTCAAGTTCAACTTTTAGCAACAATAAGTATCTGATCAAATTCTTCAAAAATTTCTAACTATTCTTATCACATGGCTAGAGATCCCATTAGGGGACTCAGATTCATCATGCTTAGGAGAATTTGAAGAGTAAGTCCTAATAGAGGACCTTGACATAATTCAATAGTTTAAGTCATTGCCTACTATCCTAGAAGATGGTTTGACACTTCTAGTTGAAGATACAATAGAGGTAAATATCAAGACTCCATTAGACTTGAAATGAATAAAATTAGGAGCATCCCTCACTGAGGAGGAATTGTGATGCTTTTATAGTTATATTGAGAGAATTTGTAGATATCTTTGCATGAGCCTATTCTGGCATGCCAGGTTTAGACCCCATCGTAGTTATGCACCACCTTATGGTTAATCCTAATGCCAAACTAGTAAAACAAAAGTTACATAAGATGCATCCTTGAATTATTGTATAGGTAAAGAAAGAGTTGGAAAAACTCTTAGAAGCAAGATGTATCTAATCCATTGACTACTCAAAATGATCTTTAATGTGGTACATGTTAGTAAAAAGATTAAAGGGATCAAAATTTGTACTAATTTTTGAGTCATCAACAAAGCTTGTTTTAAAGATGATTTTATTTTGCATAATATCAACATGATCATCAAATCCACAGTAGGTTATGAAATGCTTTCACTCATGGATGGCTTTTTAGGATACAACTAGATCATAATAACACCAAAAGATCAACATAAAATAGCATTCACCACTCCATGGGGAACATTTTATTATCAAGTAATGCCATTCGGCCCTAAGAATGCTAAAGCTACATATCAAAGGGCCATGACCATCATATTCAATGATATGATGCATGATATTATTGAAGACTATGTCAATGACATATTAGGAAAATCTAAAACTAGGGCTGACCATCTAATATTGTTCTGTAAGATATTTGAAAGATTATGAGAGTACAAAGTTAGACTCAATCCAAAAAAATGTGTGTTCATTGTAACTTCAGGTAAACTACTTGGCTTCATCATGTCTCATAGAGGTATTGAAGTTGATCTAAATAAATTTCATGCTATAACCAACACGCTGTCACCAACCAATTTAAAGCAACTCCATAGTTTGTAGGGTAAGATCCAGTCAATCTGATGCTTCATCTCTTAGTTATAAGACAAGTGCCATTCATTTACACACCTTTTTAAGAAGGGAGTTGCATTTCACTGGGATGATCACTACTAAACAACTTTTCAAAAACTCAAAGACCTTCTTGTCAATCCATCTATTTTATTACCTCCTATGCCAGGAAAGCCATTCTTGTTATACCTATCAGCTACTGACCATGCTTTGGAGGCACTCTTAGCTCAACATGATGACAATGGAAAAGAGTATGCCATATACTACCTAAGTTATACCTTGGTTACATATGAACATAAATATGCACCTATTGAAAAATCTTGTCTAACCATGGTCTTCATAGCTTAGAAACTACACCATTACGTGTTGAATAATAAGACCAGGGTCATTTCAAAAGTAGATCCACTCAAGTATCTAGTATCTAAAATAGATTTGCAAGGTAGAATGGCTAAATAGATCATGCTTCTCAGTGAGTTTGACATAGAGTATGTCAATCAGAAGGCAATCAAGGGATACGTTCTTGCAAATCAACTTGTTGAAGCACCTCTCATAGACACACAACCACTCATGTTTCAATTTCCTGATGAATCCATTATGACCATCATTAACACACCCCTTGCAAAGTAGACTTGGAAGCTATATTTTTATGGTTTATTTACTGTACATAGATCAGGGGTAGGATTATTGTTTATTACACCAGAGGGGGATATAATCCCTAAATCATTCAGAATCAACTTTTCTTGTACAAACAACATGGCTAAGTATGAAGCACTTGTATAAATTTGACAAGTAGTGCATTGGAATATATCTCATCTCTAACTTTATGGTGATTCTTAGTTAATCATTAATCAGTTCATAGATCATTTTCAAACCAAAGATGACAAGCCAGTTCCATATAAAGCCATGGTCAACACTCTTAAGCAATAAATTTCCAATATTTAGTTTGAGCACATACCAAGGGATAGTAACAGAACTATAGATACCATGGCTACTACTAGCTCTCTAAGTTGACAAATAGATAAAGCTATAAAGTACCATTTCCTCATCAAAAAATTTTTAGCACCGGCTCATGAACCTTCAATTGTTGCAATGATTTGTGATATTGTTGGTCCTAATTCTATCTGGTACTCGGACCTTTACAATTACCTTCATGACCAAGTTCTACCACCTAACCTATCTTGAAAATAAACCAAAGCCTTCATTTATCATTCCACTCATTATAATCTACTTGGATCCACCCTTTACCGTCATAGTTTTGATGAAACTCTGCTTTGTTGTTTAACTTTGGTAGAGTCTACACTAGCATTAAGAGAAGTTCATGAAGGAGTATGTGGTGCTCATTCTAACAGGATAGTCCTATCCAAAATGTTAAGCACAGAATATACTGAGAGGGGGGTGAATCAGTATATTATATATCTTATAAATCTTTCCTTTAACCAAATTCCACTTAATCAATCATTCAAGATATGCAATAAAACTCAAATAATAAACATCACACAAGACAGAGAGAGACCCCAGATATAACATGGAAACCCAATTTGGGAAAAACCATAGAGAATCAATCTCAAATATATTCATGAAAACAACCCCACAGGAGCACCATACCCCTTTGCCAAGTACAAACCTCAACTACAATTCATGAGCACCAATCCACAGGAGCTTCAAACCCTTTTGCCGAGCACCAACCCAACACCTATTCATGAGCACCAACCCACAAGAGCACCAACCCCTTTGCTGAGCACCAACCCACAGGAGCACCAACCCCTTTGTGTATATCACACACCTATCTCTCAATGTTGGTATCTCAACAAATGATAGATCAATACAACATCTCCTTCCTCTCTCTCACCTTTGCTCTTCTAAGCTAGATATAACAAATACAAATCATATTCATCTTTCACAATTGCTCTTCTAAGCTAGATATTACAATATCAAATCAACCTCTCTCTTCCATATTATAAATGGCTACTCAAGCCTTTATGTATAGCTTTCCAAATGACCTTTGGCCTTCCCCCTTTGTGACCTTTCATTCCTCATGGAAAATGGTGTCAATCTTGGATGACCCTTCATATCCAAGCATTTGAAAAGTCATGTGGTGACCCTTCATGACCAAAAACGTCCTTCCCACTTTTGTCCTTATCTTTGGTGACTTTTCGTATTCCTTAAAGTGTCCCTTCATGAGAAATTTGCCCTTTACTCTTTTGTCTTCACTTGGTGACTCTTGGTATTCCCCAAGATGACTCTTCATGGGAAAATGTGTCCCATCCTTCTTTTGTCTTTATCCCGTGACTCTTCGACTTCTCCATGGGCCCTTATTTTGTCTCATATGCAACCTAAAATATATTCGTTAATATTAAATAAATATTAACTCATATTAGCCAAGATAAATAACATTAAATGCAATGGGGCCTTTATCACCAATAATACTAAACCTTTGACATCAATGACAATATTTCCAACAATCTCCCCCTTTGTCATTGATGGCAACCTCAATCTTGAAACTGCCACATCCTGTCACCTGCACATCCTGTCATCTGAATACATACAGTAACTCCCCCTTACTGTAGCAACTTGTACCTGTTCTCTACACCTATTTTTTGCACTTATACCTATACCTGTTATTCTCCCCCTTTGACATTAATGGCAAAGGGCCTACTTGGAGCTAACACTTAGCTCCCCCTCACTTGATGATAAACATCAATGGCAGGAAGTAATAGAAATTACTCCCAACTCCTCTCACCGATCTTTGAGAAAATATTTAATTATGCATATAAATCTTTACCTATCCTTTGAGAATCTTTTCTGGCTATCCTGGCAGTGGTTTTATCTTCGAATTTCACTATGCCGCCATTGATCATCTTTACTCTTATCTCGTGTCATATGCCTTGAACATCTGCTATCAATGAACCATGTCTGATCTTTATCTCTTACATGCAAAGCTTTTTGCACCAACATAGAATCTTCAGGTTGTTTCTTCTGCCATGAACACGACTGAACCTTCTTCCTGATGAATGGAGCTTTGAAACTTTGATCCTTCTTGATTGAATCTGCATGAGTATCCTATTCTTTCTCTCTGAAACTATTATCTCTTTTTCAACATTCTAATTTCTTATGACCATAATCATTTGAAACACTACATATGCAAGAATCATTCTAATAACCTCAAACCATAATACTGATGCAAAATTTTATTCAAAAATATATTCCCTCAAAAGATATAAAAATTAATTTGTTAACTCACCTTCTTGTCATGCAAAATATCTAAGACCCAATAGCATCCACCATGCTTCAATTTTCTTAAAAGTGTCTCCTTGAAGCTTAGAAGAGACACCCTCACATAATAGGGTTCTAGAAATAAATCTCAGGAGATTCCCACATCTCCTCTGTTTCTTCCTTGATCTTCTTATGTTTTTCTTTTAGAATCCGTTTAAGCATGTCTAACCTTTTTGACTTACTAACCTTATCATTTATGATGTTTTTCTTTTTCTCAACTTTTGCAACTATCTTATCTTGACAAAACTCATGCTCAAATGTAACAAGAGATTCTGCATAATCCTTCCTTTCTGATTCTTTATCTACTATAGCAAGTAATTCATTTTCAATCTTAAACTCAACATGATCATCCTTTACTATTTTAGGTCTCCAAACCTTAATTTGACTCTTCTTATATCTTTTAGGGGCTCTGTAACCTTTGACATACTTTGAATATCTCTTTACTTTATTTTGGCATAATTTAGCAATATGGACAACCTCATGACAACAAAAGCAAACAATATTTCTCATACCTTTTTCTTGAATGTGACTGAGATCTTTCTTTGACTGATTGCTTCTCCTCATACAATCTCTTGCCCTATGACCAACATGATGACAAACAAAACAACGGCCATGAAAAGAATTTGAAAACTTGAAAGCATTGGGCTGCATGATTGGCTTCTTTGATTTTCCTGCAAAACTTGCATCCTTCTTTCCTTGGACTAATATTTCATGATCTTTCTCAACCTTGATTATAAGCTTCTCATGATTATCCTTTAAATAACCTAACTCATCCTTCAAATGATTACACTCTTCTTCTTTTGATGTTAAAATTGAAGTTGCAACCTCTAACTGATTCTTAAGATCCTGAATAAATATCTTATTTTCTTTTTCTATAACCAACTTAGAATCCAAGATACACACCTTTTCCTTAAGAGCATCAACCACAAATTTCAATTCTTGATTCTCCTTCTTTAGCTGCTTGGCCATCTGTGCTTTTCCTTTGATCTACCTTCAAGCTGTTAAACCCTTTTTGAAGGAACCTGCTCTGATAACAATTGTTAAGCATGGAATATACTGAGAGGGGGGGTGAATCAGTATATTATATATCTTATAACTATTTCTTCTAACCAAATTCCACTTAATCAATCATTCAAGATATGCAATAAAACTCAAATAATAAACATCACACAAGACAGAGAGAGACACCATATATAACGTGGAAACCCAATGTGAGAAAAACCATGGAGAATCAATCTCAAATATATTCATAAAAATAACCCCACAGGAGCACCATACCTCTTTTCCAAGTACAAACCTCAGCTATAATTCATGAGCACCAACCCATAGGAGCTTCAAACCCCTTTGCCGAGCACCAACCCAACACCTATTCATGAGCACCAACCCACAGGAGCACCAACCCATTTGTGTATACCACACACCTATCTCTCAATGTTGCTATCTCAACAAATGATAGATCAATACAACATCTCCTTCCTCTCTCTCACCTTTGATCTTCTAAGCTAGATATAACAAATACAAATCATATTCATCTCTCACAATTGCTCTTCTAAGCTAGATATTACAATATCAAATCAACTTCTCTCTTCCATATTACAAATGGCTACTCAAGCCTTTATTTATAGCTTTCCAAATGACCTTTGGCCTTCCCCCTTTGTGACCTTTCATTCCTCATAGAAAATGGCACCAATCTTGGATGACCCTTCATATCCAAGCATTTGAAAAGTCATGTGGTGACCCTTCTTGACCAAAAACATTCTTCCCACTTTTGTCCTTATCTTTGGTGACTTTTCATATTCCTTAAAGTGTCCCTTCATGAGAAATTTGCCCTTTACTCTTTTGTCTTCACTTGGTGACTCTTGGTATTCCCCAAGATGACTCTTCATGGGAAAATGCGTCCCATCCTTCTTTTGTCTTTATCTCGTGACTTTTCGACTTCTCTATGAGCCCTTATTTTGTCTCATATGCAACCAAAAATATATTCGTTAATATTAAATAAATATTAACTCATATTAGCCAAGATAACTAACATTAAATGCAATGGGGCCTTTATCACCAATAATACTAAACCTTTGACATCAATGACAATATTTCCAACACAAAAATCTCTTGTGTATTAGTTATTACTAGCCCACAATAGATGCAAATGCCACTGTATATGTAAAAACATGTGACAAATGTCAATGGCATGCTGATCTGATTCATGCCCCAGTAAAAACTCTAAAACTAATCTTGACACCATGGCCATTTTCTACATGGGGACTTGACCTCATTGGAAAGATTTACCCCACTTCATCTGATAGTCATAAACATATCCTTACCACTACCGAGTATTTCACTAAGTGGGTTGAAGCTATACCCTTCACTGACATGACTGGAAAGCAAATTTCCAAATTCATTTTCAACCATCTCATTTTCCATTATGGTATCCCCTCTGACATTATATCTGATAATGGAGGATCATTCAAAAATAAGGATGTACAATAGCTATATATTAAATTTAACATCACACAATATTTTTCTACAACATATTGCCCTCAAGGTAATGGCCAAGCTGAGGCATCTAACAAAACCATTGTCAATATTCTCAAGAAGATTTTCAATGATGCCGATCATGATTGGCACTTATAGATATTCCATTCCCTTTGGGTATACCATACCAATAATCGTACTCCCACAAGAGCCACTCCATACTCACTTGTTTATGGTATTGAAGCCATCCTTCCCATTGAGGTCAAATTGCCTTCACTACGCATCTCTTTCAAGCATGTCTTAGATGATCATGACTATCAAGTAGCTTGCCTCCAAGAGCTAGACCTACTTGATGAGAAATTCATAGTTGTGCTCAACAATCTTCAAGTGTATCAAAACTAACTCAAAGGCCACTATAATTGACGTGTTAAGTATAGAACATTTGAACTTGGTGATCTTATTATTAAATAAAATCAAAATAATACCATGGTTAAGAAGAATCATAAAGAGAAATTCAAACCAAACTAGATAGGGCCTTTCATCATTACTACAGATTATGGATCAGGAGCATATAAGCTTGCCACACTAGACAGAGATGAACTTCCTGAGCTGATGAATATTATTCATCTCAAGTGATGCTATGCTTGAATGCTAAGGATTATTATCTGTAAAGACCATTTTAGTTATGCCATTTTATCACTATTCTTCTTTGTACAAATATTATCCTTATTTATCCTCTTCATCGTATCCACTTTCTACTTTTGATCTATCATCCTAGTGTGTTCTAAAGCCTAGCCCATTTAACCTTGGGTTTTTGCCATTCAATACACATTTTTAGCATCAACGTATCTAATCAATTTCATTAGTTAGTTCAAGTACTTTGAATAGATATTTTATTTTTGGACAGTGTGATAGAAGTTTTGGTAGTTACATCCTACGTTTATTATTCTTTTCTTACCACTGATCTTGCTACTAATTAAAACCGCCTTTGGGAAAATTAGTACCATTGATCTATGCCATTGTGTCCTGGTTATAACTACATATGGGCAAACTATGGGACACATTAAGACTTGATGTACCAACTTCCCACTTCCTATGTCATACTTTGTCTTTTTACCAATTGTGCCTATTTTGTTTGAATTAACTACTACATTAGTCAAATTCCTCTATTGTAAGGGTAGAACTATAGTGACTTGAGATCCTACTCTGGGACTATGTAGGAATATCTCAATACTTGTTGAGGTTAGCTCAATCACCCTTCTCCCCATTCTCTCACCACTTTACGAGCAACCTAAGACACATTGTCACCATTTTGTGAGTAACCTAAGCCATGCTCTCACTATTTTGTGAGCAACCTAAGCCACACTCTCACTATTTTGTGAACAACCTAAGCCATGCTCTCATCATTTTGTGAGCAACCTAGGCCATGCTCTCACCATTTTTTGAGATTGAACCATTTAGTATATCATCATTCTCGATTGAGTTGAGATACTCCAAAATATTTCCAAAAACATTTGAAAAATCATTAGAAAAGAACAAAAACATTGACCACTTCTTTGCCTTAAGGATTTTGGGAACCCTTACTAAGTAATAAGAAAATCACTTGTCATTTAGTTTCCCCATTCTTTTTGTCTTTTTTTGGTCATGCACGTGCCATTTTTCAAGACCATTCATCTTCTTCTCTTACATCCATTCTGTTTGTTTTCATTAGTTATCACATTCTTTCCATTCCCTGGGAGAACTACATTTGGCCTAAAGTTTTTTAATGGATATTACATCCATGGAAATATGTAGGTAGCATCCACTTGCCTAGTTCATATGGAGATAGCTCAGCCACCTCCTTCCTTTTCTTCTATTCCCCCATTTTGTTTGTTTGTTAAGTCGTCACCTATTTTTTAGGGGCAATGTTTGTATGCTTTCTATTGAGTGTTTCTTTGTTTGTTTCTTTATTGTTTTTTTGTGTGCTTGTTTGTTTGATTTCATCACTATTTCCTTGATTCAATTTATGTGTGTTCATTAGGTGATTCCTTGCCCACACTTACACTTGAATCCATCCATATTCATATGTTTACATTGTCATCATGGTTTCTATCATTGGTGTATTGTTTTCTATTGACTATTGAATTATGGGAGTCAATACTCATGCATATTTTGGCCAAGTCCTCATGATTTTATACCATGATGCCTACCGAAATGTGCTACAATAAACCTCAGCTTCAATAAGTCTATTTAGTAATGGTGGCATCTCTTTGGCATCGACATCCCAATCATATCCCAAATAAATTAATTAACCATGAAATAATTTTAACCTTTATTAGTTTAGATGAACATCTCCCTACTAGTAGGTTGTTCCAATTCATCATTATCCTCTATGTTAGGTTATCATCATCCTCAACCAAGTTTATCATGTTTGACATAATCGAGGTCCAATGATTATAACCACCTATGGGCAAATCATTGCACACCATCCCACCTGCATTTCTTAATGATTATAATCACTTTTGGAAAAATCATTGTGTTTTCATCACTTTAATTTTTCTATCTATACAGGAGCATGTGATTATCTTATTTATCTATACTAACTGGGGCAACTCTATCTTCTCAATGATTATAATTGCCTTTGGGTAAATCATTGTGTTATCATACCACATTGCCACTATCAGGGTACAATGCTTCTAACCGCCTTCTAGAAAACTATTATGCACCATCCCACTTGCAATCTCAATGATTTTGACTTTTTTTTAGTATCATTGTGTTTTCACCCCTTCAATTTTCTTTTATTTGGTCCCCTCATTTCACTTCTTTCTTTTTGAAGGACCATTTGTTGACCTAGTTGTGCCAACCATTCCCTCGAGGGGGTGTCATAGAGTTAGTTTATCATCATTATAGTTGTAGGCATGTAGGACCTTTCATTATTTGATAATATGTTACTGTGCTTATAGCTTGCAATGCCTTCCCAAATAGGGATAAACTGTAGACACCTAAATCTAGCCACCAATAACCTCCAATCAGACTTTGGGCCAATTTCCACCCAAAATGTACAATTTGGCCTAAAAACACTAAAACACACTAAATGATGTGAAACTAACATATTAAAGTGCTGATTTTGACCAGAGTATCCCTAAATGGGGCAATACAATTTATGGGCCAGCTAACTTTGATCAGATCATTTAGAGTCAAAAGGCCAGTTTTACACCTGGGTGCTCTAGATTGCTCTTTCCTATCAAATTTATTGCATGAGATATATGCCTTTATTATTTGTTTTTATCAACATCCTAAATGGGAATATGGTTCCAATGCATCTGACATCGCCTTCCAATTCTAATCCAATCAAATTTTGGACCAATAACAAGGCATTTTGATCTATTTGAGTAATTTGTGCACAAAGTGCTTAAGCATGCTTAAGAGCTAATTAATCCAAATCAAGGCCTAATAAATAATTCCATGAAAACTTATTTTTGGAAATGAATATTGAATATCTACATCATCAGGTGACCTCATTTCTTGGAAAGACATCCCTAGGCCATAAATGCCATAAATATCAGGATTCATGCCCTCCATGCCTCTTAATTCCCCTTCTTTCAATGTCATGATGAGGATAATTATAAACTTAATACTAGAAATTGAATTAATCTTCAACCACACATCTTAATCTCAAGATGGATGATTCAGGTTGATTTTAGACATGCTAAAAAATCTATAAATAGAGAGGCCATGAACATCATTTTTAAGCTATTTTCTTGCAAAGTTATAATGCACAAATATATTCAAGGAGCCATTAAAATTAGTGTTAATATGTCAAATTTATTCCAAGCTAATCCAAGCCAATCTTCCATTTCCAAGGACTTCATGAGCACAAGCCGAGCAAGCCACTACAACAAGATTTTGGAGCATCCAAGGAAGGTAAAAGAGAGTTTTTTTTGCATTCAAGTTTTGTGTTTTATTCATGTTTGTTAAATAAGCTCTCCCTAATTTCTAGGCCTAGAGATGTTATACTAGTTAGTGTGTTTTTTTTTTTAATTTATTTTGAAACTAACACGATACTAACCATCCTCTCTTGAGTCAAATTCCTAGATTCACATATGACACCACTTATCATCGAACTTCTTCTTGCCTTTGTTTAACATAAAAGGTGTTAAAACACTAAATGCTTGAGTAGTCTTTTGGTGTTACTCTCCTTTATGATAAGTGTGTTGTTGCTTCTATGAAGAAGGCTACGATGTGGAGTTTTGCAAAGGGTGGGCCTTGCACACTATGTTGGATGAAGAGGTGACACATTACTTCATATTTTCCCTTGCTTCTATCTTTATGGCATTGTGATATGCTTACCCCAAAGTGTTAGAAGTTAATAACTCCATATTTTTGTGGATATAAGGTGAGAATCCATTGATGTACTTGAGAACCTTATGTTTTTCACTTAAATTCTTATGCAAGCATGTGAAATAGTCATGAAAAATGTTGGTGTAATCTTCCATGAACTGATCTTGGAATTAATGAAGTTGTTAGAACTTGATGTATTCATATTAAAAGTGATGTAGATAGTAATATTCCTCCTTTAATGCATTAACAAAAGTATTCCAAAATTCAATTGAAACACACTCTTGTGCGCTTTGAAGCTCTCCCACTAGTGAATGATTGGTATGAATATCTTCAGTAATGCACAGGTGATCTTCTCAGCATCAATGAAAAAATTGACTAAGAAGTATGCCTCAAGTTTTCAAATCTAGGCAAACAATGATTTGGCATCAATATTGCCTTCAAAAAGATGGATGTTGAGATTAACTTGAGATTTTAAATGGGTTTGTTGTTGAAACCATTGTTAATTAAACTATAGAGGTGTGGTAGAAGGCATCGGATTGATTTGGCATCAATCTTGCCTTCAAACAGATGGATGTTGAGATTAACTTGAGATTTTAAATGGGTTTGTTGTTGAAACCATTGTTAATTAATGAAGTTGTTAGAACTTGATGTATTCATATTAAAAGTGGTGTAGATAGTAATATTCCTCCTTTAATGCATTAACAAAAGTATTCCAAGATTCAATTGAAACACACTCTTGTGTTCTTTGAAGCTCTCCCACTAGTGAACGATTGGTATGAATATCTTCAGTAATGCAAAGGTGATCTTCTCAGCATCAATGAAAAAATTGACTTAGAAGTATGCCTCAAGTTTTCAAATCTAGGCAAACAATGATTTGGCATCAATCTTGCCTTCAAACAGATGGATGTTGAGATTAACTTGAGATTTTAAATGGGTTTGTTGTTGAAACCATTGTTAATTAAACTGTAGAGGTGTGGTAGAAGGCATCGGATTGAGATATACTATAAATTCATAGAAGTGGCCAAAAATTTTATTATTTTATGCCTCCAATGCATCGAAAATGAGATTTCATACCTCAAGGGATACTTTAGGTTGCTTTTGGGCATCATCCATCTTAATTTTGCTATGATGTTCTTTCAAATTTGTTGAAATAAAACTAATTGATAATCCTTCCTTCTCGAGTTGTGCTCATGTGTTTACATGCATGGAAAGGAATATATATTTTTAGCTATGATACCAATGATCCACACCATGAGGCCTAGGACTAAGCATGCAGGTAACAACTAAGTTCTATTTGTGCAGAGTGAATGGGTAAAGCTAATTTAAAAAGAAACAACTAAACACATTCAATAGAGTGGAAGTCTTACTTGTAAGAAATGTAACTTCTATTTATTAATAGAGAATAGGGAAAATTGGTATAATGTGTTATAATTCATTTTTTATAGATTAGATATGTTGAGCATTATATTTGTGTTATGATTGTATGGAGCATCGACCTTTATCTAGATGTGTATTTTACATACTTATACAATTAGAATACAAAAGTGATTACAACCAATGTCAGTTACCAAGAAGATAACTACATTGGTTCATATTCTAAGATGGATGATGGTTGGTGAACCCCTTGAATGATGTGGCCAAATTATGGAAACACATGGATGTGTTTTGAATTATAATAATAATCTAGGTGTGTTAAGTTGTGAGTTATGTCATAGAACTATGAGGCATGTGGGGTTGTGACCTGGAAGAAGTCGGCGAGCTGGTGCATAACTTATGCAGTATGGGAGTTTGTGAGCTACAATGAAAAATTATGAGGTGAAATAAATTGTATATGTGAAGGGGGTATAAGTTAATGGGTGTAGTGTATGGTACTATAAGTTATGAAGTGTGTATTAATGAGTGCATAGTGTGGATTGCATAGGGGTCAGTGCACAAAAGTCTGTAATAAGGCATGGGACTTGTACATATGATTATGAGTAAAATATGTGCAAGGAGTGGACAAGATTGGGTGAGAGGTGTGTGCCCTGCATAGTAGATTGAATGAGGAATAAGCTTAGCTATGTGGGGACTGTGCACAGATCATGTCTCCAAGGCTACTCATTTGATGAACTCTTATACTTTGATTCACAATACTTTGGCACCTAATATAGCCTATTACCCATTACTAATAGTTTTTTATCACTTAAGATACCACTTTATGAGGATAAAGGTGATCCTAAACATCATATTTGTTCATTCCATATCACATGATTGGATTATACTTATAATGATAAATTACTCACCAAGCTCTTTCCAAGAAGTCTCAAAGACTATGCTCTTTGGTGGTTCTATGATCTCCCACTTCAATCAGTTAGAGCATTCAACCCATTGTCAAATCAATGTTTAGCACATTTCTCAATCAACATTGGTGAAAATTTATCTTATTCACAAATTTCAAAACTCAAGCAAGGGTAAAATGAGCAAATCGGTCAATATGTTCAATGGTACAAAACCATGCTAGCAAATATGACAAACTTTATTATAGACAATGAATTACAAGATATATTTACTCAAAGCTTATTAGGACCACTTCATGAATTAATCATTTTTGATAAATTAAAATCCTTGAAAGATCTATGTCATACATTCAAAGAAAGATAAGTCAATCTCATAACATTGAACAAGTTAAAATATGCACCAAGCACTCCATCTACATCAATTATTAAGTTTAAAATCAAGCAAAATTATAAGGTCAAATCTAAAGAAAGCAAGAATGAAGCAAAATTAATAATTAATGCAATATCACAATTATAAAATAAACTTCAATGATAACATAACCAAAGGAAAAAATTTACAAGATTACCATAACATCTTCATATCTTGTTACAAAATCTAATTAATAAAAATATCATATCTCTACCTCCCCTATTTTAGATTGATTTGACCAAGCCTCAACCTAAGGGATTTAGTATTAATGCATATTATGACTACCATAAATGCATTGGGAATTCCATGATTAAGTGTTACAAGCTAAGCACACCCACAAAGGAAGCAAGACATAATTAAATGACAATTCAAAAATGAAAATATTCAATAATATGTTCCCAAATCATGGTTCGGTAGAAGATGTAGACAATTCTTAAGTACATCACCTATACAATGTGAATCCTCATAAAACATATTGACATTAAATAGATGGAATTATTGGGACATTTATATGCACATTAGCATAACGTCTAGTGATCACATTTGATGATAGTGAAATTAGTTATGATGATTTAGATAGACATGCACTCTTTATTAGAGCATAGATCAAGAAGAAACTTATTCATAGTGTCATGCTTACAAATGCATCAAGTGAAAAAGTGTGCACAATTACACTCCTTCATAATCTTGGTTACATAGATCAATATTTACAAGATACATCAAGAATAGTCAAAGTATTTGATATACATACACAGGATACTTTGAGACATATAGTATTACCTCTCCAAGTTGGTTTAACAATAATGGATACTCCATTTCTAGTCTTACCAAGCACATGGGTCTTCAATATATTATTAGGACACCCTTAGATACATAAAATTCATACAGTACCATCTACAATGTATATGCCTCAATTACATACATTGTAACAAAGTGGTCTAAGTTCAATGCATTCCATATGAATACCCTCTATAGTCAGTGGCAACTCCTCCTCATCCCCCACCACCACCATAGTTGGTTATGGCACATATTCAATAACACCATAAAAATATAATTATGGTACCTAATCCAAAGCATAATATAAATATAATCAGTGCACCCATTCGAGATCATAATATAGATTCAACCATGACATCTATACATAATATTTATATACAAATACCTTAGGATAAAAAAGTATACCTTCCTAAGCAACAATATTCATTTCAAATAGTTACTCAAGGTTTTAAAAAGTATAAATCTCCTAAAATTCACCCTAAAGTAACTCCTAAGATAATTCAACTTGTTCCACAACTAACACATGTATTTATACAATAGATTGCACCAAAATTTGCACCTTCTCTAGTTATATATGTTGTAATAGATTCTATAAGTAGTGATCATGGTAGCTATGTTACGGAACTTGATGCCTTTTCATATTTAAAAACATCTTCATGTATCACTTTGCATCCATGGAAATTTACCCTCTAACTTTATGATCCAAGCACACACTATGGTCTTCTCGTTGATGTGATCATACGTTAGTGTAATATACCTATAGAGGGTAATATAATGTATATTGGGAGTTAGAATAGAGGAAAGTGATAATAGAATGAATATTATTGAATAATATATTAGAGGAATAATCCCACATGAATAGAAAGGGTTAGTGGGATAGATTAGAAATAGTATAAATAGAGGGTCATAGGCTATTATAATGCATCCAAGAAGAAGAATTATAATTTAGTCTTGCTCAAATGAGGTAGCCGTTTGAAATGGCCCACGATTAGATTTATTTCTTCCTCAAAAGGAACATTGTGTGTAATATTTGATTTAGCTAATATATAGTCACTTAGTATTATTATTTGGTTATTGTTTAAGTGAAGTTCTTAATATCTGGTATTAGAGCTCTTTCCAAGGCCATTTCCATATATTAAAGTTATTGTTGTAGACATAGTTTGAAGTTTCATAGAGAAATTCTAAGTTCTCCATTGCATTATATAAGTTTTTATAAGTCACATCTATATTTTGTTCTCTTGTCACAGTTAAAATCTGTAGCCAAAATATATTATTTACAATATTACATCTCGATTTCACCCTATGATTTATAACCTTTGAATCCATGGATTAATATGGTTCTTATATGATTATTATTACTTTGATTTGAGTTTAATGACATATACTATTATGGGACAATGATATTGTTGATTAGTATATATGATGTGACAGTTGTACTTTTTTATTCTATACATTGTAGATGTATATTTATTAGTTTTGCATCATTAATTGACATATGATGACTCAACCTAACTACCTACTTGTTGCAAGGTGTATGTAGGATTGATCCAACCCTTAACACTTGATGAGAGAAAGCATCATCAAAAAGAATGGACTAGATGTGATGATTGGGGATGATAGAGGAATTGTTAAGACCCTGCACACACAGTAGATTTAAAATATTATATACATAATGTGTTTTAAATGTTAGTACGTAGTTAAGGAAATCTTGTTGTGATTGTATTTTTTGTATGTAGATTTAGTTCTTGATATACATAAAATTATATAAGATTTATTTACTTATAATTGTTTACATTTTTGGAAATAAATCAATAAAAATATATATTTAATTATTATATATGAATAGTAATCAATTATATAGTTATCTTATTATTAGAAATAATTAGAAACCTATCTATCCATTAGTTAAATAAATAACTACCTTTATTTAATTAATTTCAAAGAGTTTAAATATCTTAAAATACCAACCTTGAGTTAAGATAATCTAAACTTAGTCTTTGTAAAACATGTATGAAATTATGTTAAAAACTAGAAATTGGCTATTATTATTTTAATTGGTCAGCATAGCCTTATGTTTGAGATAACTTGGGAAATATGGCATAATGATCTATATTAAACAAATTATATGTTTAAATATTAATTAATAAAATTGAAGGTGAGTTAGACTATGGACTTGGAGGTGAGATAATTGTAGTTAGTGAAGTTAAGAGGTGAGTAAAGATGCCATGCATGGAGAGGTGAACTAGGATAAATATCATGCAAAGAGAAGGGCCATGGAAAAATTAGAAGAAGAAATGGTTTTATAAAATAAGGCTTATGAAATTAAAGGAGGCATAGTGAGATAGAATTAAAAAATATATATGCAAATAGAAGAGATAGGAGGTAAATGTAGGAAGAATCAGAGAAAGCAAGTAAGAGGCAACTTCATCCTTTAGGCAAATCCTTAGAATGTTGGTTATGCAAATTATATTTATGTGTGTAATATGGATATGGTTTTATATTTTCTATGATAACTTTTTATGTGGAGAAATAAATTGAAGTGTGATTTAAATTTTAGAACTCTTAGTTGGAATTCTAGATCATAAATAAGACCGTTTGAACCACGAAATTTGTCTAGAAATATAACAATCTGTTAAATTTTATATTTTGGATAGCATCTTATTTTTATCTCATAAACATATTATATTTGGAAAGCATCCTATATATATAGTAGCATCCTTTCTGATTTTATTATTAGGATTAATATTGACTGAGTTTTAGTATATATTCAAACAACGTTTAAAATTAGAGATTGAGTTTTAATATATATACAGATAGCTTTAAAAATAATAGACTACGTTATACCTAAATGAATATCACTTTATATTATGATTGCATCTTGTTTGCATTTGTATGGACAACGTAATATTTAGATAAATATATGAGCATCCTAATTAAATATATTTTGTCAACATCTTTTTTAAATACTTATGAGATATATATAAACAGTAAAAGATTATGACTAGCTTATATAAAGAATTTTATCTTTTAAAATAAGTGATGCATTTAGATTTCTAACAAACTAATGAAACCTTCATGGTAGCATCCATATATAACAATTTATATCAGCAAATGTATTGACAACATCCTTCGTAATTTTAGTAATATATATATATATATATATATATATATATATATATATATATAAAATAAGAATCCTATTTAAATAAGTGAACAATGACTTATTGAAGTAAATATGGAATGTGTATTTATTAAGGACTGCATATTTTTTTATAGACCACGTCTTATTTAAATGTCATCAATATATTTTAAACAATGTCCTATTTTATTAACATTGTCATATTTTTAGACAAGTGTCCTTTGTATAATATTTCAGAAATATATATTGAATTGAGTTATAGATATGACCTGTTTAAAGACCTACGCCTTAGTATTAAAAAGAATTTTGTCTGAATATATAATCTATGGGAGTTGTATACATTAAGAATTATTATTTTAATTCAAAATTCTGAGTTGATAAAATATCTTCACTTGTTCATAAATAATTATATCAATGTTAGAAGTTGTTCAGAATAACTTAAGATTAGAAAATCTAGTATAACTCAGCTGAGTACATAACCCTAAAATAGTTTATAAAAAATATGAAACACATGCTTGAGTGTTTAAAATATAGGAAATGAGATCCTTATGTATAGACATTATGGATTGTTTGATTATTTCATATGAACAGATAAAGTTATGAATCCTATACTCAACTAAATAAAATGGGTACTATTGATTGTATTGGAGTATGGAATTACTTTTCTAAAATATGTTTAATAGTTTATCTTTTGATAAATTATATATTACATAAAGTGTGTATGTGAATACCCTTTAGATATTTGAGATAAACCCAGCTTGGTAATATGACTGTTTACACTATAATGTCTATGTAAATCTTGAAACTAGAATTAAAATTAAATGCTTAAGTTATTGTAAACTTAGTAAAAGCATCTATTAATTGGGCATACTTGATTTCATATATATGGTGAATACCTATATAAACTTGGTTATAATTTATAACCAAAAGTAATTATTTATTTAAGTAGTATGTTACTTAAGACATTAAGTAATTATGGTCCTTGTGTATAGCATACTTAGATGGTATGATCTTGTATGGATTTTATATATATATATATATATATATATATATATATATATATATATATATATATATATATATATATAAATTTGATGGACAAAATGTAAAGTTAAGATTATTTCCATACTTAGCGTGCTCTCATTTCTATTAATTATAATAATCTAAATGAATATTTAAGTTTTATACTATGCTTTATATGTTTATATTAGATTTTGCATTGATGATGCTAAGTAGGTAGTGAGACAGACTTCACTAGCCTAGGTAGCACCACCAATGTTGGATGTAGATAATCTGATAATTGACCGATCTGGGTGATTTATGTTATTTGAATACTTTGGCCAAACTAATGTTAAATAGACATTGTCATTTCATATGTTTGATTTTCATGTTATGCGATATCATGTTATAAATGTATTTTCTTTATGATACACATCATGTAGTAGAAATCTTACAGCACACAGGGTATTATTATGTCTCTCTAGATTCTCACACTTTTCTATCTACCTATCTGTTAAGGGAGGACCATTCGTTGATAAGGAATTATGTGGTGGATCAATGATCCATGATTGGTGTGGAAAAGTGCTTTGATGATGCTTTCCCTTCCCACTATAGTACTTGGAGACTACATTTGAGATTATCAAATATACACGAGTTGGTTTGACTCGAGCTCCGAAGAGTTTGGTATCTATTTATTGTATTAAATTTAAATGCCTAAAGTAAATTTAATTGTAAAATATTTATTATACTTGAATAGTAGTTTTTGTATTATTAGACCAGTCATGGTTGAGTCCTAATGTATTTACTTTACTTACAGTTGTAATAAGATATATTGCATCCGGTATTTGAATTTAGAAATGCTATTATTCTAAGTTATAGATTGGATAAGTTGTAAAGTTTTTTCTATAGACTAAATGTTAAGTAATTATTTTTGTTTTTTTTAATTATTGCATTATTCTAAGTACAACTTGAGAGGTTGTAACATACAAGTGTAGATTTTTATTTTTTCTTCAACAAACATGACTATTATTTTACATGTTGCTCTTAGACTTTAATGAATCATTTCAAACAATTAATAGTTTTTGTAGGCCTCATTCCGAACTTTCTAAAACACTTTGAAGTTTTGAATTTTATTAAAGTATTGTAAAAGTTATCACAATTTTAGTAACTGATTCTATAAAAAAAATTAATTGTTCTTCTTCATGTTACTCTCAAATGGGAAACAATTGCACCAATTAATTTATGATTTTCGTGCACCTTAGTTTCACCTTACCAAAATATTTTTAATTTTGTTGAATGCTTTGAAAGTTGTCATAGTTTTACTAACTACTATTTATATTTAAAAAAAAATTATGGTAGTTTTTTTCATTACTGCCCAAAAAAATAAAATAAATTATTACTTTCAAAAGTGGATGCTACTTTATATAAAATGAGTAGAAATATGCATACTAATTTAATAAAGATTCACTCCCATATCATCACACAATATGATGAATAAATAAATGCATGGTTGGATTGGGAGAGTAACTACAACACATGGTACAAGGATTTATTTCCTATAGTTGAAGAATCTAAGACCAAAATCATTACATGGTTGGATTTGGAGATGCTTGCAGAGCATGGTATGTTGATCACTTGGTAGAGACTAATTCATTTGGTCTTATATTCACCAAATCCTTCCTCCATACGTCAAAATTTTCTTTCCTTTTACCCTCAGATGATTCCAATAATTATATGTTAAGGTTAGTCACTCTAACAAAAATGTGTGTTCAAAACAATATTAAGAGGGATGGTATGTATCCTCCATTATCTCACCACGCTGACTATTTTGAACACCCTTATTCTTTATTTGATATGTTGATCACCATGATTCAAATTGCACTTCAACCTTTGATTATAGTGTTCATGTTCACTATGTTGATGTGCATGCTCATATTTGAGCACATGCAAATGAAGTCGAAGTAAAAAAGGACACATAGATGTGCCTCTATCTAGTCTTCAACTATTTTAATATGTATGTTCAAGCCTTCAATTGGTCCTCCTATTTCTTATCATGTTTTGATGGTGAAACATTTTTAATAGAGGTGAAATGTAATATACCTAGGGAAGGTAATATAATGGATATTAGGGGGTAGAATAGAGGAAAGTAATAGTAGAATGAATAGTAGTGAATAATATAATAGAGGAATAATCTCACATGCATACAAATGATGAGTGGGATAGATTAGAAGTAGTATAAATAGAGGGGTATATGCTATTATAATGCATCCAAGAAGAAAAATTGTAATTGAATCTTACTCAAAGGAGGTAGCTCCCTCGAAGTGGCCCATGATCAGATTTATTCCTCTTTCAAAAAAAAAAATTGCGTGTGAAATATGTGATTTAGCTAATAAATAATCAATTAGTGTTGTTATTTAGTTATTATTGACCAAATTTGACCCTGCAGGTCAAATTGGGACCCCTATAAGTAAAACCTTGATCTTTAGAGGTTTACTAGGGGTATAATATTATGTTATAAGGTGTATTATAGGTCATTTCATGTCACATTAACCTTATTTTTTGTTATTTTAAATATTTATTTTTTGACTCATTTTGGGGGTCAAAATGGAGCATTAAATGACTTGTATGACCACCTTGAGAGATTTGAAAGTTTAAAAATATGATGTCACACCTTAGGTGTCCTCATATGTCTTAATCAATTATTTTTAAATGAAAAGTGTTAGGTTTTTTAGAAGAATGGGTAGTTTTCTTGAAAAAATTGAGCATTTAATGAGGTGTATAGAGTTGTACAGCCTCCTAAAATTGATGAAACTTTAGTAGTGTATCTTAGTCTACCACACAATTAAATAACTAGTTTGATCAAAAACTTCAATAAATAAAGAAAACTGCTTATGTTTGCTTTCACTATGCTTGGCAAACAAGAATGGCCCTCAGATTTGTACTTGGTACGGTCAGTCAGAGAGGTTTTAGGAAAAATGCTCTTGGAGGTGTCTTATACACTCAATCAGCTTCCATTTGATGTTTGTTTTTATAAAAATCTTGGTTTTCTTCTTATGAACTATTCCTAAAAAGTTAGACTATCTAATTTGTTTGTTAATCTATGCACCCTATAGGTTTTGCCTTGGTTTAAAAAATTCTCTACAATTTAAATGATGAGATTGATTCTAGAGGTCTTTTACTCCCATATCACATGTTTCCCATCCTTTTTTTCAAATTTGGAGTTGATTTGAAGAGCCAATCACCTAAGGTTTGCAAACTAGTCCCATTTTATGTAACAGATAGGTTTCCACCATTTTCAAGATCCTCATGCTTTAGCAGTGATTTCAAGGGGTAAAAATAAGTTTATTATCATGTTTTTAGTGTCCTCGTGATCTAATTTACCTTTAAATCCCATTATCCAAGCAATGTTTCATGTAAATGTAGTTATAAACGTCATGTAGTTAGTTTGTTCCATGACTGTCATGCACAGTCAACTGAGTGAGCTAGGTTGAGGTCTTTAACATGTCCATGGGGAAATAATTATGGACTTGGGAGTTTGAATGCATCCCCATAGTAAAAATAATCAAGTAATATACTTTCACTTGTTAGAAGGACTGTGACAATCAACATAATCATTCACATAACTTTCTGCCATTAACTATGTTTCACTTAATTTCACTCATTTCTTAGTTTTAGTAGTAAAGTAATGAAACTAGTAATAGGGTGTGTAAAATAATAATTGGTAAAGTGTGTGTGTGAATCTAGACAAAGGTGGGATCTCCTCTTTGGCTAGGGAGGAATAACCTACAAATAAGACAGACACTAGAAAAAGGATTTGTTAGATGGATGGTTGAATAGATTGCCTAGCATAAGCTAGATCCAAGAAGTGTAATGCTTGTTAGGAGGCTATTAATCCACTATTATGATAATTAAGCTAAAAATGATAAGAAGAAATGATACTTGCATTTAATAATAGGAAGGCAAATATATGTAAGGAAAAAAAAAGATAAATTATTTGTTAAGAGAAAATGATCAAATTTTATGCTGAGAGGGTCGGGGTCAGGTCCAAAAAATTAGAAAAGGCCCTATGGTCAGAGGGAAACATAGAAAGCAAGATTTGATTTGGGGTGAAGGGGTTAAAATAACTTATTGTAAATGTGTGCCACAATAACCATCAATGGTTGGGTGAACCGTCTATGGTTGGGTTTGATCATCAATGGTTGGGTGACCGTCAATGATTGGGTCTAACCATTGGTGGTTGCATGACTATCAGTGGTTACCTATGTCAATCTAGGAATGATCAAAATATAAAGTGCCTAGAATTGAGAAATTGGGTAAGTAATGGTTTGGTTACGAGACTAGAAGGTGGAAATAAGATATTGGTAACTCTGATAAGGTAGAGAGATTAGAAATAAGATATATTAATGCAAATAAGCATAAAATACCTAAAACTTGGTGAAGGAACTCTAGAGTAATTTGGCTAGAGTGATGGTATTTCAAGCCTTCGAATGTGATTTTGATAGGGCTTTGGGTCACCAATGATCCTGCTCACTGAAAGGATGTTGGATACTTGTAAGAGATCTTGAATGCAAAATACTTTATTATCTCTCCCTTTTCACTTCTTCCTCTTCTCTTTTTATAAGTAGTTGTTAAGTGAAACAGAGGAAGTTAATAATTTGATAGGGGATAAAATTGTCTATTTTCATAGATTTAAAATCTTATTTTAAAGACAAGTCACCATTTAAGGAGTTACTAATCTTGCACCCAGCTAGCCATGCCTTAAATTTTTAAAACAAGTTTGGGAACCTAACCATCGATGATCAGGCCAATAGTTGATGATTAGGCTAACCATCAATGGTTAAGAGACTAGAAGAACATTGGTGAAATATGGGTGAATTAAATGATGAATTAGATTGGGTTTTGATAGGTTCAAGTAGTAAAAAGAGTCAAATGGACTAGGTATCCTACTAGATGAAGGTCTTAGAAGTGGTGTGACATCGAAAGCTATCATGTGCAGTTTTTAGGTGTCTATATTTTACCCCTTTTAATTATGTAGCATTGTGACAAGTGATAGCAAAAAGGATTACTAGTCAAAGTCTAGATCTTGTTGTTTCGAGTGTGAGAGGAGGTATTCCCCCTCAAATTAGGAAATGATTGAGGTAAAAGTGAAAATGGGTTGGGGGTTGAAAAAGGGTAGTCACAAGGTGGGTAACATAAAAAGGGGTGGGCATTTGAGACATAAACTTTCACATAAAATGTGATTAAAAATAAAAGTCAAGATCATGCAAAGACTAAAATTGCTAATGTTGGTAAAAAATATGTTTGGGTTCTAAAAAGATGAGATAGGGTAACTGATCTACAATGTTGGTCATAATTGATCAACTTAGGCCTACCAAGCCATCTAGACAGGGTTGATGTTGGTCGTAGGTATCTAGGTGAGGAAGTGCTCTCATGAACAATATAATTGGTTGAGTAGTGCATGAGGTGGTGCAAAGGGTAAAAGGTCAACATGGCAAGATTGGTCATTGCATTCAAAAAGACCATGTTAAATCATCACAAAACATGCGAAGTGGTTGGGTCAAAAATAACCAACATCGAGGTGGGTGTGGCACAAGAGGAGGTGGTTAGGGGATTGAATGGGTAGGGGGTGGCTGAGTTGACTCCATCTACACTAGGTGAGTGGATATTGCCTACATAGTTCCCTAGATAGAATATCCAAGAAGAACTTCAGGCCAAATTTAGTTCTAGTCAAGGTTCAAATTGTTGATGAGAAATTTATGTTGGAAAAGTAGATAAAAGAGTAGGGGACCTTAACCATCGATGGCTAGGGTTTCCCCTAGGGTTGATCATCGATCATCACCATGATCATTGATGGTCAGGGGAAACCCTAAAAAGACAAAAAGGTAAAAATCAAAATGGAGATGAATTTTTACTATTTTGACTTTTGGCAAGTTGTGCTCTAGGTGTTTTGTGTGATTTATCGTGTGGTGTCGCACTTGTTGAGGTGGAGGTGATAGAGTGGGTGATTTCTTGTGCTAGGTGTGAGGGAGAGTGGACTAGATGGATGGTGGATGAGGATGCAGTTAGGTAGTGGTATGAGGGCTTTGACTATGCCAGTGATCGTGGAATGAGGTAGGGGTTGTTTTAAATTTGATAGAACATTTGTAATTAGAGAGATGGGAAACTAGAGAGGAGATTATGGGTAGGGTGATAGAGGTTTTTTTGTTTTTATTTTTAAATAAAAGAACATTTTTGGGACATTATGCCCTAATTTGAGGTAAGGGTAAACTTGGGAAGGAAAATGAAAGTGGAAAGTTGGGGTAGGCTAAAAATAATGAGTAGGATAGTGTTATGTGGTTAAATTTTATGGTTTATGGAGTTTGGCTTGGTGATTTGGGGAACGAAAAGGAAGGGTTTCACCACCGTTGGTCACACATAGTGATCATTAGTGGTTCAACCTAACCATAGACAGTCAACCATGGGAGAATAAAGGGTCTAGGGACCATTGATGATTGTAGTAACCATCGACAGTCAAGAAATGATAAGAAAATGTGTAAGATTGAGTTTGGGTGAAATGTTTGGAAAGGTTTTTAAATGATTAGAAATTGGAAGAGGGGTGTTAGAAACATTGTAGTGATATTCTAGGTATAGATGCCTAAAGATGATGAAGGGGATTGGTTAGGTTTAAAATTAAAAATAGGTGTAAGTTAAGTTTGTAGAAGTAGGTGGAAAGATGAACAAGTGTAGATTAAGGGGAAGTAGGTATAAATGTTGAAGATCTTTTAAAAAGCTTAGATTTACAGGTCAAAAACTTTAGGTAAAATTAGTTATAGTGAAATGTGGAAAGTCTATTATTTAGTGAGAAAGGGGAAAAGATAATGAAAGAGTGAGATATAGAGAAGTGTATGACATCAATAACTAAGTAGGGTTTCTAATTGTGTAGGCCTATGAGTAGATTCATATGAGGGACCAAGTCCCAAATATCTTCATATAGGTGTGATATGGGTTGACAAATGTTGAGTTGGGTCATATGGAGGAGGTTGGCCTAGGGGTCATGAGATATTACCATTACCTACCATGGGATGTGGTGATGATCTTCATGCTTATTTAGACATGGGACCCGATGATAAACACCTTCATGTTGCTTATCGATGAGATGACCATCTTGTTGGAGGATGTGACATAGATCACATGGCTACCCATTCAAAGGAAGCCCATTTATCATGTAAATAATGGTGATAGAGATTATTATATGGATTTGATATATAGAGCAGATCATGAGCATGCCACATGGCATGTAGGGGGTTTAGGATTAGACCACTGTACTAGAGGGTGTCAAAAGATAGATGCCTATTGATGATGATTATGGTAATGACCTATTTCACATTTCTAGACTCAAGCCATGGCTAATTTCCATACTTGATATTAGGGGTATTGGTGGAGATGTTACTTGGGAGGACTATATTTAGATGGGCCCCAATAATACTAGTATGAATCTATAAGGAGCTTTAGGATTTTTAGGCACATAGATGGTACACAATTAGTGTTGGATTTATGCTTCATTTTTGGGCATTCAAGCACATACATGTGTTGAGACTATTGGGGGTACCATGGTAGGGATTTACTCAAGTGGCCTTTCTAGTGGGTTTTATACGATGGAAGAGAGTAGATGCTTTGATAGGTGTTGGAGGAGGGACCAGAGATATTGAGTGGTTCAGGGATGCATTGGAGGGTTTGGTGGTGGGGGATGTTATATGGAGGCCTTATGTGGGTTGGCCCATATGGGTAGGATACAAGTTCCATACTTTATCACTCCAAAGCTAGTTCTAGATATATGAGAGATGAGATGGAGAGATAGAGTTGATCTTATTTAAATGAGTGTGATGTTAGTTTGGACTAGTACAAGGGATTCCCCTTGATTTTCCATGATATAAGGGAGAGGATGAAAATTTTCCACTCCTACATCCATAGCCATAGGATGTCATATTGGACTATGAGGAACTATTAGTTATAATGGCTATGGATGATGTAGGGGTTGTGAATGGTTATGCAACATGGTTCCAAGCTAGGCATGTAGCTATAGATTTTGGATGGGGTGATGGGGACTAGTATCCCATGGATGTGGATCCAACATAGGTATAGGGTGTAGGATAGGATGGATAAGTAGCAGCAGCACTTACAATGGTTTAGGCCCAAGTGACTAGATTATAGGGATAGGTTACTAAGTTACAGGTGTAAATAGTGAAATTAGAGGGATAGGTTACTACTTTGACTGGTGAGTGGGATCAGATATGGGTCTCTCTAGGGTTAGTGACTTAGGAGAGAGACTCATTGAGACAAAGAGTAAGGTCAGATATAACAGGAGTAGGAGGACCACCTGGCATAGTTTTGAGGACATGGTACTTAGCCACCATTAAGGAGCTTAGATATTATGAGGTGATGGTATTGGCCTAGCTACCAAAGGTGATGTGGTATGGTGAGTATAGGGATAACTTGGCATGAGGTCCATTGATATCTAATCTGAGTTAGTGGGCATCGATAGTGGGGTAGGTTGGGACATCAAGGGGGCGACCACTAGATGGTTGTGAAGGTCTAGGTCTAGATGGTTTAGGTGGTAGTGGTTTTGGTGTCCCAAGAGCTTGATAAAAGATATTTGATGATGTATATATGATTTATATTTTGATATCGGCATGTGTGTTGATGACGAGAGATGTATATGAGAGAGAGACTGATATATTGTGATATGTATTACCTCTTTGATGTATATGATGACTATTTTTTATTATGTTGATTATATTATATCATGTTCATGATTTTTTATGGTTTGTATTGATGAATTATGATTATGATGTGATGATGTTCATAGAAAATGTTGCATGCTAATTGTTTTTGTTGATTTCATATTATAAATATTTGATGATGTATATGATGATGATTATTCATGTATATGATGATGTGTTTGACGAAGATATTTGTGGTTTTTGATAAATATGTTCTGATGATGTTGATAGGTAGAATAATATTTTGTTGTGATGGTGATGATGTTTGATGATAATTTTATGATGTTAGGATGGTATGTTATGATTGGTTTTGTATTGATTATGGATGACATATGTGATTGTTTGCATGTTTGTGGTTATTGTGAATGCTTTAGTTAGATAGTGGATGGTTGATAAAATGTTGTTAAAAATATGATATATTATTTAGACATGTGTTATTATTTAGTTTAGCTTGCATATGATTACAAATTCTTAATGATGTTTAGATAGCTTTAGATAGGTGTTAATGAGATATGAGGAGAATGTACAAAGATAGTGTGTATATAGATAATGTGATAATATTGTTCATAGACTGGATGGCCATGATATTAATGATGTGGTGGTTCCTGATATTTTAGATGTGGTTTAGATTTGCCTTGTTCTTTATGATGGAAGTATAATTGAAACACATTAAGTATAGATAAAAAACTAAATGTGAGGATGAGAGAAAATCATGAGGCATATTATCACATGAACTAATGGAGATAAGGAAAGAAAAAATCATGTTATTCTTAATTATCAAGGATCTAACAAAAAACCATAGTGGGATTGACTTAGTGAACACAAGCCTGTCGAATACTTCGTAGGAGCATGCTTTGATTGAGAAAGAAGGTATCTTGATCACTTCGTATCAAGTAAGCTCATAATCCATTGATTGTAGAGAAGGATGAAAGGAAGGGAGGGGATAGGTAATAATTTGATTTTTAAATAGGATAGGCATACCCTGATGTGGGTTAGCTTGCCCCTTTTATAGATGACCAAAAGGAACTTAATAGACAAGTCCATGTCTTATTAAGATAGATAGACTAATCAATGTGATACGTATACCAATACCATTCATAGGAGTTGATTGTGGCATAATGTGATAATATGTAGACTGATTGATGTGGGAAGTCTACAAATGAAACTTTTATATGAACTGAGTGCAGCTTCCTTGCTTTGATTTTGATATAGTTTTGTTTAGTTGCTTTTGCTTATTTTAATAAGATTTTAAAGTTGATCGATTCGAGAAGCTTCAAATGATTATGGTTTATCCATCCTTCAAGGGAGTGGTCTAAAATTTAATTTTTATAGCCATCCTTCAAGGGAGTAGTCTATTTTTAAGCAATTTTTAATTTTGGGTAGTTGTCTTTCAAGGAAGCAGTCTGTGACGCCAATGATATTTGAATAGGCATTTAGACATGGACAAGTCTTTTTAGGCTTAAAGGTCTACCTGTAGGGAGGCAATACTTTAGCACAAAAGGTTACTAATAGATGGAGAGAGTGGTTTGAGAGACAACTGATCATGGGATTTCATCTATTGAAAGATTAAAATTATCCATGAGAATCATGTTATGGGTAGAGTTGTGGTACACATACTTATGATTAAGTTATAACTGTGCTAGATAAATCACATGGTTATATATTGTAATCAATTTTTCCCAAAGGGGTGAAGGATGTGAAAGGTAGGGAAAATCTCATGAACCAAAGGATGAGCTTAAGTTAGATATAGAAAGGAGTTTGATCCCTATTTCAACAATATAAAGGATGCAAATGTGAAGCATCTAGAGGCTCAATTTCTAGTTTTAACTCAAGAGAGGATAAATGATAAGCTCTTGATCCATACTTATGGGTTATGATGTAGGTTCCAAGCCAATTGAAAGCAAATATGCCCTTTTTGCTTTTCTCCATATTGGTTACATGTTGGTTTTCTATGAGGATGAGGTCTCTGATGTTGAACTCCCACTCTTTCAATTGTTTATTTCATGCATGCTTAATTTGGTGTTGATAGACACAAAGATTATTCAGTTTGGTAAGGTGATGCTCATTAAGAAGTTCAAGACATGTAAGACATTCTTGATGATAGTCATTTTCAGAAAAGATCTCATGCAATGATACACAAAGAGATGGAATTTGGACTTCAAGTGGCAAAATTGCCTTAGTTATGAAAATGAGATAGAAGGGTGTATCACCTGTAGAGGTTCAGATGCTATTGTGATAGGCCCATAGAACGAATGGGATTTTAAGGTGCCAATCCCATCCTAAAGCACTTACTACCTTAGTGATCATTTTGATGAGGGTTTTGTTTGAAGCTTCTGCCTATCCATTTTCTTGTGGATGATAAGGTGATGGGAAGCTTAAGTTGATGCCAAAAGTGTCACAAAGTTCTTAAACTTTTTTTTTCAAGGACTTATCATTGTTGATGATGATTTGATGGGGAACATCGAAGCAGTAAATGATGTGGTGGTTGATGAATTCAATGATATTTTTGGCTTTGGTGGATATAAGGGGGATGGCCTCCACCCATTTGGTGAAATATTAAGTGGTGGTACTGATATATTGATGTCATTGTGAAGAATGGGGGTTAATTTTCCCAATAAGTTCAAGGCCCCATTACGAAAAGGGCCAATAGTCTTTTGATAATTGAAGGTGATGGGGAGGTATGTGATGTAGGTTAGCATGCTACTGACACTTTACACACTTATTTACATAGTCACAACAATCCTTATTAAGGGTGGGCCAATAATAACAAAGGTGAAGGATACGCTTGGTGACAACTAAGCCACTAAAGTGTCTTCCATAGATACCATCATGCACTTCCTTGATGGCATGAGAAGCTTCATGACTATAGAGACAATAGAGAAAGATGCCATCAAAGCCTCATTTGTAAAGGATTACCCCTAGAATGGTGTAATGGGAAGTACTCTAAATAAAGGCTCTTCGAGCATTCTTTTAAAGGTCGAGAGGAAGAACACTGAGGTTAAGGTAATTGAAAGTTTAATCATACCAAATGTCAAAAAGAGATGTTTCCACATTACAATGGTGGGAAGGTCCAAAATGATATATGAAGGTGTGATAAAGTGATGAATGGTGACAAATAGTTTAGATTCGGTAGGTTGGAATGGAATTTGGGAAGTGAGAGATGCCATGGTGTCCACAAATTTATTGGTGGATTAAGGAACTGATTGGATGGTGTAGTGATCAAATGATGCCAAGAGTACATCTACAAGTTGTTTGTAATTTAATAGGACATCATTTTTACATTGATAATATCTATTGACTTGGTTGATTATGAGTTTGGAGTCTCTAAAGGTATTGATTATTTTGATCCCCAAAACTAGGGCAGTTTGGAGACCTATAACTAGGGATTCATATTCAGCTATGTTGATGTTACATTTGAAGTCAAGTTTAAAATAAAGAGAAAGAGGTTCTTGATTAAGGGGAATGAGTATTACTCTAGTACCCCCACCATGTTGGCACTTGGATCCATCAAAAAACATAATCATTTGATCGGAGGATTCCTCTTGGGAAAGAGTTGTAATGGATTCGTCAAGAAAGGTAAGAGGTATCGATTGACTATTAGGTAGAGGAGCTTCAGCTAATTTGTCAGTGATGACATGTCCTTTAATGGTATTTTATGTTAATAATTTAAGATTGACCTAAACTAAAAGCATGAGCCACTTAGCCATACGTTGGTTTTGATATGGCTTGGAGTGCATATACTTGAGTGGGTCAGTGTTAGTGATGACATAGGTTTTGTGATTAAGAAGATAATGGCAGAGTTTAGAGGCCGTGAGGACCAAAGCGAGGAAAAGTTTTTTAGGTCAGGTATATCAAGTTTTATATTTAATAATCATGTAGCTAATGTAATAGACATCTTGCTCCTTGTTCTGTTCATCTCTATGAGCTAGCATTGCCCCTAAGGAGTGGTCGATGGTAGATATGTAGAGGTAGAAGGGTTGATCATCTTTACGAGGGGTGAGGATAGCTAGAGAGAGAAGGTACTCCTTGATTGATTCAAAGGCTTATTGAAATTCTTTGGTTTATTTAAAGGAAATATCTTTCTTTAGGAGATGGTGGAAAGGTTGACATTGATCTGATAATTAAGAAATAAAATGGTGAATAGATTGAATTTTGCCTTGGAGGTTGTAAAGTTGTTTTAGGTTGGTAGGAGGAGGCATTTCCAAGATGGCTCTAACCTTGGCAAGATCTATTTTTATGCCTTAAAGGGAAATGATAAAGCTAAGAAGTTTGCCTGATAAGAGCCCAATGATACACTTTTTGGGATTGAGCCAAACATTGTAATGGATTAATCATTTGAATATGATGGAAAAAATATCTATATGGTCCTTATGGTATTTTGATTTCCCAAGGAGATCATCCACATAATCCTCTATGATTTTATGGATGAGGTCATGAAATATATATGTCATGGCTCACTGGTAGGTGGCTCCGACATTATTTAGTCCAAAGGGCATGACCCTAAAGCAAAAGTTCCCCATGGGGTGATGAAGGAAGTTTTATGTTGATCTTTAGGGGCAATCAAGATATGATTATATGCCAAGAAATCATCCATGAGAGATAACATTTCATGACTGGTTGTAAGATCAAAAAGTTGGTCAATGATGGGTAGAGGAAAGTCATCTTTAGGGTAGGCAAGATTGAGGTCTCAAAAGTTGATGAAGAGGCAAAGTCCCCCTATGGGTTTGGTGATAAGAACAATGTTAGAGACCCATTATGGATAGTCAATGGGCTGAATGAAGTTGACAGATAGGAGGTGTTGGATTTTTTCTTTGATGAGAAGAGTTATGCGGAGATGCATCCTAATTTTTTTTGTTGTACTGGTTTGACCTCAAGATGAGTGACAATGTTATGGAGAGTGATAGAAGGATCAATTCTAGGCATGTCCTAACAGGACCAAGCAAATAATATGCTATGATTGTGAAGGAAAGAAAGGTAATGTTGTTGCTCCATGAAATTAAAATATTGGTCGATTTTGATGATGTGAGGGTTCTCTTAAGTTCCTAAATTCACATCATTGTTTGATTCTTAAGAGGGAGATATTTATGGATAGAGGAATCCCCCGTACCTAGGTAAGTGAGAATAGAGTCATCATCTTGATGTTGGATGGTGTTTATGGTGGGAGAATCACGTTCAATCATTTCTATATGAATGAGAGGAAGGGATTTAGTGTGGTCATCCTTACAATAGTTTAGGGGGCCTAAACTAGCAGTGTTGATCCAAAAAAAAGGTTGGAGGGATGATGTCAGAATCCTCAAATTTTGGGGAAGAGAAAGATGGGGATGAAAGATCTTCTTCAATGGTGGCAATAGGTTCTGGTGAGGTTGGTTTTTATAGTGGTTCAAACCCAAGGCCAAATTATTCATGAGGTTTTTAGGTTCTGATGATGGGTAACTCATGAGGATCTTGCTCATAAAGACCAAAACCAAATCCCTTCCAAGCACATCTGTGAAGGTATGCTTTGGCAAAGGATAGTTTTCCTAGATAAGAGAAGTCAGTGATGAATGGTTTGATGTACAGGGTAGTGGTGGGATCAAAAAGTGGTTGATCGAGTCCCCCATAGATGAAATTTATTTGATTATTGGGGAGCCATAAAGGGACAATGGCTCTAAGTGGGGATCATAATAAGCGTAATTTTGAAGATTCCCATACTCTTATGGAGTAGGGAAATCATCCAAAGTTAGAAGGTAATATTCTCCCAGTGAGAGTCATTGAAATGTTGATTGCAGGGGTTTTTCCACCAAAATTTGTGATGAAAGGATAGATGAGCTAGTGAATGATTTATTATTATGGTGGGGGTAAATGTTATCAATGGTGGTTGATGAGGTGGTTTGGTTAGAATCTAGTTGTGAGGAGGATGAAGGAGGAATAAGAATGTCATTAGGCCAATATGTCATATTGCAGGTGGCAAAGGGACTAGGATCAGATTTGATTGTAATAAATTGTCGCTTATTTTCAAATTTGATACATCGGTGTAAGGTGGAAGGGATGCAACTCATAACATGGATACAAGGGTGTTCAAGTAACACATTATATTAAAACTCACCCTTGATAACATAAAATAGTTTGGGAATGATACGAGGTTCAAAATGGATGTGGATCACCATTGTCCTTAAGATGGTTGCCATGGTATCATTAAAAGAGAGAAGGACTGCTATGCTCTCAGACATGATGTTTGTAGGCAATTGAAGTTGGTCATATGCACGGGAGGAAATGATGTTGATGTTGGCTCCTCCATCAATCATTACCCTTTTGACATGGGTTTGATTGATGTATGTTGTGACGAAGAGGGGAGGATTAGGATCTTTAATATGAAAAGGCAAGATTTTAGAATCCTAAAAAGTGACAAGGGTAGAATGGTAGAGGGATCCAATAAAAGATGCATGAGGTTGTGGATCATAAAGTTGAAAATCTATGGAATGTAGAGCCTCAATTAATGCTTAGTGATGTTGAGGTGAGGTGTTGATTAGATATAAAGGATCATTTTCATAAGTGTTTGGTGAAACTATTTTAGCATGAGCCATTAGATGAATGGAAAAGGGTTGGAGGGTGGAGATCCTAAAATGGATAATTTGGGTTCTGATGGTTGTGAGGGTGGAGGTGAAGATATTTGGGCTTGGTTGGTAGGTTGAGAGGTTGAAGGGTAATTCCATGGGATGGATACTTTGACTTTCTCCTTATCCTTTTGTTGGGCTCGAGAACGGGTAACCATATGAATGTTGTGGATAATAGGGCTTGATGTTTGCTTCAATTCTTCCTCTTCACCCTTAGGTGTGAGTGTGGAAATTGGTGCTTTTTAGACGGGTTAGTTAGGTAGTGGAGTAGATGATGGACTCAATGGAGGTTCTTCTAAGAGATCATCTTCATCCAAAAGATTGTGGACAAGAGTTTGGAGAGATTTATAGTTCTTTGTGTCATGTCTAGGAGTCTTATGGTAAAGACAAATTAAATTATCATTGAACCATGTGGGCTTAATATGGGAGGGGTCAAAAGGTTTGATTGGAGGTAAGCTAATGGGAGAGGTTTGCAACAACCTTTGTAAAATTGTTGTGTAGGATTCAATCAAAGGTGTTGTAGGTGGTGGGTTTTTGGTTTTAGGAGTAGGAACTTTATTGGGCATAGGCTTCTTTGTGGGAGTTGTTATTGGAAGAATGATTTTAGTTAGGGGTTTTGGTTGGGTTTTCTTGGTTAAAATTGGTTTGGGGATTAGAGGCTTGGATGATGAAGGTTTAACTATAGGTGGGAAAGTAGAGGTAGATATGTTGGTTAAAAATGATGGAAAACTAAAGGGTTTGGGGGGTGTGGGTGGAGAAAAAGGATATGTTTTCTTAGAAGTAGAATATATAACTAGAATGGTAGAGGAATGAGGTCCTAAAATGGAAGGTAAATGGGAAGGAGGTGGTGTGGGTCTAGTTTGTGGTGGAGGTTTAGATGGCACAATCTTCTTAATAAGTTTGGTTGGATTTGTCTATGGTGGACTTGATGGGGTCAAGTCCAACCTCAAAGGGGGGTGAGTATGAGGTATGAGAATAATTCCTAGGTTCTTAATTGGTTTAGTGAAAGAGGTATAAGGTTATTTAGCAATTTTAGGTTAAGGTGGTTGGGATGGTTTACTTAGGGTTTTGGAAGAGGTGTTTGGTAGAGCGGTAATAATGGGTTTAAGGGTGGACTCAAGTGAAATAGAGGATTCAAATTTGTTTTGGTAAGGAAGTCCAAGTCGATGACAAAGGGTGACGCTATCAAAGGTAGGCTGAGAGGGGAACTCTAAACTTTGGACTAACCTAGAGAAGGGCTTATAAATAGGTTTAGTTCCTTAGTTATTGGTCTCAAAGCTTAAGCCCTTGGGTGGAGAAGAAGGAATGGTTTCAATGTTGTTATTTTTGGAGAAAGGTCCCAAAGCTAGTGATTTGGTAGATGAGGTAACCTTCTCTTGGAGGATGGTTTCCATGGATGGTTTTATGATAGGAGGAGTAGCCATGGGATATTCAATAAGAATAATGGGAAGGGTTGCCTCATTTTTTTGGTTGTCTAATGAAGAGGAGGGGAGTTATACTACTTGGATGGGAGGAGTGGAAGAGGTGGGAATGGTTAATGCAATGGTTGACTCCTTTAGTGTTTCTGCTAAGGGAGAGGTAGGTAGAGCCAAAGTCTCATAAAGTGAAGAGAGGGGTGCAGTTGATTTTTCCATTTGGGTATTCAAAGGAATAGGTGGTGAGTTAATTTTATCAACTTGGGTAATTTAGGTAATGATATCCTCAAAAATGGGCTCACTATTGATAACATTGATGGTGTGGGCCTCATGAGAGGTAGATGATTTAGGTTAGCTATCATGGTGATGGATAAAGGGAGAATGATTGGGGAAAGGTTTACAAAAAATGTCAATAGATTGATTAAGAGGTGCATTGGGGTTATCAAATTCAATCTCTCCACTATCAATTAAATTTTTGACAATATTTTTGAAGGTATTGCCTCTATTAATGTCATGTCCTACAACACGGTGAAAGGTGTAATGGTCATTTTCATTATACCACCTAGGTACGAGATGAGAAGAATCAAATTTTTGGGGTGGTTTAATTGGTGGAAGTTGTATGAGGTTGGATTTGAGTAATTTATCCAAAATTGATACATACGATTCTCCAATGGGAGTATATTGTCTTGGAGGAGCTCGATTTTGGTTTTTGTTTTATTGCTAAGGAGGGTTTGAAGGATTGGTTTGGGGTGGATGGTTGACAGTTAGAGGTGAAGAGCTTTTTAGAATAACTAAATTTGTAGATGATTTTGCTTTGGCATTGATTTGGTTAGTGGTTTTAGTGAAGTAAGGGTCATTGGATTTAAAACTATAATTCTTGTTCCGAAGCTTCAACTTGCCTTCATCAATGGTGTGGTTCTCTAATTTTCATGCCATAGTGAATGCTTCATCAAAGGTTCTAAAGGTTTGGACTTGAAGAGTGGGGTCAATATGCTTTGCACAACCTTGGGATAAGAGCTCAATCAATTTGGGTTGGGGTAATGGAAAATAAAATTGGTTGATAAGACCTCTCCATCTAGCAACAAAATCAACAATTGAGTCGTCATCAAATTGCTTAACGGAATAGAAATCAGTGATAGAATTTTTTTTAGATATGTTCATACAAAAGTGTTCTAAAAAGATTTGGGCCAATTGAGATAAGGAAAAGATGGAGTGCTAGGTAAGAGCACTATACCAATCAAGAGCGGGTTTTGATAAGGACATGGGGAAAGTTTGAAGAAGGAGAGCATCATCATAAGCAATCAAATAACTAGAATGATGGAAGGCTCTCAAATGTTATTGGGGGTCCTCCATACCTTGGAATTTGGAAAGCTTGGGTAATTCCCATTGAGGAAGATAAGCATGGATAGGGACAAATGGGTGAATGGGTTCATTACAAATTTGATCATAAGATAAAAGGTTATGAGGCTTCGAGATGGATGACTCCAAGTTGGTCATTTTGTCCATTGACATCTTGATCAAGTTTGGTTGGGGTTGAGAAGATGCATAATTGATGGGTACATTCTATTGAAGATGGGTGTTAGCTATGTTTGGATAAGTGATAGAAGGTGTTTAAGAAGCCATATATTGGTAAGTGGTGACAAGAGGTTGGGATGGTACCCCATAAGGGTTAATGGACATAGATGGTTTGGTAGAAGGTGTTATGTACCCTTATGGATTAGAGACATATTGATAGGTTGTTTTGGGCACTTGTTGAGGAATAGAGGTGGGTTGAGTTAAAGGTATGGCTGAAGTGGTGGTTTGAGATTGGGTAAGTTGAGTTTGAGTGGTGAATCTAATGCTAATGGGTGGAAGTGTTTGAGGTATAGAGAGTACAAAGTTCTAAAATGGGGTAGAGGTTGATAGGTTGGTTGAGACAAGGGGAACGGTGGAAATATGGGAAGAAGACAACCCCATGGTAGGTAGGATATAAGTAACTAAAGGTAAGGTTGAACCTGCTTGGGAAGTGTGGGGTGTGGTAGGAGGTGTTTGGTTGGAATTTGGAATATTGTATTGGGTTTGGGTGGTGGTAGTAGAAGGGATGTTGGAGGAAGAGGAGGCTTGGGTCAGCAAAGGTTGAGTTGAAGTGTTACCCACCATAAGGTGGGGGGGCATACCATAAGGAGGATCCACAAAAGGAACTAAACTAATAGAGGTACAGTTGGGTAAGTTGTTAAGATAGTGTTGAAGAGCAACTAGATTATTATCAAGGAAGGAAACGAAGTCTGTATCACCTTCAAAAACAACTGGAATTCTAGTATGAGGGGGAGAAGGATGAGGTGAACCCTCATCATTAGAATCATCTGTGGGGGAGAAGGATGAGGGGGAGAAGGATGAGGTGAAAACACAAAAATCAAGATTTAATTTGGGGTAAAGAGGTAAAAATATCTTGCTAGAAATGTGTTCCACAGTGACCATCAGTAGTTGGGTGAATCATCTGTGGTTGGATCTGACCGTCAGCAGTTACCTATGTCAATCTGGGAATGATCAGAATAAAAGAGCCAATTGAGAAATTAGGTAAGTGGTGGTTTGGTTATGAGGCTGAAAGGTGGAAATAAGGTACTGGTAACTCTGATAAGGCATAGAGATTATAAATAGGTTATATTAAAGCAAATAAGCATAAGATACCTAAAACTTGGTGAAGGAACTCTAGAGTGATTTAGCTAGAGTGACAATATTTTAGGCCTTTAAATGTGATTCCAATAGGGCTTTAGGTCACCAATGATAATACTCATTGAAAGGATGTTGGATACCTAAAAAAGAGCTTGAATGCGAAATACTTTATTTTTTCTCCCTTTTCACTTCCTCCTCTTCTCCTTTTATAAGTAAAAGCTGTTAAGTGAAATAGAGGAAGTTACCAATTTGATAGTGGATAAAGTTGCATGTTCTTATAGCTTTAAAATCTTGTTTTAAAGGCAATTTCCATTTAGGGATTTGTTTATCTCACACCCAAATTGCCATGTTTTAAATTTTTAAACCAAGTTTGGGGTCTTGACCATTGACGGTCAGGGTAACCATTAACAGTTAGGTTAACCGTCGGTAGTCGAGAGACCAAAAGAACATTGGTGAAATATGGGTGAATTAAATGACGAATTAGGTTGGGTTTTGATAGGGTCAATTGGTAAAAAGATTTTAATGGACTAGATAGCCTACTAGATGAGGGTATCGAAAGTAGTGTAACATTGAAAGCTATCATGTGTAGTATTTAGGTGTCTAAAACTACACCTATAGGTGCCTTCATAGAGGATGTCATGTGTGAAAATAAAGTGTTGACAAGAATTTCAAACCCTTTATAATGATAATAATTCATTTGGAAGCCTTGATAAGACCTAAATTTGATCATAAGTATGTAAATCTTGTCTTCTACCAACTTATTCATCCTCACTATCTACACTATGGAATGACCACCTATAGGTGGCTTAACAGAGAGTTGAGGAGTTATTTTGGAGTGTTGAAACATGTGGAGAAACTCAAATTGAAGTCCTAATGTGTGTAGATACCATGGCAGATCTATTTTGAGTGTCAAATTGGTAAGGTGAAAGTTTGGATCACCCTCTAAGGTCAAATGATTGATTCAGGGATCAAATCCCCAAGAGTATAAAACATAGCACCTGAGATTTTTGTTGAGAGCTTACAATAGGGTTACAAGGACTTTTGATGCACCCAAGTGAGCATACCTTGTAGCTCTCACATAGGGGTTCAACTTGAAAAATGAAGAGGGTGGCTTAGTCCTTTGGATTTCTTGCTAGATAAGCTCAAACATGCACCTCTGACCATTGAATTTTCACAGTGAAATCTACATGCTTTGAGCTCCAAAAGAGACATTTTTCACCCAAAGTTGCAAACTAGACTATGCCACTATAGTTGAATGTTTAAAAATACTTGAAAGGAGTAGTTATGATCTAAAAGCCACATAAGGAGAATGATATATTTTGTTTTTATTCCCATACACACCTATAGGTGTTCCTGCCTTTATGGACATTCACCTATAGCAGACTGTAGCTCTTACACCATTCATAAAGTGGACCTAAGCATGGACATATCAAATTGGGATAATGTAAGATTATTTAAAAATACCATAAAAGTATATAAAAAGTAACATGACACAATTTCCAATGTGAAACCATCACTTACAGGCTCTTTTGGTCAAAATAGTCATTTACAGTTTGATTGTGGTGTAACTGTGAGAGGAAATAAGTGAATTAGACATTGGCAGGTCTAAAAATGAATTATTTTGAGTTAAAAATAATATTAAATTAACTCAAATATATATATGAGGTATAATATCATAATTTCAATACAAAACATAAAGTTTCATCTACATGTGGATGCATGTACTGCCTCAACACAGTAAGTTACAATTGTGATAGATAGTGAGAAAGTTTGGGGATTGTGAGGGTGGGAAGCGCATAAGGATGAGACAAAAGGTTAAAATAAATGTCAAATTATATTAGGAGTTTCATAATACCTTATATGAAGGTAAGAAATGCTAAAAGTGTGACTACACCTATAGGTAGGAGGGATATGCAACTATATCAGCCTATCAGTTAGACTTAATGGAGTAAAAGCATGGTTGAGAATGCAGATACAAATGGTTGAAAGGGTTGGTAAGCTTGAAAAAAACTTAGAATATGATAATTTATAATCCATTAATACCAATATAATTTAAATAGGGAAGATATATCTCTAATCAAGCAACACATAGTCCATAGCATGAGACCTTACACACAGTCTATTTTCTAATGGTTTATTTTGGTTTTGGGAGAGTTGAAAGGTCAAATGAGATGACCAAGGGATTTTTTTTAGTACATCCTTTTCACTTAAATAATCCTTTCCAACATACATTCTTTTTGATTAAATAGGGGAATTACCCTCTATTTTGTCTCAAATAGAGGGTACTTCCCTGGGTTGGAAACACTACAGTTTTGGGGATTGGGGATAAAAATATGAACCAAAAGTTGATTATAGATTGAATAGAGGTCTAGGGAGTTGAAATACATCCAATATATCATTTTAAATATCACATATAAGTATTAAACCCATCTTGGAGGTCTAGACCCTCAAAGTTGCAAACATACCTATTAGGCATGGTTAGGCCTAGAATCCAAATGGGGGAACAACTTCAATTATAGATTTAGGAGTGGATTATAATGGGATAGGGAACATTTTTAGGATCATAAAATATGTGTTCAATATTTTTTAGTGTATTATAAACCACAATCAAAGACACTTTGCCTCAGAGCTACATTAGGCCTGTGTAAATGGAGAAGCAAGCTCGATAGGCTAAGTTTTGAATGCCCATATATTTTATGAGGATGTGCATGGAGATAAAGGGTGTTTATAGAGGTCATAAGGGTTCATAATATTTGATCTAATAGAATTGGTTTGTATTTCTAATTTTAGGTCTTTATGAACAAAGCTTTAGGGTAAAAATGGTCCAAAACCCTTGCTAAACCCTTGGAAGGACTCGATTGGGAAAACAAGGATAGAGATATATCCAAATAGATAAGAATGGATTGTAAAATTATTCTATTCTAAAAATTAATATCCATAGACAATTTCCATCCACTTTAGGTGTTTCATACCTATACATGCAGGGTATAAAATTGGTTCTTTTAACTATTTTGTGCATTGTGCAAGTTTGAAGAGGTTTCAAGAGATGAAATAAAATTTGGGAGGAATATAGAGACTTAATATAACTCTAAATGTCCATTTAATGATTCATAAAAACTCCTAAGTGTGCCTACCATAGCTCTCATCTTAGCTAGTCAAAACTGGCATAGTGAACATGATAGTGAGAAGGGTTAAAATCTTCAAGTAAGTTACATTAACGTGTGACTAATGCCTATAAGGCCATGGAAGGTCTTTTAAATTATCATACACTCCCTTTTATGAATTTTCATTGAAAATTTCAGCCATTTTGGAAGCCAAGTGTACAAGGTGTGTGAATGAGGAGTTTTCTTCAACTACAGATGGTGATAACTCACTTTTATATGAATTCAAATGATTGGGACTACAACAAATGAATGGAGAGACATGTATACAACCCTTACCACTTAATATAATAATTAGACCTATCCCTAGTTAGTTTTGGGATGTTCAAATAGGAATAAATCATGAAGGTAGTTTCTTTTTGTAGAATGAGAACTCTTACGCACCACATTTTAAGAGTTTCATGACTTGGGGCAACACTTGTGCTTCCTAAATTTGTATGATCAGTTTCACATCCCATATTTATGCATATATAACTCATTTTCTCATCTTTATAAGTGTATTTATGACCTTTGGACTTCTTTCTTCTTCTCTCTCTCTCAAGTTCTATAAAAACTAGCCATTTTGGCCTTTATAAATTATGCTCCATCTAAGTATGGAGAAGCCCTACTCATTTGTATACCATGGATCAATAAATACTACTGATTTTTACCTCTTTCATGACTATTCACAGTGTGTTCACTTGAATTATTGATCTTGCTCATGTGATGATTACTATTTCCTTAGCATTGTTGTCTCATTCTCCCACCTATTTGCAACTTGAAAGCTTCTTCTTGTAGGTCATGTGAAGTGTTTTATGATGTTTCAAGGTTGAGTGAGTTATTATATTCAAATAGTTCCATTTTAGGCCTCTTGTCTAGTCTTCCTAACCTAAACATTCATCATAAACTCATAATGAAACATTGATGTGAGAAGATCTAGATTGGATAAGTGTATGTTTAGTTAGTCTCTTGGTCTCATGTGTGACATGAAACTGGTTGGTAGTCATCAATCAATTTGGTGTATCACCTCTTTTAGGATAGTTTACTTTTAATTTTCTCTCCCTTTACCCTCACAAGCATAGGTGTAGTAGTGATCTACAAGTGGTACATCAAGGGAGGTAGCCCTATCTAGAGATTTAACTCATTCTTAGGCTATCCATAGCCTAGAGGTGTTTCAATTGTGCCACTTAGATGAGGAGAATTGGGACATCTCCTCAAAGGGTGAAAATCCAAGTGACAACAATTTTTGGCACGCCCAATGGGACTCTTAGTCCAAGAAATTGAAATATTTTTAGTGTTATCTTCCAACACATCAACCTTTGGAGGCATTTATCCAAGCATCAATGATGAATTTGAAGTCATATCAACTAGTCAAGTAGCCCAGGTATTCCTTTTCAAGATTTTTGATAATCATTCTTTGTGTTCTTGCTTCCTAATGAAGTTTCATGGCTGACTTTGGTGTTTATTATTTTACACAAGTTGGTGAGGTTTATCAAGCTTATGACATTCCCTATTAACCTTGTCATGATCCTTACTAGCTCCTATATGACCTTTATCAGCCTTGTCTTGAGTTGTATCAGTCCTATAACCAGCGTTCTCAATACCTTGCTCTTTTTAGTCAACCTAGTCACTTCTCAAATAAGTCCATTTCAACTTTCAAGCAAACCCCTCCCACTCTTCCTCAAGATACTTATTATTTTCCATTTCATCCCTCTTGTACTCCTTATCCTCATAAAGACTATTATCAAGTTCAATAAATAATTTTCCAAGAGAACCTAGCCAAGAAAATTGAGGAGTTAGAGTTGACAGTGAAATTGTTGAGTCAAGGTGTGAAGGAAGTTTTAGAGCCAAAAGAAGATCCTATGCTCAAACACACCCCATCTAACCTTATTCAACAAAGTCCTCAAACTAAATTAGATTTCAATGAATAAATTTCCAAATGAAAGGAAGAAAACTAATCAATTTTAGCCCAAGGTCTACCTCCCCTTCCTCAAAAGTTTCCAAAAGGATCCCCTATAATTCACTCTCAATCTAATTTTGAGTTATATGTTCCACCTCCACCAACTAGTTCATATTTTCCTCACCCTATCACCCTTTGCCCTAATGGACCTATGGTGTGGGAACCTGAATAAGATCATTTGGATGAGAGGAATTTAGAAATCTTTATTGAAGAAAATATAGCTCCTTGGTAGCCTCATTGGGCTATGTCACTTGATTACAAGATGCCTAGTCTTGGCATCACCAAGTAGGAGAAGGAAATTGAGGATCTTGAAGCCCTTGACAACCAAAATCAGATTATGATATTGGAGATACAACTTGAGATCCCTCAAGAGGTCCTAAATGTTGAATAAGAGGTGAGTCCTTGTGTTGAGTCTTCCTGTTGTGTTGATAATGAACAATGCCTTCCTTGTGTCAAAGAAGAAATCTTGGATGAAGTCCTTTTGGATTCTAAAGAAGAGGATGAAAGAGATTCTCTTATTTTTCCCCTTCATGATGTTTATCAAAGAGAATATAAGGACTTTTGGTAGCAATTTGTAAGCATTTGCAATGAGTTTGAGTCTCTCAAGGGGTCTACAACTTCCTTAGAGCTGATTCCAAGAGATGGTAAGTAAGATGACATTTTCAAAAATGTCATAGATGAGAAAGAAAAATTCTCTAATTAGCATTTGGATGATTTTTTTGCAATCATTAGATCAAGTTATAATCATCTTCAAGGAGGCTATGATCTAGTCAAAAGTGGAGAAGGTAGCCTTGACACTCAAGTGGGTATGCAAAGAAGAAGTAACTTTTCAAGCTTGTCCTTTCAAGAGGCATATGCATCTCATGATGACATGTTTCAAATCATCAAAATGGGCCATCATCCTCTCAAATATTTGTTAGAAACACTTTATCTTTTGAATTATGGAACAAGCTTCTATTGGCCTCAATCTTCCAAGGAACAAAAAACTACTCCTCTTGAAGTCATGCCTTCCAAGGAGATATAAGTTGATCATGAGATGAAGGGTGGGCAGCAGTATGAGGTATGTATAAAAATATAAGAGGAATATATTTACATTGGATACCTATTTTAATATGGTCTACTTGATATCATAATAAGTGAAGTGCCAACATATAGGTTTGATCCATCAAGTATCCAATCCAAAGAGCAACATGCTTAGCACTATCATTCATCTCATGAAGGAGATGCAAGGAACCTTCCTTTTGATCCTGAAAAGAGAGGTATGATTAATTTTTAGTTGTATAGAGTGGTTTGTTTTTTAATTTTCCTAAGTGTTTTGAGTACATGTGTGTGTCTTGTCTGTGTGTTTATCTTACTTTGTGTGTGTCCTTTGTTTTGTGTGTTTAAGGTAATTAGTTATCTTGTCTTGGTCAAAGCTTGTTGTCAATTTTCAAAGTCTTCTTATTTGTCTCAGACTTTATATGACTCCCTAAGCCCAATGGATTGATAAGGCTACTGATCTTTAGCATAGCAGGCATGTTATCCCTATGAGCCACCAATTTGTTGACCAAATTTGACCCTGTAGGTCAAATTGGGACCCCTCTAGGTTAAAAATTGATCTTTAGAGGTTTATTATGGGTCTAATTTTATGTCATAAGGTGTATTATAGGTCATTTTATGTCACATTAACCTTAGTCTTGGTCATTTTAAATAGTTATGTCTTGTTGACTCATTTTAGGGGTCAAAATAGAGCATTAAATGACTTGTACAACCTCCTTGGGAGATGTGAAGGTTTAAAAGGATGATGTCACACCCTAGGTGTTCTCATATGTCTTAATCAACTATTTCTAACTGAAAAGTGGTGGATTCTTCATAAGAACGGGTGGTTTTATTAAAAAAATTAAGCATTTAATGAGGTGCACAGACTTATACAGCCTCCTAAGGTAGATGACACTTCAGTAGTGTCTCTTGGTCTTCCATAAATTTAATTTAGTGATCAGTTTTATCATAAACATCAATAAATTAAGAAAATCACTTCTCTTTTCTTCCACTAGGCTTAGCAAGCAAGAATGGCCCTCAAGTTTATACTTAGTACGATCAGCAAGAGAAGTTTTAGAAAAAATTCTCTTGGGAGTGTATTATAAAGTCAATTAGATTCGATTTGATGTTTGGTTGTAGAGTAATGGTGATATGTGCCTTATGAACCATTCCTAAGAAGTTAGACTATCTAATTTGCTTGTTAATTTATGTACCCTATATGTTTTGCCTTGATTTGGAGAAGTCCATACAATATAAATGTTGAGATTGATTCTAGAGGTAATTTACTCCCCTCTCACATTTTTCCCATCCTTTGATTCAATTTTGGAGTTGATTTGAAGAGCCAATCACCTTAGGTTTGCATACTAGAGCCATTTTATGTAATAGACAAGTTTCCACCATTTTCAAGATCCTCATGCTTTGGAAGTGATTATAGGGGGTGAAAATAAGTTTATTCTCATGTTTTAAATGTCCTCTTGGTCTATTTTACCTTTAAATCCCATTATTTAAGCAATGTTTCATGGAATTACAGTTATGAACATCATGCAATTAGTTTGATCCATGACTATCATGCATAGTCAAGTAAGTGAGCTAGGATGAGGTCTTTAACATGTCCATGGGGATATAATTATGGTTTTGGGAGGTTTAATGAATCCCCATAGCAATAAAAATCAAGTAAGAGATTTTCACTTGTTAGAAGAAGGACTGTGACAGTCAACACAGTCACTCACAAAACATTTTGCCATTAACTACACCTAGAGGTGCCTTCATAGAGGATGTCATGTGTGAAAAGAAAGTGTTGACATTCATTTCATACCATTTAGAATGCTGAGAATGAATTTGGAAACTTTGAGAAGACATAAATTTTATCATAAGCATGTAAATCTTGCATTCTACCAACTTACTCATCCTCACTACCTACACCATGGAATGACCACCTACATGTGGCTTAACAGAGAGCAGAGGAGTTATTTTGGAGTGTTGAATAATGTGGATAAACTCACCTTGACGTCCTAATGTGTGTAGATACCATGGTAGATCTATTTAGAGTGTTAAATTGGAAAGGTGAAATTTTGGATCACCCTCTAAGGTCAAATGACTGATTTAGGGATAAAATCTCCAAAAGTGTAAAATAGATCACATGAGCTTTTAGTTGAGAGCTTACAATAGGGTTACAAGGACCTTTGATGTACAAAAGTGAGCATACCTTGTATCTCTCACATAGGATATTAACTTGAAAAATGAAGAGGGTGGCTTATTCCTTTGGTTTTCTTGCTAGAGAAGATCAAACATGCACCTCTGACCACTAAATTTTGACAGTGAAATCTATAAACTTTGAGCTCTAAAAGAGACCTTTTTCACCCAAAGTTGTAAATTTTACTATGCCACCATAGTTGAATGTTTCCAAGTAGTTGAAATGAGTATTCATGATCTAAAATCCACTTAAGGATAATGATATATTATGTTTTGATTCCCATACACACCTACAGGTGTCCCTACCTTTATGGGCATTCACGTACAACAAACTTTAGTTCTTACATCATTCATAAAGTGGACCTAAGCATAGAGATATAAACTTGGGATAATGGAAGATGATTTGAAAATACCATCAGAGTATATCCAAAGGAACATGACATAATTTCCAATGTGAAACCATCACTTACAAGCTTTTTTGGTCAAAATAGTCATCTACATTTTGACTATGGTGTAACAAAGAGAGGAAACAAGTGAATCAAACGTTGGCATGTTTGAAAATGAATTTTTTTTAGTTAAAAATAATATGAAATGAACTCAAAGATATATAGGATTTATCATATCATAAATTCAATATAAAACACAAATTTTCATCTACAGGTGGACCTATGTTCTACCTCAACATATCCATTGCAACTGTGACAGACATTGAGTAAGTGTGGGGATTGTGAGTGTGGGAAGTGCATAAGGATGAGATAAAAGGTTAAAATTAATGTAAAATGATATTATGAGTTTGATAATACCTTATATCAAGGTAATAAATGTGAAAAGTCTGACCTATACCTACAGGGAGGAGGGATATATAACTATATCAGCTTATCAGTTAGACCTAATGGAGTAAAAACATTGTTGAGAATGTAGATACAGATGGTTGAGAGGATTCGTAAGAATGAAAAACAATTAAACAAGGATAATTCATACTCCATGATACACCAATATCATTTAAATAGGGAATATATAGCTCTAATCAAGCAACACACAATCCATAGCATGAGACATTGCACACAATCTATTTTCTAATAGACTGTTTTAGTTTTGGGAGAGTTGGAAGGTCAAATGGGATGAACAAGGGCTGAATTTTTATATAGGACATACTTTTCACTTATATAATCCTTTACAACATACATTTTATTTGAGTAAATAGGGGAAGTACCCTCTATTTTGTCTTAGATAGAGGGTACTTCCTTAGGTTGCAAACCCTGTAGTGTTGGGGATTGGGGATAAAAATATTAACCAAAAGTTGATTAGAGATTGAATAAAGGTTAAGGGAGTTGAAAAACATCTAATTTATCATGATAAATATCCCATAGAAGGAGGAATCCCATCTTGTAGGTCTAGACCCTCAAAGTTGCAAACATACCTATTAGTCATGGTTAGGCCTATAATCCAAATGGGGAAACAAATTCAATTTTAAATTTAGGATTGGATTAAAATGGACTAAGGTGTGTTTTTTATATCATAAAAAAGGTGTTCAAGATTTTTTATTTTTTGAGAAACCATAAGGAAAGCCACTTTATCTCAAATCTATATTAAGCCTATGCAAATAGAGAAGCAAGCTCGATAGGCTAAGTTTTGAATGCTCATATATTTTCTAAGGATGTGCATGGAGGTCAAGGGAGTTTAGACAGGTTATTAGGGGTCTTGAGATTTTCTCTAATGTAATTTTTTTGTATTTAAAATTTTAGGTCTTTATGAACAAAGCTTAAGGGCAAAAATGGCTCAAAACCCTTGCTAAACCCTTGGAAGAACCCGATTGGAAAAAAAAAGGTTTGAGATACATCCAAATAGATTATAATGGATTATGAAATTTTGGATCCTCTAGAGGACTCTCCAAATACCATTTCCATCCACTTGAGGTGTTTCATACCTATACAGATAAGGTACAAAATTGGTTCTTTTGATTGTTTTATGCATTATACATGTTCTAAGAGGTTTCAAGAGATGAAATAAACTTTGGGATGAAGATAGAGACTTAATATAACTCCCCATGTCCATTTCATGCTTCATAAAAACTCCTTAGTGTGTGTAATAGATATCTCATCTCATCTATTCAAAATTGGCATAATGAACATGATAGTGAGAAGGGTGAAAAGCTTCAAGTAAATTGCTTTCAAAGTGTGACTAATGCCTATAAGGCAAATGAGGGTATTTACAAGTGTAATCCACTCCCTTTTAAAATTTTAATGGAAAAATAAATCCATTTTGGAAGCCAAGTATACAAGGTGTGTGAAGGAGGAGTTTTCTTCAACTACAAATGGTGATAACTCACTTTCAGATGAATTCAGATGATCAAGACTACAACCAATACATGGAGAGACATGTCTACAACCCTTCCACATTAATATAATCATTATACCTATCACTAGTCATTTTTGGGATGTTCAAATAGTGATAAATCATGAAGGTAGTTTCCTTGTGTAGAATGAGAAATCCTACACCACATTTTAAGAGTTTCATGACTTGGGGTGACACTTGTGCTTTCTAACTTTGCATGATAAGTTTCACTTCCCCTCATCGTGCACATGTAACTCATTTTATCATATTAACAAGTGTCTTTGTGACCTTTGGAATTCTTTCTTCTCCTCTCTCTCTCAAGTTCTATAAGAACTAGCCATTTTGGTCTTTATAAATTATGCTCCACCAGAGTATGGCAAATCCTTGCTCATTTGCATGCCATGGATTAATAAAAACTACTAATTTTTACCTCTTCTATGACTATTCATAGTGTGTTCTCTTGAATGATTTATCTTGCTCATGTGATGATTGTTGTTTCCTTAGCATTGTTGTCTCATTTTCCCACCTATTTGTAGCTTAAAAGCTTCTTCTTGCAGGTCATGTGAAGTCTTTTATGATGTGTCAAGTTTGAGTGATTTATTATATTAAAATAGTGTTATTATAGGTCTCTTGTCTATTCCTCCTAGCTTAAACATTCATCACAACCTCATAATGAAACATTGATGTGAGAAGATTCAGATTGGAGAAGTGTATGTTTAGTTAGTCTCTTGGTCTCATGTGTGACATGCAGCTAATTAGTAGTCATAAATTAATTTAGTGTATCACCTCTTTTAAGATAGTTTACTTTTATTTTTCTCTCCCCTTTCCCTAACAAGCATAGGTGTAGTAGTGATCTACAAGTGGTAAATCAAGGGAGCTAGCCCTATCTAGATATTCACCTCATCCTTAAGCTATCCATAGCCTAGAGGTGTTTCAATTGTGCCACATGGATGATGAGAGCTAAGACATCACCTCAAAGGGTGAAAATCCAAGTGACAACACTTATTATGTGAGTGAAGTTCTTAAAAGTTAAATTCTTTTGTAAAAAATTCAAAAAAAAAAATATTGAAAAATTTCCCTAAAAAGTCAAACATTGGAAAAATACAAAAATATTTAAAATATTCTTAAAAATAAAAAATTAGGATGTGAGGATGACATGAGTCATTAGTTTACTTCTTTGAATTTATTATTTATTACATATTTTTGTAGATAACATATTCTTTTTTATACACACATGCATTTCACAAAGTATATGAGTGTGATGTATGATATAGATAACACATGCATTCTTAGATGTTGGACTCCCTTATATGCAGAGGCCATACCTATGTTGAGGGAATATTATTTTATAGGTTACACTATAACAAGTTATATTTATTTATGACCTCAAATTAAATGTTGAGCTATATATCTTAAAAGTGTCTTGATAATCACTCATTTTACATTTTGATACATGTATATGCTACTTTGTTATAATATGACATGATACATATGAGTGGAATAGACTATTTTTCACTTGTTCTATTTCCACTCAATTTTGTTTACTTTCTTACATAATAAGCTTAACATTATTTGCCTATTCAGTTTGGCCTTTGGCCCTTGTGTTTAAATTACCTGAACATCTATATGGGATTTTCTTAGTATGTGTGACATTTGAACATGTCCATTATTTGTGGCTCTTATCACTATATTTTTTATGGTATTTGAACATGTCTCTTGTATGTGGCCCTTGGCCTTATTGTATGACATTGTGTGACACTTAATGATTTTATTGGGTGTTGTGTTTGTGTGCTTATTAAACTTATTTAATGGTGTCATGATCTCTATCATGCACTCTTAGGGCATAATATACTTTAATGATGCTTAATTTTTTGCACGCTTCATTACTAAATCTATCTAAACATGATATTTTGTATGCCATGTACTCAATGTGTTACATACATGCTTTAATAAAAATTATATTTTCTATGATAACATACTCTTAAACATGATGACATAATACTATATCATCATATATTTATCACATGATACAATTAAATCTTATTTTGAGATGAGTGACTTGCAAGCTACATTCCTCATCTCGAAAAGGGGCCATCAAAGGGGGCTTGTCTTAGAGATCCAAACCTCTAAGAATATATTTGGGGATAAAATACAAGTTTAAAGATACATGATACATGTTTTAAAATAGCATAGTACTTATTTTCAAAAATTAAAACTAATGCAAAATCAAATTCTACAATAAATTATATGTTTTTTAAAATTCAAAATGATGCAAAAATCAAACATATGACAATTATTATCAAATCAATATAAATTTTTTGGAGTACATGTTATCATACACACTTGAATGCATATACAAAAGCATATGTAAAATAGTTACAAGATCAAAGTTATAGATTGTAAATACATTCACAAGTGATCATATAGATACATAACATTATATATCATTAGCACATATTCAGAGAGGGCATGATAATCATTCAAGTTCATGCTTATTCAAAGTGATAAAAATGCAAAATTTCAAAGTTCTAAGTTCTAAAATTCAAAAATTCAAACTTTAAATTTCAAAAAGTGGTTAAACCTTTTAGGATTTTACTTATTTAAATCCTATGTTTGATTAAAGGGCTGAATAGTCTAAATCGGTGAAATAATATGCATAAAATAACCACTCATTTGTTACATATTTTGACTAGCTTTGACTTCCTAAAAATAATAATAAATATATTCAAATAAAGACTTATTTAGAAAATACTTGATACAAATGATCTGAGTGCTAAAAATTGAGATTGGAATAGGTTTGAGTGTCATTAACTAGATCCTTGTGTTAAAAGTCCTCCTAGACATTAGCTTCACACTTGGACAGTAGCGCTATGTGGATCTAGTGTCCTCAAAATGGCATTGGTGTCCTCTGTATAGGACTGATCCAAACTTTTAGGTGCACCTTTTCTTGTGTTTCTATGTTATGTTCCTACACACACAAAGTTTGAAACTTTGTATTGTGCCTATAATAACTAATTTATGATGCAAACTCTAATCCTCCTTTCAAGTAAGGCATGATCTAAAAAGTGTGTTTGTTAGTAGGATAGGCTAGACATCCTCAACACCTTATTGTGAAGAGAGTTTCCTACATACCAATACTCTAAGGAGGGATCAAGTTTGATGTAGTTTATCTGACCTAAGTGTTGGTGTAAGCGCAAGTGATGCTAGAATGATAGTGGTATTGAATGCCTTAAGTGTGCTTAAGATAAAAAATATGAACTTAGAGTAGTTGTAGATGGTAGTATGTAGAAGTAGGGCAGAATAAGGATTAATAAACTTTTTTTTTTTCAACTTGTTTCATGTTTAAATAAGTATTTTTCATCTAATTTCCATCTAGTGGATAGAGGTTTAAAAGTCATGTATTTATAGTGTTATATTGCTTGTCCAAATATTAAAAGGTGTTTAGGCCATCCTTAGGAGGGTTTTACCTTTGAAAATATATTTATTCAAGAAATATAGGGTAAAGGACATAGGCACCATTTTTGAGACTCTTACGCCACATGGCTCTAGTGTCCTTAATGTGACGCTAATGTCTAGCTAGTAGAACAATGGGCATGAAGGGCTAGGATCAGGAAATAAGCATCTAGCACTGCTTATGAGCTGACTAGAGACACTCATGGCTTATATAAAGGTTGAGTAAGTGTGATAATAAGATCTAGAATAGGTCTAGGGCTAAGCTAGGGATAAGTAGTTTCAAGTATCACTCTTAGCAATCAAATACCACTTTTAGGTGAATACATTTACCCCCCCTTTTTATGCTAGAAATGCATCAAAATGAAATGACTAATATAAAGGAAAAATAAGCGTACCTAGACTTACCTAAGAAGTGAAGCCATAAAAACTAAATCTAAGTATGTGAAGTTGGGTCTGCATATGTGAAACGTGATCCAATGCATGACCTATAAATGAAACATGAATAAATTAGTCCTTAAGAGATGTCAAAATAAAAAGACTATGATGAGTAAAGAAGTAACTAAGTAAAACTGAGTAAAGGGATGGAAAAGAGGAAAAAATAAAATAAACCTCATTGAGTACGTGAACCAATGCATGAATCTGGTGATAACCTATGTGTGTACATGTATATAGTGATCAATTGGTAAATAGATTGGACTGAGTTGATAACTTGCTCAACCAATAACTCATTATGGTTTTGAATCCATTATTGACCACCCCTACTTGGTGGATCATGACCTGCGAATAGTTTTTATTAGACTGATAGTGTGTCCAACCCTCTCATGTGGGTGGCTCAATAACTCAAGTAGGCTATGAATCCATCATTGACCACTCATGTGTAATAAATTTATCTAAAATTGAACTATGTAAAGTGATATAAATATCTAACTGTGTATGTTAGTTTTGTAGCCACTTGAGTATATTAGGCAACTCTGAGCCACTCAGGAATGCCAAGCATTGTAGATGGAAAAGGCATGAAATTGGTGATAACATAGAATATGATGTCAATTGTATACAACATAGAGGATGACATGGAGTTTTCCTTTTCATCTGATCAAGCTATGTTTAACTAAACATATGTAAATAATGTGCCGCACACATGCCCCTAATCTAATATCTAAGTATACTAATTCTAGATTGTGTTGTAATAATGGTATCTAAGTATCTAAAATGGATATGGGAATGATCATGCCACATATGATTCTCCCAATTTGAGCAAATGATATGAATCTGAGCTGAAGTAGGTGAACATGAGCAAAATTTAAGCATAAATATCAAACCTATAATTGGATATGTGTAAACCTATATTGTACCTAGTGTACTATTCTAGCCACTATGAACTATCCTAAAACTAGGGCTACTAGACAATAGTGCCACATCTTGGAGAGTAGCACTATGTGGCACTAGTGTCCCTATTTGGGCACTAATTTTTTTTGGTTTGGTGTTCTATGTCATTGTACTACTTTTTGAATCACTATATTTTCCTATGTTTTATTTGTGTTTGATTTTATAAAACTAAGCTTGTGTGCTAAAAAATGTTCTTGTGAATGCCATATAAGAGCCTAATTTCTATAACAAACCCCTGTGAATGCCCCCCTCTTTTGAGGGTAGTTGTTGAACATGTGCAAGAATTGTCTTCAAAATAAATAGCTCTATAAAATATGTGTTATCCAAAGCACATATGATAACTTCATAATAATCTAATATAATATACAAATATAACATCAGAATGTAAGATAATCTGAGCATGAATATGTAATGTAAGATGTATGTCATGTCTAGCATTGCACAAGGGTGTCACGATAGATGTAATCAATGTATGTAACATTATATTTGAGTATCTACCTATGGGGATGTGGCATGATGTTCATCATGGCACCCAAGTAGGAAGGGTAGATGCATGAGGTCCCTCATGACATCGATAAATGGTATGTGTAATAATCAAAGATAAGTGTCATGGCCATGACACATATAAAAAAGCATATAGAAAAAACATGAAGCATGCAAAGTAGTCCAAGGGTCCACAATACAAGGTACATGGGAACATATCACTAAATGTAATAAAAGACATACAAGGACATGTTCAAATGTCCACATACATAAATAACAAGCAAGTTGGCTTAGAGCTACATAGAAAGAATGTTCAAATGTATGAATACATAATAATGAAATCACACACAAAGAACATGGGCACATGTCCAAGGCATACATATTGTGGATAAAAGTGGCATAGAGCCAAAGAACAATGGCATAGTCAAATGCCATTGAATAGAAGAATCATAAAAAAATAAAATCAAGTCTAAAATATGAAATCTATAAATGAAAGCATGTATGAATTTAGTACAAATCTATGTAAGATCTAGGATGTATATATGTTGAGTCTAAATTAGTGATAGTTGGCAAAAAATATGAGTATGAGTAGAAATGATCAATATCAAGATATAACAATGCTAAAATTGGAATGTATAGAATGTAAGGATATAACTTCATAATATAAATTGTGTATAAGATGCCCCCAAGTGGGTGAATATGCCAAATTAATAAACATGAATTGGTGTATATGCCTTTGATGGGTAGATGGTAGCAAGTCTAAATCAGTATATTGGAAATGAGTTGTGTAATCAATCTGCAAGCATTTGACAAGTACAAATGAAGCATGTAGTATGATAAAACTAACTATACTAAGATAGCTAGCATATGTAATGTTTGGAAATATAAGAAGTCTAAACATAGCAATGCATAAAATCTACAAATTTTGTGTTTTATGAGTAATTATTTGAATGTTTTTGTGTTTTTCACATGTTATATTATTTTTTATTTTATGTATATAAGCTATGTACAAGTAATATGAAAATGAACTATGTATAAGGAGACATATAGAAGGAAAGTATGTATAAGAGGGCAGGAACCATACTAATCAATGAGTCTCATGGAAGATTCACTATCATTATGGGCTATGTCAAAAGTAGGAATGGTAATATCTCATGCAATGTGAATGTTATGTTGTAGTTTAATATTGTTGCAATAGGAATTTAAGTATTGTTCATCATTGGAATCATAATATTGTTCAACATTGGAATCATGATAACCTGGAATGCTTGAGGGAGTCACCTCATATTGTGAAGTTGACTTTTTAAATTACATTTTGGAATATTGATTATAATTTTTCACTTTGAAATTATGTTTATTGTAGACATACGGTGTTGTCAAGGCTCTTTTTCTAGAAAGCCTTTGCTAGAAATGTTTGTTGACTTAACATGTTTTGACTTTTCAACTTAAGTTCTTGCTCTTTATGTAACATTTCCTGTGTATATGAATATTTTTCCTTGATAAACTGTATATGTAAATGATTTGCCTTAAGATGTTCAATAAATCATAAACCTTGTTGACCAACAGTATCAAATACTAGAATAAGAGTAATAATGCCTTAGGCCTACTTTCTTAAACCTTGACTATGATAATCAAACTATTGTAGATATTTGTGACTAAAATCATATCATTTTGAAATTTGAGCCTTGTTTTGAAGAGGTATATTTACATCTTTGACTTAATTTACCTTTGTTTTTTTTACTATTTCTTGTTTTGATTGTGCTTTGTGAACCTTTTGTTGTTCTGAGTTATGCTTTGGTAGCCATTTTTGTATTATTTCTAAATTTGACCATTTTTGAATTTATATATGCATCATTGTTTTTTTTTGGATGAAGTGTCACTATGTGAGTCATCTATATCCATTATCTATTGTATTTTTTTATCAATGCTAAACATGAATCAGTGTGGTGCCTATGCATTTTATGATATGCATAATAATATATGGATCTCCTTACTGGGTGTAGAGGGTGTAGATTGATCAACTTAGCTTTAATCATTTCCCTTATTTCCTCACTTGAACTCTTATTTGACCTTTGAATGTTTTTTGAATCATTAGTTATAGATGTATTTTTTTGTGATTTATGATTTGGATATGGGACATTGTTTGCCATAAATTGACTAGGTGAAGATGCATATACATGATTTACACTATTGTGCCCTGGAGACCTTTGTCTAGTAAATTAATTTTTCAATGTTGCAATCTTTTCATGTAATAGTTGATTTTAATTTAGTAAACCTAAAATTATCTTGTTCATACTGATAATTTGATCACATAGAGGCTCACAAGTGCAAACCATAGCTATTTTTTATTGAACATGTAGCCACACACCCTGTACGGAAGAGATGTGAATAGGTTGAGTATGGAGAATAATGACATTGGTATAGGTTACTTCATCTCGTGAAGGAGTGATAGCATGGACCTAGATAGAGGGAAATTAGTTATCACCCTCATAGCGATGAAGAGGAAAAGGAGATCATGTCCTATGTACAAGATATGACATTAAAACTTGAAACATAGTTGTTAGCTTATGTCTAAATCCTCTATGTGTGTAAGGATTTGCTTTTTAATGGAATTCCATATATGAGAAATATAACATGATATAAAATATGACATATATTTTAATTGATATAAAACATCATCTATACATGTGTTTATGTCTTTTCTGAGTTAATTCTGAATTAAAGAAAATAAGCATGCAAATAAAAGTATTAAACTTTGCAACAAAAAGTCATACACTTCTATAATTATTATCATGACTAGGTCAAATAAATTAAGAAATTTTATGGATATAAAATTTAAGTGTTAAAAATGTAAACCCTAGGGTTATTTAGGGTTAAGGTTTTTAATCATAGTTAATTTGCAAAAAAATTAATTACACTAAATAAATTAAACCCTGATGTGGGATTGATTAAATAAGCTAGGTTATACCAAAAAATTTGAAAAATAAAAGTTTGTGGCCATAATTTAGTGCACAAAATTGGGAAAAGGTAAACCCTAAGGAAAATTAGGGTTTTAAGCAAAATTCAAAGTAAGTCAGGTTCATCAAATGTTTTAACTTTTTAGGGTTTTACTTATGTAAATATTATGTTAAATTAAAGGTTTGAGTAGTCTAAATCATTGAAATAATATGCATAAAATAACCACTAATTTGTTATAGATTTTGACTAGCTTTGACTTCTCAAAAATAGTAATAAATATATGCACATAAAGACATATCTATAAAATGTCTGATATGGATTATTTGAGTGCTAGAAACTGAGATTGGAATAGATCTGAGTGTCATCAATTAGATGCATATGTCATAACCCCTCTTGGATAGTAGCACCACACTTGTACATTAGTGTCATGTGGCTTTAGTGTCCTAAAAATGGTGTTATTGTCATCTGTATAAGACTGCTCTAAACTTCTAGGTGCACCTACACCTGTGTTTTTGGGTTTTATTCCTACATGCACAAAGTTTGAAACTTTGTATTGTGCCTATAATAGATAATTTATGATGTAAATCCTAATAAGGCATGAGATAAAAAGTGTGTTTGTTAGTAAGATAGGCTAAACATCCTCAACACCCCATTATGAAGAGAGTTACTTACATACCAATACTCTAAGGAGGGATCAAGACCGATGTAGTTCTCCCCACCTAAGTGTTATTGCAAGTGCAAGTGATGTTAGAATGATAGTGGTCTTGAATGCCTTGAGTGTGCTTGAGATTGGAAATTTAGAAAATCTAATCTTAGGGTAGTTATAGATGGTAGTATGCAAAATTAGGGTAGAATAGAGATTAATAACCTTGATTTTACTCAACGTGTTTTTTGTTTGAATAGGTATTTTGCATCTAATTTCTATGTAATGGATGGAGGGATAAAAGTCATGTATTTATAGAGTTATGTTGTTTGTGTGGATAATAAAATATGTTTAGGCTAACCTTAGGAGGGATTTGCCTTTCAAAATATATTTTTTCAAGAAAGATATGGTAAATGACATAGGTGCAATTTTGGGGACACTAGCGCCATGTGGCTCTAGTGTCCTTAATTTGGTCCTAATGTCCAGCTGACAAAACACAAGGCATGAAGAGCCAAGATCAAAAAATGAAGGTTTGGGATTGTGTTTGAGCTGACTAGGGACACCTATGGCCCACACAAAGGTTAAATAAGTGTGATAATAGGATTTAGGATAAGTATAAGGTTAAGTTAGGGATAGGTAGTCTCAAGTAGCATTTTTAGCACTCAAATACCACTTTTAGGTGATTACAAAATTCAAAGTATATAATTAAAAGGTAAAATATTCATTTCAAAGTGAATTTAATGAGTAATGTGGTCATGATGTGGGCATGAATATTCAAAATAGAATCTAGATACATTTACAACAATGTGATTCAAATATGTGTGGGTAATGTAATTTTGAGTCTAGTGACACTCAATGGCTTTGGCATCACTTCTATCAAACTTAGCATGGTTCCAATTTTTTGGATTAATACATTGGGTACCATTCCTTATTCATGAGAGTTGGAATAATGCAAATTTCTAACTCAAGATCTTGATTAGTTATTCAAAATTGATACTTGGTCACTCTCAATTTACCATTGATTTAAATTATCCAAATGCTTCAATAAGGGGGCATAGTTCTCCATCATCAATTACATGTTATAGGGTAATTTGGTTTTACATACATACATGTGTACTCCTTCCTTACTCTTCCTTCACATTTTCAAATATCAAAGTTAATCTTTTTTCAAATTTAAAATGAGCAAAATGACTAATTCATGATCTTGTTGTAGGGTTTGCTAAATTTGAGTTTCATTCACAATTGAAGTATTTGTTCAAATATAAAGTGTGTTGTACATACTTAGGTTCAATTATTTCTCCTTTACTCTAGTAATTTCATTATTAAAATAAATGGGAGAGGAATGTAGATACATAAATATGGTCATAAGTATTTGACATTTCTAATTTTTGACACATCTTAAACCACATGATTTGTGCATAAATACATGACTCATTTTAATCATTTCTCTAAGCCATTTATCTATATGTAGGGTCAACCCATTATTTTTCATTACCACTATACAAAACTTTCAATGTCAAATACCCAAATTGTCTAAAATCACCTTCAAACTATTCTCAATAGAGGAAAACTATCGTTAATCCTCTTGAACATGTTTACACTAGGTGGACAAGATCATAGTGCACCCTTGTCCTTTTACAGTTATCGCATCCCATGTTAAATAATGACTAGTTTCTAAAATTAAAAATATCCTTTTGAGACACATTTCACATGGTTAGCTAGAGGAAATTGTCAAAATATTTTCCTATAAACACATTTCAAGAGTCACTCATTATTCTCACTTTCAATTCACTTGGTTCAAGTATACACATTTTTGCACATGGATCAAAATTTCCCTATTATATCCAAATTTTGATCACTAACAAGGAGAAACCATAAGCCAAGTCAAAAGCCTTATCAAGTTATTTAAAAAGCTATCATTATCAAGTATCAAATACATATTCTATCAATATACACATAGTCAAAGGTGCATAATTGCACATTAATTTCCATCCTTGGAGTATGGAAACATAGGCAACAGTCAATCATCAAGTGGGTGAATGATGTCAGCTCAACCGATTACACTCCTCTATTTTTATTATAGGTTTTCAAGCTATCAAATTACCATAACAGTTTCAAATAAAAGAGAAGACAAATAATGATTTATGCATGGCCAAACCCTAGTTATTACATCTCAAATTACTCAATATACATAGGCACATAAGGCACAATTTTTAATTTTTTATGCATGATCAATTGGGGCAAGTCTGTGGTCAATGGACTCAGGTGCATTGCATTGTTGTCCACTTATAGTGGTTTGGTCTAGAAATATATTCTACTTATACTTGCAATTTTCCATTTCCATGTTCTTTTTTTTCTTTTTATTTTCTTGTCAATGGCCTATTTCAAAAGACTAGAATGCATTGTTCCATTTTCCACTTACATTAGACCTGTCCAAATTTTATGTTTTGATACTATGCCTATACTAAGCCTATACAAGCACCTCTTATTCTTATTTCCACTTTCAAACAATCAGAATAGTCAACATAAATCAATGTTCAAGCTAAGTATATTTTTTTTAGTGTTTTCCAAAAATAACAACTTTCCATATTCAATAATTTGTCAAAATTAGAATACTTGAATATTTCACATCTTTAGCAATCTGATATTTCTAATTTTACACCTATGAAAAAGTATTACAAAATTATTTATTTTATAATAAATAGGGTAAAACAAGATTATATTATATGCATAGATTATTTTCAAGACTTATTCTCTAATGTGGGTATGACAGAGGTAAGCTCTTGAATCCAAACTCCTTTTTTACCATTTTATGAGGTGTTTCTAAGAGAGAAAAGATGTAAACTCAAAAGTAATGTAATATGTTCATAGCAAGATCAACCACATTAAAGAAAGATAAATCTTTAAACCTCTTTGTCATTTAGTGCTTTAGAATTTGAAATAATGAAATAGGTATATTTGATTATTTCAAATTAGATTATGTCTAGTTAAATGTTTATGTATATTTATGAGAAAACTTGATTGAAATCAAATTTACAATAAAATAATTCTAGCATGAAAATTCATATAGGACTAGGCCATGTATTCACACATTGCTTGTTGACTTACACTAAGTGTAAATTTTTAAAATTATTTTATCCAAGGGACATAATAATCATGGAGGGATAGCATAGCTACCATGGTCAATCTTTCATTGTTTATGGCTCTATGATGAATTTTTAGGGTTGCAGCGAATGAGATCAATTTTTGAGAGTTATGTGCAAAATTTTGGAAAATCAAGCAAGATTTTTAGAGTCATGAAGTAGATGAACATGATCATAAAATTAGTTTTTACATATTTAAACTTGAACATAAATGTTTTCACTCTTTCAAAAATGTCTTCACTTTTTCATAAGAATGCACTAAAAAAAGGTTATGTTTGTCTTGGATTTTAAGGGTTTTGTTTGCCTCATCATATGGACTTATCTTCTATTATTTGTTTCTTATGATTACCTCTAAATTTAAGAAAAAATAAATACTATCTTAAAAAGCATTTTTATCTTTTATTATTGGTTTCAATATATTATTTATTAAAAATTTGGTCTTGTTGACTCTTGGATTTGCACCCTTGAGGAAATGCTTAGTGCTCCTCATCCAAGTAGCAAAATGGAATCATCTCTTGCTATGGGTAATAATTTATTTGAGATGAATCTCTAGATTAGGGGCTAGCTCCCCTTGATGCACCTTTAAATATCTTTATAAACTAACAACTATGTATGAAAAGGGTTAAGGGAAATAACTCAGAAAACAAAATGGTGATGCACCAATGTTGATCTTCTCTTATTTGAATAAAAATACATTACTTAAAGATTGACAAAGTTTCTCTCACATAAAACCCACAAATCCTTGTGCATTATCACATCAGTATTTCACATGTTAGATTTAGAAAGGCATTTGAAATTTAGGAGGGTGACAGATGATTCTAAGAAGGAATATAGTCATAGACCACTTCTAAAACATCTATGCACTAAGAAAAGAATACTAGCAAGGACCTGTAATAACACTCTTTCTTCACATTTGGTAGGTACCTAAAGATGACATGATAGGAAAGATGATCTCTCACTAAACAAGAATAACATGATTTGAACCAATACTCAATAGTACATCATGTGAGTGGCAAAAACTTGTATTATGTCTTAAAGAGTCTTTCCAGTACAAATCTAGCTAGAGTTTCACCATAACCAACGGAGGATCCTGAAATGAGCTAAAAGAATGCATATATATAGCCTTGAGAGGTATATCAATCAAAGGAAGTTCAAGGGTCACTTGGACATGTGTCATCTTGAAATAATTAGTTACATTTGCACGTGGGAGAGAAGTGGGTGAGCTTCACCAAATGGATCAATTACAATGAGTTATGACTAAACCAAAAACATTAGTTACATCTGTTACAATTGAACCAAAGCCTCAGTTACATTTTGCCATTTGTTACCTCTATCTTCACCTTCAAGTTCCCATCAAGATTTTAAACTCGAACGGCTATTTTCCACAATTTGAAATTGACATTTTGTGGGCCATCATCCTTCAGGTATTTTCTTTAGACTTTTTGTCTTGGCCCTTTTGTAGACAATTTTCCTAAATGTTCTTTCACCTTTTTTATTTCCTATCTATTTATGTGGGCTTATCCCTTTCAGATTTTTCTTCGAAGGAAATCCTTCGGCATTTTCTCCCATAGAAATTTCATTCAGACTTTTTGTCTGCAACTTATTTTTCTTGGTCCTTTCTCTATTTTGGGCTTTCTACAGACTCCTTCCTTTGGGTAATTTATCTGAATGAAATCATTTGTTTCGGGCCTTCTTCTTGCAGACCTTTTTCCCTCTGTAAATTCCTTTTGGTACTTAGAAAATATCCCTTCAGCTTATTAGAATGACCCTTTCAGAATATTGAAGAAGCCCATTTCTCACAAATTTCCCTTCAAGAAAGTTGTTATAGACCTTCAAAAAAAAAATTGGACCTTCGAAAAAGTTGTTTTGAACAAAATTTTTGAAACAATTCCTTTGGATTTTTTGAAAAGGATTTCGAAACTTCTACAAATGACCCCTTCAAAAAATATATCTCGGACCCTTTGACACTTTTGAAATGGACTTTTTCGAAGGAAAAGAGGCCTTTGGATTTCCAGAAAGGAAGGAGCCCTTCGGAAAACTTAAAAAGCACCTTCAAAAAAATTGTAAAGGGCTTCGAAAAACTTGAAATGTCCTTTAGGAATTTCAAAATCAACTTTTGCGAATGAAAAAAATATTTCAGAAAATTTGGAAATGGACCTTTTCAAAGGAAATACACTTAAGGAGAATTGCTTTGGACAAAAAGTGTGAAAGAATTTGGAAAAGGCTTAGCAAATACCAAAAGTGAACTTTCTGAAAGGAAAAGACTTATACATTTGTTGTGGGATTTGTCAAAGAACAATTCTTCTGAAGAAAAGCTATATACTGGACTTGGCCAAGGTATAGACTTAGACATTTTTTCAAATAAGGGTGCCTAATTTTGGCCTGAAGGGCCAAATTTTGATCAATAAATTGGTGACTCATAGGGGTAGTATACCTGCTATACTAACCAGACCAATAGTCTTATCCAACTTAAGGCCAATGGAGTCAATGGATTCTTGAAGATGACTAGTAAGGATTATGCCAAAACAAAAACACAAGGAAGCACACTACACAACAATAACAAGACCAAGCAAAGACAACACAAAACAAGACAAGGACAAACTCACACATGTGCATAAGCACTTAGGGAACACAAGAAAAATAAGAAACTATGTACAAAAGAAAAAGAGAACTTTAGTAATAATGCTTTAGATATATCCCATTGACTTGGACATGCAGCTCCTCTCCATCCAACTTTGAGACTTGGAAAGTATTGTGTTGTTTGCACTGCGTGATCACATATAGGCCACTCCACAAAGCATCAAACTTTGTGTGACTTCTAGGTTTGGACCTATCTTCATCCCATTTTAGGACAATGTCTCATTCTCTAAAATTCTTTGGCATGGACTTCTTGTCAAAATACTTCTTTGTTTTCTATTGGTGAGTAGTCATGGTGTACATAGATTGATCTCTTATCTCCTCAAGCTCCATCAACTCACATAATCTAACTTCCATTCTCTCATTCTCCATCAATTATAGCTGATAGATGAGATCTAAATCTGGTAACTCAAGTGAGATAGGAAGCTTAGCCTCCCTTCCATACACAAGTGTATATGGTGAATTCCCAATTGCTCTCTTTGGGGTGATCCTATCAGCCCAAAGAGTTGTCTTTAACTTGGTATGCCAATTCCTTTTATTCTCCTCCATTGTCCTCTTTATGATGTTGATTAAGTTCTTGTCTAAAGACTTAGCTATTCCATTCCCCTAGGGATAGTAGTTGGAGGAGGTTCTAAGATAGATGTCATGCTTCAAAGCCCATTCACTTGTCCTTGTTCCTAAGAAGGCTAATGCATTATCGAAAATGATTGTTGAAGGAGGTCCAAACCTAATTATTATACCTTCATATATATCTAAGACTAAGTTTTCATTTGCTTCCTTAAGAGCTACAGCCTCCACCCATCTTGAAAATTAATCAGTGGTGGTCAACACCCACTTATGGCCAACACAAGAAGGAGGATTGATCAGACCTATGAAATCCAAAAACCATTGCATAAAGGGTTGTTCAACCTAGATTGGGTGAAGAGGCAAGGCATCTAGCTTCTGTTTGCCATAAAAAAGATCACACATTTTAAATTTTATTATCCACTCATGATTGTCTTTGAACGTTAGGCCAAAAGTATCTAGCCCTCATTATCTTGGCAGTTGTGGTTCTAGGAGCAAAGTGACCACTAGCTGGTCCATCATGAAACTCATGCAACACTTTGTCAATTTGATCCAAATCAATACATCTTAACAACACACCTGAAAAGTCCTTTCTAAATAACACTCCATTAATAATTACATAGGGAATAGATTGCAACCTATAATACCTTCTTTTAGCTCTATCAAGACCTTATAGACACTCACCAATTTGAAGTAAGTGAATCATTTCTTGTGCCCAAATCCTCATGGTTGAAGATAAAATTATTGTAGGGTCATCATGGAGTACCAAAACAACCTCCCTTTTCTCTTTCAAGTTTGAAGCAAGATGCTTGTACAGTCCTTTTCCTTTCACTAGCTTAGTTGTTTTGATCTCCACATTATACTCCATCACTTTGGTGATCCAACCTGCCCTTTTCTCATTCAAATCTCTGCTCAACAGAAAGTCTTTCATAGTAGGATGAGGCACAAAAATGTGAATCTTGTTATTAGACAACATATGCCTAAATTTCTTTGAACTCCTTATAACTGAAATCACTTGTTTCTCAACATATGTGTATCTTGTTTCATAGCCTTCTAAACCTTGGATAAAAAGGCAATAGGTTGTTCCAAATCCTCATCATTTACTAGGGTAAGCATGGAATAAATTACCTCTTCATTCCTAAAAGTGTACAGATCGAAGTCCTTGGAGAAGTTTAGACTTGCAAGAGTAGGAGCTTAGGCAATGGCTTGCTTGATCTCTTCAAAACTTTCTTTAATCCTTCCTGTCCAAGTGAATATCTCATCCTTCCTTAGCATGGAGGTCAAAGGCTTGATCAAGTTATCAAAATTAGGAATGAATCTCCTAATGAAATTTATGTTACCAAATAAGCTTTGTAGACCATTCTTATGTTTAGGAAAAGACAATGCTAAGATGGCACTTACCCTTTTAGGATCAATAAGCAGACCTTTCTTAGAAACAATGTGGCCTAAGAGTTTACCTTCATGAACAACAAACACACACTTATTTGGGTTTAGAGAGATCCCAAACTCTCTACACCTCTCAAAAATCTATCTTAGGTGATTCAAATTATCTTTTTTTTCCTTGGAGAAAACTGTCACATCATCTAGATACACCAATACAATGGCATTGATTAATCCTTAAAAATATATATCCATGGCACTTTGAAAAGTATCTCCATCATTTGAAAATCCAAATGGCATCTTCTTATAGGCATATGTGCCCCATTTAGTAGTGAAGGATGTCTTATATTGGTCACTTTCCTTCACCAAAATCTAATTGTATCTAGAATAACCATCTAGGAGGGAAAACCTCTCACTACTTGCCACAACTTGTAGAATTTTCTCCATGGAAGGGAGGGGATAATGATCTCTCAAAGACACTTTATTCAAGTCCCTGAAGTCCACACACAACCTAATCTCCCCATTCTTCTAGGAATAAATCAAAAACTCCCTCAAAGGAAGATGACAAAGATTGATCAATATGAAGTTCCTCTTCATCAATGATAGCATAATTAACATTTACTACCTTAGGTGAGTAAGGTTCCAAGTGATCTCTGTGGATAGGTTCTAACTCAATATTCACTTTAGTTCCATACTTTACGCTAAACACCATGTAGGACCAATCGGCTGCCAAATATCCACCTATCTTGGATGTGAAATTTTTTGATAAGCAAAGAGAAAAATAGGGAGGTAAATCTGCCACCACCACATCATGTGGAATTAAAAATTAGGACAAGCATGAAGAGTCAAATCCAAACCTTTAAATACCCCCAAAGTCTTGATTGGTGATCCATACAATTTCAAGACTCCTTTAGTCATTGGTTCATACTTGAGGCCCAGCTTATCTACTATACATTTGGGCATAACTAATGTGTTGGCTCCACTATTTATGATACAATTATAAACCAAGAAATCCATAATTATTAGAGATAGGTAAAAGGGAGGAGTCTTCTCATCTTTCTTTACTTGACCATCCATGGATTGAGTTCCATTGACCAAAACCGCATTGTGACTTTTAGATGGGCCAGCCTATTTGCCCAATCCATGCAATTCCTTTTGGGGTATATCTTTCTACCCTAGTAATTATAGATAATCCCATAATGAGATGTTCATATGAAGCTTCTTCATATGGTCCACAACATTAATGGAAGGATTATTGACCTTGGGGTTCTCTTTTTGGACATTTGCACCTTGTGATGTAGCTTGTGGAGGTAGAGTTGTAGCAGCTAGCCTAAAGTTTAGATCTTTTAATTTTATTGCACTTTAAGAAATATATTAGACCCACTTACCATAGGGAATGATGTAGGGGTCAGAACAAGTCCTTGATTGGTTCCTTGAACTTCATCCACAGCCCTCCTCTTTGATCTAGTGTTGGCAGCAACACTAGAATTTTGATTGCATGTATTCCCCACGTAATTGATGGCACAAAACTCACACTCTAAATGATTTATGGGGGTAGCATCAGACTGAACCTATCTGCTCTCTATCCTAAATTACATTGGAATCGTAAAATTTGAAAATTGAGATGTTTGATCACCTTATATAGTCATGCCTTGATTTTGCATTTCATTTGCATAAGCCATTTTTTCTTGACCATGTTCAAGAGATGGATAGTTGGGTTGTTCTTGGACCAAATTATTTTGAGTGGGGAAAAGGGATTTAGAGGATGAAGGGGCACTAGGATTATAGCTTTGATAAGGCTTGACATGTGTAATTTGGCCTTGTCCTTGATTATTGCCCTGGGAAGGAGGTTTGTTTATTTATCCAAATTGATTGTAGGATTGATATGGCCTATATCCTTGGGCTTGTTGCCTTTTGAGAGAAACCAATTCATTATTAACACTTTGGAGAAAAATTTTAACATCATGAATTTCATTGGTAGGAGCAATGGCAAAATTTTCTTGACCAAGCAAAAGAGCTAAAGTGGGCAATGCACTTTGACTAAGAGAATGCAAATCAAGGAACAGTGGCATTAGAGGTCTAGGAGATATCTTTCCTATTTGGACAAGAAATTCTCAACATTTATGGCTATTTCATAAGCAATAGGCAATGTGTTTCCACCCATAGATTGAATCATCATGGCAATGTCACTATTCAACACTTTCAAGTAGTATAAAAATGCATAGTTTGCGGTTGGCCTCATAAAAATTGGGATTATATCCCAAGTCTTTTAGAACTTAGTATTAAAATCTTGCATGAATTCATACGGTGCCCTCTTTATTGTGATCAATTGCTCATCTAAATATAGGTGATCACTCTTCTTCCTAAAACTAGCAGTCAATAGAGTCCCTAACTCATCCCATGAGCCAATAGAATTTACAGGTAGGGTCCCATACCAATCCAAAACTTTTCCTTTGAAAGACAAGGCCAACAACCTAATAGCCACATTTTCTTGGGTGATGTTGTGGATATTACAAAAGTTTTTTATATTTTGAATGTGCTCAATGGCAATAATAAGACCATCCCCACTAAAATATGGGACACTTTTGAGGGTTGCTCTTGGAATTTGATCATATTGGGCAAGATGCAATGGAGATGCACTAGTGAAAGGCATAAAAGTTTGTCTTATAGAAATTTTGGAATGATCACTATGGATATTAGGAATGGAATGTAACACAAACTTAGAAGCTTTAAACACAAAATCTCTTTTTTAAGGATAAGTGTTGACAAACCTGAACTTTTTGGTGGAATATGGAGGTGATTTCATAAACTCGAAGGGTGCACCTTTAACAGTAGACCTAGTGGTCACCTTTGACATGGAAAATAGGACTGATCATCAACCAAAGACTTGAATTCTTCAATGGAGTCACAGGTACTAAATGTAGATGTTTCTTTATCTTCAACAATGCTAAGACCAGCACCAATCTTGAATAATCTTGTAGGACTTAGAGGTCCCACCGAGCATGCCAAAAACTCTTGACACTTGGATTTACACCCTTGAGGAAATGCTCATCTCTCCTCATCCAAGTGGCAAAATGGAATCATCTCTCTTGCTGTGGGTAATAATTTATTTGAGATGAATCTCTAGATTAGAGGTTAGCTCCCCTTGATGCACCTTTAAATCTCTTTCTAAACTAACAACTATGTATGAAAAGGGTTAAGGGAAACAAATCAAAAAATGAAATGGTGATGCACCAATGTTGATCTCCTCCTATTTTATTGAAAATATGCTACTTAAAGATTGACAAAGTTTCTTTCACACAAAACTCACAACTCCTTGTGCATTATCACATCAGTATTTCACATGTTAGATTCAGAAAGACATTTGAAATTTAGGAGGGAGACAGATGATTCCAAGAAGGAATACAGTCATAGACCACTTCTAAAGCATCTATGTACTAAGAAAATAATACTAATAAGGACCTGTAATAACACTCTTTTTGAACATTTGGTAGGTACCTGAAGATGACATGTTAAGAAAGATGATCTCTCACTAAACAAGAATAACATTATTTGAACCAATACTCAATAGTACATCATGTGAGTTACAAAAACTTATAATATTTCTTCAAGAGTCTTTCAAGTACAAATATAGCCAAAGTTTCACCATAACCAAGGGAGGATCCTAAAATGAGCCAATAGAATGCATATATATATCCTTGAGAGGTAGAGCAATTAAAGGAAGTTTAAGGGTCACTTGGACATGTGTCATATTGAAAGAATCAATTAGATTCACATGTGGGAGAGAAGTGGGTGAGCTTCACCAAATAGATCAGTTACAATGAGTTACGACGGAACCAAAAGCATTAGTTAGATTTGTTACAAATGAACCAAAGCCTTAGTCACATTTTGCCATTTGTTACCTCTATCTTCGCCTTCAAGTTCCCATCGAGCTTTTAAACTCCAATGACTATTTCATATAATTTGAAATTGACATTTTGTGAGTCATCATCCTTCAAGTATTTTCTTTGGACTTTTTGTCTCAGCACTTTTGTGGATAATTTTCTTGAACATTCTTTTACCCTTTTTGTTTCTTGTATATTTCCGTGGACTTAACCCTTTCAGATTTTTCTCCAAAGGAAATCCTTCAGCATTTTCTCCCACGGAAATTTCATTCAGACTTTTTTTCTGCAACTTATTTTTCTTGGTCCTTTCTTTGTTTCAAGCTTTTTGCAAACTCCTTCCTTCGAGCAATTTGTTGGAATGAAATCATTTGTTTCAGGCCTTCTTCCCATAGACCTTTTGCCCTCTGTCAATTCCTTTCGGTACTTGGAAAATATCCCTTTGGATTTTTGGAATGACCCTTTTAATAGATTGAAGATGCCCTTTTCTCATGAATTGCCTTTGGGAAAGACGTTATGAACCTTTGAAAAAGTTGTTTCAGACCTTCAAAAAAGTTGTTTCGAACAAAATGTCTGAAATAATTCCTTTATATTTTTTGAAAAGGACTTTCAAAACTTCTGTAAGTGATCCCTTTGAAAAATTTGTCTCAGACCCTTAGACACTTTTGAAATGGACTTTTCTGAAGGAAAAGAGTCCTTCGAATTTCCTAAAATGAAATTTCTTGAAAGGAAGGAGCCCTTCGAAAAACTTGAAAAACACATTCAAAAAAATTGTAAAGGACTTTGGAAAACTTGAAATGTCCTTCGAGATTTTTGAAATCAACTTTTTTGAAGGAAAATTACCTTTCAAAAAAGTTGGAAATGGACTTTTCCGAAGGAAATACACTTTAGGAGAATTGCTTTGGACAAAAAGTCCAAACGAATTCGGCAAAGGAACAAAACCCAAAAGAATTTGGCAAAGGCTTAGCAAAGACCCAAGGTGAACTTTCTGAAAGGAAAAGACTTATACATTTTTTGTGGGCTTTGTCAAAGAATAATTCTTCCAAAGAAAACTTAAGTACTGGACCTAGCCAAGGTATACACTTAAACATTTTTTCAAACAGGGGTGCCCAATTTTGGCCTGAAGGGCCAAAATTTGGTCAACAAGTCTAATTTAGTGTTGTATTTGATTAAATATGATTATATCTAAAAAATAATTTACAGTTATATGTATTGCATTTTGATGAAAAACCATTGCCCTTACTACAAAGGCAATCCAAAATCCTTACCTTATATAAAATATTATTCTGAATATCTACACAATCACAACCAATTCCATTGGGTGAAACTTAAAATTTCAAAACTGTCCCTTACCCTATAACCTAAACAAACCCTTAGATACCGTCAAGGATTATGCCTACTACTATTATCTAAGCAAACCAAACACCACTTAGGGGATTGTTCCTAAAATAAAGGTAAATAGCTATTTTTCAAATCTATCTCCACATGGGGAGAGGGATTAATCACCCAAATGTATTGATAAACTACATAGAGAAACAACTAATACTTAATAGTGACCCATTCTCTGATATTCATATCAAATTGATTTTCTTGCAGTTGCTACCCTCTCTTGTCTTTGGCCTCTTAATCTTGTAAAGTGTATTTTATTATTTTGGTTAACTGTGAATCTTGATGATAACCCAACATGCAAGCATAATAATTATATTTTCTATAGTTTTTCATATTGTACAGCTAAACTCATGGAGTTTGATTGATATTGATTGAACTAGATTATTTGGTATTGTCTTCCTTCCCGTTCCCCTCCCACCAAGTGTTGGGAATAGATCAAACACAATACTTAGTTTCAGGAGGGGTGAATGGTAAATTAGGAATCTTAACAACACAAATATAAAATGACAAGTACACATATAGACACAGAGACATATTTATCATGGAAAACCCTTTCTGATAAAAAAACTAGCATAAAAACCTACTTGTTATTCACATAAACTGGACCATCTTACAATGAAAATACAAGTTAAAAGGTTATGAAACCTTCATACAATGCCTTACTATAAGTATGAATGCACACACTTTACCATGCATATTCAACATGTAATAGACTTTGTTACACATATACAATGAAACTCCAGTTCGATCTTCTACATCAGATCCATGGTATTTGTGAGAAGGATCATGCTTATAACCAATAATTTACTTCAATTGTAATGCCCTGCATGAAACCATCATTGTACCAAGTGATGAAACCCTCAACAAGATCACATTATAATGTCATCAGGTAGTTAATAACACCTCATTATTTTAAGGGCTTTAGTTAAAAAAGTGTAAGTTTAACTTCAAATAAACTTTTGTAGATTATAATGTTGCATAACTCCTTGCATCACCTTACTGTGACTTTGCCTCTGTGAGACACCACTTCACACACTAAAAATTTATACAACTATTAAATATAATCCCCATGAAACACTGCACAACCATACCAACTTGTAAAATTCATCTACGTAACACCATCATAAGTGTAGTTTGGACAATGTGTAAATTCATGTGAATTTGAAACATTCCCAACAATCTCCAACTTGTTGAACACTTTGCATAAGGGATCAAAAACCCATCCTTCAACAACTTTGAGTATTCACGCCATTTTATTTTTCACACCAAGAGAATTTATTATCACTCATTGACTTTGTTAATGAATGCACAACATTTTCCTTTATGACCACTTTTTCTAGAGTTTCATTTTTTTCTAAATATATTGTGCATTTACTATCATAGCCTTTCTTTATACCCCTTTGAGATAACCCAAAATTATAACATAGCCTTTTAATACATGAGTCATTATGATATATTTAGCTTCAATAATAGATATCATAACACTAACCTATCATTTACTCATCTAACTTACCACTCCACAAAACAAGTTGAAGACATATCCACTAGTAGACCTACTATAATCAATATCTCCAACCCAATTAGAATCCTAAAACCCCTATAGAATCAAATTCCTACTTCCATCATATGTCTCTTGATAAAAAAATCACTTGATAAAATGTTCCTCAAAGATACCTAAAGATTCTCTCCATTATTGTCCAATGTTCTTTGTCCAGATTGACCATGTACATGCTAAATTCTCCAAATACTTATGCATATGAGATCTTGTGCGGACCATTGTGTACATTAGGGTTCCCACTTCACTCATATATGAAACATGAGACATGTCCTCTGACTTATCCTAAGTCTTTGGACACCACACAGTTGATAGTTTTTTACCAACTAGGAAAGGGGTGAGCATCAGCTTGTTATCATGCATACATAACCTTTCTAAAATCATCTCAATGTAATTATTTTGTTCAAGACAAATATTCCTATTCACACAATCATGTTTGATTCCATGCCTAAGATAAACATTTTAGCACTGAGATCCTTCAAGTCAAATTACATAGATAGTTGAGAATTTACCTATTTGATCATGACCATGTCATTTTGTATCACCACCATGTCATCCACATATAGAGATATGATGAAAAAGTGGTCACCCTCTTCCTTTTAATAAACATAAGGATCAACATTATTTCACACATGCCCAAGTCCAACCACATAAATATCAAACTTACAATTCCACATTCTAGGTGATTGTTTCAGGCCATATAAGGACTTCTTCAATTTACAAACAAAGTGATCTTTTACTTTCACCTTGAAGTCATCAAGATGTAGCATGTATATTTTTTATTCAATTTACCCATGTAATAATGTTGTCTTCACATCCATATGCATAATCTCTAGATTGAACATAACAATCATAGCTTAAATAAATCTGATTGAAGTCAATTTCATAACATGATAGAAGGTATCACCAAAATAAATTCCATCAATCTGAGATAATCCTTTTTCCATATGAAAGTGTTGTACCTCTCTAATTTCCATTGTGTATTCTAATTCCTTTTAAAAACTCACTTACAACTTACAAGTTTTCATCTAGGTAGTGGCTTTACCAAATCCCATGTCTTATTTTTATCCAAATACACTATATCCACCTTCCTATATTTCTTCCAAGACTTGCTATGTGTGAAACCTAGATCTTCCTTCATCATATTGGGTTCATCACTATCAATCATTGATAACATGGATGGAAAATGAAAGTCTTATGGAGTGTACAATTTAGGCATTCTATACACCCATTCTGAATTCCTCTGGATAGGAGTAACTGGCTCATCCTCTTATTATTAATTATAGTTCATCACAACATACTTAGATACAATAGTCATATGAAAGGAGGTGTCAGATTCAATCAACCATACATCACTACATTTGATCAAGCTTGAGGATACTAGATACACGTCTCCATATTTTTCACTAGATCATTTTGAGGACTGCACAAAATTCAGTGGTTTGGCCTTATCCACCTTATTTGCTTTATAGTCCTTGAAGTTCCCTAAATTTTTATAGTTATAACACTTCTTCTCAAACTTGTCTAAAGTCTTCAATTCCTTTGACTTCAAGTTATTTCCTCCATTCTTCCACTTGCCACTCTTCTACAAGTAATCTTATAATATCAGTGTGTCATTAGTCTAATAATTATCCTTATACTTGAACCACATATCCTATGATAATAGAGCTGCAATTACATCATCCAGCTTGAGCCCCAATGTAGCATTGGTGATAGCCATCACTAAATTGTCCCACGAGTTTGAAAAAGACCATAATGATGTGATATGCCTATCTTATTCATCCATCTTGACATTGATGGATGTCAATTGGATAAACATAGTGTTAAAGGCATTCAAGCACTCTGAAACTAAGTCACTCTCATTCTTTCATAATGAATATAATTTTTTCACAACAAAAACTTATTCACAAGTGACTTTTCTTGGTAAAAAATCTTTAGTTTGTCCCACATAATCTTCAAGGTATTTTCCTCTGATACATTCATTAGAAGTAAATAAGATGGACATAATTTGATAGAGCTTCACAATTTCCTATCAACCTTATCCCACTCTTCATGTTTCATACCAGTGGTTAAAGTCTTTGACATGGCAACTCACTGATATTTATCAATCAAAAGATCCTCCATCTTGAGTTTCCATAGTTTAAAGTTATGACCATTGAACTTCTCAATTTATATCATGTTACTTTTAGTCATTATTATCGCTAAGATTCTCCACAAAACTCCCACTTCAAGAAAACTAAGTGTTGAAAATTATGCCAACTTCTTCAAAGCTTATAACCAAACTCTGATACCAAATTATTGGGAATATATAGTAGACAACACTCATTTATAGGAGGGGTGAATCAAAAACTATGAATTTTAACATCACAAAGATAAAATGACAAGCATATATATAGACACATATCATGGGAAAACCATTTTAGGTAAAAAACCAAACACATAATCCTTATTGTTATTACACAAATTAAACCATATTACAATGCAAATATAGGTTACAAGGTTCTACAAGCTTCATACATTGCCTTAGTATATGGTATATATGCACAATTTATTGTGCATTTTCAACATGTAACAAAATTTGTTACACATATACAGTGAAACTCTAGTTCAATCCTTTACATCAAATCCATAGTATTTTTGAGAAGACTCTTATTTATAACCAACACCTTACTTCACTTGTAACACCCTGCATCTAACCATCATTGTACTAAATGGTGAACATGTAACATTCCTTAACAAGATCATGTTAGAACATCATTCGGTAGTTACTAATACATATTTAGTATGATAGCTTTAGTTAAATAAGTGTAATTTTAACTTCAATAACCTTTTATAGCCTAACATGTTGCATAGCTCCTCACATCAACTTACTACAACTTTGCCATTGTGCAATGCTAGTTCACATGTTGAAACCTTATGTAACTATCAAAGACAATCTCTACATAAAACTATGCAATCATACTAGCTTACATAATTCACCTATGTTTCACCCTGCACAAGTGTACCTTTCCCAATGCACAAATTCATGCAAAGTTGAAATACTCACAACACTAAGACACATTACTTGGACTATGTTTTTACATGTCTTTGGCCTTGTTTATCCTTGGTTTTGTTAATTCTCTCTTCTTTCCATTATTATTGTTATAACACCATTTCTTTTATAACTCCAATGTAATAAGTTTTTCATTAATTTATCATCATGATAATAATATCATCCTCCTAAATCTTGCTCTATGGTGGTACATTTTTTTAATGCCCATATATTTTTAAGGCCTCTACAACCTAATTTTTGGCATCTTATAGATACCCATGATGTTGTTTTTAGGTTCTTGGCATGGACACTCATTATTCTTGTTGAATATGGTCAACATGGATGCACGCTTGGTTATAGTTTATTGTTTTATTTCTCATAAGCTTTATATGCATCCCATCTAATATCTTCCACTACGTTTTGTCTTGTTATGCCTATATAAGCAAGGGCATTGTTTGATTCTTTTTTTGGATATTTCAAGTTATTTCAAGCCACTTGGTCTCTAAAGATTGTGAATCCATTGCCTTTTTTTTTTTGAGTTGTTTGATCTAATCAACTTGTTTTTAAAACCTCTACCCAACTTGTTGAAGGTCAATACCTAAATACTCTAAGATGCCTCAAAGTTTTTGGGCCTTTAAGAAAGAAAGTGGATATTTGGATTGGATTGGTATCTAAGTTGTTAAAGATAAAAATTCTAGTGATTTGATTCTTTTGTACTTCTCTTGCATATGTTTTTGTTGTGATTGAGTTTATCACAAGCGCTTTTAATGTGACACATGCAAAATATTATGTATGCCACAAGGAGATTTTAACCACTTCTATGGAAAAAAAATTATTTGTTTCAATGCTCATCATGTTCTTGAAATATATTCAGCCCACTCTTGATAACATCAATCTACAATAACCCTATTTAACTTATTTTGTGTCACATTTTGCATCAGGCCTTATTTTTTTGGACACCAATATGGATAACACATCGATCAAATCATCTTTTTCACTTGTTAATGCTAAATTTGTGTTAGGAAAATTGGCTAACATAAATTTGCATTAAAGGGAAATGTAATTTACGTTGTTGATGTAAACATTGATGCAACATGCACTAATGAAGGAAAAATCACCGAACTAGAGAAATTTTGTCTCGCCAAATTTAGCTTGGTCATCTTTGATGCAATTTGCATTAGGAAAAATCACTTACATGAATTTTACATTAGTGATCATGAAAAAATTAAAAATTGATACAAATGAAAGTCTTATCAAAACTCTTCAGCCAAGATCTCTCCATGAGCTCATTACTACAGCCATAGATGCTTCAGCATACACAAGAGAATAAAATAATTAAAAATAAAAAAATTAATATCTACATAAGATATATAAAAAATATATGCAAAAATATCATATATTACCATGTAGAGCCCTTGCTTAAATAGGCAAGGCAAAACAAGATACAAGCTAAACTAGGCATGTGAGATAAATCCTCACATAGGGCAAAACTAGGTAAAGACTAATGATCTAGCTAGAACCTAGAAAGCACGAGTAATAATATACTCTAACACCCTCCCTCAAGTGAATATAGGGGATAATAATAGAGGATTCAATGTGAATTCACGTCTTTATGGATGTCAATCCACCTTGCTAGAGTACATAGATGTGGAGTCATTATAACTGCCAAGTCAAAGTAAGAATAGTGTTTAATATGAGGATCACTAAATATAAACACTGTGCTCAAGAATACTAAGTAGAGTGATAAATTAGAGGAAACATTGCTTGCACACCCTCCAACAAGATGGTGAGAAGTGAGCAAAAAGATTGGTAGGACTACCACATTGGTGTTACAAGTGGGTATACCACTGGTGTCACTATAAGAATCACCAAGAAGGCCATGAAAAAAAGTAAAAAATCCTCATACAAATTCTGACAAATAAAGTGCCTGAATAAGATACCCATGTACAAAGGAGAAATCCAAAAAATACTAAAAAAGCACAAAATGCATATGACTCTCTTAAAGTGGAGAAAATGAGAGAAAACATGTATGAAAAACTTCACAAAAAAGAGATAAAATAAGAAGAGAGAGCTAAAAATCCCTACAAAGATGATGTTAAATCAGTTTGCACTCCAAGTAATCAGAAGTCATGAAGGAACACAATCTTCATGAGTGGTCTAAATCTACTACTCAATCATCAAAATAAATAACACTGAACTTCACTAGAATATCTTCAATCATGAAGACTGTTAGTGGTAACAAAAGCACAAAAGGGTATTGCATGTGCAAGGAACACTCAACACCTAAGAAGCAGAATGTAAACCACACTCCCCCATACTGCTGACTGGGTAGAGTGAAAAAAACTGTATGAACACCCCCTATAATTCTAAATAGGTTTAGTGGATGAAAAAGGTATGTATGAGTGGTCTAAATCCACTATTCAAACACCAAACAAGTTAAAACTTTATGCACCAGAATAGCTTCATATATTGTGGGAGACTATCAACTATCAAAAAATTGGTGTCAAAAATATAGATAAGGTGATGGAAGATATAAGCAATTGAAGAAGTGAAAAGGTACCCAGAATAGAGCACACAGATGTATGAAGGTAGACAAGGTCAAATCAGCAAACCCCCCATAGCACTTTATAAATTAGTGTGAGTAAAAAATAATCTCATACATATAAAAATATCATATGGAAACAAAAAAATATATTTGGCTTCACCAAAATAACTGTTGACACAGAATATTGCACCCTTGGCAGGAGGCTGAGTTCCTGCCTTCTTCACGCAACAATGGAAACTCCCCTCTCGCCTGTGGGACCGGCGAAGCTGGAGGGGAGAGTCTCTAGATGAGGGCTAGCTCCCTCTAATGTATCTTTTAGGCCCTGGTTTCTCCTACTGCTAACAAACAAATGTAAAAAGGGGGGATGAAAAGAGAGAGAGATGTTGAAAATAGAACCTAAGCCTAAAAAGTAAAAGGTGATACACCAAAAAATGTGTGATCTGCTCCACCCGAACATACACTTTCCATCGAGAAACAGCTCCCATACACTTCATCTGACATGAGAGAACCTTCTGCATCAGTGGGTCAGGGGTCCGTGGAGATACAGGGAGGAAATAACTACTAGAGGCGTTCTGAGACACACTGCAACAACCTATCCACTTCACCTATACTCCTCTAGGGACACTTTTGACAGACCTATAAAAGGAAACTCAAAAATGCACCAGACATGCTGAAATCATTCTGCAAAATCATTAAGAAAATGACTTAACACAGAATCAAGGCATAGACACATACTAAAGATGCAAAACTCAGAATGGAGGTAAAAATGCTATGTTTCGATTCAAGGTAAAATCTGGGAGCACTGCCTTACAAGTCCGAGAGATTTTTGGGCAGAGTTTTGCCTTAAGGCTGAGAGTCGATCCTTCTCAAATGAGAATTTTTACAATATATAGAAAGAGGAAGGGAACTTGGCACTTCCTGGGAAAGATTTTGGCGCTCTTTTCTGCAAGTGGCCCATGTACGTTCAGAACCTTGAGAAGAGAAAACCACTGTTACTGATGTCATTCTTCAGAAAAGGCCTGCTGGAACCATGTTGTATAATCACCAAAATTGACTTTGGTGTTCAAACATTAATGTAAGAACATGGTCGCACCTTTTTTCTGTAAACAGACTGCAGTTTGTCCCCTCATCAATGCCAATTGGAGAAAAGAGGTTGCGCCGATCGTCTGGCAATAACTTGCCTTCCCCTTGCCACTTGGACGCTTTGTCTTTTCTGCTCCTTGTCTTCTTCCTGCTCTTTCATCCCTTAGGGGCGATCTTCTAGCGGGTCCCTACATTCCTTAGGCTCTTTCCATGGTTGGCGCTCTTTTAATTCAAAAGCAAACGGCTATTTTACTATGTTAAATTTGACGTTCACGCGGCCATCACCCAACGGATAGTTCGTCTCCTTAAATTTGATGACTTTCGCGACATCACCATCCTCGGCAAAAGTCATCGGGTCTTTTATGCGGCTTTTCTGCTTTGCAGGCTTTTATTTTGGGTTTTTCCTCGCAGACAAAAGTTCACAGGAATTGGCCACTCTTTATCCTTTTCTTCGGGCTCTTTGACTTCCCCCTGCGCTGGTGGCCTTTTTGAGCTGAGCTTCCCCTTGAATTCCTTCAGGCCTTTTGTTCAAAGGAATTCTTTCAGACAAAAAGTCTAAAAGAATTCAGCCTATCGCTTAAGTCTTTTACCCTTAAATCCCTTTGGCTGCCCTTTGAAACGTTCTTTGCCCTCCGCAAGGGCTTTCAGATCTTGAATTGCCCTCTGCAAGGGCTTTTGGACCCTCGGCTTTCGGACACACCCTTGAACCAAGTCGTTGAACCAAAATTGGTTCAATGGTTCAAATGGTTCAAGACTGCGCGTCGATCCCATTGAACCAACCCGTTGAACCCGTTCAATGGTTCAATGTTGCGCGCCAAGCCGATTGAACCAAGCTTTTGAACTTGCCGATTAACCATCCGATTGAACTAGAAGCCGCTTGAACTGATGTCGCTGAACCGACCGATGAACCAAGGCTGATGAACCTTGCGTTGAACTTGAATCCACTTGAACTAAGTGGTTGAACAACGCCATTGAACCACCCTTTGAGTTGGTTCAAAGCTGCACGCCGATGAACCTACCGATTGCACTTGAACCGATTGAACCAATGAATTGAACCAAGTGTGTTGAACCAACACTGAATGAACTAAGCACTGAACTAGCCAATTGAACTTAAGCTGAAGTGTTTGAACCAACTGAAATGAACCAAGGCTGAATAACTTAAGGCTTTGAACCAAGGCCGATTGAACTTAAACGTTGAACCAATGGTTGAACCAAGGCCTTAAACTGGTTAAATGGTTCAAAGATGCCAACTTTTCTTGATTTTCTTCAGACAAAAGCCCGAAGAAGCCTTGTAAAACCCAGAACTCTCTGAACTGATCCTTCATGTGCCAAAGGACTAACCTACTAAGTCTGTAGAAATCCAAAACCTGCAGAGTCTGTAGAAATCGAAAACCTATAGAGTCTATAGATTTAGACCTGCAAAGTCCGTAGAAATCCTACAGAGTCCGTAGAAATGAACAGATTCATGCAAAATTAAAAAAAATGAAATGGCCTAGAATAGCAGGGACAAAAAGGGACCGATTTTCGGCCTGTTGGGCAAAAAATGGTCAACAAATTGCCGACTCCCAGGGGAAACATGCCTGCTATGCTTAGAGACCAGTTGCCTTGCAGTCCATTAGACACAGAGTCAGATGCAGCTTGAACAAAGAATAGCAATAGCCCCAAAAGATCCAAGAAAAAAACATGAAGATTTTTACCCCAGACACAAAGGGAAACACACAAGGCTAAAAAAAACACTACCTATGCAAACTGCACTTAGGGAAAGCAGGAAAGGAAACTGAAAACAAACTACTATATACAGCTAACCAAAAATGTTTGCTTTCCTCCTGGATCATAAGGAGAATTTCTTAAGCCCCCTTCCTGGCAAGAAGACTTATGGTGCCAAACAAGTGGCTAAATGAAAAGGAGATTTGGTGACCTGCTCCCCTTGCCTGTCACCTAAATTGGCTGGTATTCGAGTGGATCAGATTCAAACATGCTTCCAACATATACATACTCTGTTTGTTCCTAGAAGCTTGTTGAATGTTGGTCCTTCATGCTGGTACATTTCACCAAGAAATCAATGGCTGTTGGCTCATCCCCATAAGCCCTTTGATATGTATAGCTCCCTTGCAATGCATCATGGTCTGACTTGTTTCCTTTTGCCTCATTGAAGACTTTGTCAGACTCATCCTCTTCTTCCTCTTGGCCTTCTTGAAGAAGGGTGATAGTTGCGATGTCTGAAATGGAATCACAAACTGATTGCTCATCACACAGAACATCACCTCTCTGTCTAAAGCTCTCTTCTTCAAGGCTTTCCTCCAAGAAGAAATACCTCTCCTTTTCCTCCTTGATGATCAAGGTCTCTAGATGTTCAAAGGTATCCTCCTGATCCTCCTCTAACTCAGGGTCCCCAGTGTAGTCATCCTGATCCTCCTGAACTGGAAGCCGCTTGAACTTATGTCGTTGAACCGACCGATGAACCAAGGCTAATGAACCTTGTGTTGAACTTGAAGTTGCTTGAAATAAGTGGTTGAACCAACACCATTGAACCACCCTTTGAATCGGTTCAACGGTTCAAAGCTGCGTGCTGATGAACCTACCAATTGCACTTGAACCGATTGAGCCAATGAATTGAACAAAGTGCGTTGAACCAATGCTGAATGAACTAAGCGCTAAACTAGCCAATTGAACTTAAGCCAAAGTGTTTTAACCAACTGAAATGAACCAAGGCTGAAGAACTTAAGGCTTTGAACCAAGGCCGATTGAACTTAAACATTGAACCAATGGTTGAACCAACGCCTTGAATCGGTTCAATGGTTCAAAGACGCCAACTTTTCCTGATTTTCTTCAGACAAGAGTTTGAAGAAGCCTTGTAAAACCCAAAACTCTCTAAAATCATCCTTCATGCACCAAAGGACTAACCTGCTGAGTTTGTAGAAATCTAAAACCTGCATAGTCCATATATTTAGACCTGCAGAGTCTGTAGAAATTCTGCAAAGTCCGTAGAAATGAACAGATTCATGCAAAATCAAAAAATGAAATGGCTTAGAATAGCAGGGACAGAAGGGGACCGATTTTTTGGCCTGTTGGGAAAAAATGGTCAACAAATTGGCGACTCCCAGGGAAAGCATGCCTGCTATGCTTAAAGACCAGTTGCCTTGTAGTCCATTGGGCACGGAGTCAAATGCAGCTTTGAAGAAAGGTTAGCAATAGCCACAAAGATCCAAGAATCAAACATGAAGCTTTTTTACCCCACACACAAAGGAAAACACACACAAGGCTAAAAACACTACCTGTGCAAACTGCACTTAGGGAAAGCAGGAAAGAAACTGAAAGCAAACTACTATATACAGCTAACCAGGAATATTTGCCTCCCTCCTGGATCAAAAAGACTTCTGGTGCTAGGTAAGTAGCTGAATGAAAAAGAGAGTTGGTGACCTGCTCCTCTTGCCTGTCACCTTGATTGGCTTGCATCTGAGTGGATCAGATTCAGACATGCTTCCAACGTATGTGTACTCTGCTTGTTCCTGGAAGCTTGTTGAATGTTGGTCCTTCATGCTGGTACATTTCACCAAGAAATCAATGGTTGTTGGCTCATCACCATAAGCCCTTTGATATGTATAGCTCCCTTGCAATGCATCATGGTCTGACTTGTTTCCTTTTGCCTCATTGAAGACTCTGTCAGACTCATCCTCTACTTCCTCTTGGCCTTCTTGAAGAAGGGTGACAGTTGTGATGTCTGAAATGGAATCACAAACTGATTGCTCATCCCACAGAACATCACCTCTCTATTCAAAGCTCTCTTTTTCAAGGCTTTCCTCCAGGAAGACAGACCTCTCCTTTTCCTCCTTGATGATCAGGGTCTCTAGATGTTCAAAGGTATCCTCCTGATCCTCCTCCAACTCAGGTTCTCCAGCGTAGTCGTCCTCCTCATTGAAGCAATAAGAAAGTTCATCAAACAAAGGGGGAGAGAGCTCACCATGCTTATGTTTCTCCTCGTATTGCTGTAACATCTGCATATATGCATGCCCTGTGTCTTCTCCATTGCTGATGAGGTCTTCACAAGGAGCCTCCATGATGATTCTGCCTTCATTGTCACTCATGATAGCCCCTTGAGAAACTGCAGCTTGGATCTTCTGCTCTTCACTCGCCTCCTGCAGAATAGGTTCCTCCTTGAGAAGGGGTGAAGTGGGAAAACCATGTGGAAGAGGAGGCAGTCCTTGAGCTAGAATCGAATGATTCTCCTCCTTCCACTTGGTCAGCACTTCATCTATATCAGGTGTGGCCTAATAGCTCTCTTGGAAGTGTGTACATGGGGTGTGTTCAGACATAGAATGTGCCATTGGGTCCGAACCGTCCATCACACATTGACTGAGGAATCTCTCTTTAGATTCCAACTCTGTAATTCTCATGACCATATCCTCTTGGAAGCGCCTTTCTTAGAGGTCACCAGCATTATCATGAGCAGGAACAGGCTCGTCTTCTTCAAGGTTTTGACAAAAACCCTACTTCTCCTCTTTCCTGCCCCATGATTTTACTATTTTCCCCCAATTCAAGATCTCAAAATTGGAATTTTGCTCCTGTGAACAGGCAGCAACTGTGTTTTCTCCAAGGTCCTAGGGCTCCTCCACAAGGTCTGGAAGTTCTAACTCTCTTTCACGAAGCAGCCTCATCTTAGCCTCTAATTCTTCAATTTGCTTGGCTATATTATCCTGAAAGAGTCTTTCTTGGAGGTCACTAGCATCATCCTCTTCAAGGCTCTGGGCTGGTTCCTGGCATTCCTTCCTCCAACTCGAAATCTGCACATCATGTTGAAGGACTTGGGGAGGTTGAGGAATGCTAGGAAGAGACTGTTGATGCACTGGAAGAGTCTCTAGAAGAGGGACGTGCTGGCTCGTGGTATTCCCCCTAATGGAAGATTCACAATATAAGGAATTGAGAAGATTGATCTCCATGGGGGGTTGTTTTGATGCCCTTTGATGTTCGAAAGCCAAGCGCACGAGATTAGGAGTAGATGCATTAGATGAGCTGGAGTGGATGAGTGCTATCTGATAGAAAGGATTTGGTGTACAATAAGCTTCTGGGAACAAGCATTCAACAAGCTTCCAGGAACAAGCAGAGTACACATACATTGGAAGCATGTCTGAATCTGATCCACTCAGATGCAAGCCAATCCAGGTGATAGGCAAGAGGAGCAGGTCACCAACTCTCTTTTTCATTTAGCTACTTTCCTAGCACCATAAGTCTTCTTTCCAGGAAGGGGACTTAAGAAGTTTTTCTTTTGATCTAGAAGGAAGGCAAATATTCCTAGTTAGCTATATATAGTAGTTTGCTTTCAGTTTCTTTCTTACTTTCCCTAAGTGCAGTTTGCACAGGTAGTGTTTTTAGCCTTGTGTGTGTTTTCCTTTGTGTGTGGGGTAAAAAAGCTTCATGTTTGATTCTTGGATCTTTGGGGCTATTGCTAACCTTTCTTCAAAGCTGCATTTGACTCCATGCCCAATGGACTACAAGGCAACTGGTCTTTAAGCATAGCAGGCATACTTCCCCTGGGAGTTGCCAATTTGTTGACCATTTTTTCCCAACAGGCCAAAAAATCAGTCCCCTTCTGTCCCTGTTGTTCTAAGCCATTTCATTTTTTGATTTTGCATGAATCTGTTCATTTCTACGGACTTTGCAGAATTTCTATGGACTCTGCAGGTCTAAATTTATAGACTCTGCAGGTTTTGGATTTCTACAGACTCAATAGGTTAGTCCCTTGGCGCATGAAGGATCAGTTTAGAGAGTTTTGGGTTTTACAAGGCTTATTCGGACTCTTGTCTAAAGAAAATCAAGAAAAGTTGGCGTCTTTGAACCATTGAACCGGTTCAAGGCCTTGGTTCAACCATTGGTTGAACGTTTAAGTTCAATCAGCCTTGGTTCAAAGCCTTAAGTTCTTCAGCCTTGGTTCATTTCAATTGGTTCAAACACTTCGGCTTACGTTCAATCAGCTAGTTCAGCACTTAGTTCATTCAGCGTTGGTTCAACGCACTTGGTTCAATTCATTGGCTCAATCGGTTCAAGTGCAATCGACAGGTTCATTGGCACGCAGCTTTGAACCATTGAACCGATTCAAAGGGTGGTTTAATGGCATTGGTTCAACCACTTAGTTCAAGCAGCTTCAAGTTCAACACAAGGTTCATCAGCCTTGGTTCATCGATCAATTCCACAGCATTAGTTCAAGCGGCTTCCAGTTCAATAAGATGGTTAATCGGCAAGTTCAAAATCTTGGTTCAATCCACTTGGTGCACATCATTGAACCGTTGAACCAGTTCAATGAGTTGGTTCAACAGATTGGTTCAACGAGCTCGACGCGCAGTCTTGAACCAATTGAACCATTGAACCAATTTTGGTTCAACAGCTTGGTTCAACAGTTTGGTTCAAGGGTGTGTCCCAAAGTCAAAGGGTAGTTCAAGGTCAGCCTTATGTGCCCCCTCCTATTCTGAAGAAATCTCCCTCTTGTACACCAAATCCTTTCTATCAGATAGCACTCGCCCACTCCAGCTCATCTGATGCATCTGCTCTCAATCCCGTGCGCCTGGCTTTCCAACATCAAAGGGCATCAAAACAACCCCCCATGGAGATCAATCTTCTCAATTCATTATATTATGAATCTTCCATTGGGGGGAATACCACGAGCCAGCACGTCCCTCTTCTAGAGACTCTTTCGATGCATCAACAGTCTCTTCCTAACATTCCTCAGCCAACTTGGATCTTTGGGGTTATTACTAACCTTTTTTCATTCTGCAAAAGCATTAAGAAAATGACTTAACACAGAATCAAGGCATAGACATACTAAAGATGCAAAACTCAGAATAGAGGTAAAAATGTTGTGTTTCGATTCAAGGTAAAATCTGGCAGCTCTGCCTTACAAGTTCGAGAGATTTTTGGGCAGAGTTTTGCCTTAAGGTTGAGAGTCGATCCTTCTCAAATGAGAATTTTTACAATATATAGAAAGAGGAAGGGAACTTGGTGCTTCTTGGGAAAGATTTTGGCGCTCTTTTCTGTAAGTGGCCCATGTGCGTTCTGAACCTTGGGAAGAGGAAACCACTATTACTGATGTCATTCTTTAGAAAAGGCCTGCTGGAACCAAGCTTTATAATCACCAAAATTGACTTTGGTGTTCAAATATTAATGTAAGAACATGGCCACGGCTCTTTTCTACAAATAGACTGCAGTTTGTCCCCTCATCAATGCCAACTAGAGAAAACAGGTTGCACTGCTCGTCTAGCAATAACTTACCTTCCCCTTGCCACTTAGACACTTTATCTTTTCTGCTCCTTGTCTTCTTCCTAGTCTTTCAGCCCTCGGGGGTGATCTTCTGGCAGGTCGCTACATTCCTTGGGCTCTTTCCATGGGTAGCGCTCTTTTAATTCAAAATCAAACGGCTATTTCAATGTGTTAAATTTGACATTCACGCGATCGTCACCCAACAACTAGTTCGTCTCCTTAAATTTGATGGCTTTCGAGACGTCACCGTCCTCGGCAAAAGTCATTGGGTCTTTTATGCGGCTTTTCTACTTCACAAGCTTTTGTTTCGGGATTTTTTCCTGCAGACAAAAGTTCGCATGAATTGGCCGCTCTTTGTCCTTTTCTTTGGGCTCTTTGACTTCCCCCTGCGCTGGCAACCTTTTTGAACTGAACTTCCCCTTGAATTCCTTCGGGCCTTCTGTTTGAAGGAATTCCTTTAGACAAAAAGTCTGAAATAATTTGGCCTATCGCTTAAGTCTTTTGCCCTTAAATCCCTTCGACTGTCCTTTGAAATGTTCTCTGTCATCCGCAAGGGCTTTTGGACCCTCGGCTTTGGGACACACCCTTGAACCAAGCCATTGAACCAAAATTTCAATTGGTTCAAGACTACACGTCGAGCCCGTTGAACTGGTTCAACGGTTCAATGTTGTGTGCCAAGCTGATTGAACCAAGCTTTTGAACTTGTCGATTAACCATCCGATTGAACTGGAAGCCGCTTGAACTGATGCCGATGAACCAAGGCTGATGAACCTTGCGTTGAACTTGAAGCTGCTTGAACTAAGTGGTTGAACCAATGCCATTGAACCACCCTTTGAACCAGTTCAACGGTTCAAATATGCACACCGATGAACCTGTTGATTGCACTTGAACCGCTTGAACCAAGTGTGTTGAACCAATGCTGAATGAACCATGCGTTGAACTAGCTGATTGAACTTAAGCCGAAGTGTTTGCACCAACTGAAATGAACCAAGGCTGAAGAACTTAAGGCTTTGAACCAAGGCCGATTGAACTTAAACGTTGAACCAATGGTTGGACCAAGGCCTTGAACCGGTTCAATGGTTCAAATATGCCAACTTTTCTTGATTTTCTTCAAACAAGAGCCCGAAGAATCCTTGTAAAACCAAAACTCTCTAAACTGATCCTTCATGCGCCAAAGGACTAACCTATTGAGTCTGTAGAAATCCAAAACCTGCAAAGTCCGTAAAAATCCAAAACCTGCAGAGTCCATAGATTTAGACTTGTAGAGTCCGTAGAAATTTTGTAGAGTCCGTAGAAATGAACAGATTCATGTAAAATTAAAAAAAATTAAATGGCCTAGAACAGAAGGTACAAAAAGGGACCGATTTTTTGCCTGTTGGGCAAAAAATGGTCAACAAATTGGTGACTCCCAGGGGAAGCATGCCTGCTATGCTTAGAGACCAATTGCCTTACATTCCATTGGGCACGGAGTCAGATGCAACTTGAACAAAGATCAGCAACAGCCCCAAAAGATCCAAGAAACAAACATGAAGCTTTTTACCCCAAACATAAAGAGAAACACACAAGGCTAAAAAAAACACTACCTGTGCAAACTGCATTTAGGGAAAGTAGGAAAGGAAACTAAAAACAAACTACTATATACAGCTAACCAAGAATGTTTGCTTTCCTCCTGGATCAAAAGGAAAATTTCTTAAGCCCCCTTCCTGGCAAGAAGACTTATGGTGCTAGACAAGTGGTTGAATGAAAAGGAGATTTGGTGACCTGCTTCCCTTGCCTGTCACCTGGATTGGCTGGTATTCGAGTGGATCAGATTCGAACATGCTTCCAACATATACATACTCTATTTGTTCCTGGAAGCTTTTTGAATGTTGGTCCTTCATGTTGGTGCATTTCACCAAGAAATCAATGGCCGTTGGCTCATCACCATAAGCACTTTGATATGTATAGCTCCCTTGTAGTGCATCATGGTTCGACCCGTTTCTTTCTGCTTCGTTGAAAACCCTGTCAGACTCATCCTCTGCTTCCTCTTGGCCTTCTTGAAGAAGGGTGACTGATGATGTCTGAAATGGACTCACAAAATGATTGCTCATCCCACAGAACATCGCCTCTTTGTTCAAAACTTTCTTCTTCAAGGCTTTCCTCCAGGAATATAGACCTCTCCTTTTCCTCCTTGAAGATCAAGATCTCTAGATGTTCAAAGTTATCCCCCTAATCCTCCTCTAACTCAAGCTCCTCAGCATAGTCATCCTCCTCATCGAAGAAACAAGGAAGTTCATCAAACAAAGGAGGAGAGAGCTCACCATGCTTTTGTTCCTCCTCATACTGCTGGAACATCTGCATGTACGTGTGACCTGTGTCTTCTCCATTGCTGATGAGGTCTTCACAAGGAGCATCGATGATGATTTCTTCTTGGTTGTCGCTCATGACAGCCTCCTGGAAAAATGCAGATTGGATCTTCTACTTCTCACTCGCCTCTTGCAGAACAGGTTCCTCCTTGAGAAGGGATGAAGTGGAAAAAACATGTGTAAGAGGAGGCAGTCCTTTAGCTAGAATCGAATGATTCTCCTCCTTCCACTTGGTCAGCACTTCATCTATATCAAGTGTGCCCTGATAGCTCTCTTAGAAGTGTGTAGATGGGGTGTGTTCAGATATAGAATGTGCCATTAGGTCCGAACCGTCCATCACGCATTGACTGAGGAATCTCTCTTTAGATTCCAACTCTACAATTCTCTTGGCCATATCCTCTTGGAAGCGCCTTTCTTGGAAGTCACCAGCATTATTATGAGTAGGAACAGCCTCGTCTTCTTCAAGGTTTTGAGAAAAACCTTGCTTCTTCTCTTTCTTGCCCAATGATTCTACTATTTTCCCCCAGTTTAGGATCTCAGAATTGGAATTTTGCTCCTACGAATAGGCAGCAACTGTGTTTTCTCCAAGGTCCTGGGGCTCCTCCACAACGTCTGGAAGTTCTAACTCTCTTTCATGAAGCAGCCTCATCTTAGCCTCTAATTCTTTACTTGGCTAAATTATCCTAAAAGAGTCTTTCTTGGAGGTCACCAGCATCATCCTCTTCAAGGCTCTGGGTTGGTTCTTGGCATTCCTTCCTCCAACTCGAAATCTGCACATCATGTTGAAGGACTTGGGGAGGCTGAGGAATGCTAGGAAGACACTGTTGATGCATCGAAAGAGTCTCTAAAAGAGGGACGTGCTGGCTCGTGGTATTCCCCCCAATGGAAGATTCACAATATAAGGAATTGAGAAGATTGATCTCCTTGGGGGGTTGTTCTGATGCCCTTTGATGTTGGAAAGCCAGGCGCACGAGATTGAGAGCAAATGCATCAAATGAGCTGGAGTGGGTGAGTGCTATTTGATAGAAAGGATTTGGTGTACAAGTGGGGGCTTTCTTCAGAATAGGAGGGGACACATAAGGCTGATTGCCTTGAATAAATAAATTTCTCCATTTTGTTACCTCCTCCTCCATGGATTGCAAGGCCTGAGCTTGCCTAAACAAACACTCCTCTTTATACATCAGCGCTTGTTGATATCCATACGGCTCCTCCAGTCTGTCAATCTCCATCGTCTGCTTCTCAAACTCCAGGCCCATTTGCCTTAACAATGAAGGGTAACTAGGAGAGTTGCTTGAAGCGATTCTCTTAAAATTTTGAGTCTAATCGAAGTCATATGAAGGAATATAAGACCCATGATCTTGTGCAAAGGGATTATACATACAAAAGTGATTTCTTAATGGCACCAGGGCTGCTTAACTAGCTGATTCAACTCGGAGTCGCCATTGGTGTTGATGCAAAAACCTCCAAAGGCTGGTCGATTGAAGAACACACCAAAAAATCTTCAACTCTTTGGACAAAACTTGTCCTAGTTGGTCCCACCGGGCATGCCAAAAACTGTTGACGCAGAAGATTACACCCTTGGCAGGAGGCCGAGCTCCTGCCTTCTTCATGCAACAATGGAAACTCCCCTCTCGCCTATGGGACCGGCGAGGCTGGAGGGGAGAGTCTCTAGATGAGGGCTAGCTCCCTCTGATGTATCTTTAGGCCCTGGTTTCTCCTACTGCTAAGAACTAAAATGAAAAAAAGGGGGGGATGAAAAGAGAAAGAGAGATGCTGAAAACAGAACTTAAGCCTAAAAGTAAAAGATGATACACCAGAAAATGTGTGATCTACTCCGCCCGAACATACACTTTCCACCAAGAAATAGCTCCCATACAGTTCATCTGACATGAGAGAACCTTCTGCATCAGTGGGTCAGGGGTCCATGGAGATACAGGGAGGAAATAACTACTAGAGGAATTCTGAGACACACTGTAGCAGCCTATCCACTTCACCTATACTCCTCTAGGGACACTTCTGACAAACCTGTAAAAGGAAACTCAAAAATGCACCAGACATACTGAAATCATTCTGCAAAAGCATTAATAAAATGACTTAACATAGAATCAAGGCATAGACACATACTAAAGATGCAAAACTCAAAATGGAAGTAAAAATGCTATGTTTCGATTCAAGGTAAAATCTAGCAGCTCTGCCTTACAAGCCCAAGAGATTTTTGGGTAGAGTTTTGCCTTAAGGCTGAGAGTCGATCCCCTTCTTGAATGAGAAGTTTACAATTTATAGAAAGAGGAAGAGAAACTTGGCGCTTCCTGGGAAAGATTTTGGTGCTCTTTTATGCAAGTGGCCCATGTGCGTTCTAAACTTTGGGAAGAGAAAACCACTGTTATTGATGTCATTCTTCAGAAAAGGCCTGCTGGAACCATGTTGTATAATCACCAAAATTGACATTGGCATTCAAACATTAATGCAAGAACATGGCCGCGCCTCTTTCCTACAAATAGACTGCAATTTGTCCCCTCATCAATGCCAACTAAAGAAAATAGGTTGCGCCATTTGTCTGGCAATAACTCACCTTCCCTTTGCCACTTGGACACTTTGTCTTTTCTGCTCCTTGTCTTCTTCCTGCTCTTTCATCCCTCGGGGGCGATCTTCTAGCGGGTCACTACGTTCCTTGGGTTCTTTTCATGATTTGGCGCTCAGACAGTTCAAAACACAAACGGCTACTTTATTGCCTTAAAATTGACGATTTTCAGGACGTCACCGTATTTGGAAAAATCCGTCGGGTCCTTTGGTGGGCTTTTCTGTAGGTTTTTTGTGCTTTCAGCTTTGTTCTCGCAGACAAAAGTCCGCAGGAATTGGCCACTTTGTTTATCCTTCTCGGAGGGAAAAGACCCTTCGGCTTCTTGAGAAACGGCCCATTATCTTCGACGAGAGCCCTCTGCAAGGGAACATACCCTTCGGGCGGGCTTCTTCCTTCAGTCCCTTTGGCTGCGGCCTTTCGGTTAAAATCTTTGGACTTCTGTCCAAAGGAAATCCTTCGGACAAAAAGTCCAAAATAATTCTAACTTTAAAAGAAAACCGCAAAAAAAACCCCTTTCGGTTGCCTTTGAACTCTAACTGCTCTCCGCAAGGGCTTTTGGACCTTGAACTGTCCTTCAGCTTTGGGACACACCCTTAAACCAAGCCGTTGAACCAAAATTGGTTCAACGGTTCAATTGGTTCAAGACTATGCACCGAGCCCGTTGAACCAACTCGTTGAACCGGTTCAACGGTTCAATGCTGCGCGCCAAGCCGATTGAACCAAGCTTTTGAACTTGCCGATTAACCATCCGATTGAACTGGAAGCCACTTGAACTAATGCCACTGAACCGACCGATGAACCAAGGCTGATGAACCTTGCATTGAACTTGAAGCCACTTGAACTAAGTGGTTGAACCAACGCCATTGAACCACCCTTTGAACCGGTTTAACAGTTCAAAGCTATGTGCCGATGAACCTGCCGATTGCACTTGAACCGATTGAGCTAATGAATTGAACCAAGTGCATTGAACCAACGTTGAATGAACTAAGTGCTGAACTAACCAATTGAACTTAAGCCGAAGTGTTTGAACCAACTAAAATGAACCAAGGCTGAAGAACTTAAGGCTTTGAACCAAGGCCGATTGAACTTAAACGTTGAACCAATGGTTGAACCAAGGCCTTGAACCGGTTCAATGGTTCAAAGACGCCAACTTTTCTTGATTTTCTTCAGACAAGAGTCCAAAGAAGCCTTGTAAAACCTAGAACTCTCTGAACTAATCCTTCATGCGCCAAAGGACTAACCTACTGAGTCTATAGAAATCCAAAACCTACAGAGTCCGTAGATTTAGACCTGCAGAGTCCGTAAAAATTTTGCAGAGTCCGTAAAAATGAACAGATTCATGCAAAATCAGAAAATTAAATGGCCTAGAACAGTAGGGACAGAAGGGGACTGATTTTTTAGCCTGTTGGGCAAAAATGGTCAACAAATTGGTGACTCCCAGGGGAAGCATGTCTGTTATGCTTAAAGACCAGTTGCCTTGTAGTCCATTGGGCACGGAGTCAAATGCAACATTGAAGAAAGGTTAGCAACAGCCCCAAAGATCCAAGAATAAAACATGAAGCTTTTTTACCCCACACACAAAGGAAAACACACACAAGGCTAAAAACACTACCTGTGCAAACCATACTTAGGGAAAGCAGGAAAGAAACTGAAAGCAAACTACTATATACATCTAACTAGGAATATTTGCCTCCCTTCTAGATCAAAAGAAAAACTTCTTAAGTCCCCTTCCTGGCAAGAAGAGTTATGGTGCCAAGCAAGTAGCTGAATGAAAAAGAGAGTTGGTGACCTGCTCCTCTTGCCTGTCACCTTGATTGGCTTGCATCCGAGTGGATCAAATTCAGACATGCTTCCAACGTATGTGTACTTTGCTTGTTCTTGGAAGCTTGTTGAATGTTGGTCCTTCATGTTGGTGCATTTCACCAAGAAATCAATGGCTGTTGGCTCATCGCCATAAGCCCTTTGATATGTATAGCTCCCTTAGAATGCATCATGGTCTGACTTGTTTCCTTTTGCCTCATTGAAGACTATGTCAAACTCATCCTCTGCTTCCTCTTGGCCTTCTTGAAGAAGGGTGACAGTTGTGATGTCTGAAATGCAATCACAAACTGATTGCTCATCCCACAGAACATCACCTCTTTGTTCAAAGCTCTCTTCTTCAAGGCTTTCCTCCAGGAAGACAGACCTCTCCTTTTCCTTCTTGATGATCAGGGTCTCTAGATGTTCAAAGGTATCCTCTTGATCCTCCTCCAACTCAGGTTCCCCAGTGTAGTCATCCTCCAGTTGACCATTTTTCGCCCAATAGGCCAAAAATCGGTCCCCTTCTGTCCCTATTGTTCTAGGCCATTTCATTTTTTTTAATTTTGCATGAATCTGTTCATTTCTACGGACTCTACAGGTCTAAATCTACAAACTATGTAGGTTTTGGATTTCTACGGACTCTACAGGTTTTGGATTTCTATAGACTCAGTAGGTTAGTCCTTTGGCGCATAAAGGATCAGTTCAGAGAGTTCTGGGTTTTACAAGGCTTCTTCGGGCTCTTGTCTGAAAAATATCAAGAAAAGTTGGCATCTTTGAACCATTGAACCGGTTCAAGGCCTTGGTTCAACCATTGGTTCAACGTTTAAGTTTAATCGGCCTTGGTTCAAAGCCTTAAGTTCTTCAGCCTTGGTTCATTTCAGTTGGTTCAAACACTTTGGCTTAAGTTCAATCGGCTAGTTCAGCGCTTAGTTCATTCAGCGTTGGTTCAACACACTTGGTTCAATTCATTGGTTCAATCGGTTCAAGTGCAATCGGCAGGTTCATCGGCGCGCAACTTTGAACCGTTGAACCGGTTCAATGGCATTGGTTCAACCACTTAGCTCAAGCGGCTTCAAGTTCAATGCAAGGTTCATCAGCCTTGGTTCATCGATCGCTTCAACGACATCAGTTCAAGTGGATTCCAGTTCAATCGGATTGTTAATCGGCAAGTTTAAAAGCTTGGTTCAATCGACTTGGCGTGCAACATTGAACTGTTGAACCGGTTCAACAAGTTGGTTCAACAGGGTCGGCGTGTAGTCTTGAACCAATTGAACCGTTGAACCAATTTTGGTTCAACGGCTTGGTTCAAGGGTGTGTCCCAAAGCCGAGGGTCCAAAAGCCCTTGCGGAGCATAGTTCAAGATCCGAAAGCCCCTTCAGAGGGCAAAGAATGTTTCAAAGGGCAGCCAAAGTGATTTGAGGGTAAAAGACTTAAGCGATAGGCTGAATTCTTTTAGAATTTTTGTCTGAAGGAATTCCTTCGAATAGAAGGGCCGAAAGAATTCGGGGGGAAGCTCAGTTCAAAAAAGCCACCAGCGCAGGGGGAAGTCAAAGAGCCTAAAGAAAAGGACAAAGAACGGCCAATTTCTGCGGACTTTTATCTGCGAGGAAAAAGCCCAAAACAAAAGCCTGCAAAGCAGAAAAGCTATAAAAAAGACCCGATGACTTTTTTCGAGGACGGTGACGTCTCGAAAGCCATCAAATTTAAGGAGACGAACTAGTCGTTGGGTGATAGCCGCGTGAACGTCAAATTTAACACAGTGAAATAGTCGTTTGCTTTTGAATTAAAAGAGCGCCAACCATGGAAAGAGCCCAAGGAATTTAGCGACCCGATAGAAGATCGCCCCCGAGGGATGAAAGAGCAAGAAGAAGACAAGGAGCAGAAAAGACAAAGCATCCAAGTGGCAAGGGGAAGGCAAGTTATTGCCAGACAAGTGGTGCACCATGTTTTCTCCAATTGGCATTGATGAGGGGACAAACTGTAGTCTGTTTGAAGAAAAGAGGCGCGGCCATGTTCTTACATTAATGTTTGAACACCAAAGTCAATTTTGGTGATTTTACAGCATGGTTCTAGCAGGGCTTTTCTGAAAAATGACATTAGTAACAGTGGTTTCCTCTTCCCAAGATTCAAAACGCACATGGGCCACTTGCAGAAAAGAGCACCAAAATTTTTCCCAGGAAGCGCCAAGTTCCCTTCCTCTTTCTACATATTGTAAAAATTCTCATTTGAGAAGGATCGACTCTCAGCCTTAAGGCAAAACTCTGCCCAAAAATCTCTCGGGCTTGTAAGGCAGAGCTGCCAGATTTTACCTTGAATCGAAACATTGCATTTTTACCTCCATTTTGATTTTTGCATCTTTAGTATGTGTTTAATCCTTGATTCTGTGTTAAGTCATTTTCTTAATGCTTTTGTAGAATGATTTCAGCATGTCTGGTGCATTTTTGAGTTTCCTTTTACATGTCTGTCAGAAGTGTCCGTAGAGGAGTATAGGTGAAGTGGATAGGCTGCTGCAGTGTGTCTTAGAACACCTCTAGTAGTTATTTCCTCCCTGTATCTCTATGGACCCCTGACCCACTGATGCAGAAGGTTCTCTCATGTCAGATGAAGTGTATGGGAGCTGTTTCTCGGTGGAAAGTGTATGTTCGGGCGGAGTAGATCACACATTTTTTGGTGTATCACCGTTTATTTTTAGGCTTAGATTCTATTTTCAGCATCTCTCTCTCTCTTTTCATCCCCCCCCCTTTTTTCATTTTAGTTGTTAGTAGTAGGAGAAACTAGGGCCTAAAAATACATCAGAGGGAGCTAGCCCTCATCTAGAGACTCTCCCCTCTAGCTTCGCCAGTCCCACAAGTGAGAGGGGAGTTTCCATTGTTGCGTGAAGAAGGCAGGAGTTCGGCCTCCTGCCAAGGGTGCGATCTTTTGCGTCAACAGTTTTTGGCATGCCCGGTGGGACCAACTAGGCCAAGTTGTGTCCAAAGAGTTGAAGAATTTTTGGTGTGTTCTTCAACTGACCAGCCTTTGGAGGCTTTTGCATCAACACCAATGGTGACTCCGAGTTGAATCAGCTGGTTAAGCAGCCCTGGTGCCATTGAGAAATTAATTTTGTATGTATAATCTCTCTGCACAAAATCATGGACCTTGTTTTCCTTCTTATAATTTTATCAAGCTCATCCTTTTTATGGCATCTCCCCAAGCAGCCCTCTTAGTTGCCCTACAACGATAAGGGAAGTGGCCCTTGCAAACGATGGAGATTGACAGACTGGAGGAGCAATACAGATATCAGCAGGAGCTGATGTATAAAGAGGAGTGTTTGTTTAGGTAAGCATAGGCCTTGCAATCCATGGAAGAGGAGGTAGCAAAATGGAGAAATCTATTTATTCAAGGCAGTCAGCCTTATGTGCCCCCTCCTATTCTGAATAAATCCCCCTCTTGTACACCAAATCCTTTCTATCAGATAGCACTCGCCCACTCCAGCTCATCTAACGCATCTGCTCTCAATCCCGTGCACCTGGCTTTCCAACATCAGAGGGCATCAGAGCAGCCCCCCATGGAGATCAATCTTCTCAATTCCTTATATTGTGAATCTTCCATTAGGGGGAATACCACGAACCATCACATCTCTCTCAAAGTTGATCCTACTCAACATGATGATGCTGGTGACCTCCAGGAAAGACTCTTTCAGGATAATCTAGCCAAGCAAATTGAAGATTTAGAGGCTAAGATGAGGCTACTTCGTGAAAGAGAGATAGAACATCTAGACCTTGTGGAGGAGCCCCAGGACCTTGGAGAAAACAAAGTTGCTGCCTGTTCACAGGAGCAAAATTCCAATTCTGAAATCCTGAACTGGGGGAAAATAGTAGAATCATGGGGCAGGATGGAAAAGAAGCAAGGTTTTTCTCAAAACCTTGAAGAAGATGAGGCTATTCCTACTCATCATGACGTTGGTGACCTCCAAGAAAGGTTCTTCCAAGAGGATCTACCCAAGAGAATTGCAGAGTTGGAATCTAAAGAGAGATTCCTCAGCCAGTTTGTGATGGACGGTTCAGACCCAACGGCACATTCTATGTCTGAACACACTCCACCTACACATTTCCAAGAGAAAGATCAGGTTGCACCTGATATTGATGAAGTGCTACCCAAGTGGAAGGAGGAGAATCATTTGATTTTAGCTCAAGGACGGCCTCCTCTTCCACATGGTTTTCCCACTTCACCCCTTCTCAAGGAGGAACCTGTTCTGCAAGAGGTGAGTGAGGAGAAAAAGATCCAAGCTACAGTTTCCCAAGGGGCTATCATGAGCGACAACGAAGGTGGAATCATCATGGAGGCTCCTTGTGAAGACCTCATCAGCAATGGAGAATACACAGGGCATGCATATATGCAGATGTTCCAGCAATACGAGGAGGAACATAAGCATGGTGAGCTCTCTCCCCCTTTGTTTGATGAACTTCCTTGTTGCTTCGATGAGGAGGATGACTACGTTGGGGAGCCTGAGTTGGAGGAGGATCAGGGGGATACCTTTGAACATCTAGAGACCCTGATCATCAAGGAGGAAAAGGAAAGGTCTGTCTTCCTGGAGGAAAGCCTTGAAGAAGAGAGCTTTGAACAAAGAGGTGATGTTCTGTGGGATGAGCAATCATTTTGTGAGTCCATTTAGACATCATCACAATCACCCTTCTTCAAAAAGGCCAAGAGGAAGTAGAGGATGAGTCTGACAAGGTTTTCAATAAAGCAGAAGGAAACGGGTCAAACCATGATGCATTGCAAGGGAGCTATACATATCAAAGGGCTTATGGTGATGAGCCATCAGCGATTGATTTCTTGGTGAAATGCACCAGCATGAAGGACCAACATTCAACAAGCTTCTAGGAAAAAATAGAGTACATATATGTTGGAAGCATGTTTGAATCTCATCCACTTGGATACCAACCAATCCAGGTGACAGGCAAGGGGAGCAGGTCACCAAATCTCTTTTTCATTCAGCCACTTGTCTAGCACCATAAGTCTTCTTGCCAGGAAAGGGGCTTAAGAAATTTTCCTTTTGATCTAGGAGGAAAGCAAACATTCCTGGTTAGCTATATATAGTAGTTTGTTTTCAGTTTTCTTTCATGCTTTCCCTAAGTGCAGCTTGCACAGGTAGTGTTTTTTTTAGCCTTGTGTGTTTCCCTTTGTGTCTGGGGTAAAAAGCTTCATGTTTGTTTCTTGGATCTTTTGGGGTTGTTGCTGATCTTTGTTCAAGCTACATCTGAGTCTGTTCCCAATGGACTGTAAGGCAACTGGTCTCTAAGCATAGCAAGCATGCTTCCCCTAGGAGTCGCCAATTTGTTGACCATTTTTTGCCCAAGAGGGCAAAAATTGGTTCCCTTCTGTCTCTGCTATTCTAGGCCATTTCATTTTTTTATTTTACATGAATTTGTTCATTTCTACAGACTCTGCCGAATTTCTACGGACTCTGCAAGTCTAAATCTATGGACTCTGCAGGTTTTGGATTTCTACAGACTCAGCAGGTTAGTCCTTTGGCGCATGAAGGATCAATTCAGAGAGTTCTGGGTTTTACAAGGCTTCTTCGGACTCTTGTCTGAAGGAAATCAAGAAAAGTTGGCATCTTTGAACCATTGAACTGGTTCAAGGCCTTGGTTCAACCATTAGTTCAACGTTTAAGTTCAATTAGCCTTGGTTCAAAGCCTTAAGTTCTTCAGCCTTGGTTCATTTCAATTGGTTCAAGCACTTCAGCTTAAGTTCAATCGGCTAGTTTAGCGCTTAGTTCATTTATCATTGGTTCAACGCACTTGGTTCAATTCATTGGCTCAATCGGTTCAAGTGCAATCGGCAGGTTCATCGGCGCGCAGCTTTGAACCGTTGAACCAGTTCAAAGGGTGGTTCAATGGCATTGGTTCAACCACTTAGTTCAAGCGGCTTCAAGTTCAATGCAAGGTTCATCAGCCTTGGTTCATTGGTCAGTTCAGCAGCATTAGTTCAAGCGGTTTCTAGTTCAATCAGATGGTTAATCGGCAAGTTTAAAAGCTTGGTTCAATCGGCTTGGCGCACAGCATTAAACCATTGAACCAGTTCAATGAGTTGGTTCAACGGGCTTGACGTGTAGTCTTGAACCAATTGAACCATTGAACCAATTTTGGTTCAACGGCTTGGTTCAAGGGTGTGTCCCAAAGCCAAAGGGCAGTTCAAGGTCCAAAAGCCCTTGCAGAGGGCAGTTAGAGTTCAAAGGCAGCCGAAAGGGGCATTTTTTGCGGTTTTCTTTTAAAGTCAGAATTCTTTCAGACTTTTTGTCTAAAGGATTTCCTTCAGACAAAAGTCTGAAGATTTTCACCGAAAGGCTGCAGCCAAAGGGACCGAAGGAAGAATACCGCCCTAAGGGTATGTTCCCTTGCGGAGGGCTCTCGCTGAAGATAATGGGTCGTTTCTCAAGAAGCCGAAGGGTCTTTTCCCTCTGGGAAGGATAAACAAAGCGGCCAATTCCCGCAGACTTTTTTCCATGGGAAAAAATCTTGAAGCACAAAAAACCCATGGAAAAGCCTGCCAAAGGACCCGACGGATTTTGCCAAGGACGGTGACGTCTCGAAAACTGTCAATTTTAAGGCAGTAAAGTAGTTGTTTGTGTTTTGAACTGTCTGAGTGCCAAATCATGTAAAGAACCCAAAGAACGCAGCGACCTACCAGAAGATTGCCCTCGAGGGCTGAAAGAGCAGGAAGAAGACAAGGAGCAGAAAAGACAAAGCATCCAAGTGGCAAAGGGAAGGTGAGTTATTACCAGACGAATGGTGCAGCTTGTTTTCTCCAGTTGGCATTGATGAGGGGACAAACTATAGTCTGTTTGCAGGAAAGAGGTGCAGACATGTTCTTGCATTAATGTTTGAATGCCAAAGTCAATTTTGGTGATTGTACAACATGGTTCCAGCATGCCTTTTCTGAAGAATGACATCGGTAATAGTGGTTTCCTCTTCCCAAGGTTTAGAATGCACATGGGCCACTTGCAGAAAAGAGCACCAAAATTTTTCCCAAGAAGCGCCAAGTTTCTCTTCCTCTTTCTATAAATTGTAAACTTCTCATTCGAGAAGAGGATTGACTCTCAGCCTTAAGGCAAAACTCTGCCCAAAAATCTCTCGGGCTTGTAAGGCAGAGCTGCCAGATTTTACCTTGAATCAAAACATAGCATTTTTACCTCCATTCTGAGTTTTGCATCTTTAGTATGTGTCTATGCCTTGATTCTGTGTTAAGTCATTTTCTTAATTCTTTTGCAGAATGATTTCAGCATGTTTGGTTCATTTTTTATTTTTCTTTTATAGGTCTGTCAGAAGTGTCCTTAGAGGAGTATAGGTGAAGTGGATAGGCTACTATAGTATGTCTCAGAACGCCTCTAGTAGTTATTTCCTCCTTGTATCTCCACGGACCCCTGACCCACTGATGCAGAAGGTTCTCTCATGTCAGATGAAGTGTATGGGAGTTGTTTCTTGGTGGAAAGTGTATGTTCGGGCGGAGTAGATCACACATTTTCTGGTGTATCACCTTTTACTTTTTAGGCTTAAGTTCTGTTTTTAGCATCTCTCTCTCTCTCTTTTCATCCCCCCTTTTTTTCATTTTAGTTTTTAGCAGTAGGAGAAACCAGGGCCTAAAAATACATCATAGGGACCTAGCCCTCATCTAAAGACTCTCCCCTCTAGCTTTTTCGGTCCCACAGGCGAGAGGGGAGTTTCCATTATTGCATGAAGAAGGCAGGAGCTCAGCCTCCTGCCAAGGGTGCAATCCTCTGCGTCAACAATAACTCTAAATAAAGAGACTATTGACCTGTCAAAAATGCCATCAAGTATCATGAAAGATGCTCCAAAAAATAAGGAAGCAAAAAAATGTCTCCATCGAAAAAGGCAAGGCATTAAGAAAGGCGTCTTGAAGGAGACATGATACAAACTACAAGTTTTTCAAAGTGCCAATGCACAAAAAATAATAAAACATGTCATGGGTTGATTGGAAGAGTGTGACAAATGGCAAAAAAAGCCATCATGTATGCAAAAATAGACTCAAAAATATTCACTACTAAAAATGACAATCTACAAAGCATATGCCAAGGACATCAGACTCAACCAAAAATGCATCTGAGATAGTGCAAAGTGTAACGTGTAATAGTGGCATAAGCACTACCATGTGCACCACAAAAAATTAATGTGGGTTAAAGCCCATGCAAATAGGATGTCGGTCACAACTGAAAATACATCTAAAATTATAATGAGAGAGCAAATCCTCTATGGTTATTGTATATGTCCCCTCAAATTTGGCACTTTATATTTTAATACATTTTTTATAAAATAAATGACACCAATAGATTGAGCATTAAAAAACATACATTTTTGAAAAAATAAAACTCAGTTTCGAATTACTAATCAAAAGATATAGTTTTTACAAAGTTATTATGTCATAAATGGGTCAAAAATAAAACTTTACACTAAAAAATATTAAATATTAACTCCAAAGATGATATAAAAAGATTTTAAAAATATCATAAAATATCCATAAAATAACTTCTATGTGTTACAAATAAGAAGCTTTGCATATATAGGCAAGAACAAACAAGAAGTAAGTTAAACTAACAAATGTGGGATAAATTCACAAAAAGACAAACTAGGAAATAAACAAAAACTATTTATAGAACCTAGCAAACATGAGAACCAACTCTAACCCTCCCCTCAAGTGAAGTTAGGGCCTAAAAATAGCTAAACGAAAAGTGGCATATCCACAATATGAGTTCCAACAATAAGGCTTGATGAGGTACTCATGTACAACATATATCCATGAAATGGAGAAAGGAACAAAACTTGTAGGAACAAAACTCCCCCCACCAAATGTTGTAAAAGAGAGAAAGAAAGGAAACTAAGGAAGGACTTCATTGGAATCCCCCCTAAGGATATCTTCTTTCACCCCACATAAAGATCAGTATTATATATCTTGCATGGATGGAAAGAATGTAAGGAACCATCTACATAGGTGGTGAGATAGTCCCAAAAATAAAATGTTCTTCCCATTAATGTACCTTCATCCTGAGTGCTACGAATGAGATGTACCAAAGACACATCTCCTCTATAAATATCGATGCCAATATGATATACAATACCCTATAAGAGTCTACCAAGACCTCCATGAGTGTATCCCATAGAGTGAAGTATACAAGATCCAAATCCAAGAGTATGTTTCTCAAGAGAACCAAGAACATAAGCACGTGGATCAAAAGTGGGACAAGCAACACATGTAGTAGTAGGAGCAACAACAAGCTCCAAAATAGAATGTACAATAATAATAGGTTCCTTGTGGAAATCACCATCTAAATATGTATCCTCACAAACAAGAGGAGGTGGCGATGAAGGAACAATAATTGTGGCACAATAAAATTCATCCTCAAGAAATTGTGATGGTGTATCATCTATGATCTCCAAAAGTGATGGTGAAGGTGTTGCATCCTCAATAATCATGTCCTCACAATCAATGAAATGAATAGGAGTACAAACTATATGAAGAGTAATAGGTGACTAAAAAAAACCATCATCAAAAGATAAGTCTTTACTAACTAAAGAAGGAGGAATAGTTAGAGGTGTAGGAGATACGGATGTCTCATTTAGATCATCATCAATAAGTATGTCCTCACAAAATAAAGAGGAATCTTGATTCATGTCACTAGTAAAGAGTGAATCCTCACTATGAGGAGAAGAAGGAAGTGCCAATAGTGCCTCACCCATGTCACTATCGAGACTCAAATCTTTGACAACATTAGTGTCATCATCAAAAGATAAATTCTCACTAACATGAGGATAAAGAAGTGGAACAGAAGGATGTGAAGTAAAAGAGGGTAAAAAATTCTCAGAAGATTTAGTATCCTTCTCAAATAAGGCTACAATAGCATCCCAAGCTTCCTTTGGTGATGTGGCACATATGGCATAGCACTGTAAACTATCTTAAACATGGAGGTGAATCAAAAAAAGAGCTTCATTTTGCATGAATGTAATCCAAACAAGATCTTCCTCATCTATAAGTGGGGAATGTCACCAAGCATAACACTCCACATGCCTTTCTATTGTGAGTGTATCTGCATTTTAATCTTCCAAATAGTTTAGTTTGAGTTGTTAAGGGGATCAAAGAAGCAAGAATCTATTGCCAAAAAATAAGGAGAAAGTCAAGAAGAAAAAACCTCTCGAAAAGACAAATACCTACATGACAATTTAAGGTCTCCTGATGAAAATAACGAACACCCCCAAAAAGTGTAAGGCCCCCTAAATTTGGCACTTTATAATTTAGTGTGTTTTACAAAATAAATGAACCCAATGGATGGAGAATAAAAAAACATACACTTTAAAAAAAAATAATACTCAATATCGAGTCACAGTTTAAAAATTATAGTTTTTACAAGTTTTTCATCATTAAAATGGGTCAAATAAGTAAACATTGCATAAAAATTAAATGATTGAAGAAAATTAAATTATTTCTACTGGATCTTAAAAAAATGGATTTGAAGGAAGTTTGCAGGAAAGGAAAAGAACAACCTTCCACATAAATCAGTCTTCCATGCTGATTTTTTACTTTAAATACAAGATCTGATTTTTTTTTTCTTGATTGCCCATACAAAATCATAGAAAAATAGAATGACAGGGTCAACTTTATATCCTCATATCTCTTTAGATATTGATCATAATCTTTATTATGACCAATTTTTGGAAACCTCTTGAAGTCCTCTTTCCAATTATGAAATATTTTTTTTAAATCAGACACCTATGTGAGGAGAAAATGATCTACAAGAAAATCACATTTTTTTGTGAAAATAATTTGAAATTTCTCCAAAAAAAGGTCAATGGCCAAAGTAAATCTCAAAGATCCATACAAAACACCTCCACTACACCAAGAAGAAATTTTGATAAATGAACAAACCCTTACAACAATAAACTCATAAATGGATGGTTTCAACACCTCTACCTCTAATACCATGAAAGACTTATCAAAAATCTTCAATCAAGATCTCTCCAAGAGCTCATTACTACAACTATAGAGGATTCAGTATACAAAAGAGAATAAACCAATTGAAAACAAAACAATTGTTATTCACACAAGAGATCTAAAAAGGATATGCAAAAAAAATCATATATTACAATGTAGAGCCCTTGCTTAAATAGGCAAAGCAAAATAAGATGCAAGCTAAAGTAGGCAATGTGGGATAAATCCCCACATAGGACAAAACTAGGTTAAGACTAATGACCTAGCTAGAACCTAACAAGCATGAGTAATAATATACTCTAACAACAAAAATTGTTACAAATTCATGAAAATCTACTAGTGTTTAAAAATGACTGCATGTTAGTTTACAATTTCAATGAGATGTAAAAAATTGTTCATTATCTATATTTGAATAATTATATGTTTTATAATTATTTCAAAGAAAACAAAGATTGAGATTAGCTAGGACAAGGCCAAAAAAACAAGATTGGTCTAATCTAAATTATTTGATGTAGGGGGAAGGGAGCGTAAGAAGCCCCTATAGTGGAGCCTTCTTAAGTTATTTTGTCAATGGAATCAAGGGAAGCTTGCCTTCCCCATCTTCATCTATCCTCTAATGACCAATCCCCATATAAAGAAAGAGCCAGTGAAACTAATCAATATATGAGGTGGGGAAGGGTGTGGTGGGGATTGGATTTATATATAGGGAAGTGCCCTATACATCTATACCACCCATCATATTATGTATATAATTCATCAAGTCATAATAATCCCATGTAGAGAAAGGGCCAATAGCACTAAAGCCTCATACTAGGTACCCCATCTGTATATATAGGCCCAATAGAATAGATAGACCAAGTACCAAATCCCCATATAGATCTATCTATAAGGAAAAGTACATAAACATTAGTTGGTCATGCCCCTATATATTTATCTAGGATCAATCGTGCTCTAAATTAGATGGTAATGCTCCAATCTATATACAGGATTGGGCCATATCTATATATAGGGTGTTCCCCATGATTCAAGGGATGCCAATGACTCATCACTTGTAACAACTGAGTGTAAATGTGGATGCACACCACTTTGTAAGTTTTTAATAAGTTGTTTTACAAAAGTTTGTAAGTTTTAAGATTTGTTTTATAAAAATTATTGCACCTCAATTTTTTATATAAATTTTAGTGAATGAGAAACACTATGACTGTAAGGCCTCAAATAAAGTGAAACAACATCTAAAAGTGTTGGGATGGGATACAAAATCATTCAATGAGTGGGCCCATTCTAGAGGATATGTGTTAGTAACATATTCATTATTTGATTAGTTGAGAAGAACTAGTCGAGTTTGTTAAATATAATTTGTAATTGTAATTAATGCAATCAACTTAAAGTGACACTTGAGTGATAAGAGTGCTATTTGTGACCACCTATCCCTAACTTATCCCTAGCCCTATCCTAGAGCCTATTTTCACACTTATCCAATCGTTGTAAGGCCACAAGTTTCCCTAATCATCCCTAAAGCAATCCTAGACCCTCATTCTTGCAACATAGCCCTTCATTCCTAGGGTTATGCCACTTGGACACTAGCACCATAATAGGGATAGTAGAGCCACACGGCGCTAGTGTCTCAATATTGGCACTAGTATCCTTTCCCTCCTTTTTTCATAAACATATATTTTTTTCAAATCTTAGACCTCTTAGAGTCAGCCTAGACCTCTTTTAACACCTACACAAGCACCATAACAATATATATACATGACTTTTATCCTTCTAACCACTAGATGGATATTAGATACAAATTACATATGCAAACTCTGAAAAACTTGTGCATAATTAAGGTTATTAATCCCTATTTTTCCCAACTTCGACATACTATTATCTACAACATTCCTAAGCTAAAATCACTTAGATTTCCAATCTCAAGCACATTTAAAGCACTCAAATCAACTATCATACTAGGTTCACTTGCACTTGCTCCAACACTTAAGTGGGCAGAACTACATTGGAATTGATCCCTATTTAAAGCATTGATATGTAGGCAACTCTTATCACAAAAGGGTGTTGAGTATGCCCAACCTAGTCCACTAACAAACACAATTTTTTGTTTGTATCAATTAGATGCCTTAACAACATGGAGGATTAGGTTTTACTCAAAAAATTAGTCAAAACATGTCATATATAGGGTTTCAAAACTTGTGCATGCAAGAACAAACCTTACAGACCCAAACACAAGTGCACCTAAAAGCTTGGGATAGTCCTACATAAAGGAAACTACTACCAAAATAGGGACACTATCACCACATGGCACTATTGTCCAATTAGGGCACTACTATCCAAGAGGGGTTTTGACACTTGGATCCTATTTGCAACACTTAAACCAGTCTTTGCCTCAGTTTTTAGCCTCTAGATCATCCATCTCAATCATTTTCTAGCTAAGTTCTTACTTGCATTATTTATTGTTATTTTTAGAAATGTCAAATTAGGTCAATTATATAACAAATCAATGGTTGTATTTATTGCATATTTCTTCCCTAATTTACTATACCCAACTCTTTAACAACATAAGATTTACATATATCTAATTCTAAAAGATTGAAACATTTAGTGAACCTAAATTTCTTCGAATACTATTTAAACCCTAACCCTGGATGCTACTAGGGTCTGTATCCTTGTTTTTCCTATTTTCATTGGCTGTGTTAAGCTTTTTAGATTTCATACATTCTATTTTAGTAGCCCTATTTCACTTTGTTTACTATATGCCATCTAAAAAAGGTATATCTCTTCCATTAAGAATAAGTGTTAGGCTTAATGGCAATCCTATTAAGCATACTCAGATTCCTTCTATTTGAACTTATACCAGGGACAAGGGACCAGTTGTAACTCCCGTCATTGATCCTTCAGACCTTGATTATGTGGATTTAAATGATAATGCATCCTAATATGAACAATATAATCAAGATCAAGATGATACACAAGGTGTAAATTAGGACACTCTCCCCCCACTTAATAATGAAAACCTAATTGTCAATAAGGATGAGATTCTATAGAACTTCAGAGATAGGCTTTGGGAATAGCCCCATGATCATGCATAGGTTTTACAAGCCATAATGGAAATAAAGAACAAATCAAATAAAGGTTAATCTTCTACTCCCCTAAATAATAACATTGTTACACCTACTTTAGAGCTATCTCAACTAACACAACAACCAATTATAACTCAACAACCTTCAATGACAACTACACCTCCTATGGATAGTTATTCTCCAGATATACAATCCCTTATGTAGGAGGTTAATACTCTGTAGGCTAAGGTGTTATATCTTGAGCAGGGAGCCACTAGGCCATCACATTCCTTGGATTTTCACACTCTTTTTCACACACCTTTGGCACATCACATAGAAACAACTCCTTTACCATATCTATATTAACTACATATTGAGTTCTCAAGGTTATCAACACATGGCACCTATGCTAACTACAATATCTTCTATTAGATGGGTCCCTAAGACCCCTACAGTTCACAAGACACCATATCCAGTTTCATGGATTCCTAGCACTACTTCACAAGTAGGGCTAGATATAGATCACTTAATATAATAGGTTCTAGGACCACAGTTACCTTTACATATAACACACACGATCATTGTTCCTGTATTTGACACAGGCCACATTGATATTGAGTCTCACATGAGACTCATCGGTTAGTATTGTTCTTCCCTTTTTGTACATACTTTCCTTCTCTCTTGTTCCTTATATATAATTTCATTTTGATGTTGCTTGTACATAGCTTATATCCAAAAAATATTAAAATAGTATAATATGTCAAAAACACAAAAATATTTAAATATTTACTCAAAAAATACAAAATTATAGATTTTAAGCATTGCCATGTTTGCACTTCTTATATTTTCCAGACACTACATATGTTAGTTATCTTAGTATAGTCATTTTTATCATACATAAATGCTTCACTTGTTCTTATCAAGTGCTTATAGATTGTTATAAGACTCATGTCCACTACATTAATCTAGATTTGTTATTATCTACCTATTGGGGGCATATATACAGGTACACAGGTTCTTCATTTGACACATTTGCTCATTTGGGGGAACCCTGCACATAGTTTTGATTACTAGGTTACATCTTTTTATACCCTACATCACGGCTTTAGCATTGTTATACATTGATATTGATCATGCTACACTCAATTTTTTTGTCGGCTACTACTTTAGACTCAGTATATGTACATCTTGGCTCTTACATAGATTTATATTACAAGTTCATGCATAGTTTCATTTCTAGCTTTCGTAGTTTAGAATTGATTATATCTCTATGCTTATTCTATTCTAGGTCATTTGAATATTCTATTACTCTTTGAATCTATTCCACTTATTTTTATAGTATGTATACTTTGGACATGTGCCATGTCTTTGTGTGTGCCTTCATTATTATGTATGTAGACATTTAAACATGTCCTTCTATGTGGCTCTAAGCCAACTTACTTATTGGTTGTGTGTGTGGATATTTTAACATGTCCTTGTATGTCTTGATGTATTAGATTTAGTGAATGTGCCCATGTACCTTATATTATGGCCCCTTGGCCTACTTTGTGTGCCTCATGTGTGTTTTATGTATATTTTCTTGTATGCATCATGGCCATGACACTTGTTTTTTGTTTGTTACACACTCCAATTTTAGATGCCATGAGGGATCTCATGCATTGCCCCTTCCTATTTGGGTGTCATGATGGACATCATGCCCCACCCCCTAAGTAGCTACTCAGTTATTACTCAGATTCATTGTTACATACATTGGTATATCTATCTTGACAGCCTTGTGGATACTATACATAACATACATCACACATTAAAAACTTAGACTCAGATTATATGACATTCTAATGTTATGTATGCACATCATATTGGATTATTATGTATATATCATATATGCTCTGACTAACACATATTTTGTAGATTTTTTTCTTTTGAGGACATTTCTTGCACAGGTTCAATAACTCCCCTCAAAAGAGGGGTCATTCACAAGGGTTTGTCATAGAGATCAGGCTATTAAAATGCACTCACAATACAATTTTTAGCACACAAGATCAGATTACATAAATTAGACTCTAGTAAACATAGTGGGAAAATAATGGCAGAGATCAGTACAGTTACATAGATATCAAAGTAGATAAACATTAGCACCCATATTGGGACACTAGCTCTACATAGTGCTACTATCTCAAATATGGTGTTACTATCTAGTAGCCTCAATTTCATAAAAATTTAGATTGCTCAAAAATTTATAGTAGGTACAGTGCAAGTTTGCATAGGTTAATTTATAGATTTATCTATTTTTTTCATTTAAGATCAGATTCATACTAGTTTGCTTAGATTGGGGGCATCATGCATAGCATGACCATTCTCATTTACAGTTTAGATACTCATATACAGATTATTACAACTCAGTCTAGAATCTATATGCTTAGATATTAGATTTAGGGGCATGTGTGTGGCATATTATTTTCATTTGCTCACTTAAACACTAGTTGATAAGATGGAATCATAAAATCCATGTCATTCTCTATGTTGTATACATAAGACATCATATTCTAGGTTGCACACTAGTTTCATGCCTTACTCCATCTGTAGTGGATGGCATTCTTGAGTGGCCTAGAGCTGCCTAATATACTTGAGTGGTCACAGAGCTGACATTTATAGTTAGATATATCTAGTTAGAAATTTCCAATTACATCGCACAGTTTTAATTTCAAATGCATCTACTACACATGGGTGGGTAATGATTGAGTCATAGTCTACTTGAGTTCTTGAGCCACCTACATGAGAGGTTTGGACACACCATCAATCCAATCCAAGCTATTCATGGGTCATGATCCACCAAGAAATGGTGTGAAATGATGGATTCAAACCCATATTGAATTCTTGATCCACCTATACATGAGGATTAATTAAGCCCTCATCTCAATCCAATAAATTCATTGATTGATCACTATATACAAACACACACATAGGTTGTCACCAGGTTTATGCATTATTTTATGTACCCAATGAGGTGTATTCATTTATTTCCTCTCTCTCTTATCTATTTACTCAGTTTTACTCAATTTTGTTTCATCACTCAATTTTGTCTTTAATTTTGATATCTTTTAAGTAAGGACTGATCTATGCATGTTTCACTTGTAGGACATGTATTGGAGCATGCTTCACATACTCAAATATAGAATCACAGGCTTCACCTCTTAGGTAAGTCTAGGTACACTTCTTTTTCCTTTATCCTAAACATTTCACTTTTCTCCATTTATAGAATAAAAGGGAAAAATGTAATCACCTAAGAGTGACAGTTGAATGCTAAGAGTGCTATTTGAGACCACATATTCCTAGCTTAGCCCTAGACCTATCCTAGAGCCTATTTTCACACTTGTCCAACCTTCGTGTGGGCCATAAACATCCCTAGTCATCCCTAAATTAGTCCCAAACCTTGATTTTTCAATCATAGCGCTTCGTGTCTAGGGTTTTGCCACTTGGACACTAGTACTGTCATTATATTGGTGTTATTATTCTTTCCCTCTTTTTTTTTACAAATGAATATCTTTTCAAATCTTACACTTCTTAGGGTTGGCTTAAACCTCTTTTAGCACCCGCATAAGCACCAAAATAGATATATACATCACTTTTAGCCCTCTAACCACTAGATGGAAATGAAATGCAAATTACATATACAAATTTAAACAAGTTGTGCATAATTAAGGTTATCAATCCCTATTCTACCCTTCTTCTATGTAATCATCTACAATATTCTTAAGCTCAGATTACTCAAATTTCTAGTCTCAAGCACATTCAAATCACTCAAGTCAACTATCATACTAGCTTCATTTACAATTGCACTAGCACTTAAGTGGGGAGAATTACATTGGGCTTGATCCCTCTTCAGAGTATTAGTATGTAGGCAACTCTCATCACAATGGGGTGTTGAAGATGTCCAACCTACTCCACTAATAAACACAATTTTCTATTTGTATCAATTGAATGCCCTAACAACATGGATGATTAGGGTTTACTAATAAAATCAATCAAAATTGGCCATATATAGTGTTTCAAAACTCATTCCCATAAGAACAGACCTTAAAGATCCAAACATAGGTACAGAGGACACTTCTACTAGAATAAGGACACTAATGCCATATGACATTATTTTCCAATTAGGACACTACTATATAGAAGGGGTTTTGACACATGGATCCGATTTGCAACACTTAGACCAGTCTCTAGCTCAATTTTTAGCCTCTAGATCATTCATCTCGGTCATTTTCCATCTAAGTTCTTACTTGCATTATTTATTGTTATTTTTATAAATGTCAAATTAGGTCAATTTTTTAACAAATTAATGGTTGTATTTGTTGCATATTTCTACCCTGATTTACTATACCCGACTCTTTAACAACAAAGGATTTATATATATTTAAGTCCTAAAAGGTTAAAATAATTAACTAAACTCAAACATTTATATGATGATTAAATAATGTCTTTGCAAGTGGAAAGACCATCTATCCTAATTGAGGGTCTTGATATTTAAGAGGAAGATGAGGAGGATATTGATATATGCATGTATGTATTACATTTAAACATTCATAGATTATATTTTTAAATTGTATCAAAAAATTTGATATATATATATATATATATATATATATATATATATATATATATACAAACATACATATATACACACACACATATATATACATACATGTGTGTGTGTGTGTTTTACATATGTATACATATATATGTATATATGTGTACACATACATAGACATATACATGTATGTATATATGTATGTATGTATGCATGTGTGTGTATATTTATATATTACATATGTATAGATATATATGTGTACACACACACACCAAAATATATGTGTGTGTGTGTGTATACACATATAGATCTATACATACATATATATATATATATATATATGTATATGTATGTATGTATGTATGTATGTATGTGTGTGTGTGTGTGTGTGTGTGTAGACATATATATGTATATATATAATCTAGGGTTTCACATCGAGGAGAGAGGATGCCTCAGAGTGCCTCTCTCAACTCCATCTTCTTTAGTGGGACGAGGTTTCATGAATGTATTTTTCGAAACAAATGCAAATGATGTTTTTGGATATAAATATGTCAAATTTTTTGATACAATTTAAAAATATAATTTATGAATGTTCAAATGCAATATATATATATATAATAAATAAATATTTTTTTACTAGATAATAAGGGTTGGAGGGTCCCTCACCCATTTTATTATTCAAAAAATAAGATTACAAAGCCTATACAAATATAGGGGAAACCAAAATACAACTGAGATCCTAAAGATTCACAATTTCAAATTGAGGTCCAAAAACCATGACACAAGGCCAAACTAAATGAAACACAACCAAGGACCAACAACCTTGAAAGCTAAAGCATAATGGCCAAAAAAACAACGAACATGGCACCACCACCACCACCGTCACCCACTTACATGGTGTTTCCACCTACTAATGCTCCACCACCATACTCACTACCAACACCCTCTGTAAGGAGACCAACCAGAATAACAGTCTCTAAATCAATAACCAAGTCAACCTCCATCCTATCCATACTAGTTCCCCAAGGCAAGGTGAATTTCCACCTCTTATTTGTCTTTCCAACCTAATTTCCCCCCAAGCCAAGATTTGCCCTCATGCCCTTCAATCGATCTCTCATGTGCATTGAGGTAACCTTCTTTCTAGTAATGGGCTCAGTCCCCACCCTGACTAGAATTAACTGAGGGAGAGGGATGTGTGCCTCAAAGAGTTATGAAATCAGTTTAACCATAAATGCCAAGATTGGAGAATTTTAATTGTAAAGAATAGCCACAACCGATGTCAAAGGAGAGCGCAAGGCTCCCAAATTGAGAAGTGTTATGCGTCTTCTAGAAGGACCTGGGTTTTAAAGTTGGGCTTGTAGGAATTCTAGGTGAACCAAAAGGTTGTTGAACCTGTCATCAAAATCTTGAAAGACCCTAAATAAGATGAGCTCAGGGAATGCTCAGAGGCCATTGTTTTCTAAAGAGAAATCCTCAACGGCTACCTCCAGACCGACTCAAAAGTGCTCCCAAACTAGTTATGATGAAACTAACACAATAATTTCTTTGTCCCTAGAAACCTAAACGAAATTACCCAAAAATGTCGACACAACCACAAAGTTGACTTCAACCCTATATTTTATCTCCAATAAAATCAGAACCATGACTTATTTAACATCATGTATGACATGCCCCCCTAAATGAGGAAATTTCACTTTAACCTGGTGTCTGACACTTGGCCTTTAAATGTTAAATCTTGTTTAACTATTGTGACACATAAAGAAGGCTCATTGAGAGCTACTTGGAGTATTAATTCCATGATAATAGAACTACTAGCCATCACTTGTAGGAATGAATTTATCCAAATGTTGAGCCCACCTAGATGATATAAAATTGACCATAGTATCGAGTTGGGTGAAAGGACATGGGGATCAATAGGTGAAGGAGGGATGATAGTTCCCATGCTTCGACTATACACCACCAAAAATAGTTACAATATCAAAAGAATATTGAGCTTGAAACAATTATATGGGAGTATTAGACACACCTTTCCTAATCATTGAGATAGATTAACTCCTCTACTTGATCAATGCCTTTATTACCTAGCTCGTCAACCACTTGATTCACTTCATGGAAGCAATGGTTAACTTCCCATTCAAATAAAGATGCAAGGCATTCATACACTCGACTCAATATATTTTTGAGGTTCTATGAGCCTACCTTGTCATTATATAAAGCCTAAATTATAACCATGGAATCTCCCTCAATGATGATTCAGTCGATACTGCACTTGAACACAAGCTCAAGTCCCAAAACTAAAGTTTGGACCTCTACTTCATTATGGGTACAATCCATTGACTTTTTAGATGTCGCTTTAATGAGAGAACTAGTGCAGTGCCAGTTTATGGAACCATCCCTAAATATACCAGGATTCCCCCTAACAGTGCCATTGAAATTTAGTTTAAACATTCTCGAGGGAGGCAGCTTCCAATCCATCCTCCCTATACATTTACCAACCTTTATCAACACATCTGAACCATTAACGAGATGGTTTTTTAGTCAATTCTAAGAAGAGATAATATAGAATTACCAAGATAATAGGCTTCCTTTATATCATCGAGCATGGGTGGAGACCATCTCTGACATTGCCAGTTTAGATTTCTTGATTACTTCCTCAAAAAAATAAGCTCGATCTTCAAAAATTCATAGATTTCATTCTTTCCAAATGGTCTAAATCAGTATAGATGGGCAAGTTTTCCATAGGCAGGAGAAATCATCTTTCCCTGAGCCTGTAGGCCAAGATATAAAGCCCTATTTTAGGATTTTCAAACTAGCCCACTACCAAGCCAGCATACAACATAGCTAATGCAAGGTCTATCTAGTTGAAGAGGAGGTGGTTGGCATATTCCTCTTCCTCTTGGAACATCACATACTTGGATGGTCTAGTAAATCTCATTCTTATCAAACAATCATGAGTGAGAATATGCCCTTGAACAGCTAGCCATGTAAATGTCCTAGCTTTTGGGAGGTTAACTTTGTTCTAGAAAAGGGCTCTAGTCCAGCCAAAGGTGGAATCAACCTACTCAGCCATTTTGTAACCCAGGTTGACAGCATACCAAATAGATTTCTCACGCATCCACTGAATTTGATCAAGATTAGAACTAATTAATATTTTTCTATTGATGATAATGTCTGATAATTGTAACTTTTGATGGTTTGAGATTGGCACATTATCAAAAGTCCTCCATTTCTAGTGGACCAGTCCCACCTCCACTCTGGGTTCAAGGTAATCCCTTACCTTATCACCCCACAGTTGCCTCAACATCCCCTAGATCTTATTTCTCCCTTAATGTCTTATGACCATTCCATGAGTTTACGTATAAATCTATGAGGTTCCCATTGTTGATCACCCCTAAGACATGATCCTTGATGATGAAGTGGTATTTCAGAATAAAGTTCCATATGTGAGAACCCTTGGGAGGATTTCCCACCTTCAAAATGTTAAAAGGAGAAAAATATCCAAAGTATTTTTTCTATAAAATCTCATTCCAAGTTGCAGTTGTTTGAGTGACCATACCTCAAACCAATTTTTCTCCCAAAATGAGATTTTGAGCATCTAGCTTTTTGATACCAATGCCTCCTCCCACCTGGGGCTGACAAACCTTAGCACATTTCATAAGTGGATTTTTCCTAGAGTCCTACGTGCCTTGCCAAAGGAAGTTCTTCATGAATATATTTATCTCTTTTAAGATTTCTAATGGTGGTTATAGGATCGACATAGTATAGACCAACCAAAGAGCACCAATTAACTTCCCACTTTGAGAGTTTTGTGTGAGAAGCCTTGAGTAAATTCTCCCATAAAGAAGCTCTTCCTGTCCTACAAATAGGGGGACCCCAAGGTATTTGGTCAGTAACTTGCCAATTTTAAAATTCAAAACATCTGAGATGGCTACTTACTTTCAATGGTGCATATTAAAGAAGAAGATTTCAGATATAATAGCTGAGTTAATGCGTTGATCAAAATATTTCTCATAATCTGCCAAAATTTGCCTAAGATTCTCTGCTTTAATTAACATTAGGATGTCAAACAAAATAGTGTCATATGCAAATTATTAATGGCCAAAACTTCTCACTCTTGTTGTGGCCTCTAGACCCTGTATCTCCCCATCTCTAGTAGCTCTTGAGAAGGCTCTTACTAAGGCCTCAACCATGAGTATAAATAAAAAGGGGGAAAGAGGATCCCCCTATTTTAAACCCTAGGTTGTTTCAAAAAAACCAACTAGTTCCCCATTGATTAAAACTAAAAATCTTGGGCTCGAGATGAATCTATATATCCAATTGTACCATTCCTTAGCAAAGCCAAAGACTTCAAAAGTCTTCAACAAAAATATCCATTTGACCCAATCATAAGCTTTAATAATACCTAGTTTCATAATCATCCCCTTATTGTGGCCAACCACTAGAGAATGAATAATTTCATGGGTGATAATCACCCTATCATGGATATTTCTCCCTGAAATGAACCCACCTTGTTCAATAGAAATTAGATCGTTGGTAAAACTTTTAAATATAAAGGAAATAGCCTTAGAAAATATATTTAAAATAGTGTTTCAAAGTGAGATAGGTATGAAATCATCAAAGGAAGCATGTGCCTCACCTTTGGGAATGAGAGAAATGAAGGTGCAATTAATATTGGGCCTAATTTTTTATTTCAGGTAGGATTCTTCTACAAGTGACATAATCTCATCATCAATGAAATCCTAGAAGGTTTGGAAGAAAGTGGTTGGGAAACCATTCAATATTGGGGATTTATCTCTACCCATAGAGAAAACCACTCTTCTGATTTCTTCCAATGAAAAGGGAGCCATCAACAATTTGTTCTACCTTTCTGAAACAACCCTGGGTATGTGTCTAAGGTTGTGATATTGTGCCTATAGATCCTATTGGAAGAAAAATGACTAAGATGGGGGGTTGAATCAGTCTTCAAAAACTTTCTTATCAATTTCTCTTAAGCAATCATGAACCATTCAAACCAGCATATAGATCTAGCAATCATAAACACCTATCCATCTAAGCATGAAACATAAGAACACATTAAATATGTGTGAAACCCTCAAACAAAAGAAAGCCCTCTAATATCTATAAATAGAATACAGTCCTATAATACAAACACCAAATTTAGTGAAGCACCCACTTCACATGGAGCATCAACCCCAACTAACTAAACACCAACTCAACTAGGCTTTAACGAGCACCAACTTTTAAGGAGGCACAACCCCCTAGATGACTCAGAACCAACTCAGCCACCTAATTGATTTAATCATCTTTTGGACACCTTTTTTTATAAAGCAACTGATTATGACCACCTCTTCAGCTCTTCACACTATTAACCCTCTCAAACTACATTCTAGGTCTCTTTGCTCAATTAGGTCTTTTCAAAATGATTAGGTCATATGACCTTGATCCTCATATATATAACCACTATCAAATATTCATCACTAATCTTATGCACTCCTATGATGGTATATAAGACCTCCTTCTACTCAACAAAGTGTTATCTTGTTTGCTTATAATCTTCACTCGCCAAAAGGCCTAAAATTACCTTGTATTATACTGGCCTCTTATTCATATTCTTACTGGTCAGCCAAACACCCTTACCCTCTTAGTTTAACCATGTAATAGATCTTAGGACATCTCATAAAAATGAATAAAATGTGTTTTGAGTCCTTTTAGGTCTGACATACCTCAATTAGGCCTCATTTCATCTTTAGTCTCACGAAGACCTAATTCCATTAGGTCTACTTTAGGACACGTTACACTGTGCCTTCCTTGGAACACTTTAAAACTCTACACACAATAGGAACATATCATAAAAAAATAAAATATACCTCTACTAATCTCATCTAGGCTTCATAACATCTTTCAAGTCCAATCACCACTTGAAGCACACTATTTGTATTGTTCACAATTTAGCCTGTGCGTACCCAGAAAGTATGTCTTGAACTATTGAAGATAAAACACCAATTGGATAAACAACCATGGAAATAAATCACATATTCAGAAACCTCATGACCTCAAGGTCATCACAAACTTCATTAGATACTTCAACTCAAGGTATGCAGGTTCAAACTCTTCTCTGTAAAATGTTCACTTTAAATTACCAACCAGTCTCAAAACACAACCATGGAAACTTGAACTTATGACACCTAAAGAACACAAAAAATGACTTATAATGCATGAAAATGATCTTAAAAAAGCCTTATAACAACATCCAACAAAAATATCATAATCTCTAATGGTAATTATTGGTCTTGTAGACTAATTTGATCTTCTCTCTCACATACCTCACTCAACCAGTCAAGCCATTTTGGCTTTAACATTTTAACTACTTTCACTGACTACCAAACCTTCTTCAAAGAACGGATAGGACATAAAAGTCCCAAATAGAAACACCATGTACATTAGATGCTTCATCTCAGGGCATAGAGTCTCAAACTCATCACTACAACTTGCTTACCTAGAACTACTAGTTTACCTTAAAGCATAGTCATGGTGATAATGACCTTCAATCACCTATATGACCATTTATAGATACTTCTGATGCATGTGGATAATCTTATGAGATCATTAGACCATTTTCAGATAGAAATATAATATGGTCAAATGGAAATATTGGTCTTGCAGACCAATCTCATGAACTTGTATCTAACTGTCTCATCTGAACCAGCCAGGTCAACTTGTGAGCAAATTGTTCATCATATTCACTAACCACAAAAACTTATATCCAACATGAAAATGTCTTACAAGTCTTGAAAAATGTCTCCATGCACTTGGATTCATCCCTATTACATGATAACACATCCTTAATCATTTTCTCACTTCTACTTGGGTTTCTCACTGTTTGCACCATTAGGCCTATTAGCAATAGGTTGTCTTGGATGACCAGTTTAACACACTTGAGGGATATAAACTATCCAAAAACCACCATGGCCATCAAATACAAGTCTCAGCATTCTCCATCCAATGATTTTCATGCTTTGACTTGGTTAACTCTACCTATTACAACAAATCTATAAGAAATAAGGGTTTTCTTGTAGGGTCCCTTCACTGACATGAAGACTCAATCACACTTGGAGATGCCTAAAAGAGTTGAATACAATATCCAATAAATAAACTATCCATACCAAACCATTATGAGCACTTTATAACAACTTCTTTCATATTGGGTCACTATTAGACTTCTTTGAGGGTTTAAACCATCTTCCACTATTAGCAATCATTCATAAAGCTTAACCCCTCATTTCAAAAAATAATGCCTATAACTTTGATCTAGGACCCTTACCCATCTACCATGAATATCTTAGGTTCTCATGCAGAGGTTACACATGCCAATAAACCCTTGAAAGTACTTCTTGAGTTGAGAACCGTGCATTTTGTGCACACAAGAGACCTCAAAACCACTTTTCATGTCGTATCTTGTAAACCATGACCTCAAACCTTGTGAACATGCTTGAAAAAATATATCATACCTCTATCCATGCTCATATGATCTCAAATATCTTGAAATATGATTATGACCCCTCATTAGGCCACACTATCTCTCTTTCCTCTCTAGACCTTGACCTGTAAATCACATTAGGCCTTGAAAATGACCTTCATGCCTCTTTCCATGAAATATTTACCTCACTTACATGCTCACACAACATCTCACATGCTCACACAAATTCAAACATCCTTCATATGCCTTGACAATAGATCACAATGCCTCATTGGGTGAAACAAGATCTAGAAGTGGTCTAGTTACATATTAGGTTTGTAGGTCTTACACCTATAGGCTCACCTTGAGACTCACTGAGTGATCCAATACCTTGTACACATGCTCAAAAAACCACATACAACATTTTATGCCTCTATTCATTCATATCACCAATCCACCATGCTCAAACCTTCTCACTAGGACTTTACATGCTATGACTAGTGTCATGACTAGGCTTCTAAAGCACTTGAAACTTGACAAATGCCCTTATAACACTCCTTGATGATTCTACACCTTGATCACATGCCTTGCATGTTGCTCAAATGATGCCATACCTCTTCATGCTCACCATTCACATGCTTATGATATGTCTATGCTTGTTATGACTAGGCTTCTCAAGACACCTTATACTCAAGGATTAGCACTCAAAGATGCCTACCTTGTACTCACTAGACAACATTCTTACACCACTGAAACAATATCTTTCTGATCAACATGTTCTCATGACCTCATGTAGACCTAGATATTCATAACCATGCTTCACTACTTATTTGATCATCAACTCTCTTTTTAATAATACTAACAATCATCAAGCTGGCCTGAATCATGATATTGAACTTGACATCAACCAAAAGAAGAATCATTAGGTTGCCTTCAAATTCTCTCTTAACAAAGAGACATTAGGTTGCCTTCAAATTATCTTAAATACCACTCATCATACATCTTTACCAAATGTACCTTGAAATCAATGACATCAACCTTGACATCAATGACAACATTTCTCAATAAACTCCCCCTTTATCATTGATGGCAAGACTTTATTCAAATTTCTCCCAATTTGGTCAATCTCCCTTCTTGAACTTTCTCCCCCTTTGACATTAATTACAAAATATCATAGTACTACAACTTCTAGAACCATGCCTTCTTGCAATAAAATCTCAATACACATAATATGAATCATTATAGGAACATGATCCCCCTTACTCCATGCACACATCCTTCAAATGAACTCATATTACAAGACCAATTCTCAACATATATCAAACTCAGTCAACAACCTAAATAGCTCCGCCTCAAACCAAGCATCCATCATGCCTCTACTAAGTAGAGAGTGTTTTCATGAAGCCTAATCGAGTCACCCCTTTCCATATGGAACTAAAACAACACAAGCTCAGGAGATTCCTAGATCTCCATGTTCTTACAAGATTGAATGTCATTTAGTATCCTTTTAGGCTTGATTGGTAATAGAGGCTTGACCTCTTCATCAACTATTTGATCATCAATATGAGCTGAAAATAGGCATTCCTGACTTGATTTCTCATCTAAAGAATGCTCTACCATAGCACACAATCCATTTGAGCTTGTAGATTGATCGTGACTAGCATTGACTATCTTTGGTTTCCACACGTTTATTTGCCTTCTCTCTTGTACTCTAGGGGATTCAAACCTCTTGTTTTGACTTGATGGCCTTCTACCTCTATTAGGATATAATTTTGCAATGTGTCCCATATTATGAAAGTTGTAGCAAACAACCTTATATATACCTCTTGATTGATTATTCCTTTCATAATCCCATGCATATTCAATTTTAAAGTGTTTTCTACACTCTCTTACTCTATGACCAAATTGATTACATGTATAATAGTAACCATTGAATTAATTAGCATACCTTATTGCATTAGGCTATCTGATTGGTCTTCTCATGTTGATCTTCTTGTCTTCATTGTCATTCTCCTTGACTTGACCTACCTCCTTTTGGTCTTCTTTAGAACCAAGACAAGTCTTATCACTTGCAAACTTTTAACTACTCAAGATGTCATCTAGAGCCTCAGTGATCTTTTCAAACCTCTCATAGGTCTTCATCTTGTTAGATGCTTGATCCAACTCAGCTTTTAATGATTCCATTTTATTTTTATACCCGGTGCATTCTCCCTATTAATCCTTTAGGTTTGCAGTGACTATCTCCATCTATGATTCAATCTGATTGATGACCTCATCATAATCCTTGGATGTGTTACTCAATCTCTCCTCAAACAAACCAATTTTCTCTTCATAATCCTTAACTAATGATCTTAGTTTGTGATTCTTCTTTCTTTGGAACTTCAACTCCTCTAGAGCACTTACCAGTTCTACCTCAAGGTTCACTTCAACTTTCTCTTCATCTGATTCTTCATCAGCCAAAAGGCCTTTTCCATTTGAGCAACCCTCATTGTTTGTTTCTATAGCTAGGAATATGGTTTCATTATTATCATGTTCATTAATGTCATCATCACTATCTGATGTGCTTCTATCACTTATATCAGATGAGTTATCTTATTTGGTGTAGAAACTTCTCTTATTCTTGAACGATACTTTTTTACCTTCATACTTCCTAAACTCTTTGTTTTTTTCAAGCTTATAGGATTTCTTATCATCTCCATGATTTTAATCATGTTCTTCATCATGCTCAGTCTTATCCTTGTTAGGACACTTGGATCCAAAGTGACCAATCTTGCCATAGTTGAAATATTTGAAGGGCAACTTACCCTTGTACTAACCAAAACCAAACCTCAATTTCCTTGCAAAGATGGCTATTAGTTGATCATCATCAACATCTGAGCATTCCTCATTATTGACCTTCTTAGATTTTGACTTCTTAGCTTTGAATGTTTCTTTCTTATTGAGAATCTTTCCTTCATTTATTCTCAACTCATCGGCAGTCAAGATGCCATGAAGCCCATTTGTTTTTAGTTTGTTCAAATTTTGCATCTCTTCTACTACAAACACCTTAGTATCAAACTTAAGAGTTAGTGATCTCAATACCTTTTGAAAAAGTATAGACTCTTTCACTTCTTCTCCTAATCCTGTAATGGCATTGACAACTTCATCAACCTTAAACAGGTAGGATGAAAAGGTTTCATCTTCAGACTTTCAAATTATCTCTTGTGGGTCTGCAACTTGGTTATATTTAACTTGATGTCTCGTTCATAGATAGTCTTCAATTTGTCCCATATCACCTTGGCTGACTCAGAGTACATCACCTTTCGTTGATGCCTCTAGATGTATCATATGTGCTCTTACTATCTAAAAAACACTTCTCATTATAGAATTCAGTGAATTCAAAGCATGAATAGTAGGTTATGGTAATCTTACCTGTGGTGAAATAGGGGCAGAGCAATAAACTATTCCACAATATTTATATTGATAGGTGGTTGGGAGCCACCGTGTCCAATCTAAGTGAAATGTAAGATATCTATGTTATGATCATTGAATTTGTGATCAAATTCTAAACTAAAGACTGATCTAAATGAATATTTACAGTGAAGCTTAAACTAAAGTGATTTGATCAAAGAAAATGCAAAAGGAAGGGTAGGGCAGAAAGAAGGTATTCTGATTTTCAGTCCAGACATTATGACAAAGCTTAGATTTCATCAAAACATACATTCGAACCAATACATAACATGAAATAGCTATAGCACAAATCCCACCATGTACCAAGAAAATATCTAATAAAAGGAAGAAACAATGCAAATGAAAAAAATAGATTCAATTTAAAGATTTACTTCACAATAAAATTGCATTAGCACATCTACAAGAGAAGTAAGGGAAGTGAAATGAACCTAAAATATTTCAATTAACCTAGCATAAGCACAAGTTAATAACTCTGTATTCATATATGCACATCAAAAATCAATGAAAACCATTCAAGTCTGAACATCCAAATAGATAGTTGAGAAAGCAGCCATAATAGCAAACACATAAACAAATGTTGGACAATCTTTTTAGAATTCCTTGCTTGTATTAATTGCTCAAAGTTTAGACAAAGTCTTTTGCTATAAACTTTCTGTCTTTACAAAATAGTAATACTACATTTTATAAAGGACTAAGGTAGTATATCTGTCAATCATGAGATTACAAATGTACAAGAGATAAGGACAGTTGTCTTTTTTACAAAGTTCTAGAATACATTCCCTTTTCCAAAGTGGACTGACCTATAGGCAAATGTGTTAATAAACTAGTGCATGCCTTTATAGAAAGAATATTCTACCTATGAATATTTAAAAAAATCTTAACAAGGTAGAATATTATTAGCTAGTTGGTGGGCCCTATGTTGAATAACTACCTTGTTCTTCAAGAATCTTCATGGCTCTTTGATGTTATTCATCGACCAGATTTAGGTTGACAACTGACTGTAAGAAGTACTCGTCCTCCTGGTCCACCAAGTCATCAAAATCTCTATCATTCATGACCATAGTTTCTTTGATACTTCTTGCCTCAGTAATTTTCTCCTCTGCAATCAAGATCATGCCCATGACCTTGTTGTCATTCCCAAGTTGGCCCTAACTCTTGCTCCTAACCTCTTGCATAACCTAGGTAACCCTATGCTTGTACTCCTCATCTGCAATGATGCCTAGGGAGCTATGTGTGGTAGGTTTGGCAAGTATGGTTCCAAGGAGCTGCTCAATTCTATTTATTAGCTCCTTGTCATCCCTTAGGATCCTTTCTAAGTTCTTCAACCAAGTACTCAGACTCTAGATCTTATTAACAATTATTCCCATAACTACATTCAAATGGGCTTGGTTGATGGTCCTGAAGCCAAGAATCCGATCCTCCACTAGTATACTGATTAGTTCCTTGATTTTATCTTTTAAATTCTACCATTGGGCTATTGAACCCTTGGCTATTGCATCTAGGTGGGCCAATAAACTCTACCTTGTCTTCATTTCCTTCAAGGAATTGAATATATCATGAAAAGATGCCTCAAACATCTTTATCATTTCTTCAAGAACTGACAAGACAGCATGTGTCTCAATATTTTATTTTTCCCTTTGTAGGTTCTCTATCTTTCGATATAGGCCTTAGATCCCTGATTTTAGTTGGGTTGAATGGGCATTAGCTAGTATAACTATGTCTTCTTCATGGATTGGGTGTTCACCAAGTGCCTAACCTCCTACTGGAGTTAAGCCCACAAAAGGTCCAACTCTTTGAAAAGTGAACTCCTCATTCCAAACCATGGTCTTTTTGTAATCACTCTTTCTAGGCTTGTTTCTAGATTGAATTGCACACTTACTGATGACTCTTTGATCTTTGGAGGTTCTAGGACCTCCATCTATGTTTTGTCTGAGGCTCCAAAGATTTTTACCTAAGTTCTACTTGAGCCCTAAGGGTGGTCATCCTTCTTTCCTCCTCTTCTTTCATTAGAGCCACTATCTATGGATTCAGCTTATCATGAACAATGATGTTAACTGTCTAGGTCATGGCCCATGAATGTTGCAATGTTGGAATATTTTGCATCTTCCCATAAATGAACCATTCAGGAATGATGGGCCCATGAATGGTATTCTCATCACTGAATAAGTTAACCTCACTCAATGGATGGGTGAAGGTTATCTTTGGCTTCTTCTTTGTAACTGGGACCAATTCCAACTCAGCGTTCCTCTTGAGCAAGGGTGCAATTAGAACTAGGTCCAGAGCTATCTCCTTCCCCTTTTGTTGTTTTGCTTCCTCAGCTTAGGTTTGGGGCTCCTCAATTTGTTCCTTTTCTTCATCATATCTATATGCCTCAACAAGTACTTTGAGTTCATCCTCCACTATTTCCCCAGGACTTAGTGCAATCATGTCAAAGAACTCAATTGGGGACTTTGTCCTTTTAGGTTGGGCTAAAAATGAGGTCCCCTCACCAGGCCTTTCTTTTAATTTCTCCTTCCCATGTCCTTGTGCAATTGGTGCTTGAGGTTGTTGTAGTCGTTACTCTAGAGGGAACCTAGAAGAGGGTCCGGGAACCTAGTCTCACCAAGTTTCTCATCTCTAGTCAACCTGGGCTCAAGCTTGATATTATGTTTCTTCAACCTAGCCAACACTTCAGTGAAATTGATGACCTTGATATACATCACGTCATGAATACCAAGCCTACGTTCATAGGGGTAGTTCATTGTATTTTTATTTCAAATGTTTTGTGACCCTATTATGGCGGTCCCACTGCCTTAAATCATCTAATTGTAAGTTGAAAGAATCTCTATGTTTGGAAATGACATCCACATGCTCCCAATTCTATAGTGTAATCTTGTTAATGGTTAAAGGAAAGGGGTGAAGGAGTCCTTTCCTTTTCTACTTGCACACACCATATACGCCATGGAAAGGTTGGTGTGCAACCTCTTATTATGCTAATTTAGTTGGCACATGGATTGGTAGTTTGAGGGGTTGAACTAAGGTCCCTTCTATTCTTATAACTGTGCAATCTGGATACAACCAGATGTCTCCAGTCAACTCCGCATATTTCTTGACCAAAGGGTTGAACCTACCCATGAGGATACCTGTAATAGATTTTACCAAAGTTGGATATAGATCATCACAAATGAATTATATGTTGTGTTTATATTTGAATATGTGAAATTTGGAATAGTGATGGGAAATAGTGTGTCTCCCATCAGGTGACCAATTCTCTATGTCAAGGATCCTGGTGGTGGCCAAGAGGGCATTAGAAGATAGGACATCATGAAGAAGTGGCTGCTAGTTTTCTTTTTCATGGCTGAAAATTATTGTTTCAAACAAATGTTAATCATCTCACCTATTGGGGGAGTGAGTCCTTTTTCTACCTTGAAGTACACATAAGACACGTAGATTTCATTAACATGTGTGGTAGAAGGGGCTCCAGATAATTTATTCAACAATATCATGATTACTTTGATCCCTTCCCTAAATTGAATAATTGGGATCTTCCCGGTGGGGTCTTAGATTACATGGTTTCCGGTGAGTATCCATGGGGCAAGGACAATGTTCAAGTTAGTCTTACTAGTCCATGCCCTAATTGTAGGCAAGTCTACCTGGGGCTTGTATAGCTTGTAGTAGCTTTCAAATGTAAGAGGGGAAATGTATGCTACTTTTATTAAAGTATGTTCATGAACTATCCAATCGTGATCAATTTTACAACAATAACATCAATACAGTGTAATACCTCAGGCTTTGCAACATCATAGTGGAGACTGGTCATCTGGACGGAGACTAGGTTGTTGTACCTCTAGAGGATTGAGGCATTCTTTTGTTCTTCCCTTGTGATGGCTTGCATCTCTTCAATAGTCTAGAAAAGCTATGACCAATTTTTGTTTCTTATGTTTAATGTCACAACATCAAATTTGGTATCCTTGAATACTCTTCCCTCATTATCTAAAGCTAAAAATAACTCTATGTTATCTCTTTGTTGTTGCCTCTAAGCTGCCATGACTGTGAGACTTGAAAATGGCTCACTAATGGTCTTAAAGTAGCCTCTAAATTGGTTTTATCTTGCTCAAATAACAATTGGACTATTTCAGCTCGACTATGATTGATTAGAGTTCAAATTAGGGCTTTATATGGAGGCTAAGGCTTCTTTACAACTTTAATGGTGATGGTAGCTCAGACTTAAGCTAATTCATGCCTTGGATTTGATTGAGACCCTTGCCTTTATACCTCTGCCTTTTCATACCCACCAAATCTTTGATTTTGTCCTTTTGTGCTTGTGTGGCGCTTATGTGGCAAATTTCACTACATTTTTCATAAAATATTTAAAGGAACTAGTCATTATCTTCTAAATCCTTCTTTTGCTTCGCACCATTAGATCTTTATTCATGGATCAACATGGACCATCGATTGTGATCCCAAGGCTTGCACGTTATTGGTTGTCTTTGTATCGGACTCCACGATTGTGCCACTTAGCACTTTCGTGGGCCTCCTAGGCTCTGCATTTCGTCAATGAATGCACATTCACCACGTGTCAATCCTACGGGCCTTCGGGGTCTCATTGAATAGTCTCTATCGATTGTGCTCCGTTTGATTGGCTTGTTCTTATTACTCACGAGCGATAAATCTTATAAGATGCATGAACTTTAATTAGCATCGAGATATAAAAGAGACTTAGGCTAAGTAATTTAGACTAAAGTTCATTTCATGTTAATAAACACAACATAGACTTTAGGTTAAAACATTTAGGCTAAGTTTTAGAATATATATAAAGGGGGCTCGATTAATAGAAGGATCTAGTGCAAGGTTTTGACTTAGAATTTTATCGTGTTGAAAAAAATGATAAAACTTTAGGTTAAAACTTTTAAGCTAAGTTTTATGGCATAGGGACATAATATAAGTCTTTAACCTAAGGTTTTGAGATTCAAAATTTTTGGTCTTCCTCCATATACTCTTGTATAAACTTGTAAGTTGGCAGTTTGAGTGTGATAGGGAATATGGGCTCTTGGCCATATACTAGTAAGAAGGGAGATTCTTTAAGATCCTGCTTGACTCTTGTTCTATCTACCCAAAGGGACTTGAGAAGCTTATGAAAATGTTCTCGGTTTATCTGCAACAAGCTTTTTAATGGATTTCATCAAGTTTTTATTCATTGAATTAGATACCCCATTACCTTGAGGATAATGGTTAGATGAAAACTTGAGAATAATGTTGTTGTCAAATGCCCATTCTATTATCTCTATGCATATGAAGGCTGACCCATTGTCACATACCAAAGAGACTAGAGTCCCAAAACTGGTGCATATGTTTTCTTCTAAAAACTTGATAACTTCTTCCATTATGCATTATTTGGTGGCTACTGCCTCAGTCCACCTAGGGCAATAGTTGGTAGCTATCATAACATACTTGTGACCTTCTGATGAGTTGGGGTTGATTACCCTTACAAAGTCCAGTTCCCACTAGGCAAAGGTTTGTCAATCATGATAGGTTGTAAGGGAATTACTACCTTTAGCTCCTTTGTGCTAAAGATCTGGGATGAATGGCATTCTCTCACATGCTTATGAGCATCTTTGAAGATGGTGGACTAATAATAGCTAGCCCTAAGGATCTTGTGAGCTATTGTTCTTCCTGATAGATGCCCGCTTCCCAACTTCTCATGGAAAGTGCTCATTACCTTTGTAGCCTTTTCCTTGGACACACATCTCAGGTACATACCTTTAAAGTTATTTTGGTATAGGATTCCATTCATGATCAGGTAATGGGCTGCTTTGAGCCTTACAGCTCTTCTCTGTTCCTTGGTTAGTCCTGAAGGACAAGTGCCATTAATCAATAAATGAATGATGGGATCATACCAGTCATTAGGTTTAAAATTATGTTGATCAACCTGCATGATACTTAGCTTAGGGTTGGTATTGGTAATCATTTAAAATAGACCTTAACATCTTACCAAATTTACAGTTTTCATCTCTATGTCATATTCTTGAAGAACGAACATCCACTTACATTTTTGTTCTCCAAGCTCACATTGGCTTAGCATTATCTTAGTGGTTGGGTCTATCATAATGGCATGCACTTTATTCCTAAGAATGTAGTGCCTAAATTTCTTGATAGCCTTAACTAATGCAAAATCTTGTTTATCAATCAAAGGATAATAAAGGTCAAGAAAAATAGATAATAATGTTAGATGAAGCCACTGGCATAGTCAAACATCTAGAAGAAATCCTTTCAGAACAAAAGCTCGACCTCTCTCTTGAATCCACAAAGCTGGAAGAAATAAAAGAAGATCTAAAAAAGTTGATTATGACAAATACACAAGGCTATGATATGCTTAAATTAATCCATACTAGAATGGTGGACCTTTTAAGTATCGATACTAGTACAAATTTTCAAACCAATAAAATGGACATTAGCCTTGAACAAATAGAAAAGGTTGTCATAAAAATAAATGATCATTAGTGTTAAAGTAGAGGAGACTGAAAAAAAATTCAAGAACTTCAAGAAAAAGTTGACACCTTGGTAGGATTATCCTCACTCATTTTGACTCAGATACATGAATTGCAAGAAAACATGAAAGGTTATATAAAACAAAACCTCTGAGAATGGTAAAAATAGAAGAAGGCACCTCTTCTAAGATCACCCCATTAAGACAACCTATTACAGAGCAAGTGTCTGATCATGCTAAACAAATCAGACAATTAAGATATTTTATAAACACTGAGTCATTAAGTCATCTATTAAAAAAAATTGATGATACCTACAAGAGGCTTGAAAGGCTTAATAAGAATACAACAATTTTCAAAGAATTGGTTAAGCTATCTAAAGATCTAAACCAGAAAAAGATCACTGAATAAAATTTCACTACCACTAGCCTATATTTCAATGAACTTGAATTAGATTGGAACCTTGATAATCTAGAAGTCTTAGATCCTTTGGATGCTTCACAGGATCGGACTGAGTCCTTGCTCACCAGCTCGACAAGTGTGCAAGAGGAAAAAGTTGTACTTCTCGGTACACCTAGATGGTTGGAAGAAGTATACTCCTCCAACACTGAGTCATCCAGCCTGTCTTTAGCCACACCTAGGATTAGAGCAACCTTTCTCCAAGGAAATCTTGGTAGTGTTGAAGCCCTTGATCAGGACATCCAATGAAATAAAAGAAGATATCCAGATGATTTAACGCAGGTTCATATACTCTCATATTCACTTAACATTGATGGATAGTGTAGAGTAGGTAATGATATAAGATATTGAATCTAGAGTTTAACTAAAAGGATCCATGGATGGGTAGAAACACAACTTGTATTTGAGAAAACTGAGGAAGAAGGCATGGATCTTATAATTGCTAACCTTGATGGTAGCATAAAGGGATGGTGGTTATCCCTTATCAAAGACCAAAGGATTGTGGTAGGATCCTCAGTAGCTGACTTTGTTGAAGTAGTTATCTGAGAGTATGTTGGTGACATGGTAAATGTTGATGCCATTGAATACAATAAATTATTCAGAATGAAGCTTTATAACATGAAATACTGGGATAAGTATAAGTGTGATTTTACTCTTTTGGCAAGGAAAACAAAATAGAGCTAGAAAACTGAAACTAAACATATGTTCATTAATGCACTACCTAGTGAGATCTCAAATGGAGTATTGGCCTACATAACAACTAAAAAAGAAGCCACGACTGGAGAAACAACCAAAGTTGCAAAAATGACCTTAGGACAAATCATCCAGTCTATAGAACAATATCTTTACAATCAATATAAGGATAAAGCCACAGCCAAACTACTTAAAAAACAAATGAAGACCATTGATAATAGTATCTGCAAGAATAGTGGATATAGTGCACCAAGATATTATGGTTCTAAGAATTCCCATTGTAAATGTCATAAAGGAAGGATGAAAACCCAAAAATGGAAGACTAAAGAAAAGCCCAGATATAAGAGAAGGTTCTCTAAAAGGAAAACTTATGTCAAACCAAAAAGAACCATCTCAAGAAAATGACCAATAAAATGTTATATCTATGGTCAGCAAGGTCATATAGCTCCCAAGCGTCCCACTAAGAAAAAGTATCCCAAAAAGATGAAAAAGATTAGATCTATACTTCCTAATGAAGAAATGCAAGTTATTTTTGAATTCAGCTCAGATGCTGATGTTTATTCTATACCCACTGAAAATGATATTTCTTCTAGTGACGATGAAAATCAAGTAAATCAATTTAGAGAAATGTCTTCTTTTGATAACTCTGAGATTGAACTCTACTATTGTAATATGATGTTTGGATTTGATCTCGAAACCAGAATCCATCATCTGGAATATCTCCTCCAGACTCATAAGCTCCCACTTCATCTTATCCCTATCTATCAAGATGAGCTTACTCATCTATGCAACACATATGGTGACTCTAAAGGAAAACCAATACAACAGGTTGAATTTCATAACAACCCAATGCTATATGCACTATAGGAATGGGATCGAAAACAAAGAGCTAAGCCCAAAAACCCAAGTACAAAATGGCTGATGAAATACCAAAAGCCTCATGTTGAAATCCTTGGAGCTATAAAATCAAAAATAGAATCTGCCTCTCAGAATATCAATGAATTAATAAAATGTTTTGAAGATTCTGTAGATGAAAATAGCCCTGAAGAAATTCCTACTAACCAATGATGTTTCTATATTAGAGAACAAAAATAAATCATTATCTCAGTAAACATCATTGATCCAAATAATGGTTTACTGACCCGAGTTTGTTTGATTGATACCGAAGCAAATATGAGTATTGCAAAGTATGGGGCTATTCCAGAATATCTATGGCAAGATGTTTCATTAGATTTTGTTGTTGTCAATGGTTCAAGGACTACCATAAACAAAGTTGTTGCTAGGGTACTATTAGAAGCTAATGGCATTAAGGCATATGTAAAATTATGGATGTTCGATAAAATGTCAACAGATATTATTTTAGGGATGAATTTCCTAAATCAATTTACACATTATATTGTTCATAGAAAACACTTGTCTTTAAGCTTCTTTGGTAAGGAACACCAAACTCCTAGAAAAACCCATGCAATCGTAAGAACTCCTTCAAGACCCCATGAAGAAGAAGACAGAAAACTACAAATGAAAATCTACAGGATAGTGCAAGATTTTGAAAAAAGGAAAGACATCTTGAATACTATTATAGAAAATATCAAAGGATTATGTGATAATGATCCCAGAAGGTTTAGGGATAAATGCAAGTATATTGTTGCTCTTGACTTGAAACCTAGCATTGATCATACTCGAGGTATCAAATCTAATACTATTTGTTTCTCCCCCTCTCAATTAAAATGGGAGAAGAAGAGATCAAAGAATTATTACAAAGAGATTTGATACAGAAAAGTCATACTAAATGGGCTTCTCCTGCATTCTATGTTAATAAACATTCAGAATAAAAGAGAGGAAAAATGAGATTGGTGGTAAATTACAAAAAGTTTAATGATTGGCTTATATTGGTCAGACATCCAATTCCTAATAACATTGTTCCTATCAACAAAATGAAGGAATGTTGTATCTTTTCTAAGTTTGATTTGAAAAGTGGATTTTGGCAAATTGCAGTAGAACCTAAAAATACTTATAAAACTACATTTGTTCTACCAATCTTAGAAAGGCAGTATGAATGGAAAGTTATGCCTTTCAACTTGAAAAATGCTCCCTCCGAATTTCAAAAAAAAATAGATGGAATCTTTGGCCATGCTAAGCATTTTTCTATATGTATATATATAGATGATATATTAGTCCTTTCAAAGGATCTAAATAGTCATCTCAATCATTTGAAAGAATTTGTTGATCTCTGTAACCAGAATGGGTTGGTTTTAAGTGATAAGAAAATGGAGATAGAAAATACAGAGATTGAGTTTCTTTGGTTAAATATTTGTCAAGATAAGATTGCTTTACAACCCCATATTTTGTAGTCTTTAGAAAAATTCCCAAATGAAATAAAAGATAAAACCCAATTACAGATCTTTCTTGAATCTCTGAACTACTACTCTCCGTTCTACAAAGATGAGGCCAAAGACAAGAAAATACTACAGAAAAGGTTGAGAAAGGATCCAAGCCCATGGACCAGTGAAATGATAAAGGCAATCAAAAGAATCAAAGAAAAGGTTAAAGGATTACAAAATCTCAAACCGACAGGAGAAGGTATAATGATCTTGGAATAGATGCTTCTGATGAGGCATATGGAGGAATACTTCTAAAAAAAACTAAGGATAATAAAGAAGTCTGTTATTACTACAGTGGAACATGGATTCCAGCTCAAAAGAATTATCATTCCACTAAAAAAAAGTGTTAGCAACTAAACTATGCATGTTCAAACTAAGGATCTTTTTGCTTCCAAAGAAATTTCTCTTAAGGATAGATCTGTTACAGTTTGAATCTATCATCAGAATACCTCACACCCAGTAAGTGGAAAACTAGATAATGACAAGATGGGCACTGTGGTTTTCTAACTTTAGGTTTGAAGTTCAATACAAGAAATGAACTGCTAATTATTTAGCTAATTTGATGTCCAGAGAAGGATCAAAATGGTATTCTCATAAGTTTTGCACTAATCATGTTTTAATGTTTCAGGTTGATGAAGGACCTGCTAGTTTTGATTACGACACTGTTCCAAAAAATCTTACCCAGCAAGAAAGAGAAAGAATGGCTTCTTATTCCTACAGAATCCTGAATCAAAGAACTTCCTGAGCTTGCTATCAAGAAAATTCTATCATAATATTTATTTTTTAATGCCTACAGGAACTTTCTCGATGCTGACGGAAGAAGTTGGACTAGATTCTGCAACATAGATCACCAAAATATCAGGATACTTGGAGGACAATTGTCCCTTGCAAAATTATGGATGATCAAAGCAAAGACAATTTTTTATGGAGAAGTCTATATCTATAAGAGTGCAAATTTGCTTACAAGGAGTTTTCATGATAGACCAGTTGATATTCCATATGACCAATGGGAAAATCTAACTTGGGATAAATGGCCTTAAGAACATGCTCCAGCCACTTTAAGCCCTTGGTTTAAAATCCTTATTAGTCATGAAGAATTAGGTGTCTATGATACTAATGTGTTGTTCAAATTTGTCGGAGATCACATGTATGATGAAATAGAATTTAGGTTTTGTTTCAAAAATTGCATCTATAACCATGAGAATAAGAAAATTAGATATAAATTTCAAAGAAAGTTCTGTGAACTTCCTAAAGATGTTGATACCAAGTTAAATAACGAGTTTCTTGAGGCAAATCCTAGGCATCTTGAAAAAATTGAAAGGTTAATTCCTGATCTTTATGAAGAAACTACATACTCTTGTGATAATTATATGCATCACACCTATCATAGGAATGAAGACTCGGATGACATAAGCATTGACATGTTCGTCGAAAGTCCTTATGGAAGTCCCTAGCAGGAAGCATGGATGGGCCCTTTGATGGTTTGTTTGTTGTCACTTTAATATGGTGACGTCGATGATTTAATTGCGAAAGCAAATCTTGGAGTGTGATCCAGCTATATCACACCATGTGACCCATGGTTAGGTCTTGTCTTGGCTAATAGAGTGGGCCTGTCCTCTATCGTTTACAGTTGTGAGATGTTTGCTTTTCATAGATGTTTTGATCCAACATGAGCATGTACTCGTATTACTCCATGATTCGAGTAGGGAATCCCAATAAAGTGGGAAGTAGCACATGTGGTGGGGGTGGCTTGTCGACCCCTTAACTTTTTTAAATGTTCCTTGGGCAGTACGCCTTTCGGTGTGACACGACCAAAGCATCTTTAGATTTTGTCACTTTGCCTAGTTGGATGGCTCTGTCATCCAACAAACCTAGGTTTTTGGTTATTCGTAACCAGTTACTCCTTGATTCGGTGGAAAAGCTCTCTTGATTCTTTATTTAAATAAGGCTTGGGTTTCATTCAATACCATCGAGTTCTTGGATAGAAGAGTCTGAGTTCTGTAAAGTCCTTGAGTTCTTGAAGTTTTAGGAAGTCTTTAAGTGTTGGTTCAGACAGCTACCTGGCTCAGGGTCGAAGAGTCATCAGACTATTTGGCCTTCTGTGTTGTGCATAGCCTATGAAACCAAATGTTAGGTCATGTCTATCGATCCTAAAGAGTCAACATGATTATGACTATGTATGGTCAGAATCTTGTTGGACTGCACTGATTATGTAATGATAGTTCATGTTATAAATATATTTTCTTATTTAGTCATGCTTTTATTAATCAATCTTGTTTAATGGTATTAGAGCATGGTTTGCACATTTTGCGTAAATTTCTAGTTATCTTGTCATATTTGATTCTTTGTTCTAATATGTACGAAATCAAATCCAAACATCATATTACAATAGTAGAGTTCAGTCTCAGAGTTATCACAAGAAGACATTTCTCCAAATTGATATACTTGACCCAATTGGTTTTTGAATTATGAGCCTGGTTTGCACATTCTCATTTTTAGGGGTTTTTGAATTATGGACCTGGTTGTTATTGGTATCAGTGGTTGGTACCAAGGCCCTTTGATCATTTGTATTAAATACATTGGTAGCAGGGTGATTTAAGAACCCCAAATTCTAGTTAGGAGTAGCATGTCTTAGAGGCAGTTGGTTCAGATTTGAGAGCTGGTTGAGAGCAGGCACATTCTAGTTGTTATTAGGAAAGACATTCAAGGTAGGCATATGTGGGTTAACATTTTAGATAGAGTAGGCCATCTAACCTTAGGGTTGTATTTGGTCACTAATGATCACAGCCTCAACATAGGCTAAAGCTAGTGTGTTTATAGGACCTACAACCCTCTTTATGTATATTGAAGTAATGGGATCAAGAGCATCTTTGTAGATTTCCAAGGCTAATACCTGATTAGGTTTATAAGGGTTAATGGTTCTATTGTACATCTTCTGGAACCTAACATTAAAAGCTCTTATAATTTCATTGGCATCCCTTCTAAAGGTGGTAAATTGTTGGTGCAAGACACAAGTGCTGATGATTTTGCCAAACTGGTCAATGAAAATATTATTAAATTCATCCCAAGTGGTAATGAAAGTGTTAGGCAAGTTTAGGAACCATTCAAGGTAGCATCTTTAAATGTGAAGGGAAACAACCTACACACTACATCTTCATGAGTGAATTTTAGCAATCTTAATGCAGCTTTAAAGGATTTAACATGTTCTTCTTCTGTCATAATACCACTAGGACTAAAAGTTGGTAAATGTTTTTTTGGATTGCAAGGAAGGTCATGAACCACACCTTGAACATTAATAGGAAAGCTTCCTAACCAAGCCATACCTTAATGAAGGTTGAATGTAGTACCTTGGAGTGGTGAAGTCAATAAAGACTTTGAACATCTACATCTACCTTTGTCCCGTCTGGCCCTCCTATGGATGTCTAGTTCTAGCAGAGGTTCTCATGTTTATGAATGTGATCTTATCCAAATCCTTGAAAATTCTATTCTGAGGACTTTGGATCCTATTTGAAATATGATGTGTCAAATCAACCTTTATGAGGAACAGGGATCAGACTTGCACATTAAGCAAATTTTGCAAAGAACAACAAAGAATGTCAACCTTTAACTAAGTTAGCTCAAAGATGTGTCCAATTACATAACTATGATCTATCTTTACAACTCTAAGTTTAAATAAACTCATATCCGTAAAATATTTATCAATCTTTGATCAAAACAAGCTATTCTAACCTCAAATACTTCAGATTCTCAGATCTCAAGTTATTTTTACCAGAATTACACATCTATCCTCAAAGACTCTTGATCTTTGTCTAAAGGAAGCACAAATATGGGTCAAAGACCATGTATATCGATGATCTTTATACTTTTGAGCAAAGAATTATGTAAATATGTAAAGATAACACCAATCTTTGATCAAAACACACCAAAATTAGCAAAGACCCTGTAAATTCACAAGGAGCCCTCTTTCTAGCGCCAATGAAAGCTTGTTCCTATTGATGCCTTTAGATGTATCATAGGTGCTCTTAGTGTCTAAAGAACACTTCTCATTTTAGAATTTAGGGAATTCAAAGCATGAGTAACAGGTTATGGTAATCTAGTTACCCATGGTGAAATAGGGGTAGAGCAATAAACTGTTCCACAATATTTATATTAATAGGTGGTTGGGAACCACTATGGCCAATCTAAGTGAAATGTAAGATATCTATGCTATTATTAGTGAATTTGTGATCAATTTCTAAACTAAAGACTAATCTAAATGAATATTTACAATAAAGCTTAAACTAAAATGATTTTATCAAAGAAAAGGCAAAAGGAAGGGTTGGACAGAAAGAAGGTATTTTGATTTTCATACCACACATTATGATAAAGCTTAGATTTCATCAAGACATACATTCAAACCAATACATGACATGAAATAGCTATAACACATATCCCACCATGTACCGGGCAAATATCTAAGGAAAGGAAGGAACAATGCAAATGAGAAACTAGATTTTTTAAAGATTTACTTCATAAGCAAATTGCATTAGCACATCTACAAGAGAAGCAAGGGAAGTGAAATGAACCTAAAATATTTTGATTAACCTAGAATAAGCACTTGTTAACAACTCTGCATTCATATATGCACATCGAGAATCAATAAAAACCATTCAAGTCTGAACATCCAAACAGATAATTGAGAAAGTAGCCATAATAGCAAACACACAAACAAATGTTGGACAATCTTTTCAAAATTCTTTGCTTGTATTAATTGCTCAAAGTTTACACAAAGTCTTTTGCTCAAAACTTTCTCTCCTTACAAAATGGTAATATTGTCTTTTATAGGGGACTAAGGTAGTATACCGGTCAGTCATGAGATTACAAATATACAAAAGATAAGGGCAGCTATCCATTTTACAAAGTTCTAGAATACATTCCCTTTTCCAAAGTGGACTAACCTATAGGCAAATGTGCTAACAAACTAGCACATGCCTTTACAGAAAGAATATTCCACTTATGAATATTAAAAAAATTCTTAACAAGGTAGAATATTATTAGCTAGCTAGTGGGCCCTGTGTTGAACAACTACCCTATTGTTCTTGAAGAATCTTCATGGCTTTCTGATGTTGTTCATTGACCAATTTTAGTTTGACAGTTGGCTCTAAGAGGTACTCATCCTCCTGGTCTACCAAGTCATCAAAATCTCTATCATTCCTAGCTATTGCTTCTTTGATATTTCTTACCTTAGCAATTTTCTCCTTTGCAGTCAGGATCATACCCATGACACTGTTGTTGTCATTCTTAGACTAGCCCTGACTCTTGCTCCTGACCTCTTGCATAACCAAGGTGACCTTGTGCTTGTACTCGTCATCTGTAATGATGCCCAGGGAGCTAAGTGTGGTAGGCATGGCAAGCATGGTTCCAAAGAGTTACTCAATTCTATTTATCAGCTCTTTGTCATCCCTTAGAATCCTTTCTAAGTTCTTCAACCAAGTATTTAGACCCTAGATCTTGTCAACAACTATTCCCATAACTACATTCAAATGGGTTGGGCTAATGGTCCTGAAACCAGGAATTCAGTCCTCCACTAGTATGTTGATTAGTTCCTTGATTTTGTCTTTTAAATTATGTCATTGAGATATTAAAGCCTTGTTTACTACATCTAGGTGGGCCAATGGACTATGCCTTGTCTTCATTTCCTTCAAGGAATTGAACATATCATGAAAAGATGCCTCAAACATCTTGATTATTTCTTCAAGAACTGACAAGACAGCCTGTGTCTCAAGATTTTATTTTTCTCTCTTCAGGTTCTCTATCTTTTGATATAGGCCTTTAATGCCTAATTTTAGTTGGGATGAATGGGCATCAGCTAGTCCAACTATGTCTTCTTCATGGATTGGGTGTTCACCAGGCGCCTTAATTCCTACTAGAGTTAAGCCCACAAAAGGTTCAACTCTTTGAAAATTGAACTCCTCATTCCCAACCATGGTCTTCTTTGTAGTCACTCTTTCCAAGCTTGTCTCTGGATTGAATTGCACACTTATTGATGACTATGTGATCTTTGGAGGTTCTAGGATTTCCATATGTGTGCTGCCTAAGGCTCCAAGTTTTTTTACCTGAGTGTTACTTGATCCCCCAAGGGTGGTCATCCTTCTTTTCTCCTCTTCTTTCATCAAAGCCACTATCCATAGCTTCAGCACATCATGAACAATGATGTTAATTGTCTGGGTCATGGCCCATGAATGTTGCAATGTTGGAATCTTTTGCATCTTTCCATAAATGAACCATTCAGGGATGATGGGCCCATGAATGGGATTCTCGTCACTGAATAAGTTAACATCACTCAAAGGATGGGTGTAGGTTATGTTTAGATTCTTCTTTGTAACTAGGATCAATGTCAACTCTGCCTTCCTCTTGTGCAAGGGTACGATTGGAACTAGATCCAAAGCTATCTCCTTCCCATTTTGTTGTTCTCCTTCCTTAGTTTGGGCTTGGGGCTCCTCAATCTGTTCCTCTTCTTCATCAGATCCATAAGTCTCAGCAAGCACTTTAAGTACATCCCCCATTGTCTCCCCACGACTTAGTACAATCATGTCAAGGAACTCAATTGGGGACTCTGGCCTTTCAGGTTGGGCTAAAGACGAGGTCCCCTCACCAGGTTTTTCTTATAATTTCTCCTTCCTAGGTCCTTGTGCAAATGGTGCTTTAAGTTGTTGTAGTGGTTGCTCTAGAGGGGGCATAGAAGAGGGTCCAAGCAATAAGTGGTATTGCAGGGGGGCCATCTGCCATATCTCACCAGGTTTCTCATCTCTAACTAACCTGGGCTCAAGGTCTACCTGGGGCTTTTATAGCTTGTAGTAGCTTTCAAACATAAGAGGGGAAATATATGCTACTTTTTTGAAAGTATGTTCATGAACTATCTAATCATGATCAATTTTACAATCTATGAAAATGGGAGAAATAACATCAATACAATGTAATATCTTAGGCTTTGCAGCAGCATAGTGGAGATTGGTCATCTGGACGGAGACTAGGTCATTGTACCTCTAGAGGATTGAGGCATTCTTATTTTATTCCCTTGTGATGGCTTGCATCTCTTCAACAGTCCAGAAAAGCTCAGACCAATTTCTATTTTCTGTGTTTAATGCTGCAGCATCAAAGTTGGTATCCTTGAATACTCTTCCCTCATTATCTGAAGCTAAATACAACTCTGTGTCATCTCTTTGTTGTTGCCTCCGAACTGTCATGACTATGAGACTTACAAATGGCTCACTAATGGTTTTCAAGTAGCCTCTGGATTAGTTTTCTCTTACTCAAATAACAATTAGACTCTTTTTAGCTCGATTGTGATTGATTATAGTTCAAATTAGGGCTTTCTATGGAGGCTAGGGCTTCTTTGCAGCTTTAATGGTGATGGTAGCTCGAACTTAGGCTAATTTGTGCCTTGGATTTGATTGAGACCCTTGCCTTTATACCTTTGCCTTTTCTTGCCCACCAAATCTTTGATTTTGTTGTTTTATGCTTGTGTGGCACTTATGTGGTAGCTTTCACGACATTTTTCATAACTGCTTTAAAGGAACTAGTCATTGTCTTTTAAATCCTTCTTTTGCTTCATGTTGTTGGATCTTTATTCATGGATCAACGTGGACCATTGATTATGATCTTGGGGCTTGCAAGCTATTGGTTTTCTTTGTATCAGGTTTTACGGTTATGCCACTTGGCACCTTCACAGGGCTCTTGGGCTCTACATTTGGGCTCTGCATTTTGTCAGTGAATGCATTTTCGTTGCGTGTCAATCATGTGGGCCTTCAAGGTCTCATTGAATAGTCTTTGTCGATTGCGCTCCATTCGATCGGCTTGTTCCAATTAACCATGAGTTGTTGATCCTGCAAGATGCATGAACTTTAATTAGCATTGAGATATAAAAAAGACTTAGGCTAAGTACTTTAGACTAAAGTTAATTCCGTGTTAATAAACACGACATAGACTTTAGGTTAAAACATTTAGGCTAAGTTTTAGAACACACATAAAGGGGGCTCGATTAATAAAAGGATCTAAAGCAAGGTTTTGACCTAGGGTTTTATCATGTTCAAAAATATGATAAAACTTTAGGTTAAAACTTTTAAGATAAGGTTTATGGCATGGGGACATAATATCAGTCTTTAGCCTAAGGTTTATTGTATTTAAATAAATGCAATTGGAACCTTAGGATAGAGACTTAGGTTACGTCTATGCCTGTGAATATTAGACCATGATATAATTTTATTATTGAAGTTCAAAGACCTTAAGTGCTTTTATATTTTCCAAAAAGAGGGGTCCATTAAATTTGCAACACAAGTAATAAGCTTTAGCAACGTTTTAAAGCATATTCTTATGTCTAAGCAAAATAATCAATGAACTTAAATTTCACTGCCTCATGAATGTCAATGATGGCCTCGTGGACGTCAATGATGGCCTCACAAGCATCGAATGACGTTTGTGAGAATGTCAAATTTAAGTTCACAAAGATCATTAGGTCCATAGATCTTGGATTTAACATGCTCCATTCGATCATTTAGTCTCGACTAAACGCAGACCGTCAATTAAGATCCAAGCAAATGTATACCATTGGTCCCTACAATCATGAAGAGGATTGAGACAGCCCATGGATCAATGCGTATGAACATTAGGCTAAGTTAAAGGCCTAAGTCTTCAAAGCATAATAAATGGGTCCCTTTGAATACTATAGTCATAACCTAAGGTTTTAGCCTAAGGTTTATTGTATTTAAATAATACACTAATCCTTAGGGTAAAAAATTAGGTTAAGTCTAAATTTTCATGCATGGGGCCCTTTTAACATTAAGCTCAAATGTGAGAGTGCCACGTGGTGACTCCACGAGACTCTTGAGCTTTTGACTCTGTTTGACCCTGGGAAGGGTCCACAGAGCGTCGATAGAGATTTGGGTTCCCGAGATGGTTACACTTATCATCCTCGCAGGGTTTTCTTATCCCTTTGACATTTCAACATCAAATTCGCTCTATTGGAACTTTTCTAGGTGAGTAGTCATAGACCGTTGATCACAATCCGGATGTTTGAACATGATTGGATCTTTCGTAAGTTTTATCCTAATGTTTTGTTGTATATAAAAAATAAAACAATACCTTAGGTTAAAACTTAGGCTAAGTTTGTGTTTAATAAAGGGGTGTCTATTCAATCTTGAGGATGATCATGCATCGTTCGATCTTCGATCCCGCTTAAGCATGGATCATTGATCAGGATCCTGGGGCTCAAGCATGATTGGTCCAATAAATCAAGGCTTTGGATTTATCAGGTCTCATTCACTTTGTCCAATCATTCTTTGTGATGAAGCAAGAGTCGTTGATCCTGCAAAGAGGCAAGATGCTTAAGTTAGGGCTCGGGTTGATATAGGAACTTAGGTTAAATTTTTAAGACTAAGGTCTCGTTCGTGTTAATAAACATGAACGGGGCCTTAGGACTAAGACTTTAGGTTAAGTATGTAACAAAAGGGACCACGTGAAGTAAAGAACAGGTCCAAGTTAGGAACATAGAGGACCCTGTAAACATAAATGTTAGACCTCCTTTAATAAAGATAACCAAAAGGGGGAAATATAAAGGGACCAAGCATAATATTTCAAGCTAAGGTTTGGTCATGTTAAAAAACATGACCAAGCCTTAGTATAAAAATTAGGCTTAAATCTAAAGTAAGTTTAGAAATGTTCTTGCCAAATTTATTTCCACCAAATTTGAATTCGAACCAAGGGTCTAAGCTAGGGTTTTTTGAAGGAGGGCTTCAAAACATGAATCCAACTGTGATATCTCACCAAATAAAGGCTAGTAAAATCTTGAATGAGGATAAAATTATGAACATCCCAGCATGATCCATTAATGAGAGCCTCATGAAAATGCAAGTTAAGACATGAAGGCCAACTATTAGCAGTGTTAGGCAAGGTTAAAGCAAAACCATAAACAAGTGGGCCAACTTATCAGGGATGGATGATCTTCAAATTCTAATAATGTGCAAAATATCAAGCTTTCAGTGTTAAAGGTTAAAAATATGCACAAAGGTCCCTATTTTCATAAATGGGGGTATGTTGACCTCAACACCTTCACAAACTCCGCCTCTGATAGGCCACATAGAATGGCATTTATTGCCATGTTATTGTTCTCACTTTCCTTCTTACCTGTTGCATCAGTTGGTGGTGTAGGAGGTGGAGCATATCCATCCACAACTAACTATCATATGGCATGGCCCATTAACATAAGATATGTCCTCATTTTGATGCTCCAAAAGACATAATTAATCTCATTGAAAAATGGAGCCTTACTGATAGATAAACCACCTTATGCTTGCTGACTAACCATCCTTGCTTCTAGAATCTCCTTTAGGCTATTAAGCCTAATTTAAAGGACTGATTTGATACCAAATGTTGTCAAAAAAATGAATGAGAGGGGGGTGAATCAGTCTTCAAAAACTTTCTTATCAATTTCACTTAAGCAATCATGAACCATTCAAACAAGCATATAGATCTAGCAAGCATAAACACCTATCCACATAAGCATGAAACACAAGAATACATTACATATGTGGGAAACCCTCAAGAGTAAGATAATCCATTGATATCTGCAAATGGCCTAAATTCTTAAAAGACAAACACCAAATTTAGTGAAGCACCCACTTCACATGGAGCACCAACCCTAACTAGCTAAGCACCAACTCAGCTAGTGTTTAGCAAACACCAACTTGCAAGGAAGCACCAACCCCCTAGATGAATCAGCGTCAACTCAACCTCCTTATTTATTTGATCACATTAAGGACACCTTGTTGCTCAACCAATTGATGATGACCACCTCTTCATCTCTTCACATTATTAGCCCTCTCAAACTGACTTCTAGGTCTCTTTGCTCAATTAGGTCTCTTCAAGATTGATTAGGTCATATGACCTTGATCCTCATACACAGAAATTTTATCAAATCTTCATCATTTATCTTATACACTCCTATGATTGTCTATAAGGCCTCCTTCTACTCAACAGAGAGCTATCTTATTCATTTACACTCTTCACTCACCAATAGGCCTAAAACTACATTGTATTTATACAAGCCTCTTGTTCATATCCTTTTTGGGCAGCCAAACACCATTACCCTCTTAGTTCAGCAATGGAATAGATCTTATAACATCTCATAAACATGAATCAAACGTGCTTTGATTCCTTTAGATCTGACATACCTCAATTATGCCTCATTTCATATTTAGGTCTACTTTAGGAGACGTTACACTTTGCCTTCCTTCGAACACTTTCAAACTCCACACATGGAAGAAACATATCATAAAACAATAAAATATACCTATAATAAGCTCATATAGGATCAATAACATATTTCAAGTCCAATGACCACTTGAAGCATACCATTTGTACTGTTCACAATTAGGCATGTGCATACCCAGAAAATTTGTCTTGAACTACTAAAAATAAAACATATATTAGATAAAAAAACATGAAAATAAATCACATATTCAAAAACCTCATGACCTCAGGGTCATCAAAAAATTCATTGGATACTTCAACTTAGGGTATACAGGTTCAAACTCTTCTCTGCAAAATGCTCACTCTAAATTACCAACTAACCTCAAAACATAGTCATGGAAACTTGAACTTCTAACACTTAAAAGAACACAAACAAGGACTTCCAATGCATGAACATGATCTTAAAACATTTTCATAATAACATCCAACAAAAATATTATAATATCTAATGACAATTATTGGTCTTACAAACCAGTTTGACCCTCTCTCTCATATACGTCACTCAGCCAGTCAAGCCATTTTGGCTTTAGCATTTTCATTAATTACACTGACTACCAAAACTTATACAAAGCATGGATAAGAAATACAAGTCCAAAATAGAAACACCATGTATATTGAATGCTTCAAATTAGGTCATAGAATCTCAAACTCATCGCTACAACTTGCTTACCTAGAACTACTAGTTTACCTTAAAGCACAATCATGGTGACAATGACCTTTAATCACATGTATAACCATTTCTAGAGACTCCTAATGCATGTGGATGATCTTATTAGATCATTATACCATTCTTAGATAGAAACATAATATGTTCAAATAGAAATATTGATCTTGTAGACCTATCTCATGACCTTGTATCTAATTGTCTCATCTGAACTAGACAGGTCAACTTGTGAGCAACTTTTTCATCATATTCATTGACCATCAAAACTTCTATCCAACATGAACGTCTTAAAATTATTGAAATATGTATCCATGCACTTAGATTCATCCATATTCCATGATAACACATTCCTAATCATTTTCTCGCTTCTGTCTAGGTTTCTCATTGTTTGCACCATTAGGTCTGTTAGCGACAGGTTGTCTTGAATGACTGGTTTAGCACACTTAAGGGATAGAACCTATCCATAAACCACCATGGACATTAAAAAAATTCTCAACCTTCTCCATCCAATGATTTTCATACTTTGACTTGGTCAACTTTGACTGCTACAACAAATCTCTAAAAAATAAGGCCTTTCATGTAGGGTCCACTCACTCACTTGAAGACTCAATCACACCTAGAGATGCTTGGGAGAGTTGACTACAACATCCAATCACTAAACTATCCATACTAAACAATTATGAGCACTTTAGAACAACTTCTTTCATATCAGGTCACTAATAAGGTTCTTTGAGGGTTTAATCCATCTTCTACTGTTGGCAATCGTTCATAAAGCTTAACCCCTCATTCCAAAAAATAATGCCTATAAATTTGAGTTAGGACCCTTACCCATATACCATAAATATCTTAGGTTCTCATGCAGAGGTTACACGTGCCAATGAACCCTTGAACGTCCTTATCGGGTTCAGAACCCTTCATTTTGTGCACATGAAACCTCAAAATCACTTTTCATGTCTTATCTTGCAAACCGTGACCTAAAACCTTATGAAAATGCTTGAAAAAACATGTCATACCTTTGTCCATGCTCATATGAGCTCAAACATCTTGAAATTTGATCATGACCCACAACCTTTCCCCAAGGAAATCTTGGCAGTGTTGAAGCCCTTGATCAGGACATCCGATGAAATCAAGGAAGATAACCAGATGATTTAACACAGGTTCCTATACTCCCATATTCACTTAACATTGATGGATGGTGCAGAGTAGGTAATGATATAAGATATTGAATCCAGAGTCTAACTGAAAGGCTCCATGGATGAGCAGAAACACAACTTGTTTGTGGGAAAACTAAGGAAGAAGGCATGGACCTTATAATTGCTAACCTTGATGGTAGCATAAAGGGATGGTGGTTATCCCTTACCGAAGACCAAAGGGTTGTGGTAGGATCCTCGGTAGCTGACTTTGTTGAAGCAGTTATCCAAGAGTATGTTGGTGACATGATAAATGATGATGCCATTGAATACAATAAATTATTCAGAATGAAGCTTTATAACATGAAATATTGAGACAGGTTTAAGTGTGATTTTGCTCTTTTGGCAAAGAAAACAAAATAGAGCCATAAAATTGAAACTAAACACATGTTCATTAATGCACTACCTAGTGAGATCTCAGATGGAGTATTGGCCTACATAGCAACTAAAAAAGAAGTCACGACTAGAAAAATAGCCACAGTTACAAAAATGACCTTAGGACAAATCATCCAGTCTATAGAAGAATATCTTTATAATCAATGTAAGGATAAAGTCACGGCCAAACTACTTAAAAAACAAATGAAGACCATTGATAATAGTATCTGCAAGAATAGTGGATATAGTGCATCAAGCTATTATGGTTCTGAGAATTCCCATTGTAAATGCCACAAAGGAAGGATGAAAACCCAAAAATGGAAGACTAAAGAAAAGCCCAAATATAAGAGAACATTCTCTAAAAGGAAAACTTATGTCAAACCAAAAAGAACCATCTCAGGAAAATGCCAATAAAATGTTATATTTGTGGTCAAGAAGGTCATATAGCTCCCAAGTGTCCCAATAAAAAAAAGTATCCCAAAAAGATGAAAAAGATTAGAGTTGTACTTCCTAATGAAGAAATGCAAGTTATTTCTGAATTCAACTCAAACGCTGATGTTTATTTTATACCCACTGAAAATGATATTTCTTCTAGTGACGATGAAAATCAAGTAAATCAATTTGGAGAAATGTCTTCTTCTAATAACTCTGAGACTAAACTCTCCTATTGTAATGTGATGTTTGGATTTGATCCCGAAGCCGGAATCCATCATCTGGAATATCTCCTCCAGACCCGTAAGCTCCCGCTTCATCTTATCCCTATCTATCAAAATGAGTTTACTCATCTACACAACACGCATGGCGACTCTAAAGGAAAATCAATACAATAGGGTGAATTTTATAACAACCCAATTTTATATGCACAAGGATGGGATCAAAAACAAAGAGCTAAGCCCAAAAATCCAAGTACAAAAACCCTGATAAAATACCAAAAGCCTCTTGTTGAATCCTTTAAGCTATAAAATCAAAAATAGAATCTACCTCTCAGGATATCAATGAATTAATAAAATGTTTTGAAGATTTTGTAGATGAAAATAGCATTGAAGAAATTCCTCCTAACCAATGATGTTTCTATGCTGGAGAACAAAAAGAAATCATTATCTCAGCAAACATCATTGATCCAACTAATGGTTTACTGACCTAAGATTGTTTGATTGATACTGGAGCAAATATGAGTATTGCAAAGTATGGGACTATTCCAGAATATCTATGGGAAGATGCTTCATTAGATTTTATTATTGTCAATGGTTCAAGGACTACCATAAACAAAGTTGCTTCTAGGGTACTATTAGAAGCTAATGGCATTAAGGCATATGTAAAATTATGGATGTTCGATAAAATATCAACAGATATTATTTTAAGGATGAATTTCCTAAATCAATTTATGCCTTATATTGTTCACAGCGAACACTTTTCTTTAAGCTTCTTTGGTAAGGAACACCAAATTCCTAGAAAAACCCATGCAACCGTAAGAATTGCTACAAGACCCCATGAAGAAGAAGACATAAAACTACAAATGAAAATCTACAAGGCAGTGCAAGATTTCAAAAAAAAGAAAGACATGAATACTATTATAACAAAGATCAAAGGATTCTGTGATAATGATCCCATAAGGTTTTGGGATAAATGTAAGTATATTGTTGCTCTTGACTTGAACTTGACATTGATCATGCCCGAGGTATCAAATCTAATACTATTCCTTTCTCTCCCTCTCAAGTTAAAACGCGAGAAGAAGAGATCAAAGAATTATTACAAAGAGATTTGATACAGAAAATTCATAGTGAATGGGCTTCTCCTACATTTTATGTTAATAAACATTCAGAACAAAAGAGAGGAAAAATGAGATTGGTAATAAATTACAAAAAGCTCAATATTTGGCTTATTCCTATCAGACATCCAATTCCTAATAAGACTATTCTTATCAACAAATTGAAGGAATGTTTTATCTTTCCTAAGTTTGATTTGAAAAGTGGATTTTGGCAAATTGCAGTAGAACCTAAAGATACTTATAAAACTGCATTTATTCTACCAGTCTTAGAAAGATTGAATGGAAAGTTATGCCTTTCAACTTGAAAAATGCTCCCTCCGAATTTCAAAAAAGAATGGATGGAATCTTTGGCCATGCTAAGCATTTTGTTGTATATATAGATGATATATTAGTCCTTTCAAAAGATCTAAATAGTCATGTCAATCATTTGAAAGAATTTGTTGATCGTTGTGAAGGAATGTTGTATCTTTTCTAAGTTTGATTTGAAAAGTGGATTTTGGCAAATTGCAGTAGAACCTAAAGATACTTATAAAACTGCATTTATTCTACTAGTCTTAGAAAGACATTATGAATGGAAAGTTATGCCTTTCAACTTGAAAAATGCTCCCTCCGAATTTCAAAAAAGAATGGATAGAATCTTTGGCCATGCTAAGCATTTTGTTGTATATATAGATGATATATTAGTCCTTTCAAAAGATCTAAATAGTCATATCAATCATTTAAAAGAATTTGTTGATCGTTGTGACCAGAATGGGTCGGTTTTAGGTGATAAAAAATTGGAGATAGGCAAAACAAAGATTGAGTTTCTTGGGTTAAATATTTGTCAAAATAAGATTGCTTTACAACCCCAATTTTGCAGTCTTTAGAAAAATTCCCAAATGAAATAAAATACAAAATCCAATTATAGAGATTTCTTGGATCTCTGAACTACTGCTCTCTGTTCTACAAAGATCAAGGCAAAGACAAGAAAATACTATAGAGAAGGTTAGGAAAGGATCCAAGCCCATGGACTAGTGAAATGACAACGGCAATCAAAAAAATCAAAGAAAAGGTTAAAGGATTACCAAATCTCAAACTACCAAGAGAAGGTTTGATGATCTTGAAAATAGATGCTTCTGATGAGGCATATGAAGGAATACTTCCGGAAAAAATTAAGGATAATAAAGAAGTCTGCTATTCCTGCAGTGGAACATGGAATCCAGCTCAAAAGAATTATCATTCCACTAAAAAAAATTGTTAGCAGCTAAACTATGCATGTTCAAACTAAGGATTTTTTTGCTTCCAAAGAAATTTCTCTTAAAGACAGATCTGTTACAGTTTGAATCTATCATCTGAAAACCTCACACTTAACAAGTGGAAAACCAGATAATGACAAGATGGGCACTATGGTTTTCTAACTTTGAGTTTGAAGTTCAATATAAGAAAGGAAATGCTAATTGTTTAGCTAATTTGATGTCCAGAGAAGGATCAAAATGGTATTCTCATAAGTGTTGCACTAATCGTGTTTTAATGTTTCAGGGTGATGAAGGCCCTGATAGTGTTGATTACGACACTGTCCCAGAAAATCTTACCCAGCAAGAAAGAGAAAGAATGAAAGAATGGCTTTTTATTCCTACAGAATCTCGAATCAAAGAACTCCATGAGCTTGCTATTGAGAAAATTCTATCAAAATATTTCTTTGTTAATGCCTATAGGAACTTCTCGACGCTGACGGAAGAAGTTGGACTAGATATTGTGACATGGATCACCGAAATATTTGGATACTTGGAGGACAATTGTCACTTGTAGAATTCCGGATGATCAAAGCAAAGGCAATTTTCTATGGAGAAGTCTATATCCGTATGAGTACAAATCTGCTTACAAGGAGTTTTCATGACAGAGCAGTTGATATGCCATATGACCAATGGGAAAATCTAACTTGGGTTAAATGGCTTGAAGAACATGCTCCAGCCACTTTAAGCCCTTGGTTTTAAAATCCTTATTATTCATGAAGAATTAGGTGCCTATGATACTAATATGTTGTTCAAATTTGTCGGAGATCACATGTATGATGAAATAGAATTTCGGTTATGTTTCAAAAATTGCATCTATAACCATGAGAAAAAGAAAATCAGATATAAATTTCAAAGAAAGTTCTATGAACTCCCTAAAGATGCTGATACCAAGGTAAATAACGAGTTTCTTGAGACAAATCCCAGGTATCTTGAAAAAATTGAAAGTTTAATCCCTGATCTTCATGAAGAAACTACATACTCTTGGGATAATTATATACATGACACCTATCATAAGAATGAAGACTCGGACGACATAAGCATTGACATGTCCATTGAAAGTCCTTATGGAAGTCCCTAGCAGGAAGCATGGATGGGCCCTTTGATGGTTTGTTCATTGTCCCTTTAATACGACGACGCAGATGATTTAACTACGAAAGCAAATCCTGGAGAGTGATCCAACTATATCACACCATGTGACCCATGGTTAGGTCTTGTCTTGGCTAATAGAGTGGCCCTGTCCTCTATCGTTTACAACTGCGAGATATTGTTCACTTTTCATAAAGGTTTTGATCCGACAGGAGCATGTGCTTGTATCACTCCATGATTCGATAAGGGAATCCCAATAAAGAGGGAAGTAGCACATGTGATGGGGGTGGCCTATCGACCTCTTAACTTTTTTAGATGCTCCCTGGGCAGTACCCTTTCGGCGTGACACGACCAAAGCATCTTTAGCTTTTGTCACTTTGCCTAGTTGGATGGCGCTGTCATCCAACAAACCTACGTTTCTGATTATTTGTAACCGGTTACTCCTTGATTCGGTGGAAAAGCTCTCCCAATTCTTTATTTAAAGAAGGCTTGGGGTTCATTCATACCATCGAGTTATTGGATAGAAGAGTTTGAGTTCTGTAAAGTCCTTGGGTTCATTCAATACCATGGCCTCTGCAAGGTGCAAGACATCTCAAACTAAGAACCCACGACGTTGCTACCCAATGTCAGAAAAAGGCAAGGTACCACTACACTTTTTAGTTACACGAAATTGAAGGGACATGGGGGGGACATTTTTTCTTTACTTTCTGACTGTTAGACTTATATTTTTGAACCTAACTTACTCTTCTTATATACATGCACCTATAGAGTTCATGGAAAACATTGAAAAAGGCACATTTGTTCATTCTTTGAGTGTCTAAGTGGATTCACTTTGTGTTGAGTGGATTCAAGCATAGTTTATCAAAGTTGTGCAATTGATAGCAAAGGAAGCACAATGAGTTCCTGTGAAATATGTGAAGTGCAAAGAAGGTAGTCAAAAGTAGAGTAGATATGAGTTGAGGCCTACACAACTGAGATGGCTAAGTTCAGTAGTCTCTCTCAATGAAGCAACAAGTTATCCATTAAAGAGTGCAGAGGTCATTGCCAGTGTAGGAGCCATTGAGAAGAAGGCATAAGCATGTAAACCACAGAACATAGTAGAGATGAAGAATCATGGCTTCACTCTTGTTGGATTTTTTACATATTGTGTTTCTCGAGGGTAATGTCTTGTGTATCTCCCTTTCATGTTGTAGTTGATTACATATTTTAGGAGTAGTCTAACATATCAGACACTTAGGAGAGCTCAAGAGTCCTCTATCACAAGCATAATACTTGTTCGTAAAGGTTAAAGAACTTTACATTTGTTTTGCACTTCTATACAAACACATTAAATTGTAGTCATGCATGGAGAAGTAGCATGGGTAGTGTGAAATATTTTATGCAATGGTGTAGCATGTAGGAATTACATGTGAAGGGTTGTATAGTTATTGTTATGTTGTAGATGTCAGTGTTAAGAGCTAGGAAACATCTTAAAATAACATTATTGGTGTTTTCTATGGCATAAAACTTGGAGACAATACTTGTTGGAATAAATCCGTGTTTGGTGAGTCATGTTATGGAATATCCACGTTGATTATAGATCATATATTGTCTACGGTGAAGGAAGGGCCCAACTTGGTTGATATTGAGGTGATGATGGCACCCATTGTGACTAGTGTTGTGGAGAAGAAGGTGTCCAATTCGATTAATATTAGGGTGATGGTGGTGCCCAATTTCCCTATTGAGGCATCTTTGTATCTTGCGATACATGATTACACTGTTAAGGTGGTGGTAGTTGCACAACTACTACAAATACATTTTGTGTGATATCATCTTCGAGATCTTGTAGTGCCCTACAGTTTTATCATCATGAGTGGTTGACTTACAGAAATTATAGCTTGCACTCTGAGGTTGTCATACATAATGTTACATTAAATGACACTTCATAGTATAAATATCCCATTTACTGTAAAATTCTTTTTTTTTTTTGATACACGAACAATCATTACAATGATATCATTCCTACCCACATTTTATACACCATAGATAGTTTTTTCTTCTTTTCCTCTTGCATCTCCTCCATTCGGTACAACATCTCATCCAACATAGTGTTAATCTTAGAATTTCTTGAAGAAGTATCTCCACACTCCTCTATTCGCTCAACCCTTACTATAGTTGTGTAGCTTACACTTAGGTTGTGAATTGAGTTTGTGTTATTGCTACACTGATTTTATTATGTAAACCTTCCACAAACCAACCTACTTTATTTGCATCTATGAAAGAAAAGCTCAAGTTGTTCATAACATCTGAGAACCTCCAATCATAGTCCCGAACTGGTTCTTTTGAATTTTGCTTGATTTCTTTTAACCCTGAATAATTTGGCTCACGCACTTGTGTGTTCTATATTATGCGACCAACTTACTTTTAACCTCATCTAGAGGTCATTTAGGGTCTCCACACTTATATAAGAACTCTAGATAAGTTTGCAAAATGTTTAGCCTCATCAGTTTGAACCCCCTTAGCTTCCCACTTCATTTTGTAGGTCAATAGGTGTCACTTAGGTTCCGTAGATCCATCATATGGTTGTAAAGTCACAAAGGCTCTTGAAAAGAATGCCACCCCACCTACAAATGGAATATTCACCACTAGCTTACTAGGTGTAAAAATTGTCATCTTAACACGGGTAGCAACGCCTAGTAACATGTCTGACGCACTTGAATCCTCCATTATGCTTCCTTGAGTAGCAATTTCTTCTTTGTCTATCTAATATTTTTGAAACTTTTTCGAACACTTCCTAGGTGCAACATTTCATGGTAGGCTTTTAAATTCTACTAATAGCGTGGCATGGGGGATGTGTTCCTACTTGGGGGATGCATTCCTACTTGGGGAATGAACTGAACATATCCCTTGTCTAGACCCTTCTCCATATAGTGTGTTATGAAAAGACTATGCTTCCCATTCAATAGACATACGCTAAAGTTGAAACTATTTCATGAGACTACCATTGCCCTGCTCAATCGCCTCTATGATGTTGATTCTTTGATCTCTATCCATTCTTAATTCAGCAAAGCTTCTTCTTGATCTCCTTCTGTGATTCCTTCAATTTCCTATAGCTCACTCTAAGTCTCAAGTTCTCTCTCTTCCAATGGAAGTCTAATCCCTCCTAGTTTCTGTGATTCTCCTCTACTACTACTCATAACAATCTTCAACTTTCCACCATCAGTAGGGTTTTGTTTGCTCAATCTCTTGTATTATCACAACGCTTGTTGAAGCCCTATTATCTTGGTTGCATCTTATACTTTCTTCTTTTCCATTGGTATTTTCCTTCTTATTGACTTCATCTTGGTCCAGGCATAATGGTTCACCTTCCCTTTATTCACCTTCCATCGATTCGCATCCACATGTCGCCCTTCTTGACTACTCCATGTCAATCGAAATAGGCATTGTAGTCTTTCCCACCACCATCTTCACAAACATAATGAATTTCTCCAATAAATTTCTTCTTATCCCTATTACAAATAGGTTGTCTGCAATGTCAAACGAAACATATCCTTGAATGACAAATTCAAACACATACTCGTCGATGGTATTTTTCACCGATGATTGAGTCCACTCAATGCCCAGATTTCACAACTTTCCCAGTTTCCTTTCATTCCATTTTAAATTCTTTTTACTGCAAGGTTGGAAACAATAGTGCTCCGGTCTTGACAACCAAGCCGCTAACAACTCAAGGAGTTTGCACAAGAAAACTTCATGTATCTACCCATATAAAGGTTCATTAATATTTTTTACACAAGGATTCCTAGTCTAATAGACTCTTTTTCAAAAAACTTGTGTATCCCTTCCTCTAGCCATCTTTCAATGTCTCTCTGACTTAGCAACCATCTTAATAACTTCAGATCTCGGCAACAAAACCATTGATAGTAGCAATCCATTGAAACCCTCATCAAGACATGCTATTATTGTAGTCTATGCAAATTCATACATAGATGCAAGGTAAAAGTATACGATTCCCAAATTCACATGGTAGAACTTGGATGATAAGTTCTTAGTTATTACTAATATTCATTCCATGCATTACTTAGTGAAGGCCAGCATAATTGAGATGAGTGACAGTTAATTATACTTACATAAATCATCACAGCATTCTGATATTATAATCTAGCAAAGTTTATAGCTTAAGAATACATCATAAAGCACTCTGATATTATAATTTAGCAAGGCATATAGCTAATGATACATCATACCGCAAGATTATAAATAGCGTAAGTTAGCGTATAAACAACTACTAGTAGAAAGAAGCCAACTTTACGATTTATGACCATACCCTACTTATAGGGTCTACATGACCCTTCCACTTATTGTCTCTTCATTTCTCCATCCCTTGAATCCTAGCGAACATTCAACATTCCATCTAATCTTATCTATGCACATGAAAGACTACAAAATATACGTTTGTCAGATGTAGAACTATACAAAATGTTTGCAAACTATCATTCGCAATCCCCTATTAACAGTGAGTTAAAAGTTCGCATGTGAATACCGAGTGATAACACAGAAAAACAGACGACGTGAATACCAAGTGACAACACAATTAAATGGAAATGTGGCACATGTCATCACAAATGTAGAAACCAAGTGGCAGCACAAAAACCAATTTAAAGTTTACTGCTTGAAGATGATTTACTATTTCTTGTCATTTCTGATAAATGGCTATGAACATCTCCCAAGGAAATATTGCCATAGTGGCAAAGCAATCTGTGGCATGAACATGTTTGGTGGTTTTAGTCTGCTATGTCAGAGAGGGTTTTGACTTGATGCAACAGCTGGTGGTTTATATTTCTAGGGAAGGTGCCAACCTTTTGCCACTCTAGCTACTATTGGGGTTTAAATACAACTCTTCAATTTGCAAGGGAAATGTGTCTAGACTTTTTTCAAAGTAATCAACCACCATGTGTGAAGCTCAAAAGAAAGAGGCCAGAGACCTTAAATTAGAGAACAAAAAAACAATTGGCCGCATGTCTTGGAGTGAAGCAATAAGTCAGAGCACTAATTGCTGATATGCACCAAAGATCCATCTCAATGGACAGCCCTTTGGTTTGTCTTGTGTAGTTTTGAACTATGAGATCTAAAAAAGGGCATCTGAGCTTCACCAGCTCTCCATAATCAAAAATGGTTATCTGCTTGATAAATAAAAAATTGCTTGGATCTTTATTGCAAGGAAAAGCACCTACTAAACTAAGGGGTAGCCTGAATGTAAGATCCTTTAATCACATACCGATGCTTGAAAATCAACCCTTATATGCTTTTTTCTTCTGACAGACTCGTAAAGATCAAGGAGCAACTGAGCTTGTCTTGAGTTTGATTCTCTTGAATGTTGGGCAGGTTCTTCTCTATCACATCGATTTGACTGCCACCAAATAAAAAAATTAGCTAATTCTTTTCAAGGTTGTCTTGGTTGAAAAGAATTAGCTGCACTTGTATATATTTGGCAGCCACGCCTGCCATATCTTACTTGTTTTTTTTCTAATAAATAAAATCAAGCTAGAAGTCCAAAGCCACAATATCCCAAAAAAAAAAAATCTGCAGCCATTGACATACAGAATTCGAAAATAAACCTGAAAAATAAAGGGGGTCACTAAGCAACAAGAGAAGAAATCCTGTGAGGCATAATGAAGATGCCTTGCCCGCATTGTTCAATTGAACCAGTAGCACTAGAAAAGTCCCCGAGGATCTCTTTGAATGAGGGAACTGGTTTTTGTCAGAGGCCCTGTTTACCATCCCATAAACCCCTCCATTCATCTCGGCAAGGAGCATTTCAAGGTCAATGTGTTGGTGGATGCCTCTGAGGCAGATATCTTCCATTGTCTGAACTCGCACTTGTGCTCGGTCATAACCAAGCCAGAATCCATTAATTCTAGCTCGACATTTTGTTTTTAGGAGTGGGAAGTGGGGAATGCTAGCAGGTCATCCAGAAGGGTGGCCACCTTACATTAGACTCAGCATGCAATCACAAAGGAGGTCAAACTTGGCCGTCAGATGCAATGTCTCCAGGTGATTGTTCCCTATCCTTTTGGAGGCAGGTATAAGTGTGATTAGCCTCATAAAGCATGATTATAAAGCCCTTTGCTCATTAGAAAGAGTTAAGGAAAATGTACTCGACAGTTATAACATCATGCCAATTGAAACCTGGCCTTAACATGACAGTAAAATTATTTTCTTTACTCCAAGGCACAAAATAGTTTGAATTACATAGGCAGATGCACATGATGAGGACCAAATCCTAATTTTCACTCTTGAAGCAGAAAAGATAAAACAATGAAGTAATTAAGAGATGAAAGTCAAAAACTACTTTTGATGAATGAAAAATAGTGATGATACGTAAACAGTGAAATTGTCATGCAGGGTTTACCAGTCAAGATAAGACATTAAAGAGGGCAATTACATAGCTACCAACCAGCAGCTTTATAAATCTGCTCTACCAGAAGATGGGTCTGCTAAATCCAATGAACAAGAACCCAAATCTGATAAATTGTTATTTGCACCCTCTCTAATACCGATGACCATAAAGCATCAACACATTTGACCGCTTCTTTTAGTCATCCGTCGACATCAATGTACCTTTATCCCATACCTCTTATCTGGAAAGATCGTGCAAGTCCAGAAGAAAACTTTTCTGTAGACTGTTCAAAACAGAGCAATAACCTTGCAGACATCCAGAAGTAAACAGATATCTAATCTGATTACAAGGTGTATACAAAACTTGGCGCATCTGTTCTTGCCCCACAAAGAGTCCGATAAACATATAATTTCTCAACCCTGTTGTCATCATCCTCATCATTTTCCTTAATTATTTCAACATTAAGCAGGGGCATCTCCTGTGCAAGGATATTACAACCATTCAATGTGACATGGCATGCTGACATCCATAACGACCGCATTGATTCATATCGGTCTAGCCCTGATAGAAGTGCGGCATCCCCAAACGGACTGTCCCTTATCTCAAGCTTGCGGAGCTTTGGGCAACCTTTCAACAAATATTGCATACCCTTATCGCTACTTCCAGCAAAGGCCACAGATAAAGTTTGTAAGTTCTTTGCAAAATGGCCAAGATATTCAAAAGTTTTATCAGTAAGCCAACCCGACACTGACAAGCGCTGCAAATTCTTACAATTCCTTACAATAGCTCCAAAAGCTTCATCCATGGGCTCATTTGTCAAGTGGTCTGGCTGATGGGGATCCATGATGCAAAGACGGAAATGGGTCAACATGGGACAGTTTAGAGCTACAGTGACAATTGCAGTGTTTGTCATTAGCCTGCAGAAATATAGAACATATTTAAGATTAGGACATCCCTTAGAGATTGCAACAATGCCCTTTTCAGTAACGTAGCCTTGACCTTGCCCAGAAGGATCTGATGGGAAAACCCGCAGTTCTCTCAAATCCTTACAACTTGAAGACACAGTTTCAAGTCCCTTGTCCTCCACAGTGTCCAGAACCTGCAGTTACATGAGTAACCAACTCCTTTCTCAACAAGTTTTCACTAACGCTCAAAAGGACCTATCAACAAGCTAATAGCACTAAAGAAAAAAAAAGAATTGGGCATTCCGATACCTTTCCAAACAGTGTTGAAAAAATATCCAAATTCGTATTTGCAACAGTAAGGAAGAAAGTATTACCCATAGTCGTTGCAAATGAGGGCAATTAATAACAAGTCTCCCCAGCTCCCAGCTTTGTAGAGTGGCATAGCTAAAGTTCAAAAATGTCAGATTTGCGCACACAGAATAAATGGCAGGAAGATATAGGGATGACACTTCCCAGAAACCTGATAATATTCTCAGATCCCTGCAGTTGTTGAAGGCAGCTTCCAACTCTGAAAATTGTCGTGATTTAAGCTCTTGAGAGTACGAACCTGTACCCAGTTCAGTCAGTTGAGGAGCTTTCACCAGAAGACGCTGTAATTGTTCTAATGTCACGTTCTTATTAAGTTTTAAACTTTTCAAAGATCTGCACCTAGCTACAAGCCTCTCAAGGGCATCAAAATTCACTTCACTGTTAAGACAAGCAAAATTTAATGACACCAATGATGAACAGCTCTCTGGAAAACAATTCAACCAGTAACCTCCTCGATCATCAATGTCATTCTCCTGTAAATCCAGCTCTGTAAGATTCCTGCGAAGTGCAAACATAAAACAAGCAACACACTGTCAAATAATACCGAATGGAAAATAGAACTATGCTTCTATAAGCATGAAGCGCTTGAACATACACTCTTAGGCCTTCAAAACTGTAAGAGATCACTGTGAGCCACTTTACTTTAAGAACAGACAATAGAGGGTGAAGTTTCCCCTTGAACAAAACTTAAGGGTATATTATAGTAGAAATGTCCCTAAAAACTGTTAGAATAATCCATATTCCAAATCATATAGGGGGCACAGGATTCTGAACAACATAGAGGGCTAATAGCTCAGTGGCAAGAGCACCCGCTGTGTGCCCTATATGGTTGGAATGTGGATTGCTTTAACACCACCCTTGAGCCACATTTCTGTGCTTGGGGCTCTCGTAGTCTGGCTTTAATACCATGATGAATTTTCCTTGGACCAGCTAGGACTCGAAGATAGGAACCCCAGGCGCACAATGGGTGCTCCAACAAAAACCATCCTCTAATTTATATAATAAAAGAGAGTAAATGATTATTGTACTAAACCTCATCAAAATGAAACAGAAAACATAGACTTGGAAATGAAAGAAGAACATCCATAAACAACTAAACCAGCTCATCAAGATAATCACAGCAGAAGAAATATCAGGTGAAGCATATACATAATCCAAGTTGGTTTTTCTTGCACAAAACCTGAGTATGTGGAAATCAGGAGCTATATTTTAAATACACTTTCATGCATAGTTACCTGGAAACAGAGATGGGAGACTGGGCCTGGGATGAAGATATCGTTTTTCTAAAGATAAGGGGTACTGTGAAACACCAAAATACAAAAACAAGTGAATGTCTAAATTTCAAAAAACTAAAAATGTTATATATAAAGCCCTAAACTATAATATTTACGGTTTGAGGGGCTTGTTAGCGATAGGAATTATGATCCCCCTTAAAATTCATTAGAATTTCTGCTTTTTGCTTCTCTTTTTTAAATTTAAACTTAGATACTGTCATGGGAGTTGCTGGAGACCCCAGCAGGAAACTCTACAAGATGTCCAGGAGCCCCAGGGCCACATTTCCCATACCAAAGATGAATCCTAAGGAGGTAGAGATGCCTTTTCTGGTTACTATGCTTTCGTATTAATAGAAAAAATATAAAGAATTGTAGCAACCTAAAAAATGGAATGCCAGAAAGAATTTAATGCCACATCTCAAGTTGAAGTAGTTACAAAGGAAACAGATAGCAAGAGTTCAAAAAGACTACCTGATGGTTTCTGTATGAAGGGGAAACAAGCAATGCACGTACAGATGAGTCCAAAGCTCTCAATATGACGAGTAACGGCAAAGCTAAGGAATATTTTTTTGTCAATCAAATATTAAGGTTCAATGGGCTTTTAAGCTTCCCAGCACTTTCTGATTTTTGGAGAAGCTTGTCTTGGTTATAGTTTGATGGTTGCACCACCTGGAGCAGATTACTGCACCAGATGGTCATTGCTTAAAACAAATTTTATGACTTCAACAGGATTTTTTATGCAAATGCATGCGCCTGATGGATATTCATTGCAAGAGTAACAGTAAATGCATATAAACTGTCTATATAGAGGAAGGACGGCACTAAACTTGCCCATCAAGAGAATCTAGTAATGATTACACTCCTAATTCCTTCTGCCAGTCGTGTTCAGATCTATGCTGGCAATGATGGCTCTTGCATGGTCTGTTCTGACCTTGCAGTATTCACCTCTTCATCCAAAAGGCATGAATCACACAGTATAATCACACGCTCGTACTCAAGGAATGAATCCACAAGCTGAAGTAATAGTGAACTTGACACACAACAAAAAGTCAATGAAAAACAATCAGAAACTCTGCAAAGAGTTGACTACAAACCATCTAACTCGTTGATCATGAAATTTCATAACTACTTTTGCAGTGAACTGCATGATTAGTCTAATAACTTGGGAATAAACTCAAAAAAAGGTTGATAACCCCTCACTCCCAAAAAGCTGTGTCAAACTCAAGAGTACTTGGCCACCAAAGATAAGTATTATAACTATGATTTACAGAGGTCTACAGAAACTTACAGTGAGATTCAACTGTATCTTTTTCTGTCTTGTAACTAGAGAAAGAATAGTTGGCATAAAAGAAGTTTATGTAATCCATTATTTATCTGAGAACTTAAGAACTCAGATTAAGTAGCTTGTAAATGTAATTCCGAACCAAAGCACCAGACCAGGGTGCTTGGCAAGGCACTTACAAGTCTTGATTTTATATTATTTTTTAAGCCTTTTACGGCTTTTTAGAAGCTTGTTAGGCATATTGAATGCAGTCCACTAGTATTGAGATGGCTTGGGAAGTTGGGGGACTAATTTCTGAGAATCTGAAGATTTATTCCAGTGGACAGCCCTTAAGGGTATGTGTGTTGCAGTGTTTATAACTTTTACCAAGATCACCGAAAGACGAGGGGAGTCTCATAGCCTCTCCTTTATTATAAAGGGTATTTTCTTCAGTAAAATGGGTGCAGCTGGGAAGGTGAAATGCTTCCTCCTGAAACTCAATGCTTGATTATGAAGATTTTGAAATTTTCGAACACTGAAATCTAGAAAAAAAAATCTTACAGAGGTCTGCTCATCTAGAGTCAAGCTTGAAACCTTCAAACTGCCATACCCAGCTGATTTCCATTCCTCCTACAAACAAGTGAAGCCCTCCCATAAATCCTTAGAAAATCACCCAAATGCAATAAATTGCTAAGTTGTAAAATTAAAAATAATGCCTTTCAATGACAGGGGTTGAATTTGGAGCTCATCAAAAATCGTCACCACATTAAAATCTCCAAACTGCTGATGCTCAATTGATTTCCATCCTTCTTTCAAACAAGTGAAGCCCTTTCATTCATCTTAATAAGATCACCAAAATACACAACTATAAAATTAAATTAAATATCAATGACATTCCATTGTGGGCTTGGATTGGAGCTCCTCGAAATAATCAAAAACCACACCAACAACCAAAGCAACAGATTCATCATATTTTCAACTCGTAATGACAAAACATAAAAAATTCAAGAACACCCTGTAACGGTAAGGTTGTAGAACAACGTGTGGCCAATTATAATTATAATGAGTGCACAAATAAGAAAATATAGCTTGCTTATCATAAGTCTAGGTGGAGAGAGCTTGTTCAGGTAGCTTGATCAGATCAATCATAAATACAACAGTGTTACCAATATCAATCACAGAATTTGGATTTGATGCTCCTCATAAACCTTGCCAACAACCCCAGGCGTCATTTAGGCCTAATCTCCAAACTTCCCATAGTTAATTTCCATCCCTCTTACAAACAAGTGAAGCCTTCACATACACCATAAAATCACCAAAATACACAAAATTATAAGATTTAAAAACAAACAACAAAGACTTTCAATCACAGGGATTGTATTTGGAATTCTTCAACACCCTCGTCAACAACCCCCAAAAAAATCCTACAATGAAATGACAGAAATGAGAAAAATAAGAGATTCGTCACTTTCTTCAATGTGATGACTTAGCCAGTCTCCTGGTTTTGAAAAATATGTAGTCACGCCTTATGTTGCTGCCCATTTTTTCTATATCAATGATGAACTGCTTTCTAAGTATGTTATGGTCAATTGGATCATTCTGTGCTAGCTTGTGTCGCAATGGAGTGGATGATCTATCTCAGAAGACTTCGTCTTCAGCCATTAAAGAGTTAGGCTTAGGAAGACCATCATTTTTGTATAATTGCATTTACTTTCTTAAATTTAAACATTGAAAAAAACTCCCAATAAATAAGAAAATAAAATTTCAAAAACAACCAGTCATGGTAAGGTTGTAGGTCTACCTGTGACACAAAATTTATGGTTATAACAAGTACACAAATATGAAAGACATCTTGTTTATCAAAGACGGCAGGTGGTTTACTTCCTCATCTAGCTTTCTCGGATCAATCATAAATCCAGGTTTACTTCCACATCTAGCTTTATCGGGTCAATCATAAATCCAACATTTTTACCAGTATCAAACATAAATACAACCTTGTATTTATGACTGACGGGAGGAAGCTAACTGAGTAAGCACTTACACAGTAGCATATTTACACCAAGTCAACAGTTGCGTGTGGGATTAAATGGAAGGGAAAATGGTTACCTTGTTGCACTGGTTTGGTCTTCTGGTTAAAAACCCATGTCCATAAGTAAAGAGTTATGTGATTTATTCCATTCTACTGTACAAGCGACTACAAGTAGGGTTGCCTACAACCTTAACATTAGAAAAAAAAATGGTAGCGACAGGCAGGAGAAAAAGAACCCAAATAAAAAAAAAATTAGCTCAAGACATTTACCTGCATTTACTTGCTATGATGGCAAGACCATTTGTACTAAAGCCTTCACAGCTGGTAAGAGACAAAGCATGAAAGTTTGGAAAGAAATGGGCCAACAGCTCCAAGCTTTCATCAGTTACCACCATCCTCTTCAATCTAAGCTCTTCCAACATTGGATTAACAGAGGCTACGGCATGAATCCATGGAAGAACATCTGCTCCCCAGTTAGGTGGCACCAGATTGAAATCTGCAAACCTCGGCTTCCCCTTGAGAGTTATAGACCTCAGTCTGGGGAACCTCTTCACCACAACCTCTGGTGAAACTGCATACATATTCCCTATGAATAGACTCTTCCTCCCCCATGCCTCTGCTCTATACCATGCCTTGCAAACCAGAGAAACAGAGTTTCTATCCTGTGAGGAGGTAAGGAACACCAGGACATGTTCCAGGACCTCATCTGGGAAAGACGGCATCTTTTCCCTAAGTACCCAAATCTCCAATTACAAAGTACCACTCCTCAAAACAAGTAGGTACTTGTGGGTAGTCTAAAACAAATATTTTAGTGCCGCAAAATGGCTTTTCCTGAACTTTTTAGTCATCTTTCAGATCCTTGTGAATCATTATTGGCCCTCCCTGAATGCATCATGTTAGAACAACTATCTCATAATGGTCAAGGAATGAAGAAGTCAGTGTAACAACAAGGGGGAAGATTCAAGAGAGAAACAGGGTTACTGTAGATTGATGTCAGCAAGAGTGGGTTGAGTATCTTTCAAGAACATGATGAGTATTGAAACAAAAGATCTTTGTTGGGCATAACAGTGGTCAAAATTTCCTTGTGGGGTACATAATAGTGTGCATGGGTCACATTAGAAGTGCTTGTGCTAGACTCAATCACAACAAGAACATATGCAGGAGAAGTACGGAAAACCCAAATCACTAGACCTTCCGTCTTGAACAACTCAACCATCTGTCTAAGCCAAATACCCACTTAATTTCTTGAATGCCCACAAACTTTAAGGCGACTGAGAGCATTTAGGCAATGACCTCCAACGACATGGGAAGAGATTTTACAGACAAGTGGCTTGAAAAACTCATGTTGGCCAGATCAAACAGGTCACAAACAGCTCATAAAGATTATTATAGGCAGAAGCTTCAAAGTCCTCAGAGACCAAGTGACTTGAAAACACTTGAAACGGCCACTTGCAACAGCAGAACAAAAACCCTGAAACATCGCCCTTGCTTATAGGCCTAATCACGCCAAAATGTAGTGGAAGATACTAGATAGGATGTATATAAAACTTGTGAGAAATAAAACGATGAACTGTGACCAAGCGTGCAACCAAGTTGACCAGAATCAACAAGAATATGGAGAGTGCCCATGCCAACAACCTAAAAACAACAACATGGGTCTCTGTAAGATGCCTAAAGTCAGGTTGTAGAGGCCTTAAAAAAATATGGGCATTAAAAAAATTGTACAACCACAGAGCAAAATTTGGGAGGATGCTATTATTATTATTATGATAAATTAATGAACAGCGTATTGCATTGGAGTTATAAAAGCAATGGTGTTATAATAATAACAATAGCAGGCAGGGAGAAGGAAAAACCCAAGGATAAACAAGGCCAGAGACCTGGAAAAAATAGTCCAAGCAGTGGGTCTTCGTGGGAGGAGAAAGCCAAGGAAGACAGTACCCAATAACCCAGTTCAATCAACATCAGTCAGAGACTCCATGAGTTTGGCTGTACAGTAAGGAAAAACTATAGAAAAGATAAGTCTTGTACTTGCATGTTGGGCTATCATCAAAATTCACATTCACCCAAAACAATAAAATACACTTTGCAGGATTCAGAGGCCAAAGACGATAGAGGGGCAACTGCAAGAAAATCAATATGATAGAAAGATCAGAAAATGGGTCCCACTGCGAAGTAGTTGTTGCTTCCCCATGTAGTTTATCAATACATTTGGGTGACCAAACCCTCCCCCATGTGGAGATACATTTTTAAAATACTTATTTACCCTGCTTTTGGGAACAATCCCCTAGACGGTGTCTAAGGGATGCCTGGTTTGGTTAGCTCAGAGTAGTAGGTATATCCCTCGATGGTATCTAAGGGTTGGGTTAGTTATAGGATAAGGACGAGTTTTGAAATTTTAAGTGGCACCTAGATCTTGATGGAACTCGTTGTGATTGTGTACATATCCATAACAATATTTTAGGAAAGGTTAGTGGGTCTAGTTAGCTTGTATTGCACTCTATATATTTTAGAGGTTTGAATTTTCTTAAGGTAGGGTATGTGTTTCTTGTGTTTGAAGTATAGGTAAGTGTTTTTATCATATTTGAAATATATATATATATATTTATTGTGGTAATTAGATATGTAAGGAAATAAGAAGTTTTTATTTTATTTATATTGTGTCATGAATTTATTTTTATAATGTAGATTTTAAAATGTGTATTTGGAGTTATGATGATTACAATACTAAAACTTATAAATAAATCGAAGTTATTGTCAAGATTGTATTAACACTTATGACATATTATTGGGGTCATAAAAATGATTTGGTAAGTAGTTTGTTTCTTTAATTCTATTTTTTTAGGTTTGTTCACATGCCCCTGCTTTTTCACTTCTTTGCCCTAATTTTACATGTTGCAAATCTTCTATTCAAATAATGAACTAAATCTGAAATATAAGAATAATAAAGTTCGAGGGCACTACATTAGGGTTTGGGTGGCTAGTGTCAACTAATTAGTCCTCTAATAATCATAGCTCGTAGTATAGGAACAAAGATGTCGATTAAAAAAAATTGTATGACAAAAAAAACTTCAACTTGTGGGCCAAAGGTACTCCATAATAGAATGCTCACTCCAACAATGATAAGTGTTCTAATTATTTCTTGAATCTCTCAATTGTACTTCATTTAATTGAGTTTGAAGGCCCCAAGGTCATTATTACAAAGACACTGACCATTCCATGCACCAAAATAATCCGACAACTCAACATAGCCATAGGTGATCGTGAGGTAAGTGATGATTCATTTGTTGTGGGATTAGGAGAAACTAACATGGTTTTTGATATACAATGGTTGCACATCAATGATTATTTTTCACATAATTCCATGGAGCTCAAGTTTGAATCTGGAGGAAAAGATGGGTGCTTATATGGGTTTCTCATGGGTCACCACAAATGGTTACAATAATGGAGATGTCTTCTCTCAATGGACAAGTTGTTTGCGCAGCAAATTGCTTAATGAAAGAGAGCATGCAAATCATTTTGTCTTTTAGAGCATGTGAATACCATCCTTTCAAAGTTCGTAGAAAGCATGTTATATAAAAAATGATCATGTTTATTAATAGTGGGCCTACCCACAATTTTATTATTGAAGGAAGAAGGATACTTGAAGCAAAAGAATTTGAAGGTTGTTAGGTAGATGATGGAGATGATATACCATGCAAGAGAAAGATTTAGAATCTTGACATAGCCCTTGGAGACCATAAGGTTTGTAATGAGTTTTATATTTTTGGTTTAAGTTATATTGATGTGGTTTTGGGTGTGCAGTGGCTCTATTCTTCGAGGTCATTTATGGGACTCATATTAAAATATGATGGGAAGGAGTTAGTTTTGAAAGGAAGAACAAATGGAGCTTTGCAAGTGGCTACAACAAGGGGGATGGAAAGGATTTTTTAGAAGATCCAAGTTTCATGGGTATCAAGTTGTTTGGTGATGCCTACCAATTCATCCATGGGGTTACCTCCAGGTAGAAGACTCACACACATCAAAAGATGGGGATCATGCTCTAAGTCTATCATTACTGCTCCATACTGTCATCCTAACATGTACAAAGTGGAGTTGATTGGTGAGCTAAATGATGTTATGTATTGTTCAATGATATATTTGAGGTCTAGGTGTCATCAGACATGGATAAGAGGTGAAGATGTTTAGCAAATTGTTTTTTGGGGTCACTAGGGACACTTTGAGTTTTTGATTATGCCATTGAGATTCAACAATGCACCAGCTACAAGCCAATACTACATGAATAATGTGTTTGGTAAGCACTCTTACAATCTCATCTCAAGATATGGGAATGATAGCACAAATATATTTCATTTTTGCCATCATTCTAAGGAGGGTAAAAGAGAGCAGTTAGATAATTTGGCCCAAAATTGTCAGTGCATAATGGTGTGAAATCCAGATGATATTTTAAAATCTATATAGGACAAAGTTTCTAAGTTCAACTTCATTATTGTTGATAATTCCATTATGTTATGCAAATGGATAAGAAAAGAATCCAAATTGACCTTATATGAGCTTAATGAACATATTATGAAGGATAATAGGATTCAATGGTTGAAACATATGGATCAAATGTAGGGAACCCAGGCATGTCACCTTCCATTAGAGAGTGCTCCCAAGGCAATCAACAATGGGACAACTCAGAATCTAGGCAAACAAATGCATATCATTTTAGTTGGTTTCATATATGATATCCAAACTATGAGTGTAGTGGCAAAGTCAAATGACATGGTGATTGGCAATAAATGGGCAAATGGATATCTTCTATACCAAGTCCATGGCATGTTAGATAGGGCAACACCAACTTTATATTTTTATATTGGTTTCGATTCAGTTTCTAGCTTACAATCCAACCATGACATGATATCCTCCCTATGTAATGAACAATGTTTGTGTGAAGATAATATCCCTTTAAGGAAAGGACTACTAACTTGTTGTGTTTGTAGCCTCATGGTCCACCAATTGTGGTCAAAGAGCTAAAAGGTAATTCACTAAATGGATTAACATATGATATTGCACATACCTGTGGCCATCTTGGGAAATATTTTGATACAAGTAAGCACATAGATCTTTTTGTCCAAAGCTGCCTATACATCATAATATGGGATCTAGGAGATATATCTAGACACAGGCAAATAAAAGATTGTGATAAGTTCAAAATCATTATCGTTGAATATGTTATGAATGTTAACCTAGTTGTGTAAGTTCAAATGAATATCAGAGTGGCATAGTGGACACATGGTGAAAAGCTATTGAGATTTGTTTAGGATCCTGGTAATAGTCTTATGGTAGGAGTTAGTCCCATCACATTTCCATTGCTTGACCCAAGTCAAGGATGAAAAATCATGCCTCACATTAGGGATCTTATAAAGGTTTGTATATATGATGTTGAGATTTATGCACATTTATTTTATATTTATTATCATGAGGTCAAGTTATTTTTCAAAGAGGTGATCAAATTACATGAGTTGCATAAGGATGTTTTGGATGTTAGGGAAAGTGTATCTTGCAATGCTCTTTGGTAGAAATTATCTCACTTAATAAGTACAGGATCTAGATTATATGAGCATTATAGTTTGTTTCATCACTTTGGCATGATGATTCTGGAACATTCAAATTTGAAATTGCTTGAGGGCAAGCAATTTTGAGAGGGGGGATTTGCCGTGTCCCATTTTCAAAAAATTCTAAAAGGTGGCCAAATTGCTCCATTCCCATAATTTTGAAGAACTTATTAAATAATTAAGAAATAATATTTTAATATTGTGTGGTCCACCATAATTCATATTTTCAAAAAATGGGCCATTAAAATGAGTAATATTCTCCTAATGGGGCATGTGGCATGTTTGGAGGCACAATTTGTGGAGAGGTTATGACATCATTGATGAGGAGTTTCTAAGGAAAATTACCAAACAGGGTGTGGCCTTCTAGGAGAGAATCTTGATGGGGTTCTAAGGAAACTCGTTATTTTATAAGTGGGTCAAATTTGGGAAAGTTTGAGAATAAAAACCAAAGAATGAAAAATTAGGAGTTAAGTGAATTATGGTAAGTGGAATAAGATGAAAACTATTGCTTTTTCCAACTCATGTCTTCCCAAATCAAGGAGGGAGAATCTTAGTGGGTAAAATTATTTATAGATAGGGATAAGATGAAGTGGGAGCTTATGGGTTTGGAGGAGATATTTCAGAGGATGGATTCTGGCTTCGAGATCAAATCCAGACATCATATTACAATAGTAGAGTTCAGTCTCAGAGTTATCACAAGAAGACATTTGCTTAGATAAAAGACTTATGTTTGTTGAAACATTTTCACTTTGAGACATTTAGTCAAACAGGTCATGCCTCCATCCTACATCAAATAAAAATTTGTTTTTAGTTAACCACCATTTAACACAGGCAAATACATAGTGGCTAAAATATAATTTAATTTGAATCACTTATCTGTCAGTCACCTCTATCCATGCCATAGTTTTGTACCTCACGTATCCAAGTTTTTCAATGAATGTCTATAGTTTTTTCTAAATCCCCCATTTTAACACACATTGGGAGGACATTGAGTCTAAGTTTACACTTTCAGATGGTATTTGATTAAAAAATAAATAAAACAAAAAATAAAAAATTATTGCAGTCCCTAATTTTTTTCTTTTAAGACATTTTGTCAAGAAGGTCACACAGTTTTCAACCTATGAAATCTGCATGCACTCTGGGCACAACACATAAACAAATTAATGCTACCTCTATTCCTAGCCTTGCATAAAGTTCCTTTCTCTCTCTCCTTCTCAATAGGAATATTTACTTTGCCATGATGCATTGTAGTAATATTTCAATATGGGCATGTTTAATGGTTTTTTGTAGCTTCAAAAGATACTAACATTGTTATCTCTTAAGTTATTTTCCAAATAGATCAAAATGCCACATGTTGGGGAGATGCTATCATAGGTGGACTGATCTAAATGCTGACATACCAGGTAAAATAGTTCCCAGCTTTGGAAGGTTTAGTGGCATGTTGAAAACATTTCAAATTATATCCCTTTGACCATGCACTTGGCATACGAGGTGTTTTATAATTAATTTTGGAACCGCAAGCCTATTGATATGATATGTTTAGGTTCTAATTTTAATTTTTTGAGTGGCATGAGAAAACTCCTATTTTCAAAATATGCCTTTAGATGTGTAATCATAACATTTTGACCATCCAGATTGCGTTAGTTTTAGGGTATTATTAGGAGTCTCAAATGATCATAGGGATAAATGCCAGCTATCATGCCCATTGGAGAAAATTATAAAGCATTTCAAATATTTACCTAGATCTATCAACATCAAAAGCAATTCAATAACTCATTCACCTCATCTTGAATAAATTCCATTTTTAATAGTGGGTTGATTAAATAAGTCATACAAAGAGGTTGTTGTATTTATGGTCAAAGGATTTATTGGCATCCGATAGACATCAAGTTGTCATATTGTTAATATGTAATTAGACATTACCTTTTAGTCATTTTTATCTATGATCAGATGATTTAGACATATTGATTTGTTGTAGTTATCTAGTACCATCAGAATAAAAATTAAAGGGTGAAATTTTCATAGTTTTTTAAAGAATCAAATTTGTCCAAATTACTATATACTTTTCCTTACTGGTTGTTCCATAATGTGATTGATCAAAGAATAAAATTGTTAAACATACTAATCATCTATTTTTTAGGTTGATGAGTTTTGAAATCAGATAAAAATATCATTTTTAAATCATTTGTCTAATTTTGCTTGTTAAAACAATTGACATGTGTTTGCAAGTAATATGACTATCAAAGGCAAAATTATTGAAACTAATAATGTTTTTGTCTTGCAAGTTACCTTTTCCTAAGTGCCAAAACTTAAACTACTAACCGTGTGATTGCAGGCCACCATCAAAGAATCCATTTGGCACTTTGAAAATTGTTTTGATCTCTTTGTCTTTTATATATCATTTTCATCTTTGTCTTGTACATTATTGTCTTTCATCTTATAAATATCACACATCTTAATCTAATCAATAAATTAATCTTTTGGTTTGCCTATTTGTATCGTGAGGGCTACAATGGTGTATGCTCTCCCCCTTGTGTCCTTGCAATGATTCTTAAGGGATCAAAAACCACCTATAAACTCCATCCCTTTTTCTTTTCTAGGAGTTAGTGACATGGATTTCACCGCCATGTTCTGGTAAAGTCTAACAATCAGGAAAGCTGTCATTCAATGCCAAAGCATAATTCCCCATAAAGGGTTCCATGGAGTGAGAGGCGTTTAAGCTCTAAGATACAAGGCATTTAGACAACATCCTATATGGAATTGGGCCCCATTGTACCTTCACATATATAGGGGATGCACCTAGAAACCTTGTGTAAACCTAGCATAAGATCCTTTGATCTTAATAGGCACCTCAATATTAGAGTTGGTATCAACTCCTAAGTAGCCATCATGTGCAAATAGGGTCAAGTGGGTTTGGTCAATTCCATAATAGGTCACTGGCCTACAACCTCACCCATGAAGCTATTTGATGGTGCAAGCATCAGGTTAGACACCCTTAAGTTTACTAATCATAGGTTTGTGACTTGCTTGTTTGGGTGTGTGTTGTGTTAGACCCATGCTATTTGTGAGCTGAGTCAACCTTCTCCTGAACCTATGCACACCTATCTAGGTCTTTTCATAATCTAACATCTTGTATATACTTGCCTCATTATTTTGTCATTGTCTTCTTATACCTACCATCTTGTATATCCTTGAATTATTATATCTCCCATCTTAGCTTCATCCCATCCTAGTCTAGTCATCTCCACTCATCATTGATCATACTCCATTACTCACATATCCTAGTCACCTCTAGTCCTCCACACCTTGTCCCAAGACCACCTTGTATATCCTTGCCTTTTTTACATATCATTTTGTGCATATCTCATCATCATCTTATTGCCTTTAGCCTATATTATCTCCCTTCTTATTCTCATCCCCTTCATCATTGCTCATACATACTCATAATTGATCATTACCTCATTGCTCGCATATCCTAGTCATTATCTTGTATATCCTTATCTTACCCTCTTGTACATATCTTTATTTTATTGTACATCCTTCTAATCATATCCTATCCTAGACCCATCCATCATTAATCACACCCCCAATACCTACATATTATAATCACATCTTGCATATCCTTATCATCATCCCATTGTACATATTATCCTTGTATTCTCCTATCTCATCCCCCATCTTATCTTCATCCTATCCTAGGCACATCTTATCACCACCTTGTCTTCCCCTCCTCCTAGTCCAATCGTTATCCACTTGTCATTGGCCACATCCCCATCACCTATATCTTTTTTTGTATATAATATGTTCTCTTGTACATCCTTATATTCATGTCCTATACTCATCTCACTCATCATTAGTCATACCCCCCACACATCCTAATCACATTTGGTCTTGTCATTCACATCTTATCTTAAGCCCACATCTTGTCCTAATCAACCTTTTATCTTGACCTTACCTTAGCCTAGTCACCTCATCACCCATCTAGTCTAACCCCATCTTATCTTATCGTATTTGGCTCTTTAGGTCATGCTTAGGTCCTAAACCACCCCCATATTTATCCCTAATCACCTTCATCATCACCTATCTATACTAACCCTTATCTCATTATCCTTCATCACAAAATCTTATCCCATCTTATCCTGAGTAACTTAGTCTAAGGTTTTGATATAGTCTTATCTATCTCTATCATCCTACCATCCTAGTCCACTATCTCTCATCATACGATTAGATCTCATACTTAGTTGATATCCAATTATCATCTTATCACTTTATCAGTATCAATCTAACAAACCCATCATCATCAATTTAGTCTAATCATCTTTGCCTACTCTTAACTAGCACCCATCCAATCATCATCTTTTTAGTTTTAGAACCCAGACACCCATCAAACCCCTAATCCCTTTTTCTAGCTTGACATCTAGGCATTATGGATAGGTCATTAGCACCTATTATACTATTAGTCTAAAAAATTATCCTAGTCTTTAATCCATTCATCCATCATCACCTAATCATACTATCTCAGTTCTTTCAACCTATTTTGTTCAAGAACCCCATCCAATCCTTATCCTACCTCCATCATCCATCACTCCTCAACTATCACCATGGAGATAGACCCGACATTCATAGACCAATATATAGCTACCCATAAGGATGAGATCATATTGAAGTTTCTTATGATGGGTGTTCCACTCCTTGAAGGGGTTGATCCCCTTCAACTCATTGAACCTCCCATCCAAACCCCTTCATGTGAGCCTTGTACCAATCTTCCATTTGCTAGTCATAAACCATCATCTACCATTCCCATACTAGAAAGGGAATCTAATCTTGGCCACCTCGACTACCTCCACCCCTTGCATCAACAATAATATGAACACAAATCTAATGCTTCCATATCTAAATCACAAAGAGAAGCGGGTCCTTATACTCCCCTTTCTATGTCCTTGGAATCACTTTTCAACCAATTTGTCACTACTAACATGATGGTCTATCCACCCATACAACATTTGTTGAGTTATGGAGCTAAAAGCTTCACCAGATGAGCAAATGCAGAGGTTGCTAGAGTTACACAGTCGCCGACATCGGTCAAGGGTCGATCAGAAGCTGTCGACATCGATTAAGGATCGGTCGACATCGGTCATATGCAGATAGACAGAGACTGACATCGGTCATTTGTGCATTCTAGAAGTCTAATTTTGAAGAAAAACAAATTGTTTGCATGAAAAGAGTAACTATTCATTTTGAGTCTGCTTTTCTATTTTTGGTAGGACAGATTTGAACCTTTGATTAAGAGGTGCATCTAACGGTGGAGAATGCATGGCTCATGAATCCTAGTTCTATATAATAAGATTAGATCCTCATAGCATTGTAAGCAACAAAAAGTGTGAATCAATTCAAGTAGTGGAGTTGGTTGTAATTGAGAGAGAGAAAACTCTTGAGGGAAAGAGATCTGTACATCTGAGAGGTGTGAGAAGAAGAAGAGATTTCTTCATTGTATTTCCTTCTGAAAGAGTGTTAATACAAGATTGATTATTTCTTGTATCTCCTATTCTTTGTTGTTTCTGATTTATAGTTACTTATTATTTATGGTTTAATTCTGTGTTTAGCTGCTTATACAAAAGTAATCAATTGTGTTGTAAGATCCTAACAAGTGGTATCAGAGCTTGGTTCACTAACAAGGTTCATCAGAGTGGGTTAGTGTTTGTTGATTATAGGTTCACTCTCAGGGGTTTCTGATTGAGTGGGAGTAAAGCAATGGCAAAAGAAAGTAAGCTAAGAATGGAAAAATTCAATGGCAAGAATTATCAATTATGGAGGATGCAGATAGAAGATTATCTCTATCAAAAAGATCTGTACTTACCGTTGGGTGGGGTTTCAAGTAAGCCCACAGATATGCAAGATGAAGAATGGAATGTTCTTGATAGAAAGGCTCTTGGATCTATAAGGTTGAGCCTAGCATCTTCTGTGATTTCCAACTTATCACAGACAAAGACAACGGTAGAGTTAATGGATACTTTGACAAATTTATATGAAAAGCCCTTAGCTTCGAATAAGGTATATCTTATGAAGCAATTATTTAATTTGAAAATACAGGAAGGTGGATCTGTATCTAGTCATCTTAATGATTTTCATGCAATAGTAAATCATTTAAATTCAATCAAAATAGTTTTTGATGATGAAATTAAGGCTCTCTTAATTTTATGCTCTTTACCTGAAAGTTGGCATAGTTTGGTAATGGCAGTTAGTAATACTACATCTGCTTCAAATATCTTGAAAGTTAATGATGTTGTTAGTGTAATCTTGAATGAAGAAATTCACAAGAAAAGCACAGAGAAAACATCAGGTAATGCTTTAAGTGTTGAAAGCAGGGGAAGGCAAAGAGAGAAGGGCAAGCAAGGGAGATCAAGGTCCAAGTCAAAGATGAGAAGGAGATCCAAATCCATAAATGGAGAAATAATCTGCTGGAATTGTGGAAAGAAAGGGCATGCAAAGAAAGATTGTTGGCTAAAAGATAAAGAAAAAAATCAGCATGAAGGTAATGAAGAAGCAAAAGTTGTAGGTATTGTTACACAGGATGCTCTTGTATTTTCTTTGGATAATAAAGTAGAATCTTGGGTTTTAGATTCTGGTGCCTCTTTCCATGCAACCCTAAATAGATAATTTTTCAATGATTATGTCCATGGAGATTTTGGAATAGTCTATTTAGGGGATGATGAGCCTTGTCAAATTATTGGCAAAGGAAAAGTGTAACTGAAATTGCAGAATGGCAACAGATGGGTGTTGAAGGATGTCATGCATGTACTTGTCCTGAAGCAAAATCTGATTTCTGTAGAAAAGTTGGGTGATGAGGGTTGCACAGTAACTCTCACAACTGAATCTTGGAAAGTTTCCAAGGGTGCACTTGTATTAGCCAGAGGTAAGAGAGTAGGTACACTTTATCTATCTACTTGTATTACTGATCATTCTCCTTCTATTTTATCTACTTAAGATGTAGATGCAAAGTTGTGGCACTGTAGGCTTGGTCACATGAGTGAGAAGGGAATGAATGTTATTAAGTCAAAAAGTAAGCTTTCAGATTTGAAAAGCATAGATCTAAATTTTTGTGAGCATTGTATTTTTGGGAAACAGAAGAAAGTGAGGTTTCTCAAAACTAGGTCAACAAAGAAGAGGCACAAGTTGGAGCTTATTCACACAGACGTGTGGGGATCAGCTCAGGTAGCTTCTATTGGAGGATCACGGTATTATGTTTCTTTCATTGATGATGCTACAAGAAAGGTACGGGTTTAATGCATAAAAAAAAAATCTGATGTTTTTGACACATTTAAGAAATGGAAAGCTTTGGTTGAAAATGAAATAGGTTTGAGATTGAAGTGCCTTAGATCTGACAATGGTGGTGAGTACTACAGCAATAAATTCAATAGTTACTATTTTATGAATGGAATACGCAGGGAAAGGATGGTTCCAAGGACACCTCAACAAAATGGAGTTGCTGAAAGGATGAATAAAACAATAATGGAGCGTGCACGGAGTATGAGGTTGTATGATGGTTTGCCCTTACAATTTTGGGCAGAAGTTGTAGATACTGCGTTTTACCTGATTAACAAAGGACCTTCTACTGCACTGGATGGTGGAATTCTAGAAGAGGCATGGACAAGTGAAAAGGTAGATATTTCATTTCTCAAAGTTTTTAGTTCTAAAGCTTTTGTGCACATTGATAAAGAAAATAGAAAGAAGCTGGATGCTAAATCTATGCGGTGCACTTTCATTGGTTATGGTTCTGGAGATTTCGGATTTCAGTTGTGGAATTTAGAAACTAACAAAATTATTAGAAGCCGTGATGTAGTTTTCAATGAAAAGGTGATGTACAGTGATCAGCTCAAGAGGCTGAATAATTTTGAGCAGGGCAATGGTGATTTGGACGAGGTTATGATCCAAAATGAGCTCACAGGTAAAAATAATCATACACAGGAAAACACAAACACCGACGTCAGTCAGGAAGGAATCGACGTCGGTCATGAAGGAACCGACGTCGGTCAGGTAGGAACCGACGTCAGTTAGACAAAAATCAACGTCAGTCAGTTGGAACCGACGTCGGTCAGGTGCAGATCGACATCAACTAGAGATGATCGAGATCGGTCACTAACAAAAAGAAATTTGGGCAGACAACAAGCTGTGAATGAGTCTCAAACGCCCATAAGGAGGTCTAAAAGGGTAAGTAAACCTCCAATTTGTTATTCCTCTTCTTTATACTACTTGTTGCTCACTGATAGTGGAGAACCAAAAAGTTTTGATGAGGCAATGCAGGTAGAATCTAGGAAATAGTGGGAGCATGGCATGAATGAGGAAATTGATTCCTTGAAAGAGAACCAAACGTGGGATTTGGTAGAGTTGCCAGCCGGAAAGAAAGCACTAAAAAATAAATGGATATACAAGTTAAAGTAAGGAGAGAATGGACAAATGAGACATAAGGCCAGGTTGGTAGTAAAGGGATTTACACAGAAACCAGGTATTGATTTTGGTGAAATTTTCTCTTGTAGTAAAGATGACTTCTATTCAGACTGTATTGTCTTTAGTTGCTATTGAGGATTTGCATCTTGAGCAGCTTGATGTTAAGACAACATTTCTTCATGGAGATTTGGATGAAAATATATATATGGATTAGCCGGAAGGTTTTGAGGTCAAAGGTAAGGAGAAACTTGTGTGTAAGTTGAAGAAAAGCTTATATGGTCTTAAGTAAGCTCCAAGACAATGGTATTTGAGGTTTGATAGGTTTATGACAGAGCAAGGCTTTAGTAAATGTCAATCTGACCATTGTGTTTATTTTAACAGATTGGATAATGGTAGTTATATTATCCTGTTATTATATGTAGATGATATGCTTGTTACAGGTTCACACATGCAGGATATTACTAAGCTTAAGATAAAATTAGCTCACACATTTGCCATGAAGGATTTAGGAGCAGCAAAGAAAATCCTTGGCATGAGTATTAAGAGAGATAGGAAAAATCACAGTTTGATTTTGTCTCAAGAGGATTATGTGAATAAGGTGTTGGAGAGGTTCAATATGCAGGATGCAAAACCGGTAAGCACACATATGGCTGGACACTTCAAGTTGAGCAAAGAACAGTGTTCTAAATCACATGATGAGGTTGAGTACATGAGTAGAGTTCCATATGCTTCAGCAGTTGGGAGCTTGATGTATGCAATGGTATGTACTAGACCTGATATTTCCCAAGCAGTGGGAGTTGTCAGCAAGTTTATGGCCAATCCAGAAAAGAAACATTGGAAAGCAGTTCAGTGGATTCTCAGATATCTGAGAGGGACCAACAGTAGGCATTTGTGCTATGGAGGTTCAAACACTTCTCTACATGGGTATGTAGATTCGGATATGGCAGGTGACTTGGATGGCAGGAGAAGCACCACAGGATATGTGTTCACTGTTGGTGGAATGGCGGTTAGCTAAATTTCAAAGTTGCAGAAGGTTGTTGCCTTGTCTACTATAGAGGCAGAATACATTGCAGTCACAGAGGCTAGCAAGGAAATGATATGGATGACTTGGTTCATGGAAGAGTTGGGAAAAGAGCAAAAGAGTTGCAAATTGTACAGTGATAGTCAAAGTGTAATTCATTTGGCAAAGAATTCAGCGTTTCATTCAAGAACCAAACATATACAACTTAGGTACCACTTCATTAGACAGGTATTGGAGGATGGACAGTTGAAGATGGAAAAGATCCATACAGATGAGAACCCTGCTGATATGTTAACAAAGCTAGTAACAAAGGAGAAGTTGAATCTTCATTCAACTTTTGTTGGTCTTCAAGATTGAACTTGAAGATGGAGAAACAAGCTAGAGGATGTTGTTGTATAGGTATAGGTGCAGCTGTTTATCTCCAAGTGGGAGATTATTGAGTTATGGAGCTAAAATCTTCACCAGATGAGCAAATGTAGAGGTTGCTGGAGTTACACAGTCGCTGACATCGATCAGGATCGATCGACATCGGTCAGGGGTCAACCAAAAGTTGTCAACGTTGATTAAGGATCGGCTGACATCGGTCATATGCAGACAGACAGAGACCAATGTCAGTCATTTGTGCATTCCAAAAGTCTAATTTTGAGGAAAAATAGATTGTTTGCATGAAAAGAGTAACTATTCATTTTGAGTCTACTTTTCTATTTCTGGCAGGATAGATTTGAACCTTTGATTAAGTGGTGCATCTAACGGTGGAGAATGCATGGCTCATGAATCCTAGTTCTATATAATAGGGTTAGATCCTCATAGCATTGTAAGCAATAAAAAGTGTGAATCAATTCAAGTAGTGGAGTTGGTTGTAATTGAGAGAGAGAGAGAACTCTTGAGGGAAAGAGATCTGTACATCTGAGAGGTGTGAGAAGAAGAGATTTCTTCATTGTATTTCCTTTTGGAAGAGTGTTAATACAAGATTGGTTGTTTCTTGTATCTCCTATTCTTTGTTGTTTCTGATTTCTAGTTACTTATTATTTTTGGTTTAATTCCATGTTTAGTTGCTTATACAAAAGTAATCAATTGTGCTGTAAGATCCTAATAACATCTTGATCCAACAAAGCCTAAGACCTCTAGGTATAATGCTAATCAATATTGTGCATATCACCAAACTTGGGGGCATACCATTAATCGATCTCATCCTTTCCAAGACTTTGTCCAAGACCTCATCAACCATGGCAACATAGTAATCAAGGATGAACTAGATGAGTCTCCATCCCTTAGTGCACAAGAAGAGGAATGCCAAAATTCCATTCTCAATAACGATCAAGCCCTTCCCCTTCCAAGCCAAGGTCAAGATACCACACCCATCTTCCATGATCCCTCCATCAAAGATGAGCCTAGTCCTCCCATCTCTCCTAAATCCTTCCATAGACCTATCTTTGTCGAGTCCATCATTCCTCCACCATCTCCCTCACACCCATCACATTAAATACCCCATGTTGAGAAATCAATTGTAGACAAGCACTCTTTTACTAACAACATTACATCATGTACATCATAGTTAGCATTAGAACTAACACAAATATTATCTGCATTAGGATCATGTTCCACACTAATTTATGAATTAGATTCCTCATAATCCCTTGTAAATGTTGAGGATTATGCCTTCCCTTTTGAATACACCTCTAATAGGAATGAAAATACATCACTAGGCATACCTTTGGATCATAATTGGGATTATGAATTCATAACAAAGTTCTTGAAATATTTATCTATTGAATATTTTTAGAGTGAATCTAATCCTATTCTAGATGCATCCATTATAACTAGTCTAAGTGATCCTTTTGTTGATCTTGAGGAGATATTATCCAATGTCAAAATTGGGTCTCTTAAGAACCCTTATCAAGACCATGTTACCCCGTCGCCACTCATTGACCTCATCACATCACCTCCCCCATCTTCATCGATCATAGACCTCTTTCTTCCTATCAATGATCATTTAATCACCTCCCTTCATAGGGATGAACATGAACATACATCATTGGACCCTTATTCGAACAACATAATATGTGACTCAAATATAAAATTCCAAGACCATATTCAAAGAGTCATCCATAATGATCAAATCATCTTTGATCCCATAAATCTAAATCAAGAAAATCCAAATCATCAGCCTAGTAAAAAAGTATCTTCCCCTAGTGAAGCCCAAAATTAGGCACTAGGGGACTATCAAAGTCAAAATAATCATAATCTATCAAGTCAAAAATCAATCTCCCTTGGTGAAGCCCAAAATTAGGCACTAGGGGGTAGTCAAAATCAAATCCATTTATAAAATCACAATGATGTCAAATGCATTATCCATACAGCCAATAATCCTTCCAAAGATCATATCAAAGATAAATCACAAATTCACAGTGTCTTGGATCTCTTAAAGTCTTTTGTCATATGGCACCAATCAAATGAGGAAATTCCAACGTCTCTAATGATGTATGTGACTACTATTCCTAATCCTCTATCTTCTATCATACCTCCCCATCATGATCTTATCATCAATTCAAGTCCTATACACCCCCATCAACGTCAAGATCTAATACAATTGATAACTCACATCACCTTCTTGGGTAACATCGTCTCTTATAAGGATGATGAAGACACATGATCTATATATTTGGGGTCATCATCAAGAATCACTAAAATTCATGAGGACATTAATACATGCAGTGGCGATAAGATGGTCCTAACATCATACATCTCTAGAATCAGTGTTGGTTAAGGATTTAGTCAGTATCAACATTCCTGCATCTCGTATTTGTATTTAATAAATCGAGATACCATCCAAAAATCAAAAGTTAAAAAAATAAAAAGGTAAAATAAAAATTATTCATCCAATGGTGAAATCCAATCTTCTGATGCCTTGGGCAAGTAACATGATGAAAATCATTTTTTGGCATCATGGTAAAATAATCAATTATTTGAATTATACCTCAACAATTGGGGGTAACATCCATCCATTCATTGTCAATATATCCATACTCGTCTCATCCCTCATCAACTTTATCTATATAACCCATCTACATCATCCTTATCCATCTTATCCCTTAGTCCATCGTTCCTACCCATCATATCACATTCCTTCCCATCTTGACCTTTTGTAAGGAAGTGAAAGGTGTCTTGAGAAATGTTTACAAATCATCTTGGCATATCCTCCAATGGACACTCAGGAAATTAGCTATCTGGTTCTTTCACGATGTGATCATTAGCAATCCTTAGTCCCTTCTTCTTTGGTCCTCATCCCCTTTTTTGCATCACCCTCATCTTTTCATTATCCCATTCATTATACCATCCATCCTCATCTAGGTTGCTAGGCTGGGTATTCCCTTTGCTAGTAACCCCATTTGTATAGTGTATATATTCCAAAAATCCCTAAAAAGTGAAATATTTCAAAAACCTTAAAAATCATAAAATATGTAAAAATAGTCAAAAATAATCCATGATGTTTTGTCTTATGCATAAACCCCTAGTCACATTATACCATCCACTTTACCATCCTACAACACAACCAATACTCATCCCATAAATCCCATTGTACTTATTACCATCCCAAACAACCGTTTAATATCCATCTCCTATTCCATCTTAGAACCCACTCCTAGTACCCATCCATATCGTCATCCTCATCCTTTTTAACAAAGGTATTATCGACATACACAACCTTGTCAAAGAATTTAGTCTGGTACCCATCACTTCTTTATCATTTCCTCTTCATATCTAGCACCCATCCAATCCCTATTTGCTAGTATGAAAGGTATATGGTCCCATCACCTCTCTATCAAAGCCTCTCCATACCTAACACCCATCCAATCACTATTTTGCTGGTACAGAAGGTATTTGATCCCATCATATCCTAATATTTTGATAGATTAAACTCTTGCAAAGTTTGGTCTTCTAGTAATCCTCGGTCATCTTCACATACATATCCTCATCCACATCCTTATCCTAATCTTAGTCTCTCATCCAAGTCCATACCTTTCTCAAAATCACTAGTCAATCCTTATCATTATCGCTAGTCTATCCCCAATCCACATCTATTCTCAATACATAATCAAATCCTAATCCCACCCATCACCCAATCATTCATCCCATCATTAGACAAGTCATTGTGACAATGCATGTAGATATTTGTGTGTTTTACTTGTTTATTTTATTTGTCTTGTTTGTATGTTTTTATCTTGTAAATATTTGATTGTCTTTGTCTCTTTTTGTATATTGGGAAATGAACAGGGATGTTATGAGGTCACCCAAAGCTATAATAATGCTTATAAGTGCCCTCGAGGATACAAAGTTTGTTATTTGCCCATGCACTTTGGCATCATGTCCTATTGGTCACACTTATATCATGGGGCATATTGTCAAGTGCCATATTTATTGGATTTATTAGACTATGATGAGCCTTATAACGGTTGTGATGGGTTGATATTATATACCCTCATTAGTTATCTAATCACCTCATCATCCTTGTTCCCATCACTAATCTAATCCTCTCAAGACATTCAACTAACATCCAATATTTTATCCTCATCTCACCTTTTGAGTCATATCCTTTAATCACTAACATCATCCTCTAATCACTAATCATCATCATCATCATCTTCCACTCCATTAATTATCATTTATCCCTGAATGATAATAACATCAGCCTACGGTCTTTTTAGACTATGTAAGCAACACTTGGTCACTTTTCAATGCTCAAGGATAACTCAACCACTATCCGTCTTTCTCCATCATCTATCTCATTATCATTCACATCTTGCATTAGTAAAATCCTTGAGTTATAATATCAATCATTCATCAATCAATCTATTGATAAATCACCATCCCCATAATCATCCCCTTAATCTTTTCATCAATCACCTGGACCTATCAATTAGGCATGACAACATCACCATATCCATCCTTTCTTCTATAACACTGATTGGTTAATTAATCATTTAAGAGTTTATGGTTCCCTACCTCAATTAGGGCATGACATGAACCATAAATTTATCATCATATTATGTCTCATTAAGTTGATGCAATATAGTCTATTGCTCACTTGATCACACCATTCTTCTTTTTCATTTCCTTAATCATATCATTCGACTACAGCTTTGAGTTACACCCATAATTAATCTTATCAAATCCTTATCTTATCTTGGCTAATGACTCTCCCTTGCACACATCCTTACTTTGGATACACCTAAATATTTTAGCCTTTTAACCTTATCATCATCATGTTATAGTTGATTCCCCCTTGGGATGTGTCGTCAACCGTGGTAAAGTCATCTCTACTCCCTATGCATGTGTCTTTGCTAGGGGCATCATCAATTTGTATATCATTACTTGAGTCAAATTCCTCTTCTTCTTCATCTTCTATCTCATATCTCAAATCCCATCCCCTCATCTATCCATCATATCCCACCCCTCATTTCCTCTTTTGAGTGGCCATTCATCTCATCCTTCCCTGCATGTCCCATCAAGGGGGCATCATATCCATATCCACTAATATCATCTATTAACATTCATCCATGACATGGTTTTTCTTTAAAATACCATTACTCTTTCCACTTTACTTCACTTGCAATGCCATTTCAAAGAGGGGCAAAATATATGCACCTAAATCTACTTGCTTCCTTCATCATCACTAATATTACTAGTAGTCTACACTAATTTCATTTATCTTGTCAAATCTAATTTATCCCCATGAATTTATCCCCTTTTATCTAATATTTCCCTTCATTTCATTTACTAGCCTTATTATATCCCACTTCTTCATTAATTATCCTAAATCACCATTATCCCATCCTTTTCGCCACTTAACTATTATTTGAGAATTTTAAATTCCCATGCCCCACCTACCCACCTACTAGCCTATCCCTAGGCTCTCCTACACCCCTAGTCCCTAATCACTCACCTAATCCCTATCTAATCCATCCCTAAATCCTAATTAATCCCTAAGAGGATTATAGAATTGGAGGATTCTAGAATCCTCTCTATTCTAACCCCTCCCCTCTAGAAGCCTCTAAATCTAGAGGCTTCCAAGTAATTTTAAATTCCTTTTAATCCTCAACCCTTGATCTCCTTCCCCAACATTAAATCTCCACCATAGATCTTTCCCTCCTCTTTCTATTTAAACCAGTCCTCTCCTCCATTGGAGCCAACTTAGAAATTCATAGAAAATTCATGTCCATGAATCCATAATCAAACATCACCATGCCAAAAATATGAGTCAAGATAAACAATCCAATCCTTTCATTTTGCATCAGTTTGATCATGATTTAGAGCATTTAGATTTTAGGATGAAATCCAGGAATGAATGTTTCATTTGCCTTTACATTTTATTCCTAATTGGCTCTAAATTTTAATAGTGTATTTTTATTTTGAGTAGATTTAGATTAATCACATAATCTCAAATCTATTGTGCTCAAAATTTCTCTCTCACAAAAATAACTTCACAGCTTGCAGGGCAAAGTCTAATCTATCAAAAGGTTCATATCTCAACGAGTAGACCAGTGCCATCCTTTCACTCATCTTATGAAGAAAGGCATAAAATTCTCATGGAATACAAATTGTCAAAAGGCCTATGAGTAGTTAAAATATTATCTAGTCAATCCACTTGTTCTAGCTGAACCTATACCTAAAAATTCATTTCTTGTCTACATTTCAACAACCGAACATGACTTGGGGGCTCTCCTAACATAACATAATGACCAAGAGAAATAAAGAACAATGTACTACTTAAGCTAAACATTGGTTGCATATGAACATAATTACAATTCCATTGAGAAATCCTATTTAACAATGTTGTTTGCAACCTAAAAATTACCACACTACATACTTAACAACAAGACCATTATCATTGCTAAAGTGGATGCTCTCAAGTACCTACTTTCCATGGAAATATTGACAAGTTGCATGGCCAAATATATAATGATCTTAAGTGAATTTGAGATTGAGTATGTGCATCAAAAGGCCATTAAGGGGCAACTTTTGCTGATCAGCTTGTAGAAGCATCCTTGTCATATACCAAGACACTTCTGTTCAACTTTCCTAATGAGTCCATAATGACTTTTGAGGACACTTATAATGAGTTGAAACACTCTTATTATGAGCCAAAACATTAGACACATTATATTTTGATGGTTCGTATACTTCTCAAGGATCTGGAGCTAACATTTAGTTCATAACACTATAAGTGGATCTTATTCTCAAGGCATTCCATATTAGTTTCACTTATACCAATAACATAACATAAAATGAAGAACTTATCATAGGAATTCATATATTAGTACAATAGAACATCAAGCATCTACATGTTCATGGATATTATTAATTTATTATCAATTAGGTCATAGTGCAGTACTAGATAAAAGACAACAAACTCATTCCATAGAAGAAAATGGTGGATAATCTAATACATAAATTTGATCACATTTAGTTTGAGCAAATTCCTGAGGCCAAAAACATTATTGTCGATGCAATGGCAACTATTGGTTCATTAATATCAATTGCAGATCACATTCTTGATTACCAATTTTTTATCGAACATCTATTAAGGCCAACTCCCGAATGTCCATAGACTGAAATGGTATGTAACATTATTGGTCCCAATATAACTTGGTACGCCAAAATATATGCTTATCTCCATGATAAAATTATCCGTCCTAACCTTTCTCATAAAAAAACAAAGATCTTTCATTCATATTACCTCTTGTTATACCATACTTGGTGCCACACTCTATCATAGTGGAAATGATGGAACCCTGCTTCGTTATTTAACTTTCACAGAGTCAAAATTAACACTTAATGAAGTACACAAATGAATTTGTGGGGCCCACACTAATGGAGTGGTCTTTGTTAAGAAACTCCTACGTACTGGATATTATTGGCTCATTATGGAAGCTAATGCTTGTGTCTATGTAAATAAGTGCATGCTTTGTCAAAAGCATGTCAATCTTATTCATGCTTCATCTCAATAATTATAGCCACTTACAATGCCATGGACATTTTACACATGGGGACTCAACCTCATAGGAAAAATTAACCCAACTTCTTTGATGATCATACACATATCTTTACCAAAACTGAATACTTTACTAAGTGGGTTGAAGCCATTCCTCTCACTTATGTTATAGGTAATCAGATAACCAAATTCATCCTAAACCACCTCATCTGCCACTTTGGTATTCTTTATGATCTCATTTCTCACAATGAAAACACCTTTAAAAATAAGAATGTCAAAGCCCTCTGTACCAAATACCAAATTACATCACTTTTCCACCACCTTTTTCCCTCAAAGTAATGGCCAAGCTGAAACATCTAACAAAACCCTCATCTAAATTATTATAAATACAATTAATGTTATTGGCCAAGATTTTCATTTACAATTGTTTCCTACCCTCTGTCCTATCATACCAATCACTAAACTCCCACAGGAGCCACACCATATTCCCTTGTTTATAGTAGTAAAGTTGTTTTGCCTATAATTGTCAAGTTGTCCTCCTTGCACATTTCTTTTAAAGGTATCATTGAAGAGGAATAATATTGAGTCTCTCAACTACAAGAATTGGAGCTAATTGATGAAAAATAGGTAGCAGCTTTGAACAATCTTTAGGTCTATTATAACATGTTGTGTCATATCTAAAATAAGTGTATCAAGCTCAAAGACTTTAAACTTGGATACCTGATTCTAAAGGAAAATTAAAATAATACCAATGCTACCCATGAAAATAAGGGTAAGTTTGAGCCTAATAGGATGGGCCCATTCATCCCAAAATAAATTATGGATCTAGAGCATACAGACTGTCCACACCAAATGGAGAAGAGTTGGATGAGCCCATGAATATTATGCATCTAAAGTGTTTTTACACTTGAATTGATTGAACATTGTCTATAAGGACCCCTACTTAGGGGCATGATGTAAAACTACTTGATTTTCATCCCATTTCCCATTGAGTCAGTCCATCTTGATCTTATTCCCTTATCCTATTACCATTTTTGATCTTGATTTTGGTTTATCAATACAACAAATGGTTCCAAATGCTAGAATTTAGATACAGTTTTAGTAGATTATTCATATTTGGTCACCATCAACACATCCAAGATGAGTAGTATCTCAAAGTAGCTTACACATGATTCACTTGAATGATAGTCTTTAAAACTACATGTTTTAGATCTTGATTAAATCTTATATCATTTATTATGTTTAGGTGCCATTCATGTTTTCAACCTTGTTGTTGATTTGTAATAGTTTCCACTAGGGTGAAACTACATTGACCTGAGGTCTATTTGGACTTGTAGACAACGTTTAGTTTTAGAGGTCAACTTGATCACCCATTTTTCCATGATATCACCATTTTATGAGTAATTTAAGCCACACTCTCATCATTTTATGAGTAATTTAAGCCATGTTCTCACTACTTTACAAGTAACTTAAGCCACATTCTCATCATTTTAAGAGTCATAAGGGCTCACGCTCTCACCATTTTGTGAGATTATTTGTATTAAAAACCTTAGACATGGTAAACACTATGAATTACCAACCTTATTCATTAGTGAACACTCATCTTTTATCTCTCCTCATGATTTCAACTTAAACCACACTCTTGCTACTTTGTGAGTCACTTTGCCTGATGTTCTCACAATTTAGAGTGTCAATCTATTTATTTCATGCACTCATTATTTTTCAATCCCATTCCTACTTTCCTCTATAATAAATCTCTTGAAATTATCATCAATTTTCATTATCCTCCCATTTCTAGGAGAACTACATTTGGCTTGAAGTCCATGTTGGACCTGGTGTGTATGGGACTATGTAGGCAATGTCCACTTGCTTAGGGCATTTGGAGTTAGATCAGCCACCCCTTCCTTATTTTTCTATTCCCCCTTTCTATTCTTTTACCATCATACCTATGTCTCTATTCCCTATAGCCCAAAGTTAACCTTTTTCCAAGTGTAATGATTTCATTATACATGCACAAACAATTTCATCAAGTAGTTTATTTGTTGTATTTTCATTATGTGTTTTATGTGTTTATTTCTTGTTTGCTTATGTTCCTTTTAGTTTTATTTTATTCGGTTGCCTTTTATTTTCACACAATATGCTTTCCATTTAAGTCTTGATTCTTTATATCTTGCACTTAAGTTATTGGTATTTATGTTTAATATTCATCTTGATCTATTGCATTTTACACTTTGGATTTGATCATTCATATATTACTCCTACATTATTTACACTTACATTCAAGTTCAGTTCGATGACACTTAAACCAAACCATAATCATAAACATGTAAATATCCATAGGTTTGTGCCAAAAAAATGCTCTTTTATTTTATTTAAAGTGTGATACATCACATGATGCATATAATTTGGTTTAAACACAAGGCACTATTATAAATAATTACAAACATATTGCGTAATGGCATATAAGTGCACATAATGAATTGTTAGTTGATGTCTTGCCACCTTAGGAATTGCACCTTGGTCTGGTCACCCTATCAACATTAGGTTGATTATCTAACAATGTTGGATTAATCTCAATCCATCCTCCTTACCGATTTCTTATTGAACTAGCATCAAATACATTCCTATTTCAGCATGTTTGACTTGCATGGCTAGTTTCCCTATAATGTTTGCATACTACTGTAGGCTATGCTACCTGATCCACATTCCTCACCATATCGGTGGATATTGGTAGATGCATTCCAATCCAAATATATATGTGGATCATCTTGGGTAGATACCTTACCCCTCTCTATCTTAGACTATTATCTATTGACATAACCCTTTTATTCATCTACTCATTCTAATGAGCCTGCATGAGCAATGCCTACCATCTCCTCATCACGTATCTTGATGAATAGTAAGCAGTTCCTCCATGACAACTCAAGTAATACTCATTTTATTTAGGCCTCATGTTATGCTCATATACTTGGCATATTATATAGTAAAACTCATGCATTATTCATCAAGGTGGAGGCTAAGGCTAAATCTGAGGCTCCATCGACTGTTGTTACCATAATATTTCTTCTACCAAGTTCATCATTTGGTGTAACATTTGAAAGATCCACACATTCACCTCATAGATCATATAAAGAGGTGGTGGCTATCAATCATCTCCACTTACATTACCATTGCTTCCATTGTGTGTCACTATGTGACTTTGTGACTTGCTTCTATGATAGGATACTATAAATATGACCATCGACATAACATAACTAATCACCAAAATTAAGTTGTGTACTCAATCCCAGGACAATGCCATATATAGTGTCCATGAATATTATTCTTTAGTCACATCCCATAATATCCATTGATTCAATGGGTCCTTACATGCCATGGATTTTGTGAAATAGTGTGGCCATTTAAAAGTGCAATCACATCACTTTTTAGTGAAGAAACATGACCCCCACACTAGTCCACTATATTGTTATATATAACATTACTTTTACCATCTGTATCACACTTGAGTCATGGTCATGGGTTCCACATAATAGTTGTATTTCTCTAAAAGGTCATATCCACTCACATTTTAACATGGACACATAACCCCACAGATCACTAAATACCAAGGTAGTAGGATAGAGGATGCAAACACAACAACCTTTTGCAAAGAAAGGACTTGTAGCTCTTAGCTTAGGTGCAATCTACCCAATAAAACTCACCAAGATGATTGTATTTTACCAAATAGAATCTACACAACTTTCAAATAAAATCTTTGCAAGTCTCCACTTAGTTATAGCCCTTTTGACTCGTAGCAATAATGGCCTTTTATCAAAAAGGATATATAGATATTGATAGATGTCCATTTATTAAAACTCAGCTCATGGTGATAACTTCTACCACTTCACTTATGCCCTTGCATAATTTAAGAAGACTAACCTCCTCATGAAGGAACCCTTCCTTTGAATCAACTCCATCAAATGCAATTTGTGGTGCTTAACATTGTTTTAGGCTCTTATTTATCCTATCTTATCCATCAATAGTCCCTAATCCCAATAAATTTTGGATTATTACTATTTTCCAATATTTTAAGCCATGCTTTCACCATTTTGTGAGCATTTTGAGACATGATCTCATCATTTTATGAGTTAAATTATTATACATCTGTTAATCATCTATTGAGATGAGATGCCAAGAAGCCCAAAAACATTCAAAACAATCAAAAGACCTAAAAATTGGAAAAGTATTCCAACATCCATACAAGATATAAAGCCATAAAAACCTAAACATTTGAAAATGACTTACAATCTCCTAGAAAGATATAAACCCCCAAAATCCAAAAACATTTGTCTTGTCCTAAACCTAGTCAATAATCCTCAATCCACCCACTTTGGGTGAACTTAGTCATTAAACCAAGCATTTTAAAATCCATTGGGATGTGTCCTTACCAAATTCACTCTATAGGGGAAAATTCATGGTTGGTTCCCATTCACACTTTTAGGCCAAGTATCCTTGGGGGTGTGTCCTTCCCTCTGTATGTAACCTTGCTTAGGGGCACCATCCAATTCCCACTTTTATGCCAAGCTCATAGATTTTTCCCTACTAAGGAAAATCAAAGCATGCAACTTATACCATGATATCTTATCCCCACATGCCATTCCATTGCATATAGTCATGCTTTGGGGCACCATCTATTTATCATTTTATTGAGCCTTCACACCCATATATTAACTTGGTTAATGACATGATGATTTTTATTGTTTTTATTTTCAAGATGTGTGTGTGTGTGTGTGTGCGCGCGCGCATGTGTGCGTGTGTTTATTTGCTTAGTTGTTTGTTTGCCTATTTATTTGCTTTCCTTATTTTCACCTTGATTCTGCATATGCGTTCATAGGGTGATTCCTTTCACATTGTACTTGATTCCATCCATAATCATATGTCAACATTATCATCATGGTTTTTATCATTGGTGTATTATTTTTAATTATCTATTAGATCGAGAGTCAAACCTTACGCTTATGGCATCTAATTTTATCATGGTTTATTCATAACTATGGTACATAATGTCACATGCCAAATTAAATAAATGACATATAGTTTAAAAAACAATGGTGTCATGATAATTCCCCTTGTTCACTTTGACAATTATCCCTATTTCCTTGATCACATCAAAACTAATTGACCATTCTAGTTGTATGTTAATCAGGGAGAACATCTCTGCATTAACATGTACAACCAAATTATCCACATTGATCAATTATTATTCTCATTCTTATTCATCTATTTCTTCAATCCCCGTTACTGTCTTCTAATCAACTCTTTCATCACTTTGTGCATCCTCGTGTGCCTAGTTTGTTGTGGCTTATTTAGTCTTTGAAAAGTCATTATAACATCATACCTGTGTTTGTGCCTACTCATATTTAACCTATGTAACAAGTTATATCCTTGAGTTATTCTTTCCAATTCACCCTATTGGGGCACAATCAATTTATCATGATCAAATCCACCCTATTGGGGAAAAATCATTATTCAATCTAGACCACCCTTTGGGGTATGAAAATGTACCTATTGGCTCGTAACAACCTATGGTTAACAACACATTAATTCTATTCTTATCATTGGAAATCAACACATGAAATAATTAGCTCAATTAGATTAATCGCATCCATGGGCTAGTTTCATTCTTCTTCTTGTTTATTTTCAAAGGACCATCCATCAATCTTATGTTTCATCCATTCCCTCGAGGGGACATCATAGGCTTCTCAAACTTTATTTGGAGAATCATTTTTAAATTATTATATTCTTTTTATTCTTAATGAATTTTTCATTCTTTGAAAATATGTTATTGTTCCTATGTCTTGCAACACCTTCTCAAATAAAGGGCAAACTATAGACTTTCCTTTTTGGCCACTTCCATGTTTAAATGTATTTCAGACCAATATCTAGCAAATAACACAAATTGAGCCTATAAATCACTAAAATATCCAAATTCTTATGTGCACTTAGCATACATCTTCTAAAACATATTGGCACATCCATAATTAGGATAATGTAATGTACACAATTATCAGGTTCACTTAATTCATCCTGAGTCAAATTATGACTATGCAAGAGATATTTTGGAATTAATTATGTCAATGGTTCTTTGAATTTTAAAAGTCACTTCACTTTTCATTAATTTAATTAAATTTTTTTAATTAGCCTAATCTTATTCTAATATTAAAATCCATAAATTTTAGAAATTCTTATTTTCTAAATTCACTAATTGGATTTATTCTTTAACTCTCATGACAAGCAAACAAGTGGATCATGGCAAAATAATGAATTTCTATTTTTAGAAATTCATAATTTCTACCAAAATATCTGAAAAGGTGACATCATTCCAAGTTGTCAAGCCACTTACAAATATTAAGAATTGGGTGGAAGACATAATCATTCTTGACCCATGTCTCTCACATGGCCCTCTGATTTTCATCAATTGATCTTGATCTTAAGATAGATGGTCACAGTTGAATTGATTTGTGGCCACACATGTTGATCTTAAGATGGATGGTCACAAATCAATGTCCTCATTGATAAAAACTATAAATATCAAGGTCCTCACACACCTTCAAGAAGATTTTCAAGTCAAACTTACTATGCATAATTGTTGAGATGAAGATTCATAATTATTTTATGTGCCAAGCCAAACCACAAGTGAAAAAGGGGAGATGTTGCCCATGAATCACTAGCATTGCCAAAGATAATTATTCAAAAATTGAGTACAACACATTTATATGATGATTATCAAGGCTCTCAAATAAGGTAAAATGGTTCTTTATTTGTTAGTTATTTCTTACCCAAGTACTTTTGGCTTAAAATGTTAGTTATCTTTGATTTGTTTTTATTTTATGCACTAATGATATATGCTTACATCGTCTTTGGATTCCTATGTTACACTTAGCTCTTCAAATGAATGCAAATTATATTCTGAATTTTGTAATTATCTTTCTAAGGATTGATCTCTTACCATGTTTATTTCTTATAAATCATATTGGGAACTCCTCTTTGGTCTGCTTCCCCTTATTATATTCTTCTTTTGATAGGTGAGCTTCTTCATTTGCTAATTCTTGGATTATAGGTGCTTGAATAATTCCCCTCTTGCTTGTAGATGTCTCTTCCTTCCTATTTTATTCCTCATAATTCTTTGGGTTAAGTTGTGGATGAAGCTACCAACATTTTTCATGCCAATGCTTATTTATGTTACAATGAGGGTAATTATTCTTGCCCATTTTCTTAGACAACATGCCCTTATTTTTATTATCCACATTTTATTTTAGAGAGTGGTATTTACAACTTGCATCCTTCCTATTGAAGTACATATGCTTATTTTTGTTGGATTTATTCTTTTGACACATGGCCACACAATGGTTATTAATTCCATAAGAAGAACATAGAAGTGTATACCATTTTTTTTTATACATGACCACTCTTCTTACAATTGAAGGAAACAATGGAAGACTTGTGACTTCCATATTTTATTGGGTTTCCCTTTGTGCAAGTATGATGAAATGGTAATGTATTACCTCATCCTTTGGGATGTTATCCTCTTTTGGGAGATATCAGAACAATTTGATGGGTCTTACATAGGCTAGAGGACTTAAATTAGGAGGTAGCTTACAAAATGTTGCAAGCAAAGTTCAATATCATAGCCAATCTATCAGAGAAATGGCCAAAGATCAAAGTAAGAAATTCCCATAGATATATGTCCATTATTACGTAGATATATGGAAAACACAACATATTATTCCAATATACTGGGTGCATGTTTTCCAAGGTACTCTAACTCCTCTTCTTAAAGCTTGGTATATGCATCAGGTATGTAGGAGAGAGCCAAACACATGGTCTTAAGTCCCACATGAATTCATTTAGAGCTTTGTATTTGAGGATGAAAATACAATAGTGCATAAAGTAATGCAAAAAATGAAGATATTATTGTGCTATGGGGGAGTGGATGATATGAATGTTTATAACAAAGAATAATATAGGGCATAAAGTGATTCTAACATCTATAAAAATGTAGATAAATATCGTTATGCCTGGGATCATAAAGGATTTATTCTCAAGTCTTGTAATAGGATTTGAAATAACACAAACAAATCTATAACTTCTAAAAGTGAGGAATACTTAGACCTATAAGGGATGTTTGAACCTAAAAGAACTGTCAATCTACCAAAAAATGAAGATGTAACTGAAGTTAAAGAGGAAAACATGTGAAACTTGAATAAATAAGAACAAATAGGTTAGGGAGATTTTGTGGACTCCATGAAAGTTGAAGGTAACAAGATATATAAATAACCAATATGAAATATATTTAAAAACATATCCACTGAGGAAGTATCAAAAATGGCACCAATGGAGGATTGCTAGACACAACAATAAATATCAGAGGAAGTCCAACTATTATGGGACTGCAAAGATGTGTTTCCCACCACCTTTAGTGAAGTTCAATGAGTAGACCTACATTTGGGAGAGATGCTTAAACTCAAAGAGTGTGCTAGGCCAATCAATAATAGACCACATAGGTTGAATCCAAAAATGAAGCTAAAGGTTAATGCCAAAATTGATCTCATGATTGGAGTAGATATTATTTATTTAGTGGAAAAATCAGATTAGGTAAGTCTTATGGTGGTTAAACCTAATAAAATAGGGGAAATACAAGTGTGTCATGACCATCATGTATTAAATGATTGCATAAATGATCATTTTCCAGTACCATTCATTGACAAGGTGATAGAGGCTATCGTAGGGCATGAGGTCTACTCATTCATAAATGGGTTCAATAGATATCATTATATCTTGACAAAAACCAACCAAAAATTACCTTTTTAGTATATTGGGGGCCTTTCACATATAAGGTCATATCATTTTGGTTAAATAACTTACCATTTATGTTCTCTATAGTTGTAGTCACTACATTCAAGGATTTCATTCATGATTTATTGTAGTTATACTTGGATGATAAGGTATTCTTCTCTCTATTCAAATAACACTTATCAAAGGAATGGATTATGATCGAAAGGTGTATAACTTTTTGAATTATAATCAATTTCAAAAAATACTTATTTTTTAAATTTTTAGAGTTTTGATCAGACATGTGGTATGTGGGGATGGGATTTGGTTGACCAAGCTAATATTTTAGTTATAATTGGACTTAAGCCACATATAAACCCATTAGAAATGAAATATTTTCTAAGGCATACTAGGTATCATTGCATGTTCATTCATGATTATGTAGATGTCATAGAGCCCATGGAAAAACTGCTACACAAGGATACTAAATTTGAATGGACACCAAATGAAATGGATTTCCAAAATTGAAGCAATGATTAGTCCCTATTCTAATTTTGGATTTTTTATATTGGATAAAAAAAATCATGTCCATGTGGATGCTTTAGGGTCCATGATAGGTGCCATATTGGCACACCTAAGGGAGGAATATTTGGACCATCTTATTCATTTTACAAGTTTTAAGTTGTTAGTTGCAGAGAAGAACTATACCATGATAAAAATGAGAGTCCTAGCTATGGTGTTTAAACTATTGAAATTTTGTAATTACCTCCTAACAACTCCATTTATGTTATTCACATGTCGCCAATAAATTTAATATCTAGTCAACAAGAACTTATTGGGGGAAATAATTTCAAGGTGGTTGATGCTATTACAATAATATCAATTCAAAATTAGCATAAAACTAGGTTGATAAAATGTGGGACCAACTCATCTAAGCCAAATACAAACAAAAGAGGAATTGGGGGACTTATAAGAAGACTCACTAAATGCACAATTGTTCAGAGTCACTTTGATTTGTAAGCATTTGGAGGAGATTGTGAATTTCATACAACATTGAACATTTATGGAGTATTATAAAAAAAAAAAATGTTGATTACAAGGGCATTTTTATTTACAATCATTGATGAATTTTTATATAAACTAGGAAAGGATGATGCCCTTTACAGGGTGGCATTAGAGCATGAAAGAGCAAAATACCTAAATGAAGTCCATGAAGGGGTTGCCAAATTTCATTTTGTAGGTGTTAAGACCCGAAAGCACAATTGATTACCATGTACAAGCAACTAAATGCGAAATTTAACCAGAAGTAACAAGTAACTACAATTCATAAATAACACAAAATATGAGAGACAATACCCAATTGTATTAATACTCTTCCAAAAAAGAATTACAATGAAGAGACGCCACACTATTCCACACCTTATAGGCTTCCCACACCAAGTGTACAGTAATTCACCTTCAAGAGTTCACTCTCTCAATTACGGTCCAACACACAACTCAAACTCAGAGTTGGTGTTCACCTCCAACCAGTCAGTATCACTACTGCCAGTACACAAGTACTCCACGTACTCCATGATCGAGTACACACCATACTCCAAGTAGATCTCCCCTGATATTGCTACCTATTGTGTTGCTGATCTCCTTGATCTTGCTGCCACCTGCAAATCAACTTGGTTTTGTAACACCTGCAAACCTAGACCACGCACACACACACACCTGCAAATCAATGATCTTACTTACCACATGTAGATCTCCTTCCTGATCTTGCACACCTGCAGATCAACCTAATCTTACATACTAGATAGAACCCTTATCCTTACCTCACCAAGTCCTTATGATTCTACCATACCAGCACCCCTGTGGATCTTCTACTAGACCTTGCAACAACCTGCAAATCTACCTGATCATACAAACTTGGCACTATGGCACTAGGAGGAACACACCTTGCTCTCTTCACTCTAAAGGAGCTAAACTTACTCTCACTCAACTAGCACACAATTACAATACAACCCATGAGTCTATTATATAGATCTCATGAAAATAATAATTAGACATCCAATTACAATAATTAGATCCATAGCTCAAGACTAAAATTAGCCTTTTAACATGCAAACAACCGGTTTGTTAACTAACTATTCATTAACTAGCAGTTCTGGAATCGCACAGGCGACTGACGTCGGTCCCTATCTAGCTGGAGATGACCGATGTCAGCCGATACCTGACCGATGTCAGTTGCTTTATGACCGACATTGATTGATCAGACCAACATTGGTTGCTCTGTAACTCAACAATCTCTCAACAACCTCCTCCATGTCTGCATCAGTGAAGCTTTTATATCCACAACCTAATAATCTCCTACTTGGAGATAAATAGTTGCACTGTACCTGTACCTGTACATCATCTAATTTGTTTCTTGGCTTGTATCCCTCTTCAAGCTCAATCTTGAAGACCAACCACCACACATCTTGTGGTGCAACACCTGTCATCCAAGTAACCTGCCATATCCAAAGTGCCTGACCCTGCATAGCAAGAATCCCTGCTGTTGGTCCCTCTCAGATACCTGAGAACCCACTAAACTGCTTTCCAGTGCTTCTTTCTTGGATTGACTACAAACCTGCTAACAACTCCCACTACTGGGGCAATATCAAGGAGTACACATGTAATCAACCTCATCATGTGATTGGGGACCCTGTTCTGTGAACTATCCATCCATAGGTGTGCTGCCCTATTCTGCATCCTGCACTACCTTCACACAATCATCCTGTGACAACATCAACTTGTGATCTTCCCTATCTCTAGGATACTCATGCCAAAGAATCTCACTGCTCCCAAATCCTTCATGGCACACCATTGAACTAACCTTACCTTTAGCTTAGCAAATCCCTGCATGTCTGAACTTGCAAAAAGCATATCATCCACATACAATAACAGGATAATGTCACGACCATCATCCAACTTGGTAAGACAAACACAATGGTTACAATGACACTGACTAAAGCCATGCTTTGTCATACACTTGTCAAACTTGTACCACCATCCTACAGCTTCCTCAAGACCATATAACCTGGCCTTTCGTCTCACGTATCCATTCTCTCTATTCTTTAACCAAGGAATCCATTCATCTTTCAGTGCTTCATACTGACTGACAACCCTACCAAATCTCCCATTTGGTTCTGCATTTTAGGAATCAAATTCTTCATTCATGCCATGTTCCCACTATTTCCTGGATCCTTCCTATTCTGTAGTGAGCAACAAGTATAAAGAAGAGGAATAACGAATTTGAGGCTTACTTACCCTTTCAATCCTCCATATGGGCGTTTGAGACTCCTTAACAACTTGTTGTCCACCCAAAATCCATTCTAGTGACCGACCTCGGTCACCACACAGTCTGCATCTGATTGACGTCGATTCCATGTGACTGCCTAACTATCAACGTCGATTTCCTGACCAATGTTGGTGTCTACCTGTCACCAACATCGGTTCCCTGAACGACATCGGTCTTACCCTACCCGACACCACTAGCTCTGGTTTGCACATGACCAACATCAACACCTATCTATTTGATGCCGGTTCCTCCTGACCGATGTCGGTACCTGTGTTCTCCTGTGAGTGATGAATTTTTACCTGTAAGCTCTCTTTGGATCAAAACCCTGTCCAAACTGCCCTGCTTAGAGATATCCAGTCCCATCCACTGATCTTTGTCCATCACCTCCTCCGTAAACACCAAGGCTTTCCAGTTCTTAAGTCTGTCAAAGACATTTGACTTCCTCTTAAGAACATGCATCTCCTTCTTGCTCATGTGACCAAGCCTACAAAGCCACATCTTCACAACAAAAGAGGAATCAATAATATAAGCAGGTAGATAAAGAGTACCTACTTTCTTACCACCAGCTAATTCAAGTGCATCCGCTATGGAAGTTGTTGTGCATCTCTCATCACCCAAATTTCCTAAAGAAATTAGCCTCATCTTCAGAACTGGGACCTGCATAACATCTTTCAACACCCATGTGTTGGCCGTCTGCAATTCAGCCGCACTTCCCCTTTGCCAAAACTTTGACAAGGCACACCACCCCCTAAATAAATCTTTCCAAAGTCTTCAAGGACCTTAACATGGAAAAATACTCCATTTCAGGCTGCATGGAAAGAGGCAACATAATCTATAAAACAAGATTCTATTTTATCCAAGGAACATCCCAGAGCATCTTGTGCAACAACACCTGCAACATCTGCTTCTTCAGTTCCTTCATGCTGATCTTTTACTAACCAACAATTTTTCTTTACCTGCTCTTTCTTTCCATAACACTGTAATTGACCATTCTTGCTTTTTAATTCCTCCATTCTTAGTGTACTTTCTTCTGCCGTTGCTATACTCCCACTCAATCAGAAACCCCTAAGAGTGACCTGTAATCAGACACAAACCTGCTCCCTGCAACCTTAGCTCTGATACCACTTGTTAGGACCTGAAAGCACAATTGATTACCATGTACAAGCAACTAAATGCAAAATTTAACCAAAAGTAACAAGTAACTAGAATTTAGAAATAACACAGAATATGAGAGACAATACCCAATTGTATTAATACTCTTCTAGAAAAGAATTACAATGAAGAGACGCCACACTCTTCCACACCTTACAGGCTTCCCACACCAAGTGTACAGTAATTCACCTTCAAGAGTTCACTCTCTCAATTACGGTCCCAACACACAACTCAAACACAGAGTTGGTGTTCACCTCCAACCAGTCAGTATCACTACTACCAGTACCACCAGTCAGTATCACTACTGCCAGTACACAAGTACTCCATGTACTCCATGACTGAGTATACACCGTACTCCAAGTAGATCTCCCCTAATATTGCTACCTGTTGTGTTGATGATCTCCTTGATCTTGTTGCCACCTGCAGATCAACTTGGTTTTGCAACACCTGCAAACCTAGACCACGCACACACACACACACCTGCAAATCAATGATCTTACTTACCACATGTAGATCTCCTTCTTGATCTTACACACCTGTAGATCAACCTGATCTTACATACTCAGATAGAACCCTTGTCCTTGCCTCACCAAGTCCTTATGATTCTACCATACCAGCACCCCTGTGGATCTTCTACCAGACCTTGCAACAACCTATAGATCTACCTGATCATACACACTTGGCACTATGGCACTAGGAGGAACACACCTTGCTCTCTTCACTTTGAAGGAGCTAACCTTGCTCTTACTCAACTAGCACACAATTACAATACAACCCATGAGTCTATTATATAGATCTCATGTAAACAATAATTAGACATCCAATTACAATAATTAGATCTGTAGCTCAAGACTAAAATTAGCCTTTTAACATGCAAACAACCGGTTCGTTAACTAACTGTTCATCAACTAGCAGTTCTGGAACCGCACAGGCAACTGATGTCGGTCCCTGTCTGGCTAGAGATGACCGACGTTGGTCGATACTTGACCGATGTCGGTTGCTCTATGACCGACGTCGGTTGATTAGATCGACGTCGGTTGCTCTGCAACTCAGCAACCTCTCAACAACCTCCTCCATGTCTGCATCAGTGAAGCTTTTAGCTCCACAACCTAACAGTAGGTGAATTGACTATGATAAATACATTACAAAGTGGATTATGGTGTCCAACAATATTTTAGTGCAAAACATAAGTTGTGATATATGGCAACACATCAATAAATCAAATTAGAGGGATGAAATTCCACTCAACCTCATTCTTGTTGCATAACCATTTGAATAGTGGATTATATATTTTCTTAGGCCTAAAACTCTATTCTCCAAATTATCTAATGATCACTAATAATCACTATAACACATTTTCTCATGCAGTGGGTGGAATCTGTTTTGACTCCAAACTACAGAGCAACATCAAATAAGGTACATGAGAAAATATTTACCAAAATTTGTAACATGCAGAGACATGATTGAGAGGATTTCATCCCTATGATACTTATGAATATCAAATAAATTTCAAGCATGTAATGAGACATACCTCATTTTAATTGGTCTATGGCATGGAAGTAGTGATGCCAATGGAATATCTTGTCCCTAGTTTTCACATTAAAATAGTTACATTGTTTGATGATACATAATATTTGTAAAACCAATTGATGGAGTTATCTCACATGGAAAAAACATGAATGATGTCCACTTGGACTCATGAAGTTAAAAAATGTAGCTATAATTTATAACATGATCATAATTTGTTATCAAAAGAATTCCAACATAAATAATTAATATTATTATATGACTGCCAATTAAAAGTGTATTTGGGAAAGTTGAAAATAAGGTGGAAAGGTCCATACATAATCCAATTTATAAAAAATTAGGGCACTATAGTCTTGAGAGATTTACAGTGCAACGTTCTTCCTAGAAGGTTGAATGGGAGTAGGATGAAGCCTTACTATCACTAAATTAGTGTAAGAGGAGGGGGGAAGTGTCTAATGCCACATTAGGATAGGATTTATGACTTTTTTCAAGCGTTGAAGTGTAGTAGAGCATGATAGAGAAGTATAAGTAGATGAGTAAATATAAGAGGGAAGGATTGGATGCAACATAGTAGAATAACAATGGAAATAACACATGGGACAAATAGGTTCTTAGTACCACACTCAAAGGCATAGATGGATTAGTCTTGTGAGAAAAAAATGCAAAATATCACAATTCATTAAGTCCAGGAATGGCATGCAATGGCAAGTGGAGATATGAATGGGAAAAAAGAGAAGAAACATAGATAAGGGCATGAAGGATAAGTTAGTTTCAAAATAAATTAAAATAACAAGTCCAAAAAAACTTATAATTTAGAAAGTGACAACCCATCACATCAAAAAAATCCTTAATTGGGAAAGTGTAAAAATGATAGAAATCATATGAACAACAAATAGTAAGTTAATGGAGGAGTGAGTTGGTGTGGAAAGGTAGCTCAATGGATCCTTATGAGGTGGTGTAATGTATTGATAAAAAGGGTGCAAAGTGTTTCAATTCATGTTTTATGAATTCAAGAACAAGAGTCATTTATATTTTGTGCATTTAATTTGTAAGTTCATATAACAAGAGAGAATGCAAGGTTGTAAGAGTCATAAATGTGAAGAGAGAAATATGGGAAGATAGTTGTAAAAACACAAAATAATGGAAATCATAAATTGAAATCTAAGTAATCATTGAAGCAAAAATCACATTTGAGCAATGTCAAAGAAGAAATGAGGATAGGTATTACACCATGATGAACCAAATGGGATGATTTAGAGCTCTTTAATTTCATCGACGTTGTTGAAACAACATAATTTATAGAATAAAAAACCCAAGGAGTACTTGGGCCAATAAAAGGAGTTGTCGCATAACATAATCCAATGAGGGGCATAGACACGTAATGATTGGTGAAAAAACTAATCTTTATGCAAAATGATGAGTTACTACAGATGTTGTTTAGTGGATAATATGAGTGGGCCATAAAATTATCACTGTATTTAACAATTAGAATGAATATTGAGATAATTGCACATGCAAGAGGGATAAAATTAATGGGGAAGTTGTTGCAACCCTATAAATCCATGAATCTATAGTGATACCCTAAGATCAAGTGGAAATATTAATGATCACTTGTGAAATACTTACAAAATGAGTATTTGATGCCCAAATATGAGTATTGGTGGAATGTATCATGAAAATATATTGGTATACCACTAAGAGATAAAATCAAACAATAAAAAGGGTGACTGACATTGTTCACCTAATGATTTGGTTGTATGAGGAGTTCAATTTGCTTGAATTTTTGGCCACAAATATTAAACCAATTATGAATAAGGTCTTCTCTAGAAAATCACTTTCATTTTAGTACCAATTCTTGGTACTACTTATATGTTACACACAATGGAAATATCCTGATGGGACAATTATCATTAGAGAGGATTTTTGGCAAAATAAATCATGCAAACTTGATGTGGCCATAAAGGGGAGATATGTATGCTCAGTCAAAATGGTTCAAGCATTCACCATTGAATATTTTGGGAATCATCAACACAAACCCCTAGGTTCTATGAGAGGTGATGGAATACTTAATACCTATTAACAAAATTACCCAATTGTATGATGACATCATAGTGCACATTCATGAGCTCAAGACTCTACCAATACTCTATTTGATGTTATAAATCAACATGATTTATATGTAAGCAAAAGTGATATGACAAAGGAACCTGATCACTCAAGATGTAACTCTATTTCACATGGTGTGATAAAAAACTTTACCAAAACTATTAGCATTACAGGCAACACCATTGGGACCACATTAGACACCTTAAAAAATAAAATAGTTACCTATACAAGTTGCACACTCTTTGTAGAAGAAGGCAAAGAGAGCTGAAGCACAACCAATTAGATCCCAAGGTGATCAAAATCACCAATTATGTATACTAATACACCCTTGGGGTATAATTGGAAAGCGTGTGGAAAATTGTGAAGGAAGACATCGTTAACATTACCTACGATGAATATTCAAAAGAATGGATTTTTATCAAAGACTATACATATAATGTAGCTAAATAATGTTGTCCCCCATGTGTTCTTCATTAATATTCCAATTTTTCCATGATGAATTCAAGTATACACACAAGAGAAGTGCCAACATAAGTTGATAGTGGAAGCTATCTTTGTGACACCCACTAGTGTAAAGTCATAAGTAATGATGGGACCATGGACTGTTGTGTAGTAATAAGAATTAATCCCAAAAAATCACTAATAGTAAAATGCAAGGATAATGTTGTGGGGAAAATTAACCTATTTGGTGATGAGGAATAAGAAGTGGTAAGTCCCTTAAAGCTAATGCAAGTTTCACATGAAATATGGGAAAAGAGGAAAAAAACTCATGGAACAAAAAAAATAGACACACACACAGAGGAGGGTGGAATTAAGGTCTCACATCAAATCTCATAGATTTAAAAGAAAAAAAGAGTCACAACCATGAGAAATAAGGATTAAGATCCATGAAATAAAAAAATAAATCCTTATTCCCCCTACCTTCAGAGGTAAGTCCACTTTGTCTAAATGATAAACCTTTTTTTCATAGATCCAAATTCCACCACCCTCACCCACATCCCCTCCACAAGTCTTTGATGAATCACCTCCACCAACTCCATTTACATTTGAAATAACTCCAACGTAGATCCATACCCATTCTCCACCATAAGGTGAAACCCCTCCACATAGCCCAAGATCCAATTGGGATTTTTTAGAGAAATTATTCATTTCATAAGTGTTTCTTGTGCAATAAACATGAGGGATAGTCACACGTGAATTAGTAGATACAACCCACACACAAATTGAGAAGCCACCTTTTACCGCACAACTAGATCAACCAAGAACTCAAGGTACATTTGAAGAATAAAATTTCATAGAGGTTGATAAATCACACTCTAAAGTGGAAAAAGGGACAAAAGACTAGTATATGAAGGATAAAGAAGACCAATCCATGCAATTAGAGTATGTGAAAATGAAGGAGAAAGATCAAGCTATGGAAAATAAGGCAGAAAAGGAAAATGTTGACAAATAGTGAGAGGGAGAAAAAAAGTAGCCAAGGACAAAGTTGAAAAGGAGGAAGAGAGAATAAGGAGGAAAAGTAAATAAGTAGGTAGAATATTAGAAGAAACATGAGGAAGAAAAAAATAAGAAAGAGAAAGAGCACTAAAAAGAGGAGGCTAATAAAATGAAGGTAAAAAAAGTGCAAGCCACAAAGGAAAAGGAACTTCAATGCAGGGTTGCTTAGGAGGCTATAAGTTATAAAAAAATACATCTAGAAAAGGCATTGACACTGTAAAATAATAGGATAAAGGGAAAAATCCATCAGATCTAGGGTTTAATACATAGAAAGCAAGGAAAACTAACTTACAAGCACAACCAAAACAAACCACTGTGAGGAATGATACTAGAAAAGAGGGATCACGAGGGTTACAAGAAGGTGGTGATAATTTTAGATCTTGGTGGATAGAGGTAAAGGCCATGTGTACAAGGCACATAAAATTCATGATTCCTAAATCCCATCTACACCAATCCCAAAAAACTCAACCTTTTTAGCCAATACAGTTGGTGGTGATGACTTTTCCATAGTATATCACACTAGTTACATTACAATTCCATTTGGAAAATAAAATCACGGGTGAGAGTGCATACATCTATCAATTAGACTATAGTTCAAATGAAACAAGAAAATGAAACTTTAAAGGAGAAAATTTTGAAGACTCGCAACACAATGGAGGAAAATTTCCCAACCTTAGTTCAACAAGTATTAGGAGGCTAGTTAATGTCAACATCCTTGCAGTTCAATGCACTAATCATTAAGCTTTCGTAAGACTATAACTCAATGTAAAGGATCAAGGAAATTAAATCCCAAATACAAAGGAATCATATGGAGATTGACATCATTTTTGAATTTCTAGAAGAATAAAAGAAGGTCATCATTACGAAAAATACACAAACATGGTAGATATCCATCTAGCTATTGGACCGGAAGGCGTAGTTTCAATAGGTAATGAAGGAAAACTAGGACAACATGACTAAGGTTGAAAAGGCTCAATCTATTATTTTAGGTGGTGTGTTGGGGAATAACATGGTAATTTTTTTTCATAGACCATATACACATATGGGAGCTATAAATGTTGTATAACATGTTTATGAGAGTCTATATGCAAAGATTTGTTGAAATTTGCATAGGAAACTAATCATAATTTTAATGGAAGATGATGTGCAAGGAATCATATAAAGTTTGGCACAATTTCTCACATTCTCACCATGATATAGGAAGGTCTAGGTGACTAGCACAATTTCAAAGCTGACCTGGTAGATGTTTTGGATTTAATGATGAATTTTCTCAATGAGCCAATGTATGTATCTCCATTTGAGTCTTTAAAGAATTTGAGAGCTTAAAAGGCTCTACAAATTCAAAACTCATCAACAATGCAACATGGTTCCCAAGAGTCTATAGGGCAACCATGATGATAAATCAATTCTACCTCTATAATATCGACATCATCACACAAAATTCTAAGGTAGGTTAGTTAGTAGGTGCTATTATCACAAATAGCTTTCACCACCTCTTGTATAGTAAGGTATAAAGGCATTCCATAATTTTGTCTAGTTTTGGATAGTGTGAGTTTTTGGGGAAGCAAATTTTTGGTGAAGTCTTTATGAGTGCGGCCAAGAAGGTTAAAAACCCATAAAGGGAAGATTTTTGGTGATACAAACCTATTGAAAACCCATAAAGGGTGGTAAGTTGGTATGTTGTTTAATTGAAAACTCAAAAGGGCAATCAATTAGTGTAAAATAAGTGAAAACTGGTAAATGCGACTTTTTTCACAATTGTAAAACAAATCTTATAGATAAGGTAGATTCAAGAAAGTTTATAAGGATCACCTAGTGGACAAAGAAGGATGGAGGCCGACATACGTTGATAAATATTTTTGTCTTAGGATGAGACAATTGTTTAACTTTGGGAAAATATCAATACGATATTGCAAATAATAGTTCACAAGTATTTTGTATAATTCTACATGTTGCAAATGTGTATTTTGTAATCTTTCATGTGTGTAGATAAGATAGATGGAATTTTGAATGCTCCCTAATATTGAAGGGACACACAAATGAAGAGATAAGAAGTCAAAGAGTCATGTACACCCTATAATTTGTGTATAGTCACAAAATGTAAAGTTGTCTTCTTTTTAATAGAAGTTGTTCATAGGCTAAACAAGGTTATTTGTAATCTTGTGGCATGATGTATCCCTATCCATATACTTTGATAAATTATAATATCATAATGTCACTTCATAAGTTCCATATTATTTTATGATGTTATGCAATTATAATTATCTTTTACACATCTCAATTAAGCTCGTCTTCACTATGTAATCCATAAAATGATTACTAATAATATTTAAGAACTTATCATCTGAGTTCTACCATGAAAATTTAGCATTATGATACTTATACCTTATGACTATGTATGAAATATTATAGGCTAAAAAAATATCATGTCTTAACGAGGCTTCCCAGGGGCCACTTCTAACACTCACTATTTGTAAGTTCCACGAGGTTTACATAAGGATTTATTTATATGTTGTTTAACTACATAAAGAATTATTATCATGTTGTCTAACTCAAATTATGGGATGAATATTAATACATTCTAGAGTGTGTCATATGAACCATGGAGCTCATAGATTTCATCTGTCCCATAAATTGTTCCTATTTTTGTGAGGTACATATTGCATTGTAACTTGGATGACAAACAATGTCTTCATAATTCATGATAATGGAATATGATGTCATATTTATTGTAAAGCTTGAAATTTGTATGATCATTAAAAATTTCTTAATTTCTTTTAATATTTTATTAGTCTAAAATTAAAAAATATATTTACAACATCATAAGTGCACCAAAAAACCAAATGTCACTTCTGCATATGGCATTAATGATAGTTTCTATTTTTTGGGTAAGATGATGGAAAGCTGAATCTTCTAAAATCTATTACTAAATCATTGCCTTTAGTTTATTGTGAATCTGTGGTATGATATTTCTTCTACAAAATCTACTAGTTGTTTGAAGGAGAGGGTATACTCTATTTTGTAGAGAAACACTTCTAGATACAACTGTGTGAATGCTTTTGGATTCAAAATCATTCACACAACTGTATCCATAAGTGTTTCTCTACATTTGACATAAATTGAGGAAATACTATTACTCTTATTTTATTTTTGTCGATGTGCAGTGCATTAGTGGTGTACATATACAGGGGGTTTCCTACAATTAAATTGTTGAGGGTTGTTTCCATAGTTTTCATATGTATATGATAAAACTCAAGTAAATCATTAACCTTATGTAGGGTACGCTTTAAATTATATTATTTTGAAACTTTTGTCTACTATATCACCACAAATAACAATGCATATTATTTTTTTGGGAGTGCAAATTCAACTCCTATAGTGGGCATACCTTTGACTACCAATTAGTAAGGGAGCTCTCCCCGATTAATATATTTGTAAAATGTACAAGTTACTATATTTTATGTACAAAGAGATTGATTCAGGAGTTATCAATGTAAAAAAAGACATATAGTGATAAATATCATGTATTATGGTGACAAGTAGTTGATAGGTGGCCTATAAAGGGAAAATATGTGACGTATCAAGTTGTGAACTGTTATGTCATTCCACTATTCGAACCAATCATTTGTTAATGAGCATATTAAAAGGGTTGTCCCATGGAGAAGCCAACCATTATTATTTTTATAGTGTAGGAATCCCAATGAAATATAAAAAATGTCGTCTTATGCAAAATTTAGAATCTCTTCCTAAAATATTAGAGTGGCTAAAATTTAAGAATAAGAACTTCAACTCTTGCTTTTAATGAGGGGCAAGATGTTTGCTAAAGCTATTGATATTTTTTGGGGATTATTATTAACAAAAAAAAACTATTATGTGGTGTAATTATGTTGATAATATTTTTAGAAAAAATTGAAATAGAAAAAACCTCAAAAATTTGTAGCAATATATATATATTTTAAATGGGAATTGATGACTGCAAAAGAGGTCAATAAATTTATTTGCAGTACTAGCTGTTGAAACTATGGAATTCTTCCTCTAGTGGACCAAATTTTTAGTCACATTCAATATACATAGGTCCACCAACCGACCACTGGTATTTAACATCACTGTATTTTACACTTTATTTTGGTCTTATGTAAACACATGGTAGTAGATTAGGTGCAATTGTTTGATATGCAAAATGGATAAACAAAAAATGAACTCACAAATATAATTTGAGTGGTTCTCATAGGAAGTCACAAAATATAGTTTAAACTCATAAAAATAGTTCAAATGAAGTTACCAAGATTTAATTTATAAACAATCTCCAACACAAAGAAATTTATTTAAAACAATAGAGCTCAAATTTACAAAAGATAATGCAAAATTTGAATGTAGGAATTGAAATTATTAAACATATGCTCATGTAATTTTATAAAATCCATAAATCATAATATTAATTAGTATCAATAGTTAGCAACACAAATAAGTATCAGCACTTAGTTTACAAATACACAATGCTTGAAAAATGTATTTATAATTACATCATTGAATTTAAACACATATAATCTAACATTAGACATTAGAATCTTAATCACTTCAAAATTAGTTCATATTAATAATAAAAATACCATTAAGGTGGAAAAGTACAAGGACATAAGATTTCTATGCTAGGGTTTCATGGTTTATATTTTACTTCTTGCTTGCTTGACTCACCTTGCTCATACCGCTTGTCCTGCAGGGTTTTATCAGGCTACAGTGCATTAATTTCACTTAGCATGTTGCCCTTCAGGTGGAAAAACCCTTTATTTATGGGTTTTCCATGCTCTATTGCATCTATTGATGCATGAGCAGAAGTTAATGGCACCCAAGTGAGCTTATAAGTTTATTCTAAATGTCTATGATTAGGTAATCCCTTATCCCCCCTCCACTTTGGAGGTAAGCATTCCTATTATAGCTATTGAAAAATATTATAAATGGTATGAAAATAGTTATGTTATTGCTTATTTTATTATATGTATCCCCTCAAAGGACTACCTCCATAACTAGATTCGCAACCACTAGGAGCCTCTAGGTGTCCATGTCTCTGGAATATATAACCTTACCAAAGGTTTTTTCTTATTTACCTTCAAGGATCCCTCCGAGATGCAGCTTATCCTTGTGAAGTCTAAGGTTTAGTTCCTTCATAACATGCTTATGATTTTATCTGCATGGTCCCATGAATTTAAAGTCTTTGAAAATGTTTCCCTTTATGTTCCTATCTAGGTTGAGCTTCTTGATCTACTAGTTCACCTCTAGGGTTTCATATCCCAAATCATCACCCCCATAGGGCATGTTGTTATGATTAAGCTAGATACTTGGTTTTCCATCTGTCCTAATAAGTAAGTCTATGTGGAGGTCAAATTCTCCAAAGAATTGAAAGATTTTATAGATATTCAAGTCAAAGATACGTAATGGTCGTAAAAGGTTGTTTAATTTAACCTACCAAACACTTGTTTTCATTGTTAGGATTCAGACCACTGCATTAAGGATTTTCCTCACATGGGTTGTCCCAAGCCCCCTCAACTGCATCCTCAAATTGAGAATCCCAAACTGACAAACTAAGGTGATGGTTGGACCATAAAGTCCCCTAAAAGGCATTAGGCCCTATGCCACAAATCCCACCCCAATCGCCACCTCGAGATGATTCTTCTATAGCTATCAAACCCTCTCAAGGGACTTCTATACCTCCCTTGCCATTCTAGTTCCTCCCAAACTACATAACATTTATCTGATTTCCTAAAATACTATGATGCCCATGGCTAAGGTTATCTCAACCAATGGTTCCTTCTCTTGGCAGTCTTGTAACCCACCCTACGGGGGCACAAACTCTCTTTGAGAGGAACACAAAGCCAAATGTCACTTCATTGTGGTAGTAGAAATTCACATCCTTGCCAACACAATAACTATGTGGTGTTGGCAAATTTTAGGATGGACAGGGAGAGCTTCAGATGGATGACCCTTCCTCATGAATGTGTTAAAATGGAATGTTAGGGGTCTTATATAGTCTACACACAAATAATTTATGCATGCTACTTGTTAGCAAATTGGTTTTCCAGATATTATATGTCTATAGGAAGTTAAAGTGTCTAGATTTCTCCTTCAAACATCTTTGTGAAGCATTTGGCATGAAACCACCTAGATCACCACCTTGCATGAGGAGGGATGTGGTAGTGCTTGTATTTTAGTCGCCCCTAAGGTTTCCCCTGACATTATTGCCACAAGGTTGGACCCTTCACATCAGGAAGTCTAGATTATTCTAGAGATTAATGGCCTTCCATTTGGTATTCTCAACATATATACACCTAATGATAATGATGGCCCTGACCACTCCCTTCTTTAAATATATTTGGTTGATGGGCTACCTGTTGCCATGTGGCTAGTATGTGGATATTTAATATGATTGAGCACCCCCAAGACAAGGCCATGGCCCTCCCTATGTGTTGGTAAATGTGAGGCTTGGTATTATTTCAAAAATAAATGGGGTTTGGTTGACCCACTCCTCTGATGGTGGACATTAAAACCCACATCTTTGTTTACGTGGTTGAACTACAGATCTAGAGATTATCGCATGCTCAAATGACTCGATCACTTTATGTTATTAGAGCAAAATATTTTTTCCTTTTACAACATTGATGGCCAACTTGTCAACATCCATTATAGTATTATTTTATCAGACCATTCCCATATTTACTATAAATTAGAATAGACTCAAGACAATATAATGTGCCACGTAATCATTTTATCCTTAATAATTCTATGCTAAGTCATGCCAGAAAACTTTGACTCATCATGTAGATCTAGAACCTTACCCTGCAGCCCCTGTACACTACCAACTAGATTGAGCGGTGGAATGAGGCCATTATATGCACCACTTCCTTCCTCTGCCACCATGGCAAACATGTTGCATGGATTAGATTCAGTTAGAAGAGGCCATGCTTAATGAGTTTTAATGGGTCTTTATCTCCCTTGAGATTGATCCTTTCAACATGTAGTTGTAATGGTTTGCAACTGTTATCAAACACAACCTTAAGGTGATAAACAACCATGTAGCTAGAGGCACTCAACTACATTGGCTAAAAATTGGTGACAAGGCCTCTAAGATTTTTTTTAAAGCACTGAAAGCCAAACAAGCTCATGTGTAAATTAAATCCAACCAAGTGGTTCAATCCTGATTGACCTCTCAATCTGATATCTCTTTAGATTTCCTTGAACACTACAAAATGGTTTTTCAAGTTCATCCTTCACAGCTAAGTGAACCCAAGCACTTCATAAATGCCTTGATGTGGTGCCTTACAAGCTCACACTTGCTAATCAATGGATTTATGATGTCCTGCTCACCTTGAAGGAGCACATAAAGGCTTTGTAGTACATGAGCAATGATAAATCCACTAATCTTGATGGCTTTCCATGTAAATTTTACAAAGCCACCTAGGAGTTTACTAGACCTAATCTACTGTAAGTATACAAAAAAGCCTTGCAAAATTAGTTTCTTGTACCCATGATGAACCAAGGTAATATCAAATTCATTCCTAAAGTTGGAGATCTTGAGTTGCTTACCAGTTGGAGGCCAATAATATTTCTTACAATATTCTTGTTAAAGCCCTTGCCAAACATATTTAGCTCATTTTACCTATCATTGTTAGATAAGAGTAAATGTGATTTATTAGAGGGCATTATATATTGGACACTCTTATTGTAGTATGAGAAGGCATGGATTGGGCTCATTTCTCTCTCCAGAGAATTATTTTTCTTAAATTAGACTTTGAAAAAGCTTATGATAGGACTGAGTGGAAATTTATTCTTTCCATACTCAAGGCTCTTGGTTTTGGTCCCTACTTCATCTATGTGGTTTAGACATTATTGCATGATGCCTCAACCTGCCTCACTATTATGGTCATAAAAAAGAGGGGATTGAGACTCAACTATATATATGCCAAGGTTTTCCCCTTGTGCCAACACTTTATGTGTTATTTAATGAAGCCCTGGGTTATCTCTTAGCTTTCAGATCTTCTCAAGGGATTATTTAGGGCATTGTTTTGCTTGACCACACCTCCCAACTCATCAATGGGTACTTTAAAAATGACACCTTCCTCCCACTTGAAGAACAAGAGGTAGCCTTTCATGAAGCTATCTAATGCCTTGACACTTTCTATTTGGCTTTCGGCTCCAACCTATATGGAGTAAAATTTAGTGTTTTTGACAAAGAATGATGCTTATCCCTGAGTGGATTGATAAGAATAATTTGTAATGGATTAATTAGGGGGAAAAATTCAAGTTCTTGGGTATCCCCTTTGCTTTTAATAGTTCTCCTATTGAGATTTTCTAATATGTCCTTAACAAGATTGACAAGAAGATTGAATATTGGATCACTAATCCCTTATCTCTAGCAGGCATGTTCCATATCTACACCAAAATATTGGTCGCTACTCATGTCTACTATTCCCCTTGTTGGGCTCCTTGCAAGCCCTCTTATGATGTTCTAGCCAAAATCCTTAGAGACTTACTCTAAGCCAATTCTAATCATGCCCAAGGTTTTAATCAAGTGGCCTGGGATATTTGTTGCCTCCCTCATGATAAAGGTGGCATGGACATCATTAACACCTATCAAAAAAGTATGGACCTATGTGCTAAGTGGGTTGTTTGAGCTATTAAGGGAAACAAACATTGGAAAATTTTGCTAAAACATTGTATCTCTACGAGATATCCCTATAGTAAACCCACTTGGAAAAATATTGGCTTCTAATCCCTTCTCATCAATATAGTTCATTTAATATTTATGTCTCTTTTGTGGTCAAAAGCATTTGGAAGGATTTTGAAGTTGTCAAACCCCACTTGAAGTGGGTGTGGGATGGTTTTCATATAGGGTTATATTTTAAGTACCATAGCTTATGGTGGTCCCCAGTTCTTACTACTTCCTCCATTCCCCTAGCTGAATTACCTAGTATTAAAACTCTGTGGTTATTTCAAAAATGGATTCACACTATCTGAGATTTGGTTACTGCCAAATATTTGATTCCCTAGCCTAAAATAAAAATCAAGTTTTAGTTAAATAATGTGGACTTACCTTATATTCTTTGCATTCAAGAGTTTTTACCTAATGTTATGTTGCATAAACTTGGCCTACAACCTCTTAGGGCCTGGTGGAAAGACTAGAGGTGGTATTACAATACAAATCTTAAGAGATACTATCTTGGGCTTCTTTATCAGGTGATGAGTCTATTCTCTTTGGATTTAGATAAGATCAATAGGCACTGGGGTCTCTAATCCTCTTTGAGGACTTGGATCACTCGTCTGATCATGTGTGGCATCCTGGCTTGGAGCCCAAATTGGCTCATTTTTTATGGTGTTTAATTTATCAAAGACCCTCCTTGATGAGAGGATACTCCACCTACACATTCCTCAACACTTCTATCTAGCTTGTAACCATCTAGAATGTTTTAAACATTTGTTCTAGTTTTATTTGAAAGCTCAATCTGCTTGGCATTGGATTCATTTATTATTTCAACCTTATCACCCCAAGCCTTTATCTTGGCGATAGGTGCTCTTTGGGGATTATTCTAATTGGCTAGCCTCTATTGCCTTTCTCTAGAAATTCTTCCATGCTATTATTCTCTTTTATCTATGGAAAACTATGAGTAATGCTATTTTTAATCATGAGACCTATGAAATTTCATTTTCTATCTATGAAAAGTTTATTGTTATTTATTCAATCTATTTATAGATTCAATATCAAGTGGAAAAGATGACTCTAGACCTCCACCACCTACAAGAGCTCCTCAAACACTAGGGGATTGCCCCTTACACCATGATTAGGGTTCTACATGATGGCTTGCCCCATGGGCTGCCACCTCCTCCTCCCATGAGGCATCAAAGTAGAAGTCAATCTAGAATCAGGGGACATAGTTCTCCATGCCTTCCCCATGGGGTGGATGGTGTTCTCATGGAAATTCTGATGCTAGTCCTTCACAATGATATTTAACAAACATTATTGCTCTTGCACAACTAAATGATGGTTGGCTTATCACTATTCATGATAACACCATGGATGGTTAGAATGCTTTGAAGATTCTTGATATGGAGCTACCAACTTGGTCGATGCTTCCCAAGGATGATCCTCTACCTTTGCCTCCTAGGGTGGTGGCCTATGCATAACAATATGTTGTCTAGTTATTTATAGTTTTTTGGACCATGCCTTAACTGATTGATTTTTTATTTTGGAACTTGGGTGTTCTTCCTATGGGGAGTTTGAGTCGTGATGTGTTCGACTACATTACTTTATAACCTTCTGTAATTATATTTTTATGTTAATATAATGTGAAGCATTCCAATAGTAAAATACCATTCAAGTATTTAGAAATATCCTTATAGGTTTTCTTTTAAATTGGCTTCTACTATAGAAATTGTATAATTTTTTTTAGAAAAAAATATAAAAAATATTTGAATCATGAACAGCTTCAGCTTTTGAAACCATAACTACCCTAAGAAACATAAGAATTGAAATAATAATAATAAAATTAATATATTGAAGATAATTTTCTTCAACCTAAATATTTACAACTACCACTATTTTGTAACTATGATAACTTGATACCACATAAGGCACATCAATCAACCGCTTCTTGTAGAGTCTTCTCTCAATAACTACCAATTTTGCTTTCATCTTCAGGATGGTGTGCTATGATTCTTCTATGAAAACCTTGGTTTCCTTTACTTTCTTAGCATGTGTGGTGATATAATTTTCAATAAAGTCTCCACTCAAAAATGTGAGGTTTGTCAAGTGTTGTTTAGGAATTTGAGCTATAGAGTCAACCAAAAACTTAAATGCTTCATGATATGGACAATTTCAAGTATAATTCCTCTGAATTATTATGAAGAAGATGGTAAATAATTGTTCAACTTTGTCAATGAGGGTTTCCAACAACTTAACCATATTCTCACTGCCTTTTGTCAAAACTTATAATCCCCTTGAGTGATTACTAATAAAATCCTACACCATACTTGACTTTAACTTGGAGAAATCAATTGAATTCAAAGCCTTAGACTCTACTTGTTTATGAGTATTTTAAATGAAATCAACCATGGCTACAAATTTTGCCAATTTTATCTTCTATCCTCTACATTCTTATGAGCCTATTTAGCCTACAAAAATTGGTCTTGCAATTTCAATATCACCTAAAATAAAGTACTAATAGACTCTTGTACTTCACATAGCACTTTTTAGACATGGTTTTTTTATTAACACTCAATCAACATAGTAATTTCTTAGTCGCTTAACATCCTTCTCTAGTGCCTAATCTTGTTCCTCTGGTACTTGATCATGAGATAAATCACCAAAGGTTTTGATAATTGATAAACAGTCATATTCTTGAGGTGTCTTAAATATGTCATGGTGTGAACTTATGTGGTAACCACTTATACCTCCTTGCTACCAACCCTCCTTCCTATCTTTATATTTTTTGGTGAGTATTTGATCTTCTTATCTTCATATTTCAAAGTGATTTCTAGTTATTCAGTCACTATCATATCAATATTTTCTTATTTCTTACTCTCAAATTCAAATTGCTTCTTCTAATTTTATAATTCTCATAAATTAGGAATCTCCATAGTAGACACTTGGAAATTTTGATTGAAAACATATGAGGTTTGTGATTTTTCTAAAGCTAGGGGTTTGTACCAATAATATCTTTTCCTTTGACGTGTTATTATTTTTCAATTGACTAACATCTTGACTTAAAAAAATCATTTGATTGTTAACCACATCTACTTTTGGTTCTAGCAATACCACTAGTATATTTTGAGATATTATCACATCATCTTTATTAAGGATTATAGTGTCAGGTTGGCCTAAAATGGTACGAGGTGTAGGTTGATAAGAGGGTCAACTGAACTACCAAAATATTAGGAACCCAAAGAAGAACCTTGAAAATATCTTGTTGAGTTCCTTCAATAGAATTTACCTCCTTTAAAACTTATACAGTTGTTTGCTCTATAAGTAGCATCACATTTCCACTTTGCTTCCTTGTAAGTATTATGGGCTAACTCCTTTTTGTCACCTTAGCCAATCTAATCAAAGATTCTCTAGAATATACTATATATCTAAAGAAATCATGTTGTAGATGCTTCTCATTCATGTAAATCAAATTAAACTTGTGCTTCAATATGTCTAAATAACTTTGAGAGCTGGGTCTCATTGAAGTGGTATTTATGAATTTTCTTCCCTTTTAACTACAATACTAGGAACTGGTGAGAATCATGCCCCTTATGATAACGATTAGTTTGGGAAAAATCCCCAAATATTTTCTTCTTAGTACAAAGGTAGTAAATATTCTTGAACAATTTTGGTAGAATAGATACCCCTGCCTCCTTGGGTCTTACTCGAATGTGGAATCTTTTAAAGATGTTTTCAAGAAAAAAAATGAAAAATTAATGACCACCAAGTTTTAGTACATTAAATGTAAGTTCAAAAGGAGGAACTAAAACTACCTCAATTTTGATTAATGTCCCTTATGGGAAATAAAACCAACTACCTATGTCTTTCATTTTTTTCCACATAAATCTAAATATTCTAGTATTTATTCATTATGAATTGATTTTTAGAATGAATTGATCATCAATAAAGGTATAGGATTCATAATGTCTATGCTTATATAAAACATTAAAAATTACGCTCTTGTAGTTTCTTATCAGATGGATTTCATAAGGTAAATAGCTTGTTTTCAAATACTAAGGAAAAATAAATGCAATCTATAAGATAAAATGCCATGTAGAAGCTGCCCACTATTTTACAGTCTTTAAACGATTTAATTAAGTTAATAAGATATAACTCACCCCCAATTTGCCATCATATATAAGACATTAGAGTATGGGAATTCATGAAATAACTTGGAGTTCCTTGTAGTCTCAACCGTATAATATATTCAAAAGAACCATTGCCTATTTGATACGGATTTGAAATTAACAAACTAAATATGACACATCGGATTCATTTTTCTAGGACTAGATTCATTGACCATTCCTTTAGGACATCATGGATTTGATGCCGCTTTATCCAATTTCTAATCCAATTAGTATTAAAATTTAACCAATATTTGGAAGTTATAGCATTTGTCGAATAGAAAACCCTAAAACACCAAATACTACTCCTCTATTAGATGCACACAACTGGCCATCTCTTTCATCGCAATACTAACATACATCCATTATTATCTCTAGGCATTGAAATACCTTAGATTTCATCACTGCTATGCATATAAAAGAGTTTTTGAGTTTCCATTTCTCTTCTAATTAATCACTGTAATCATTCATGACTTAAATAGGTTTTGTTGCATGCCTAAAGTAGAAGTATAGGTTATTATAATTTGCCTTACTACACACTTGTGGGATGAATGTGGTGTACTTCAGTTCCTAGACTGATATTGGTTGTGTCCTCCTTGTATCCATAAAGAACAAATAAATTTCCTCAAAATTTTCCCACCAATATCACCCTTCATATGTGGTGTTAATTGATAGTGTCTTTGATGGATTGCAAAGTGGAAAGCAATTCAAAATGAAACACTTGAATTTGAGTTGTATAAGGGGAAGGGGATTAGTAGTTGGGACCTCTAACTTTGGGGTCCCACATCTTCTATATTATGGTACCTCATGTTCTAAAATTTTGGATTTAGATAATTTAACATTTTTTAGTTCAAAAAGGTGGTTAGGGTGAAAACTTACATTCTAAGAAGGTGCACGATGAAATTTTAGGTAACATTGCATTTTTTTCCATATTCTGGAGGTCTGATCTATCATTGGGATCAAAAGGACCACTAGTTAGGATCAAAATCACCAAAAAACATATTAAAATGAACCCATTATTTTACTGTTGGATTATAAAGTTGATGCATAAGCCATATATCAAAATATTTATAGGTTATTAACATGAAATTATGTGCCATGTTGGAAGATGCATCAGTCATTACTATGAGATGATGTGCCATGTTGTAAGACACGCGACTCATTAATATTGAAGCCAATTTCTTTTTCCATGTGGATCGGTATGGTTTTCTCTATTAATGTGGAAAGTTAATGCCCCCTGTATGCCACTTACCACATTCTCTCTCTACCTTTTCACATACCTCCTCCCTTAAAATAGATGGAACTTGCCTAAAAATTCTCAACCATGTTGTATTATGCATATGAATTTTAGTCAGTAAAATATAAGGATAAAAGCATACATGTAGGTGTATTTCCTGTAACTAAATGCACATTAGTGTTTCATTTATTTTCACTTGGTTTTTATTGTTATTGTGCCTTCTCTATTCGTGTTTTCATGGTATGCCTTCTCTGTTCATGTTTTTTGCTGCATGCCTTTTATGTTCCTCAATTTTTTTGGGTCTTCATCACTTGATAGTTTTTTTGACATGCTTTGACATCTGAGTAAACATTTTTAGGTATGTTAATGAAATGACATATTTATTGTTCACATGTTTTCCATCCACTCTATTCTATTATTTATATATGCAATATATTTATGTTGGGTTGAGCTCAGAATGGACGATGTGTGGGTCATTATTGTGGAAGTCACTGCCATATTCCATATGGATTGATGATATTTTCTCCATCACTATGGCAAGTTAATGCCACCCTACATCCCAAAAATAAACATTCCTGGTTATTTATATTTTTTCATGGAGGTTATGGTTATTGTGCCTTGTATGTTCATATTTTATGATACGTGCCTTTTACCTACCTGGGTTTCTTAACGTGTTATCTTTGTTCATGTTTTTTGTGTGCCTTCATATTTGAGTAAATGTTTACTGATATGTTAATAGAGTGATGGCACATTACATTAAAAAATGTCTCTCCCTACCTGTTTTGTGAGCCATCTCCTGACAAATGACCATGGAACCTACCCAAAAGTTATCAACCATGCAACGTTTCACAAAAGAATTTTAGTTCGTAGAATGGAGGGATGAAAACTATTGTTATTGTGACTTCTATGTTCATTTTTTTTGTGCCTCCATATTTGACTAAACTTTTGCTGGTATTTTAATGGAGTGATGAAATGTTACACAAAGGTGTGTTTCCTGTTAATGAACCCACAACTTTGTTTTTCCCTTTTCACATTCTTGTTATTGTTATTGTGCCTTTAAAGCCCTTGTTGGAGGGATGAAAAATTATCCAATTTTGGTCTACATGTTTTCATTTACATCTTTCTTAAAATTTCTTGGTATTTTAATGGAAGCCTTGGATGTTGTCTTAATTCATGATAGTTGTGTGCTTCATTTCCGTGTCACATTTCTGTTTCCATGCATGATGTAGGTTGGAAGATGCAACATTCACTACTATGTGGATGTAATCCCCAAAGGTTTTCATGCACATATGTTATTTTCATATGTACCTATTATTTAATGCTATTGTGTTTTCATGCCCAATTTTAAACCCACATCGTCTACATGTTTTCATTCACATCTTGTACCAATTTTTTTGGTTTTCTTTCATATGTTCATGTCAATTAATGTTACTGTGTTATTCATTCACATTTTATAATTTACAATTTTCTTTTATTATGTTGTTGTTGATAGATAACTCAACATTTTTTGTTGTGCGGATGGAAACCCTAGAATTTATTGATACGATATTCTAAATTAATATGGGTCATTATTATAAAATGATGTAATGTGTTGAAATATGAGTGTGTACACAAGACGTAACACTTACTGGTATGTGCATGGAAGCCAAAAGGGTTTTCATTCACATACAAACAAATGTTTATGTGGTTAAATCTAAAATTATAATTTCATTAATATATCATTAAATGTTTTTGTCTATATGTATTGAATTAGAATTTCATTAACACACTTGTCAATGTTTATGTATTCAAGTCTTAAATAATAATTTTATTAACATACTAGTAAATGTTGCTATGTTATTTTTACATGTTGATCATATGTTTTCCACTCTATTGAGAATGTTATTGAATAGGTTTTCCATTGTATTATCAAAAACAATATCCATGCATTTTTGTTTTGGACAGAAGTTGAATTGATGTAAAGGGTGAATGTTTGTTGGGTTGCTCAATTTGTGAAAAAATTATGAACATTGTGTTTCTTGACACTTGTTATGTTTATGAAGATTATGCTACATTTATTATTTTTACATTGTGTTTCTTAACACAATATATGTTTTTAAAGTTTGGAAAGCTAGTATAGTTATTGTTTTTCAAAGTTTACAAATTTTGTAAAGTTTAATTTTTATTACTTCTATGTTTACATGTGTTGTTCATGTTCGTTATCTATGGGTAATGATGACATATTTAAATTTCAAATTCAATAATGGAAAATAACAATGGTTAACTCACTTTTAGGTGAAAATATTTAAACTTTCATTAAGTTTATGATCCATTTATAAACTTAATGGTAGGTAACAAGTAAAATTAATTACATAAATAACGAGAACAAAAATTAATTACAATACATTATCAAACTAAATATCTATAATTTAATTGCATTGTAATTTATTAATGCCATAATTTACATTATAAAATAAGTTAAATACATTTCATTTCATTACTCTATGGTAAAACAAAACTTAAACCATCCAAGGTTGAAAAGTTACACCATGCCCTTCATTCCCTATATTTAGAGATAGAGGAGTCACTGTTGGTCCTTCAATGGCCATGTCCTTAGTGGGATTTGATGTGATGTTAAGAGAAATAGGAGTGGTACCACATGAACCAATTAGGGATAGAATGTTTATCATGGCATTAAATATATGATGTTATTTAGGTAGAGGGTTGAATTACATGCTATAATGCTTTCACCTCTCTGATTCTCTTTTGACCATCTCAAATTCCTTGTCTCTTTTATCTTTATTTATTTTTATCCTTTCTTACCTCTGCTTTATCTTCTCTTACTATATCTTATTTTTTTATATCCATCCTTCATTTACTCCATCTTCTCCATTATAGCTTTAATGTCTTCTTCAATTAGGCCTGCCAACCTCATTCTATTTTATACAACACTTACTTCATCCTCCTCGACATGGAATGCTACACTCAAATTCATATAATTAGTTAGTGCCTTAGGGTTAAGGGGCCATATACCTGTCCATCAAAAAATAGATTTGATATTATTTGGATTTAGTGCCATTTTCATACTTATGCTACCCAAAGTGGCCAATTTTTATCTCTTTATCTCGTAACCATGATGTGTATTCATACATGTCATCCTTTCATTCATGAAGTAGGACTTGAATGGACCAAAGACACTTACATTAAGTGGCTCCAATTTTGTGGCTAGTATGTGCGAGCAATGTAAGCAAATCTATCCCCAAAGATCTAGCCTCTTCAATTGTTGAAAGTGTGACATGGCTTTTATGCCCACAAAAAATGAGAAGATGTCTACTACTAGGTGAAAATCTTCCTACTATAAATTTGGCGAAATAATGCATCTAATTCATGAACAGTTATTTCATCATCCAAACATGGGCTTGGGGGGCCATGTATGCACTTGGTTCACATCCAACAATGAAATTTTACAATTACCTCTTAATTTTGAAGAGTTATAACCCCAACATGCTCTACCTAGCTACATTCACACATGCTAAAATAGTTATCCATTTTTAGCTGTTTGATATTATCTATAGTACACTCCTTACCCCTTTGTTGGTGATGACTCACATGCCATAATTCTTTCTATATTGCACCCTTGTCTCATCACAATTCCATATTTTGTGTGGCCCATAATTGATTTTAGCATATAATGTTTTCAAATTCTCATAAAAACTGTACACAATTGATGGCCTTAACATGATAGCCCTATCTCTTTTGAGTCCTTTTGATGTTCTCATAGACAAATCAAGGTGCCTGTTTTTGAATCCTTTCCACCATTAATTGATGGGGATATAATTGATTAAAGGGTTGGGATTGATTTTGCATATGTGGGCAATGTGTGCCTTCAATTGTGATATGTCTTACACGTGCCCCATGTTAGCTAATTCCTTACACCACTGCACTATATCACTTTATTCTGATGTTGATAGAATAGTGGGTGGGCCCTTATTGTTGGTAGATGTGATTCCTTTTAGCCAATTTGACAATGTAATTATTTTGATGCCCCACTTAACTGTTGTAACACTAGTGGATTAATTATTATGGTCCATATATCTCTTTTCACATTCCATATCTTTCATTGTCCACTCAAAATGTAATGACACACGTGCATTGGTGGTAACATTTATGTTGGATTATTTATATGCATGGTTGGCTAGGGAGTATATAGTCTACTTTTAAGTGGCTTGCATAACTAAATTAATGTATTTATCAACACATTCATGAATTTTGACTCCTCTATTCTTCATAGTTGCACATGGTAATTTTTGGACATACAACATCCTCTTATTCACATTCCTCATGTTGAACAACAACAATCAAGAAATTACATAAATAACTGATAATAGAATGGAAAACATAAGAACAACAACTATGGGAAAGAATGCTTACATAATTAAAATTGTGAATGAATAACACAACTACAAGAAATCATACGAACATATGACAAGCATAGTAATATGAGTTGAGAGAAGGATTTTGTTTGATACATTTTACTAAACATTTACTGGTATGTTAATGAAATTCTTAATTTTGATAGAAAGACAAACATTTACTGGTATGTGACTGGAAACCTGCATGGCTTCTATGCACATACTAGTAAATGTCAATTATTGAAAATACACTCATCCTCCAACATGACACTTCATTTCATATTAATGACATATTAATTTAAACCACAACTAAAATAATGTGTTCATTTAAAAATTATTAGTGGTCACAATTTTAAACCTAGTGGTTTAAGTTTGCCTCCTCAAGTGAGCCCACAAGATAGGCTGAGAGAGGGAGTAAAAAACAACATCAACATTAATTGACATGAACATATGAAAAACATAGTAACATATGGTTGTTCACTACTAGGATCATTGAAATGCACCTTGTAAATAAGGAGTCTTTAATGATATCCATTATTAAAGGATGACTTTTATTGCTTCATGTAGTAATCACCTTCGGGGCTTCCATCAACATTCAAATATTATCAACTTAGAAAATTTAAATGAATAACATAGTAACATTAATTGACACGTAAATATGACAATAACCATTTATGGTATGTAAACCTTTAGGATTTACATTGACATAATAGTGAATTTTTCATCTTCTAATCCATGTCATGTAGGGAAATAAAAATATGACACATAGATAAATCACATAATGACATGAATTTAGAAAACATCTAGGGATTCCATTAAAATACCACAAAATTTAGAGCAAGATGTGAATGAAAACATGTAGATGAAATGGGTTCATAATTGGGTAATGTTTCATCCCTCTAATATGCATCTTCTAATAAGGGCATTGAAGGCACAATAACATTAACAAACATGTGAAAGGAAAAATAACATAGCTATAACTATGGGTTCATTAACAGAAAACACACATCTGTGTAACATTTCATCACTTCATTAACATACTAGTAAACATTTAGTCAAATATGAAAGCATGCTAAAAAAATAATGAACATAAAAGGCACAATAATAATAGTTTTCATCCCTCCATTCTACTGATTAAAATTCCTCTGCAAAATATTGCATGGTTGGGAACTTTTGGGTAGATTCCATGGCTATTTATGGGGAGGACCATGAAAAAGGTAGGGAGAGATGTTTGCTAGTGTAACATTCCATTGATCCATTAACATAACAGTAAAAATTTACTCAGATATGAAGGCATGTAAAAAAATAAACAAAGAAAGTGCACCAAAAAACTTGGGAATGTAAAAGGCATGCAACAAAAAATAAGAGCCTACAAGGCACAACAATCATAAAATCCATGTAAAAATATAAATAAACAAGAAAGTTTATTCATGGTGCATATGGAAACATTAACTTACCACAGTGATGGAGAAAATCCCATCAAGCTATGTGGAAAATGGTAGTGGCTTCCATAGTAATGATTCGCGTGTCTTCCATCCCGATCTCAACCCAACATAAATGTATCACATATATAAATAATGAATCAAAGTGAATGGAAAACATGTTAAAAATAGCTACGTAAGTATACATTTAAAATGTATATAATTCTAAATTAATAAGGCATGAACTTGAATGAAAATAATGTTTTGGTTTAATAGAAATACAATTAAAATTCACTAGTGTGTCAGTCTACAAACTGTAGACTTCTAACTTGTAATGCAATCCATTGAATGTGTTGGTGATTGAATGTTGAATTATGCTTGAAGTTTAATTCGAACCTAACACTCTCTACAAATAAAACTCTCTCTACAATTCAAACCCTCTCTACAAAGAAAAAACTGACATTTTTATAGTTTCTTTTGATTTATAGAAGATAATTTGAATTTTGAATTTTGAATTTTCTATGAATGGTGAGGCTTAGACATGTATTTGCATTCAATTTTGCAGGTGACACCAATGAATGGAGGTTGGTGGAGTCATATGTTGGATTCAAATGTTTCAGTTTTAAATTTTATAGGATGCAATTAAAATTAAGTGAATCAAATTTTGTGATGTTTCTCTCATGTACCTTACAATCAGAGGTACAAAAGTGCAATTGAGGGGATCAAAAAATTTATTGGGGTTGATGTTTTTCAAGTGTTTACACCTTTAAAATATAAGTAAAGAATGTAATTTTTTGAAAGTTGTAATTTAGTTTGGACTTGATATTTGTATTAATGAACTTGATATTTGTATTAATGAACTTAATATTTGTATTAATGAAATTGATATTTGTATTAATGAAAATGATATTCATTTTGTTGAAAATGATATCCATTTTATTAAATATGATGTACATTTTATTTTTAATTGTAGTGAACATCTATTTTGAAGGGGGACCAATAATTATATAGAAAGGTTTATATTTTTAATATTAATTATTCAAAAAAATGAGTGGTCCAACACTAAAATATTTAAGTAAATTTTACAACTAAACAACCCATAGTACATAATCAAATAAATTTTAATAATTCATGACCAGGGAAAGGGGTCACAACTAAAATCATAACCATTAGACCCCCTCAACTATTGGTCCCCTTACCCTAGTTATTCACTGGAATATTACATCACTTTAACTTTTAAATCCATTTAATATTCATAAATCATTAATTTAAGAGGGGACAAATGTCACCTTGTCATTGAATGTAATTGGATTATAGAATTTTTGAAACCTTGCCTCTCACTACATTTAATTGAAATGAGAACACTCTAGATGGAAAACAATCATGATATCCAATCAAATAATATATAAATTTTCATTTCAATCTCTCCACAAGTCATTATAAATAATATATATATTTTTATAATAATTTAAAATTAATACATTCCTAAATAATGACCCCAAGTTTTCAAGGAATTGATTTACTTTGTGACAACAATATGGTTGTCATCATCATGTTTAAAAAGAAATAATGTTTTCTCTATTGGTAGAATCAAATGTAGATAAACAATATGTAATTGATAGGATTATATCAATGAATGTTGTTTTATGTTTCATGTTGGACATGGTGAACCCACCATACTTGAAGTGTGGTTTTTTAGTTTTAGAGACTCAAAACTAGAGGTAAAAATATCTTTTACAATTTGGAAATTATACATAAATGATGTGTAATAATTGTGATCAACTATGCCCTCAAATATCTAGAGGGAAATATGTTTGAATCCCAAAGGTTGACTATGGGCAATCAAATAACCACCCATAACTAAGTAGAATCCATGTGTTGTTCATGGGTTTATGGGATGAAATCAAAGGAATGTGTACAATATAATGGTGGTTTTAGTACCAGTTCATAGCTCTGGTCAAAAGTGTTTACCCTATCAAATAAAAAATGGGGTTTGTCATAGTTTACTAATTGTCAACCAAATTCTTCAATGATGTAATGTCAATCAAGTTATTCTAATTGGACTTAATGCCAAAGCCAAAAGGGTGAGTAACATATTTACATATTTTAACATCCTCCACATTAGAGGTAATGTTCTCCAAAATGAGGTATATCAAGTGTCACATTTGGATTTAAATGATGTCTTAGAAATTTAGCTTAGAAATGACATGTTGAGTGTTAATGTATGATTTATTTTTTCAAATAATAAGTTAAATATTATTACATAGTTAGTGTTTACCCTAATTCTAATTTTAATTAAAATTTGATAGATAAATTACACTAATGAATTGATCAAACAATTATGGTAGTAGATTACAAAATTGATATCCACTCTAGTGTCTAAATTTGAAACATAGCTCAAGTATATAATAATAATCAAAATAGTAATGAAAATGAGAATAAATGAGATGGAATTATAAAAAAGTGACTATTTATATAAATCTAAACTTGAAATCTATCTTTGTAGATTGTCTGCCACCTATATATGGAATTGACTTTTCTGGGTAGCCTTGTCACCTATAACTGATCGATAAGTTTAACTTGGGAAAACTTGTCATTGGTAAGATTAATGCATCAAGTTTGATTGTGGTGACCAAGTTTGGCCTACATAGATTTTTAGGACTAATGATCTTTAGGGAAACTTTGCTAACTGATGGTGCTCTATCCTATATGTTTTCCTCTTTGTTTCACTAAGTATAATCTTAGATTTTTTTATTTCCCCTCTTTACCTAGTTTGACACTCATAAAAAAAACAAGGTTATAGAGTTAGGTATGAACTAAGATGGGGTTTTAAACTATTTATCTCACACACTATAATTACACCTTAATGTAGTTGTGAGTTTATCTAAATAGAACATATTGATCAAGGGATTTGAGATCCTCTTCCCTAAAAGCGATGATGTAGCTACATGTAAAGCTAAAGCTTACTTTGGTGAAAGAGATGATGAGAGACAAAATTAAATAACTATATCACAAGTATGTAAGATATGAATCAATGAAGCTCAACTTGAAGTAGGAGGAATGATGAATCTCAAGGCTTTGTTAGGTTCCTCTCTTGGTTGTTATCCTTAGTAGATTATATTATTTCTAATTTTGAAATGAATTGATATGAATTTACATATATAGGGTGTTGTAGGACAAGTGATGCATTTAGGCTAATTCTAAGAGTGATAATAGGAAATAATTAAGGAAAATGATATATGATAAAGGGTATAAGGACCTTGTTGAGGTGTGGAGCTAAAAGCTTCACCAAATGAGCAAGTTGCAGGTTACAGGAATTACACAGTCACCGGCGTCGGTCAGGAGCGAATGACGTCGGTCAGGAGTCGACTAGAAGATGCCAGCGTCGGTCATGGATCGGCCGACGTCGGTCACAGGTAGATAGGTAAGGACCGATGTCGGTCACCTGTGAATCCAAAATCTATTTTTGTGGACAGAACAGAATGTTTGCATGGTAGGATTAAGTGTTAGTCTTAAGTCTGCATCTCTATCTTAAGTAAGACTATTTTGAGCCCTTGATTAGGAGGTGCATCTAATGGTTGTGATTATATGCTCATGAATCCCTAAAGTTATATAATAGGGATAGATCTTCATAGATTATTGTAGAAGTAGAGTAACAATGCAAGAATTCTATATGTGAATCAATCCAGGTTGTTGGAATTGATTGTAATTGAGAGAGAAAACTCTTGAGGGAAAGAGATCTAGAAAGAGATCTGTACATCTGAGAGAGGTGTGGAAGAAAAGAAGTTTCTTCAATTGCATTCCTTCTGTAAAGAGTTTAATACAAGTTTTCAGGGTGGTTTCTTGTATCTCTTGTTCTTTGCTATTTCTGATTCTAGTTACTTATCATTCTAGTTTAATTCCGTATTTAAATGCTTTCATATATTAATCAACTTTGTTGGTTGATCCCCAACAAGTGGTATCAGAGCTCAGGTTGACTAACAGGTGTTTCAGATCTGGTTAGTGTGTATTGATTACAGGTTACTCACAGGGATTTTTGTTTGAGTGGGAGAAGCAATGGCAGAAGAAAGTAAACTGAGAATGGATAAATTCAATGGCAAGAATTACCAATTATGGAGAATGCAGATAGAGGATTATCTGTATCAGAAAGATCTATACTTATCGTTAGGTGGAGTTTCAAGGAAGCCCATAGACATGAAAGATGAAGAATGGGAAGTTCTTGATAGAAAGGCTCTTGGATCTATAAGATTGAGTCTGGCATCTACTGTGATATCTAATTTATCACAGACAAAGTCTACGGTAGAGTTAATGACTACTTTAGCAAATTTATATGAAAAACCCTTAGCTTCAAATAAGGTATATCTTATGAAGCAGTTATTTAATTTGCAAATGCAGGAAGGTAGATCTGTATCTAATCATCTAAATGATTTCCATGGAATTGTAAATCAATTAAATTCAGTCAAAATAGTGTTTGATGATGAAATTAAAGCTCTATTAATCTTATGCTCTTTACCTGAGAGCTGACATAGCTTGGTAATGGCAGTTAGTAATACTACATCTGCTTCAAATATTTTAAAAGTAGATGATGCTGTCAGTGTAATCTTGAATGAAGAAATTCATAAGAAAAGCACAGAGGAAACATCAGAGAATGCTTTAAGTTTTGAGAGTAGGGGAAGGCAAAAAGAGAAGGGCAAGAAAAGGAGATCAAGGTCTAAGTTAAAGATGAGAGGTAGATCCAAATCCAGAAATGGCAGGAGGATAGCCTGCTAGAATTGTGGAAAGATAGGGCACATAAGCAATGATTGCTGGTCAAAGCCTAAAGAGGACAATCAACATGAAGGTAAAGAAGAAGCAAAAGTTGCAGGTATTGCACAAGATGCTCTTATATTCTCTTTGCATAATAATATAGAATCTTGGGTTTTAGATTCTGGTGCCTCTTTTCATGCTACCCCAAATAGAGAATATTTTAGTGACTATGTCCATGGAGATTTTGGAATAGTTTATTTAGGGGATGATGAGCCTTGTAAAATTATTGGCAAAGGAAAAGTGCAGCTGAAAATGCAGAATGGCAACACATGGGTGTTGAGAGATGTCATGCATGTTTCCAACCTGAAGAGGAATCTGATTTTTGTAGAAAAGTTGGGTGATGAGGGTTGTACAGTAACTCTCACAGCTAAATCTTGGAAGGTTACCAAGGGTGCACTTGTATTGGCTAGAGGTAAGAGAGTAGGTACTCTCTATTTATGTAATTGTATTACTGATAATTCTCCTTCTGTATTATCTACTTCAGCTGTGGATGCAAAGTTGTGGCACTAGAGGCTTGGCCACATGAGTGAGAAGGGAATGTCAATTCTTAAGTCAAAAGGTAAGCTTTCATATTTGAAAAGCATAGATCTGGATTTTTGTGAGCACTGTATTTTTGGAAAATAGAAGAGAGTGAGTTTTCTCAAGAATGGGTCAACAAAGAAGAAGCATAAGTTGGATCTTGTTCACACAGACGTGTGGGGACCAGCTCAGGTTGCTTCTATTAGAGGATCACAGTACTATGTTTCTTTCATAGATGATGCTACAAAAAAGGTATGGGTCTATTGTATAAAGAAGAAATATGATGTTTTTGACACTTTTAAGATTTAGAAAGCTATGGTTGAGAATGAAACAAGCAGGAGATTGAAGTGCCTGAGATCTGACAATGGTGGTGAGTTCTACAGCCACAAGTTCAACTGGTATTGTTATATGCATGGAATACATAGGCAAAGGATGGTTCCAAGGATACCTCAGCAAAATGGAGTTGCTAAAAGGATGAACAGAACAGTAATGGAGCGTGTAAGGTGTATGAGATTGCATGATGGTTTGCCCTTAGAGTTTTGGGTAGAAGCTGTGGACACTGTAGTTTACCTGATTAACAGAGGACCCTCTACAGCTCTGGATGGTGGAATTCTAGAAGAGGCATGGACAGGTAAAAAGGTAGATCTCTCATTTCTCAAAGTTTTTGGTTGTGAAGCTTTTATGCACGTTGATAAGGAAAATAGAAAGAAGCTGGATGCTAAGTCTATGAGGTGCACATTTATTGGTTATGGCTCTAATGATTTTGGATTCCGGTTTTGGAATCTAGGAACTAAAAAAATAATTAGGAGCCGTGATGTTGTTTTCAATGAAAAAGTGATGTATAGTGATCAGCTCAAGAAGTTGAAGAATTTTGAGTAGGGCCATGAGGAATATGATGAGGTGACAGTCCAAAATGAGCTCACGAAAAATAATAATCACAGACAAGAAAACACAGAGACTGATGTCGGTCAGGTAAGAACCGACATCGACAATACAGGAATCAATGTCGATCAGATAGTGACCGACATCGGCCAGTCAAGAACCGAGGTCGGTCATGTGGAACTGATGTCGGCCATTAACAGGCCTGGAGGTGACCGAGGTCGGTCACTGTCAGAGAATTTGGGCAGACAACGTGTTGTGAATGAGTCTCAGATGCCCATCAGGAGGTCAAAAATGGTAAGTAAACCTCCAATTTGATATTCCCATTCATTATTCTATTTATTGCTTACTGATGGTGGAGAACCATAGAGTTTTGATGAAGCAATACAGGTGGAATCCAAGAATCAGTGGGAGCTAGGTATGAATGAGGAAATTGATTCCTTGAAAGAGAACCAAACGTGGGATTTGGTTGAGTTGCCAGCGGGAAAGAAGACACTGAAGAACAGATGGATCTACAGATTGAAGGAAGGTGAGAATGGATAGATGAGATATAAGGCCAATTTGGTAGTGAAAGGATTTGCACAGAAACCAGGTATTGATTTTGGTGAGATTTTTTCTCCTATTGTTAAAATGACTTCTATACGGACTGTACTTTCTTTAGTTGCTATTGAGGATTTGCATCTTGAGCAGCTTGATGTTAAGACATCATTTCTTCATGGAGATTTGGATGAAGAAATATATATGGATCAGCCAGAAGGATTTGAGGTCAAAGGTAAGGAGAAGCTTGTGTGCAGATTGAAGAAAAGCTAGTATGGTCTCAAGCAAGCTCCTAGACAATGGTATTTGAGATTTGATAGGTTTATGACTGAGCATGGCTACAATAGATGTCAATCTGACCATTGTGTGTATTTTAAGAGATTGAATAATGGTAGATATATTATTCTGTTGTTGTATGTAGATGATATGCTAGTTGCAGGATCACACATGCAGGATATCTCTGAGCTTAAGGTGAAATTAGCTCACACATTTGCCATGAAAGATTTGGGAGCAGCAAAGAAAATCCTTGGCATGAGCATTAAGAGAGACAGGAAAAATCATAGGTTGATTTTGTCTCAAGAGGATTATGTGAACAAGGTGTTGAAACGGTTCAATATGCAGGATGCAAAACCGATAAGCACACCTTTGGCTAGACATTTTAAATTGAGTAAAGAACAGTGTCCTAATTCATATGACGAGGTAGAGTACATGAAGAAAGTTCCATATGATTCCACAATAGGGAGATTAATGTATGCAATGGTATGTACTAGACCGGATATTGCCCAAGTAGTGGGAGTTGTTAGTAAGTATATGGCCAATCCAGGGAAGGAACACTGGAAAGAAGTTCAGTGGATCCTCAGATATCTGAGAGGGACCAGCAGTAGGCATTTGTGCTATGGTGGGTCAAACACTTATCTACATGGTTATGTAGATTCAGATATGGCAGGTGATTTGGATGGCAGAAGGAGCACCAAAAGATATGTTTTCACTGTTGGTGGAATGACAGTTAGTTGGATTTCAAAGTTGCAGAAGGTTGTTGCCTTGTCAACTACAGAAGTAGAATATATTGCAGTCACAGAGGCTAGCAAAGAGATGATATGGATGACACGGTTCATGGAAGAGCTAGGAAAGGAGCAAGAGAGTTTCAAACTATATAGTGATAATCAAAGTGCAATTCATTTGGCTAAGAATTCAGCCTTTCATTCAAGGACTAAACATATACAGCTTAGGTACCACTTCATTAGACAGGTATTGGAGGATGGTGAGTTGAAGCTGGAGAAGATCCATATAGATAAGAACCCTGCTGATATGTTAACCAAGCTGGTAACAAAGGAGAAGTTGAATCTTCATTCAAATTTTGTTGGTCATTATGATTGAGTTTGAAGATGGAGGAGCTAGAAGATGTTGTTGTACAAGTACTGGTGCAACTGTTTATCTCCAAGTGGGAGATTGTTGAGGTGTGGAGCTAAAAGCTTCACCAAATGAGCAAGTTACAGGTTGCAGGAATTACATAGTCACTGGCGTCGGTCAGGAGTGAACGACGTTGGTCAGGAGTCGACTAGGAGAGGATCGGCCGACGCCGGTCACAGGCAGACAGGTAGGGACCGATGTCGGTCACCTGTGCGTCCAGAATCTATTTTTGTGGATAGAATAGAATGTTTGCATGGTAGGATTAAGTGTTAGTCTTAAGTCCGCATCTCTATCTTAAGTAAGACTATTTTGAGCCCTTGATTAGGAGGTGCATCTAATGGTTGTGATTGTATGCTCATGAATCCCTAAAGTTATATAATAGGGATAGATCTTTATAGCTTATTGTAGAAGTAGAGTAACAATGCAAGAATTGTATATGTGAATCAATCCAGGTTGTTGGAATTGATTGTAATTGAGAGAGAGAACTCTTGAGGGAAAGAGATCTAGAAAGAGATCTGTACATCTGAGAGAGGTGTGGAAGAAAAGAAGTTTCTTCAATTGTATTCCTTCTGTAAAGAGTTTAATACAAGTTTTCAGGGTGGTTTCTTGTATCTCTTATTCTTTGCTATTTCTGATTCTAGTTACTTATCATTCTGGTTTAATTCCGTATTTAATTGCTTTCATATAGTAATCAACTTTGTTGGTTGATCCCCAATAGACCTAAAAAGTGGCCTTGGGTAGATTCTTTAGGCTTGCACATTTGACCAGTATAGACTTGTACAACCTATAATTTAACCATAGATTAATAAGGGATTTAGTCTCCAATTGTAGATGAGTACTTTAATATGTTAGAATCTAAAAGATTAACTTCAATTTTTTTCAAGGCATGATAAATGTATTCAAATGAATCATATATATTAAACATAATCTTGTCCTTTATAGGACTAAGCATGATATTTGAGATTATGATTTGAAGTTCACTTTTAGGCAATGTATGGGATATCATGTTAAGCATGGTTTTAAACTTAGTCTAAGGTGAATATTATGTTTATTAGGCCTTTTTTTGGTCTATGAAATTTGTGAAAAAGTAACCTTTTGACTAATGTTGATTGAAATTTTTAACAATAATAGGTTAAGTAATTCATGGATTTTATGCACAAATCCTTTAGGTAATGAATCTAATCAATATAGGGAATAACCTATGAGGCTCCTAAGAGAAAAATTAATCATGATAAATTGTTCTTGGTGAAATTCAATATAAGTTTCAAATAAATATTTAATATGGATTCCCATTTATATTAAATGTTGCAAATTTGGGCTTGCGAAAAGATGTGGAGAAAATATGTGCTAATACTTTTGGAGCTAATGGGTTATGTAATATGTCTAAGGATGAAAACAAATGGCTTATCTTGATATATGTTTGAGACATTTGTGATAATATACTTTGAATTTGATTAAGTTTTTGTACTATTGGATCAATTAATGTGCTACTAAATGTAGGATTAACATTGGTATTAGGATTGATTTTTGTATGAACAAGGGAATTTGGATGATTGGCACTGGTATTCAAGGTGTTGTTTATATTGATATCATGCCTAATACTAAGATAATGAATGTATGTATTCATCTTAGGCACATTAATCTTTGGATTGTTAGGTATAATCACATTAGGAATAAATGTATCTACTGGATGAGGTGTAGGTTATATAGGTGGAGGCTTAAGAATATTGGTTTCATGAGGGGAACTAGCCTCACCACATGATGTATAAGGAATAAAATCATTGAATAGAGGTTTCTCAATCAAATAATTTTGGTTTCTAACCTTCTATTGCATTTTTAAGTTTATGCAATAAATTATCTATGCTTTCTAGGTTTTGTTTAGTTAATGTTTTAAAGTATTTTAAGGTTTCCACCCTACATAGATCAAATATTCTTTATGGTCAAGATCTTCATAGATTGTATTTTAACTATCATAAAATAAGTCAATTGGTAATTTCTCATCAAGAAGTTGTGTTTTGGAAAAAATATCAACCATAGAAGGATTAACTTCATTGGTAGTCATGATTAATGTATGACTTAAAGGAATCAAAGGACAATGTTAGAAACCCTAGTTAACCTTTGAATAATAAAGGCACCTAAAAGGAAATGGTAACTAAAGTTTGATCAACCATGTAAATCAATAATGCAGACTTGAAATTAAACATGAATCCCTAGAAAAATGTGGGATTTAATAAATCCTAGGTTATATTTAAGAATAAGTAGAAGTTCACCATTTATGTTTACCTTAATTATAGTTTTACTCAAAATTGGGTAAACAAATTACACTAACGAATAGATCTAAAAAATATGGCAATAAAATACATAATTCATATACACTATAGTGTTTAAACTAGAAACATAGATCAATAATAATGTAACAATGAAAATAAAAGTAAATGAGCTTGAACGATCACACCTCGACTATTTATGAAATGTAATCGTACAAAATATCTACCACATATGTGTTTAACTTGAGTTGTTTGGGTGGAATTATCACTTATAACTACCCAACAAGTTTGACGTGGGAAGACTCATTGCTAGGTAGATTTGTGTGTTGATTCTGACCATGGATATTGAGTTTTAACTATATAGATTTTTAGGATATGCATTCTTTAGGACTACTTTATTGTTTGATTGTGCTATCTTTTGTATGTTTACCTCTATGTTTCATCGATAAAAATATTATATTTTTATATTTATTCTTCCTCAACCTTGTTTGAAAATCATAACAAAATAAATGGTTATGGATTTGAACAACCACCAAGGTGGGATTTCAAACTATGTATGCCACACACTAGAATTATACCTCCACATGTTATGAGTGTGTGTAAATGCAATATGTCAAGCAATGTATTTGAACCTCCTCTTCCCTTTAAGTGACGATACTAATACATGAAAATATAAACCTTATTTTGGTGAAAGTGGATGATGAGAGACCAAGGTAAAAAATCTATCACAAGTGTGGAAGCTATGAATCAATGAAGCTCAACTTGAATTAGGAGGAATGATGAAGCTTGGGGATTAGCTAGGTTATTTTATTAGCTCTTACCCTTAGATAATTCTCTATTTATATTTTTGAAATTAATTGATATGAATTTTCATAAACAGTGTGTTCTAGGATAATTTATCTACTTAGGTTGACTCTAGGAGTTATAATATGAAAACATTATGGCATATGATATATGAAAAAGATAAAAAAAGACCCAAAAAATGGCCTTGGGAAATTCTTTAGGCCTACACATTTGACAAGGGTATAATAATATGAACTAAAAGTTTGAACATATATGAATAAGGATTTAGTTTTGATGCACAACATGGAAATGTGTGATATTCAACTTAGTATAGATACTAAAATCTCATATTAAGTACTTAAAAATAATGATCTTGACATGCATTTATTGTGCATGACTTCCACGTATAAATATGGTCCTGACTCACCATATCACCCTATCTTATTAATTTATATGTGTTTAAACATTTAGTTATGTTATTACACATCTACAAGAACCTTACTACCTATTTCATACCTGAATACTATTTTACACAAACATACCTAGATGCTTAGTTTAATCCTCTTGTGCACAGGTCACTACCATAGATTCATTTAGTATCACCAATTGATACTAACATGTGCCTATCGATAATTATTCTCACATAACACCAACTACATTTTAAAATAAAATCTTTCCTTAGGTTCATCCCATCTTCCTAGCACATTGGTGGAATGTTAAATTATCCAATTGGACTCATATATATAAATCAGGGCCTCACTTGATAGGGGAGTTGGAACTTATATGGTACACATATATACACTTTTGCACATTAAGAAAAACTACCCTATTCCTCACAATTTGTAAATCAATAAATAAGAGCAACACATATCCAAGTCTAAAACATACCAAAGTCAACTTGTAGCAAACATTATCACTTTCAAAGATAAATCATTAGTTGCATTCATATAGTGAAGGACCATAATTGCATAATCACACTAGGTGGGAAAACTATGTGTGGTTTGATTTCCCTCCTTGGATCATCAAATACATAGGTAGTGGTCAATCATCAATGAGGGTGATTGGGGTCAACTTAACCCATTACTCTTTCCCAATTTTAATAAGTTTCTAGCCCTCACAAGCACACTTAGGTTTTTCAAGGTGAATGAGGCTGATTTATGGAGTTGTGTGCATTATCAAGGTTAAAAATTTCACATACAAAGATTTTAAAGATAAGAAAAGGAGACCATATGGTTACAAATAATTTTTTTTACACACATCACTATTGACCACTACAAGTCAGTATAAATAATTGATATTGACCCACAGTTGTACCTTGCATAGATAGAAACTCATTTTGGATCTAGACAAATCACATGCCTACTTTAGTCTATTTTCCATTATTAGAATATAGTCATAGTCAGATAATCAGTCAAAAAATCTAATTATTTATCCTTTTGTTGTACATTAATATATTTAGCATATGCCACTTGTCAAATCATTATAATCAATTTTAGTTTTGTACATTCAGATGTATGCTTGAATGCCATATATAATATTATAACACACACACAGACATAGAATGATAAGTGCTAAACATGATTTTGAGATTGAAATACCAACATAAAGATCAATGTTGGTATGTATAAGTCATAAAAATGGGCAATTAAGCACAAGTCAAGTATGATAAATTATGGGAAAGATACTAAGGAAAATTATTGTACCAAATTTAGATGTATATATAATGCACCTATTTGACATGGGTATATGAATGTGAGTGAATACACATGTGCATCAAATAATAAATGTAAATAATTAAGACATATAACTTCAATTACCTAGGGAAGAGTGAATGGTTTTTGATATAGGATTGAGACATGTTTCCATTCACATTTGATATTTCTAGCACACCTAAAACAATTGCACAATTTCAACACACATTCAATGATATACCTTGCTTATGGTAAATATTTTTTAAAAATTCAAATTTTAAAAACTTAAAATTTGAAAAATAACCCTGGAAAAAATATACATGTTTGTACTTGCAACAACTATTTCAACAAACTTTTTCTAGTACTAAAATTTCAACAAGTGTTGGATCATAATCAACACTCCCCTAAGAGTTATCGGTGCCCAATTGCTCACATTAATGAAATTTTAAAAATCATCAAATCAAAATCAACACTCCTCTGGTAGTTACTAGTGTTCAATACATTTATTGATCAAGGAAGTAGATAAATATTTGATACAATGGCAGTATTGGAAAAATTGCTCACGCTTCACTATTGTGGTGATTATTTGAAAAATTTCTCACACTTTGTTATTATGGTGATATTATTAAATTGTTCATATTATAATATTGTGGTGATGATATGAAACTTATCTAGTATATGTATGCTCCATTTTGAGGTATGTGATGTGAACTTGATTCTACAATCACTCATCTCAACATAAAAAAGTCAACTGCATCATATGTTATGAAAATAATATAAAAAAAAACATCAATAGCTTAGGAACATATGTAATAACTATGTAAATCATTGGCATCATATCAAAATTTGTATAAAACATATGTAAATATCCTAAAAATTACATGAAAAGCTTTATATAGTATGGATAAGATGGAATCTATCTATGCCTAGATAGTAACTATCATGTAATAGTGTAATCTGACATAGGAAATATAACATAATATAAGTCACAATATGAGAGGGTTTAATTCCCCTTGAGGCAAAACAAGATGAAAATAACTAATATGTCCCAAAATGCCATAAAATATTCCCCTGGTTGGGATAGATAAAAATGTATGCCCCCATAGATGCATGGTAAGTACCATGGCAACATAAGAACCAATAAAGTATAATGTAGTAAATGTGCATGATGGAAATCATGGCAACAATCATAGTTTACTAATATGCATGATATATATCTTGTCTGCAAGCATAATATAGTAATAGTCAATTTCACCTGGGACCACACAAGTTAGTGACCACATAGAAGTTAATGAGACAACATACAAGGATAAGAATCACAAGACATGACAAAAAGAGGATTCTCTAAAGACAAGGATCCAAAAATAAGAATACACATGCACACAGACGTAAGGACTCACACATAATAATTAAGATAACTCTTGGAATAATTATAATGTAGATATCCATGTAATTAGTAAGATCTAAGTACTAGGAATATATGTAATCAATGTAAATATCTCACTATGATAGATGAATATTAAGAGAATATGTCACAGTGATAATGTGTTGTATAGAGATGCCCCCAAGATAAGGCATGCTACTAATGGGAATGCCCCACTGTGTGGGAAAATAATGATGATAAATATAATAGTAAATCATCTAGATGATCCATAATCATGTGAGACATGTATATTTTCAAGGCACCCACTATAATAAATACCATGAGAAGCATGTGTGTAAAACATGGATATGATAATTAGTGTAGGTAAATATGTAATCATGTACAAAGCAATGTTTTTGGTTTTTTATATTATGTAACATTTTTTTTAATATAAGTTTTCCCCATGTTGGGCCATGTATCAATCAATTGTATCAAGTATGACAGTCATAATGTGACAAGGTGTAAAATGATATGCATGGCATAAGGGACCATAAATGTATTAACACAATTCACTTATGAAGTGTTGCTCCCAATTGCAAGATAATGTCAATGTTATTAGCATATTATAATGTTACCTTAGGCTATTTTCTAAGGTATATTCCCTATGCTTATGGTTATAGTGGTTTTAACCACCTAGGTAGGTAGGTTTCACAAGCCTAGATTTTTTACGCTACTCGATGCTTTTGGTTACACCCACCTCCTTGTTTTTTGGGTGTTCTTTTTATGCCTATATAATAGGATTTCTATGTATTGTTTCATAAGCTGGTTAATTCATTTCTTCATCTCTTTGTTGAATCTAATATGGTTTCAGAGCTTATGGTGTAGGAAGCTTAAGAAGGAGCCTGTGGAGCAAGAGAGGATGGTCTTGTTAGGGAGGAGCGTGAAGCAACCGGTGGAGAGCTATGAGAGAAAGAAAATCAAATTTTATTTTTTATGACCACTAAGAAATCCAAAAAAATAGAGAAAAGAAATAGAAGGTCTATTAAGACCAAGACAAAGGGAAATGAAGTCAAAGGAGAGGTTGTAAGGCTTGTTTTTATTTTTTTCTAGCCCCCACATGTTGTACGACACTAGAAGGCACCATAGGAGAAGTCAAAAATTCATTTCTTGATTGTTTCTCCTATTTCTTGTTGCTGCAATTTTCTCTTAGTTGGGAGAAGCTTCTTGGATTTGATAGAATTCCATTTGCCTGAGAATTGCATCCAAAATCAGCATTTGAAGTTTTGCTTCTATTGGTGGATTTATTTCATACAAATCTTTATCCTATGTTTTAATCCAACCAATCAGAAATAAGGTGAAATTCATTTAAATTAAAAATTGGAAAAATCATTTTTTTTAAAACTTTAGGAAAATTGAATTTTTTTCATAAATATTTGCCCATAGGAACACAATTAATTATGTTGAGAGTAAACTGTAAAGTTAATTTGCTTGAAATTTTCACCATTTTTTGGATTTTTTATTTGAATGTTGACAGAGAAGGAATTTTTCAAATCAGAGTTGTATATTTCTTGATTTAATTATTTTTGTCCATTTTTTTGGATTTTTTAAAGATGGAAAGTTTAAAATTTTCCAAACAGTGTTAAGTTTTTTTGCTAAAAACTGGAGGTATTGACCAGTTTGTGATTTGAATTAGTGGGTAGGAGGAATTTTGTGTAAAGTAATTATAGTTTTTCTAGTATTTGCATTTTTTGGAAAAACTAGGTCAAAATGGATAGTTCACAACACATCTTGTTACTAGATTCACAAAAATTTACAAGAAAAAATTTTAGTTTGTGGAGTCACAAGATTTTGACAATATGTGAATATTGAAATCTTGATCAAATAGTGCTTGGTAAAGAGCAAAGGCCTACCACAGGTACCGATGACTATGATAAACATCATCGTGAAGCTCTTATGTTGTTAAAATTGTTAGTAGTAGATAATCTAATCTTAGAGGTTAGAAATGTGACCACTGCATCAACTTTGTGGACTAATCTTACTTCTAAATATTAGGCTTCTAAATCTGGTAAGTTATTATAGAATTTGTTATTTTCTACTAAGATGTAAGAAGGTGGCTCTATTTTTGAGTTTTTATTGTAGATCAAGGACATTAGTGATCAATTAAAAGCTGTACAAAAGCCTGTTGATGAGCAATATTTGATTGGTCTGGTTATGCAAAATCTTCCACCTTCATTTGAGTTATTTGTGGAGTCTTTGCACATGATTGCTGAGACACAACTTTAGACTTTGAAAAGTTGTCCACATTGTTATTGTAGGAGAGACGGCAGGAGCAGACAATGTTGTCTACATCTACTTCTATAGAGAGTGCATTCTTCATCAAGGGAAAGGGTAAGCAGTTTGGTAAAACTACTAGTTCTTCGATAGACACTTCACAAGTAAATGGTTCTAATAAGATATCTAAGTGGAAATGTTTTTACTATAAGCAACTTGGTCATATTTTAGGAAAATACAATAGGATATGGCTAACCCTAGAAAGAAAGCTCATCATGTGAATATAGCTAAAGGTGAAGGTGAGGAAAAATCTTTTGATTTTGCTTTCATGGCTTTCAGTGGTTATTCTATGGTGGATTGAGCTTGGTACTTTGATTCAGGACTAGTATGTGGATTTTATTGAAAACGATAGTAGTAATGAATCTATATCTTTGGGAGATGGTAGAACTAATTTTATGAAGGGATATGGTAATGTTCAAATTAGTTTTAATGGTGTAATTTTTTATACATTTAAAAATGTTAGGTATGTACCTGATATGAACAAAAATATGCTTTCAATTAGTGAGATCACTTCAAAATATGATTTTGTTGTAAAATTTCGAAGACACTAATGTTTAGTCTCTTCAAGAGATAATAAGATTATTGCTATCGAGATTGGTGAGAAAGGCTTGTATAAGCTTGTAGCTCCACAAAGAACAAAGGAAAGTGCACTTGCAGTAGTTGATAACACAAGTTCACTGTGGCATGAAAGGTATGGGCATTTGAATTTTTAGTATTTGACTACATTGAGCAAGACTAAGACGGTTAAGGGGATTCCCTTTATTTGGGATAGTCATCATGTATGTACTAGATGTCAGTTGGGGAAACAAATTAGACATTCATTTGATGTTGGTAAAGCTTCAAGAGTTAAGGGAGTATTGGATCTGGTACATGTAAATTTGCATGGTCTAATGTAGACACCTACCCTTTTTAGATCCCGTTATTTTTTATTGTTGGTTGATGATTTCTCTAGGAAAAAGTGGGTATACTTTATGGTGAAGAAATTTGATTATTTTTATAACTTCCTTATTTGGAAAGCTATGGTTGAAAAATAGGTAGGACAATTCATGAAATCTCTTAGAACATATAATGGGGGTGAGTTCATCTCAAAATAGTTCAAGGAGTTTTGTGCCACTGAAAGCATACACAAAAAACACACTACCCCTTACACTGTACAATAAAACAAAGTTTTAGAAAGGCAAAATAGGATGGTGATGGACATGGCTCATTGTATGGTCCAAAGTAGAAATGTCCCATATAGATATTGGGAAGATGTAGTGAATATGATAGTGTACATCCTCAATAGAAGTCTTATAAAAACATTGAAGAATATGACTCCAGAGGAGGCTTGGTCAGGTCAAACTCTAGATGTAAGTATTTTTAGAATTTTTTGTTGTGTAGCTTTTGTAGTTATTTCTAGTCAAAAGAGAAGTAACTTGGATGTGAAAATCAAAGCATACATGTTTTTTGGGTATGGTGAACAGTCAAAGTCCTACAAATTACTTAATGTTTCTACCAATAAAGTTATGGTAAATAGAGATGTCATAGTAAATGAACAGATGCCATACTTCATAGCAACTAGTATAGTTTTAGATATTGAGTCATTTTTTTATTCTAATGATTCTATTATAAGTTATGGTGTGAAAGTTGAGCAGGATACTAGTTCATCAATGGAATCACATTCCAGGGAGGGAATTGATGTAGGTCATTGTGAGGTTCTAGTAGAACAACCAAAGAAGCCAAAGTGTTATTCTACCACAATGGAAACACTAAAGGAAGGAGACTTGCCACAAGGTGTGGAAGGAAGAAGATTGAGATCAAGAAAGTAGTTTGGTAATAGAGGTGAGCATGACAATTTTGCTCTATAACTGTTGTTTCACATGCATTTGAGCCTAATTATTTTTTATAGTCTAAAGGGAAGCCTGAGTGGGAATAAACCATGCAATTTGAATATGATTCCTTGATGAAAAATAAGACTTGGGAGCTCATGGAGCTTCCACCAAGAAAGAAATCCATTGGTTGTAAATGGATTTACAAGATAAAATGCAAATTAAATGGTTCCTTGGAAAAACACAAAGCTAGACTTGTTGTAAAAGGTTATGCACAAGAGGAAGGGGTTGATTATGAAGAGACTTTTGATTCTACTACAAAGATGGTAACTTTTCATTTGATTATTATTATTGATGCTCAATTTAGATTGCAAGTGCACCAAATGGATGTCAAGAGTGCTTTATTGAATGGAGATCTGGAGGAGGAAGTCTACATGGTTCAACCATAGAGTTTTCAGGTTCCTATTAAGGAACATCTTGTTTTCAAGTTGTTCAAGTCCTTATATGGGATTAAGCAAGATCCTCGAGCTTGGTATATGAAAATAAATTCATATCTTAGGGAGTTTGGTTTCAAAAGGTGTAATTCTGAACCAACTCTCTATGTAAAGGTGTCTGATGATCATATATTGATTCTCATTGTATATGTTGATGATATAGCCATAATTGGGAGTAGTGTTAGTCTCATTCAGCAAATGAAGGTTAATATTTGTTATACTTTTGAAATGATAGACTTAGGACTACTAAAATACTATTTAAGTGTTAAGTTTTGGCAAGTTGAATGTGTTGTATTCATGTCAGATAATAAGTATGCCAAATTATTGCGAGAAAGGTTTAGAATGATGGATTGTAATCTAACTCACACACCTATGGAAGTTCAAGCTAAAATTTCAAGTGACACTACTTCACCACCAGTCAATAAAAATAGTGTATTGACAGCTAGTGGGTAGTCTCATTTTATAGTGAGTTTTCTATATTGCTTCATGTCTAAACCATAGGAAGTACATTAGTTAGCTACAAAATAGGTATTAATATATGTCAAAGGTACTCTTGAATTTGGCATACTATATAAGAATTTTATAGATTTTGAGATTTCAAGATATTTTGACTCTGATTGGGTAGGATCAGTAGATTCAAGGAAATCTACAATAGGTTATGTATTCACTTTTGGTTCAAGAGTTTTTTCATGGTAGAGCAAAATACAAACTATAGTATAATTATCTTCAATAGAAGCAGAGTATAAATTTGTGGTTAGTGTAGGTTGTGAAACTATGTGGATAAAAAAAATCTTGGAAGATCTTTAGTTTGAGTCATCAAAGCCTACTCTAATTTTTTGTGACAACGAGAGTGTTTTGAAGATGGTGAAGAATCAAATATTACATGCTAGGACCAAACACATTGAGGCTCACCATCATTACATCTGATAGTTGGTTACAAATGAAGACATCAATCTCTTCTACTACCCCACTACAGAGCAACTAACTGATATAATGACCAAACCACTTGGTTTAGACATATTCATAAAATTCAAGAATAAACTTGGTCTTATTTATAGATTAGTCATCAAAGGAGGGTATTATCATATTATTGTGTTACCTTAGGCTATTTTATAAGGTATATTCCCTATGATTATGGTTATAGTGGTTTTAACCACTTAGGTGGGTATGTTTCACAAGCCTAGCTTTTTTATGCTAACCGATGCTTTTGGTTATACCCACCTCCTTATTTTTTGGGTGTTATTTTTATGCCTATTTAATAGGCTTTCTATGTATTGTTTTGTAAGATAGTTAATTCATTTCTTTATCTCTTTACTGAATCTAATAAATGTGGTCCAATCATAGATATGGATGGTATAGTACCCAAATGTATACATCTCATGATGAAGATGAATATGTATACATGGGATAACAACATTCTCCCCAATGCATGTAGATAATCAAGCAAGATATGGCAATAAATGTATCATGTGTGAACAATAGTCATGTGTCAAGGTATATATAAGATTAGGATTTATATAATATATTCAAGATTGTAGGACACAAGGGCACGATAGATTACATATGTAAGATATGTAAATAAGTCTCTTGGATAAATATATATGAGTACCATGCCTCCATAAGAAAATATATTTATATGAGGAACATGAAATGGGTATAATGTCCCATAGATATATTTATATATAAATGTAGTCAATAAAGCTTAGGTGGGTATGATGCCTCCATAGGCAAATTTATGTGTAGATATGATCAATAAAATACATAGGGTGAAAACATAGGGAGGCATAATTGTAAACAAGAAGAGGGTATAAAAAATTTAAAAATTAGTGTTCGAGGCCAAAATTTGCAATCAGGCTCACATAGGTAGTCTCAGGGGTGTAAAATAGAGGAATAAGATGAGTAAGATTCTATAAAATATTAATTTCCATTAGAAATAAATGTATGATGTGATGGAAGGTCCCAATGTATATGATATCATCATAAAGAGGCCTACGTAAGTGCTCAAAATGGGATCAACAATAGAATGGGCAAGGCCAATGCAACATAGCAATAAAAAAAAGGGTGGCTCAAAGAATGTCAATGAAAATAAAAGGCAAGTGTCAAGGCATCAAAGCAAGAAGATAGAAACATGAAATCAATCTCTAGGAAGTAAGGAAAATGTATGCTATAATATAAATGAAGAAGGCTATATACAATGAGAAGTATTTAGTACAATAAAGATGTATCAATAAGGGTCACAATGCAAGCTATAAAGGCTACATGATAATTTGGTCTATAATACTAGGATCCAAACTATACCAGTTAGATGTATCACTCAATGTATCAAATAAATGATCATGAGATGTGTAATAATTATCAATATCTATAGGAGATATGAGTATATAATATTTTCATGGAGATTTTTTATACTATACTAGAGTATGTTTTGGTACAACAATTGATCTTGGCTTCAAGTCAATCTTCTAATGCAGATGGTGAGGTGCCATGTACCTCAAATGTAAAACTATAGGTGTCAGAGACATAATATCTTTGCAATGGATGGTGATCTACAAGACTCAAATATAATGGATGATGCATAACATGGTACTGATGGTGTAGGAAATTTAAGGATCACCTTAGGATAAATGATCTTTATCTTTTATGGTATTTTCATTGGTTGTACTTGTGATCTCTGAGATGTAAAAAGTATTTCATAGGGTGAGCCACGTATGGTGTGTAATTTTTTATGGAAATTTTTAATTCAATTATTCAATGATGAAGGTATAATTTTCATTTTATTAAGACAAGGCCATCTAATAAATTACACAATCATGTATTAGGTATAACATAAAACCAAACTAGGTGTGTTCAAGGACCAACTATGAGTGGAAGAGTAATATCACCTAAGCATGTGTGTCGATGACCATTATAACTATGAAATTTATTGGTTTCTTGAAGTAAATTCCATTTATTATAACCTTTATGGGATAATAATGACATGTAAATAAGGATTTCACTAGAATAGTTATCAATCATAATGTCATTTGAGATATAATAACTATAATATATAATGCCATGTATGTATATAAGACCATTGATTAATGGATCGTTAGGAATATCATGGTCATAAAATGTAATATGAGGTGATTTAATGTTATATCTCAAAACCATGCTAATAATGTTATCAATTTCATGACTGGATTGAATATTACCATGGAGTATAGATGTGGATGTGTGTATATTATTTTGTTTTGGAGACTTAATATTTATAAATGAATTGTTAAAGATTTGAAAGCATTGATTGTGTTGTATAATAAATTCATTTAATGTAGAATTATGTCCATCTATTATAATGGCATTACTATTTATTAGGTATTAGATATTATGTCATAATTTGAAACTTTTTTTAGTCCCATGTTCTAAAGATATATGGTATTCACACAATTGATTAGCAAATAGGCAATGCTCTTGTTATATCTAGCTGAAATGGTTTAGTCAAACTGATCATAGAACAATATAGTAACTTATTTAATATATCATTTGCTAAGATTGGTAATGTTTTGAATTATCACCTTTGCTTAGTAGATAGACGTGTAAGCTTATCAATTGATTATGAAACTACATTAACTATCTTAGATTGTAAATTAAGCATATCATTAGTCTTATGTTTGAATGTTTCTTTTCCCTGATATCTAGAAGTATTGGATGTAGTTATAGATACCCAAACTTGGTACAAGCCTTGTTTACACAATGCTTTTCATGTGAATTTACATACATATATCCCCAATTACAAAAAATGAACTTATTTATGCATTTATATTAGTATTTTGTCCTCTTCTTTGATTTACTTGACTATAGAGTCTTATTTTTTACTCTTTCCAACTTTATTTGCTTTGTCACAAGGATATCTGGTCTAGTTTTGCTTATCTATGATTTTTCCATAGATTCAGGACATTTCCATTATTTGTAAATGTCTTTGGTTAATGCAAACTTTCAAAAATTATATAAGCATCTTAGTGTATCTTTCAAGTTTGTTTTGGGTCAGTTACCCTCTGGGATTATTTTTTTACACATTTGGATATTCTTTAGACAAATTTTGCATGCCAATGGTTACTCAATTCAAAATTGAGAACCCTATATATAATAATCCCTTAGAGGTATTTAATCACAAGCATTATTATTTTTAAAAGGACATATAAAGTGCACATTACACCTAGCTTACTATTAATTGAAAATCTAAATTCTCTAAAGATTAAATTTATCTACGTGCTTGTATCAAATTAAGTAGCTAGAAATCACTTATCTAAGCATCTATCTATTTCATTCTCATTAAGAAGGATTGTCCTAAATCTCCAAAATTGATGTAGAGGAATCAAACAAGCTCATGAAATCAAATGTGTTTTCATCATTCTTGGTTTATTTTATATGTTAGAGGTCTTGTAGAGGCCTAAGAAGGTGATAAAAGTCAATAAATAGATTTTTAGTGGATGTTTTTGGCCATGGGAACTTTTCCCGCCAAAACTCCCTTTTTGAATATTTAAATTCCAGTTAGAGAGTTAGAGGTCTTTTGGAGTAGTTGTGAAAGAGTGCCATGTTTGTAAGTGTTATTAAAGAGTCATGTAGGGGTATAGATAGGTTTAGAGAAGGTGTTTTCAAGTACATGACATACAACAAATGACTTAGACTAAGGTCATTGAATGTAACTATCTTATGAGAGTTGGTTGTCTTAAAAGTAGTTGCAAAAGGTAGTTTCTTTCATAGATATAATGAGTTTTTGAATAGAAAAGGAGTGAGTCTCATAGTTATAAGGTTAGTAGGTAGTTTTGATAAGGTAAGTTAGCAGGGGAAGAAAGATAGAGGTATAGAGAAGACAAAAATAAGAGAACTGAAACATCTATATTCTGTTCAATAAACAAAGTTCCCAAATGTATATATGTTAAATCAATAATAGTTGAAATATTTGTCATGAGACTATTATGATATTTCCTTGATGTTGTTCTGTGACTGTAGACTAGTGAATTGGAATCCTTATGGTTTGTAGAAACAATATTTTAAATGAATGATGAAGTATAGTTATGACATGACTATATACTAGATCACTATGTATGGACATTTAAGAAGAAATACAGACTGCTAAGAAGGAAATCTCCTCAAGATTGTTCCTAGTATGAATTGATAAGTATTTTGAAACATTTTTAATGTATCCCGAATTTTTTTTCCATTTGTTTCATTACTTATTTGAAGATGAACTATGTCTAAACATGTTGATCATTGTTCCTACATACATAGATAGAGCCCACATTAGAGTTATATGATGAAGTGGAGTACAAAAAGAGGATTATATTGGTGGATTAAGTTTTTATGTATGTAAATAGACAATATTAAGCCCTAACAGTAGTTAGGAATTGTTTTATAAACTAAAAATAACAAATTTTATCCCATAGGCACACACATACAGACTATGTGAACAAAAATCTTGGAGAATCCATGTATTGCATGTGTTCAAGTGGTTTTTAAAAATTGTAAAGGATTAAAGATATAGTTTATGCCATAATATAGTCTTTTGGATTATTAAAACCCTAGTATAGAATCAAATAACTGATTTAGAACCTCTCAAGTTAACAACAGGCAGGGTTGTACTATAGAAATAATGTGAAAGTCATGTTTTAAACATGTTAAGGGATAGTATGAAGCATATAAAGTTTAAAAAAAATTAATTTAGGTCATACAGACATTATTTTGGTATTTGGAACATTTGAAACCTATTAATACCCTTAAAAATCCCTTTAGAGCCCTCTCGATCCTGTCAAAACTGTAGAAACACTAGGTTTAGGGTACAAAACTAAAAGAGTGATATCTAATGATTCGACTAGTGAAATAGGTTGAATTTTTTTAGTTAGGTGGTATTTGACACAAGGAAAATTATATTTGAATTTTTATAACCGTATGGTATCTGTACATATAATTTCAAGTGACTGTGTGTGATGAAGTGCCAAGGAGACCTAATTAGGTCTATAATGAGGCTAAAAAAGTGGTCAAATGAAATAATTAGAAAATGAAATTGCATGGAGAGGTCAAACAATAAAATACATGAGAAAAAAGTATTATATTTTCAATACTTAATGGTGTCCTTTCATACAATCATAAAAAGGGGGAAAAAGGCTAAAGGTTAAGACAAAAGGGAGCAGAGTTATATAAGAAGGTTTTAGAGACAATGTAAGGGTTGGGTTCAAATTGACCAATGGAGTCTTGATATTTGAAGCTTATAGAAGGCATAAACATATGTTTAAGAAGCAGGAAATAAAGATTGAGGTATTTTAGTTATTGAGCCTATAGCTTAAAGAAGGCTTGGTGAGCGAGACCAAGAAGGAGTAAGGAGTAAAATAAAATGAGGTGGATGAGTGAGGTATGAAATGTACATAGGGTCCAAAGGTAGAAATAAAGAGAGTCAAATTTTCTTAAAGCATATTATGATTCATGAGAACTACATCAAGAAGTTGACAGAGAGAGTAGATTTATTAAGATTGAATGCATCAGTGGAGTTATAGGTATCAAAGCTTGGATTAGGCAGAGTATGTTAGAGGTGTTCAACATCATTTGGTATCAAAGATATAAATTTTATTTGGGAATTAGTGAAGGAAAATCTTATAGCAAAAGGTATAGTTTTTATTTTATTATCATTTGATGTTTTTGATATGTTCATGAAAAAATGTTGAGTTTGAGTGAAAGTTGAGATTGGTAGCAGCCCTAAAGTTAGTGAAGGCTTGATAGAGAGAGATAGAGTTATTGAGAAATATCAAGATAAATATATCATAGGTGAGCTTGAGGAGAGAGAAGAGTGTCCTATGTGAAAGGACAAGAGAAAGAGAAGACCCAAGTGAGAGGTCATGAAGTGGAAAATATAGGAGGTTTGTCAAAGAAGAGGTATAGGTATAAATGAGACCAAGAATTTGATAAACATCTTGAGTAAGATGAGGAAATAGAGAAAAGAGAAAATAGGGCATGAGAGAGAAGAGCTACCACATGGAGAATATGGTGCAACAAGATACCAAGAAAAAGAGAGAGATGGTAGAGATAAGGCAACAATTAGATGAGAAGTTGACCATGATAAAGCAGATAAGAGAGAGTGAGAACCCACATTTTGGATGGGTGATGAAAAAGAAGACATGCAAGTGGTTAATAAGGCAACAAATGAAGAGAAGAAGGATGCAAACAAATAAAAAGGAAAGAAGGTAGAAAATTTGATTTATAATCAACTTAAGAGAGAAATGATAAATAGAGGATGAAGATGCAAGTGGATGAAGATGAACAATCCCTTGTAAAGGACAACATCAGTTTGAGTGAAGAATATGAAGTTAGTGGTAACTAGCTAGGTTTTGAGAAGGATAAAGAGGATGATCATCTAGAAGGCCTCATTGAAGGCTTGGGAAATGAAATGCAATAGAGTGAAGAAGGTGTGAAATCTAATCACATGTTTGTTTATGTGAGTGTTGATCAGTTAGAATAGAACTAGCAGCCTTAGATAAGGCATTTAATGGTGAAGTGAGAGAAAAGGAAGGGAAAGAATAGGTTGTATAATTTGAGAAGCTTGTGAAAGAGGACAAAGAATATAAAGAAGAAGGATTGATAAAAAAAGAGCAACAAATTGAAGCAGGTAATCAAGCAATTGTATTTGTCTTAGTAGTAAGCATGCAAGTATTATCAAAGGAAGGTAAGAGTGTAGGTACAAAAGCAATATATTGGGGCATCTGCAACCCATATGATAGAAGTACATAAGCAAGAGGGAGTTCACATGAAGTGTAAGTTGGTGCAAGCAAGCGGTGGAATCAATAAGGTAGACTTGTCTATGACATAGGCAAGCGAGAGATCAAAGAGGAGTAGCTAAAGCATGAAGGATAAAAAGAAGATGAGGAAGATCTAAGAGAGATGAATTTGAAGGTGATGAAGAAGCATTCAATAATCTATTAGAGTTTAAATTTATTCTTCCCCGAGAGTATGATGCAAGGGCATCAAACAAGCTCATGAAATCAAATGTGTTTTCGTCATTATTAGCTTATTTTAGGTGTTAGAGGTATTGTAGAGGCCCAAGAAGGTGATAAAAGTCAATAGATAGCTTTTTAGTGGATGTTTTTGGCCTTGGGAACTTTTCCTACCAAAACTCCCTTTTTGAATATGAATTTAAGTTAGAGAGTTAGAGGTATTTTGGAGTAGTTGTGAAAGAGTGTCATGTTTGTAAGTGTTAATAAAGAGTCATGTAGGGGTCTAGATAGGTTTAGATAAGGTGTTTTCAAGTACATGACATAAATCAATTGACTTGGACTAAGGTAATTAAATGTAACTATCTTATGAGAGTTGGTTGTCTTGAAAGTAGTTGCAAAAGGTAGTTTATTTCATATATATAACAAGTTTTTTAATAGAAAATGAGTGAGTATCATAGCTAGAAGGTTAATAGGTAGTTTTGGTAGGGTAAGTTAGTAGGGGAAGAGAGATAGAGGTGTGGAGAAGATGAAAATCAGAGAACTAAAACCTTTGTATTCTATTCAACAGATAGAGTTCCTAAATGTATATATGTTAAATCAATAAAAGTTGAATTTTGACATGAGACTATTATGCCATTGCCTTGATGTTTTTTTTTACTACAGATTAGTGAATTGAAAGCCTTATGATTTGTAGAAACAATGTTTTAAATGAATTATGAAGTATAGTTGTGATAGGACGATATACTAGATTCATGTGTATGGACATTTAAGAATAAATACATACTGTCGAGAAGGAACTCTCCTCGAGATTCTTACTGGTATGAATTGATAAGTCTTTTGAAACATTGTGCCTACATACATAGACAAATCCCACATTAGAGTTAGATGATGAAGTGGAGTACAAAAAGAGGAGTCTAGTGGTTGAGTAAGGTTTAATGTACATAAATAGACATTATTAAACCCTAATAGTATTTAGGACTTTTTTTGGAAACTAAAAACAATAAAGTTTTATCCCATAGGCACACACAGATAGATTATGTGAATATAACTCTTAGAGAATCCATGTATTACACATGATTAAAATGGGTTCAAGTGGATTTTAAGCATTAAAAAGGAGTAGAGATATAGTGAATGCCTTAATATAGTATTTTGGATTATTAAAACCCCAGTATAGAATCAAATAACTGATTTAGAACCTCTCAGGTTAACAATAGGTAGACTGTGCTATAGAAATACTATGAAAGTCATGTTTTGAACATGTTAAGGGATGGTACGAAGGCATAGTAAGTTTGGAAAATTTTCCTTTAGGTCATACAAACCATATTTTGGTATTTAGAATGTTGGAAACCTAGTAATATTCTTAAAAATCCCTTTGGATCCCTCTCGGGTCTGTCAAAATTGTAAAAACCCTAGGTTTAGGGTAAAAAACTAAAATAGTGATATATAATGACTCAATAAGTGAAATAGGTTTAAATTTTTTAGTCATGTGGTATTTTTCAAGGGGAAAGGATTTTCAAAGTTTTAGAACTGTACGGTATCCATACATACAATTTCAGGTGACTGTGTATGATGAAGTGCCAAAGAGACCTAATTAGGTCTGTGAGGAGCTAAAAAAGTGGCCAAATGAAAGAGTTAACAAATTAAATTTCATGGAGAGGTCAAAGACAATAAAGGGTGTTAGAAACAAGTATTATATTTTTAATACTCAAGGGTGTTTATCTATACAAGCAAAAATAGGGAAAAAAGGATACAAGGTTAAGACAAAAGGGAACAAAGTTGTATAAGAAGGATTTAGAGACAAAGTAAGTGTTGGGTTCAATTTGACCAAGGGAGTTTTGATCTTTGAATCTATAGAAGTCATAAACATATGTTTATGATGTAGGAAACAAAGATTGAGGTGTTTTGGTTATTGAGCCTATAGCCTAGAGAAGGCTTGGTGAGTGAGACCAAGAAGGATTAAGGATTAGAATAGATTTAGGTGGATGAGTGAGGTATGAAATGTAAATAGGGTCCAAATTCAGAAATAAAGGGATTCAAATTTGATCAGAGCATAGTATGATTCACGAGAACCATATCAAGAAGTTGACAGAGAGAGTAGATTGATCAAGATTGAATGCATCAGTGGAGTTATAGGTATCAGATCTTGGATTAGATAGAGTATGTTAGAGATTGCTCTGTATCAAAAATCAGAAATAAGTCACAAGGAGTAGGCCCTATCCAAGTATGAAGCACCCAATCCAAGTCAAGTTTACCCATTTTCAAGTTTAAAAAGATATATTATAGGTTACATTCATGCTAAAGGATCACTATTGAACACATAAAAATTATCGAGATAAATATGTATGGTTTTTGCCCTATTAAGAGTATTATAAATGTAAGAAATTATTAACCACTTACTGATTGTTATTTGGGTTCAACACAACCCATCTCTCACATTCTATTTTATAGGAAAACCTACTGTCAAAAGTGGAACCAAGGTTTCAAAGTGAAGGATATTAAATTTTGGACCTAAGCACATAATGAGCTTATGATATTATATAGGATGATAGTTTACAAGTAGGCACAATGATATGTAACAAAATAATTAGGCACATATTACATGTACAAGTCTGTTATAAGTCAAACATCAAGAACTAACATAGGCATCCAATTATTGTCAAATTTATTTAGGTAGGTCTAGACAGTTGATTTCCAGAGGTAAGTGACTACATATCCAATTTTAGTCATTTATTCCACCTCTACAAAGTCTTGGACATGCACAAATCCATATTAATCTAAGTACCCTACTCCTCTTAATTATTCCCATAAATATTAATCTTTAAGCATTGAGATTTACTTATTTTAGATGTATCTTAGAAAATTAGAATATTCAAAAGTTCTATCTTGTTTAGATACACCAATCCAAAAATAAATTAAAACATACTCGTGACCATAATTATTATATCAAGCATGTCAAACCCTAGGCTTTCCTTAGAGTTCATCCTTCTTCATAGAGTTTTAGATATGATCTCTAATTTTCCCTTGAGATTTGCACAATTTTGAAGTTTTTCTTTTTTTTCCCAGGGTTCCATACTCATTTTCCTATTAGGGTTCCATATTTTAGGGTTGTGACTTGGCCTCATATATGTTCATCTCATATTTGATTCAAATCAAATCTAATTTCAAAAGTCTAAGACATTTTTGTTACTCATATTGATTGGATCGAAAACCTGTTTTAAATTGTTAAAATTCTACATGATTTTTTGGAATTAGAGATTTTTTATTTATAGTAAATTCAACATAGAAGGCAAAGGACACTTATATTTTCAAAATAATTTTTAATTTTATTTTATCTATTGATATTTTATAAAAATATGTTTTTATTTCCTACAATCCTTCATGGTATCCTTGAGTGGTTGATTTTTTATTTAGGGCATTGTGTCATTGTTATAATGGATATACATAGTTTACATTTTTAAAATCAAGCTATGATTATAGTCATTACACATTTATTTCCTAAAATATGAAATAAATTTAAAAAATATATAATTAAAAGGATCAAATAATTATGCAATTATACTATAGTTGAAATTAATCATGAACAATATTTAGCCTTCTTTCATAATTAATATTCTTTAAATATTGAATCTAAGTTTCTTACGAGTATTACTAGACTCCAAAAATATTGTATGACTAATTTTGTTTCTCCCTATAGACCTCAAACTAGTAATATATATCATCTCTTTCACATTAATCGCCCCAAGATTATAATGGATTCCATGGTCTATGCTATCATAACACAAAGAGTTAGGGTGACCCATATGTAGTACAAAGTAACGGTAGTTATAATATTCCTCCTCACCCCCTCCACCTCTCACGAGGTTAAATAGATAATATAAAGAGTATGATATCATTAAAAAACCTAAAAATACTCCAAGTAAAATATCTATGTTAGTATTGCTCCAAAATTCACCTATTTAAAAGTACATCTTTCATGCTGCATTGTGTGACACAACTTTACCAAGTGATGTAGAAACACCATATGTTACTTCTATCATTAATACATTACAAAGGATGAAGGAAATAATATATTTTTAGAAAGAGTGTCTACCTCCTAAAAATATCATTTATCAACATCTCCCATTATATAATCCAGTGCATGTTCTAAATAAGGTAGTCAAATGGGTATTGGTGGATAATGGATTGGGAATTAATACTTTAAATATATATTTTAAAATCTACTAGGTATAGAGGAAAATCATCTCACTTATTCATACATGAACATTCATGGATTTGAAAACATAACTTGGAAAGTGTTAGTGTAAATTACATTGGATTTCATTGTGCGTCCCAAAATAATAATTATAGTGTGCAAGGTTATGAAAAGTGATCTCAACTATAATATTATATTGAGAAGATAATGAATTCATGATATGAATATATTACCTTTTACCTTACATTTTCATCTCAAATTTATTCATTAGGGATATATATACCTGTCCTATGGATTAGAAACCTTTCAAACATTGTGTAATGACTCAAACTATGGACAAGTACATAACACATTTTCAAACATCTCCTTAGGACTGCAGACATCCTATTCAACACAATGATATGAAAAATATATAATCTACCCTAGTTAATCTTCCACCACATGCAATATATTTAAAGCAATATGTTTTTGGATTGAAATATTTAAAAATGTTAAGATCCACATGATAAGGATTGGGAAAACATGTAGAAGGCATTATTGATCCCATCGTTATAGATAATCATAAAGTAAGAAAGTCCTTGGATACACATACAATTTGAAAACCAATAAGGAGGGTAAAACCAATAAAATAAATATTTATACGAATTTCATTAAATAAACACTTGAGCTTGTATAGGAATCTCATCATGTATTGACACTATAGTTAGTACACCTAGACATCATTGATGATATAATTTCACAAGAGATTTTGACTTTAGAAAATTTCTCTAGAGATGAGTCACTCTTAGAATATTTGGGGGCTTATGAGGAAATCCATTCCTTCTATCATAAGAATATGTTCCTCACACAACAAATGCCCATGCATATTTTTGAAGAGTGAAGATTTAGATATTGATATCCAAATAGATAGTTGAGATAAAATTCCCACTACACCATATGTAGAAGGTAGATAAACAATGATAAATGAAGAAATGATTGAATTCAATTACAAAAAAATAAAGATATGAGATTGATATTCCTTGCTTCCATCCTCAATGATGTCAAAGGAAAATAATTTAGATAGCGATTACATGACTACCTTGAGTTGTTTAATTGGGATTATTCAGATATGCTAGGGATTAACCCCATAATTATGATGCACAATATTTTACTTTTCCCATATGCAAATCTAGTTAATTTTTTTATATAAAAGATACGTCCAAAATTAGCTTTATTAGTTAAATATTAAATTCAATGATTATTGGATGCAAGGCTTATTATATCCATAAATTAATTTGAATGTGTTTCTAATATAATACTAGTTATAAATCCTAATAGAAAAATTAGATGTTGTACAAACTATCATGATTTAAACAATGTTTCTCCCTAGAACAACTTTCCATTACCAAATATTGATATGATTATATACTATACAAATGGTTATGAGATGTTGTCATTCATGGATGATTTTTCTAGTTACAACCAAATTAAGATCTATCGTGAATATCATGAAAAACTACATTTACCACACCAAGGGGAATGTTTTGTTATGCGGTCATGCCCCTTGGACTGAAGAATGTACAACCTAGTTATTAAAAGGATATGATGCACATATTTCATGATTTTTCACACAAAATAATTGAAGATTATGTTGATGGTTTACTTGAAAAATCTAAATATCGACATGCCCATGTTGCAAACTGATGACATAAATTTGAATGCTTACATAAATATAATGTGTGTTTGAATCCCAATAAATGTGTATTTGGGGTATATTCAAGAAAAATTTTAGGCTATTTAATATCTCAAGGAGGCATTTAAGTGGATCCAAAGAAAGAAAAGGCTAGCATGGATATGTCTCTGCCAATAAGATTGAAATAATTACAATGTTTATAGGGAAGTATTTAGGCAATAAGACATTTTTTGGCTCATTTAATCGATAAGACATAACCTTTCATGTGATTACTAGAGAAAGATATAAAGTTTAAATAAGATGTTGATTGTCAACAGAGTTTTGTTCCAATCAAAGAATATCTACTCAATCCACCTATTTTCATTCCCCTAATACCATATAGGCCTTTGTTATTTTATTTTATAGATCATCCGTAGGGGATTTATTAGAACAATACAATGATGATCACAAAGAGTGAAATTTGTTCCATCACTTTTACGCTAGTGGATTATGAAAGAAATTATAATGCTATAGATTAGCTATTAGTAACCTTATTTTTGAAACATAAAAAAATTGACACTAAATACTTAATAATAAAATGCATGTCATCAAAAATATGGATAAGATAATTTTTCTCATGATTTTTTTTTTTTTTTTTTTTAAGGATGTATAGCTAAATGGGCAATGTTACTTATTAAATTTGACTTAAAATTCATATCTCAAAAGTCCATAAAAGGATAATTAATTGTAGACCAATTAGCTGCAACACCACTAGTTGATGCATTACCAATTAATGATGCTTTTTGTGATGATATTTTTACATATTATATTGATGATGATACTTTCACCATTTAGTTTTATGGATCCAAATGCATGAATAGGCACTAGAGTTGGTATAGTTCTCATCACTTCTCAAGGTCAACTTATGCCATTTGCATGTCATTTAAGGTTTTATATACACATATTGTAATAAAATATGAGAATTTTTATTTGGATTATGTATCATGTGCACATTAAAAATAATATAAATTTGAGTATATGGGGATTATCAATTTATAGTTAATCAAGTTTCAGATATTTATAAAAAAAAGTTGATTCTTTAAAAGATAATGGTACAATGATTAAAGACATACTTTGAAATGATCACGATTGAGAGCATACCTTGTAAAGATAATTTCCATGTAGATGCTATGGCTAGTTAAGATTATATGGTATCTATTGATATCAATTATGATCATGAAAATTTTAATATATGATAATTATAACACCCATCAGTTACTACAATGTATATAGATGCCTTAATAGTACTTGTAGTGCAACCAATTCCAAATGGTACAATGATATCTATATTTTTTTAAATAACACTGCTATCCCAAATATTTTCTCATGAAATGATAAACATAAATTGAAACATGAATAAATTCATTATATTATAATTGGTGTGGCCTTGTTTAAATGATCATTTTATGGACATTTACTTCAATGTCTTAACCATTAGAAGGCTAAGGTAGCTTTACTCAAGGTGCATGAAAATGAATGTAGGTGACATTTTAAAGTAAAAAAATATCTTATGAACTATTGAGATAGGGTTACTATTGGCCTACAATGGAGTAGGAATGTCAAGATCATGCAATCCTATGTCCATGATGTTAGAAACAAAATACTTTGAATCATGTACCTTTACAAGAATTACATCCCATCATCTCACCATGGCCATTTTCCCTTTGGGGATTTGACCTGATTGGAAAAATAAATTGAGAATCATTATAAGGTCACAAATTCATTATTACAACTACAAAACATATTACAAAATGGGTTGAGGTCGTACTACTATAATCAATTATAGGGGAGGACATATGTAGGTTTTTAATGACAAACATTATTTTTTGATTCGATCTCTGTACGCATTTAAATTTTTAATGGTGCAAATTTTCATAATATTTGATGATGATGTAAGGACATCCATAAAAAACCATGGTTAGACCTGGTCTTCTCTTTATTTCTTGTCTTTTACCCCTTTTTTGGCCTTCTTAGATTATCAAAATTTCATTTTTATAAGTGTTTTAATCAAATTATTTACCAATAAATGGCATGGTAAAACCATTGTGTCATTTTATGCAACCCCATAGTGGTTCATACCACCATTATGGTGGTTTTAAAAAACCACCTCGATGGTCACAAAACTATCACCTGAAATTTTGTTAACCGCCAAAGCCCACTTTGTAGTATTTTTATCGTAGTTAGTTCTCCTACAAAATGTCCACCTGCTCCCCCTAGTGGGTTTCCTCCAAAACATGTGTTCTCTCATGTTGCAAGGTCACTCTACACATAAAATCATCCTTTTCAAGCTTATCAAGCAACCCATTTATAATGCTAAATGGTAAAGCTCATGTGACTATCTATTTCTTGCCATGTTATGTATAATGTGTAGGGAATAGACTTGGCTCAAAGAAGTTTGTGATATCCTCCAACTATTTTGTAATTATAGTCACTCTAAAAATATGTACGCTTTAAAGACTGGATGGCTGCGAGTGGAGGGAAGGAGTGTGACGGCCCTGGTAAGGGCTCCGGTGAAGTGCGTCATTTGCAGGAAGAGGCTCCCCAGGGGCAGGCATCCTTTTATTCTAGCGACCAACCCAAGGTCTCAAAGATTAATGACTGCTTCCCTAGAAGCCATAACAGGCCAGTATTAGTGATCCCTCTAGAATCTGTCAAGGAGGATGTAGATTACCTATCGAATCATACCCTAATTTGCAAGTTTATGGGCCTGAGAATTTCCTAGTCGGTATTAGAAGCCTGGATACGCCGTACCTGGCAAGTTGAGGGCGATCTAGATATTATGCTGGCTGGAAACAATTATTTTCTAGTAAATTTCTCCTCTGTGGTTGATAGGAACTGAATTTTTGAAGGTGGACCCTACTTTTTTGATCGAATCAGTCTATTCATCAAACCCTAGCATGTTGGTTTCAATTCTATAGAGGATCTGCCAACACGCGTGCCCATCTGGGTCCGTCTTCCTAGGCTCCCCCTAGTATTTTGGCACGAGGACATTCTCCATCAAATAGCTGCATTATTGGGTTCACCAATTGCCATAGCCAATCAATCACTGGACAAAAATTTCATCACCTATGCCCAAATTTGTGTTGAGATGGATTTAAATAATCCATTACCTGATTCAATGGAAATCTGCTTGGGGGCTACTTCATGGGTCCAACAAATTGATTATGAAGCCATACCGTTTCACTGTAGAATTTGCCATGTCTATGGCCACTTGCATCGTCAATGCCCTCTGGCTCTGAGAGGCAATGGAATGGATCCCAATGCAGGTAAAGATTCAGGTTCTTTAGCCCAAATGGACTCTGCAAGTCACATGCCTGGCAATGTGGCAAAAGGAAAATCCCAATCGACTCTAGCTAATGTGACTCATGGCCCACCTGTAACTAATGGACCTAAAAATGAAGGATTCACCCAAGTACGGTGTCGTGTGAAGGGAAGGGGGCAGAAGCGCAGAAATTAGGACCAGATTTTAGAGGCGGGTTTCAATCATTTTGAAACCTTGGATAGCATGGCCATTGAGGATGGCATTCCACCTGATGAGGTGGGAGGACCGTCTGAAGGGGGAGATAAGTGATCTTTCCTCATTGAGTCCCAAGACATGGTGATCAAGCCAACCAGGAGGTTGAGGTTTCTCTGAAGGAAGGGGCGTTGGTAGTCCATTCAGCTCAGTAGGATAAAGATATCAGGTGGGTAGACTTACTTAAAAACATTGATGGCACATGGAAAGATAAGGGATCAACGTCAACGTTGGGTTTAATGCAGAGACCATTCAAGAAAGTCTCTTTCACCACACCTTCCAAGGTGGGACGCAAAAAGGATCATGAGAAGATCAAACGCACTGGTGATTTATTGATTGAGTCAAGAGTGGTCAAGACCCTGGATGAACACTTCATCCAGTCCACCCAATGGTAGTCTTATCATGGAATGTAAGGGGATTGCATAGTATCCGCAGGTAAAGAGCTATGTAGTGTTTGGTTGCAGAGCATTCTCCAAACATTCTTTGTACTCAGGAGACCAAGCTTTTTGTTGATGACATGTTCAGCTGTATGCCAAAATTTTGGGCCTATGGACAATGTCAATGTGTAGGGGCTATAGGTAGTGCTAGGGGTTTGGCAATCTGTTGGGACTCGGGGAAGGTCACGCCACTCCAGTGGGTGGCTAGTTTATCTGCCCTCACCATGATTGCCTCTTCTTCTGAGACTGGAGAGCTGATCCTGGTTACCAATGTTTATGCACCAGGAGCTTTCTCTGGACAACTCAAGCTTTGGGATCATTTACGATATGTTCAAAGCTACTTTCCTTACCTACCATGGATCTTGGTTGGAGATTTTAATGCTATTCTTAGCTTGGAGGAGAAAAGAGGTGGGCAGGCTTGTTTAGATCCCTCAGCTGAGCTTCTTAGTTATAATATTGATCAGCTACGCCTGGTGGATGTTATACCCATCAACGGCCTCTTCACCTAGAACAACAGAAGATCAGGTAAGGAAGCTATCTCTGAGCGCTTAGATAGATTCTTAGTTTCTTGTTTTTGGATATCTAGTGCTTTCTCCCTGGCTTCCAAAATTTTGGATTGGAAGGGTTCCAATCACTGCCCAATTAAGCTCACATCCTATTTTATTACCGGGCCCAAGAAACCTCCCTTTAAGTTTCAGCTAATGTGGCTTTGGGACTCCTCTCTCCATAGCCTCATGGCGCATTGGTGGAGGCAAGGGTGACTCGCTTACGACATGGTTATGTTTTCTTTTGCCAAAAAGCTTCAGTATGTGCAGCGCAAGTTGCAGGTATGGAACAGAAATAATTTTAGCAGTCTCCATGTAATGAAGAAAAGGGTGCAGGAGAGGCTGGACAAGATTACTAGACAGATTCATGACCTTGGATTGACAGAAGACCTTTGCAAGGATGAATTTTTGGCTTTGAATGAACTTACCAAATGGGATCTATGGGAAGAATTTTTTTGGAAGCAAAAAGCCCATATTGACTGGCTCTAGGAGGGCGACAGGAACACAGCTTTCTTTCATAAGACGGTCTAGGCGTGGCGCAACAGGAACTTTTTATCTTCTCTTGTTACCTCGGATGGTACCCGCGTAACTTCCTCTTCTGCTATATCTGAGGAAGCGGTTCAGCATTACTCTGAACTCTTTTTTGGCATTCCTCCTATTACTGATTTGGAGGAAAATGCAGTCTTGTCCTGCATTCCCTCCCTCATTATGCCAGAAATGAATGATGCGCTCCTAAAACCGATTGATAAATCGGAAGTAGAAAAAGTGGTGTTTAGTATGTGCAGAGGTAAAGCGCCGAGACCTGATGGGTTTCCAGCCAAATTTTTTCAGGACTTCTGGAGCATTATCAGTCAGGACTTAGTTGAAGTGGTGGAGTCTTACTTCAACAAAGAAATTCTCAGAGCGCTTAATGCTACCTTCCTGGTTTTGATCCCAAAAAAGGAGCAGGCTAATCAGATGGATCATTTCAAGCCCATCGCTCTTTGCAATCTGGTGTACAAAATTATTACCAAACTCATTGTAGAGTGGCTCAAAGTTTGGCTCCTAGTTATCATATCAGAGGAACAGGGAGGCTTTGTGGTTGGAAGGCAAATTCTAGATGGAGTGGTGATTGCTTCGGAAGCAATCCACTCTATGAACAATTCTCAGGAGAGGGGTATGTTTATAAAGCTTGATTTGTCTAAAGCTTATGATAGGGTGGATTGGAGATTTTTGCAAAAGATTCTTCTGGCATTTGGCTTCAGCCAGGACTGGGTAAGCTGGGTGCTTAGCTGTGTTACTACACCCTCTTACTCAGTTCTCACTAATGGGCCGCCCTCAAGGCTTTTCGGTGCTTCTAGAGGGCTTCGCCAAGGTGATCTGATATCTCCATTCTTATTCATTATTCTTGCCGAGGGACTGGGCCATCTTATTAAGTTTTAGGCCTCCCAAAACTTGATTCAGGGGTGGCAGTGGAAGAATGGGATAGATAAGCTGACTCATCTCCAATTTGTGGATGATACCATTCTGGTTGGGAAAGCCCAAATTAGGGAAGCGCATGCTTTTTGGAGTACCTTGGATACCTACTTAGCAGCTTCTGGACAACAAATTAATGAGCTCAAATCCTCCATTTTTTTCTTTAATACTCCTAATGTTATTCAGCAAAGGATTGCCACTTTCTTGAGATTTTAGAGGCAGCCGCTTTCGGTTACTTACTTGGGGATCCCCATTGTTGTGGGAAGACAGCCCAGGCTTTTTTGGCAGAATGTGTTGGAAAAATTGAGTCAGAGAGTTAATCACTGGACCCACCATTGGGTCACGATGGCTGGGAGGGTTACTCTTCTGCAATCGGTGATTCAAGCATTGCCCATTTATCGCAGTATGGTCCAGGCAGCGCTGATGTATTTTCTCAGAGAATATGATGCTCTTTCTCGGCAATTTTTGTGGAGCAAAAATCTAAGGAATTCCAAGTGGAGTCTTTTTAATTGGAACACAGTCTATAGACCTAAGAAGGATGGGGGTCTTAGGCTTAGGTCTGCTATTCTATCTAGCCAAGCCCTCGCTGTTAAACTTTATTGGCATTGGTGCACCAACTAATCCCACCTCTGGGCCCGCATCTTGTCTTTGAAGTATTTCCCAGGAGTTCATCCCTCTGAGATTCCCAGGCTGCCTATTGTGGGAAAAGGCTCCATGGTTTGGAATGCTCTTAAACTTGGTGCCCAACTGGTTCAATCTAGTCTCTTTTGGATCTGCAATAGGGGTTTCGAGGCACTTTTTTGGGAAGATTCATGGAATGGGGCTCCTCCCCTCCTTTCCTCTCATCCCCATTTGCAGCCTATGTGTGAGTCCTTTCTCTCAGTTGGTTGGAACACTGTTGAGCATTACAAAGAAGCCTATAATCTGGGAACTGTTATTGCTTATAGATGGAAGAATGTGTCAGATTGGCCGCTTGGTGGGACTGCTGAGAACAGGCAAGAGTTATCTCAGATCATTGATGCTAGAGGATGTAGCTCCTTGAGGGAGAGTGATATCCTAGCTTGGGGAGGTGACCCCAATGGTCAGTACTCGGTGTCTTCTGGTTACTTGGAGCTCACAAAGAAATCTTTTGGTGCAGTGGACTTTTTATGGGGAAAGAAAATTTGGAACTCTGCTTCTTGGCCGAAGTGCAACTTCTTTCTCTGGACCCTCACTTACAATTGATGTTTAACTTGGGATAATATTTATAGGAAAGGTTTTCATGGTCCGTCTATTTGTTTTCTCTGTCGTAGCAGTGAGGAGAATGGGATGCATCTCTTCTTCCAGTGCTCCTTTGCAAGGAGATTGTGGCATCTGTGGTGGGATGCTTGGGGATGCCCTTGCTAGCATGTATTCTCCTTAGCTGAATTTTGGCAGTGCTTGGGTAGCCCTTCTACCAAGGTGTCCATTTTGCAGACTGTGTGGGCTATTGGTCCTACTTTTATCCTTTGGAATATCTGGATTGAGAGAAATAAAATGGTCTTTCAAGAGTGCTGTCTTGGTTTTAGGGAATTGTGGTTGAAAATTTGTAATGGTCTTCATGAGACTCTTCACGCCAAGTGCAACTTTGCTGCTGACTTGGACCCAATTGACATCAAGATTTTAACATGGCTCTCCCCTGTTTTGCCCCCTGCTGCTACTCTTCTCGCCCAGGCGCGTCCCACGCATACATCCAGGCAGCGGGCACGCCTGATTAGCCGTATGGGGCGTTGGATGTTGGATGCCTCTTGTTGAAGGATGTATTAAGATAAATGTTGACGGCTCCTCTAAAGGAATTCCCAGGGCTGCTGGGATTGGCGGTCTGGGCAGAGATCACACTGGAGCTATTTTCTTCCTATTTTCCATTTACAAGGGCCACAACACAAACAATCTGATGGAGGCTATGGTGATCCTGGAGGCGCTTCAAATTTTTTGTCAACATGGTTTTCTTCATCTCAATTGTGAGTCTGACTCGCAAGTTATTGTCAATTTGCTAAATAACTCTAATCTTGTCAATGTTGAGTGGCAGCTTACTTCTGTGATTAAGCAAATTCGCCAGATCAGTACATTTTTTGTGATGATCTCCTTTGTTCATATTCCCCGTGAGTGGAATGGAGTTGCTGACGGTTTAGCAAAATGGGCTTCAGAGAAGGGCTTGAATTGGTGTATTCATGATCATAACATGCTTCCTGTTAATCTATCCCTTACCCTAGCTCAACTTCTTGAGCATGATATGGGTTTGTAATTCTCCCATTTCTGGGCTCTCTTAATAAATTTTTTACCCCTTTTTAGTTGCAAAAATATGTACGTTTCGAGATTTATCCTAAAATTAGTTGGGTTCCTTCCCTATTTAAACACATCTAAGGTGGTCTAGTCCTGTCAACACTAAAATTTTCCCTCTAAAATTTAATTCTCACTAGGTGTCTTCTAAATAATTTGATGTAAAATGTAATTAGTAGTAGAGTCTATGAGAAGTATCAGCACCTGTCAAGTAATAATGACACACACCATGGAATTTCATAAATTAAAAAGTAAATATTCCATAATAATGGTAAAAATACATTGTGAAAATGATGGTCCATGGTAAAAAGTAAATATTTGTCATAAATGGTCATGGTAATGTAAAAATATTGTTGCCTTTGGTGAATAATTCACTAGGGTCAATGTGGTCCCAAATAAATAATATTTTATTAGTAATGATTCCAAAAGAATGATGTCATAAATATTTTGGAAATATTTGGTCTATTTTAATGAGAAGTCTAAGAAAAATTAGGTGAAGTCTAGGAAATATTTTGTCTATTATTTGGAAAATTCTAGGAAATATTAGTAGAGTCTACTATTAGGTGGTTAGGTTGGGATTTTATTTTGTGGGTTATTCCATGTCAAAATTAATCCCACCAAAGATTGGTTAGAAAGGCTTCTTGTCTTATCTTGGGATGAGGTGGAAGTCCTTGAGATTCTATAAAAAGTATGCATACCCTCCCCATCACATATATTGGCACACACAAATAGGCAATAAAGAATACAACAAGAAAGAGGATCCTAAAGATAGATTGTGGAGGAATCTATTGGATTGTGTGAATGTGAAATTTTCCTAGAAAGGTTATTATGGAAGGGATAGTAATTGAAGTCCATAAGGAGGTCGTAACACTCAATAGAATCAAGATTCATATTGGGTGAGATTTTACACACATAATTCCAGTAATACAAATATTGATTTCATTATATTATTGTGTAAATTATTTTCACCATTTTTCCTATTGCCTTTGTATTGTGTTGTTGAGTTGTCTTCATAATCAAACCACCACAACCAAGTTGTGGATTGCCAAAAAAATCATAGCATAAGGAGTTCTATGTGAAAAATTTCTCGAGTGTCAGTTTAGGTTGACATTTTGGTTTCATTGCCAAGACCATTCATTAGTCGTGGTATATTTTAAATTGTGTTGAAGGTTAATATATGGTTATTGTTGTATTAAACTTCTTCCTACCATGATATTTTCCCATAGTTAGTCTAGTCTTACTATGGTAATTTCATTTTAACCATTCATAGTGTTCACTATAGTAATTTTAGCTTCATCATGGTCATTGTAATTTATGTTGGTAAAAAGTTTTTATTGTAGTAAATTCAATTTTTACCATAGTAATTTTAGTTTTTACTATGAATAGTGTTTACCATAGTAAATCTAATTTTTACCATGGTCATTTAGTTTTTACTGTGGTCATTTTAGTATTCACCATTGTTTTAACATAAAATAAAAAAGGAAAACAATATATAAAAAGGAGAGGAAAATAAAAAAGGGAAAAAAATCATATCCTCTTGTATTGTCTATTCAGTAAATTATTGTGGTTAGTTTACCACGAAAGATGAAGTGTTTTGCACTTGAGTTATGTTTTATTGGACTGAATTGCAATTTGAGCCAAAATTTATTTTTAGAAAGGAATTAATACATTTTAGAAAAGAAGATGGGTAAAGTTATTTTCTTTTTCATCCCAATCTAATGAAAATGCTCTTTCATTCATTCAAGAATTTAAAAGATCTTGTATTTGTAATGGGATTATAAGAAGGGAAAAATGGGAAAATTTCTTCCCAAAATTTGAGATGGTTAAACACTTGATGGCTTAAGATGTTAAATGACAATGTTAAAAATTTATGGGATTTGATTCATGATAGTTTTCTTGAGGAATTTGGTGCACAACATAAATATTCAGGTCTCATTATAGATACCACAAAGTTGGCCCACAGAGAGAAAGAGAAGATATGAGATTATCATGCATGTGTTTTAGAGCTAAGAAGGAAATTATACACTCAAATCCAAAAATAAGGATTTTTAGAAGGGATAATGATTGGTGTGGATGACCTATTATCCAAGCACTTCATCTAATGGATGAAGTTAGAAATTAGACAATGGGTGAAGTATGATTAGCCAGTGAACCTTGAGAAAGCAAAGGATATCATTATAAGACAAGAAGAAATCATGGAAGAGGAACCTAAGGAATTTTCTACTAAGGTTGAGGATGCACCAATGCATTTGGCCAAAGCACCATAGATATTAACAGTCACAACTTCTCCATCTCCTATTACATCAAGTGAGTATGATGATTTAATTAAAAAAATTAATCAATTGGATATAAACCTTATTCAATGGAAGGATTGGGTTTCTCAATTCTCCCAAGGAAGAGATATGGGTCTAGTAAGAATTTTATCTTAAATTGTATGCTATGAATGTGAAGAGAAATGACACTATAAGTCATATTGTCCAAATAGAGCATCTACCTTTGGGATAAAAGATAATGATAAGGGTAAAGCACCTATTAATGTACTTGATTTTGTTAATAAAAATCTAAATTATAAAGTAGATGTGTTAGTAATAAAAATAACTAAGGAAAGAAATAGTCGATAATAGAGAGCGTAAAAAATGAAAGAGGATACTAGTAATAAGCATAGAAGAAGAATTTTGGGTGTTCAATATTTTCTAATCTCATAAGGGAAAACACCATACTCCATTCTTGAAGATCTTTCCTAGCGTACTGCTAATATCACATATGTCTAGCTTCTTGTTTTATCTTTAGAAAAGAAGATGGGATTGCAAAGTGAACTCAGTGTTAGATGAAGGGAGGTTGAGTTCCTAATTTTGGATGTAGAGGTGGATCCATATGCTCCACAAGTTAAGGTATTATGCAATGGTATTTTTATTCCTGATGTTCTAGTTGATGGTGGAGATATAGTTAATGTTATGATTGTATCTATAATGAACATGTTGGGTTTAATGCTTGATCATCCTTCCACATTAATGTTAAGATATTTAAATAAATGAAAAAAAAAGGATAAGGTGTTGTTCTAGATGTAGCAATTTATGTTATGGGTGTTATATATGTAGTTGATTTTTAAGTAATAAAGGATGGTATTGTTGCATACCCAGTGTTAGGGGAAGGCCATGGTTGATAAGATTCAATGTAAGGAATTATTCATGGAAATGGTAATGTGAAAATAAATGTGATTCCTTAGGGTTAGATGAAAGAACTTGTAGAGTCAAGCAATGAGAGAGATGCCTAGACATGTTTTGATTATTATAGCACTAGTGAGGTGGAAAATAATAATGATTAGGGTGATGTGGATGTGTCAGTCATGGACATCCTCCCAACCTCACTTATTGATACACCTAATCAGTTCACTAAAGAAGAGATGGAAGGGCACCTTCATAAAATACAACTCTTTTCAACTCTTTAGAAAGAAAGAAAAGACTATTTTCAACTCTTTAGAAAGTATATGCATCTATTCACCTTTGATTTTAAGGAACCTCACCAAGTCATTCAGGTAGAAAATTATATTGAGTTAGTGGATAATGCAAAACTAGTTAAGTAAATGCCTTATAGAATTAATCCTATATTTCCTAAAACAATAAAAGAAGAGATATCCAAGCTTCTTGATGCAAGATTTATCTTCTTAGTTGAAAATTCATAATGGGTCTCTCTCATTGTGGTAGTGAAGAATAAGAATTTAAATTTGTGCATTTGTGTTGAATACATAAATCTCAACAAGGCAATGAATAAGGACCACTACCCTCTTCCCTTCGTAGACTAGATCTTAGATGAGGTGGTTAGGAATAAGTGTTATAGATTTATTTATGGCTATAGTGGGTACCACCAAATTCACATAGCTGAGAAGGATCAGCTAAATACTACATTAACCATTCATTAAGGAGAATTTTATTACAAATTCATGCCATTTGGATTATGTAATGCACATGTAACCTTTTAATGATTAATGAATAGGGTGTTTGAATCCTATATTGAAAGCTACATCAGGGTGTTTACAGATGATTTTTATATTTATGGAAGTCAGGTTGATCATTTGTACTAGTTAGGAAGGATTTTCAAATGTTTGATAAGTTAAAAGCCTCATTGAATTCTAAAAAGTGTGTGTTTGGATGCTTTAAAGGTGTCCTTTTAGGACATGTTGTATCTAAATATGGTGTTGGTACTAATCAAGAAAATGTCTAAAAGATTAAGTAATTACCATTTCTTATGAATAAAATTAATCTAAGGTAATTCTAAGGACATGTTGGATATGATAGAAGATTCATAGGAAATTCTCAAAATTTTCACAGCCAGCCATTAACTTAGACCCTAAAGAAAGATGTTCCCTAAAACTAGGGGAGAAGGCACTTGAATATTTTAAGCTACTTAAGAAATCCTTTGTAACTTCTCCTATTTTAAAAAATTAGAATTGGAATAAAACATTCATTGTGTATATTGATGCTTCATATGCAGCACTAGGAAGGACACTAAGCCAAATGGATGAGAATGAGAATGATCATTTGATCTAATTTGGGAGTAGTAAAATGAGTAGTGATGAGATAAATTATACTATAACCAAAATAGAGATATCTCTATTATTTTTTTGTAATAAATTTACAAGCTATCTGCTAGGTCAAAAAAATTTGGTTATCACAGATTATCAATCTCTAAGATACGTTGTAAATAAGCCTAATCCATTAGTAAGGATAGAAATATGGATAGTTTTGCTATAGGATTATGAATTTGACATTAATAATAGGCCAAGAAATAAGCATATCAATTCAGATGCACTTCCATGATCCTATGATAGTATGGGTTTATTTTATGATGATGAATTCCAAGATGCAGGTTTACTAGTTGTCGATACACTTCCAAGTGAGTATATATATGGAATTATTTAACTTAATTCAAGTTTTTTTATGGTGATGTTAAAAAAATAAAGTGGAATATCACCCAATCAAGTTTCCCATATTCTATTACACATGAATTCTTGTATCAGGTAAGATCTAATGGGAAACACATGAGAGTAGTTAGTCAAGATATAAGGAGTTGATTGAATAATTCCATGATGGTACATGTGGTGTTCAATTTTTAGGGCATATAACAACATGAAGAATATTGATGTAGGTTATCAATGGTGAACACTTTTCAAATATTATTTCAATTATTGTAAGACATGATATTTGTCAATCACACAGGAATCATAAGACTTTTAAGCACCATTGTGCCTTATTTTTACACTCGGTCTTTTTTAAAAGTGGGGAATATATATTGTGGGTTTACTTACACCTACACCATGAAGAAATATGTATATTGTGGTTGGCACTAACTACTTATCTAAGTGGGTTGAGGCTAGACCTCTAAAAATAGCTTTTATGGATGAAGTGTCAATATTATTGTATGAACACATCGTCATAATATTTGGTTAATCATTATAAATTGTAAAAAACCAAGGTAGTCACTTCATCAATGAAGTGGTGAAATCATTAGTAACTAGGTTTTATATCAATCATACAAAGTCAACAAACTAGAAGCCAAGTATAAATGGATAGGTAAAGAGAACAAATCATATATTGTGCCTAATTATTTCCAAAGATGCATCTTTATAGATACACACATGGTAAAAATGGGTTATGAAACATTATGGGCATACATAGAGATATCCAAATCAGCAACTAGTTAGTCTCCCTTTCATCTTGCTTATGGTATTGATCATTTCCTTCCCATTGAATTTGATTTTTTGACTTTGACCATTTTTGTCAATCAAAGGATGCATGAAGGTGAATTTTTAGGTGATAGGTACATATTCATCTTCTATAGGAAATTCAAAAGAACAACATGGACACTATTTTCAAGAAAAATATGAATTAGAAATAACACTTTCATCACAAGATCAAGTGGTCCCCATTTTAACTAAATGACTTGGTTATGGCATATAATTTTTGACATCACAAAAGAAAGCATTGTAAGTTCTTTCCTAAATGGATGGGACCATGCATGATAGTAGTGCATGATAATGGTATATATAAAATTAAAGAAATGGATGGAACTCCAATCAACAGATGGATCAACCATGACAAGTTGAATATATTTTAGGTATTAGAATCAAAATTGTCTATGATAGTTTACTCTAAGGATGGAGTAGAATTTGAGGGGGAAGATGAAAACATTAAAATTTTCCCTAAAAAATTCAATTCTCATTAGTTGTATTGTAAATAATCTGATGTAAAATGTAATTATTAGTTGCATCTATAAAAGTATTATTGCTCACCAAGGAATAATGGTGCACATCATGGAATGCCATAAAGTAAAAATTAAATATTCTATGGAAATGATAAAATTAGATTGTGAAAATGATGGTCTATGGTAAAAAGTAATTGTTGACATTCTAGATTACACCCTAATTGAGAAGGGGATTATTCAGGTCCTCTGCTCAAAATCTAGACCAACATGGGACTGACCCTAGGCTGTGGAGATCCTATTACAAGGTCAGACCTCTGGAGAAGGTTGACTTCCTTCTAGATCTATCACCTAAACTAAATTCTGATTGGGAAAAAGGAGAGAGAAATGGGTAACAAAGCATGAAAACATGTAAAGGAGATGATGCACAAGTAATGTGATTATTCATCCACTCTATTAAACTTCTAAAAAACACTAATGAGATTGGATCTGCAACTCCAAATGGTTGTTTATTCATTAGTATTTCATGTAAAGATTCACCAAATGATCAAAACCTAAGGGGAGTGATGGAGATGCCCAATTCAAGACACTAACCAATTAATGTATCCATTTGCTAGATTTAATCAAATGACATTAAACACTAAACATGACCTGTACAACAAGATAATATTACAACAAGATAATATAGTAACTAGGTGAGATTAAGATTTGATAAGGGAGAGATTTCTACCACACATGAAAATCAATTTGACATTAACACACTATATCAGAATAATAAAATCTAAAAAGAATCTTTTATTTATCTTAAGAGGTTGCAAAGATCAAATCTGGGTAGAGTCTAGTCATGCCTAATAGAGGGATTACCAAGCTATTTTCAAGGCTTAAAAACCTATATTTATAGAAAAAAGGGATGAAAGAGAGAAAGATATAAGTAGATAAAAAACATTAAATGAGCTCCAACTTCTCTTGATGGATTAGCATTGTCGAGGATGTTGAGTCATAATCTTATCAAGAAGGCACAATTTCAAAGGCTTTGCAAAATAATTTAATGCTCCATGATCCTTATTCAACCGCCAAGTCTTTATCTTGAGATTCCATGCCATTTTCACTTGATCTACTGACGAGGACCAACTCTCCATGCCTTGGGATTGATAGAGTCTTGCTTGGTATATTTTGAAATGGTTGACTGTACCTTTTTGTCAAGGTTTTAAATTTATTGAAAAATGAGAAGCCTCTTTTATTAATCACATATATGCCCTTATTTGGGAAATTAGACTTGGATCAACTATATATTGAAAACCAATCCATTTATTAATTTTACCTTGGATAACATATAGATGTACAACCCTCTTGACCTTAATCCCCATTTTTTACAATTGTTACCAATTGTTGGTCTATACTAGTCCTTTCAAGGGACCTATTTTACCATCACATAACTCCATCGGTAATGTCTAATCCTACTAGTTTAACCTAGTTCAATCTTGGACCATCTTCAAAGTCATATTTGCCTGCTTGGGTTCAAAAATGTCTTAGTCAACCTTCATCAAAATATTCCTATGCTTAACCCTTGTTTATTGGTTATCGATCTATGACTCAACCTATTGACTCTTTAAACCTTGTTCACTTCATTGATCTACCTATGCATAGATGCATGCACTTCATCAATCTTATAATAGGAACCATACACTTTTAACACTTGTATTTGACTAATTATCTCCTTGGATCTACTGACTTCTTGACCATTTATGCACTATCTGATCTTGATGCGAGCCCTTAGATATGCTTGGGACCCATTGATTCTATCAGGGTGCCTCGATCCATCAGATCAAGGTGTATGATTAAATGTGAGCCATTGATCTTGGACCTATTTTAAACTCTAATGGTTACTTTACAGTGCTTAAATTTAACATTAGTGTGAATGTCATTTGACTTTCACACGAATGTATTTGATGTATCATAGACCATCAAATTTAAGTTTACATGATTTTTTATTGAGATTTATTTTGACATCTGTGTAACCTTTAATGACATCCCATAGACTATATTTGATGTCTCGTAGACCATCAAATTTAAGAACTGATGAATTTTTTCCTGAGTTTATTTTGACTTTTGTGCGAACCTCTTCATCTGTTGGGTCAACTTTGAAGGCTTAGATCTTGAATCAAAAAATTTGTAGAGGCATGAAACTTGCATGGGATGATCCAGGTACTAAGAGAAATAGTCTATATGACCTGAGGACTTACAAGGCTTTCTGAGATTAATTTAAAAATGTGAAAACAAGCTAACTAGTCCATTTCTAAGTGATGTCTTGATGAAGGTATGGCTCACTGACTTGTTATTTTGAGATTTTTATTGATCTTTGGAAACTTGAATGAACTTTTGAAGTATAAGCAAACTTGTCCATGGATTGAAATAAAATATTACTTGTGAAAACTTATATGGATTCTCTACTTACTCTATAGACCTATTTCTTTAAGATCAATAGAATTACACTTTAAGCTTCTTTAAAGTGTTTCAAAAGCGTTGTAAGCAATATGAGATTCCTATTTTATCATTGGATCCTTCTCTCAATTAGGAACATTGATTAGTCCTTGAAAGCTCTATATGTAGGCCAAAAATGGACAACATATTTGGTGACTTAGTTTAGAAGCATGCTTATTATGATTGAACTTAGACCATGTATATGACTCTTGGACTCGTAACATATGACTGCAAGAGACATCTTGATTTACAAAGACAATAAACTCCACCAAAATAGGGAAGAAAACAAAATAAAGTAGGGAAACTATCCTAACAAATTAAACTTGTAAATAAAGCACTTATCTAGGACAAAATATAAACAAACTAATCTAATTAACCATGATAAAACATGATCCACCTAGATCAAAAGGGAAATTCATGAACTCATTCATTATAAAAGATGGTACAAGTTGTAAAGTAGGGGTTTATTGAATATGACCTTTGAAAAGGTACTCTTTTTTCCAATTAATTCTCTTAACATCCCCTACAATGAGCCATCAATATCAAATCAATCACCAACAAAGACAAATTCATCTTGCACTTCTAAACCCTTTTCATGCTGCTTATCAACTACAACCTTGTCAAGTGACATCTCATTTATGCCTTGTCCTTGAGTGACCTTATCCTTCTTATCAATTGTTGCAAGTTCATCAAGATATTTAAGGAGTTATAAATATTCAAACTAAGCTGCATCATGATCTTGAATAGGTGATTCTTGATCAAACTTCTAAATAACAAGCTCTACAATGGGCAACATATCCTTACAAAGCTATTCAATATCTTGCACAGATTCAAAGTACAACTACCAATCATCTTTTTTATTCTTCATTTTGATCAACTTGAATAGGATCATTTCAAAATGTACCTTCATATTTCTCAATTAGAGATATCTCAATCTCAATTGTGTCATCAACTTGCATCAATTCCTCATGGATTTATTCCATATCAAGACCAACCTTCTCTTGCATACCTAAGATAAATTCTTCAATATCAGCTACAATCTCAGTTTCAACTTGTACATCAAGTGAAGTATCAATGAAGAACTCTTTGTCACACACTTGAAGCATCCTCTTCACACTCTTCAAGAATTTGGCTTACAACTACAACCTCTTTCTCTATTTCCCATAGAACAAGCTCCTCCTCAAGAAGGGAGATGGTGGGAGGGTGATGAAATTCATTTGTTTGAAAGGGAGTATGAAGCATGTAAGGTTGATCATGATTATATTTTGGGGTCTTGATGGAAATAGAGTTTTAGAGAGGAGGGAAAGAGAAACTTTTGACAATCTCTACATTCTGCTCTTTCCACTTGGCCATTATCTCATCAAGGTCTAAAAACTTTTTGTCCTCATGAACAACTTGAGATTGAGGGTTAAGAAAGGGAACTATAAGAAGGTTTAGACTCTTGAATATGCTCCTAAATAGGCATATTAATAGATTATTGAATATACTCTTGATTCCAACTAAGAATCTTCATTGGCACATACTGAGTATGGTCAAGAATTTCATGAGAATAAGGAACACACAAAGATTGGTGAGGAACACAAAGGGGTCCTTGAGATAACTGATTCAACTAAATTTGATGCCTCTCAAAAGCCTCTGCTTTCTCTAATACAAAAGGTACAAAACTCAAGCCTCTCCTCTAAATCATTAGACACATTTTAAAACTGCTCATTCACATCCTCATACTAGGAATCTAAACATACTTTTCTTACATATACTTGTAATTTAAGCTCTATTTCATCCATCTTTTCTTCTAAAAAAGATTTCTCATATGCAACATCATAGTCACATGAGAAAGGTGAAATCTAATCTTGAGACTGATATGGTTCATAATAAAGGTAAGAGTCATGCTCTTGGTAATAAGGATCATGGGACACTTGATATGGCTCATCATAGCTTTGATAAAATTCTTGGTAAGGCTGATTAGGCTCATAACAAGGATCATATAGATCATGGAAAGGCTAGTATGATCCACCATAGGACTAATAAGGAGGTTTCCCATAAGGATTTTCTTCATACACAACCATGAAAATAACATAAGGATAGTGAAATGAAAATAGACTTACTTGGAAACTGCCTGGACTTTCCAAAATAATTGCTTGAGCTTGAAATCACCAAATTATTCATAAATAACATTGTTGCAATCATAATTTCACTAGGCCTAGCTCTAATTATCCCACCGGGTATGCCAAAATTGTTGATGTTCTAGATTGCATTGTATCTAAGAAGGGGATTGTTTAGGTCCTCTGCTCAAAATCTAGACCAACATGGGACTGACCCTAGGTTGTGGGTATCCTATCACAGGGTTAGACCTCTAGAGAAGGGTGACTTCCTTCTAGATCTATCACCCAAACTAAATTTTGTCTGGGAAAATGGAGATAGAAGTGGGTAACAAAGAATGAAAACATGTAAAGGAGGTGATGCACCAATAATGTGATTGTTCATCCACTCTATTAAACTTATAAAAAACACTAATGAGATTAACTCTACAACTATAAATGGTTGTTTATGCATTAGTATTTCATGTAGAGGTTCACCAAATGATCAAAACCTAAGGGTAGTGATGAAGAGCCCTGATTCAAGGCACTAACTAGTTAATATATTCATTTTCTAGCTTTAATCAAATGATATTAAACACTAAACATGACCTGTACAAGAAGATAATCTAGTAACTAGGTGAGATCATGATTTAACAATGGAGAGATTTCTACCACATATGCAAATTAATTTGACAATAACACACTATACCAAAATAATAAAATATGAAAAGAGTCCTTTATTTATCTCAAGAGGTTACAAAGATCAAATCTGGGTAGAGTCTAGTCATGCCCAAGAGAGGGATTACCAAGCTATTTTCAAGGCTTAAAAGCCTATATTTATAGAAAAAAGGGATAAGAGAGAGAAGGAACTAAGTAGATATAAAACATTGAATGAGGTCCAACTACTCTTGATAGATTATCATTCTTGAGGATGCTAAGTCATGATCTTATCAAAAAGGCACAATTTTAAGGCTTTGTAAAATAATTTAATGCTCCATGATCCTTATTCAACTGTCAGGTCTTCATCTCAAGATTCTATGCCATTTCCACTTGATCTGCTGATGAGGACCAACTCTTCATGCCTTGGAATTGATAGAGTCTTACTTTGTCTATTTTGATTGGCTATATGTATTTTTTTATCGAGGCTATAACTATATTGGAAAATGAGAAGCCTCTTTTATTAATATGCCCTTATTTGGGAAATTGGAGGTTGAAAACTAATCTATTTATTAGTTTTCCCTTAGCTAACATATAGATGCATATCCCACTTGACCTTGGACCCCCTTTTTAACAACAATTGCCAATAATTAATTTGTATTAGGCCTTTCAAGGGACCTATTTTACCATCATAGAGTTCTATCAGTAATGTCTGGTTCTATTGGTTCAACCTGGTTCAATTTTGGACCATCTTTGAACTCATATTTGCCTAGTTGGGTCAAAATAGCTTAGTTGACCTTAATTGAAAGCTTCCTATGTTTTCCCCTTATTTATTGGCTATCGATCTATGACCCAAATTGTTCACTCTTTAACCCTTATTCACTTTGTTGATCTACCTGTGTATAAATACACATGCTTAATTGATATTCTAGTAGGACCCACATGATTTTGACACATGTCCTTGACTCATTAGCTAGTTAGATTCATTGACTTCTTGACCATCAACGCACCGTATAATCTTGATGAGCAATAAAATGTGATCCCTTAGATTTACTTGGGACCCACTGACACTATTAGGCTACCTCATTATGTCAAATCAAGGTGTACGATTAAATGTGAGCCATTGATCTTGGACTTATTTGAAACTCCAATGGCTAATTTATGGTGCTTAAATTTGAAATTAATGCAAACATCATTTGACATCTATGCAGATGTATTTGACATCCCACAAACTATCAAATTTAAGTTTGCATGATTTTTTATTAAGATTTATTTTGACATTTGCATGACCATTAATGATGTCTTGTAGACCATATTTGACATCCTGTAGACCGTTAAATTTAAGAACTGATGAATTTTTGCCTAAGTTTATTTTGAATTTCATGTGAACATCTTCATCTATTGGGTCAACTTTGAAGGCTTAGATCTCAAAGGGAAAAATTCATGGAGGCACAAAACTTGTAAGGGATGATCCAGGTACTAAGAGCAATATGTCTACATGACCTGAGGGCTTGTGAAGCTTTCTAAGCATACTTATCAAATGTGAAAAAAAAATAACTAGTTTATTTCTGAGTGATGTCTTGATGACGGTTTGGCTCCTGGAATTGTTCTTTTGAGCTTTTTCTTGATGTTTGGAAGCTTGAATGAACTTATGAAGCATAATCAAACTTATCCATGGCCTGAACTACAAGATTACTTGTGCAAAATTATATGGATCCTCCATTTACACTGTAGACTTATTTCTCTAAGATCAATAGAATTACACTTTAAGATTGCTTAAAGTGTTTCAAAAGTGTTGTGAGCAATATGATATTCCTATTTTATCATTAGATCATTCTCTCAATCAGGAACATTGCTCAGTCCTTAAAAGCTTTGTATGTAGGCCAAAAATGGTTAATAGTAACTAATTATTATAAATGGTCATGATAATGTCCAAATATTATTATCTTTGGTTTATAAGTCACTAGGGTCAATGTGGTCCCAAATAAATAATATTTTATTTATAATGATTCCAAAAAAGTGATGTCATAAATATTTTGGAAATATTTGGTCTATTTTAATAAGATGTCTAGGAAAAATTAAGTGAAGTTTAGGAAATATTTTGTCTATTATTATTAAATTCATGGTAAATATGTTTTCTATTGTTATTAAAAGTATGGGAATTATTTTCTCTATTATTAGGAAAATTCTAAGAAATATTTAGTGAGTATACTATTAGGTGGTTAGGTGGGGATTCTATTTGGTGAGTTATTCCATGTCAAAACTAATCCTACCTAAGATTGGTTAGAAAGTATTATTGTCTTATATTGGGATGAGTTAGAAGGACTTGATTCTATAAAAATGATGCATACCCTCCCCCTCCCATGTATTGGCACACACAAAGAGTCAATAAGGAAGACAACAAGAAGGAGGATCCTGAAGATAGATTGTGGAAGAAGCTATTAGATTATGTGAATGTGAAGTGTCTCCCAGAAAATTTGTTGGAAAGGATAGTGGGTAGAGTCTATGTGGAGGTGGTAACACATGATGGAAGCTGGATTCACCTTTTGGGTGAGATTTGACACACATAATTACAATAATTCTGTTATTTATTTCATTCTATTTTTGTGTAAATTATTTTCACCATTTTTATTATTACCTGAGTATTGTGCTGGTGAGTTATCTCTAGAATCAAACCACCACAAATAATTTTTGCATTGCAAAAATGATCATAGCATAATGATTTATCAGTGAATAATTTATCAAGTGTCAAATTGGGTTGACAGTCCCACATTTTCTTTGCCTAGTTTTACATTGATTTTGAACTAAAATTATTTTAAAAACATTAACCATCTAAAAATTATTCCCCCCAACATTGTTTTATTAACCAAGTATCCCAATGTTTTTATATCAATGAAAAATTGAAATGGGGTATCTAAAACTAATGATGGAACCTTTAAAGTACAAAAACCATCACCAAATCTTATCAAGTTTTGGTAGTATATATTTTATCTGTTGTTGATAATTTATGACTTATGAAGTGAATTAAATGGTCTAGCCCTTCATCCCCTAGTTATTCTAACAAAGATCCCAATGCTTTTCTAGATGCATCAATATAAACATGGAATGGTTTGTTCTAGTCAGGCAAAACCAAAATGGGTGTTGTAACTAACTTCTTCAAATCTATAAAGGTTGTTTGACATTCTAGAGTCCATTCAAAATTGATTTCTTTTCACAAGAAATTTTATAGCAGTTCTAAAATTGTTATCTACCGGTGAATGAACTTACAATAGTGCCCAATGTGCCCTAGGATGACCACACGTCTATTGAGTTAATTTGAGGTTTGAATCCCACTTTAACTATGATTTTTACTTGGTCCACTATAATTTCATCACTATAGACAACATGTTTAAGGAATACACAAAATGGTGTAAAGAATATGCATTTATTTAGATTTAGTATGATTTGTCTTCCTCAACATATTTCTAACATCAATCATAACTTTGATATATGTTACTTGAATAATGATAAAATTTTAGAATATTCTAAGTAGACTTCTAAAAAATCATGAATGAAACCTCCAAATGTCATTAAAACTACTCTAGGGAGAACTTCATGTGCACTATTCAATCCAATTGGAATTACCCTATAAGCAAATGATCTTCATTATATTTTGAATGTTATTTTTAATCTACAACCATGATATGGATATGATCATGTCCACTAAACCCATTTATAAATAAGTAGACTTCATGGATTGCAACAGATTCAAGTACTTCATTCATGAAAGGAATTGGAAATAAATCATTGACATAAGTATCGTTCAAATGTTAGGTAATCCCCACATACTCATATCCCCCTTTTATTTTTAGGTTGTAGCACCATGAGACTAATCCATTCTAATTTCTCAACTGGATATATGATTCTAGCTTCTTCCATCTAATCTATTTTTTCTTTTGCCTTCATTTTCATATTAGGATTCAACCTATAAGGTCACTTTTTGATTGGGTGTGTGCACTTCTTTAGCTCAATATGCATCTCACTTAGGGAAAGTTATATACCCTTAACTTCTAAGAACTTGGAGGGAAACACATCTTTACAATCTCATAGAAATTTAATTGCTTTTGAGATCTATTGTTGTGTCCAATAATCATAAATGGTTGATAACTTTGGTACTATGTCTATGCCAATATTTTTAGCTCTTTTTCACATTGGTTTCTAGTAAATTTTTCTTGGTTCCATGTGAATCAAATCCTTTTCATTATGGTATCCTTCTTGCTTTGATATATTGATATTTCATAGTTGATCCTCTTATGTTTTATCTATGCTCTTCCTTTCAGGATTGTTTATGTCCCTTTAAATTTTAAAAAATCATTTCAAATCCAAATCTTCCTCATTGTCACTATGATTGTATTCCTTTGCACTATTCCATAAATTAAATATATTAGTACAAATTCATCTTTCTCCTTCTTGACACGGTACTCCTTTGTAACTATGTGAATACTTGTTCTTATCTCACCTGTGATTTCTATATTTTCACAGTATGTATATCTTATTTTCATAAATGACATAAAAAAAATTCAATTTATATATATCCTTGTGCACCATCAGGTTTTCATCTTCAAAAATATATGTTTAACTGAAGTCTTATTGAATTTTTGGCTAGTTTTGTGTCTCCTAACTATGTTTATGTTGCATGTACCAAGCCTTGGTAAAATGAGCTAAGGTACATTTAAAACCATGTACTCAATATCATGGCTCAATTTTTTGTGATGTTCATACTTCAATGTATTTGTGAACATGCATTTTTTGATGTTGGCCTATTGACCATTTTGACCACAAGTCAAAATGGGTCAACCCCCTTATAGTTAAAAACTTATATAGGGGTATAATATAGTGTCATAGGGTGTTTTTTTGTTTATTATATGTAATTTTATGCCATTTTTGCCTTGATCATGGTTTAATTAAGTCTTATGCCAACTTGAGTCACTTAGGGGTCATTTTGGGGTCTTGTATGAAAGTGGCATGGTAATCAAAGTGTCCAAGTGTCCCATTTTTCCTCCCAATGTAAAATAGGTTATATTACATATCATTAATGTTAGTCCATATGAAACTTATAGGTTCTCTAACTAATTTTCAAGAAAACAACTAAAAAAGAATGATTTTGGTACTTGTACAACCTATAGGGGAGTGTGACATGTGTGAATTTTTTTTGGGATGACTCTTAAATTTCCATGGACTCATCTCAGCACTTGACATGCTTTGGAAGTGCTAAAAATGGTAAAAAACCATTCTACTCCTTCATCACCCTTCTAAACACACAAAACCAATTAGTAGGTTTATGCTTATTACGGCTAGTTGGAGAAGTTTCAATATAAATACCTTTAGGGGGTGATAGTAAACTTAGAGACATTAATTTTAATAATAATATTTCAAGGATTGGTAAACTATGTTTTATGAATCATCTCTAATAAGTTGACTATGTTTTTATGCTCATTATTTCCCATGCCCTATAGGTTTTGCTCTTGTTTGGAAAAGTATATATAATATAGATGATGGAATTAAATCCAAAGGACATGTAAATATCCACCTCATGTTTTCAATTCTTGGTTTCACATTTGGAAAGGATTTTATAGGTCAAACAACTTGATTGTAAAAAGGTGTCACCATGTCGGATCTCAATTAGGTTTCATCACTTGTAAAATGTTTATTTCTCTGCAAGGACTCTAAATGATTGTAATATGAGTTTATACATGTTTATAAGCCATAATAATCACATATCTTACATTTTTGGTCTTACAACATCATGTTTTGATCAATCATTCAGTCATGTCATATTCACAGTCAACTCTCTATCCACTTTCACTTGCAGTCATGTGTATGAAGCTTGTCTAGTGTGATCATGGAGGCGTAATGAAGGTATTTAAACTTGTTTAAAGACATAAATATCTGAAAATATTCTATTTTAAGGTTTTTAGAAGATACAAGATTGCTGAGGGTTCATGCACTATACAAACCAATCACTCAATAACCATTGCTTGGTCTGCACCATTGATATGCACGTATAGGTGCTTGAAAAGGGAAAATCACATTAAAACAAAGGACATATATAATTTTAAGTAATTCATGGTTTTAAAAATCCATTTATAAGTTTTTAGATAGGGATAAAACCCATTGAAGGTCAAATGCAATGCATACTATTTATACCTATACTCACTGTGTGCATATTGGAATGTCCACCTATAGGTGGCACCATCAGAGAGTTGAAAATGTTGATTAGAAGAGATTTGAAATTCTTGGAAACTTTCTTTGGGTTTTTTAAATTGAGAGATAACATTAAAAACATGCTTAATACATAGGGTTGGTAAGTGAAAGTGAGGATTACCTTTAAAGGTAAAATGACTGTATTCAGGGACCATATCCCTAAAACATAAAAATAAAGCACCTAGCCATTTTGTTGAGATCATATGAAAAGGTTACCAGGGGTTATGACAAATATAGATACACTCATACTATATACCTATCATAGGATCCCAAATTTAAAAAGGAAGAGGGTATTTTAATCATTTGGTTTTCTTACTATAAAGGCTCAAAGATGCACCTTTGAACACTGAACTCAGACAATGAGATCTATAGTATTGAACATCAAAAGACATTCATACACAAAATTATAAATAAAGCATGTATTCATGTGGGGTGGAAATTTTGAGTTGATGATCGTATTTTAATTCTAGGGTCATCAAATAATGTTTGAAGAGAAGGTTGGAATACTATGTTTTGGGACCCATGTACACCTCAAGGTGTCTCTCACCTAAGATGTTGATATATAGTAGACTATGAAGTCCTACAAATGCATAATATGAGATTGGACATGGAAAATTATGAACATAGAGACACATATCAGGCCACAAATTTATTCTTGAAACCTTAGATGGTTCCCATAGATTATATGACACAAGTTTCAATGGTAAAGTACACATATAAGACCCTACACAACCAATTGTATTGACTGTGATGGGCAAAGAGCCAAAAGGTTAAGGTTCTTGATGTGGGTACAGACCAATCATGAAATGAATGAGTCTAAATAATTTTCAAATTATCTTTAAAGGTTTAAAGAAGGATTATGTAATGTTTCCAAAGTATACTTATGTAAGACCACCTATAGGAGGGAGAAACATAGTCATAGCTATATGACCTCAGTCTAGGCCAAACAAAGTAAGGATTGAATAGAGTAGAGTTTGAAGGAAGTATAGTGATTTAAATGATGTAAAGAGACTCCAATATAGGTAAGGACACATCATGACACTCTCATAGTGGATACAAAGTAGAGAGAGGGCTCTAATAAAGCAATCTATAGTCTATCTCTTAAACCCTGCACACAGTCCCCTTCATCACAGTCAGCCTTAGGTCTTGAAGGAGTCAGGGGGTTAAATGATATGACCAAGGGGAAATTTTTTTTGGAGAGGGTATCCATCATTTGGATAATCCCCTCTAATATCCATTTTTCTTAAGGAAATAGGGTAAGTACCATTTGTTTTATCTCAGACAGAGGGTACTTCCCTAGAAGCACAAACCTTGCAGTCTTGAAGATGGAGAAAAGGGAATGAGCTAGGGGATAATTGGAAATTTAAAATATGTGTGTAAAGTTTAATCACACCTAAAAAAACATGAGAGACATTTTATATAGGGAATAAGCTCAACAAGATGGTTTGGACCTTCAAGTATGCAGACATGCCTGTTAGACATGGTTTAAGCCTAAAGACCAAATGGGGGGTCAATGTTACTTATAACATGAGATGATAATTATAATACATTTTTAAATGTATACAAGGATATATTAGTTATGTATAATCTATTGGTATGTATAATAATTCATAAGCAAATCCACTTTTATCTTAGGACCACATCAAGCCTATGCAAATGAAAGGAAAGGTTCGAGTAAGAAATTTGGGGTGCTCACATCTCCTTTGATACTTTGAATGGAGACTCAAGGGTCTATTATAAGTTTAATGAGTTCATGAAAAAACATTATATGGCATTAGTTCATCTATCTAATGTCAAATCTTCATGAACAATCCTTAAGGGTGGAAATGGTCTAAAACCCTTACAAACCCTTGGAATTGACCTGACTAGGAAAATGAAGATGGAGAGATATATTAATGGAAAATAATGACCATGAAAGTGATTGGATGATAAATAGGAATCTCTAGAGTTTCCTTCCATCTTACTGAGGTGTTCCCTACTTATACATACAAGAGGGAAATTGGCTTTGATAGTTTTATGTGTTTTGTAGGACCTAGGGGGTTTCAAGAGGTGCATACAACTTTGGGAGAAATTTAAAGACTTTTTATAACTCAATATGGAAATTTGATGATTCATAAATACTTATAAGTGTGTCTACCACCACCTTCATCTCAAACCAGTCAAAACTGGCAAAGTGAGCAAGATAGTGAAACGTGTGAAAACTTCAAGTGGGAGCCTATTTCAAGTGTACCCAAAAAATATAAGGCCATATAAGGTATTTTCAAGTGTCATTAAATCAATTGTATATATTTACATGGAAAAATAAAACCAATTTTGAGGCCAAGTGTGAGGGGTGAGTGAAAGAGGAGTTTCTTTGACTACAGGTAGTGATGGCTCACTTAAAAAAGATTTCAGATGATTAGGGATGAAACCGATGCATGGTAGAGAATTTATACAACCCATACTTCTTATTAAAATCATGAGATCTATCATGAGTTAGTTTTTAGACATTCCAAAAGGTTTGAATATGAGGATAGTTTTCTTGTGCAAAATGAGGAGTTTTACACCACATTTCATGAGTCTCATGACTTAGAGGGCCATTTGTACTATCAGATCTTACATGTATATTTCCTAATTCATTATCTTACATATGTAACTCCTCCTTTAATCATGAAAAGTGTTCTAGTTACCTTTGGACTTCTCTTTTCCCATTTTTCTCTCAAGTTCTATAAGTAGCTACCATTTTGGCCTTTGTAACATAATACCACTCCATGTATGGTGAAGCCCTACTAGAATGATGTCATATTTTTACTTTAAACATTAATGAATTTTTTTTTTGAGGTCATGAATAATTTTATAAGTATGAAAATGATGTATGGTGATGTAAAGTGATAACTTTCTATCCTTTCTTCCCTTATCCTTTCATGTTTGTGCAAGAGTTCATATTCTAACAAGTCATATAGAGTGTAGGCAAGTGTGTTAGGCTCCTTTCATGTGTATGATTATATTTAGAGTGTGAAATTTTACCTTTGGTTAATTTTCCTTGTGTTTCTTCATACATCTCATGTTTATTTTGAAATACTCATGTTAAAATCCTTTAAGACCTTGAAACTAGTTTGTATGTTTTGTTTCTTAGTGAATGGAGTATGATGGTCATGTGGGACAATTTTTGGTGTATCAACCCTTTATATTAGGTTAATTTCATGAAAATTATAACTCTTTTCCCAAAATAGAGCATTAGCATAGGTAAAAGCACTTGAAGATACATTCAGGGAGCTAGCCCTTAAATCTAGAGGCTCACTTCCACTATAGGTAAACCCACATACTTGGAAGTGTTCCCATGTTGCCCAAATATATAAGAGGCTTGAACACCATATTATAGGGTGAATATTTGGTGAAAACAATTTTGGCATGCTCAGTGGGACCAAGGTCTTAGAGAGTGGAAATATTGTTGGTGTGTCTTTCCTCTAATCCAATTTTGGAAGCAAGCAAATTAGCACCAATGGTGACTCCGAATGAAAAATTCCTACTATAAGCATCCCAGGTATATCTCATTGAATATTTTTATCAATTTTTGTATCTCATTTGACATATGAGGTTGATATGAATAGCTATGGTGAATACCCCTATTATGCACCTCCTTATCAACCTTGTTTTGAACCACATTTTACTCCTCAATAATCCTATCAAGAAATGCCTCTCTATTAGTCCCAATATGAGCCCCATAAATCATATCATGATTCCTATCAACATAAAGAGGACTCTTATGAGTCTTGCTATGAGGAATAAGATGTTTTCATTAATTTTACACAAAGGTATTACAATGAAACATGTAGATTCCTATAGACTAGAATGCAACAAGTTGAAGCTAGTCTTGATCCCCATAATTACCCTCTCCTTCTTTCATTATTTCCATCTTATATCAAGTCCTTGTTGGCATCCATATGAAAATTAGTAGTCAACGAAGATAATATGAGAATATGGGATGATGAGTATGATGTGCTCCCTTATCATCTCATAGGATGGTTAAGAGGTGTTGTCCAAAGTTATACACAGAGGTTAGAGATGTTTGAAGAGATAGAAGGAACTCAATAGGAGATCAAGGAATAAATGCACTTAGCAAGAAAGTGCCTTCAATGATCAATAGATAAGCTAAGTATGTGGGAGGATAAAGAGATTAAAAATGAACATGCTCCTATTGAAAAATTTCAAGAAAGCTATTGGCAAGATGCAACTCCTACTTATGTAGGTGTTCTTCCTTCTAATTAGCCAAAAAAAATCACTTTCCTATGAGCTTACTAGTACATTCCTCTTTCCTAAATCCACTCACAATCCCTCTCCTTCACCCCACACTCCATCTCCAATGTATAAACCTTCCAATACACCTCACATTCCATCTCTTTCACATGAACCTATCCATAAACCTTCCATCTCACCCTTTCTTGAAAAATAACCCATCTTGAGGGAAGTAAGTAAAGAGGAAAGAGCCCAATTCATAGCTAATCAAGAAGATGACATGAGTGACTATGAGGAAGAGATCACCATATGGACTCTCCATGGTGAACACAAGGTAAACTTAACCTTTTTGAATGAGGAGAAACATATTAAAGTCTCTTTTGTAGTTGTCCATGAGGAATGTGGCCAAGACTTAAAGAGAGAGTTATTTGAAGAAGTATCCATGTCTATTCATGAAGTTGTGGATGACCATATAAAGCATGAAATGGAGTGTACCATCAAGGATGAAGGTCAAGCCACTCCTTAAGAAGTTTCAATCCTAAAAGATTCTCATGAGGCCAAGGTAAAAGACATAGTTCTTGGAGTTGACTCAATACCTCTATCTGATTTTAAATCATCCTCAAATGCCTTAGAACACAAAGAGGACTATATTGATGACCTTATACTTTAATAAGATAATATTTAAGAGGTGGTGGTCTTAGAAAACAAGGAAGATAAGGATGATTGGAAGCTACAAATGAAGATATTTGCAAATTTGAGGGTCAAATAAATGATAAGGTGAAGAAATAATCTTCCATAGAGGATAATGAATAGGATTGGGTAGAATATGCAGAGTTCCTTGATAATCTTGAAGAAATTTTAGTTGTAAAAAAACCCAACCAAATTGAGAGCACTAGGGAAACCAAAAAGGTATGTCTTTTTGAACCACCATTGAAGGTCATAGTTGAAGATCCAAATGAGAAAGTTGAGTCTATTTTAATGCAAGAAGAGTTCATTTCTATAGCTATTATGTTTGGAGCTGCTTGGTTTTTATTGAACACCATGCCAATGAAGTTGGAAAACACCATGAAGAAGATCGAAGCATCAATGCCAATGATCAAAAGGCCACATGCCTCATTCATTCCTCTATGTCATGAAGTAAGAGAGGTTTCAAACTTCCCCTTTGATCTAGGAAGAAGTGTTCATCTCAGGTTAGTTAGTGTTTGAGTTAGTTAGATTGGTTGTTTTTTTGTGTGTTCTATAAGTGCTCATAAAGCATAAGTGTGATTATTCTGAGTTTATCTTGTTGTGTGTGTTTTTCCTTATGTTTTATGTGTTTTCAAAGGCAATTTGTGTGTCAAACCTATGAACAAGTGACTCCATAGCCCAATGGATAGGAATATGCAACTGGTCTTGGCATAGCAAGCTTACTACCCTTAGGAAATCACCAGGAATGTTGACCATTTTGACCACAAGTCAAAATGGGTCAACCACCCTATAGTAAAAAAACATATATAGGGGTATAATATAGTGTCATAGGGTTTTTTTTATTCATTAGATGTAATTTTTATGCCATTTGTGCCTTGATCATGGTTTAATTAAGTCTTATGTCAACTTGAGTCACTTAGGGGTCATTTTGGGGTCTTGTATAAAAGTGGCATGGTTTTAAAGGTGCCCAAGTGTCCTAATTTTCCTCCCAACATCAAATAGGTTAGATTCCATGTCATTAATGTCAATCTATTTGAAACTTGCAGGTTCTCTAACTGATCATCAAGAAAACAACTAAAAAAAAGAGTTTGGCACTTATACAACCTATAGGGGAGTGTGACACATGTGAAAAACTTTTTGGATTATTATTAAACTTACTTGGACTCATCTCAGTGCTTGACATGCCTTATAAGTGCTAAAAATGGTCAAAAACCATTCTGCTCCTTCATCACCCTTCTAGACACATAGAACTAGTCAGTAGGTTTATGTTTAGTATGGCTAGTTGGAGAAGTTTTAGACCAAACACCTTTAGGGGTGATATTAAACTTATATATATTCATTTTAATAATAATATTTCAAGGATTGGTCAATTGTGATTTATGAATAATCTATAACAAGTTGACTATGTTTTTCTGCTCACTATTTTCCATACCCTATAGGTTTTGATCTTGTTTGGACAAGTCCATATAATTTAGTTGATGTAATTGAATCCAGATGACATTTAAATATTCACATTTTTTTTTAAATTCTTGGTTGTATGTTTGGAAAGGATTTGATAGGTCAAACAACTATGATTGCAAAAGGGTGTCACCATATGGGATCTCGGTTAGGTTTTATCACTTGTAAAATGTTTATTTCTCTACAAGGACTACAAATGATTGTAATATGAGGTTATCCATGTTTATAAGCCATAATAATCACCTATATTCAATTTTGGTCTTAAAACATCATGCTTTGATCAAAAATTTAGTCATGACATACTCACAATCAGATCTGTATCCACTTTCACTTGCAGTCATGTGTATGAAGCTTGTCTAGTGTGCTCATGGAGGTGGAATGAAGGTATTTAAACTTGTTTCAATAAATAAAGAGATGAAGAGAGTCCATTTGAAGGTTTGGATAAGATACAAGATTGGCTGCAAGTTCATGCACCATACAAACTAGTCACTCAACAAGCATTATTTGGTCTGTACCAAAGATATACACCTAAAATTGCTTGAAAAGGTAAAATCATGTTGAGAAAAAGGACATATATCATTTTAAGTCATTCATGGTTTTAAAAATACATTTTAATGTGTTTAGAGTTCTAAAACCCATTAAAATTCAGATGCAATGCATACTATTCATAAATATACTCACTGCCAGCACATTGGAATGTCCACCTATAGGTGGCACTACTAGAGAGTTGGAAATGTTGATTAGAAGAGATTTGACATGCTTGGAATATTTACTAGGGTTTTTAGAATTTATTGATAGCATGAAAAACATGCTTAAGACATAGGGTTGGCAGGTGAGAGTGAGGATTACCTTTAAAGGTGAAATGATTATATTTAGGGACCATATCCCTAAAATGTAAAAATAGAGCACCTATCCATTTTGTTGAGATCATATGACAAGGTTATCAGGGGTTATGACCAATATAGATGCACTCATCCTATATCCATGCATAGTATAAGATTGTACATGGTAAACTATGAACATAAAGACACATATCATCCCAAAAATTTCTTCCTAAAACCTCATATGGTTCCCATAGATTATATGACACAAGTTTCAAGGGTAAAGTACACCTACAGGACCTTACACAACCAACTGTAGCTGACTGTGATGGGAAAAGAGCAAAAGGGTTAGGGTTATTGATGTGGTTATAGCCTAAGCATGAAATGAATGAGTTAAAATAATTTACAAATGATAATGGAAGGTTTAAATAGGGATTATGTAATGTTTCCAAAGTCTAATCATGCAGGACCACCTATAGGAGGGAGAAATATAGTCATAACTATATGACCTCAGTCTAGGCCAAACAAGATAAGGAGTGAACAAAGAAAATTTTGAAGGAAGTATGGTGATTTAAATGATGGAAAGAGACTAAAATATAGGTAATGACACCTCATGACACTCTCATGGTGGATAAAAATCAAAGAGAGGTTTTTAATAAATCAATACACAGTCTATCTCCTAAACCCTGCACATAGTCCCCTTCATCATAGTTAGTCTTCGGTATTGAAGGAGTTGGGGGATAAAATGATATGACCATGGAAATTTTTTTTTCAAAGGGTTTTAATCACTTGGATGATCCATTCCAATATCCATTTTTCCTGAGGAAATAGGGGAAGTACCCTCTATTTTGTCTCAAATAAAGGGTACTTCCCTAGAAGTACAAACCCTGTAGTCTTGAAGATGGAGATAAGGGAATGAGGTAAGGGATAATTAGACCTTTTAAATATGTGTGGAAATTTTAATAACACCAAAAAAAACATGAGATACCTTGTATATAGCGAAGAATATCAATAGGATGGTCTGGACCCTCAAGTATGCAGATAGGCTTGTTAGACATGGTTTAGGCCTAAAGACCAAATGAGGGGTCAATGTTACTTATAACATGAGATGAGAATTATAATACATTTTTACATGTATATATGGATATATAAAGTATTATTAAGCTATTGGTATGAATGATAAGTCACAAGCAAATCCACTTTTGGCTTAGGATCACATTAGGCCTATGCAAATAGAAGGAAAGTCTCAAGTAAGCAATTTGGGGTGCTCACATCTCCTTTGATACTTTGCATGGAGACTCAAGGGGATAGGATAAATTGAATAAGGTCATGAAAAATAATTATATGGCTATAGTTCATCTGTCTAATGTCAAATCTTCATGAATAATCCTTAAGGGTGGAAATGGTCTAAAACCCTTACAAACCCTTGGAAATGACCCGATTGGGAAATGAAGATGGAGAGATATCCTAACAAACCATAATGAACATGAAAGTGATTTTATGATAAAAATTACTCTCCAAAGTTTCCTTCCATCTTATTTAGGTGTTCCCTACTTGTATGGACAAGAGGGAAATTGGATTTCTTTGACAATTTTATGTGTTTTGTAGGATATAGGGGGTTTCAAAAGGTGAATCCACATTTGGTATAAAGATAAATAATTTTTATAACTCACTATGGCCATTTTATGCTTCATCAATACCTCTAAGTGTGTCTACCACCACCTTTATCTCAACCAATCAAAACTGGCAAGGTGAGCAAGATAATGAGAAGTGTGAAAACTATGAGTGGGAGCCTATTTAAAGTATACCTAAGTAATAGAAGGAAATGGAAGGTCTTTAAAAGTGTCATTCACTCCATTTTATTAATTTTTAAGGAAAACTGAAGACAATTTTGAGGCCAAGTGTGAGGGGTGAGTGAAAGAGGAGTTTATTTGACTACATGCAGTGATGACTCACTTCCAAAATATTAAAAATGATTAGGGATGAAACCAATGAATGGTATATAATGTTTAAAACCCATCACTCTCATTAAAATCATGATATATATCCTTAGTCAATTGTGGGATGTTCTAAAAGGGCTAAATGATGAAGACACTTTTCTTGTGTAAAGTGAGGAGTTTTATGCCACATTTCATGAGTCTCATGACTTGGAGGGCCATTTGTCCTATTAAAACTTGCATGGTATATATCATATTTCATTATCATATATGTGTAACTCCTCCTTTCATCATGAAAAGTGTTTTAGTGACCTTTGGACTTCTCTTTTCCCACTTCTTTCTCAAGTTTTATAAGTAGCTGCCATTTTGGCCTTTATAATCTAATACCAATCCATGTATGGTGAATACCTGATGTAATGATGTCATATTTTTCCTTTTAAAATTAATTAAAATATATTTTTAGTTCATGAATAATTTTCTAAGTTTGCAAATGATGTATGATGATGCAAAGTGATAACTTTCTATCCTTTCTTCCCTTATCCTTTCATGTTTGTGTAAGAGTTCATATTATAATAGGTCATATATAGTGTATTAAAGTGTGTTATTATCCTTTTAAGTGTATTATTTTACTTGGAGTGTGTAATTTTCCTTCTAGTTCATTTTTCTTGTGTTGCTTCACACATCTCACCTCTATATTGAAATACTCATGTTAGAATCCTTTAGGACTTTGAGACTAGTTTGTATACCTTGTTTCTTAGTGAATGGAGTATTATGGTCATGTGTGAAAAATATTGGTGTATCAACCCTTTATATTAGGTTCTTTTCCCATAAGCGAGCATTAACATAGGCCGAAAGCACTTCAAGATACATTCAAGGAACTAGCCCTTAAATCTAGAGGCTCACTTCTATTATAGGTACACCCACATACCTAGAAGTGTTCCCATGTTTCCAAAATATATAAGAAGCTTGAACACCCTCTTCTAGGGTTCAATATTTTGTGAAAGCATGGCCCTCTTGGAAGAATGACCATTTTTCTAAGATAGAAGTCACGACTTGAAATCTAGCCTGCAACATCTCATACACTTATTACCACTAAACTTTGTTGGAACTATGAATAATACACCAAATCAAATCAACCCCTTTCAATGCATAATATAACATACTAACTTGCATGTCTATATATGTAACATGATTCTCTAGCTTGTGAAGGGATTATGCTAGATATTTTATGGAAAAATATTAGGGCAATTTTATTTTTATAGAAAACACCATTCACATGGGTCTTACTTCATGATCTCCTTGAACCCAATTTATCATATTACCATTTTCATCCCCTCTTATTAAGGAAGCTAATTCCTTCAAAACATTTCCTTCATTAGTATGTTTAATATAATATCTTCTAGTAGGAGTTAGCTGATAGATATGATCCATCTCTAACTTTGTAGGATAATAAATAGAAGGAGACTTACATTTTTATTTTCTAAACTATGGATAGGTATCAAACTTTAGGGTTAGTAAGGTCTAAGCTTGTTATATTTTCTTCAACTCTATTATCCTTTGCACAAGTTTCAAAAATTAAGTAAACTCTCTACTTTGCAGAGCTTCTTGTTTTGGCTCTATAATTAATTTGAACCAATTATCATCCTTATATGAATATGGTGAAGATGATTCCTTTTGGATTATGTATGTCTTGCACTCAGATTTATTTAATGGCATGATAATAACATCTTCCTAGTGTGACTCAAATTGATTTTCCACTATGTTGATGGTCATGTGACCATCATGGGCCCATTTTTTTCTATGCAGGGCAATGAGTCTCATTTGTTTTTCTATCAATCACTTCAAAATATCCACATAGACTTAAGTCAGTCACCTTTATCTCTACATCTTCAAGTTTCCCAATCGGTTCGACTCAACCATAATCTAAAAAACTTAGAGTAACATGGCTATAGCTTAAAGCTAACTTCTAATGGATTCCCAAGTTAATCTAAAAATCATATTTATAGTGTTACCAAAATTAAATATAGCATTGGGAATTTCATATCCTGCAAGCTTAATATCCATTTTGGCATCCCCATCCCATGACTTCTTAGTATTGACATACCAAACCACTTTCTCTACTCTATGTTGTCCTCTTTGTGTGTAATCCAAAAAAATAGGTAATAGATTTGTAATGTATTTTTGTAAATATCTTCACTTCACAAAGTGCTTAAAAGTTTTATAAAATATGTCAGAGTTTTAACTAATCCATCTTGTTGTAAGATCCAGATGATTTGTCCATAATTTGAGCATCTATTATTATAGGATCTACTTTAGTGGAATTATTATTTTGGATTAAATGTAATATCTAGGATACTTCATTCATCATAATCTTCTCTTTGGAAGGATATATATGCTTATCCTCTCACACTTTTCTGGTGATGTTTTCTTCAAGCATCCTCAGAGGTGGAAGACCTTGTTCTTTATATTGATTTATAGTAAAAAATTGGAAAAAATCAAGATTATTAGGATGAGAATGTACCATGTTCATATTTTTCATTATCTTATCCTTCATATACTTCTCCAGGATAGGGAAATCCTCATTCTTATATTGTCTTACAATCCTATCATATGAACACAATTTTTTCCATTGCAGATTGTAGGGATAATTTTATGTGATATGATTCATTTATCCACTTAGGTAAAAGTAATATGCTATATTGGTAGTATATTCCATATCATTTGGTTTTGATTACCACTTTGATAACTTCCCTATCTTTTAATAGATCTTGATCCTTGTTTTTGACTAGAATATCCTCCATATTTTTATAAGGTGAATAAAGTGCCCAATTCGGTTGTTGTTGTTGTGAAATAGGGGGCCATCCTTATTAGTATTATGGATAAGGATATGTCCACCCTAGTTGATACTAAGGATAAGGAGTCCACCCTTGTGGAGACTAAATCATCCAACATTTTTGGTATTGATGGGATTGAGGAGTCCACCCTAGAATATATTGAGTTGTTGATGGATTCCATCCACCTTGTATTGTGACTTTGGCCTCCTGTGCTGGAAAAATTGGTTTTACCACCAGAGACTATTGTGTATTGGTTGTGAATACATTTTGAGTGATTTAATATTTTATCTCTTTTAAATCCCTCCAATTATTTTCATCATGGTTGTGTAATTTATATAAATTACAAACATACGTTATATGACTATTGCACATAGTAGTATAATAAATAATATTTTGTAGTTGTATGTCCTACAGTGTGACATAAATATATTAACTCTAATTTGATCTTTGGAAATTAATTCTAGTGGTGTCCATTATATCCACATTCAATGCACCATACAACCATCTTGGTTTTTTCCCTTCCTAAATTTCATCCCTCCTATGCTACACTACATCTAGCTTGGCATCAATTTTTTTAATACTAAGAGGATGCTCCCCATAATATTATTTTTTTAAGAATTCGATCATAATAGATTTCACATCATCATTTATGGGGAACTAATATTTTTCTAACAAAATTGAATCTTTCTTCACATTCCTTCTAAAAACCAAACAACTTTATTTGCATCCTGAAACTAAAATTTCATGATGTTAATCACATCAAAGAGTTAATGATCATAGTCCTATATAAATTCTCATAGTTTTTGTTTGATTTATTTCAAATATTTAATTATTTGTCTAACACACTTCTACATCTTGAATTATCCTATCAATTTCTCTTTAATATGTTGAAGAGTCATAGTTGCATGACTATTTTTAAATATGAACTCTAGAGCTCGACCATTCAAATATTCTATAAGTTTTCACTTATCATATGTTTCATTGTCATACCTTTAACCTAAAACTTCATTTCATAGGTCATTAAGTATTTCTATAGGTTAGTTGACCCATCATATGGCATCAAATTAACAAAACTCCTATAGGAAATGACATGTTTCCTATGATTATGCTACATATGACTTGTTTGCTTGATGATGATTCCACTGGTGTCTGCAAACTTGCTTCAAAGATTTTTGGAGTACTAAGAGTCTTGAATTCAAATTTTTTACTAACTTCATGTCTAAATTATTTATTATGCCTACCTGATTCTTCTACAACTTCTTCAAACCACTACTTAGTTTTAACTACTTATAGACTTCTATTCTCAATTATTAAAATAAGCACAAGGGATGTATCCCCTTAGAGTGAATGAACCACATCTAGAGTATCTATCATATTAAATAATGAACATGATCTAACTTTAATTTCATCATTAATTCTTGGAAATACTACCCTTCTTCTTCCACATACAATCGCTACCTCCGTAGTTTATTTTTAAATCTATTATTACATTGTTATAATTATCCTTTTATAACCTCTTCATGGTTTATATATTCTATTCCTTCCTTTATTTTTAGGTCATTTTCCAATCTCAATCATTTTTTATGTTCTCTATGGTTCCTACATTCCCTCCTCCTCTTTTGGTGCTCTCTAAACTTCAACTTTAGATTCTTCTTCCTGATGTCTAGTTCCTCATGTTTTATTCACAAGTTCCCTTCTAATCCTACTTGCAACTACGTGTCGCCCTTCATCTTCTACTTATTTTTTATTGTTTCATATTTTTTATTATCACATTTCTCATTGAAGTCCCATAATTATTTTATCATCTTGCTTCTCTATGTTATCTATACTCTATGTTTTTTATTTAGGTTCCTTGGTTCATTTATTCTTGTTTCATATCCCTCTAGTTCGCATCCCTATAGTACCCTGAGTGATTACTCCATATCGGTTGGAGTTGGAACCATGACCTTTGACACAACTAACATCTTTAACAACATAGGGATTCACTTAAAAAACTTTCCTATGTTCCTTCTAACAAACAAGTCATATGCAACTTCACATGAAATATACCCTTGAACAAAAAAGTCCATAACATACCCATTAATTAGAAGTCTTCACCCAATGGTCAATTTCAAATGTCCATTTAGTGTCTAGGTTGTGTAATATTTCTATATTTTCTTCACTCCACATAAAATGTTTTCCTTCACATGGTTAAAATTAGTAGTATTGAAGTCTAGACAACCATATTACTAGTAACTCAGGTAACTAACCCAAAAATATTTCATAAATTTCTCTATGGATGTGCTCAAAAATGATATCACTGTATAAAATAATATTCTTATAGATGATTCCTTTGAAAAATTATTTATCCTTATATCTATCCAATTGTCAAGGTCCATTTGACTAGGTAACCATTTCAACATATTCGGGTCCTAGTAATGGAACCATTGTTAGCAGTAGTCCTTAAAATCAATCATCAGGACATGCTAGTTTTTTTAGTCTATGAATGTTATGACATGACTCTAAATTATTATATAAAATCATATACATCATTAAATCTAAGTGTAATGTAGATTCTTACATAGAGATTTATTTTCACTTGCCATTAACATATATGCACTTATTAACATTTTACCATTTAAGGAAGTTAGATGCAAACATTATTAAAGAATACATTCATTCATAAGGGAGATATACTCAATTCAAATAATATTTATATAGGTGGAAAAGGAATATGATAATATATTACTAATTCAAATAGTAACATATATTGATATCTAGTATATTCCAACATTTCCTAAAAAAAACAAAGTATATATAGGCTATGAAGAGACTATAGCTCTTTGTCTTCTTAAACTTTCATCTTCTGGACTGAAGTACTAAAAGGAACCATTCAACTTCCATGTGATTCATTATCCTACATGAGACAATATTTTATAAAAAAAATATGCTATGTCATACACTTGTTTCATACTTATCTTACAAAAATGTGTGAGACTTATGATTCGCATCTCACTACTAACAAGTAGGCTTGTGTTGGTAGAAGATTAATGTTATAGTATAAACATGTCAAATATGCTATCCTTTTTCATGCTTCATTTTGATTTAATGCTTAAGTATATGGATGAAATTGACCAACACATAATTAGGTATGGGTTGTGACCAAATTAATATGTTACTACTACTTTCTTTTTTATTTTAAAGCACTTTGTAATTAAGGTCAAGTGTATTTGTTTAGACCATTAGTTATTACAAAACACAAATTACATATTAATTCTCTCCTCCATACCTTATTTCAATCATTTTTTTTCCTTTTATTATTTTTGAATTTTAAATCAATTTGAGGTATGTTTATTTTTCATAAACCCCAAAATTTGTATGTTATTTCAACTTATGATTCCATTTCTTGATACAGTTGCTCACTCAAAAAAATTATTTGGTTAGTAGAATTAAGAGGGCATTTTTAATTTGACTTAGTCAATAGATCTATGCCACAAAGAGGCAAATGATAAATACTTTACACCAAGTTCAGAACTAAAAGTGAAGAAAATATAAGAAAACTAGATAGAGATAAATTGAAGTTACTAGAAAAATCACACTGAAGGAGTCTTAAAACAAAGATATATGTGCTCCTTCAGATATAATAGAGATTTTTTGCATTATTGGAACCATGAATGAATATATCAAAATTCCCACCATCATGGTGGTTGGTCATCATTCCAATGGAAAATTTAGCATTTGAAGTCACTTTCAGGGATAAATATTTCTCGTGGAGAACATACAAGTACAAAAGGGCATCTTATTATTAGATTAGAGAATTCATGAAGTTAAGACTCTGAAATATTTATTAAATATAAGGACAATAAGAATAAAATTGTAAATTTCCAAAATATAGATACACTCAATTCCATCATTGAATAAATAATAGGAAAAAATAAGAACATAAGCGATATACCAATTACTCTTTGTATCATAAAGATGCATACTCTAGATTTGACAAAGGTAGATTTATCCAAGATCACAAGGGTTCCCATTCATGGAAAATTTGATGACATATATGAAAATATTTTAAAATAATTAAAAATAATATTTTACTCATTGTATCCTAATCTCTAAAAATATATTGGAAAGTTGATGCACATGGAGAAATGACTAGTGTCAATAAGCCTTTGAAGCAAATTTTCAAAAGATTATTGTGCATGCCCTAAATATAAGGTTAGGTTATGTAGGTGTTATAATTGATTTGGATGGATATTTAAATGAAGAGGTAAGGGAAAAAAGTTTCAATTTTTTGCTTCACATTCTTTACTTTCAGATATTCATAAGTCTATGGTTGGTGTTCCTATGCTAGAAAAACATCTTATGCAAATGAAAGATAAATCTATTATAAATATATCATCTAAAATAATCAATGACATAGATAACATCCTCTCATATCAACACAAATAATTAAATTACCTCCCTAAAAAAAATTCAAAATTTTTAAAGGCATGTATACTATTAACCAACATGAATAATAATGTTAAAGATTATTTGAACAAGCTTCTCTATCAGGAAGACTACTAATATTTTCCACTAGATAGTAAAATGCATTATGTAACAAGAATGAATGAAATATTATTAAATTATTATAGAGGCTTGTGTGCAATAGAAAATACTACTTATGAAGGTGAGCACTTCCTTTTAGAGGAATTGAAAATACTAAAAGAAACAAAACATATGTGGCTCCTGGATTTTTATTGAAAGTTGTTTTCTATAATGTGGTGTAAAAATGCACCAATTTTGTTGTTGAAAAAAGTCTTGAAATTTTTGATGAGGTATGGGATTATATTGACACTATTATTATTCATATGATTGAATTGGAATCTCAAACCTATCCACAATTGAGTGTTTCAACTAAGCAAGTTGTAAAAAAAAATTACTGTGAATAAAAAACAATGTATTGAATATGTGAAACAAAATTTTGAAATGGAGAAGTCTACAGACTTCAATTTCAATCCTATTTATATGGAAACTTTGACTAAGTTACTTAAAATAAAAGGAGAATTCATGTAGGCCTTGTTTAGAGAAGATAAATACTTTACTATGAAGGGATTCATATATATAGATTTAGGCCATAATGTCAAAAAATTAAAGAATCTGATGTTAATCAGTTTAATTTCAAAATTTCTATAAAAATAAAATTTATTTTCTTTTGGAAAAAATGTATTCTTAGATTCGGTGATCAAATTATTTAGCTAGTGTAAAATCTCTTTATGATATTAGTGAATGAAAAATTAGTTAATGAAATTTTCAAACAAGTTACAGTTCCTATTGAGTGTAACTAGTAAGAGCGTTCAATGTAGACTGCCACACTAGACTTTGACCACTGACTGGTCCCATCCCATTCTCCATCACCTTGCCCCACTCTTTTGGCCTAAACCACGTGTTTTTGCCTTAAACCATTTTTGGTTGTAGTTTCCATTAACCCCAACCCTAGGTAGAAAAGGATAATTGTGATTGTTAACTCTTTATCGTAACCCACCAACAAAGTTAGTAAGATGAATGCTAATAATCATGGAAAATAGATTCACTTATCATAATTTCAAAATCACATGCACATTTGTGAGCTCTAGAATTCCCTCTTCACTCCCTTATTTGTGGCACTAGAATGAACCCTCATTCTCATTGCATTATAGTCAAGATCACCTAGGTCATTCACAAAGACCGGAATAATTTTAAAGTTTAGCCAACCAAGTAAGTTTTATATCTTATACATTTAATAATTTCATCATTAAAACTAGGGTTTTAACCAGGTAATTATGGAAAATTTCTATCTTTATATTGTAATTTCACATTCTAGATTTATATTATAATTTTCCATTCTAGATTTATACCATAATTTTCCATGACTTTGAATGGGATCCCTTTGTATTCTAGATTTATACTATAAAGGGTTTTGAATGTTTAGAATTTTGACCCCTATTCTACTCACTAACCATATATGATCCATTCATATTATGATTCAATGGGCTCCATTTATATTTTAGTTTTATGCTATAAAGGGATTTGAATGTTTGAAATTTTGGCCCCTGTTCCATTGATTTTATACTTGCAAAATATACTTCACTTGTCCTTGATATTTAACATTCCTCCACTTGACTATGTTAGTGAGGCCTGATAGTGACTTAACACTTGAAATTAACCTTTTATACCTAGGGTTGGGGTTAATGTAAATAGCCTATTATAATACTTACCATTACCCTACGGATTTTATCCCGTGATGTACTAGTATAATGCCCTATTATAATTCTCTATGTACTAATGCCCTATTCTATGAGGTAGGGTATAGGAGTGTGAGTTCTATTTTAAGTAGTAATTACCATTGAATGAATTATGCATTCAAGTAGGAAACAATATAGTCAACAAAAAATAAATGATGCAATAACTAATCATTAATTCCTTTAATCAGTTAATAATACAGTCAACATAATACTCCTCAGTTATTCATTGATAATTGTGCTAATGTGAAGGATGGGCATGTATAATTATGGTTTATTGTGGGCTTGAAAAACATTTATTATGTTCATTTTTTTTTATAACTCAATCAAATTAATAATAGAAGGCTCACGGAAACCCATTGATTGTATTTTTGACTATTTGAATCCCCTGATTATATGCTTATTTGGGAATGATTTTAGGATCTTACCCTATTCTATACTTAAACGTGCATCTAAATTTTATGATTGAGATCATGCTAACTGTGGTTATAATTATTCCATTAAATGGTGATATGAACATTGTTAATTAAAGAGTGACATAGGTGGTGGATAACTTACTACTATGTTTTTCTCAATGTTATGTTTCTATTAACTTAGTACCCAATATTAGTGTTTCTTGTGGGGTTGTAGAAAACTTATCAAGATAATAATAGAAGGATCATGGAAACCCATTGACTATATTATTGACTACTTTACCATAATGGTATGATTATTTGGGAATGATTTTATAATCAAGAGTTGGATATTTAACAATGCATACAGTGATTATGCATTGAATGAATGATTATGTCATAGCTAATATGTAATTTTTGAATGCAGTTAATAGTACAATCAACATAATACTCCTCAATTTTTTAGTGATAATTTTGCTAATGTGAAGAATGATCATGTATAACTGCAGTTTATTGTGGAATTATAAAACACTTATTGTGTTCATTTTTATTGATTACTCAATCAAGTTAACAATAGAAGACTCATGGAAACCCATTGACTATATTGTTGAGTGATTGAACCCCTTGATGGTATGTATATTTGGGAATGATTTTAGGATATTACCCTATTTTATGCTTAAACTTGCATCTATATTTTATGACTGATCTCATACTAATAGTGGTTATAACTATTCCCTTAAATGGTGATATGAATGGATGTTTCTAATATTTAATTTCATGTTGTTAATTAAAAGAGTGACATAGGTTGTGGATAACTTACTACTATGCTTTTCTCAGTTTTTTTTTTCTCTTAACTTAGTACCTAGTATTAGTTTTTCTTGTGGGATTACAAAAAACTTATCAACTTAATAATAGAAGCAACATGCTTATGTTTTATAAATATTTTATTTTTTGCATAGGATTATGGACAACATATTTATCTTGCATATAGTGTTTGATATGAACTATCAGTCTGTATAATGTTCTACTATTGTCCATATTATTATAGTATGTATAATGACCTACATCTTACTTGTATGTATAATACCCTTCACATTTCGTACATTCACATTCAATAAACCAATGATAGACCATTATACAAACTAATGGTTCATTAATTTCTTTTTTTTATGTAACAAGATGGATAATAGTGTCAATAGACCAAAAATAGACCATTATATAGACTAATGGTTCATTTATTTCTTTCATTGATGTATCAATATGGAAAACAATGTGAATATACAAGGGGTCAAATTTCCAAACATTCAAATTCTTTTATACTATAAAACTAGAATACAAAGGTATATATAGTTCAAATTCCTTTATATGTAGAACATATGAGAATGATATACATAATGTAAATATTATTACACATATATGTGTGTGTGTGTGTGTGTGTGTGTGTGTGTGTGTGTGTGTGTAATAATATTTACATTATGTATATCATTCTCATATGTGCTATAAATAAACAAGAAATGAATATATATCTAGACTCCTTTTTGTAAAAAATGTGAATACTTGATCTGTGTATACCATTATAAAGAATGTAAAGCTTGTGATTTTTCCCTTAGCTCTACGAAAGTGAATAAATGTCCTTGAAACTTTGATGGTGTGGTTGTATAAACTTATAGTGTGATTTTATACTGAGAGGAAATGCTTAAATGAGTAAATCCTAATGTTTTCTAATGGAAGGAGAAAAGGGGTCTCTATCATGATCACTTTCTTCTTATTATTATGTTGTATAATAATGCATTTTCATGGGGACATGCACACTCAGACTTTGAATATGAATGTAACATACTATGCCACACATTAGGTTATATTAACTCTAATTACATTTCATTATGATCCATACACACATGGCACTTGTATATGGTAATGAATTTGAATGCCGATAGATGGTAGACAAAGCATTAGTAGATATAGTAATTAACGATGATGCAAAGGCCAACTGCAAGCGTGGTTATCCATGATAAATGTTAAATATTCATAAATTATTTGGGTTAAATATATTATTATATCTTCCATTACAAGTATAGCCAGATGATACATTTAGCATGGGATATCGCATTGGTAGTTGACTTCCACATCCCCTCTAGATACTTTATCTATCAACACTCCATCCATTTCATTAGCCCATTAGCCAGTTGAAAACATTATCTTCCATGAACGGATGTGAGATTTTGAAAATGATGATTTAATATTCTATTTATCATCACTTGCATTATCTCATTATCCCTTCATTGATGGGCCCCACTTATTACATCCTTGATTCTGAGCTCATGTTGTATGTACTAGCTAGTTATGCTCACAATCGATAATGTAAGAAGTAAGGCCCATCATCAAAGGGGTAAATAGCTAATGGAATGGATAGAGAGGAGGAGGGTAGTCAGAGTATCTAACAAACATGTGTAGGTCAATTGTTAGCATGACCTCCACATGCCTGTTGGATACTCCCAAGGTAGATGGAGTATCTAAAAAACATGTGGAGGACAAATATTAGTGTGACCTCCACATGCCTATTGGATAATTTGTAGGTAGATGGAATATCTATCAAGCATGTGGAGGTCAACTGTGTGTATGACCTCAATGTGCTTGTTGGATACTCTAAGGGTACATGGATTATATATTAAGCATATGAAGGTTAATTGTAAGCATGGCCTCTATGTGCCTACTATATACTATGAGGGTCCCTCCCCTCCATCCATTCCATTGGCCCATTATCCCACTATTGATGAGCCTCATTTCTTACATATTTGATTGTCCATGGTGATTACCAAATTGGTGCATGTCCAACACTTATGGCTAGGCTAACATTCATCAACAACATGTTCAGACAAACAATAATGGTTAATCCAAACAATAAAGGTTAAGGCAAATGTTAGTTGAAAAATAATTGTTAATATCCGTTGAATGTTGACTTGTTACTTATGTACCTTTTCCATATTCAAATATTATACCATTTCTCCTTTTCCATTACATTATTCTATTTCTACATATACAAGATCCTGTTAGCCAATAATTCAAATGACAATAGTTAAGGCAAATGAAAATATTTAAGGTAAATTCTAGGGATGAAGGAAAATGAAATGTTAACCTCAAATTATCATTACTCATTCATTCATTTAGTCATTCCTCATCCCTTTGTTGATGGGCATAACTTATTACATCCTTGATTCTGAGCTCATGCTGAACATACCAGTTAATTATGCCCAAAATTGAGGATGTAAATATTCAAGCCCATCATCATATGGCATATGGGAAAATATAATGGATGGAGGGGGGAGGGTAGATATATTATACAACATGCATGTGGAGGTCAACTATCAGTGTGACCTCTATATGCATGTTAGATACTCTAACAGTAGATGGAATATTGAGTAGGCATGTGGAGGTCAACTGTTAGTTTACCTCTACATGCTTGCTAGATATTCTAAGGGTAGATGGAGTATCCAGTAGGCACATGGATGTAAACTGTCAACATGACATCCATTCACCTACTAGATACTCTAAGGGTGCATCCCCTCTATCCATTTTATTAGCTAATTATCCCTCTAATGATGGGACCCACTTCTTAATCGTCAATTACTTGCATGCCTTTCCCTAATTCCATTTCTCATTTACCATTACCCAATTCCTTTTCAAACTTCGCATGAGATTGTGTGCTCATTACCTAATTATTTAAGCATGAACCACATTCATGGGAGTATCTTAGATGAGGCATTTACTATACTAGTTGGTTACCTATAATAAATTGGATTGGCTGCATTTTTAAATATCAAACCCCATTTAAACTTGGTTAGTGTGTAAAACATTCTATTTTTTAAAATTATAATATTTTGTATTTAAACTTGTATTACATTATATTTAAAATTTTATAATTTATAGTGTGCAACATTTTATTTTATTGCACCAAATTTTATAGACAATCTTATTTTAAATATTATTGTTTTTCTTTTGACAATTGAATATACTATGTTGTGTAATGATGTCATGTTTTGGGATTGATCAATGTAACCTATAATGGCATCCATGATGGTGGTGGAGCTAATAGTGTGATATTTCATTTTTTTCTCTATTTTACCATCATAACATAGTTTTAACCTTTTTTTAGACATCCATTTGACTATTGTATGAGATATTTTCTTCATACTTGGATATAATGATTGAAAAAGTCTGATATCTTGATTATTTACCTCGTAATTCTCCAGGTTGTGTGAGAAAGATTAAATAACATTTTCAATTAGTAGATAAAAATGTCCTCACTTTGCATACACTCCCTCTCAGTTGGATTTTCATGCCTTGCTTCTCTAGCCATAGTAGAAGAAAGGAAGAAGAACATTGCAACTCCAAATGAGTATGTTTTATTTTACCAGATATTTTAATTGATCAATCATGATATAATATGTCCACATAATGGGGTTATAAATCATTCAATGTATAAATTGGACATATAATGCATTTTAATTTTATCATACATAAATTGGACATATAAATTGTTCACATAATATGGACAATGCATTGCACTTATATCCCTCCCATAAATAGGCAATGCATATAAATAATTGTTGTTTTGTTTGTTTCTCTCTACATGAGTGTATGCCTTTGTTATTATTAAAATTTTCATGTCATTAGTATACAGTGCTATAATATAATTTCTATGAATGATGTGTATGTAATCTTATCAGTTGATTTCACAACTATTCCTGACCCAAAACATGGCTACAATCTTTTCAAGAGCCTTCGCTCATGGGCAACTAAATTATATCTAATAAATTTACATGGCACAAATGAATGAGGAATGAAAAAGTTGTATAAATTTGTACAATCATCTAATGGATTAAAAGAGATGACAACAAAAATAATTAAAGACATGTTGATGGAACTAAATGATATTGATTTGGTAACATGAAAATAGTGTTTGGTTTAGGTTACTTTATCTAATTAGTTAAGCAATTATAAGTTGTGCGTAATGCTAATCATTTATCATTTATTATTTGAACTTAGATATAGATAACCCTTAGTGGTCTCAGCTAATAAAAGATGTTAATGTTTTTGAACCTGGACCTTAGTCTCCCCCGATTGAAAATGTTAGTGCAATGAATTGATGGTAATCAAATTTTAACCATTATATTCTTGTGATCAATCATGATTTCAAATTGTAACTGGTTCATTTATTGTTAAACCTTTTAATGTAAATGTGGAGCATGATCGACATGCCAAATCTAGGAGAATCTTCCCTAAGTTTCTCCAACAACATTTGTGAAAAAGGAACAATCAGAGAAAGTGGTAATTTTTTATTATCTTGTTATATTTAAATGTTAATATTCTTTTGTTCAGGTATAAATTTGAATTATAACTAATGCACTACTTTTGTAGCACAATAATAGTATGGAGGATGGATGTATTACTTCCATTCATAGGAAGAGTAGAATAATTAAATGAATGAAACCATGGTCTGCAACCTTCTTCTACGCACATGGATAACGTCCTCCCATAACGAAGGTAATATAAGAGAAGGGAATATGTAGGGTTTATGAATTTATGAAATTGGTATAAAGCTTGATTATGATCATTGCTTTTATATTTTACTTACAAAGGAACTTATTATTGTCTTAAAGGAAGAAACAAAATCACCTATTCCATCAGAGGATGAGGATGATCTAGATTATGATGTCACAAATGATTCTCATGATACAAGGATAATTATTCTTTGACTTATTCCATTTTCATTTCACATGCATATCTTATTGTATATCTATTTGAGATTTATAATTGTCACACTTCTTTTTCAAGTAAACAATGACAGTGAGGAGAAATACACACATGTTTAGTTGGATGTTGAGTAATTTACAAATTGTTAGTTACCAAAGGATTCATTGGCAACCTCTCCGTGTGCACACAAGCCTAACCAAAAGAAGGCAACATGTCAGGATTTGGGAGTGTTTTTTTAAGTTATATGAAAAATGATTGTGATATTATTTTATTGATTTTAACTACATAAGAACCTATTACCCTCCCTCATAGAAAGAGCAAAAGAATGGAACAAATTGCCTTTGTAACCTCTTTACATGGACGTGGGCATAGACAGAAGGACATGGTAATATGTTGGGATTTACAAGTGTTTATTTAAGTCATATGAAACATGATTATGATTTTTTTATTGATTTTACCCATATAGACACCCTCTATCCTCCCTCATAGGAAGAGAAAAAAATGGAACAAATTATGTCTTCAACCTCTTCGGGTGTACACAAGATTCCTTCGAAGGATAAGTTAGAATGTGGGGAATTGTGAGTTTCTAAAGTGGTATAAAACAAGATTGTGATCTTATTTTTGTGTTTTTACTTGTATAGGAGCATATTACCATCTCCAAGTAAGAAAGAGACTCATATGTTTCATGTGAGCACGAAGACAATGTCAAATTTCAACTACCACAAGATTTTTACAATGACATGCCATAATATTTGCATTATACAAGGGTAATTCTCACATGTTTTTATATTTTCAATTCAGTTGTATATCCATGAATTTGAAATTTAAAATGCTCATTTAATTTTAACCTTTTGATATGTGTTGATTATATTTGAGTACGAGGAGCTATTGGTGTAGAATTTTATCCTATGGGTTTTGTCTACATGGGTCATTATGCTTGCTTAGGATCTTAGAGGCTATTTGGGTCATTTGGGAAGATTAGTCCCACATTCACTAAAATGTGGGGTTTCACTCTCTGTCCCACTTATTTATGTACCTCTCTCCCTTTGTATTCACCATTTAGACTTAATGAGGAATATCATTTAATGCTCTTTGTTATTTGGTAATCTCTCTCACCTACTCCATAGCTTTCATGTGTGAATTCAATCTTGTTGAGAGGTCTTGGAGAAATCCGACATGGTATCAGAGTTTTAGGTACTAGTAACGACCACTAAATTTTTTTGTTGTTATTTTTTATGAAATTTGGAGAATTGATATTGTCTTAGCATATGAATTGTTGAGAGAAATATTCAATTCTATCAGCATTCTCATCTTTGTTGGATTCATTTTTTTGTATATCTAGTTAATTGGTAGCTATTATCACTTTTTTGTGGCTTCTTTGTGACTATGTGGAGCTTTGGTTTGGCATACTCATGATATTAATATTATTTTGGCATTTAAACAAATTCAAATTTGCATTTTTTGGCTGATCCAAGGCATTTTTAATTGATCCAAGGTGTTTTCTCATTGATCCAAGGCATTTTCTCGCTAATCCAAGGCTTTTTTCTAATCTAATACATTTTAAAACTAATCCAAGGCATTTTTCGCTTGATTCAAGGTGTTTTTTGTTGATTCAAGGCCTTTTTTACTGATCTAAGGCATTTTTTGATTGATTCAAGGTGTTTTTGGCTATTCTAAGGGTTTTAGAAAATCAAAAATCACATTTTTTGAGCTAGAGCACCATTTTTACTACATAAAATTTCATTATTTTAGATTTGGGCATCATTATTGCTCCCTTCAGTCAAAACATATACCTAGGCACCATTATTTGTAGCCAAATCACTTAGATTAAATCTCCATTCAATAAAAAATAGCCGTGAAGTTGTTTTAGTGACCTCCCTCACTATTCAATGCTTCATTTTGGGGTATGGGCTTCTATTTGGGCACAAAAATTCATCTAGAATTTTCTAGTTGAATAGACTTGATTAGATTTTCTCCATATTATTGCCTAAACCCTAATTTGTAGACTTGCTCTTCCAATGGTGGTCGTATGACTGATTTGATAAGTTAAGGGTTCAAAAATTTGACTTTTCAGACCTTTTTTTTATTTTGGCCATAGTGCAAATCAATGTTTACTTATTTTCCATGCAAGTTCTAAATCTAATCTCTGCCCTAAGTCTATTAATTAAAAAACAAAATAAAACATGTTTTAATATTTTAAAAAATAACTTGAATTTTTTAATTAAAAACACCTTCAACAACTAATCTTTTAAATGAATGCATATAGAAGTGTTTAGGCAATTTGGTTTGACTTAGCTTGCTTGAGGAGGTCATTGAGTCAATGCTTATTCCAACAAGTGGCTGGAAGGCTACCTTACCTTCTATCTAGTCATGATTTTTAAAGTTTTAATGTAAGTTTTATTTAATAGGCCTCATTTATGAGAAATCTATTGTGTTATAACTTTTGATTGATAGCTTGAAATTGAGCTCTATCTTTTGAAAAAGTTTATATTTTATAATTTCCCATTCAATGGTCATATTTTTATGTAAATGTACTAAAGTTATAAAGTGCCATATTTAGGGGGGTTACCTATGCTATGGGCCCTACTACTTTCTACATTGTACTTCATGAACCAATTGCTCACTCGTGGATGCATTTTTGGCTGTGTCTGACATCCTCATTTTGAGTGTGTATTATCCCTCATCACTTTAGTATTGATTTCTCACCTAGATGCATTTTTGGTTGTGCTTAACATCTCATTCATGAACATGATTCAAGGGTTCATTGTAGTTTATACCATGCATTATTGTACTTTCTTGGTGTTTTTTCATAGTCATGATAACTCCATTTGAGAGACTCTAGATGAGAAAAATTAGTCTATGCCAGTGGTCCTTTTTAGGAAGACCAATTATGCTTCATGGTATGTGTACATGGAATGTTCACTTATAGATCAAAACCTTATTCCATTCTTATACGAACATATTCATGTTCTTATTGACCCAAGTCAGCATGATGACTTGGCCAACTCTTGTGATTGTGTTTGTGGTCACTTTTTATTGCATGTTTCATGGGATCTACACCACCATGTGGAGCACACAGAGTGTCCCTTCACTATTTGGGTCACTCTTTAGAGTTTTTTGGGGGTTCCTACTATGATTTGTCATACCTCCTCCTCTGATTCTTATTATCTCTTCTAAGACTATTGTACTTTCTCCTCCTACTTCTAAATTCTATAATGACACATTCATCATGGATAATGCTCTTCCTTCTATTGATCCCCCACTATAGGATGAGATTATATCAGACCTTATTTGTCTCATTTTAGATTTTACATATGTTATTGTGAGGATTGTTACTCTTTTAGAGCCTTCACTGCCTTGCATTTTGGAAAAATTTATTGATTTCAGTGAGAGTATATACATTGAAAGTATCAATTACTCTTATGTTCCTATAGACATTCATCTTGTAGATCTAAGTGCTTAATTTGTAGACCAATATTCAATTTTAACAATTGTTGAGATTTTCTCTTCTCTTCCCATGGACATTCTTTCAGTGAATGTTCTATGTCTATCTTCTTATCTGACTATTCTCACCCTTTCATTGTATACTTATTCATTTCCATCTTCTATAGTTAGTCCTATGATATCTGATCAAAATTTGGCACATTCAAGCATTAGTAGGGATATATTTAAGCATTTTTTAGAGATATACATCTTGATTCCTACACACATTCCACTTGAGTGGGAATTTAGTAGTTTGATAGCTTAAAGTTTCTTTCTTCCAAAAGGAAGAGACAACATTTATTGCAGAGGGACCTACTATAGCATTTGCCATGCAACATTCTGCACTTACCTTCTATCTATTCTTTATGAAGGCACAAATCCTTCAAATTTTGTAGGATATTGGAGATCATCACTATGTAATTGGAGTGATGACAGTTTTAGCATCATCATCTGGGGGGCTTCTAGCCTCTTCACTTCTTCTATGTCTCTCTTTTTGGGGAGAGTTTTTCCTATGGGTTTTCTCTTTTTCTCTACTTTATGAGATATTTTTATGTACTTGGGTACCTCATCAAACCTCATTGCTAGGACCCAATTCTCTATCCCACCTAAGCTATGCTTAAAGTGAGGTATTGGTGTAGACTTTTGTCCTATGGATTTTGTCTACATGGTTCATTATGATTACTTAGGGTCTTAGTGGCTTTTTAGGTCATTTGAGAATATTAGTCCCATATTCACTAAAATATGGGGTTTTACTCTCTCTCCCTTTATATTCATCATCCAGACTTAATCAAGAATATCATTTTATGCTCTTTGATTTTTGTTAATCTCTCTCACATACTCCATAGATTTCGTGTGTGCATTTGATCTTGTTAAGAGGTCTTGGATAAATACAACATGATCATGGTTACAATATTATTCAAGAGTTTGGATATAGGGATCAATTCTATTATATTTCACCACAATGTCTTACATTGTACAAAGGTGAGAATAAATTTTGGTCATAACCACAATTCAATTCATAACATGTTAAAATGTACATGTTACCTCCCAATCTATATTATCAAGAAGTAAGACATCCAATTAAGAGAAGATGATGGAGGTTTGTGGAATGGAATTTACAATAATAACTATATGCATAGATGCAAGAAAGTTTGTTTAAAAAAAATGTTTATGACTCCCATGACTTGAGCCCAAAAGGGTTAGTAGTTATAAAACAAGAAGTCAAGATTTATAATTCTTAAGAAAATAAAGAAAAAATAAGGTAGGAGACTCTAAGGTAGAGGGAATTTGTGAAATTAAGTGATACATTATGTGGTTTTTATTATATTCATTTCTTCACCAATACATTCACATCTTGTGCTTACATGAGTTACAAAACTTGATAGAAAAAATAAAATGACTTGGCTGCAAATAATAATGTGAAGGGGGGAAGAGGGAATTTGTGAAAGTAAGTGATACATTATTTGTTTTCCATTATATTCATTTCTTCACCAATACATTCACATCTTGAACTTACACAAGCTACGAAACTTAATAGGAATAAAATGCCTTGGATATAAACAATAATGTGAAAGGGAGAAGATGAGAGTTAAAGGAGAAGGTATAGTTTTTTATCCTCGGTTTTTCAATCACTCTTTCTCTTGAATCAAATATATGTAGCTTTTATTTTTTATTTATGAAAGTAACTATATTCACTTTTTACAATAGCAAGACAAGGATGGTTCAACATAGAAGAAGGAATGAAAGAGGAGAAGAAATGTTTGAAGAAATATTTTATGTTTGATGGCTTATTCAATTTATGGAGATTCAATATATTTTTGTGATACATCATGTCAAATGTTATGACATACTAAAGAGCATGGAAATGTGATCTCATATCCTATAATGAGACTTTTCCCATAAGGGAATTGTATGTAGATATTTATCTTTAATAAATAAAATGTGCCCAAAAGGGGAAATAATTACAATTCGAGTTCAAAAATCATCTCATAAAATGTTTTCATGTATCATATTCTTTGCAATGGATAGGTCATTAAAAAGGGAATGTATTATGAATATTTTGTCTTTATTTGTTAATTTTATGAGGACTTGCTTAGAAGTTTGATGCCTATAAGTGCCATCTGTGTATTACAATTTTTTTGTCTTTTTATGTTGGTTATTTGGGTCTTTCTCATAATTATGTGTTTGGTTAGTTGGCTGGGTTTTTGTATTAATGAGATAATTTGATTTAAAACAAGTTGAGTATTTTTTAATTTTAATTGTCTCTATCAAAACCCTATTCAGATCTTATTCCTAAACTATAAAACATATATGCATTGTTAATTTTTTTAAGGCCATCATATTATCCAACTCAAATTAGTCTTGGCCATCATTATGTATTTTCCCATACTTAGAATTAATGATATGTAACAAAGTCTTATCTTTGAGTTTCACCCCATGTCATTGATAATGATGTACTATAGGATTTATGATATATGATTCCCTCATGTGGCATTATAAAATTTAGGTATTTGTCATCATTCGGATGGATATAATTTTATTAATATAATATAAGGTTACTTTCTACATATCACCTCTCTTTAACTTGAAACCAAGGTTTCACTACATTGTGCCTTTGTTCTAGAATAGTGTTGTAGCCAATTATGCACACCTTCAACAATGGTCATGTTTTCTAGTTGATGCCTTAATGGATAAATGGAATTACAAAAGACAACACTCCCTTACATTAACAAATAATTGTAAACTAAAATATACAAAAAAAATGACCATCTCGCCTTCACTAATTGAGTGTAATATGAAGGTGCTAAAAAAGCTCTTAGTATATTAGGAAGATTCAATTAGTATTATTGTTTCATATGAATAATACGAGCTTGGTTCATTTATATTTCAATTTAGGTTTATCGTCAGCTTCTAAATTGAGATAAACTTTGATATGATTGTAACATGCATAGAAGGGTCACAAAAGTAATTATGTTTTAGAATGTGGATTAATATGTGAGTTATATATTTTGACCTTGCTAAATTAGTTGAAGGATGACTGGGAACATCATGTGTTATGAAGGTTTACATTCTATAACTTTATTTGACTCAATTCTAAGAATACCTTATTCAATTATTATGATTTAAAAATTTCTAAATATTTATATTAGATAGTATAATAAAAGGACAAACACAAAACCTTAATATTTTGACACTACCCATGGTGTGACACAAAAATTATATCAATGAAGGGATAAACACACACAAAAATTCCCATGGTGTGTTTCATATCCTCCATATAGAGAATGATAAAGTCTTTGACACATACAATACATGTGTTCATCAACTAAGAGTCCTATCAATTCCATCACATCTTTAATATTGTTCTATGATGCATACAACCATGTTAAATACTAGAGACAATTAATTGAATTGACATAATTTTTTTAAATCAAATACTAATTTACCCCATGTCTTTCACACATTCTATGCCATGTGGAATGTACCATCTAAAAGTGTCATGTGTGTACGGCTCATAATGAAATGTAATGGGGCTTAATGCATCATGCCATGTGCCAATTATTTGGTATATTCATATTAAAAGGATGAGTGTGCAAGTCATCATGAAAATGCATTATTATAAAATGAAATAACAATAAAAAAGTGATCATCATAGATGTATTGATGCTTCTTTCATAAGATAATGTTTATATTTCCTTTACATTTTTTATAATAGTATACCCATATCAAGTATATATATTCACTTCTTGTATAACACCCTTTATTACGGTTTATATAATTCCCTACATCTTACTTGTCTGTATAATACCCTTTACATTATATGTAATGGTATAATGTTTTTCATATTGCTATATAAAGGAAAGGAGCCAGTGAACCATCATTCTGTATAATGATCTATTATTATCCATCTTATTGCAGTATGTATAATACCCTACATTTTAGTTGTCTGTATAATACCCTTTACATTATATGTAATGGTTTACTTTTGTCCATCTTGATACATAAAGGAAACGAACCAATGAACCATCAATATATAATGGTCTTTTGTTATCCATCTTATTGTAGTCTGTATAATACCCTACATCTTAGTTGTCTGTATAATACCCTTTACATTATGTGTAATGTTCTACTGTTGTCCATCTTGATACATAAAGGAAAAGAACCAATGAACCATAAATCTGTATAATGGTGTATTTTTGTCCATATTATCATATTCTATATAATGCCCTGCATTTAACTTGTCTATATAATACCATTCACATTCTATATAATGGCATATTATTTTCCATTTCGATACAAAAATTTTAGGAACTAATGAAGCTATATGTCATTATATTACAATTTTTTTGTTTGTTTAGTAATGGACATAAATAAAATAAAATGAAAGGAACTAATGAAGTTGTCAAGAGCAAACTAATTGACATTTTGAGTATATATTCTGATCCCAAAAATCATACTTAAGGTGACATCCCTTCATAGGATTAGATGTTTGTTAGTGTTATATACTTTTTAAATATCCATGGTTTTGCTTATGTGTAGATTTTAATAAGACCAATCCCACTCCCCCAAGCAATTTTTTGGATCAACCTAAAAGTTTTAAATAAATGAATGCAAAGGTGGATGATGACCTTTGAGAATGTGAACTAAGGAATTTGAAGACCAAGTTGGATGTATGGGAGTAATGGGAAAATGTTAGCAAAGAAAAGGAGGAAAAATTTAAGGATATCATTGAAACAGTGAATACAACCATATCATCTCTAACAAATGAGAACAAGGAGCTAAAGCTTTGTATGGAATGTGTAAGGAAAAAAAACCACAAGCTCAAATGTGGCTCGAGGATCAAATTGCATCACTGAGAGTATATGAAGTTGTGTCAAGTGTTAGGGATATTAATTTGGAATTAGAAAATTATAGGAATGTAAGATAAAAGAAAATTTATGAGGAAGAGATAAAAGTGTGGACAAAATTTGCAATCTATCCTATGACTTGCCCTACAATAACTCCGACCACATCCATGCTTCCTAACTCCAATTCTGATAATAATGATCATAATTAGTGTGTTATTTTAATATGGTTCATTTAACTATGGTTCATTTAACTATAGTTATTTAATTTTAAGTTCTATATGGTTCATTTCACATTATTTGTTAGCTTTTTAGTTATTATAGTTTCTAACTGTTGTAAAAAATGAATATGCATGCCTCACAAGAATGTGAAATTGAAAATTTTCCTAACACCATGGGTGTTTAATTGGATAAATCAAGTATGGATGGTTTACTGGCATGTTTAATATTCAACATGGATTATTTAATTTCAAAGTTAAGTTATCTTTTATTTATGTTGTCAATTTATTGTGAATGGTAATATAAAATATACATAAAACATTAAATCATATTATAGCTTGTGGGCACTCTTATGGGGTTTGGCAATAACAAAGTGAATCTCAAATTGGGGATTATAAAAAATGTGTAAAGTGATACTTCTAATATTTATGTGCTAAGTTATTACATCCTTGATACAAGGCCCATCCTTATTAACTTTACACGAAGGAATTGCTTACCAATAGAAACACTTGGTGATGATGTAATCATTATTGTCAATTGAGATTTGTAGCCATTATTATCTTAACCACATATAATAAGACATACTAATATCACTTGTAACATTTAAGTATCATGGAAAAAACTTTGAAGAGCATAAAAAAACTTTCATTCATTTACAATACTAATTAAAACTTGGCATGGTAAGTACTCTCTACCATGAGAGAGCCCTCAACTCATTATTTCTACATACATTTTTTTTCTCTTTCCTACTCCCCAAGAAATACCCCAATATTATACACATAACACATATAATGGCAATACCAAAAATAAAGAAAAATATTTATCATAAACTAATTTGTATGCCCTCCCGATTCCTCCTAAATACTACAATGGAGTTGCATGTTGAGCATCTCATAATCTCTAATCTAGAATCATTGGCAACATGTTGTGGTCATAGTGTCAATGATGGTGTATGTTGTTCATCATTTGTATTCAAATCAAACTCAAAAAGTGGTAAAAGAGGCTCATTAACAATGTCTTGTAACTGCATAAGTGGTGAAACCAAGCTAGTACAACTAGATGAAGCACCACAACTACTTACTCTACCCCATCGTGTCATTGCTTTCACATCCTTAACATCATGTACATGTTTGATATTCACATAAACAAACTATTTTACAAGTGACTTTGCCTGTATATGAAGTGTGGATAGCTTCTCATCTCTTACACAAATCTTACCAAACATTTGGTCATATATTAATTTAGAATTGCTTTCAATAACCATATTCTCTATATTTTGATCATAAAGAGTCATAAGACCATGAAAGAGAGCTACATAGTATGAATTATTCAATTTTTAACCATCAGTAATTAAAGTAGAATTAAAGGTTATCACTTCTTTTCTCAGACCATAAATAATATACACATATTTGAAACATGCATTGCTTGTATCTTCACAAACATCAATACACAAGACATATATATTGTCCATAATCCTATGTTAAAAATAAAATATTTAGAAAATATAAGTATTTTCAAGGTTCATATAATCATCTAATGTCAATGAAAAGAAGTTGACACACCCTAGCCTTAAAATTTTTATAGGTTATCCTTAGAGGATGCGAGCAAATAAAAAAATAACAATGTACATCTTTACCATTGCATTAATAGATTGTATATAAGGCTACAAATAAAAACTTTTCAATACCAACTAATACTACAGTATGTCACTTTTTCCATTAACAATAGGAAATCAAACATTAGAAACATCCATTCATATCACCATTTAAAGGAATAGTTATAACCACCCTCGACATGAGCTAAGTTATAAAAGTAGATGCAAGTCTAAAGACAAAATAGGGTAAGATACTAAAATCATTTCCAAATAAGCATAACATTAGGTTCAAGCAATCATGAAAATAATCAATGGATTTCCATGATCTTTTTATTATTAACTTGATAGAGTTATGAACAAGAGGGAATGCAGTAAGTGGTTTGCAATCCCACATACTACGTACTCCCACAAGAAACACTAATATTGTGTATTAAGTTAATAAAAACATAACATTGAGAGAAACATAGTAGTAATTTATCTGCCACCTATGTCACTTTTTTCACTGGACCATTAGCAACATGAAATCAAACATTAGAAACATCCATTCATATCACCATTTAATGGAATAATTATAACCACCCTCAGCATAACCTGAGTCATAAAAGATAGATATAAGTTTAACGATTGAATAGGGTAAGATCTTAAAATCATTCCCAAATAAGCACACCATCAAGTTCAAGCAGTCATGAATATAGTCAATGGGTTTCCATAATCCTTCTATTATTAACTTGATAGAGTTATGGACAAAAAATAACACAATAAGTGTTTTGAAATTCCACAAAAAACACTAATATTATGTACTAATTTAAGAGAATTAGTGGATAACTTACTACTATATTTCTCTCAATGTTATGTTTCTCTTAACTTAGCACCCAATATTAATATTTCTCGTGGGATTGTAGAACACTTATCAAGTTAATAATAGAAACATAACATTGAGAGTAACATAGTAGTAAGTTATCCACCACCTATGTCACTCTTTCCATTATCAACAAGAAATTAAATGTTAGAAACATCCATTCATATCACCATTTAAGCGACTAATTGAATCACAAAATATAGATGCAGGTTTAAAGACTGAACAGGGTAAGATCCTAAAATGATTCCCAAATATGCATACCATTAGGTTCAAGTAGTCAACAATACAACCAATGGTTTTCATGAGCCTTATGTTATTACCTTGATTGAGTTATCAATAAAAATGAACACAATAAGTGTTTTTCAATCTCACAATAAATAGTTATACCTGCCCATCCTTCACATTAGCATAATTATCACTGAAGAACTGAAGAGTATTATGTTGATTGTTTGAAGGAATTATGGATTAATTATGGCATAATCATTCATTCAATGCATAATTTATCAAATGGTTTGTGTAATTAGGATATGATAAATAGAATTCATTGAATGCATAATTCATTCAATCCTAGTTACCACTTCAAATAGAACTCACATTCCTATACTATATTTCCCATGACAAGGCATTGATTATATTGTGAACTATTTACACCCCTGTCGGTATGCTTATTTTGGAATTATTTTAAGATCTTAACCTATTTTATGTTTAAACATACATCTAACATATATTACTATGCTCATGCAAATGGTGGTTATAACTTTACTTGACTGTATACACATAACATGGGTCAAATTTCCAAACATTCAAATTCCTTTACGGTATAGAGCTAGATTACAAAGGTTTAACATTCAAATTATTTTATATGAAGCATATACAATAATGATTATACATTGAATTTATATGTGTTTATTGAATTATATGTATCATATCCTAATTATACAAACTATTCAATAAACTATGTGTTGCATGAATGATTATGCCCCAACTAATCATTAATTCTTTCAAGCAGTCAACAATACATGTAACATAAAATAAACCCAAATGTATTATGCAATCTAAGTCGATATGCCCTTCTGAGATGTTGAACTGATATCATTCTCAAGGGTTGGGGATTCAATAATGCAAATAATACACTTCATTGTAGCTAACCAACCTGTATAGTAAAATGCCTCTTTGGGGATGCTCATACGATTTGTGTTTCTTGAATTGGGTAATGGCAAATGGGCTCCTTCACAAGTAGAAAAGGTAATGACAAATGAGAACTGGTATATTTTATGTAATGTTTTTAAAACTATAAAATTAGGTTATTATTTTAAACATAAAAATTTAAAATGCTCAATTTACATGATAGGTTCTTTCTCTTTTAAGAATTTGCTAGCTATTACATAGTTTAACATATTCTAGTATTAATTTGGACGATAAACATGTTTTAATAATTAATTAGTGTTTTAAATTTTAGATATTGTGACTCTTTTTATTTTATGTAATATTTTTTTATATTAAAATATATATTTAATTTTAGAAAATTATTTTTCCTTATTATATTAATGTTTTATAATTTATTATTTTATGGGTTTTGTGTTTTATTTGATATAGCTTTATTTTTCAAATCAAGTAGATAAAAATATGAGATTGATACTCATTTAAATTCTACTCATATTCATAACAAAAAAATAATTAAATAATTTTAACTTGAGATTTCAATGTTTAATGGATGGCACCAGAGTTTTTCTCTTTATAATCTTAATTATATAATTAACACATAATAATAATGTGAAAGGGATATACTCATCAAGATTTTTTTTAAAGTTATATTTTTATTATTAAAATATTTAAAAAAAAAATCTTGATGAGTATATCCCTTTCACATTATTATTATGTGTTAATTATATAATTAAGATTATAAAGAGAAAAAACTCCGATGCCATCCATTAAACATTGAAATCTCAAGTTAAAATTATTTAATTATTTTTTTGTTATGAATATGAGTAGAATTTAAATGAGTATCAATCTCATATTTTTATTTACTTGATTTGATAAAATATTTAAAAAAAAATAAAAATTGAAAGGTTTATATATATATATATGGTGGATTGTCTTGGGCATCATGGTGACTACAATATCATTTTGCAATAATAGTGTAACACCTAGTCAACCCTATCATTTTTCCCACAAATTACAAATATAACCACAAATGATGAATCATATAAAAATGCATGCAGGTTACAGGCTATATTGATTATATATTGTTTAAAAATATAGGTTTTTTAAGATATTATCATTCTCTTCATTATATAGAGCTAACCAGATGCATTTAATATGTGAAAAGTAGTATTGAATAATTTATCTAGTTAATATTGATAATTAATGGTGATACTTTTTTTTGGGGCATAACATTCATTACTAAGGCTTCAGGCCTACTTTCTATTTCCACGAAGTAACCACTGAAGTGTAAATATAAGTAGCTAATCAACTCTATTTGTAACATTTTTTTTTTGATAAATTTGAATCCTTTCCTTACATCACTTGTAGGTTACTGTAACATGACAATTATCCCATTATAAAAGATAGTATAGTCTATAAAGTAATGTTAAGAAATTTCTAGTTAAAATCCTGCAAAAAGTTAAAAATTCTTATATGATTCTAACCATAATTTTTTTTAGAATTCTCCCATTGTCAAAAATATAGATAACAAATTTTAAAAACACTATAAATTCACCATAACCATATAACATTGTCTTTTTTTAAATAAATATAACTAAATTTTGATTCATCTTTGATATGTTGTTCCATGATCCATCCAAATACACTACAAAGTTAAAAATCAATGTTTTTATTTAATTGTCATGGCCAATGGATGTAATGACTGGCCATGTTTGTGTCTGTTGAATTTGAATTGTAAAATTTTATGCATATTTTTCTGACAAAAAAATATAGTTTTCAAAATTAAGCTTCTTCTAAAGTGATCCTTTTTATTTACTTAAATGGATGAAATAAAATAAATCTTTATATTATCCATTTAGCTTTTTTTTTATTGTTTTCTATTTAATGGTGTAGATGGAAATTTGAGCACAAAGTATTTGATTGCATAATCAAATAAAAAAAATTAAAATGTCTAAATTATCTAGGTAAGATTTTGAGTCATTAGAAACAAATGTAATAGATGAATTCACAATTCAAATCAGCATTACGATCTTAAAGCTAAATGATCCAAACCATGATTAAACGGAATCAAAACAAGAAGATTGGGACTAAGATTATCTCAGACTCAAAAATTTGACATTATGATGACATGATTATGGATGATGGATTCATCGATTGATTTAACATGGAGATGTTATGGACTTCTAAGATGGCCTTCCATGGAGGAATGGATTTGTTTAAATAGATTTTGGAGGGAGAGATCAATGGATTAGATTCAAATTTGGATGAAGGAGATCAAGGGTGGAGAATTAAAAAAAAATTAAAATTCCTTGGAAGCCTATAGATTTAAAGGCTTCTAGAGAGGAGGGGTGAGAATAGAGAAAGTTCTAGATTTGGAAGATTCTAAAATCCTTCTTAGGGTTAATGATGATTAGATAGTGTATTACATAGGGATTATATGGATAATTAGGGACTAGGGGTGTAGGAGAGCCTAGGAATATGCTTAGTAGGTGGTTAAGTGGATCATGAGAATTTAAAATTCCTAAATAATGAATAAGATAGATTAGGATGAGATAATAGAGATTTAGGAGAATTCATAAATAGGAATGAAGGGAGATACTAGATAAATGACTAGGAAGGGGGATATTAGGATGAGATTAATTAGAATAAGTGAGATAAGCAAAATTAGTGTCGATGAATAGTAATATTAGTGATGATAATGTAGGCAAGTGAATTTAGGTACATACATTTTAACCCTCTTTGAAAGGGTATTACGAGTGGAGCGAAGTGGAAGGATTAATGGTCTTTCAAAGAAAAACCATTTCATGGATGAATGTTAGTAGTTGTGATGTTAATAGATATGATGCCCCCTCGAGGGGACATGTAGGGAAGAATGAGATTGATGGATACTCAAAATAAGAAGAGAGGGGTGGGATGAGATGGATAGACAAGGGGATGGGATGCCAAATGTGAGATAGAAGATGAAGAGGAATTAAACTTGAATAATGAGCTATGGTTGACATGAGAAATTTGATTGATGATGCCCTTGGTAAAGACACATGCACAGGGAGTAGAGTTGACTGTGTCATGATTATCGACACATATCAAGGGGGAATCAACCGTAATGTGATGATGATAGGATTGAAAGATTGAAAGATTTAGACATATCCTAGGAAAGGATGCATGCAAGGGAGAGTTGTTGGCCAAGATAAGACAAGGATTTGATAAGATTAATGATGGGTGTAACTCAAAGCTAAAGTTGAATGATATGATGAAGGAGATGAAAAAAAATAATGATGTGATCAAGTGACCAAAATATGAAGGGAAATAAATTTGATTGTATTGTATTAAATTAATGAGCCATAATGTGATGATAAAGTTATTGTTCATGTCATGCGCCAATCGAGGGAGGAAACCATAAATTAGAAATGATTAATTAACCAATCAATGATAATGGATGAGAGATGGAGAAAAAACAAATGTTGTGATTTGTTAGGGATAATCGATAGGTATGGATGATTGATTAAAATATTAAGGAGATGATTGTGATTCTGGTGATTGATCAATAGACTGATTGATTAATTGATGAGATTATAGCTCAAATATTTGGCTAATGCAGGACTTGAGGATAAATAAGAGAGATGGCGGCCGATCTATCCTTGGGTACTAAAAAGTGGCCAAGTGCTACCTACATATTCTGAAAATACCTTAGACTGATGTAGTTCTGACTTGAGGATAAAAGATAATTTATGGAGTAGAAGATAATGATGATGATGATGATTAGTGATTGGTGGATGATGTTAGTGATGAGAACAAGGATGATGAGATGAGTAGATGAATAATGAGGGTGTGGATGATCAGGCCATCATAGCTGTCATAAGGATCATCATAGTCTAAGCAATCTAATAAATATAGCACTAGTACTTTGCCCCATGATATAAGCATGACCAAGAGGACTTTGTGCCAAAGTGAAAAAAAGGGGGAAAATAGTGAACTCTGCACCATCGAGGGCTCATAAAAGAATTATTATAGCTTTGGGGACCTCATAGCATCCTTGTTCATTGCCTAATAGATAAAAAGAGACACAATGCAACACAAATTCAAAAGACAAAGATAATCAAATATGTACATGATAAAAGACATGCAAATAAGCCAAACATAACAAACAACACACACAAGTATGTATATGCAATGGCACAATGTCTTGTCTAATAATGGGATGAGTGATTAGGTGACATGTGTTGAACTATGATGATCATGTTGTGATAGACTTGGATTTTGATAGGATGATCATGATTAGGATTAGGACTTGGATAAGGTGTGATGATTGGGGATGAGGTTTTAGATATGAGTTTAATCTATAAATAAAATCTAAAAGTGGTCAAAGGAAGATGAATATGATGATCAAGGGTTACCAAAAAATGAAACCCTACAAGTGTCCAATCTAGTAAGAGGATTAGGATATGATGGGATCAAATGCCTTTTACACTAGAAAAATAGTGATTGGATGGGTGTTAGGTATGAAGAGGCAATGATAGGGAAGTGATGGGTGATAGACTAAATTCTTTGACAAGGTTGTGTATGTCGATAATAATTAGATAAAAGGGATGATGAGGAATATATGGATGGGTGACCACTAGGATTTGGTTCTGAGACAAAGTATAGTGTTTAAGGATGATGATTGGAAAGAGAGGAGATGGCTATTAGGTGTTTGTTTAGAATGGTGATATGGTCAACGTGATATATGGGATGGGTATTAGATGTTCTTAAATAAGAATGATATGAAGGGCATGGAGATGAATGCGACTAGGGGTTTAGGCATAAGACAAAACACCATAGACTATTTTTGTCTTTTTCAATATTTATGATTTTTAGGATTTTTGGAATATTTCAATTTTTAGGGATTTTTGGGATATGGTATGTACACTATACAAATGGTGTTACTAGCATACGGAATACCAAGCCTAGAAACCACTATGAATATGGACATGATAATGAATGATGAGGTTGATGCAAAAAAGGGGATGAAGACTAAGGAAGAAGGGACTAGAGAGGGCCAATGACCACATCGTCAAGGAAAAAGATGTTTAATTTCCTAAGTGTCCATTAGAGAATATGTCAAGATGATTCTGGAACACTTCTCAATATATCTTCCACTTCCTTATGGAGGTCAAGATGGTAATAAAGGAGGGACGTAATAGGATGGATGGTATGAATAGAGGGATATGATATGGATGAGATTGACAAGGGATGGGTGTGATGGCTAAAAAGGATGGATTATGCCCCTAAGTGTCGAGGGATAATGCAAATAATTGATTATTTTACCATGATATCAGAAGTTGCTTTTCATCATGGTACTTGTACAAGGCACCAAAAGATTGGTTTTCACCATTGGATGAGTAATTTTTACTTTTTTTTAACTTTTTGATTTTTTTGATTTTTTTACAATTTATTGGATGTGGGTACGAGATGCAAGAAATGCTATCACTTTCAAGCCTTTTAGCCAACACCTATTTTGGTAATGTGTGATGCTAGGATCATGTCATCATTGTTGGATGTATTAATATCTTGGTGTCCTTCATTGATTCTTTATTGTGACCCCTCCATATATCTAGATCGAGTGTTTTTGCCACCCCTACGAGAGATGATGTTTCCCAGGAAGGTGATGGGAGATATGGATTTGATTAGATCTTGATGAAGAGGTATGGGATTTGAATGTATTATAGGATTAGGATTGATAGTCACATACCGCATTGGAGATGTTGGACATTCTACATTTTATTGGTGGCATGTGACAAAAGACTACAAGAGATCCAAGATGCTTTGAATTTGTGGTTCATCTATGATCTGATTATTTGATGGATTATCGATCATTTTGATGTTGCTTTTGATATCATTTTTATTTTCTAATTGGATTTGAATTTGACTACCCCCTGGTGCCTAGTTTTGGGCTTTACTAGGGGAGATTGATTTTTGACTTGATATATGATTATTATTTTGAATTTGACATTCCCCTAGTGCCTGATATTGGGTTTCACTAGGGAAAGACATTTTTGGATTAGGCTGACAATTTAAATTTTATTGACTTTGACTTATGGGATTAAATATGATTTTATTGTTATGATTAACTTTTGAATATGGTCTTGGACCTTTGTATTTTTGGCACATATGATATTGCTCAAGGAAGGGTCCAACGATGTATGTTCCTATTCATCTATATGAAGGGAGGTGATTAAATGATCGTTGATGGGAATAAAGGGGTCTATGATGGATGAAAGTGGGGGAGATGGTGTGATGAGGTCAATGAGTGGTAATAAGGAAGCATAGTCTTCATAGGGGTTCTTAAGAGGCTCAATTTTGACATTGAATAAAATCTCCCCAAGATCAACAAAAGGATCACTATGACTAGTTATAGTATACATGTCAGAAGTGGGATCAGATTCACTTTGGCCATCTTCATTAGATAAATCATGCAATAACTCTATTATGACTTCATCATCCTGATTGGGATCAAAAGATATGCCTGGTGACTGATTATCATTCAAACAAGAAGTATCTTCAAAAGGGCAGACATAGTTATCAACGTCTATGAGGGATGATGAGGAATCTGATTTAGACACTAGTGTGGAACATAATCCTAATATAGATAATACTTGTATTGACTCTTATGTTGACTCCGATGTATAGGATGCAATGTTACTATTAGAAGGTTTATTGTTCATAATTGACCTCTTAATAGGGGGTTTATGAGATGATGGGTAAGAGGGAGATGATGGAGAAATAATGGATTGGACAAAGATAGGCCCATATAAGGGTTCATGAGGACTAGGTTTATGGGGAATAGTGTCATCATGGATGGATGATTGGTCAAATATGGGGGGATAATAGAAGATGGGAGTGGTGTCTTGACCATGGCTTGGAAAGGGAAGGGCTTGATCGTGATCAGGAATGAAATCTTGGCATTCTTCTTCTTGTTCACCCAAGGTTGTAGATTCATTTGGTTCATCCTCAATTACTATATCACCATTATTGATGAGTTCTTGGATATAGTCTCGTAAATTATGACATCACTTAATGGCATGCCCCCATGTTTGATGATATGCACAATATTGATTAGCATTATATCCAGATGGTTTGGTTTTGGTGGGATCAAGGTGTTGTATGTGTGGATAGACCATCGTGTTAGCGATGACAAGTTGATGGAAGAGGGCTTCCAAGGACATAAGAAGGGGATTAGAAGGGCCCACTTATCTTTATGAGTTAAATGTGAAATCATTGAAATTTAGATCAATGGTTGGTGACATGACTAGGTGGATGGATAGGTAGTGGACAAGGTGGTAAAGATTGGATTCCTTTTGCTAGTATGCAAATAATCAGTTGATGGGTTATGACTAATGAATGGAATATTTGAATGGGACTCACATGAATGAGTTTGGACTCAAGGTGAAATGAGTTGAAGGGGGTCAACACCTTCAAGAAGTTGGACACCCATCATAAAGAATCATAAGAGGGTCTCATCCTTGTTGACTCATATGTATTGGTCTATGAGAGTGGGGTCTAACTTCATGGTAATGGATGATGAAGAGGGACAAGGGATTAGATATGGTATCTTGAACAAGATAGGTTTGAATATCTGAGCTAGTATGATAAGTGATGATGAGTATGAGAGGGATGAAATGTGATGAAGATGATATAGGACTAGGATTAAAAATAGGTACTAACGACCTATTAACAATGCCTAGTTTTCAAATTATCAACAGGGATTAGGGATTTGATGGGTGCCTAGGTTCAAAACTAGTAAGATGATGGTTGGATGGGTGCTAGTTATGAATAGGCAAGATGATTTGACTAGAGACAATTGGCTTGATGATTGATGGGTTACTAGATTGTAACCAACAAAGTGATAAGATGCTAGCAGGATATTGACTAGGTAGGAGATCCGACTGAATGATGAGTGATAGTGGATTAGGATGATAGGATTGTATGGAAGGACAAAAGTATTAGCTCAAAACCTAAGACTAATTTTCTCAAGATGGGAGAGGATAGGATTATGTGATGAAGGTAATTAGGATAATGGGACAAGTGTGATGATGGGGTGATGAGGGGTAATCATGGGGATGGTTTAGATACACATGTGATCTAAAGATCCAACTAAGATAAGATAGGATGTGGTTAGATTATATGGGTGATGAAGGCAAGGTCAAGATAAATTATTGGTTATGGATGGGGTGGACTTTGGATAAAATGTGGATGACAAGACAAGATGTGATTAGGATATGTAGGTGATGGGGGTATGACCAATGACGGGTAGACATGTATAGACTAGGATGAGATGGAGTCAAGATGGGAGATGGGATGGGATATAAGAGGATACCAAGACAAGGATATACAAGTTGAGGATATATGTACAAAAGAAGGATGACAAGGATGTTCAAGAGAACAAAGTATGTATAACAGGATGATGAGATGTGCAAAATGATATTGAGGTAAGGATATGATCAATGATGGGTGGATATGACTAAAATGGGATGAAGACAAGATGGTGATGGGGGATAAGATATGTATAAGAGACTGATAAGATTAATATATGTAAGTGATGGAGGATGATCAATGATAAGTGGACATGACTAGACTAGTATAGGATGAAGACAAGATAGGAGATGGGATAGGATAATGGAAAATTTATACAAAGATAATATGTAAAAAATGATATAATGATGATGTGTAAATACCTAGATAGGTTTGTATAAGTTTGGGGTATAAGGCTAACTCAACTCATAAACAACACTAGTCTAGCATGACACTCAAACAATACCCACAATCATGAATCCTAAATTAGTCAACTAATAAGGGTGTGTAACTCGATACCTGCACCATCAAATGACTTCATGGGTGAGGTTGTAGGCTAGTGACCCATTATGAAATCTATCAAACCCTTTTAACCCCATTTGTACATGATGACTACTTAAGAGTTGATACAGATTTTGATAGCAGTACACCTATTATGATTGAAGGTATCTAAGCTAGGTATATACAAAATTTTATAGGTGCATCCCCTATATATGTGAAGGTATAGTGGGGCCCAAGTCTGTATAGGATACTAGCTAACCACCCTACGTATTGGAGCTTAACCACCCCTCACTCTATAGAATTCTTCTTAGGCACCTAATGACATCTCTCCTAATATTTAGACTTTGTTAAAACACAGAGTTTGGTATAGCGTGTGGTGGTGAAATTTATGTCATTGACCCCTAGAAAAGAAAAATAAATAGGGTTTACAGTTGGTTTTTTATCCTCCAAAAATTTTTGCAAGGATGCAAGGAGGAGAGCATACACCATCGTAGTAAACAAAAAGGAGATTAATTATCTGATTAAATGTGAATTATTTACAAGATACAATAATATACAAAATGATCAAAGAGATATGGAAATGATATAAGATAAAATGATTTGATTTTTAAAGTGCCAAAAGGAGTCTTTGACAAGCAACCTACAAGCACATGGTTAGTAGTTCGACTTTGGCCCTCCAAAAGAGGTAACCTATAAGACAAGGATTAGTAGTTTGATTTAATAATCTTGAGGGGTAACCTATAAGTCAAAATGTTAGACCAAAATATCAACTAGATTTACCCCTATAAGAAACAAAGTGTTAGGCCTTAAGAAAAACACCCTTAAAAATTTTTGATTTAGCTCTATAACTCCTTTAGGTGAATGGGCCATGATGTATGGGTCTGGAGGTGGCATCCCCTAGTGGGGTCAATGGGCAATGGGGGAATGATTCAAAATGACTCAAAAATGCACTCAAAAAAGACAAAATTGAATGCAATATCATAACTCATGAGTTACAGTTTTACATTAGACGGTTAACGTGATGGTTAGATTGCAAAATCATGATAGTTAGATAAAACCTTGACTTAAAAAGGCAAAGTCACAACTGGCAGAAAATCACATTTAGCAATTTTGTGATAAAGTATAAAACCTTAAGATTCTAGTATTTGATCAAAATAGATGCCTATATAAGGTTATGATAAGTTGTCTAGAGGCCTATAAATGTTTATTTATAGATGAACAAGTCAAATTTTAAGATTGATTATGATACATCCAAAATGGTTATAACTAAACACTCAGATTTTTACCAAAATGACCCAAAAACTTGACCAATCTAAATAACAAAAGATGTTTTATAATAGATTCTATCATAAGTCTGCCTTTATGAAATTTCAAAGATAACATGTAGTCAAAATTGAAATCAAAATGGCCTTTTGCAAAATCGTGACTTAGACTACAATATCGTTATTTCATAGATCAAAATCATTTTTCTAAGAATTTTGAAATCTATGGTTTTGTTGAAGATAGGGGAAAGGTAAAATCCTGTGTCTGGTTGTGTCTTTTTGTTGAATCCCCTGTCTTGCCCTCCCTTTCCTATTGCACCTACTAATCACATAGATCACATAAATAAAAAAATTCCTTTACAGAATGGGGGTTAGTCAACAAATATACTTTTAGAGAGAAAACCTCTTAAATATAATGAAAAAAGGATGTTAGATGCCAAACTATATGGTGATTGAGTTTCCTACAAAAACAAAAAATGTCAAGCTGAAAACCTACCCCCAAGACCAACAAAACCATGACTCAACAAGGCAAAGTCATAAATTCCTATACAATGTCATGATTCTTAAAGTCGCATTTTTATGAAAAGACCAAAAACCTGCCAAGAATAAAGCATTAGCAGCTTAGGCAAAATCACAACTTGAATGAACAATATCACTATTTACAAGGTAAAATCACTACTTGCGAGTTGCAATTTTGTCAAAAATCAAAAAACTAAAAAATCCAAAACTATTGAGGTTAATTAAAATGGTTAGTCACAAATTCACAAGTCTCAGGATAAAATCGTGACTATAAAGTCACCAATACCTGTACAAGGTCACAATTTCACCTGTGCATGTAAATTTTCGTAAATACCAAATTGATTAGACCTACAAGCTAGCAAAAACACCGCTAAAAAGTAAAATTATTAACTGGGAGCAATATAGATTGATCAGTCCTACTGTGGTCACCAAAATGTAGATGGAAATTTGAGCACAAAGTATTTGATTGGATAATTAAATCAAAAACCCAAAATGTCCAAACTACCTAGATAAGATCTAGAGCCATTAGAAACAAATGCAATAGATGAATTCACAATTCAAATCAATATTATGATCCTAAAACTAAATGCTCCAAACCATGATTAAATGGAATGAAAACAAGAGGATTGGGATTAAGATTACCTTAGACTCAGAAATTTGGCATTATGATGGCATGATTATGAATGATGGATTCATGGATTGATTTAGTATGGAGATGTTATAGACTTCTAAGATGGCCTTCCATGGAGAAATGAAGCTATTTAAATAGATTTTGGAGGGAGAGATCAATGGATGAGATTCAAGGTTGGATGAAGGAGATCAAGGGTGGAGAATTAAAATAAATTTAAAATTCTTTGGAAGCCTCTAGATTTAGAGGCTTCTAGAGAGGAGGGATGAGAATATAGAAGGTTATAGATTTGGAGGATTTTGGAATCTTTCTTAGGGGTTAACGATGATTAGAAGGGGGATTAAATAGGGATTAAGTGGATAATTAGAGACTGGGGGTGTAAGAGAGCTTAGGAATTACCTTAGTAGGTGGTTAGGTGGGTTGTGAAAATTTAAAATTCTTAAAAAATGAATAAGATAGATTAGGATTGGATAATAAGGATTTAAGAGAATTAATAAAAAAAAATGGGATAGGAATAAGGTTAGTGAATAAAGAGGAATGAAGGGGGATATTAGATAAATGACTAGTAAGGGGGATATTAGGATGGGATTAATTAGAATAAATGAGATAAGTGGAATTAGTGTTGACTAATAGTAATATTAGTGACGATAATGTAGGCGAGCAAATTTAGGTACATACAAGTGGCACTGTCTTGCTTGGATATTTTTACACATTTAGACATTATCGTGTATTTAGAATAGGCTATGCCTCCTATATATCATGGAATTTGTTAGGGATGATAAAATAATATTAATTATTTAAAAATGAAAAAAGTGAAGTTTGTAATATTATTTGTTTATATTAATATAAATATACTTTTCAATCAAAAAAATGAAGTACCTTCATTTATTGTATTTTTTTTTACAAAATGTTAACCATCTAGACATGATTTAATTGTTTCAATATTTTTGTATATTTACATTTCCAAACAGTTTTACTTTTCTTTACTAATGTAATTGTTCACATTGAATAATGATGTGATTAATTCGTTTACAAACTATTCCTCTTTTTCCATTTTTAGTATTTTGTTTTTTCATTTTGAAAGCACTGATGAATTATGTATGAATACAACAATTAACTAGGTTTCATGTTCACAATTTTATTTAAACCTATTTAAATTTATTTGGTACAAGCATTTTTTTACTCATAAGCATAAGATAATCACATTTTATTTATTTATCATAAAGTGGTAGAAGATCTTCTTATGTGAAGACATGAACTTTGATTTTTATATGACATGTTTAATATCTCTATATAACATGTTTCTCATTCCATGTTTTTAAATATGGAAATTAATAATAGTTTTTCTCTTAATGATTTAATCAAACAATTGATCCTTATTATAATCATCACAATTAATGTAGTTATATTGATGCTAACAAAGAATGTTCACAATAAAAATTGTTTTGCATATTCAATTTCAAAAATGTTTGAATCTAATAATTAATGATCCTTAAATATTAATGAATGTTCTCCTCTTTAAATGATTCAAGACTCCACTCTTTTAGTGCTATATAAATTTCCAATATTAACATCTCTTGGTTCAACTTATGCAATCAAATACTTTTCTAACTTTACCATTCTTTAGTGTTATATATATTTTCAATATTAACATCTCTTGATTCAACTTATACAATCAAATACTTTTCTTTATCATTTGTGATGCACTACAATGATAAGTTATGAATCATAAGCGATGAAAAAAAACAGTGATATTTCTTGAAATATTCCATATGTTCTTTCTCTATTTCCAAAACATTATAAGTTTTTTAATTAAATTTTTATTGATAGATAACTATATTTCATATTCTTCATATTTCTCTATTTCCAAAACATTACAAGTTTTTTAATTATTATTTCTTTATAGATAATTATATTTCATATTCTTCATATTTTGTTTGTATTTGCATGGATAAAATTTAAGTAGAGGTATTTCATATGCATTTAAAATATCTTGCTTTCCCTTTTGGATTCCAATTTTGCAATAATAAAATGCCATTTTAAATTTATTTTTTCCTCTTATTTCAAAAAAAAAATGTAATATGGTTTGTGTTTTCTCCTCTCATATTCTAAAGCTTTCAAGTCTTAGACTTGTAATTGTTATATCAATTATATGTATGAGATTTATATTATTTCTCATGATATTTATATTATTTTTGGTGATTGGAATATTTATATTTAAAAAAATTACTTATTTGGAGCATTGCGTTAGGACTCATCGTACCACTTTCTAATAATATTTCAATTTGTAATTATATTGAATATAATATTTTTTAGTATCATGGATTCACACATTTGAAATTAAAAATATATGTATTATAAATCTGAAGACATTTATTGTAGAATTATGATCATAGACAATATTTTTCCTAAAAATTATTAGCAATTTCATTTCAAATAGGAAGTCTTAAATTTTTTCTTGTTCTTATCAAAGGCCATAAAATGACCACAAATAATATTTTATTGGCTTAAGGATGTAATGTTGTATGTTTTCAGGAATAATGACTCGATTATTCAATGTTCAGGGGCAACAATTCTTAGTTTTTTTCTTTTAGGTATATATCCTACCAGTGTTTGCCATCTCATTTTGGTAAATAGTCTTGACATAGATCTCCTTTATCTAAAACATAATTTATTATTCAACAAAATGTTAACAAGAGATTGTTTTCATTCATTTGTTTCAATTCATTGTTTGTTTATGTAACATTTCAAAATATTTATGTAAATGAAAATTAATTTTGTCTTCTTATGATATAAAGGTTAGATCATCTCTTGATACTAATATATTCTCATATAGAAAAGAGGTTGCAAGGAAAGATCATATCTTCATACAAATATGCTCCCGTACAAAGAATAAATCCTACAAGGAGGTTGACATCATCTTTTTATACAAGGGAATATGGTAATTTCAAATAGGTTATGGTAACTTGCATTCATAGTTTTTACAAATGTTTCTCAAACAAACCAAATTATTGAACTACTTTTACAAACTAGATTAGTAGAGCCTAACTTCATTGAAATAATTGGGAAGAAAGGATTGCTCCCTTCCATTTTACATGATAAGTTTATAATATACTCTAATTTCAACCATTACAACTTGAATATTTTTTCATATCCTATTTGCTCCAAACATTATTTTTCTTGCAACTTATGTGAAAAGAAATTTAGTTCTTTTACTACCATGCAAAATATAAGACTTACAATTAGTAGTGTTTGATAATTCTAGTCTACAATCATTGCATTCAATAGCTTGTCATTTTATGTTATTCTATCACACAAAAAATTGCTTATTTGAATGTGATTTAATATAGATCTTACTTTCTAGATTACAATATGTAATTGTACCAATTTTATTGTATGTCTTGATAAGTTTAGTTAATAATCTTAATATGTGTTCAAAGTTTGTATTAATAGATCTATTGATATTCATATTATAAATGTGGTGAAATAAAAGGGAGAGAGAAATCATTTAAGGTCTCCCTTTATCTCTCGTGTTGTAGGGGTTTCAACATCCATGGACACATATGCATATTTTATCAAACAATTGACTATCACACAACATAAATTATACTAATATATATCTCACAATGGAATAAAAATCATACTCTCAAACACACACTCACACATGCCTATATAGGTTGAATTCATTATATGAAAGAGTTCTGGACTCTCATACAATTCTTCCTAAACTAATACAACTCTTTGTTTTTCTCTTAGAGAGTTATGCTCCTTCACCATCTTGTCTCACTCCCAAAACTCTCAAAAACTTATCTTCAAAAATTCTTATATTTCTCTCATGTATTCTTATTAACATCCCAAATTTCATGAGGTGTCTCTTCAAATTTATTGGCCTCCAAATAACTTAAAATAGTCAATTGGCCTTCAGTTTTCAAGATTCACACCTAACTGTCAGAAACTGTTAATCCAATTGATATGAAATTTAAACCATATCTCATAGACTACATTTTACATCACCATTATAAATTTAATATTTTAAATATTAACACACAAGTAAATAACAACCTCACCAATTGATGCGTACTACAAATGATATTTCTAAGAAGAATGACAATTACTAAAGCTTTCAAAACTTATAATATGTGTATCAAAATGATCTAAAATTTTAAACATAGAAATATTACTATATTTAATATAAACTCATTAAATTTGGTAACCTAATTCTTAATTAATCTATACCTCAAGGTAATGAACCATCATGATATACAGATGCATTTTCTGATTGAGTGACAATTACCAAAAAACTATCATAGATTCTATGACATTTATCTAATTGAGCTTAAATTTGGAACACACATTCTATAATATATTTTATATCACTGATCCAAATTTTGTATTCTAATTATTAATTAAAATATTTTTCACAATCATGAAGCTTTTGCAGACTAGATAAATGCATCTTTTGGTTGAATGACAGTTACAAAAACTATCATAACTTTGGCACCACTTATCAAATTAATCTAAAATTTGGAACACATATTTCAGTCTACAATCCCTATCATTTATCCAAGTTTGGTAACTTAACTCATACTAAAATTATTATGAAAGGTCATAAACCTTATACCTAGTGACACAGGCATAGCCTAAAAGAAATAGCGACAACATTTTTGTGTTAACTTTAAATGGTCTGAAATTTTGTACGTTAATATTCTATGAACCCTCAAAATTTTATAATTTATTTCCTTATACAACATTATCACAAGTAAATAAACCTCATGCTAGTGTAACTTTTGGTATGCCTCTGTAGTGACTCTAAATGATCTAAAATTTTATGTAAAGGTTGAAAGTGTCAGGTTCTATGATCCCACCAAATTTAAACATTCAATTCCTTTCACATCATTCTCATAAGTAAGGAAACATCCTATTATTTTAACAGTTGGTATATTTTAGTGGTAGCTCCAAATGGTCTAAAAATTGGTACATATGTTGTAAGTTTCATATTCTATGGCATCACAAAAATTTATAAACTAATTCGTACTGAGATTGAAGGACCATTTATGACAAGTTTACATGGCTTAATAGTCTTTACAGACTGATAGAAATAGTCAAAAGGTTTGCACTTTTTGTGGTAAAATAATAATTTTACAACATTATTTAAAGACATAAGCAAGCTCACACAAACAAGGCCACAACCCAAAAAAATAAAAAATACAACGCACTTTATTTTTTGTTGATACAAGACTACACAAACCCTGGGATGCTCCTGCATCAGACACTCGAGGTTTATAAAATGTGAGCTTTTGCTCACATGGACAGGCTAAGTAGTAAAACTACTCTTTTGGTCATGAGGCAAAGTGACCATGGCATACCTTTCTAACATACCAATAAAATCATGTGTGTTAATATTTTTTGTGTGTCATTTCCAACTCCTACATGTTGGTTTTCTTTCTCTTCTCTTTACATTTCTACTTTCTCTATTTCTCCTTATAGTATTTAACTCACCACAATCTCTTTTTTTATGAGATTTGACTTACCATAGACTCTTCTCCTCTGCCAAAGGCATAACCATCTCTCAAGTAACTCATATGTGGACTAAAATCCACTATCATTTGTCCACCACCACCAAGATATTCTTTCAAACATCTCACTCCCCCATGTGGGCTCAAACCCACCATAGATTGACCACCTCCTCCTAAATCCCACTTGGCTTTGTTCACACCTTGTCCAACCAACTTTTGGATCACTCATAACATCACATAGAAATTTTTTTAGCTTCACACACATGGCTTTCATCTCATCTACCACTCCCAATCTCAACACAATTGAATCGACATACATTAAGCCATCAAAATGATAGCCTATAACATCAAGAATCACATTAAAGACAATTTTTACCTTCACACCCTTTATTTTTTGCATTGCTATATCAAATAATCTCTCGATCTCATCTGCAACATCAGCGTCATATTCACATATAGGGCTATCATACACATTAGCAACTCCTCCTTCCATACCTACAATATCAGGTTCCTCCACACATACTATGGATGTTTTCAAACTTTTCTACACTTTTTAATCTATTATCATGCTATAAAATTATTTCAAACCAAGCTTAGGCTTCCCAAAACCTTCACAAACATTTAGCTATTCTTGGGACAATTATCCTTCTTCAATTGGCTATGAATGAGCCTCCACTTTAATATACTCTTGAGAACAATCATGTTCCCATGCTCTAACACTCTCTTGTCTCCATATCAACTTGAATACATTCACCCAAGGCTATAATATCATCACCAACCAGCTCTTCAATCATTATTTCCATATCAATCTCTTGGTCAATTTCTTCACTTTGTTTCTCAAACAAATGAGTATGCTAGATTGCACCACACTTAGTCCTCTTCTTAACTACTACCTCCATAGCTAGAACTGCACATTGTACAAACACATTAGGAGAAACAAAATCTCCCTTAAAAAAATCATCCACCACTCTATCATGCCCCAAGGACATGTTGTCCAACTCCTCTTCAATGCTAGCATGTTGTTCAAGATTTTCACTCTCACAATAGACTACCAATGGTCTATTCTCAACAACACTCATGGATGTTTTCTTCACCTCAATATTATTGACTTTAGCTCTTTCACATGTTCGATCCTTCACAATCATCTCCTTGTGTGTACTTGTTTACAAAATCTCTACATCTAATGCTTCCACCATGAAAACCTGCAACTCTATATGGTTGTATTTTTTAATCTCCTACAACTCTACATGACTGTAACTTTCATCCACCTACAACTAGACTACATGGTTGTAATATTCACTCACCTCTATCATTCCTTGGTTATCCTCAACCCTTCTACCATCCAAAATAAAATTGAAAAGTTTATTGTCATCATGAACCAAGAATAATTCAGCATTTGCCCACTTGTGAGACTTCATAATCTCTTGTCATCATCACACAATGGGTCTTCATTTTCTAATTCAACTATTATCATCTCTCCATCACCCATCACAAGGATTTATCCATCTATGGGTTGATCACAACTCATATCCACATTGTTATTCTAAAAATAATATCTAGGCCCTACATATAGAAGTCTCTCTTTTGTGTTGCCTCTCAAAACAATCTCCTCTTTGACACACCTATGCACTGCCTTATTACTTCTCAAAGTATTATTCAGCTACTCACAAGATAACTCCCCATCTATATTGCCCCTCTTGGAAATATTATTCTCATATACATTCTCAAGCCTCTTCACATGAAGCTTCCTCAATAATCATAACTATAATTTTGGGTGCACAAAATGCCCCAACATCTTGCAAACCATTTTTTCCCATTCACAAACTTTCCTCTTATATTTCCCTTGTCTCCTCACTTGGATATCTTTTCAATATATTAATACAACTCTACTCAACTAATTTCTTGTAACCTTCACCCTCATGGGGTCAACAATCTTCTCAATCACAAAATAAAATTCAAGCTCAACTACCCTAGTCATGAGTTGTTTAGGACTTTTTCTTCCACAAAATAGAAAAACATCAACAAGAGATTTACCTCTTTTCTCCACCATCACCTCAGTTTCTCTCTTTCATCTATTGGTCGCTTTTCATCCACTCACTTAAAATCTATCCAAAGCATCTATCTGTGCTTGTAGGGATAATAACTCCACCATCAAATCTTCTTCATAAACATCACACGTAGTTGCACCATCATCACCATGTGTAGTTTTTTATATCACTTCTAGTGTATCCTAAAATACTTTCAGCATCTCTGCCAACTCACCCATGTCTAATATGTTCTTCTCTTGTGTGTTATCTCTTACCATGAATCATCAGGATCCTCTTTCATAATCTGCAACATATTCCAACTTTAGTCTCTCATAAACTCCCTCAACTTTTCAGGACTTTATACACTTGAAATCACCTACGTGAGCCTTTCAACAACTTGCAATCTCTATGTAGTTTTCTCTCTCAGAGCCTAAACACACTTAAGGAGTTTATCACAACCATAAGGACACCATCTTGCTCTAATAACACTTGGTACAAGCACAAGGAGATGGGGACCATTTAAGGTATGCATTTATATTTTATGTTTTAGAAGTTTCAACATCCATGGAAACACGTGCACATTTTATCAAACAATTGATTGTCACACAACATAGATTATATTAATGCATATCTCACAACAAAATACAAATCATACTCTCAAACACACACTCAAACATTCTTATAAAGGTTTATTTCATTATATTGAATAATTCTTGACTCTCGTATAGTTCCTCCTAAACTAATACAACTCTTTGTTCTAATCCTAGAGAGTTTTGCTCCTTCACTAGCTTGCCTTGCTCCCAAAACTCTCTTAAAATTCTTATATTTCCCTCATGTATTCCTCTTAACATCATCAGCTTCATGGGGTGTATCTTAATATTCCTTGACCTTCACATACCGTATAATAGTCAAGCAGCCTTTAGTTTTCAAAATTCACACCTAACTGTCAGAAACTGCTAAGTGACGTTTTAGACTGAATGACAGTTAAAAAAATACTAACTTTAATGTCATTAATCCAAATGATATGAATATTTAACCACAACTCAGACTATATTTTACATCACCCCTCTTAATTTCATCATCTAAATTTTAACACGTGTTACCACAAGTAAATAACAACTTTGTCAATTGTTCCAAGAAGAATGGTAGCTACTAAATTTTCTACAACTTTAACTATGTGCATAAAACTGATCTAAAATTTTAAACATAGAAATATGACTACATTTAATATAAACCCATTAAATTTTGTAATCTAATTCTTGCCGTAGCTTTACCGAAAGGTAATGAACTATTAGCATACACAAATACATTTTCTAACTGACAGTCACAAAAACTATCATAAATTTTTCTCCACTTATATAATTGAACTAAAATTTGGAACACATAATATATGATATATTTTATATCACTGATTTTAATTTTTCATTCCAATTCTTAACGTAAATATTTTGCACAATCATGAATCTTCTACATAATAGAGAAATAATTCTTCTGGTCAAATGACAGTGAAAAAACTATCATAACTTTGGTGCCACTTATCCAATTGAGTTGAAATTTGAAGCTAAGATTTTAAACTAAAATTTATGTCACCGATCTAAATTTTGTAACCTAAATCATAGCACAAATATTCTGCAAGATCATGAACCTTCTGCCTAATGATGCAGCCATAGCCTAAAAGAAACAACCACAACTATTCACGGTAACTCCAAATGGTCTGAAATTTTGTGCAGTTATTGAAGGATTAATATTATATGAACCCACAAAATTTTATTATCAATTTCCTTCTTCAACAGTACCGCAAGTAAATAAACCACCTGTTAGTGTAACAGTTGATACGCCTCTGAAGTGACTCCAAATGATCTAAAATTTTGTGTAGAAGTTATAAGTATCAGGGTCTATGATTCCACCTAGTTTCAATATCCATTCCCTTTCATATCATTACCATAGGTAAAAAAACCCTCTGTTAATGTAACAATTGGTACATTTCCATGGTAACCCCTGTTAATGTAATAGTAGGTACTTTAAAATTGGTTTGAAAATATGTCTAAAGTTAGAAGGAACAACAAATAAATTTATAACTTTAAATTTTCCTATAAAAATAATTGTCCATCCTTGATTATAGCAACATCACATACAAAATATAATTGAAAATAAAACTTTCTATGTTTAAGCAATAAAAATATGAACTTGTTCAATATAAAAGATTACTTATTATAGATAACATATGAAATACATTTTACAATCAATCGGATTCTTCTAAATCATAGACCACCACTTTTAATGTTCTTTACTTTTTATATTATTTTATTCTAATATTTCTTTAATTTTTATGATTATTTTATTTTTTCAAATTAAATTTTACATAAAATATATTGACAAACCCAATCTATAATTTAATTAGCATTTATTGTTACCCTATAAATATATAATACAAATGGCATTTGTTACTACCCTATAAGAATTAGCAGAGTTACAATCTTTAATAGATGAATACTCACCAATTGCTTACAATCCCTATAACATAAACAAAAACTCTACATGAATTGAGAAATTAAGCCGGCCCTTCAAACAGGAAAGGCCCCACCTATTTATCTGGGATCATCGTCTCTCACTCTTTTTTCTATGGGCTTATAGGATAGTTATAAAATTATGAATTGGTCAATGCTAATTTATATTCAAATAGCTCCCTTTTTAAGAAATCTAAATTTCTAGAATTTTTAGACTTACACAGTCCATTTTAAACAGAAAGAATGCTTCTGAAAACCTGTGATAGAAAATTTGGTATCAACATTTAGGGCCATACTACTGATCATCATTAGTATGTTTTAAATTATTTTAACATGCCTTGGTGACTTTTGGTACATATAATTGATTTGTATTTATAGACATCTGTGCTAGAGTTTTAAGACTGTCTGAGCAAATTACATTTATCATTAATTTATTAGAATATGAAGATCATTAATAAGTATTAATAAACAATGACAGCAGACTTAAATAGATTACAGATTGGCTATATTTACATTAAGGCTGTAATTCAGGTGGAGTTAAGGAGAAGAAAGATTCATTTACACCACAGAAGCAGAAATAAATGGACCTGTAAATCTTCTTGTTGAGAAAACAACTAATACCATTACTATGTAATAAAGTCCAAAACGCCCACCATTTAAACTCAGACCCACCCACCATCAATGACATTTTAAGAACAAGAAAGCGTGAGATCAAATTAGCTGTTTTGTGAGTCATTACTGTAATGTGAAATATTAACAATTATTTGAGTTTAATACTGGTTTTATTGAGGGGGAAACTATAATTATTTTGTAGTTCCAAGAGGTTCAATGTGTTAGTTTTTATGATCAGAATTGATTTTATCTGCTCCTCAGAAATCTGCTCTGTCTTGTGAATTATGCTTCTCCTTCAATGTCTTCGAATATGAGAAATCACTATATATATACAAGTGAGAGGAAAGAGACGCATCTCTTCAATCTCCTTCTCGGCCTACACCAAACAAATCATGTCTTTAAAAGATACAAGAAGTTGGGCTGGAAGTGGGAGCCCAACGCTGCTCCTTCAACATCAACACTACCTCTCAGCTAGGGAGGATACTACCAGATGACATCCAACATGGCTTCCTAGAGGGTGGAATCAAGGGATTTCACCTCGAACTTCTCTCATAGAGAAGAACTCGTTATCAAGGGATTTCACCTCGAACTTCTCTCATAGAGAAGAACTCGCTATCAAGGGATTTCACCTCGAACTTCTCTCACAGAGAAGAACTCGTTATCAATCATAGCTTTGGCGGCTTCTACAATAGATCTGTTCTTCCTTTCTGCAACACCATTCTGTTGAGGGTTGTAAGGGACACAGAACTCCCTCTTAATACCTGCTATAATGCAAAAATTATGGAATCCTTTAGAGGTGTACTCCCCCCTGTTGTCGGATCTCATAACTTTGATTCTTTTTCCAGATAAGTTCTCTACCTTTGCTTTCCCGCAAGGGCATTCGAAGAACACCCTCCCCCCATAGTAGTTATAAGTTAAAATCACGGCGATGAAAGGACACAAAGAGCTTCCCCCTCTGGAATCCCATAGGCAACTTATCTTACTCAACACGCAGAACAACATCAACGGATTCATGAAATGGGCGATCAACAATATCTCGTTGGTTCTTCCACCTACTCCATATTTGGCCGCCATGAAATACGAAATTCACGGCGCCTATGGCACCACTGCTCCTCAGGACTTCTACACACCCCGTGACTACAACATCACTATTCCCCCTCCAAATCCAAACGCCACAAAAGAAAATAGCGTGTATGTATTCACGTTAAACTCCATAGTGGATGTGATTCTGCAAAATGCGAATACTCTCACCGCCAATATAGTATTGTTGCAATGACAAATCTGATCACGATCTTCTTCAAACCCGCTCTAATACAATGTTAGTTTTATGATCAGATTTGAAACAATCAGAAAATGCAACACAATGAACAATGAACACAACAATATACCCTGGGAAAACCCTCCAACTTGAAGGGAAAAACCTAGCAACAATATATCTCTTATATATTGAATAATAAGAATAGCAATCTGCTGTACAATGAATTATCTTTTTTATTGAATGTCTTCGAATATGAGAAATCACTATATATATACAAGTGAGAGGAAAGAGACGCATCTCTTCAATCTCCTTGTCGGCCTACACCAAACAAATCATGTCTTTAAAAGATACAAGAAGTTGGGCTGGAAGTGAGAGCCCGACGCTGCTCCTTCAACATCAACACAATGTAATGTCAATCCATCATTGTTGATTTGGACAATATGGAAAGAAAGAAATTATAGGATTTTTAGAGGCAAGTCGAAGACCATTGAGGAGGTTTGCGGTGATTTACAAACCTCTATAATAGAAACTATCAATGCCAAACTTAGAAGGTCTCCAATCAAGAACTTCAAGTGGACAAATTGGGATGATTTTATGATTAAAAACTGGAAGGGTTTGGACGGAATCTCTGGTGGATCGGTCACTCCTACACTTTTGCAGAAAATGGATACACCCAGTGTCAAATGGATCTTGGCCACACAATGTTTTCATTAAAATTAATTTCGATGGAGCTTGCCGTGCAAACCCATGGCCGTCAGGTTTGGGATGTGTTATCAGGAGTTGCGAGGGAAAACTGATAGTAGCTAAAGCTGCAAAATTTCTTAAAGGGATGAACAACGTAGCTGAAGCATACGCCCTAGTACATGCCCTCTAGCGTGCTGTAGACAATGGTTTTAAGAATGTATGGATTGAAGGGGACTCAGAGATTATTATTTCCACTCTCCAAAGGAGGTGGTCAGATAATTGGAACATCAGCTACATTCTGGAATAGGCATGGAATGCTTTGAAGAATTTTGACTCTTACCAGAGCTCCCATTGTTATAAGGAAGGTAATAAAGTTGTAGACTGGTTGGCTAATCTCGCTATTGACATGGAAGAGAAGGAAGTCTCCTTTGACCAGTCCGTTAACAAGTGGTCAGATAAGCTCAAATCTATCCTTTCATGTGATCATCTTAATGAAAGGGGGTGGACCTTATACAAATTTGGTGGTTATCAGTACTCTTGGAGAAATTGATATTGCGAAGGTACGGGGAGGTCAGTTCTCTGGGGGCCACTTCACTCTCATGACCATTCAGGGTACTTAGCTTGGGAGCTTCAACGGCTACCTCAAAATCTTTTTTGAGTTTCACTAGAAGGGGAGGGAACGTTGGTGATGGTCACTATTTCCTCAGAAGGAGGACTCAGCGTGGGCTGATTTTGAAGACCCTGTGATGGATATGAATGTGGTGGTTTGCCCAGCTCTCTGACGAGGTGGCCCTTTCTTGTTGTTCTTGGTTGATTATGTCATTGTTCTATCATGTCTAGTTTTGGTTCCTTCTGCATGACCCTGCATGCTCATTTGTTACGTTGCCATGTGTTTGGCTGGCTATGTATATTCCGATGTATTGATTTTTATTTTTTCTAGCTTTGCCCTGGCCCAAGCGGCATGCTCTGTTTAAACACTTTGTATATTTTAATTTGGTTAATTTATATCTGAGGGATCCCACTCCCCTCTTTCTTCAAAAATATATATATATATATATATATATATATATATATATATATATATATAATTATTAGAATTTTTTCTTGAAAAATAGGCACAGTAGTTATATAGGAAAAATATTTTCAAAGATAGAGACTAGAGACAAGAATTTGCAGTACTTGCCTAGAAAATTTAGAGACAAAAAAAGTTCTTTAGAGTCAATAAAAATTTGTTTTATAATTTTTTTAATGTCCAAACCTTCTAGATTTCTTGTGCAGGGATAATTTTTACATTTTCTAAATCCATAAGACTGCTTAGTGTATAACTACTTTTAAATAATTTCTACATCATCCACTAAATATTTTTATAATTACAATATCATAAGATCAAAGTTGTCAATATGATGAATACAACAATATATTTTTGTTAACTGTGCATATTCTAACATATAAATACATACAAAAGTGCTAAATATACATCATCTTTAATTGCAGAAAACTTCAACTACAATTTAATTTCTTCTATACATTTAAAAAAATAAAAATTATAATATCCAGAAAAAAAAAATTATTATTTTTCACAGATCAACTAGAACTCAAATGAATTAGGAACAAACAACCTGCCCTTTGCAGGTCCAAGCGTGGAATGTTCTTCCAACATAAATCATAACTTCAACAACAAAAGTGCCTGCTGGCCCGTTAAAATGAGCATAACCTCAGATTCCTTACATTATCTAGAATGAACATAACCTTGGTCTTTGCCTCAGTAAAATGAGACGAACCTTGTTACACCTTTTAACATATGTAAGCAAAATAAATTGTAGGCCAACTATCCTCACTTCATTGTATGGACGTGTTTATAAGAGGAATCCTCATTAGAAAATTGGATCAGAAATGAACCTTGGCATTTTGGACACTTGGGATCTTGGTTAGATACCATTAAATACATTAGACATCTAGAACACCCAACAAGCTCCATGACAGAAGCTGCTTCTTCAATAATATCATCCTTAGCAAGCTGTCTGTCGATGTCTTTAGAGCTCTGTAAATTCGATTTAAGGTCTAATGCCTCTTCACTAGATCTAGATTTTATACTCTTTGAACTTTGCCTGGTTTCTGCTTCTGAATTCACATAATGCAATACTCCATTCTGCACCATAAATAAGCATTAGCAGCATGAAGTGCTTGTGGGTCAAATATAAACTTAAATATGTCTAGGAACCACCATATTGTGTTGGGCCTATACATTTAATAATAGCTGTTGAGACTAATTTGTGGGCGAGTTGAGGAATAAAACAATATATTTTTGTTCACAGTTCAGAAATGAACATAAATATATATTAAAAACTATTAAATATATAAATAATTTAACTATTGATCGCCTCAAAATACAATTAAGATAATTTTTTCTTAATAAAGATGTATAGAAGAACCACCCTATAACTTCCAAAAAAAGATTTGAGCAACACATGCATGCCAAACTATTAAAACTGCAACTTTACAAAATCATTACAGTTGAGTTGTTGCAACTTCAATCCATCTTACATTTTAAAATGATATAATTATTTTTTATTGAATAATATAAATACTGAAGGATTCACATCCAACAAAATCATATTTAGGCAGATGAAACCCCAAAAAAAATTATTCAACAAAGTATTCCCTGTATGACTAAGAATAGTATGAGACACACAACTTATGATGATGAAACAAATTTGAGCACTTTTACCTTCTCCCATCCCGAGGGAAGACGCTGCCCTTGATCCAAATCCTCAACATCAAACCCTGACCCAGATGAATTTGAAGAAGATGGGGAATGCTTTCTGCTCTTCCCTAGCAAATCAGTAGTTGCCATGGCATTGTTCTCATTAATGAACTGTTTGACCATAAGCTGTAAAACTTTCTGTTTTTTTTTCCCCAATGATCTATTTGTCTTGTTGCTCGCTCTCTTTGAATCCATTCTGAAGCACAAGTTTTTAAAAAAATGGTAATGGTTAAAAACTTAATTTATATGTATATATAAGAAGCTTCCACACACAAACAACCAAACAAAAAATGAGGAAACCTTTATAAGTAAACGGTGACAGAGGCATGAATAGTCCATTGATGAATGGAACATCTCATGCAGACTATAATCCAAAGAGTAAAGCATTTAAGATGCCTAAGTTACTTAGAAGGTAGAGTTGTAACATACACATTCTTAATGTGAATGGTTCAGTTAGGGTAAGCTTATTTTTAAATTTGATCCTAGTCGAAATGGGTAAAGGTAGTTTTTTTAAGGCACCTTCAACCCAGACATCATGAGATATTATTTTTTTAAAGAATTTTACAAGGTTATTGTTTAATTTATATATTATTTAATATGAAGTATATATATTTTAATTTTTTTCATATTCCAATTTGCACATTTTTTATGGAGTATATAGGTCTTCACCATAAAACTATTCAAATTATATATAAGTATAATTATTTTTAGGATTAAAAATGTTATTCATTAATAAAATAGGTTATGCATTACTATTTTGTACAAAAAATGAGTAGTGTGGTATCACACTTTAATGTATCAAATCAATCTCCAATTTTGAGAAATAAATATTGATTTAATTTTTAAAAAGTTTTAAAAGGCTAAAATTAACACTTGTCAATCAAAAAAACTATTTGAAAATAACCCATAGAAACATCATATAAAGCTCAATGGGCACAAAGACAGAAAGTCACAAGAACCATGCAATAGAAGCAATCAACAAAGTTCGCAGAAGTAGAGGATCATCTGACTTGTCACCCTAGCCCCAACCACTACCAACAAGCAATTTTGTCGTATCAAGTATTAGCTCCCACGTGTCATTAAATTTGTCTTCGTTTTCATCATATGTTGGATCTTGTCTATGCAGGAAAATGGCTAAGGACAGCGAAGGAAATTTTCTTTGTTATTGCATCCTCCATCTTAATGAACCAAATTACTATCAAGACCAAAATCACAATTGGCCAAGATCTGAAACAATAATTCAAAATTGATTCGTATTGAATGAATTGAAATAATTACAAACCATGCATAAAAAAACCTCAACTCGGAATTAGAGTTAACATGCAAAAATTTGAAAAAAAACTAAAATCTAAAAAAAACTTTTATTTTTAGCAGCTGCTATTTTTAGCAAGTTTCGCATGCAAGCGCTTGCAGCTCTAAAAATCTCTCGAAATACTCTAAACACTAAAATTAGCTTTTAGGATGAATTTTAACTGAAGTTCACGTTCGATCATAAAAATATGTAATTTCAAAAAAAAAACTAAAAAAATCATTAAATTGTAATTTCAGACCCTTAGATGGTCTCGTTTGGCCTCCAAAAATATTTGGAATATGTTTCTAAGCAAAAAAAGCCACTTAGGTCAGCAATGAACTTTTTGAGATGGTCATTTTGGTATGTGGAAGAGCTCGAATGGAGCTATGGATCAAAAGTTATGGTCTCCAAAAGTTTGGCCTATTTTTTCTAATCATTCTCCTTTGATTGAAAACAACTCAGCTCCTGCGAGTTGACCTGATTGTACTGATACCATTTTTCTTTGTCCATCTTCTTTAAATCCTATTTTTTAATCCAAGTGTTGTCTTCTTGCTGCAATTCTTTCCACTGGACCAAATACTTGTTATAAGTCCCTTGCCTTGTGGTCACTGTCTTCATATCCAAAACCTGCACTATCTTTTCCTTCTTCTTTAAAACCTATTGCTGCCAATTTACTTCTTCATTTTCATCACTTTCACCATCTTCTCCATGGAATTCATATAAATTTGAAATATGAAATACTAGATAAATATCAAAATTATGTGGTAAACTCACCTCATAAGCATTGTCATTGATTTTTTTCACCATTCTGCATGGACCAATTTTCTTGCACTTCAACTTGTTTTAGGTGCCTTTTTGAAATCTTTCTTTTTTCAAGTAAACCATTACCAACTCTCTTTATTCAAATACCTTGGATCTTCTTTTGACATCTGTTGATGCTTTATATTTCTTATTACTTTCCTGCAACTTTCTTCTTACTCTTTCTTACAACTGTTGCATATGCTCTGCAAATATTTTTACATCATCACTAATTCGATCCACAATCGGTAATTGTGCCAAATCTAAAATACCCATAAGATTTCTCCCATAAATAATTTGAAATGGTGATTTTTTTGTCATCTATTCACTGAACTGTTATATGTAAACTCAATTTATAGTAAAGCCAAGTCCTATTATTTGAGCTTCTCTCTTACTATGCATCTCAACAAAATTTTCAAGCTCTTATTCACAACTTTTATCTGTCCATCTGTTTGTGGGTGATATGCACTACTAAATTATAGCTTAGTACCCATCTTCTTCCATAATGTCCTCCAAAAATGACTTAAAATTTTTGTGTCCCTATCTAAAGTAATAGTTCTTGGAACACCATGCAATCTCACAATATCCTTAAAAAATAATTCTACAACTCTAGTGACATCATTGGTTTTTTTACATGTAATGAAATGAACCATTTTAAAAAATATGTCTACAATAATAAAAATTAAATCATTGCCTCTATGTGTGTTTGGTAATCCCAACACAAAATCCATACTCAAATCTATCCATGGTTCTTTTGGAACTGGTAATGGCATGTATAGTTCAATATTTTGTGCATGTCCTTTAGCTACTTGACATATCCTACACCTATAAACATACCTTGTCATATCTCTTTTCATCTCTGACCAAAAATACTTTTCCTCTACCAAAGCTATTATTTTCGTCTTACCAAAATGTCCAGCCAAACCTCCACTATGTAATTCTTTTATTATATTGTCTCGTAGACACTCAAATGGAATGCATAATTATTTCCCTTTAAAGAGTAACCTTTTTGTATAAGATACCATGATTAGTATCTGTCCCACCTATTAATATATCTCTGCACTGCTCAACTACCTTTTTAAAATATGGATCAATATTATATAATTTTTTGATAGCTTCAAATCCAACTACTTTACTCACCATAGTAGTTAATTATGCTACTCTCCTTCTCAATGCATCAGCTACCTGATTCTATTTTTTAGATTTATGTTTCAACACAAAAGTATACCCCTACAAAAAAGATACCCACTTTGCATGCCTACTATTCAACTTCTTTTGTGTATCCACATACTTCAAAGCCTCATGATCTATAAATAAGATAAACTCTTTAGGCACCAAGAAATGCCTCCAATGTCTTTATGCTTATACAATTGCATAAAGTTCAACATCATAGGTAGATTACTTTGTTCTTATCTCATTAATTTCTTACTAAAATATGCTATTGGCTTTCTTTCTTGACTCAACACAACACCAATTCTCATAAATGAAGCATCACAGTCCACCTCAAACACTTTGTTAAAATATGATAATGCTAAAATTGGTCTTTCTATAATCTTCTTCAAAAATTTAAAGCTTTCTATGGCTGCTCTAGTCCATGCAAATTCCTTCCATCTCATGTAATTTGTTATCAGTGCCACAATTCTACTGAAATTTTTAATAATTTTTTTGTAAAAAGTTACTAAACCATGGAAACTTCTTACCTTTGTAATGCTTTTTGGAATAGGCCACTCAACAATTGTCTTTATCTTTTCTTCATCCATTCTCATACCATCTGCTAAAATTATAAATTCTAAAAATACCAAACTATTCTGCATAAACTTGTACTTCTTCAAATTTGCATACAACTTCTTATTTCTTAAGAAATCTAGTACCATTCTCAAATGTTGTAAGTGTTATTCTTTAGTCTTATCGAATATGAAAATATCAACAAAATAAACAACCACAAACTTACCAATATATTCTTGTAGCATTGTATTCATCATCCTCACAAATGTGCCAAGTGTATTAGATAATCCGAATGGCATTACCATCCACTCATATAAGTCATCCCTAGTCTTGAATGTAGTTTTCCACTCATCTCCTTCACGAATTTGAATTTGATAATAACCACTCCTTAGAGAAATCATGGTAAAATATATTTCTCATGCAAGCCCATTCATCATATCATCTAAATGAGGTATAAGAAATCCGTACTTAATTCTAATTTTATTAATTGCTCTACTATCTACATACATTATCCATCCTCCATATCTCTTTGGAGTTAGCAATGTTGGTATTGCACATGAACTCATACTCTCCCTTACTAGTTTCTTTCTTAATAATTTAGTAACTTATTTATTTAATTATGCATGTTCTATTGGACTCATCTTATAAGCTACTTGATTGGGTAGACTTGATCTTGAAATCAAATCAATGTGATGTTGAATATCTCTCTTCGATGATAAACTGTCTAGTAACTCATCAGGGATAACATCTACATATTATTTCAACACTCCAGCTTCTTTGTTGGTATTTGCACCATTTCAGTGTCTTCATTCTTTGCTACTAATACATAACAACCTACCACATTTATATTTTGGATAAATTTTTTAGTAGAGAGTATGATTTATGCATTCTCTTTCTCTTTAAGAGGTAACAAAACTACCTTTGTACCACCTTTTCAAAAAGTGTACATGTTCTTTGCTCCATCATGAATTACTTTCCTGTCAAATTGCCATGGTCTCCCCAATAACACATGACATGCATCCATCAGAATAATATCATATCATATTTCATCATTATAATTTTTTTATATAGAAAAATTTATTAAGCACCTTTTATCTACTACAAACTCATTCCCTTTCTTAAACCATGAAATCTGATAAGGATTAAGATGTTTTTCACATTGTAAATGTAGTTTCTCTATCATTTCTTTAGAAACTATATTTTCACAACTACCACCATTTATAATTACTTTGCATACATTTCCACACAAAGTACATCTTATTCAAATAATGTTTGATTGTAGCCATGCATCACCACCTTCTTTATTTTTCTCTTGTTCCTTCCTCAAAGCGATCATTATTCTTCTCATCATGAGATTCTCTCCAACATCTGCTAGTACAATTTTAGTATTTTGCTCTTCTATCTCAGCCTCAACTAGATTCGCTCTTAGGTGATCCTCTTGCCTCCTTTTTTGATCTTGATAATGCATACATTCAAATGTCCTGAGCCCTTCTTCTCCACACCTATAACAAACCTAAGATCTACGCTAATTTAGAAACTATCTTCTAGCACCACCATAACCTCATCCTCTCTGAAACCCTCTTTTTCTTTGTTGGTATTGAAACCCTTACCTATTCTCATCTTGTCTTTCTACACCATGTGATGATTCACCTCTATTAGTATTAGACCCACTTCTGGTAGTATTAATCCCACCTCATTCCTTTATTGGAGAGGATCCACCTCTTTTTAGACCAAGAGACGTTCTTCTAAAATTCTATCTATTTTGTTTTTCTTCTACCTTCAAAGCTAATTGATAAGCCTCTTCCATGCAAAGTATTATATGCATGCTTAATTTATTTTGAATAATAAATTTCAAACCATTTACATACCTTGCAGCCATCTACTCTTCTATTTCATCATGCTCTACTCGTATGGAAAGCTTATAAAACTCATTTGTATACTCTTGTGTATTGTGATCTTTTTGCCTCAAATTCTAGAATCTTTTGTATAGGGTTTGTGTATAATACACAAGAATAAATTTATCCTTTAGCTTCTTCTCCATATTTTTCCATGAATTAATCTTATTTTTACCTTTTTTTATCTCTCCTTTTGTAGGTGATCCCACCAAATCATCGAATGACCTTACAATTTTGTGCATGCAAACTTTATCTTCTTGTCTTCTCTCATAGTCTTCCACTCAAATAACTTCTCCATGATATTCATCCAATCTATCAAATCCTATGGTTTTAAACTTCCTCCATAATTTGTAACATCAACCTTGATTCCTTCATTTCTTCCCTCTAAATCTCTAACCATCCTCTCTTCCATTGATGGTGGTTGATCTTGTTGTTCTTTTTCTTGCTAAATTTTTTCATCACAATCTGTGTCTTTCTCAGTTTCATCACCACCTTGTCTTCTTCTCTAATTGGTGATAACCTTGATTAATTATTGCACTTGCCTTTGTAGCTCTTGTATAGTCTAGTTCATTTGCATAATACCTCCTTGTCCTCTCGTCATTTCTTACTCCTCCAAGATTCAACCTGGCTCTGATACCAGTTAATGAACCAAATTACTATCAAGACCAAAATCACAATAGGCCAAGATCTGAAACAATAACTCAAAATTGATTAATATTAAATGAATTAAAATAATTACAAACCATGCATAAATAAGCCTCAACTCAAAATTAGAGTTGACATGCAAAAATTTAAAAAAAAACTAAAATCTAAAAAAAACTTAAATTTTAACAACTACTATTTTTAGCAAGTTTCGCATGCAAGCGCGTGCAGCTCTAAAAATATCTTAAAATACTCTAAACACTAAAATTATCATATAGAATTAATTTCAACTAAATTTCATGTTCGGTCATAAAAAATCATTAAACTGTAATTTTAGACCTTCATGTGGTCTCATTTAATCTTCAGAAAAAAATTAAAAATGCCTTTAAGTGGAAATAGTCACTTAGAGAAGCAACTAAATTTTTGAGACAGTCCTTTTTGCACATGGAAGAGCTCAAACAGGGCTACGAATCAAAAGTTATGGCCTCCAAAAGTTTGGCCTACTTTTTCTACATCATATTTGCTTGTGTCAAAGAACACATACCTACCACCATGAAAGTTATGTACTAGTAAGGGACATCATAAACACAATGAAATACTTTGATGCCTACTTTTTTAGTGTCACCTACCATGAGCTCCAAAGCTATGGCCCTAAGAAGGTGACCATCGATGAGTAAAATCAAGAGAGACCTGACTGCCTACATAGGGAGCACTCTCCCAGTGGTCTAACAAAGTATTTCACCACCTCTAGCAGAACCTTCTCTACTTGAACTTAAATCTATATCATTACATTAGAAATCATTTTCACTTTATATGTATAAAAATTCAATACCATACAAATAAAGTGAAAAAAAAACTTCTTTTTAAAAGTGGGCCCAATAGGGTTTTACATATATGTTTAATTGTTATTAATAATTACATCTATAGGATTAAAAATATAATTTTAGATGGTGTAAGTACTCTTCAATCCTTCGAAGAGGTCTCAATAACCCAATGAAGTGGTTGATTGGTTCACCAACCAAGGGGTTCTCAATGATAGTTATAAGAAATGGAATGGAATTCAGGAGCTACCTTATGAGGTTATTCAACTACTACAAAAGGATAAGTTACACGTGATATTATTCGTAGCTTGAATATTGATACAAAGGATTTACTGGGGATGGCTCTCATAAAAATAAATTTTGATATTTTAATTTACAATAACCTTTTTAAGCCATTACTCAAAAGACCAATTTTAAGGAGTATCATAATGAAATTATCTCCACCCCTTACTTAACATAATGAATATAACTTGGTCAAAGGTATTCATTATGAGACATATAGGTATAAATAAAATTTGAGAAGGAAGGTCTTTAATAATGGCCACAAGCATGCCAAAATTACTTTTGAAATGAGTAATCATGTGGGAATGAGCCATAACACATGAAGATCATTCATTGCTATTTGTGTGAGCTCAAATAGTGTTAATGATGTTATAATGAGTGAAGGTAAGTTTCCAGTTAGTTCTTTTTCTTCTGCTAAAATAGGGGTTAACATGAGTAATAAGGTTAACAAGAGATATGTAATATTATGCATTTCTCAAATCATGGGAGGAGATAGATGTAGAGTTGAACCCCTGGCACTTGAAACAAGAATACAGAACACTATTTGGAGGATTCTCAAATAGGGGGTTTAAAAAACTTCATGGACATGATCATGGGTTATGACCCACATGTTTCAGTGATATTTTCAAAGTCATGGAATGTCCATAAGGTCATTGTCAAAGGTGTATCCTTTGAGGTGTCTAAGGAGAGTATTTCTCAAGTCACCAGCTTAAGCATGAAAAGCATCAAATACTACAATAAAAAAGGGATAAAAAATTAAAAAAATAGATTTTCTATCTGGCAATGAGAAATTGATTGAATTTCAAGGGGATATCTCATGGATTCTATCCCAAATCCATGGAATGAGTTTCTTCACCGAGTAATGAGGTATGTCACTTTGGAAGGAAGATACAAAGTTACTTTATCTTACCATTTTGCCTATTTAAATCACTTCAGACACAAAAAACTATTAAGAATTCAATTTTATATACTTATGTCTATAGAGAACTGTGTTTTGGATGTTAAATGTGATAAGTGTTTGCTCCCTCTCTATCAATTTGTTATCTATCTTCTATTCCACCATGCAAACCCACAAATCAGGCTCATTGAGAATAGCTCTCTTGAAGCCTCTGTGAACCCTGATATGGGTGTTGTTAGAAACCCTCTTATTAAGCCTAAATCTCTAAAATCTATCTCCATTGCAATCCCTAATGTAGACACTATTACTGCAAAAAAGGACATCAAAAGGAAAACACTTCAAAAAAGTTTCTCAAGCCATGACTGAGGAACCTTTAACTTTGGATGATCAATTGGGTGTTTCTGCCAACCAAGATCCTTATGTTCCTTCATCTAATAATGAATTTCCTACATGGGGCAAGTTGTTTGAGAATTATGTGGGAAACCTAAAACCAAATCAAATTTTACATCTTACTAAGAGAAAAGTTAAAAAGAATACCACTGAGAAGAGCACAACCCTAGATAAAATTAGTTCTTCGAAGAGGAAGGTTAACATCCATAAAAAAAACCTGAAGTTTGTGTGGAATGAAAATGAACACTTGAGAACCAAAATCAATCAACTAAATCTCTAAGTTTATGGGAAATACGACCATGGGAATCTAACTTTAAACAAGGAAATAAGGGCCTTAACTCAAACAGTTAGGGATTTAAAAATCAAAATGTGTCAGATGGAGGATAAAATGAATCAAATGCATAGCGAGAGGAAAAATTTCCAACTATACATAGACAAGCTAATCCAAATCAGCATGACTACAATCAAAAATTGTGTAGTGAGTATCACTATTATGTGTGATAATCTCAAGTAGAAAAATGAAAAAACTGCGGGAACCAGAGCCATCAAGATAATTAGGATGAAAGAAAAAGGAAAGTCAATTGAAACTAAGGAGGTGGATTTTTATACTAGTGAGGACTATCTCAACTTCATGACTAAGGAAAGGGAGGTGGCCAAAGATCTTTTCGACTTTGGATCATCTTAGTCTTTTCTAAGTTGTTTCTTTAATGTCTATTTTTTCTAGTTTTATTGGTTCTAGTTTGTTTGTTTTAGTTGTTTGTGGGTTTTTGGTTATCCCTATTTTATAACGATATTTTTTGGTGATACTTTCATGCTTATCCTTGTTACTTGACTTTGTAAGGTTTGGGGCCCTTTCAAAAACCCTTTTTTACCTCTAATAAAAAAAAATGTTTATAGACAACATATTATGGGATGGAGCTATGATTTAATATACCATCAAAGGTTGGGGTTTGTTTTGGTGAATAAAAAGATGATTAGGTCTCGATGGTACTACCACATAGGTATCGTTAATATTTTTGTGTTAATAAGATTTGTGTTGTTAAGTATGCACTGGTGAATATGATATGTATTAGTAAAAAATATGTGGAAATAATATGATGTGTGTTGGTAAATATGAAATATTATGATCTTAAATATCATTAATAGGATTCAATGGATGCCACCCCACCTCTGGAGACACTTGCATGAAATTAATATTTGTGTCAGGATTTAAAGCTCATCGTGATAATGTTTTTATAGGAATGGATGGTGTAATAATATAATTTATACTTCGTGTTTTAGATAACTCATAGAGAAAAAAATACCAAATCTAGTATACACTTGTAGCATTGAGCTTTAACTATGCAAAGTGTTGAATCAAGGTGGTGATGGCAGTGGAATTCTTCATTGCATATTCCAAGGTGTTTATTTTTGTTTTATTGCTCCTTTGAATCTAGTTATGCTAGTAAACTTATTTTCCATGTATGCTATGCTATATTTTGTATTACAAGGATGTTGATGTTTTGGTTTTCGAATGTATATTTTAATAGGTAGCAATGACTTCAAAATGGCTTTTGGATCAGTTGTAACTAGGTATACTATATTTTTATTTATTTTTGATGATTTTATTTTGTTGGCCTTTCTTAATTCTAATAATTGTGACCACGAAACACTCCCTGCAAATGCACTGGTATTATTTTACATTATTTTATTTGACACTTAGTTTGTAGAGGCATTGAGTATTTTTCATTAGCAAAGGAAGTGAGTAGTTTTTGAAAAAAAAGGTGGAATGCATAACTATAAAAAACAATAAATTACAGATGGATATGAAGTTTAGTAACTATTTAACCCTTTTTTAGTTTAATATGTACTTAAACTATTTGAATTAAACTATTGAAATTGGAATGTTGATATGTATTAATTTGATATAGAAATACAATAAAACTATAGAATTTACAAAATTTGAAAACTTGATAAAAATAATTAATTAGGATAGGGTTAGAGAGTGTCCCTTAAAACAATAATAGATATTACTGTGAAGACTTTTTGTAAGTTACAACTATATGAAATGGCTTACAAATATAGTCATGTTAGAAAATAATAATATTTGGTTTGCCAAGACAATTCCATAGGAGGCAAATAGGGGTACATCATGGCTTTGCTTGTTGACCATAGTTGCATCGTGGGTGGATATATTATGTATTTATCAATCTGGTCTTTTGATAATTTTTTTAAAGGTTGAATGCTGATCTCTATCTATCAATATGTCATGTGGAAGACCTGTAAATAGAAAAAGCATATTCATGCACATGCACTAGATAGTAATTAGATAATAAAATTGAATAAAAAATGAGTTAGTGAGAATCGCAGAGCTGACCTAATAAACCCCCTGTAATTGATCACTACCTACATAGCCCAAATGGACCTCAAGTTGATGTAGTTCTCCTTCCTAGAGTGATTGTGTGATCGATGATTATACAACTAGAATGCTTTAGCTAGATGATTGATTGAAATGTTTGACAATAGATGCCCTTGACCAATAATAAACACTATTTAGACTTGGGTTATGGATTGTTACAGTGATATAGAGTTGAAGTAGGAATAAATAGTGCTCTTTTACTCAGTGTGCATTGCCTTTGCTAGAAAGATTCAATGGGGGTTATAATGAGTAGCCTTGATGTGATTTTATAAGATAATATTTAGAATAAGTTTTCTAACCAATTTGATAAGATGTGAGGGAGATTCATTGTGTAATGTCTCAATTTTAAAGTGCCAGAGATAAGGCCACACCAAGGGACAAGGCCACAGTACATGTTTATCCTGATAGTGCGGACTTGTCCTAGAAGACCAAAGATTGTTGGGACATGTATGAAAAATATTTTTAGGCTAAATAGGTATGACTATAACTGAATTAGGGATGTCTATATGATATTTTCAATGTTTACAAGGTAATGAAGGCCCTCTTATAGATTGTAAGTTATCAAAATGATGGATAGACCAGAGAAGGGTAAGGATGTCAATAATAAATATTTTCAAGCATTAATGTCTAGTTTTATGTGTCTCCATTTGCCTCCACTTTATTCTAGTGATGCACAAAGTGAAATTACTATAGTAAAGTAGATGCAAACCTGAGTGTGTATACACACTTTGTCTTTGAATGCGAAGGTTGATTGTGTAAAATATCTTAATATAAGAAACCTACAACAATACCATTGAAATTAATAATTTTTCATATTAGAAATTAAAATTTTGAAATTCGTTATTTTTAATTTAAAAACAAAGCAAGGAGATAAAATTGTCATGTAACTTTGGATATGGCGAAGTGCATGCCCCCTTATTGAGACATTTGGAGAAGTGTTGAATTATGGATAATTGAGAGTGATCAAGTCTCAATTTGAAAAGAATTAAATGCTCTTGAGTTGGAAAGATTGTATGTTCCAACTCTCATTTGAGTGTATAGAGTACTTTGTAAAATATTTGAAGGGGTGGAACCACGAATTTTGGCCCACTACATATTGAAAAAATGCAACCATAGATGTTGAATGTCACTAAAATCTAATGTGACTCACTTACCATTGAGATAAATCACACTACTACAGACATATCTATATTCTATTTGTAACTTTAAAACTTTAAAACTTTAAAACTTGAAACTTCATAATTTTTAAAATGCCATAATAGAAACATTAAAATGAATGAATATCATTCCCCTTGTATCTGTATTGTATTGAAATGTTATATGAAACTGTATTTGGAAGTTTGAACTTTGAAACTTTTACAACTTTACAAATTTTTAAATAGTTTGAAGTTTATAATTTGTAACTGTAGTGATAAGTGCACATGCATGCCCCATGCCCCCATAATCTAAAAATTATTAATCATATTACCACTTTAAAATTGTATATTTTCATAAATCTGAAATTCTACTCATGAAGCTTGAATGTTCTATTAATCCCATTGCGATGCCCCCATTTTAAGATGAGAGATGTAGCCTGCAAGTAACTTATCTCAAAATAAAACATATGTGAAAGATATATCACTTTGAATATTTGAAATTGATTGTATTCATAATATTTTAATATAGGATTGAGTTGTGATGTGAATCATGTGTTAGAAAGATATTCCGTTGAAGCATAGAAGTAATGTATGCATGATATACATCATGGCACTAGAGTAAGCATAGAGTATATAAGTGATGCATGGAATGAATCATGGACCCATAGTAAAATAGATAAAGTGCATGATATGAGTCATGGCACCATAGTAATAATCCACAAGCATTGAAGTAATGTCAGCTAATTTTTCATGTAATTTGCATAATATGTCACGCACAAGGCTTAAGAGGCCACATACAAGGGGCATGTGAATGTCACATAACACACAATGCCAAGAGCCACACACAAAGGGCACAATGATGTCATATAATCAATAATTTTAGCATAAAAGACTAAGGGACACACACATGATAAGCAAATATATCTAATCTAACATGTATTAAAATAAGAATATGAAGCATAACATGTAAAAAATGAGACTTAATATAGTTCCCTCATATGTATGAATTTTAATATTATCAAGGAGCATATTTCATGTAATACATTTGAAAAATATGAGTGACTAGCAAGGCATGTGTATGATATGTAGCTCAACATGGTATAGAGGTTGTGGATGAAGACAATCTATAAAAGTGTTTGTAGAGAACGTAGATATACCCCCAACTTAGCAAGGTTGTTGGGTAATAAGGAAAGCCTAACATCAAATAATCATGTGAAATTTTGTCATGTATCACACTCAAGTACCTTGTGAAACGTATAGTGTATTAAAATATGAGATATGATATCTACTTAACATAGAGTAAACAACATATGAAAAAAAGTAAACTAATAACATATAAAAATTCTTTAGGTCATGATTTTGAATTTTTGAAAATATTTTGAATTTATTTTTGTAATATATGCATTTTTTTGAATTTTTGAAATAATTGAATGCTAAAAGGGATTTGAAAAATAATTGATAAGAATAAAATATTTCAAAATAGAGGAAGTGGAATGGATTCGAATAATCCTTAACAAAGGTACAAAAGTATAACATGATAAGAAGGAAGGCAAGTAATGTGCCCCCGATGTATTTATAAGTTTGAGTCATAAAAAGATAATGTAAATACATAAAATATATAGGGATGTATATGTTCCTCAAATGGGGAAGAGGTTAAATGTGTTTATGTAAAAAAGGTAGAAATATGATATCATGAAAGTGCCATAGGTTGTAAGATATGCAATAGTAAACAAGTTCATATTTCATAGAGATAATTATTTTGGATTGTTTGAATTGGTTTAAAAATCAAGAGGGTAAGCACCCAAAGATAAAAATAAAGCCAAGGGGCTATAAAAATGGTTGGATAAGGTGTAGAATGACTAGCAATGAAATAAATCAAATAAGCTATGTACAAGTAAAATTAAAGTAACTAATCAAGGGATGCATCCCAACTGGTGTGTTGGGAATAAGAAGGAAACTCTATGAAAGCAAGGATCTCATCAAGAGGATGAACATAGGTATACCCAATTACATTGTATGAAGGAATAACTTATAGTGATGAAAAAGTGCCAACTTTATATGTCTCTGAAACTGAATAGGAGCCATATACTGTAATATACCCCTTTGAATCACTACTCATATGCTCATGTAAACTTGTATCCTCATGTGTGGGAGAAAGAGATGTAATAACCTATACCTATACATGTGGTGAAACTCTTTGAGTAACCTATTTTTCCTTAGGAGATGGATGCCTATTTGTATGTGCCAGTCTTTGCTTAGAAGGATGTACCATTCTCTATGAAACAAGCTAAATATGTTCATGTGTAATTGAATCATGTTCATAATAAGATGGAGAAACTGAATTTTCAATATGCTCATGCTCATTATAAACTATATTATGCTTTTTGTAAGCTAGTTCATTACCATGTTGTTCAATAACTATACCAAGTAGTTATTCCATATAAGAAGTAAACATCATTTAATCTAAATGATATTCATATTGTGTCCCTTGAATTTTGACCACTTGATTATCATGAATATATTTGAGACATGTATGCACTGTAGAAGGTACTACTCTAATTTTTTGTATCCAAGGGCATCCTAATAACATATAAAATACCCGTGTTCTTTGTAGAACTAGAAATGGATTAGGCACTATGAGAGGGCCCACTTGTAAAGGAAGCACTATACTCACAAGAGTATCTTGTGTATACCCATCAAATGCTTTGACAACTCTATAAGTATCCTATAAATTTTGTTATGTATAACCAAGAGAATAGAGAAGTGTCATGGTGCACACATTTTTACTTGATCCATTATTTATCATGACACTATGGATGGATTGTTTGTTAACATATGCTCAAATAAAAATTGTATGTCTATCTGAATCGTCATCAACAACTTCACTATCATCAAATGTGATCATAAGATGTGATGCTTGTTTTCTTGTAATGGTGCCAATAATGCTATCAAGTGTATGTCCATATGTAGAAGGAAGAGGTAAGCATTGTATGCATAATGAACTTCATAGTTATCCTTATTATTTGATTTATGATTTGTAAAGGGATCCTTTTACATTTTTAGCTTTGAATTATCATTTTATTGTGGATTAGCCTCTTTAATAGGTGTATCAATATCTTTGATATTTTCATCAATAAGATCTTGAATCTTATGCTTGAGCTTGAAACATTGCTTTTAGAATGTCTGATATATTTATGATAGTCACAATAGGTATTTCCATAAAAGTTTATATATTCGGATCTAGACATATCTATCTCCATGGATGGATCAAGAGTGATAACATTTCATTATGAGATCTTTTGCAACAAAACATGAGGAGGCGATGGCAACCTTGAGAATTGTCTCCTTGGTGGAGCTTATAATTGAAGCTTTTGAGGTGGTTGAGATATAGTATTAACTGTAATTTTTTCTTTATTCTTGTTTTCTATTGGTTTACTATTATAATTTGGCTTACTTTAAAAATTGAAATTTGAAGTAGAAGGAACATTTGCAACATACTTGAGTTTGTTCAAATTAAGTAGCTTGACTTTATGCTCTTTGACTATATGGCATAGTTCATCAAAGGATTTGAACTTATCAAATATAATGGATTATTGAAGAGGAGAGAGTAAGATTTATGTAAAAATATCTTGAATCTCATTATCAACCATTTGATTTGTCATTTTGGCAAGCATAGTCTTGTACCTTAGCACATATTCATTGATTGTTTCATTAGACCCTTGTTTGAGCTTTGCAATTTGATCGTAGGATAATGTTTCCCTAATGTTGATATAAATGTGTGTCAAAAAATGATTTTACAAAGGATTAAAATCCTTTAATAATGGAATAGGAAGATCATAGAACAATCTAAGAGCATATTCTTTTAGGCTTCTTGGAAAAAAAATGTTAATAATTTATCATTATCTGCATAATATAGACAAGCTACATGGAAGGCATGCAAATATTGTCTAGGATCACATTTGCCTTCGTAAATAAGAAACTTGGGAGCCACAAATCCAATTGGTAATGGATAATATGCAATTTTGGGTACCAAAAGATTATGTAACAATAAGCATGAGTCCATGGAAGGACTAGCATGAGAAATGGATTGCTCAATGTGGACCAACTTAGCTTTTAATGAAAGCATGGTATGCTCTAGAGTAGTATTAGAAGAGGTAATAGGTGAAGTGTAAGTAGCATGAGTAGGCATAGGCATGGATATATTTTAGAGACCAAGTGATAATCCCAAACCAAGAAATGGTTCTAGGGAAGTAGAAATTAGAATAGATGCAATAGTATAAGTATCAACATTGGAAGAGCCCTCTTGGGTGCCTTTCTTGTGTTCATATCTAGCCATATATAATATTGAATCAACCTTTTCAATATGCTCATGAAGATATTATAGGAATTTTGCTTCATCATTTAGATCATTAGCATCTTCTTAATTATTGGATTTTGAAATAATGGCCATGATGTGCCCCTCAATAGGGTACAAAGTGAGGAAGGAAAAATACTTTGAGATTCTCTATGTGATGTAATTAGTGATATGTGCTTTCTCGTATTCCCAAATATTTTTAGATTGGATATTGTGATCATGAGCAGTAGTAAAAATGATATTGGAAGATGGATTGACTTGACTTAGTCCATGAGTGAGGGACATGACATTATACCCAAGGTTTACATACCCTTCTTTACCAGAAGGAACAAGAGGATGGGTAATTCTTTGAGCATATTTACCCAACTCTTGCCCAATTGTATACTTATACTTTTGTACATATTTAAATCTTAAACCATATCAATTTAATTTTATGAATTGATCTGAAGTAAGTTTTGTAACATTATAGAATTTTAAGCATGTATAAATGAAATAAATAGCATCTTGGAAAGTAGTAGAAGATTTTAAAATAAAATGCATAATCCTATGTAACATATGAGAGAGACTTTATTTCATTTAATCCATTATAAAGATAATTCATTATGAGTCAAGAATTTTACAATATAATATTAACAATGATAGTGACTGTGAATATAACATAATGTAAATCAAGCAATGTTAATGACTATAAATATAATACAAGAAAAAATCAAGGTATGAGGGTGATCTAGGAAAGGGTTTGAATATTTTTTAGGCTCTCAAAAATACTTTCTCATTCATTTATTAGTGTCAACTCAATGTTTCAATATACTAACTACAAAGGTAGAACCATGCATGTAGCCCACTAACCCCTATTTTGAGGGTATGGTGAGAGTAATTTCCATGGATAATACGCTCATCTCATGTGCACTACAACTTATATGGATAAAATAGGATTCTTATTGGTATAAACAAGGGACCCTAATTATTTGTGGTACATCATGAGGTCCATGGAAACTAAACTCTATGTTTAGTGTTATCCTATAACTATGAGTATTGGGGAAAACCCCTCACACCACGATGTCTATAAATAGAACACCTTGTATCCATTCACGACAATCACTAAATGGTTTTAAAACTTCTAGAAAAAAAATTATAAAATAAGCAAAAGCAAGTGAAAAATAAAATTAAAATATTTTTAGTTTCATATATCAAGCAAATTTTAACCCGAGGTTGAAAGAAAGAGCTTTTATGTCAGAATGATCCAAGGTGAAAATACAATTTATTCAGTATCGAATTTAATCCAAGGTTGAAGAAATTGAATCTTTTTGTGTTAGATATTATCAAAGGTTGAAGGAATTTTTATTTTAGTGTCATCAATTTATAAAAATTTGAAATAAATCCTATCTAAAAATCAAGGGAAAATAACAAGCAATGTTCTAAAAAAGAGCGGGTTCACCAAAATATTTAACCCTTGTAAATTTAAGATGTACTTAAACTATTAAATTTTATAGATTGATATGTATTGATTTGATATAAAAATACAATCAAATATAATAAAACTATAGAATTTGGAAACTTGCTAAAAATAGTAAATTAAGTTAAGGTTAGAGTGTGTCCCTTAAGACAAGTTTAGATCTTATCGTGTAGACTTTTTTAAGTGCCAATTATATGAAATGGCTTACAAACATAGTCATGTTAGAAAATAATAATTTGCAATATGCTAGGATAAGTCTGTAGGAGGTAGATAGGGGCATATTATAGCCTTGTCTGTTGACTACGATTGTGTCCTAGGTGATTGTATTATATATTTGTCAATATGGGCATATGCAACTCTTTTTTGAAGGTTGATTGTTTATCTTTATCTATTAATATGTCACACTGAAGACCTATAAATAAAATCCTAGTCCTACACATCCACTAGATAGTAATTAAATAACAAAAGGGAATAAAAATGGGTAAGTAAGGATAGTTGAGTGGGCCTCAGAAACCTCTTATAACATAACATTACCTGTATAGCCCAAATGGGCCTCAGGACGATGTAGTTCCCCCTCCTAGAGTGATTGTGTGATTCATGATTATGAAACTAGAATGATTTAGCTAGATAGATTGAAATGATTGACAATAGATATCTTTGACCTACAATAAACAATATTCAAACTTGTTTATGGAATATTAAAGTGTTGTAAAGTTGAAATCGGAAGAAATAGTGTTCTTTTACTTAATGTATATTGTCTTTGCTAGAGAGATTTAGTGGGGGTTATAATGAGTAGCCTTGATGTGATTTTATAGGATAATTTTTCAAATAATTTCACTAAATGACTTGACAAGATGTGAGGGACATTCATTTTGTAACGTTTCAATTCAAAAAAGTGATTAGTGGAGCACAAGAGACAAGGCTACACTAGGGGATAAGGCCATAGTGCACCCTTATTTGGATAATGCATAATTGTCCCATAAGAATAGAGATTATTGGGACATGTCTAATAGGATCCTGTGGGATGAATAGGGATGTTTGTATGATATTTTCAATGTTTACAAGATAGTCAAGGTTCTCTTATAGATTACAAGTTAACAAAATGGTGAATAGACCGAGTAAGGGTAAGAATGCACTAATAATTAATTTTATGTGTATAAAATAACACACCATAATAGGATTTATTCAAATAATAAACTTTGTCATAGAAAATGATAAGTAAATTAAATAATAGCTTAACTACATAAAGTTATAATGTATTGATGTCATGAGTTTGATTCTCATTGATGGTGTCATGTGGATATGATTTGTATTGAGTAAATATGATATGTGCTAATAAATATGAAATAATGTGATATAATTAAAATGTCATTGATAGGCTTTGTTGGATGTCAAGTGTTCCTCCTCTGGAGTGTGAAACAACATTAATATCTTGAGTTTATAAATATAAAGACCTTAATAGTTTTCATGAAATATTAACTGAGAGATAAAATGGATTAAAGTTGGTAAAAACTTGTAATGTATGAGTGCAGATCAAGTTGGAACTATGTGGTATTCATTGTTGATATATCATTCCTCTAAATCCTACTAAGTTTTAAACTTATTTTTATTTTTCCAGTCTATATATTTTAATAGAAAGGAGTAGCCTTGGAAAGGATTTTGGGTCCGTTTTGACTAGATATTATTTGATCATTTATCTTGTTTTGTCCCAATGAATATTATATTTTTATTTTTTTAAGCCTAAGAAAGTAGTTACACTTAGTGATGTATTAAAATCAAGGGATATAGATGCATTATAGAGATATGCGAAACCCTAAAAATTACAAGTATATGGCATTTTAAATTTTTACTTTTGATAGCCACAATCATGGAATAATTAGTGGTCTTACTTATAATTTTTATGACAAAGTTTAATATTTGATTAAATCCTTGCATATTTGTCTAGATTTCTCTAATCGAGGTTTTATAACTCCTAAAAGGTAATCTTTGAATGGAGGATATTTTCAATATTACATTTATTAATGTTGATATCCCATGTAGTGTCATATTATTTTGAAAGTGAATGGATTCTTGTAGCTTTGTGTGTTGAGATAGAGACTAATAATTGAGGTGATATTTTTTGGATTCAACTGATTGATATAAAGGCATATTTATATGCATGTGCAATAAATTTGGTTATCCAAAGTGTCACTTCCTTCGCACTATAGATAAATGGATTCATGGTGTGGTTATAAACTTTCTTTGCATCTGCATTTTGTTCTTTGTTAACTTTTAAAAATATAAGTTGTTAATTGTAAGTTCTAACTATAAAACATAGTGTTTTCTCAATCCCAAAAAATTGTTTTATCTAAGACTTTAATGAGGAAGATTGTTTTACATATGCCTCTTTGATTACATATTTTTTGTGTCTATATTTTGAATCAACCTAAATTTATGGAATAGTAATTTTTATTTTAATAGAGCCCATTGTTATTAAATTATTTTTTGAAAGGGAAAAAAATGTTTGATTGTCATTTGCAAAAATGTAATATTTGTTCATCCAGATGCACAATGTTTTCCTAATTCCAATCATGGTAATAATGGTAACCACTACAATCTGTCTTCTATCCTCAAATCCCACAATCCCAATTTTCATGAAAATACATAAAACTATTTTCTATTTTGTTTTAATTGATATTATAAAATTATGTTCTAGATTACACACCATTAGGGGATTAGATCGCTTCTTTATCAAATGTTATAGAATCCATTATGTGGATGGGCTCAGTCTACAAGTCATAAATACTCAGTTTCATGGAAAAAGTAGCAAGGTAGAGATGGAATGAAAGTTTACATGATAGGATTTAATCAAATATTAAACCTCATCACAAAAATTGATAAGTAAATTGAATGATAGGTTATCATGTTAAGCTTTGAATTTTAATGCAAATAATAAATCTAGGCAAACATGGTCAGAGGAGAGTGGCATTTAATGAATCCTATTAATGCAAATTTAAAATTAAGGTATTTCATATTTATCAACACGTATCTTATTTACTAGCATATATTTTATCCACATAGTAGACTTGATCAAACCCATGCAGCAATAACAAGACCCTATTATCTTTCTATTCACTAAAACAAACCCACACCGTTAATTAAATATGAATAGAATTTAAGATCATAGTATTTTATTTATTTTAATGACCTATCATTCAATTTACATTGATTATACTTGTTAAATTATGTGTCTTACTTATCATTTTTTGTGGCAAGGTTTAATGTTTGATTAAATCATTGCATATTTGTGCAAATTGTTGCGGTAAGATAGATTTAAGTTTATTCCTTTAGGGTTTCATTTCCTTCACATTATATAAAACATAATTGTGGTGTGGTGCTAATGAAGAAGCATCATTTAAGGTAAAATGAGCATTAACCTCGGTTTGAGTAGATAATGATGACATGTTGTTGTTGGAATTCATTAAAATAGACCTGTTAAGATGTTTTATTGGAAAACATTTTCCTAAATTTTATGTTTATTCTATATGGTGGTTGTCCTTTGTTAATGTCAATTGGTTATTATGTCTCTACTAATTTTGAAATTTTATAATTTTTGTGAATTTCATTTATGCTTTGGATCTTGTAATTTCTAGATCGCTTTTTGGTAGTGTGAGTAGCCATTGTGTCCACCATGTAGAGTGTCATGTTGTTGTGGTAAATAACTAAAAAAGCAGAGTTTATTAATAGTTCTATATTAGTATATTTATATATTGATAATTCATTATGTCATGGCCTTGATTTTTCATTTTCACATTATAGTCAAAGGATAGCTTCTTGAATAGTTGCTTATATTGTGGTTTTCAATATTTGAATTCAATATCCATTTCATATATAATTGATATTATGGATAGGTTTCTTTATATGTTTTGGAATACAAAAGTTGTGAAATATGTAAATATTTTTCATGTAGGATAGGTAGGGTATGGTATAAATTTCATCATATTACATTTTGTTAGTAAAATGAACATGTTACTTGTAAAAAAATTGTTTATCCATTTTACCCAATAAGTGGATGTGGCAGACACATGAAAGATTGAGTTAAATGTTGTAAATTTTTACTTCCTCTAGAATAAAATGGGTGTTCCAAAAAAACAAAAATAGAAATTTTTCAAATGAAGAAGGAATGGATTAGAAATAAAATATACATAAGTAACAATTAAAATAAAGTTGTGGTTAATTAGAACATGGAAAATTAGGAAGTTCAGTAGGGTGGACAAGAAACTAAACTTAGATAGCTGAATAGGAGAACAAAGGGTTAGAAATGATAATTTTTTCTTAGGAAGAAAAGATGATTAGAGTAGATTTTATGAATGATAGTGTATAATTATAATTACGATTTCAATTCTAGATGAACTTGATTCAAATAATTAAGGTAACATCAGGGTATTAAAAATATTATTAGGATGGACTTGATTCAAATAATTAACATAACATTAGATTACTAAAAATATCCTTAGGATATGAGGAATTATCGATTAGTCAAAAAGGGGATGTTTTATGTATATTTGTAACAACATGGAATGGACTTAAATTTATAAAAAAAAAAGCAATTTGGAATGAACTTAGGGTAGAGTTTATTAAAAAGATGTACTTTGATTATACTACAATAGCTCGTGTTAAAGATTCTAAACAAATAGTGAGATCTTTGATGCCTTGTAAAATCTCTAAAACTATTGAAGGTAGGTGGAGTTTTTTTAATGCTCTTTTTTAAAGATGTTGTTTTCAAGCATGTGTACATTTTGTAACTTTTGTTGTCTCTATTGGTTATGGCATTGTTGGAAGAGTAGAATGTCTATATAGTTTAGTTTTTGAAGACATGAATTTGCTACATTCCTATTCCCTCCATGCACACCAGCTAAAAATGATGGTTCAACACTTGAAAAAATATTTATTTTGAGATCAAGTAGTGATTATATTAACATGGTCTTGTTTGTTGAGGATGAGATTTGTGAGGCAGTGGCTTGAATTAGACCGTTAGCTTATTTTTGAATTGGGTTAAGATTATAATTCCTTTATGTATGGCTCAAAACATATTTTATTTTATTTATCTATGGGATGTTCTATAATTTATTTTTATTTGTATATATAGGGCTCTCTTATAGATATTACATATAAATCTATCATTTTATTCATAATACAAATCATACTTTTGAAGAGTTAATTATTCCATTTCATTTTAGATTTTAAAGTGTAATTCAAAAACCATTGTAGGTCGATGGAGCTTTTTATTTGATCCTTTTGAAGGATGTTGGTTTTCAAGCATGTGTGCATTCTGAGACATTTTTTGCATATATTAGTTAAATCACCATTGAAAAAGTATAAATTTTGTATAGTTCATTATTTGAAGACATGTATCCCCCTCCAAGCACACCAACCAAAAATGATCAATTGTAAAAATCATGTTAGAGAGTAGGTGGCAGTTCTAATAACACAATCTTGTTTATTGAAGATGAGCTTTGTCAAGTGGCTCGAAACAAACCATTAGCTTTTTCCATAAGGGATTTTCTATAATTCTTTTTTATATGACTCGAAATAGACGGTAGCTTATTTCTATATGGGGTTTTATATAATTTATTTTTAGTTGTATATATAAGGATCCCTTCTATCTTGTGTACAAGCCTCTCATTTTATTTATAATGCAATTCATACTTTTGAAAAGTCTGTTCTTCCGTTTGATTTTAGATTTGTAAGTGCAATTCAATTTTTGGGTGTCATGCTACTCCTATATTGTTATATGCAATATTTGGTGCATCCACGCATTTTTCAAATCATAAATGTGCTACCAACTAAAAAAGTAACAAAGAGGAAAAATAAGTAATAGAAGGAGATTCTATAGAACTTTTAACCATTGTATGGTAACCAATAGAGATAAATTATGCAATAAGGAACTAGAATTGATCTTACCTTATATAGCATTAGCAGTTAGATTTTCTAGAAACAAAGAGTGCCAATAATTGTGGTGGTTTTTACATTCATTCTTATAGCAGCCAATGTTGTGTCAACAAAAGGAGTAGACTCGTCAGTTTTTTTTTTCAATCTCAATTCCTCTAATGTGTATAGTTTTTGAGGTAATTATCTTTCGTATTTTTATAATATTTTGCAGTGATTTGCAGGGATTAGCAAATAATTTCAAATGAACGTAGATAAAACCATAGAGAATCGACTCCCTCACGTGTCTTTCCATATGTTTTTTATATAGATAAGATTCATTTGTGGCTAATCATTGTTTTCATGTGGTTTTTTATCAAGAGTATGTTGATTTTAAGCTTGCTAACAATATTTGTTTCTTCGTGATGTGTGTTCAGTGATTTTAGTTTTAAGCAATTTCATTTATCTGTTATCTTCTTGGCCTCGGTTATTTCTTGGAATATAGAGTCTATCCCTTTTTATATTTACTTTCATGCATAAGACGGTCACATTAACAGGAAGAGACTTGACAGGGTAAAGTTTACAAGGTTCAATTTCATAATCTTTATGTTTTTATGTTTAAAAATATAAAATAAGCATCATTATGGAATAAATCACCATTAGAAACAATTTTTAATTTGGTTATTCTAATGTATATATCCATACTAGTATTTTAGCTAGTGTTATTAACTAACATTTTATTTATAAAATACTAATTGGGCTCAAAAGTGTTTTTCTCAATTGTCTCATAATTAGTGTTTAGCAAACTCTACCCATAATTTTTGACCAAATTGAAGTTGCTTTGAGAAATTATATGATTGATTTTGAAGAATATTGATAATAGTTATATGAATTTTTATAATGATATCTAAGGTTGCATATAAATATATTTGCACATATATTGTGGGTGTTTAATATTTAGTTTTTTTTGGACAATGTAAATGTTGTAATCAATAAATCAACTATTTTTAATGGGGCACTTGTTTCATTATTTGGATTCCCTTTTTAGTTCTCTCAATAATGTTTCATTGCTTTCTTTTCCCAAATCTTTTTATGGATCAAATGCAATCATGCCTCTATCTAAATGCCTTTATATGAACATGAACTAGCATTAAATTTTAATAAAAAATTAAATGAGCCCTAAAGTTTTTTTCTCCATTATTTCATAATTAGTGTTTGACAAACTCCAGCCATAATTTTTGGCCAAATTCAGGGTGCTTTTAGAAATACTATGATTGATTGTGAAGTTTGTTCATAGTGATTAAATGAATTTTTGTAATGAGATCCAAGTTTGCATATAATTGTATTTGCACATATATATTTTCAATGTGGGTGTTAAATATTTTTGTTTTCATGGACAATGTAGATGATGTCATCAAGAACCCAACCACTTTTAATGGGGCACTCGTTTCATTATATGGGTCCCTTTTATGATACTCTCAATAAAATATTTCATTGCTTTCCTTTCCCAAATTTCTTTATGGATTGAATACAATCATACATCCATCTAATGTTCCTACACGAATATGAATATATATATATATATATAAATATATTATTGACCAAAAGTAACCATAAAGAAATAATAAAATAAAATATTATTTTCTGGACAATCTGGATAATCATAGTGTTTGGCCAATAGTATGTACAAAGATAGGAAACATTTGTCTATTTGTCATTATATGCTCTTAATAAACAATGTTAAATTCCTACATGCTTACTTCATGAAAAAGTAAAGTCTATGTCAAATAACAAATAGTTGACTCGCCATTCTAATAATTGAAGGAGTTTTTAGATTTTTTTTATATTACTAATAATTGTTATTTAAATATAGTATGCATAATATTAGCAATTTCAGACCAACAAGATTTGACTTTCACTACAATCTAAAGAATTCTTTAATTAAAGGTCATTTAAACTTGAAGTTTAGAGGAACGATGCTTACGTATTTTATTAATATAGTTTCTACAAAATTTGCCCTCTTTCACTTTTGTTTCCGCTTCACACCTTGCATCAAACCTTGGCTTTGTTTATTCTTCCATCCACATTTTTATTACAATTTTGAATAAAATTATTTGTTTTATCTCCTTTATTTATTGTTAAGGTAATTGATCTAATTAATCTAATTTTACAAACATAATCTAAAATTGAATCTTTTCAATATTTTTAATATATAAATGAATTGATGTGTTCAAGTAAAATATATTCTATATTAATAAAATTTAAAACTTTCGTTTGAGAAAGTTTATAAAACAATTTTAAAATAAATATAATAATAAATACCATAAAATTTTTACTTGAAATACCACATAAATTTTTATTTTAAAATTGTGATTTTCTAAAACATTTTTTTTAATGTAAAGTTTTTAAATTTTTAATTTACAATTTTGTTTGTTATGGTCCACTTAATAGAAAAAATTAAAAGAAGAAAAGAAATGTTTTTTGCAATTAAGAGGCAAAGGCGGTATCAACATAGAGTACTAATATAAAAGAAAACCTTGTGAAAAAAACTTTGAAAGTAATTTGAGGCAACACCTACATTAAGAATTTGTTTTGTACTTGTCACATTCCCCATAAAATGGAGAGTAATAAAGGAGGTTTCTCAACCTAAAGTGTTGGGTGTTGGAACCATGGTTTGACACTTCTTGGGTTAGTGGGTAATCATTCAAATATATTTGAAAGTTTTTTTAAGTTTAAATTTTAAATATATAATAATAAGTATATATTATATTTATTTTAACTCATTATATTGTAATATGAATAAATGGAATTCGATCAAATTAATACAAATATTTATAAACATGTAATTATATTTAAAATATATATAGAACAGTAAATTAGAATTTATTATTTTTTAAATTCAAGGTGATAAAATATGAAAGGAGGATTTAAAAGAGTTTTTTGAATATCAGGGTATTTTCAGATAGTTCTCAAAGTCTAACAATGGAAATCAAGGTTTTGTGGCGAAAAAAAAAACTCTTAAACTCATGAAAAATGGAGGATCTTGTTTAAATTGTCAGGGTCTATTTTTTGGTCCCCAAAACTATAGTGAGTATGATTCTAGGAAGTGTCAAAAAGACACACAAAAAAATTACAACTTTGTTCATTAAATATGGGCTTACAAAAACTTCACTCAGTTTTAACTTTGCACCAATCACTAAGAAAATGCACTTCTTCTCCAAGCCTTAATTGGGTAGTTAGACCTTAAAATGATAAGGAAAACGATGTATTTTTTGGTATGTGTTACACTAGTGAATAACTAAGCTTCCTTAATATTTTTCAGTCCCCTCAATGATCAATATTAAAAACAACACTCCAATAATTGTAGTAATATATCACCTAGATAAATTAGTGCAAAGCAATGTGTCGCTAATATGAACGTCAATGCTACAATGAACATGTTTTCTAAATACTTGTTTGATTTCTCTAGAATACTTATGAATGCTCAATAGATTGTTGTGAACAATAAATATTAGATATTTTTCAGATGATCTATAAATGCCTAAATGTTAAGTTGTGGAGCTAAAAGCTTTACAGGAATGCAAACATGGAGGAGGTTGTTGAGTGTCACAGTAACCGACGTCGGTCAGAAGTAGACAGGAAGCTGCCGACATCAGTCAGGGATCGGTCGACATCGGTCATCTCCAGACAGACAGCGACTGACGTCGGTCGCCTGTGCATTCCAGAACTGTTAGTTACACAAACAGTTAGTTTGTTGAACGGCCAGTTTGCATGTAAAGACTAATTTTAGTCTTGAGTCTGCATTTCTAATTATTGTAATTAGGAAGTCTAATTATTGTTTGTATGGGATCTATTTAAGAGACCCATGGGGTTGTATTGTAATTTGGAGAATCATAAGGACTTGGTAAGGCAAGGACAAGGGTTCTTCCGGGTGTGTAAGATCTAGGTCTGCAAGTGTGCAAGACCAAATTGATCTGCAGGTTGTGCAAGATCAGGTAGAAGATCTACATGGTAAGTAAGGTCAGTTGATCTGCAGGTGTGTGTGTGAGCAAGGTCAAAGGAGATATGTGGGGTAGCAAGGTCGAAGGAGATCTGCAACACAACAAGGAGCAAGATCAGGGAGATCTACTTGGAGTACGTGGTGTACTCGATGGTGGTACTGGCAGTATTGTTACTGACTAGTTGAAACAACAACTCTGTGTTTGAGTTGAATTTGTTTATAATTGAGAGAGAGAACTCTTGAGGGATTGTCTCTCATATTTTGTGTTATTTCTGAATTCTAGTTACATTTTACTTCTGGTTTAATTCCATGTTTTGTTGCTTATACAAAGGTAATCAAGTGTACTCTTAAGGAGTAGGGATCCTGACACTAAATGCACTAATATTATAGTGTATTTATAAATGACTTAAATTAAATTAGGACCTTATTTACATACAAATTGATATCAAACGGTTGAAAAGGTGAACATTGTGGGACCACTCAACACACGTGCACCCTATACAACTTAAACCACCTAAACCATAAAAAACATACTTAGATTGTTACGTGACTACAAAATAACATGAGATAGAAGAAGGGGTGACACAAAAAACACACTAATAATACTTAAATTGTACTAGTTCCCAACAAATACACATATACCCTAGTATCATGCAATTTTGCGGCTAATGAATACCCAGGTATCATTTTTAGGTGTCTACACAGTGCCCCACTTTGATTTGTGTGTGCATATATTTCATAGTAAAATAGGCATAGTAGGATATAAGATTTTGTGCCCCTAAATCTCCTTAAGCAAACTTCATTGCACCCATAAACGTCACAAGAGCATTTTTTATTTTTTTACACACACATGGATGAATGCCAATAATAATAATGTGTTGAAATCTAGAAAACTAAAAATGACATAGTTTATTTGATTTAAGATGTTATGCTGCTCTGGGGAGATCACATGCCTCTGAATCTATGTTAAACCCTGCATACATTTACGAGTACAATTTTTAGTAATAAAAATCAATCTAAAACAACATTCTAAGTATTAACCTAGATATATCTCACTTTGGGAATAAGTTATGCATCTCGGTTACATTTAGGAGTGAGTGTAATCTAAATTCTCCTTTCTGTAAGAATAGAATTAGTACATAATATCTTGAATCTAAGTAAAATGAGTGGAATGTATGACCCTCTTTCGATATGTAAGATAAACTTATGAAACACATTTACATGCATATTGTGTAAATAAAATATAAAACCAATAATATCTTAACATAAAAATATGTAATTTCACCACAATTTCTCCGTACAAGTTTATGATGTCATAATACCATAATTTCACATGAATAAAAATATACAAAATTACCGACCATAAAAGATAACTGTCAAAAAAAAATTGGGATAAGAGTAAACCGCCAAACTTTATACGCCGGTCACATAGTATGAAGTGCAGCCAGTAATAGACCGCTGACAACGAATAGATTGTCGATGGCGAATAGACCGTCAACACCATTTTATATTATTTCCGTACAAGATTTCAAAACAATGTAACGAGCCCCTCGTGAACTTAAGCATGTTATATGAAAAGATTCTTTATTGCAATTCTTACTTAACATGTACTATTATTCAAATGCTTTTCAATGCTAAAATAAATAGAAGGAAGATAGCAATCTTGTGTGTAATATAAAAGTTCATTTTTTTTTTATTTTTTTTATTTTTTTGGGTTTATATTATAATTTAAATTTTATAGGTTTATAAAATGATAAGGATATTAAAACAATTTTTTATAAAAATAATATTTTTTTTCATTTTTTTTAAATTAAATATTCAAATTTTCAAAGTTTTTTATTAATTTATAAAATTATTTATAACATAAGAAGAAACAAATATAAACACCAAAATCTAAAGAGCTCTACATTTATTTACAAAGTCAAGTCAAAGAGGAGTTTACCTTCTATATGTTGTGCCATCATTTAATGATTTCTCTAAGAATCTCTCAAGCCAAAGCCTATTAACTTCCAACATCGATCTTACTAAAATAAGGAAAATCCCAAAATATAGTGTAATCTTAGAAAACTAAACAATCTTAGATGACTTATCTTGGTCAACCTTTTTTACAAGTTAAGGGGTTCTTTCCACCATCAAATAAGAACAAAAGTAATCAAGATAATAAATAAACATTCTAACACATGGATACCACAAAGGATAACAAGGATAAGATCTCAAGGATATTAAAATGATTCTAACAAGGATAAAATCTCAAGGATCTTAGAGTGATTCTTACACCTTTTAAATGGGAAAGCTCTAGTTTCCAATAAGTAGAGTGAGAGAAGGACTTTCAAATTAATATATCTCATTTTTCTAAATATATCTTCTTTTCCCAAACTCTATTATAAGAATGTATTAAGGAAGCTTGCACACATTCTTACATGTTAGGCCTATTTGACCAACATCACTTTACAATTTTAAATTAGGGAAGTAGTTATAAAAACAACAAGTAAAAAGGAGGATTTGCATCTCAAAATTTCCTAGGGTCATACAAATACAACATGGCCTTTGGCCCAACCATAGCAAAGATAAAGAATAAGTAAGCAAGTCTTAAGGCCTTTATAGTGCTATAAAACAAACGACAAAAAGAGAACAAGAGATTTTATAAGACAAATGAAAGCATGAATGGGTGTGGTAAAGGCCTCCTTACCTTGGGTCTTCCATTTAAAAAATAATGTCAACCTCTTCTACTAAGGCTTGTTATAATGATGTACTCTCTCCTCCAAGCTTCTTCTCCTCCTCCAAACACTACCTTCTCCACTCAAATTTGACGAATGGGCAAAAGGATCCCACATAGATGGATTTCTGATCTCTAATAGGAAATGATATCAATTGCATGGTTGATTGGGAAAGTGATACTTGTCAATTCCTATTATTTAACCATTTTTTAAAATAAAGATTTGTAATGAAAGAGTAGCTTAATCAAACAAGGAGTAAGCTACTCTAAAAAGTACTCCAATTAATGATTTTAGATTCTATTGATATTCTGATAAAAAATAGTAAATATAAACATATGTCAAATATAGAGTGTGCAATATTTAATATTCTGATAATAACAATAAGAAAGAGAAATTATACTTACCTTATACATTAATGTGCAGGAAAATATGAGCAATGCAGGTGTAATCATAGATTTTATGATGATTTTAATCCAGCCATAGATTCTGAAAATTAGCTTTGTGTCAGCATAGATATTTGTGTCACCCTATGGACATTTGCATCAACACTATTATTCGTGCTTCAATGCATTTGTCTTATACAAAGTATTGATTGTTGACTGAAACTTCCACCTGGGTCTTTCTTAGTTTTGTCACCTTTCAGATTATGTATTTAGATCGTGCACACAAGTTTTTGATATATGAATATAGCTCACACCCTAGATCTTCCTCTTAAGTCTTGTCACCTTGCCAAAAATGGGTTAGTGAGCTCACAAAGTTGAGTTGACCTTAAGGACCCCTCTATCAATGAACATTTTGTATAGAGCCAATACTCTGAAGAGGGCCTTAGAGATATGTAGTTCTCCTCTATGTGTTGCCTTGTATGTGAACAATGGTGTAGAATGTTATATGCAAGTGCATGTAATGATATAGCATGTAACTTGAAAAATATTTTTCATGGGTTGTTCTTTGAATGCTTCAGACCTGTAATATGACTACTCCTATGACTGATATAAAAATAGAGAAGAATAGAGCAGTAGAATTCATTTGTGTAATTAATTGAATGAGCATAAATAGGTGTTTGTTTGGTATTTATTAAATGAATAATGAGTTGGATTTAACTTGTATTTATACCACCTCTATTGAAAAATTCTTCATGAAAGGGTTAATGAAACATAATAGGTTGACACCGTACATATCAAAAGATTTATAAATATGAGTGTTTAGAAGGCACACACACTTGCATTGGAGAATGGATAGTAGTGTTGACGTTGTTGTCCAAGTTTAAACATAACTTTCCATGAACATAGAAGGTTGTTAGAGCTTTGTAACTGATAGTGAAGGATATATATCAAAGTTTAAGCATATAGTGGGCTACAGATGATCTGGATAATCATAATAATAGGGTCAAAGTAAAAAATAAGCATTTGGACTCAGTGAGATGGTGAATGCAATCCTATCAACTATAAATAATGTCAGGAACTAAAGGATAGAGCCTTCAGTGATATTTTTCAAGTCTAGAAGACTATTTTAACATATAAATTTATATGTTATCATCTACATTTTCCCCCTTTTAATCCAGTAATGCATAAGGATGAAATTACTAGTTTAAAGGAAAGAAATGTGTACCATGGTGTGTACAACACACCTTACTTTGATTGAGCCCTATTTGAATTTGTTATATGTTTATTACCTCAAACCAAGAGCATGTTACAAGTGTAATTAGTGCATATAATCTGAAAATGAATAATTGAAATTTTCTTAAAAGAAAAGAGAGCAAGGAAGGAATACACTTGTGTGTCGATACAACCATGTTGCCCCTTGATAGTTCACTTTGATAATCATGCTTCCTAGCTAAAGCATTGGTGAGAGGTTCATGATTGAACCTTGGAGATATGAATAGGGTAATTAGAGGGTAATCATGCCCCCAATATGATATAAGGGTGATTTGTGCCAAGTCCATCGAGAGCTCAAATTTTCAATCGCATAACTCTAGTGTATCATAATCTATCCATTCTCACCTGAGTCAAATGGTGTAACCATATCAACTTCCAATAATATAAAATAGTGAAAATTCCATCGAGGGAATTGAATCTCGATCACACTAATCAAATAAGCCAACTACTACAGTAGATAAAATCTCAAAAAGTGCTTCTGGGTAGAGTTGGTTCACAAATATTGGTGTAATGCGAATAATGTATCTATAATTTGGTGCATATACATGGAATATGTACCTCAAATGTGTCTCAAACTGAAGTATCTATCAAATTGTAACCTTTGATCTTTAAAAATATGTATATTATGTATCACAAATATGAAAAACTTTGTCCCATATTTGTGTTAAATGTATAGAATTCTATCCCAAGAGTATATCTTAATCATGTAGTTGAATCAAATTTTATTGATTATGTCAATTGTATGTATGTGGAATCACGTCTCTATGATATGCCCCCACTGATATGCACCACCTTTTGAGGTGAGCAGAATGAAAAAGTGATATTCATCTTATCTCAAAAGGATAAGATAACTATGTTGTATCTATGTGAAACATGTAGTAAAGAAGCATATCATAGTATCATGTTGAAGTAGATATATCAATGAAGCTCATAGTATGCATACATAAAAATCCCTAAGATGCATGATGTGTGCCATGGAAACATCTAGAAGATAATAAGTTTGGAAAATAATCAAGCACAAATGCAAGAAAACTCAAATTTCATGCAAAGAGGGGTCTAAGAAGACCAAAAATAAGGAGCCTAAAATGTTTCACACTCAAAGGGAGTACATGTGCAAATGGCCACACAGCAAAGAAACAAACTTAATTTTGGGACATTATGGCCAAAAATCAAGGAACATGTTCAATTGTTTTGCAAGTAAGATAAAAGAATCAAAAAAGAAGTACACTCAAGTAAGCCATGTGACGAGATGAATCAAATAAAATAAAACCAACTAGCATAAATATGTCATGTACCTCCCTACATACATATGTTAACAAAATATCATGTAGGATAACATATCAAGTACATTGTGTAAGATAGCAACATGAGTATAGGCATGTGTAAATGTCAATATATAAGCTCAATGTGATAATGGAAATGATCATAAAATAATATAACCTATGTCAATCATGATCATATAGAATCAAGATGTCCCCAACATAATGTGTCATGCAAAAAAATGAAAGGTCCAACATTTGCATGGTCATGAATCATGGATCTCATGTTTGTTTGTATCACACTCAAGTACTCATGAAACATGTGTGTATAGAATTTATATGATTTTTACTAACATAATGTAAAAAACATATGCATAAAACTAGTAAACAAGAGAAATGCTAAATATTTTTATATATTTTTTTTATTTGAATGTTTTGTATATCTTTTAATTTTTTTTTTTTTGAATTTTTTTATTCTTTTGAATTTTTTAAGAATGTTTTAAAATAGAGTTTGATCCAATGATCTCATATAAGGGATACTCATAGGGCGATCTATACTTTTCATATGTTAAAGTAAATTGATCATGTTGCCAAGGATCATGTATATGTGTCAAATCTAAAACTGGAGAATCTGTAATACTTTATGTATGCCTCATAGATCTATGTAGTCGTGACGTAGTATTAGAATGTGTAGTGGTTTGTGGAACCCATTGTTTAATGCTATGTGATTTCCTTGGTGTAATATTGGGTCTTTGTACCCATTATAAAACATAGTGCCATGTTGTCAATAATTGGCTAGGTTGTGGAGATGTAAATGAGTATCTCAAAGGGACCATTGTAGATCTCAGATGCAATGGCCTCTCAAGTATCGATCGCTTGGGAAAACATTGTATGTTTCTTACCCTTTTGTGTATGATTAACCTTAGTAAGTTGTATAATTAGTTTTTATTGAACAAATTTTTCTATTTACAAAGGATATTTTTATTGAATCCCTGAAACTCTAATTACCCTGTTGGCATGAATATATTTAAGACACCCATGCACTATGAAAGGTACCACAAAATCTTTATGAGTCCAAGGTTATCCCAATAATATATCAAAGACTCGTTATGTGGTATAACTAAAAATGTTATGGTGGCATATGTTAGACCAACCTGTAAAGGTAAATCAATCTCACCATAAATTTGTTGTGTCTTTCCATTGAAATATTTGACCTTTTAGTTGAGGGGAATAAATAATCATGTTGGGTATCCCAAATGTGTGACTAATGTCATGGTACATACATTCTCACAAGAACCATTATCAACCATAACATTGTGTATAGTTTGATGATCAATATGTGCTCTGGTAAATAAATAATGAATAATTGAGTCATCATCCACAATCTCAATGTCACCAAATGAAATAGAATGCCTTTGAACCATAGCAAGTATCTTGTAGGTAAGTGTACCAATAATTCTATTTAATGGGTGCCCATAATGTGGTGGAGGATGTTGTGTATCCCAAATGTGTGACTAATGTCATGGTACATATATTCTCATTATAATTATTATCAACCATAACATTCTATATATGTTGATGATCAATATGTGCTCTTTATAATAAAAAATAAATAATTGGCATATACTTTTTATATTTGGCATATACTTAGATTCATTATAATATTATCATAATCTAAGAATATGCCAAATATAAAAAGTACAACATTTAATATTATGATAATATTAATCTGAAAGAGAAATTGTATTTAGCTTATACATTAATGCGTAAAAAATTTTGAGTAATGTAAGTATAAAAATAGATTATATGATGATTCTGATCCAATTGTTAGATTCTAAAAATAAGCTTTCTGGTCAGCATGGACACTTGCATCTTGCTATGGACACTTATGTTGACATTATTGTCTATGTTTCAATGCATGTGTCTTATATGGAGTATTGAGTTTTGATTAAAATATCCACTTGGATCTTTCTAGGTTTTATGTCACCTTTCAAATTACGTGTTTAGATCACACACACATGCTTTTTATATATGAATATAGCTTAAATCTTAGATCCTCTTCTTAAGTCTTCTCACCTTGCCAAAAATGGGATAGTGGTCTCATGAAGTCTCACTAACCTTAAGGACCGCTCTGTTAATGATCATTACCTACATATCCAATACTCCAAAGAGGGCCTTAGACATATGTAGTTCTCCCCTATATGTTGGTTTGTGTATGAACAATGGTTTAGAATGATATATGCAAGTGCATGTAGTGATATCGCATGTAACTTAACAAATATTGCTCATGGTTTGTTCTTTGAATGCTTCAAACTTGTAAAATGACTACTCCTAGATGATATAGAAATAGGGAAGAATAGGTTAATATAACTCAGTTGTCCAATTGATTGAATGAGCTTGAGTAGGTGCTTTCTTGGTGTTAGATGAATAATGAGTTGGATTTAACATGTATTTATACCACCTCTTTTGAAAATTTCCTCACATAAGGGTCAATGAAACATAATAGGCTGACCCATACATATCAAAATATTTACAAATTTGAGTGCTTAAAAGGTACAAACACTCGTGTTGGAGAATGGATAGTAGTGTCGACATTATTGTCCAAATTTGAATGTAATTGTCTAATAACATAGAAGTTATTTAGAGATCTATAATTGACAGTGAATGATATATATCAAATTTTAAGTGAATCATGGGCTACAAGTGATCTAGATAATTAGAATAACAGGATTAGACTAAAAAATAAGCATTTAGGCTTAGTGAAATGGTGAATGCAAGCCTATCGGTTGCAAGGAAGGTCAAGAACTAAAGGGTATAACTTTGAGTGATATTTTTCAAGTGTACAAGACTAGTTTAGCATATAAATCCAAATTTTATCATCTACACCCAATCCTTGCCTCTTCTTGATCATAAATTTGGATCAAGTAGATCATCCAATTCAATTAGTAAGATAATAAACTATTAGACAAGGGTATTCATAACATGTCAAGCCTTAGAAAAAATATAATTTCTATTATATGGGATTAAAAAGTGTATGGTTGGAATCAAAACACTTTTATATTACATATTTGTATTCATCTTGAAATGTTATACTTTTTAAAAAACATAGCCTGTGATTTTGCTTTTGTATGCAAAAATTTATGGCCTCTGAAAGTTAGAGGAATTTTCATGGTTGCAAAACCACTAGTATATGTAGGTGGTAGTTTTGAAACCACTTAAACATTTTTAAACCTTTAGTGGTAGTTTAAAAACTACCCCAATGGATTTGGCATGAATATACTGATGATCTTTATTACACATGAAGTTGAAGTGACATAGAGGCATTTTGGATTCAGTTTTCAACTCTTGGTCTTCTTTTTTGAGCCTAAGGGATGTTCTTGGCATATATATGAACCTATAGATTTCATAAATGGCATTAATTTATGTATTCACTTAGTGTTTAGTGTAATGAAATATTATTCAGAGATGTGTAATTGACAATAAAATAAGCACAGTGAGTGAATGGGAGCTTTGTAAAGTGTAGAGAAGGAAATCAAGTGAAGAGAAATTCTAATTTGAAGACTACATGGTTGAGATAATTGATTTCGATAGTCTCTCTTGCTAAATATGAAATTCTTACACTAAATATTTCAAGTATCATTACGAGTGTAGAATAATTTTAAGGTTGTGTCCTTATAAGCCCATGAAGGTAAAATATTTAAAAATTATAATAGTCAAGATGAGGAAGCATAGCTTTGCTCTTGCTAAATTTTTATCACATTCAGTTTCCCCAAGGCATCTTGTGTTATCTCTCTTGGTTTAGGTGTTTTTTATGTTGTTTACATGTTTCAATTTCTCACAACTAATCTAATACAACACCTAAGAGAGCTCAGGAATGATCTATCATAAGCATAGTACTTATACATGAAGGTTAAATAACTTCATATTTGTTTTGTAATTATATACAAACACATTAAATTTTAGTCATGTATGGAGTAATCACATGTTTAAGATATGAAAGATAGTGCATAATTTATGTATCATGTGGGAATTATATGTGAAGTGTCACATAAAAAATTGTATGTTTAAGATGACAGTCAAGAGGTTGGAATACATCATGGTATACCATTAATGGTGTTGTTCTATGACATATAACTTGAGGAAAACCCCCTTGTTATGTGTTGGTAAAGATTAATGTGGAATAATCAACTAGTTTAAGTATCATATTGGTATTAGAGCAAGTTTTCCTTTTGCCTTAAATGGGTTTTCTAATAGATTTAAGCATTGTATTATATGTTATTTCATGTTTTTTTATTAAGAAAGAAACGTAGGTTTCTTGGTTACAAAATTTAAACCATGGGAAAATATTTGAAGAGAGAAACATTCAAGAGCTTGAAGATACTATAGGAAAATTCAAGTGGAAAATTTTGAATTAAGAAAAACATTACAACACTTGAAAGATGAGTATCAAGAGTTACAAGATAAATCATTGAGCCCTAGATAATTTCTCATGGGTATTATTAGAGAGTTGCAACTTGAGTTACAAACCAATGAATATATTTTGTAAATGTTCCAATATGATGGTGGAGTGAAGGAGAGAGAAGAGTCTACAATGTCAAAGGGACCATCCTCTACCAAATATGCACAAACCAAGACCAAGGTATGTAAAGTAAGCACTCCACCATGTTTTATTTCTTTACATCAAGATTTAGATGTTTCTTTTAGTAAATTTTAGAAGCATACTAAGGGATTTGGATCTAAGTTGCTAACCAAGATGAGTTATGATGGAAAGGGCCTTGGCATTAATGGTCAAGGAATGAATAATCCCACAAAGGTTTAGGAAAGGTCTCAACATGTAGGTTTGGGATATGTTAGTTACAAATAAGGAATTAGAGAATGCTCTAGGACAGTGGAAGCAAGGAAAGCTTCCAAAGGAAAAGAACCCAAACCACTAGCTCAAAAATAAAATAGCCCATGCAAGGAAATGTCATCATTTATTTTTAAAAATCTAATGAAGAATTTGATTCTATAAATTATGGTCATGTCTGTAATGAAGAGGAAGGTAGAATCGAGCCACCTCAAAGGGCCAAATAAGAGTCTCCAAAAATAGGATAGCAACCCCATCAAGAAGGAGATAGCACATTGTCACTCCATGACCATGTGAGTGAATATAAGCTAGAACTAAGAAGGGGACAGTCTTTCAATAATGGGGAGAACATCAAATAATAATGTAAATCATCTCCAGGAGAGGTGAACATCCCAAAATAAGAGGTAAAACATTAACAATTAATCATTTTTACTCAAAGGGAAGCCCAAAAAGGTATGGAAAAATAAATCTTCCATTGTTTACTTCAATTGTAAGAAGAATAGCCATGTAATACATAATTATTGGTATACATATCCATGTAGTTTTTTTGGAATGAATATCCATTGTGTAGCCATGTGCTGGAAAGGAAATCCATCCAAAATAATCCTATGTCCTTCAATAGGAAGGATGCAAGTTATAAATACCACTCTTCAAATTAGAATGTGGATAAGGGCATGTTATCTAAGAAAATGGGCAAGAATTATTGTACTCATTGCAACATGAGCATGTATTGGCATGAAAAATATTGGGAGATTCATCCATAACTTCACCCTATGAATTTCAAGGATCACTCCAAGAAGGAAGATGCATCTACAAGCAAGTGGGAATTTATTCATGCACCTAAAAAGAAAGAGGTAGAAAATGAAGAAGCTTCTCGAGCACCTCCAATAAAAGAGGTAGAAAAAAAATAAGCCCACCTATCTAAGGAAAATACCATGCAGTAGGAGAATCCCCTAGAGGAACATTCATCACCTTTTCCAAGAGGTAAACATGGTAATAGATAAATCTTTAGAAGAGTAGTTTTAAAACTAAAATTTTGATTTGTATCTAATTGAAGATCTATCCAAGATAAGGAACCATCAAGAGGGAGCACCCCATTGAGGATTCCTCATCACCAATACAAGTGGATAATGGTAATCATTTATTATTGGTTTCATGTATATATTACTTGCATAAGCATGCATATATGAGCACCTCAAAATTGTTTGTTATGTTCCATTGTTGAAAGAAGCAAGCTAACTTATTTTATTTGAGAAAGTAAGGAGGAATGTTACTTATTAATATTGGAGATGGAGCAGCCACTTATACAGTTTGAGAAGCATATGTATGATCATCCTATTACATCAAAGAGGTTTTATAGTTTTTAGCATTCTCAGTTTCATGGTGGTTTTGGTATGCACGTGATAACCTTAAATAGTTGTAGAAAATTTGTAGCATGATTTTGAATTGTTATATGCATATAGAATAAGGTTAGAGCAGGTGCTTTAAAACTTTTTTGGAATGATATTAGTTGATATGTCATTATTTTTGGCATCTTGTATCATGTTTAAGATCCCAATGGATATTCCATGAAGATAAAAGAAATGGCATGGCATCATATTAGAGGTATCTGATGAGAAGTGCATCTGTGGTTAGTATCACTCCATAAGAAGACTGATAGTTGTAATGGGTATATGTTTTGGCATCTATTTTTATTCATTGATTTCATTCAATGTATATTACATATATTTTGATGTAAATTTTTAGTTTCAAGATATGAGAATCTTTGTAAATGGAATTGTACGTTTTCAATCCATGTATGTTGCATTGTTGAATTATAAGACCCAAGATAAGGGCAATTTGTAAACATGGTGATTTGTTTTTGTAATAGCACATACATAATGCAATGTGTTATCTTCACTTATTGAATGAAATGTGAGTATCAAGGAGGATGTTTTATAAGCATATCCTCATTTAGAGCTTCACCCTAGCCTACAAGCATATGTATCATAACAAAAGGGCTAAGAGGAATAGCCATAAGGAAGACCCAGACATAGAAGAGTTTAAGAAGGTCAATTGTTAGAGATTGAAATGAGTCATGGACTCTTTATCAACATGGTTTATAGGTTTCACATTTGGGTAGTCACTTTCCAAGAGATATGAATAAGGTATAATCCAAGAGGATGATATAATTTATATCCCACTTGAGAAGACAGAAGGTAAACTTTATCTTCTTTTTATATAGATTTTATGGGACTAAAATCCTTAAAATTTAGGGTCTATGATCATAATTTTGGATTAAGTAGATCATCCAAATAAGATAGTAAAATAATGGACTATCAAATAGAGGAATTATGACATGCTAAGTCCTTAAAAAGATATAGTTTATGATGTACAGGCTTCAATAGAATATATTTAGCATCAAAATTACATTTGGAGTACATAATTGGATTATTATTCATAATTTATGAAATTTCAAAAAAAAACATGTGATTTTGAGTTATTATACAAAGCTATGACCTCTTAAAGTTAGAGGAATTTTTGTGGTTGTCAAATCATCAGTGTATGCAAGTGGTAGTTTTAAAAACTGCCATAGTGGTTTTGCAACTGCCGTGGAAGTTTCACAACTACCATGGTGGTTTTTTAACCTCTAATGGTAGTCTCAACCTATATATAGTGATGGTTTTTCTCCCACCATAATTTTAAGGGACATAGAGGCATTTTGGCTTCAGTTTTCAACTATTGGGATTCTTGTTCGAGCTTAAGGGATGTTCTTATGCATATATATGAACCTACAGAGTTCACAAAGAGTATTCAATTATTTAATTCTCACTCATTGATATATTAATTAAGTGTTTAGTGTAAGGAATATATTTTTTAGAGCTATTAATTTGATAGCAAAAGAAGTGTGGTGAGTGAATGGGAACTCCGTAAAGTACATAGAAGGCAATCAAGTGTAGATAATCTATTATTTTAAGAGTACACAACATAGATAGTTGAGTTCAATCATCTCTCTTATTGAATATGTAAGTCTCCCACTAAAATTTTCAGAGATCATTACAAGTGTAGGATCCTTTTGAAGTTGGTGTCATTATAAGCTCATGAAGAAAAAATCTTATGAACTACAAAACCTAGTGGAGATGAGGAAGCATAGCTTCACTCTAACTGGAGTTTTCTCACATTGAGTTTCTCTATGGTATGTATTATATTATCTCTCTTTGTTTAGGTATTTTTTTCCCTTATTTTCATGTTTTATTTCCTTGCAATTAAGTCAATACAACAAACACCTAAGATATATCAAGAATCATCTATCACAAACATAGTACTTGCTCATGAAGGTTAAATAAATTCCCTTTTTTACAATCACATTGAGTTTCAATCATGTATGGATTAGTTGCATGTTTAGGATGTGAAGGGTAGTGTGCAATGTATGTAGCATGTGGGAATTACATGTGAAGTTTTGTATAAAGAATGGTATGCTCAATATGACAATCAAGAGGTTGGAATACATCTTGTTATATAATTTTAGATGTTGCTCTATGGCATAAAACTTAAGTAAAACCCTTTATCTTGAAAGGATTCATGTTTGTGAAGTTTAGTGTGAAATATCGACCTAGTTTATGAATCACTTCTCCAAAATTCCTTATGTATTCACTTATCTTACAAATTCATTACACTCTCTTACATAGGCACATTGGTAACCATGGCTCTCTCTTAAACTCAATAATTTTTTCTTCAACAAAGGCCATAAATGAGGATACAGGTTATCCAAAAACTCCTCAAAGACTCCTCTATTTACTCTTAGGCTTAGCATTTGGTCAAATGAATTTTAATTCCACCTCTAAGTATCTCAAAAAAAAAAATTACACCACTCTAAAAGTGGTTTGCTTTATCCAATCTAATTTTTCAAGTTGCTCACTTATGTTTACCCTTACTTAAACCCTCTTGACTTCCTATATATTTCTATAAATGTCTAAGGATTGGGTAAATGGGGTGTGAATAGTGTTAGTAGGCCAATTTTTTCGATTTACCAATTTAGAAACTATGTCAAAACTAGGAATAGAAAATATATAAGATATCAAATTAGTAAACTACACATCTAATGTATGATAAACCCCGTATTCAAGGTAGTCCAAGTTCCCTCACTTAGCCTCCTATGATTTTTTACATCATGGTACACATAAAAACATTCTACCTTAGGATATCCAAAGAAAAAAAATTAAAATAATCTCAAGCAACAAGCATACTCACTCTCTCTCTCTCTCTCTCTCTCTCTCTCTCTCTCTCTCTCTCACACACACACACACACACACACACACACACACACACTATATATATATATATATATATATATATATATATATATATATATATATATATATATATATATATATGTACATATGTATGTATGTATATATATATATATATATATATATATATATATGTATGTATGTATATATATGTATATATATATATATATATATATATATATATATATATATATATATATATATATATATATATATATATATATATATATATGTATATGTGTATATATATATATATATATATATATATATATGTATGTATATATATATATATATATATGTATATATGTATCTATACATATATATACATATATATATATATATATATGTATGTATATATATATATGTATATATATATATATATATATATATGTATATATATATGTGTGTGTGTGTGTGTATATATGTATAGATACATATATACATACATATATATATATATATATATATATATATATATATATATATATATATATATATATATACATATATATATATATATATATATATATATATATATATATATATAATCACATGAATCATGATGTCTCAAAATATCATATGGAATAATGCTAAAAGTCACATGTATAAATACCCATATACTCAAACCACCTGATATCAAAGTCATCAAAATATGCATACAAGTGATATTGATGTAATCAACCAACTATACTAGGAATATCATCAAAAATATCCATATAAATAGTACTAATAAAATTAAAATAATCAAATTAGGAACATCACATATGTGAACTAACTCTCTAATAGTTATTAATACAGTTCCAGTACTTTGTGCCCTCAATTAGTAAAAAATTACTCTAACATTTTGTGCAAGAATAGTGTCAATGGAAATAATGTGCAAGTAAGAATTAGACCTTACATATGATGTAAGAAATATAATCATAAGAGTAGTGTGCCCTACATGGGTGAAATGTAATAAATTTAACACAAATGGTAGAAATATATAAGTAATGTAAGATCAATAATAAAGGCCCTCATGGGCCTAATAAATAGGAAGTGTAGTACTAGTAGTGTAAGTTATAACAATGTAAGTTATAAGTCTAAATTATTTCCACCAATATAGATCAAGGAAATGTAGGCAATAACATGTAAACATTTGCACGATATGGAACATGGTGAATAAATAGGCTTTGTGACATGTGTAGACACATGAACAAACAATGATCAAACTAAGAAAAATTTAAAGTATGAGGACTCAAATATAAAGGCAAATAAATCATGAAAGAAGTACCAAGATAACGAAGCAATAAATTCCTAGGAGTAAATGATAGGAAAGAAGTGACAAATGACTAAGAATCAGAAAAGTAGCAACCATAGCCAAATGGAAAAGATAAAAATTATAATAACTAAATAAATTTAAATCAAATAAATAATTGGTCATAACATAAAAGGACAAATATAGCTTATTGATCAAGCATATATTAACATGGTACAATATGAGGCTCAAATATAATTACACAAGTGCATATTATTAATTAGATACTTCAAAGGTTTCCCTTCATATGTAAAAATGCAATATGCATCAATCCAAATTTTTATGTGATTAAAAATGGACCAAGCAAATTAGGCTTGAATTTTCATTTCTTCTTTTTGTCTGCATTGGTATTTTTCTAATTTTATTTCCATACTTTATCACCCACATTGAATTATCTTATTCTAATGTTCTTGTTGTAAACCTTCTCTAGGTGATTTTCATAAACTCTCAAGTATTCAATATCAATAATTCTTTTTTCATCTAACATTTCCAACTGACATAATCTCTTTTTTATATATTCATCACCTTCAATAATACCTTTTGTTGAAAATATCAAAGATGGAATATCAAGCTTAAGGATAAATACTACTTCAACCCCATAGACTAATAAATAAGGAGTTTTCCCAACACTTGTTTTGTAGTCTCAAAAAGCTATATGTACTTGATTATGCTAATTACTACCATGTTTATTCACATATTTTGATAAAATATTGATAATAGTTTTATTAAAAGCCTCAAATTTACTATTTATATGTGGGTAATAAGGTGTATACAACATATTCTTGATCTTGTATCTATCACAAAACTTTTTGATAATCTCATTCTTTAAATATGAACCATTATTAGTAACCATAAAAGATGATAAGCCAAATCTTGAAATAATGTGTTATAATGAACTTAACTTTATCTTCACCTGTATTAATTTATAATGGTATCACTTATATCCACTTTGAAAATTATTTAGTTATTGTGATAATTAACTTATGACCTTCTAAATATAGAGGGTTAATCTTGTTAGCTAAATCAAATACCCATATGCTTTATGACCATTGTGACACTATAGATTGTAACTCTTGAGATGGATCATGTTTGAGGTTACTATGATAAAGGAGGATCTCTAAATAATGGTTCCAATAACACCGCCAAGATTATTCTCATGACTTGTGGTAATTTTGGTTCTTGCTCAAAGGTTTTTGATACTCCAGAACCACATCGAACCAAAGAATGATATATAAATCTCGATTTCAAACCATAATACCCTTCAAAGTGGTTCATCTTATTTGTGGATGTTTCATCTAACTAAGTCACAATATATATATATATATATATATATATATATATATATATATATTGATGTCAAACCACAAGACCCATAAGAATACCTAGTGTGTTGTTTCAAGCAAGTTAAAATGGTGAAATAACCACAAGATGCAATCCAAGAGATGATCAATGACAACATCTAAAATTCACTTCAAGATAAAATTAAATTTATGTTCAACCAATTCACTGAAGTAATCGAATGGGTGATTCCATCGACTCCAAAAAAAAAAAAATTGGTGGTCGATTCCCCTTATGTTTCAAGTAAATATAGAAGTTCTTGTGTTTGAGGTAAAAATTAATGCAGATGCAGTAGATAACTAGTTAGATGATTTAAAATAATATTTATCTATGAATGAATTTTATATTAATGAAAAAATAAAAGTTTTGCTTCTTAATTTATCTTCACTTATTGATAAGAGGTGGCAAGCACATTCTTTATGGGACAAAGACTAGACAACAGACAAATTTAACCTAACCTGGGATAAATTCATAGAAACCTTAAAGGATGAATATTATCCTTAATATGTCTATGATGATCACTACATTTAGCATAAAAAACTATAGCAAGGATATGACTAATCAATCCAATCTTACATCGATGCCTTACATAATCTATATGTATGATTGGGCTCATTCAAGTCAAAGTAACTGTTAATGTTATAGATTTGCACCCTAACTAAGTAAGGGGATTGTTCAGATCTTCCTACTCAAATCTAGTCCAACATAGGACTGATCTTAGGCTGTGGGTATCCTAATAATTGATCAGACCTCTAGATAAGGTCAACTTCCTTCTGGATCTATCACCTAAACTAGACCTAATCTAATACTTACTTGGGAAAGAGATAGAGGGATACAACAATATAAGAAAACATGTAAAATGGGGTGATGAACTAGTAATTGGAATACTTATACTTTGCATAAGACACACTATGAGACACATTCAAGACCAAAGAAGATCAGTCCCACATGAATATTTCACAATAAGGCACGAATCAGTTATTAAACTAGAATGAGAGGGTGGACATCCACTTTTAATTTGAACAACAAACTATAAATTGCACTTATAATGACTTGTGAGAAATACCAAATACTTCATGAAGGTGAGAAAACTCAGACATAGACAAGGAACATACATTCACTTAACTATAGTACATAAGTTTAAGGAACACACTTCAATCTAACTTGAAAAATGATGGAATTCAGTCTTTATTGCATCAAAAGGTGTCATAATACAAATTTTGGCATAGCCTAAGTAAGCCAAAGCATAAGAGTATATTTCTCTAAAAATTTCCAAAGATTTCTTTCTAAAAACTTTCAAAGAGGTCTACATGTGGTAAAAGTTGGAACATATATAGAAAAAAGGAAGAGAGAGAGGGAACTGTAATGTATTAGCACAAGTTTGAGGATTCTAACTCATGACCTTATCCATGAGGAAAAAATTTCTAAAAGAATTAAATGCCCATTTCCCTTACCCAACTACCAGGGATTCTTTTTGTAACTCCATGTCATTATCTATCTGATCTATTGATGAGGACCATGTCTTGGAATTGATAGAATTATGCCACATCTACTTTGGGTGGCCATGGTACCTAATTATCATAAATGTGACCATGTTGATAGAAAAAACACCTTTTCATGATCATGTTTACCTCTATATTTTCTTTAATATTGAACACAGGTCCATTACAGGTGAAAACCAATTCAATTATTGGTTTTCACATAGTCATAATATGTATGAAAACTTGTAAACTATTTGACCTTACTTTACAATCATTGGTCCATTTTCGATCCCTGTATTAGGCCATAAAAGACCTATTCTACATTCAAAACCTGTAGTATCCAATGAGGATCCTCCATCTAAAAGCAATGAACATATCAATGGAAGGACTCCTGCAACAGGGTCATAGGTTCCAAGTTATTTATCAGAGGTCTTGTTTGAAATTCAATTTGTCTATATGACTATGTCTAATCTAAGGTGTTTGATCAAGATTTAATGGTGGTGGGATGATCCTGCAAGACCTTTTTTGCCTCGATCAAAAATGGTTCCTTTGGTTCAACCTTGTCCATCGAATATTGCTCAGGGTAATCCAATTCCTCTAACCCGTCTTCATTCCTATTGGCCTCATAGATTTCCATTTTTAGATCTTGACCTTATTGACCTCATGTGCACCAGAAGATCAATTTGTATGAATGAATATGGGCCCTCAATTTCAATCTTGAATGACTCTTTTGAAATATATTGGTGGGTTATATATTTATTTGAGGCATACAATACTCATGTTTGACCCCACTAATCTTGATGAACGTCAAAGCTACCCATATTGAATCAAGGGCTAAAGTGACAAAGGATAGGAAACACTTCACAAAGAATCCCAGTAAACTACCTAAAAGCAAAGGTAAAGGAAAGGGTAAGATGAAACACACATCAATGGTTAATAAATAAGATGGGAAGCCTTTTTTCTCTCATTAAAAAATAGAAGGCCATGAAGATGCTAAGTGTTGAAAGCCCACCCAGAATTTAGGCCAAAATAGTTTGATAACAAGAAAGTTAAGAATACTACTATAGTAGTACAACAAGATCATTGCTCTTATTTTGGTGATGATACCAAGGTCACCGCCATGGGCATGTGAGGTTTATCATCTTCCTCTTCTAGCACTAAATCTCTTAATTTACATTCTTCTTTACATTATAAATTTCTACATGATGAAAATAAAATAAGTACATTTTCCACATTAATGTAATTTATAAGCATACTAAGATAAATACTCTTTTTAAAGTGGATCTCAATCTAATCTCATATTTGAATAAGTTGTGAACAAATTAGGGCTTACTACTAAACCACATCCTAATCCATACCCTTTTGGATGGGTGTGTGATGATGCTAAATTGTAGCTTATGAAAACATGTAAACTTAGATTGGCAATCACCTCTAAGTTCATTAATGAGGTAGAGTTAGATGTGGTTCTACTTGATATTTGTGGCATTGTACTTGGTAGTCCTTATTTGTATGATATAAAATCAATCTTCTATAGGGAAGATAATAAATCTTTTCTTGTAAAAGATGGAATTAAATACATTGTGAAAGCCCATCAAATAAAGACAAACTTATCTCTTATATCTCCAAGACATATGAAAAGGCTTGTTAATATAAGCAAGGACTTTGTATTCATGATTGTAAAAGCCAAGGATGATGATAAATCCAAGGCTCTAGAATGATGTGATCTTAAACATAAGAATGAATTAGTTAATATTATGTATAACTATAATGGTGTTTTTAAGGACCCACAAGGTTTACCTCCTAAAAGGCATATTTAATGTGAGATACAACTATAGCAATATTCACCTCTTCCTAATACTGGCATGTATAGGTTGTCCATGGTGGAGAATAAATAAATAAATAAGCAAATTCAAACATTGCTCAAAAAATGGGTCTTTGACTAGGCACTTATCCATGTGGTTTCACAATTATTTTGGTGCCAAAGAAATATGGCACGTGGCAGATGTGCATGGATTTATAAGCACTAAACAAAATTATAGTTAAAAACTGCTACCCTCTTCCTCGTATTGATGATATTTTAGATCAGTTTAAAAATGTTGTTTATTTCACTAAGTTAGACTTGATAATTGGTTATCACCAAGTTAGAATTAGTGAAGGTGATATTTGGAAAACTGCTTTCAAAACTAAGCAAGGTCTTTTTGAGTGGCTTATTATGCCCTTTGGGCTTTGTAATGTACCTACCACATTCATGCAGGTTATGAATTATGTATTTAGACCATTCATAGATTATTTTATAATAGTCTACTTATATGATTTTTTGATATTTAGTCAAACTTGGGAAGATCATGTAAAGCATACTATAAAAGTCTTATAAACATTACAAAAAGAGAAATTATACCTAAAGATGTCTAAATGTGAATTTGGTAAAACATATTTAGTCTATGTTGTAGGTGATGGTAAATTGAAAATTGATCTATCTAAATTTTATGCCATTACGAAATGACCCAAGCCTAATAATGTAACTAAAGTTAGAAGTTTCTTAGGGGCAGTCCAATATTAAATGAAGTTTATTGCTAACTTTTCATTAATTGCATCTCCTTTGAATGCATTGACAAGTAATAAACATGTATTTTAATGGGGAGGCAAGCACCAAAGAGGCTTTGACACATTGAAATAAAAGATAAGCACATCCCCAGTGTTATCACTTCTAGATTTGCATCAGTCATTCAAGGTTAAAACTGATGCAAGTGATTATGCCATGGGTGCAATTTTGATGTAGAATCAAAATCATGGTTTTTACCATTCAAAAACCTTCACAAGTGCAGGAAGGGGATATCCTACCTATGATAAAGAGTTGTATGTTTTGGTTCAAAGTGTGAAAAAATAGAAGCATTACCTAATGGGCAAAGAGACAATCATCCACATAGATCACTAGCCTTTGCAATATCTCCAATCATAATCAAAGCTACAACAATCAAGGCACTTTTATTGGATCTTTATAATAATTCCATCTCATGATCAGATATAAAAAGGTACACAAAACAAGGTAGATGATATGTTTTCAAGACCTCTTATTATATCATCTATTATTTTGTAGTATAGTTCTTTGATGCATGAAAGTTATAAGGAATAATATATTAGAGATGTTGATGTTTAAGGATGTATATGAAGATCTAACTCATGAAAATCAATTAGAAGAATTATACTATCACACGCATGATGGATTATTGTATCATCTTGGTAAGTTATGAATAAAACAAGATGAAAGAGTCCATGTGATTAGAGAAGCACATACTTCTCTTGTTTCAAGTCATTTTAGCATTGAGAAAATAGTTGCACAGTTGTAGAGATATTGTTATTATCCTCGGATGCATGCAAATGTATCTAAATATGTAAAACATTGTATTATGTGTGCCAATATCAAGACTAGTAATATGAAGTTCAGCTTGTATACCCCACTTCATGTACCAACCCATCCATGGGAGAATGTTTGTATGGACTTTTTGGGTGGCTTGCTTATGTCTAGAAAGAATCATGACTATTTGTATGTGGTTGTGGATAGATTTAGTAAAATGCGTGTTTTAGTGCCTTATAAGAAAACTATCACAAATGAGGAGATTACACACTTATTATTTAATAATGTTTGGGTTCATTTTGTTTTACCCACATCTATTATTTTTTATCAAGATTATCAATTCATTGGGAACTTTTGGTCAGCTTTGTGGAACTTGATGGAAATGAAACTCGAGAAGAGCAATGCATTTCATCCACAAACCAATGGTTAAATAGAAGTAGTCAACTATATAGTGGTTCATTTATTCTAAGGATATTACAACAAGCATTCCAAGTTTTGGGATGAACACTTGAGTTATGTGCAACATGCCTATAACCATGCCATACATTATTCTATAGGTAAATATCCTTTTAAGAATTTTTTTTTTTTGTTATTTTCCAAAGTCTCCCTTAGACTTCACTTTTGGACAAGAAACAGTGATGAATGGAAGTAAGGATGAATACAAAGCCAAGAGGTTCTTCTTTAAGGTCCAATATGTTCATCAATAATGTCTAATATTAGTTGGAAAATAGCTAAGCCAAGTACAAGGCTAGGCATGAAAAGCATTGGGTTGATCATCACTTCCAAATTGGTGATCTAGTTTGGTTTCACATAAGCAAAGAATGCCTCAAAGGTGAAGGCAAAAATATTAAACCAATTAGGTATGGCCCATTTAAGATTTTGGAGAAGCTTGCTAATAATTTTCTTTCCTATTAGAATTACCACCTTACATACAGATGTATTCAGTTGTAAATGTGGAAAACTTAAAATTATATGAGCCACCTATGATCATAGATCAAGGTAAGAGTGTTCAAGTTCGCTCTATAGATGATTTTTCTCCTAAATATCTTGATGAGTTACAAGAAGAGATTATACTTTATAGGAAGACAAAGACATCATGAAGAGGATATGTTGAATATATGTGAGTTGGATTAGAAGGAACAAATCTAAACAATGTAAGGTAGATGGAAATCAGAAAATTAAGGGAGTCATACTCTCACTTATTTTTAGAATAAAAATCAAACTTTTGGTGGTCCAAAAGCTTTTTAGTGGGGAGGAATGATCCAGGAGGATCCCCACACTAATCTAATTTGATGGTATGTAATTTTCTTGAAACTACCTGCACATCGAAGAGCTCCTCAAAATATTTCCAACGTAATTTGAACAGAGTCAAATAGACTTCATATGAAAAAGTTATGGCCTACTAAAGCAAAATCCAAACATGTAAAAAAAATATACACAGGGTACAATGATGATGTCAACATGGTGACTAGGCATGTACAAGTGTCCTAATCAGAGCTTGACATGTATACCAATGGTATATTGACATGTGGATAATCCAAAAACAACCCTAAGATATTGTCTGAGTTTCAAGCAAAGATTGGTCTTAAAACCAATTCATATGGTGTTGAAATTTTTATTTAAAACATTATTATCCCTATTAATGTAGGATTAAAACCCACCCAAAATATATGGAAGCCTTATCCAAGCTTAAAAATAAGGCAATGGAAAGGGGATTCGAATCCCAACATATTGGATAAAGAGATAAAGCTTCAACCCATAAACAAGGGCCTTGGAAACATTATAAAAGGCTCATTATTGTATTTGAAAATGAGAAGAGAAGAAAACTTGATTTTTTATCTCTTTGAAGGAGAGAAAGTAAGAAACAAGTAAGCAAGTATCTTTTTATGCAGGAAAAAGCAACTTTCATACATGAGATTATTGTAGAGACTTCCTAGAGGCAGAGCAAAGGTTATCATTACAGCTCAAAGTCATATTTTGGTGTAAACATTATATGAAAAGTATATTTTATACCATTTAATAGATCAATTTGAGTGTTTTTCAAACCCAAAGATGTAGCCCCCAAAAGGGTGAATTCCATTATCATTTAATTTATGTTTTCTCTATTTACATTCATTTACATATTTTTTAATCAGTATTAAACTTGATTTTTAATCAAATAAACCAATTTCATGTAAAAATATGGGAATAGAGAAAATTTTCATGAGTATCTAAAATTGGTAAATAGTGAGTGTTTTGTATTAACTAACAATTCGGATCATCTTGATGCACCAACTTTCATAAATAGTGTGTCATATAGCTATGCATATTAAATTTTATAACTTTACCTCCTACTGATGCATGTCCTCAACTGGGAAAGACAAATCATATTTTGGAAACCATGTTTACATAGAACTATTTTATGCTTATGTAAAAAGTCATCAAAGTATGTCATCTCCCACAAAAATCCAAACAATTCACATAGTATCAATTAGAAGCCAAGGTTTCACACTTACTTCGTAGACTTAATGCAATAGATACTATTGCTTTAAAAATAGCGCTGACTAATCCATAAAGATCACCAAATAGTGGTTTCAATAATACTACAAATATTTTTCTCACATCTTGTAGTCATTGTAGTTATTGCTCAATGATATGTGGTACTGCAGAACCACATCCAGAAATTTGCAGTACCTCCAAGATCATCAACTTGTCTCCTTATATATTCTACACATGTGCCAAAAATGGCACGGTATAATTTTTGAATATCAAGCATAGCATCACCTCTGTGTGTTCCAAACCTTCTGCAATAGCTATAATTGGCATTTTTAGGGTTTGATAAACCTCTATGCCAAACTATAAATTAAAACTCACACTGTGTGGTGCCACCAAGTGTCAACAACTTACTACCTTCATCCCATTAAGAATAGAGAATGTGTTATTCAAAGGCTCAATCTATGTGAGTTTTATGGTTATCACCCCTTGCATGATACAATGTCCCATGCAAAAAAAAGAATGTTACAAATGACATTAATCAATGCAATCATCAGCAGATGAAGAGCACCCTTGTAAGTTAAATTATTTGAACTTATGCAATGGATATTTTTTCCTTCATAGATTTATAATGGGTCGATGTACAAAGTTGGGGGATAAAAAAGGTGGCATCCCTCAACTTAGGAAAAAAATTGCAAAGGTGTATGCCCTTTTTTTAAAATTTTGAGACTCAAGATTGTGCCCGAGCCTAAAGGGTGTATGCCCTTTGAGGTTTAAAAAGGGTGTACGCCCTTTTATTTTTCTTCACTTTACTATTTATTCTAAAACTTGTGACTATTTCACAGGGTTTGAGCTTTTTTCAATCAATCCTTCTCTTTATTTGCCCATAAAATATGTTCTTGCTTCGGATTTGTATCCCATCAACAGGATTTGACATTTTGGTTGCTATCTTAGGTATGTTTATTTTTAAATTTGAATTTTTCTATTTGTATTTATATTTATTTATACATGTAGGGTTTTGAAATTAAATTTGCATTATATTCTCTTTCATTTCCTAAAAAAAAATTATATTTCTATAATTCTAGATACACAATTGAATAATGGACCCATTGCGTGAAGAGAATGTAGAAAAACACCATGAACAATTTGATTTTATACAAGAATAAGTTCAATTATATGAACAATACAATGCAAAATGTTAATAATTATCAATGATTTGCATCATTATTCAATTGATACTTCACACAATTTACTTGTCAATACACTAGAGACTATTTTTAATGAAGTGGAAAATGTAACTTCATAACTTGATGCAATGTTGCATCAAAGAGAGGTCCTGAAACAATTTTATTTTGATAAATTGTCATATGAATATGTTAAGGAAAAAAATAACAAAATAAGAGGTGTGTGTTTTGTTTGTTAAACCTGAAACCAACCAACCACCACTAGTGAATTGCAAACATATTAGTATTGATTGGTGTATTCATGTGGGGATAAAAAAATAACTATTGGGATAGGTGGTGGATGGTGTTTGATGAGCCTCCATGCAACAATAATGATGTTACATTATACTTTTTGAGAAAACTCTATTGTGAGTTTGTGCTGCTAAAAATTTCAAATTATTTTGATATGAAGGTCTTCCAATGTAGGGGAAGTGGGTCTTCATTTGATAGACCTGGTGCCAAGCAAGACCAAAACTATCCTAACTTAGTTGATAGAAATAGAAGGATGATAACACATGCTTCTATCCCCAAAATGTTACATCATAGTGTACAAATGGACACCCTTGAGGCAGTTATGAGTTTGACACAAGTTATGATTGACCATGGTGTACATGCATTAAATAATTCTACTCAACCTACAGGTGGTGAGACATCTATTAGAGGTATTGGTGTTAGTGGTAGTGGCACTAGTGGTGTTGGTGGTAGTGGTATTAGTGTCAGTGGTAGTGGTGCTAGTGGTTTTGATGGTATTGGTATTGGTGTTAGTGTCCCTCCTCATTCTAATTATGTTATAGTTCATGTGCATCATTGCACATCATTTGCGAGGAAGTGCACGGGATGTTTTATTTAGGCGAACATATATGGACTACATTTATGGATACTAGACCTACCTTTGTGCAGCATACTAGTACCTAGTAAATTATGTCATATGCAGTTGCTTCAACATCTCAAGACACCAGTACTTCTCATTATATTCCATCTATAGCTCCTTCAGTACCTCAAGACACCAGGATGCCTGAGTGTATTCCTTTTGTAGTTGCTTTAAAACCTCAAGAGACCATCATGCCAGAGCATACGTCACTTGTATATGTTATAGTAGTGCATGATAGTGGTATGCTAGACACTATGCCAATTGTATTACCTTTACCCACTCCTCTCAGGATACGTCAATCTATTATGGAAGAGTTATCTACTTCACCATATGTATTTGATATACAAGTTTAATTTTAATTATCATTTTTTTATGTTTGTAAAAGAATATTATTTTTATTTTCTAGTATGTGTTTACTTATTTGAGTAATTTATTTGACTGAACTTTTTTATTTGTTACTTGTATAGATGATTAGTGATATTTTTGATAGCTTAGTAGGCCTCGATTCTATTGTAGAGATCACAATTAGCATAGGTGTACCCTGTACTTAGGTTTGGAAACTTTCAAATTACATATTTAGTCATGTATATTTATTGTCCATTGAAAAAAAACTATGTTTTAAGATATATATTATAGTCATAGATTTATGTATCATGCTCATTGGATTCACACAATATTCATTTATTGATTTTATAGATGATGAGGGATGTTAGGGGAACCCCTCATGGATGACAAGAAGGTTTGCATGATGTTGGGGTTACATCTAATGATCCACTTTCTCTGCAATGGGTCATAATTCAAGGACGAAGACTAGTGAGAGCACATAGTAAGATTGTTTTTTAGCTTTATGCAATAATATTGTATGTCATATTTATATAAATGTATGCACATCTAGATCTAATGATATATGTATGCTCCATAGAATTATCCATCACAGGTGTATATGCATTCTTTCAGCCCTGGATATCCATTTATATGGAATACGGTGAGTCTAGAATCATTTTGCAAAATTTTGTTCTTGAAAAAATTATCATTTTTAATATATAATTTTAATGCATTAAATTTTATATTGCATATGTTGTGCAGACATGATAATTTTCAAAGGTTGTGGATCAATTATTTGATGACTCACATGCTAAGAGGAGAGTCTCCTGTTGAGGCATCCAACACCCTTGGCTCTACATCTATGGAAACAAAGCACAATTTATTTGGAAGCAATGAGGAGCAGGAGAGCTAGTTATTGTGTTATGGTTCTAGTTATAGGCATAATCGATTTTGTATGTTGATATGGCCCACATTGTATACCGATATGGCTCAATTGTATGCCTATATGGTGTATTTTGGATATGTACATGTTATGGTCTACATTTTTTCTTGATATATGTCATATTGTTTATGTTGAATTGTGACATAGAACTTTGCATATACACATATATTATTCAAAAAATAAGCTTCATTTACCTATGTGTATTTTCTATTTATATCATTTAATGTTTACACATATTATTGGTTAGTGATCAATATTACTTCATATGGGGCTTTAAAAAATCCACAGTTTACTCTAAGTTAGGTGCATCATAATTATGTATATTTTACATTTACAAGTGATATTTATTATTTACTTGTTTCATTACATATTTATTTGTACTTGTTATGTAAGTGAACTTTTGATCAATTTTAGGGATGTATTTATTGATGTAGGATCATCTAAAACACATTTGTAATCATGTACATATTCTTCTACGTGTTTTTATATATAATTGTGTTGAGTAAGGAGTCTTTATAATGTTTAAGTTGTCATAATTCCATTGATGCAGGAGCATCTGAACATGCTTCATTCAATTATGTGAATACCATGAATTGTACTTGTAAATAGTCTTGTAAGGTCTTAAGAGATCTTAATAAGTCCTTTTAGTCATAATAATCCTTACTTGAGGCATTAGATGTGTATCTTAGGAGTTTGGGGAGTTTTCCTCCAAGTGAAGAATTCAAATATTTGAATCCTTGAATAATGTTCTTAAGGCATGAAAGCCATTGTAGCAAGTTTTAAAATTTAAGAGGATGATAAATTACTTATTGTAAACATTTTTCACCATTAAACTAGTCAAAAACTACCTTGAGGAAGAACTGTAACAACTAAGGACAAATTAGGCAAGTTTGAAGTGGTTTGAGAATGGTGATGAGACCATGGAATGGCTCATTATATCTATGAAATAACATCATTTTTCCTTGCATAAAAACTAGATCGACTATAGTTTCCATTAATCTAAATAATTCATTCTAAAGTTTGTGGATGGTATTATAAAACATCCTCTTTAGAAGGATTCTTGAGTAGTAGGCTCTTTGTATATAGTAGAGTGTTTCATTTGTATGTAGATAAGTTGTTTATGAAGAATAAATGAAAGATAAGGCCATTGGAATGACTTTACAATATCATAATCCTTTTGGATGGTCTATGTTAGTCTCTATGTGTATGTTCTTATGCATTTCTATGTTTTTGAGCTAGAAGAGTCAATTGATGATGCTAAAGAGTGTTTGATCAATTTGTGCATCTTGATGAGGTTCATAAACACAAAGAAAAGGTGATTTTATATTGTTTTAGTCCTTTTGATACTTAACATTTAGAGTTTATAATGTTTCCTTTGGTTAAAGCTTGTTGAAACAGGATTTTATGCACTAGAAATCATGTAAAGCTTATAGTCAGGAACAAACCATGTGTTATCAAGCCTTAGTTTCAAAAGATAAAAGTTGAGGGATGTTCATATAGAGCTGTAAAATTCAATTTTAGGTCTTGAAGTGAAAAATTTTCCAAGTTATAAAATCATTTATAAGCAGTCTATTTTTTGTCGTGAACAAATCTAAAGTTAAAGATTTGAGCAAAATTTCATTTTAGAAAAAAATTACGATTGTTTGATGGGTTTTAAGAATTTTTTATTGTGTAAGGAGATAGTACAGACCTAAAAATCCAATTGGAAGTCATTGAAAGTGGTTATAACACTCAAAAATGAATAATCTCAGTCCTAGGCATATCACACATTGTCCTTAGGGCTTGACAACAAATGGAAGTCACTTTTCTCTCTAACCACATGGTGGAAAATTCTAAAAACTTGTAATATGATCTATTTTGGCATGCTCTATAGGATATAAGTGTTTCAGGTCCATTAGAGATGGTTCACATGTGTGGATGTGGTGGTGTAGACTCAAACAAGGTTAATTAGGCCTAATTGTAAACTGACATTATGTAATTTGATTATTACAGAGATAGAATCTGGTTATAAAAATTTCTTACTAAACCTTTGAAAACTCATGCATGGTAAAATTGAAGTCATATAATGTGATTCAAGCAAAAGTATAGAGAAAATTGACATCATTGAAGAGTAATTATTGAATAAGTTGAGTCAATTGAGCATTGTAAGAAAACTATGAGGGTTGAAGATGAGTCATCAACTCCCACACATGAATTAGTCCTCTAAAAAATCCTAGGAATATTATCTATAACTTGACATGAGCAAGATGTGGTAATGATTTTTCTCTCATAGTTAAATCTCTCTTAAAGGGTCAAAAGTTAGTCAGTGGGGCATATATTCTGACTCATTAGCCCAATCGATGAATAGCCTATGTAGGCATGTCTAGATGGATGTTTTAAGGCTAAAATAGCCATTTTTTTATCTCCATTGGGCCCTACGAGTGAAATTTATAGTTGATCAAATGTATCCTTAAAGAGAATCTAAAGTGTCCCTAAGTGTGCAAACTAATCCAACTTTAGTCATGCATTGCAAGATAACTATGATGGATAGAGACAAGCCATCATCTCCCGCACTTACATGGATGAGTTCTCTAAGAAACCCTAGGATGATTCTCTCTAACTCAACATGATCGAGACATGGTAATGAGTTTTACCTCGTAGCTAAATCTCTCTTAAAGGGTTAAAAAGTGGTCAATGGGGGCATATATTCTAACTCATTAGTCCAATCGATGAATTATCTCTGCCAACATGCTTATATGGGCATTTTAAGGCTATAATGACCACTGTTTGATATCTGTTGGGCCCCAAGAATGAAGGTTACAATTGATCGAATGCATCCCTTAAGAGAATCTTAGCATCCCTAAGTGTGTGAATTGATCCAACTTTTGTCATGTGTTTCAAGAGAATCATGAGGGCTAGATATGATACATCAACTCCCACACTTTCATGGATGAGTCCTTTAATGAATCCCATGTGGATTCTCTCTAACTTGATGTGGGCAAGATGTAGTAATGAGTTTTATTTCACAGTTAAATCTCTCCTAAAGGGTCAAAAGTTAGTCAATGAAGGGCGTATATTCTAACTCATTAGCCCAATCGACAAACCATATGCATGAACACATCCAAATGGGTGTTTTAATTCTATAACATATATTATTTGGTCTTTGTCAAGCCCCAGAAGTGAAAGTTGTAGTTGATTGGATGCATCGTTGAAAAGAATCTCAGCATCCTAAATGTGCAAACTGAGCTAGCTTCGGTCATGCATTGAAATAGAACCATGAGGTCTAGAGATAATTCGTTAGTTGTCACACTTGCATGGATAAGTCCTATAACAAATCCTAGGAGGATTCTCTCTTACTCGATGTAAGCGAGATATGACAATGAGTTTTCTCTCGCAGCTAAATCTCTCTTAAAGGGTCAAAAGTTGGTAAGTGGGAGAGTATATTCTAATTCATTATCCCAATCAATGAATCATCTATGCAAACACATCTGGATGGATGTTTTAAGGATAAAATGACCATTTTTTAGTCTCTACTGTGCTTTTAAAGTGAAAGTTGTAGTTGATTAGATGCATCCACTAAGAGAATTTGAGCATCATTGAGTGTGCAAACAGAGCGAACTTTGGTTGTGCATTTCAAAAAAACTATGAGGGATAGATATGACCTATTAGCTCTCACATTACACATATGATTCCTCTAATAAATCACAAGAGGATTCTCTCTAACTGGATGTGAGTGAGACACAGCATCAAGTTTTCTCTCATAGCCAAATCTCTCTTAAAGGGTCAAAAGTTGGTCAGTGGGTGGCGTATATTATGACTCATTAGCCTAATCAATGAACCATCTACATGGGTATATCTGAATAGGTGGTTTAATTCTATAATGATCATTATTTAGTCTTCATCAGGACCCAAGAGTGAAAGTTGAAATTGATTAAATGCATCCCTTAATAGAATGTGAGCATCCTTGAGTGTGCAAACTAAACGAACTTTGGTTATGCATTGTAGGACAAATATGAGGGATAGAGACGACTCATTAGCTCCCACACTTGCATAGATGAGTCCTCTAATAAATCTTAGGAGGATTCTCTCTTACTCGACATGAGCAAGATGTGGAAATGAGTTTTTTCTCACAACTAAATCTCTTTTGAAGGGCCAAAAGTTGTTCAGTGGGGTATATATTCTAACTCGTTAGCCCAATCGATGAACTATCTTTACCAGCACATCTGGATGGGTATTTTAAGGCTAGAACATCTATTTTTTAGTCTCTGTCAAGCCCTGAGTGTGAAGGTTATAGTTGATCAGATGCATCCCTAAAGAGAATATGAGCATCCCTAACTATGCAAATTGAACTAACTTAGGTTACACATTATATGAGAATTGTTATGGCTAGAGATGATCCATTAGCTCCCACACTTGCACAGATGAGTCCTCTAAGAAATCCCAATAGGATTATCTCTAACTCGATGTGAGTGAGACATAGTAATGAATTTTCTCTCACATCCAAATATCTCTTAAAGGGCCAAAATTTGATCAGTGGGGGGCATATATTCTGACTCATTAGCCCAATCAATGAACTATCTTCTCTATCACATCTGTATGGGCATTTTAAGACTAGAACAGATATTTTTCAATCTCTATTAGATCCCAAGGATAAAGGTTGCATTTGATTAAAATCAAACCTGAAGAGAATCTTACCATCCTTGAGTGTTCAAACTAAGTGAACTGCGATCATGTGTTGATGGAGAACTATGAAGGATAGAGATGAGACATAATCTCCCACAATTGCATGGATGAGTCCTATAAGAAAGCTCAGGAGGATTCTCTCTAACTCGACCTGAGCGAGATGCGGCAATAAGTTTTATCTCATAGCCAAATCTCTCTTAAAGGGCCAAACATTGGTCAATGGGAGTATATATTTTGAATCATTAGCCTAATCAATAAACCATATTCACCAAAACATCTAGATGGGAATTTTAAGGATAGAACGACCATTTTTCAATATTTTTTTAGCCTTGGGAGTGAAGGTTGTAGTTGATTAGATGCATCCCTAAAAATAAACTTAGCATATATGAGTGCACAAACTAAGCAAAATTTGGTGATGTATTACAGGATAACCATGAGGCTAGAGATGAGTTTTTAACTCCCACACTTTCATGGATGAGTCCTCTAATAAATCATAATAGGATTCTCTCTAACTCGATGTGATCAAGATGTGACAATGAGTTTTCTCTTGCAGTCAAATCTCTCTTAAAAGGCCAAAAGTTAGTCAGTGGGGGCATATATTTTGACTCATTTTCCAAATTGATGAATCATATTATTAAGCACATTCAAATGGATGTTTTAATGCTAGAATGGCCATTTTTCAGTCTCTATTGGGCCCCGAAAGTGAAGGTTATAGTTGATCGAATGCATCCCTGAGTGTGCAAATTGGGAAAACTTCTACCACACATTGTAGGAGAACCCTAAGGTATAGATATGATCTATCAGCTCTCATACTTACATGAATGAGTTATGTAATAAATACCAAGAGGATTCTCTTTAACTCAATGCGAGTGAGATGCGGTGATGAGTTTTCTCTTGTAACCAAATCTCTCTTAAAGGGTCAAAAGTCAGTTAGTGGTGGGCTTATATTCTATCTCATTATCCTAATTGATGAACTATCTTCATCAGCACATCTAGATGGGCATTTTAAGGTTATAATGTCCATTATTTGATCTCCATCAGGCCCAGGGAGTGAAGGTTATAGTTAATTGAACACATCCATGAAGGGAATCTCAGCATACTTGAGTATATAAACTGAGCCAAATTCTCTCATGCATTGCATAATAAGTATGATGGATATAGATGTGTCGCTAGCTCTTAGACTTATATGTATGAGTCCTCTAAGAAATCCTAAGAGTATTCTCTCTAACTCAATGTGAGTGAGACATGGCAACGAGTTTTCTCTTGCAACCAAATATCTCTTAAAGGGCCAATAATTAGTCAGTGGGGGTGTATATTTTGAATCGTTAGCCCAATCTAAGATTCATCTTTGTCATCATGTTTATATGGGCATTTTAAAGCTAAAACATCCATTGTCCAATCTTCATCAGGCCATATGAATGAAGGTTGTAGTTGATCAAATGCAACCCTGAAAAGAATCTCAGCATCCCTAAATATGCAAACTAGGCAAACTTTTGGCATGTATTATAGGAGAATTGTGAGGGATAGAGATGAGCTGCCAGTCCCACACTTGCATGGATGAATCTTATAATAAATCTTAGGAGGATTCTCTCTAAATCAATGCAATTGAGACATGGAAACAAATTTTATCTCATAGCCAAATATGTCTTAAAAGGCCAAAAGTTGGTCAGTTGGGGTGTATATTTTGACTCTTTAGCCCAATCGATGAAGCATATTCATTGACACATTTATATGAGTGTTTTAAGACTATAACAACCATTTTTTGATCTCTATTGAGCCTTGGGAGTGAAGGTTACAGTTGATCAGATGCATCCCTGAAGAGAGTCTGAGTGTGCAAACTAAGTGAACTTTAGTCACACATTGCAAGAGAAGCATGAGTGATAGATATAATTTTTCAGCTCCCACACTTGCATGGATAAGTCCTCTAATAAATCCTAGGAGGATTCTCTCTAACTCAACATGAGTGAGATGCAGCAATGATTTTTCTCTCACAGCCAAATCTCTCTTAAAGGGCCAAAAGTTGGTTACTCAGGGCATATATTCTAAATTGTTATCCCAAACAATGAACCATCTTCATTGGGACATCCATATGGGCATTTTAAGGCTAGAATAGTCATTGTTTAGTCTTCATCAATCATATGCATCCCTAAAGAGAATCTCATCATCCCTAAGTGTGCAAATTGAGCCAACTTCTATTATGTGTTGTAGGAGAACCATGAGGGATAAATATGAGTCATCAGCTCCCACACTTGTAGAGATGAGTCATCTAAGAAATCCTAGGATTATTTTCTCTAACTCAATGTGAGTGAGATGTGGTAATGAGTTTTCTCTTATAGCCAAATCTATCTTAAAAGGATAAAAGTTGATCAGTGGGAGTCATATATTCTTACTCATTAGCCTAATCGATAAACCATCTTCATTATCATGTTTGGATGGTAATTTTAATGCTATAATATTTCTTATTTGGTCTCTGTCAAGCCTTAGGAGTGAAGGTTGTAGTTGATCAAACGTATCCATGAAGACAATCTCAACATCCCTAAGTGTGCAAACTAAGCCAGCTTCCATCGCGCATTATAGGATAATTGTGAGGGATATAAATGAGTCATCAACTCCCACACTTGTATAGATAGGTCTTTTAAGGAACCCTATGAGGATTATCTCTAACTCTATGCGAGTAAGACATGATAATGAGTTTTCTCTCATAGCCAAATATCTTAATGGGCCAAAATATGGTCAATGAGGGTTGTATATTTTGACTCATTATCTCAATTGACAAACCGTCTTTACCGACATATACTAATGGGTATTTTGAGTCTAAAATGGCCATTGTCTAGTCTCTATCAGGTCCCAAAAGTGAAGGTTATAGTTAATCAAATGTATCCCTAAAAAGAATCTAAATGTCCCTAAGTGTGCAAACTGATCCAAATTATATCGCACATTGTAGGACAAACATGAGGGCTAGAGATGATTTGTCAGCTCCCACACTTGCATGGATGAGTCATCTAAACAAATATATGAGGATTCTCTCTAACTTGATGCGAGCGAGATGCGATAATGATTTTTCTCTTGCAACAAAATCTCTTTTAATGGGCCAAAAGTTGATCAATGAGTGCCATATATTCTGACCCATTAGCCAAATCAACAAACCATCTTTGTTGACACATTTGAATGTGAATTTTAAAATTATAACCATTGTCTAGTCTTTGTCAGGGCCTGAGAGTGAAGGTTGTAGTTGATCGGATGCATCCCTGAAGAGAATCTCAGCGTCCTTGAGTGTGCAAACTGATCCAACTTACATCATGCATTATAAGAGAACTTTAAGGGATAGATATGATTTGTCCACTCCCACACTTTTAGAGGTGAGTCCTCTAAACAACCCTAGGAGGATTCTCTCTAACTCAATACGAGTGAGACATAGAAATGAGTTTTCTCTCACAACTAAATCTCTCTTAATGGGCCAAAAATTGGTCAATAGGGGTCATATATTATAACTCATTATCCCAATCAATGAACCATCTTCACCGATATGTTCAGATGGGTATTTTAAGGATAAAACATCTATTGTCCAACCTCTGTCAGGCCTCAGATGTGAAGGTTACAGTGGATCAGACGTATCCCTTAAGAGAATATCAATGTCCCTAAGTGTACAAATTGAGCCAACTTCCATCATATATTGTAGAACTGTGAGCATTAGAGATGAGTTGTTAACTCCCACACTTGCACAAACAAGTCTTCTAAGCAACCCCAAGAGGATTCTCTCTAACTCAATATGAGCGAGATGCGGCAATGAGTTTTCTCTCACATCTAAATCTATCTTAATATATTAAAATTTGGTCAGTGGAGGTCGTATATACTAACTCATTAGCCCAATCTATGAGTTGTATTTTTCGACACATCTGGATGGCCATTTTAAAGCTAGAATGGCCATTGTCCAATTTCCATCAGGACCTGAGAGTGAAGGTTATAATTGATCAGATGCATCTTTTAAGAGAATCTCAATGTCCCTGACTGTGCAAACTGAGCCAACTTCAATCATGAATTTCAAGAGAAACATGAGGGATAAAGATGATTCGTCAGCTCTCACACTTATATAAATGAGTCCTCTAAGCAACCCTAAGAATATTCTCTCTAATTTGACGTGAGTGAGATGCAGCAATGAGTTTTCTCTCATAACCAAATCTCTCTTAAAGAGACAAAAGTTGGTCAGTGGGGGGAGTATTGATGAAACTAATCTTACACAACTCTGTAACCATCAACTGTGAGCTAACTTCATATACAGGCCTATTTAGTTCAAGCATTCCTTGTAGCCCTATTTTCCCTATTTATTGGCCATAACTATTTATAGGTAGACTCAATAATGAAAGTAATACCATTTATGGATACCCATTAAGCCTTTCTATAACATACTTAAAAATATATTGAGGTTTCTTTGTACGGATTTGTACTTTCTTCTTTAGGCCCTGTTCCAATTAGCCCTCCTTTAATGCAAAACCCCTTGTCCAGAGTGATGTACAGACTTTCTAAGCAAAACAAGCATCATTCCAGATACCCATTACCTTCTTATAGGTGAATCAATCATTTTTCAGGGCACTTCTTTGGATAAATCCACTTTTCCTCTATTGGCCTACACTCTTCCCTTCACATGCATCTAGGTCTCACTTGACAGTTGACTTTTTCCGTACTTATCCGTATTATATAACCTTGAAACCACTTTCAAAATTTTTATAACATAATCAAGGTTCAAATTACAAAGTTTCAAGAGTTTTCAAGCATTAAAACTCATTTTAAGGGTTTGAACCTAATTCAAAATTTTCCCATGACAGTCACAGGCTGCGAGCTAATTATTTTTACTGGGGGTGTTTTAGACAGTTTCAAGGGCTCTAATCACTTGTGTAAGGTCTTTTTTAACCCCCTACACCTTCTCCAATAATCATCTTGGTCATGTCAACCTTCTGTACCTTATAATGCTCAACAACTTAGTGTCTTTTGACTGTATTTGTATGACAGTCAACAGGGTTCAAGATTTTCCTTATTTATTTCAATGATCAATGGACTTCAAAATGTTATACAAACATGTCCATACCTTAAGTGATTCCCCTATTCCCATACTTATAAAAAATAAGGCCTTTTCAATGCATTTACCTTGCAAAAACATACAAATGTTTGACCCTTGCCTGTATACTATCACCTACAGGCCTGAATTTCAACAGTTGAAGTTTTGAGATATCAAAGGGATTTCTAAGCCTGTTTCTTCTTCATTTAGGTTTCTAATTACCTTATAGACCTATCTCCATACCATTATGAACATCATGCAACCATTTTCACATGGGGTTTTCTTTGGGCAATGGGCTGTAATTTAGATGCCTGAATACCTTGTTTAGGCCTGTTTGGGCTTTTTATAGCATTCAAAGTTCTTAAGATCCTTTGTTCACATAAATACCAGTTTAAAATTATCCTCAACATGCCAAATAACCAGTCTTTCTTAATATGCTATGAAGAACCATCCTTCACACACACATTCCCATACATATATATATAGGCCTGTTTACAGAATTCATAAATGAAACAAATACATCTTTCTTTCTTTCATAGATCAATTGGAAGACTTAAAATTTAATACCAGAATCCATGGCTTTCAAAACCTTGCTTTCTCCTTCTCTCATTCTCTTGACTTCAATCAAATTTTCTCCTTCTCTTTTCTTCAACATCTCTTGAGTGAGGTCCTCCCTCACTATTTCTCTCCTCTTCTCTTCATTCTATCTTCTTTCTCTTCTATGAGAGGACTTTTCCTCTCTATCCTTCTTCACTTCTACAGCCCTCTCATCCTCCTTATTTTCTCATCCTCTCTATTTAATGAATTCTTCTTTGTTTTCTTTTCAAGGATTTTCTTCCAACTTCTACGCCCAAATTGGGCTTAAGGCAAACAAATGTTGTTTTTAAGTTTTAACAATATTCTAAGGTTGAAAATAGTTTCAACCATTTCCCCCTAATTTACTCAATAGCCTAACCATTACTTTTTACCTTTTTACTTTCATTTTTTGATAATTACATTTACCTTGAAGGTGAAATTTTGAAATCTCACAATTTGGAGGGAAAACCAAAATTTGAATTTTTTACACTAGAATTTGAAACTTTTGTAGATGCTCCTGCATCATACTCTCCCTCTAGAAAAGATTTGAACCTTAGTTCAAATGTCATGCTTCCTCCTCACTTTAGTCTTCACTTGTATACCTGGATCCCACGGTCTTGTTGTCAATACCAATGCTTGTGTTTGTTTGGAATAGTCTTTGTCTTTCATCTTGCTGTTCTTCCTCTTCTGATATGTTCTTCTCCTCATCTCTTTCTCAGCTGCCATCTCCCACTTCCATGCTTCTTCATCTTCATACATGTCTTCTTGATCTTCTTGTTGTTCTTCTTGGTTCATGACCTTCTCCAATGGCTCATGTATGTCATTCACTTCAGCAACCTTCATAGCTGCATACAAAACATTCAAAGCCACCTTAGAATCAAAATCTTTAGGCCATGAAGCCTCTTGGTTGTCTCCATGTTCTTGTTCTTTGACTAAAATTGTCTTGGTCTCATTGCTTTGCTCTTGTATTGTCTCACTCTTCCCAATGCTGCATTCACCATTACCAAACAGCTCCTCTATCATTCTCAACTCTACTTTGAGTGAGATCTCATCTATCTCACTATTCTCTTCATCAAACATGGGCTGATCACTCACAAGGCTTACTTGCCCCTTACCTCTTATCTCTTCTTTTCTTAGCTTGTCTTCACATAAATCAACTTCTTCATCAATATACTCATCAAATACAATTGAAACACCCTTACCTTGTCTCTCCTTGCTTTCTTCAATCTTTTCTTGAAGCCATCTTGTTTGCTTTGCTGCATACTCTCCCCTTTCCTCATCATCCATCCATTTGGAACTCTCTCCTTGCTGCATATTAGTCTTCATAGCTACTTTCCATTCCTCATTTTCCATAAACATATCATTAAATTCTTCAAACAACTCATTATCCCATTCATTGTAAGCAATTGACTTACCTTTTATATTTGTATCGTCATGCTCCACCTCATTATTCTGTGAGAAGTTTTCTTTCTCACCTTTAGCTATCCATACCTTATTCATAGCTTTAGGATGACACTTGTTCAATTTACCAACCAATTTCTGCTCCCTGACATCTTCATGTTGTCTTGCTTGATAGCTAGTCTTGCTCACTTTGCATTCTACCTCTTTCTTCATGCTTTGTATTTGCTTCTTGCTTGAGTCATCATCTTGATTGAACTTTGTGTCTTTCGTTACATTTGCTGATCCCTTAAGCCATTTTGGTATCACATAGCCATGGTCTATTGCTGGATTTGAAGGCTTGTTATTTATCTTCTTCATCTCCATCTGTACAGCAGTAGTCTTACTCTTATATGCATTTGAAAAATCTGAATTTGAACTTATTTTTACCTTTTCAATGGCTTGATGTTTAGCCATACTCTTCCTCATAGTTTCCTTGCTTGCATTCACTTTCCTTAGGTGTGTTTCCTTCCTTTGTTCTATTGAAATGTTTTTCAAGTCATCATAATATTCTATACCCTCTTCTTCATTGGCATGATGATGGACTTCCACTACTTCCTTATGGAATTTTTCAACATGTTCAACAGCTGTTCCATAATTAAGTGGATGAGAAAAATCAATGCTATAATTCACCTTTACCTCCTTGATGGGCTGCTTCATGGTTTCCTTCATTTGCATGACTTCTTTGATTACACTATCCTCTTTTGTGCATAGTTTTCCACTTACTTCTTCAAGGTACTCCATGGCATCATGGAATTCATCTTCATCTTCTATCTCTCTTACTTGTATGGATTCTTCAACACCTCCATTACACATTAACCAATGCATCTCTTCTTCTTTATCAACAGCAAACTCACTTCTCTCTCTTGCACCAATCTTTTCATTCTTCAAGGCCCTTCTCTTGACCTTCATAAGGCTGCTCATACCTGCGTTTACCCACTCAAAAATAGCATTAGATATAAAAACAAGAGACCATAATGTCTCCATGAGTGCTCTCTTCATCCACACTCTCATCTTTTCAAGTGCTCTTCCTAGCACTTCATCTTTTCTCTCTTCTTTACTCTTGTTCTCCTCAATGAGAACCTTCTTCTCAACTTCTTCCTCTTGCTGCTCACTTGGAAACCTTCTCATACTCTTGCCTCTATGGGCTTCTCTCTTCATGGCAATCTTCTTTTGCCTTCTTCTCCTCTTCACTAGGAGAACTATTGGCCACTTCAATCTCTTCCTCATTGGCCATATCCATGCTTGTCTATTCAGCTGCATCCAAGACTCATACTCATCCTTAACCTTAGCTAATTCTTTCTTCAAACTAGCAATTTCTTTATTAAAATCAATATTAGTCATACCTTTGATGCTTGCTTTCCTCTTGCTGCCCTCATATGCCTTGCTGCTCTGTAGTGCTTTCAACAATGCTTCCATCTCTGAGATCTTCACCCAAGTCTTTTCCACCTTGGTCTCTTGATCCCTTGTCTCACCCAAGCCTTTTCTCCTTGACTGGTCTGTTGACAATCTCCTTTGATCTCACCTAGGCCTTTTGCATCCTAGTCTTTTGACCCATCCTGCAGCAACTCTTATACAACACTTCATCAAATACAAATCACAAATCCAAGCTTACCTTGCTTTGGATCTTCTTCTTGAGCATCCACTTCCTCTTCTTCTAGAGCTTCTCTAATATTTTCTTCTCAATTCTGCAAACTTCATCTTTTACCTCACCTAAGTCTGTTTCAACTTAGTCTTTTGGCAAACTATCCAAGCTCCTTCTTGGATCTTCTTCACTAAGCCTTCTTTGGCTTCTTCTCTTCTTAAGCCTCAATGGCTTGGCTGCCTTTCTCTTCACCTGTTTACTTCTCAACACAATAATTAATCTCAAACAACAAAGTTTACTCATACCTTTTTCTCCAGCGGAGTCTTCTAGTGCTGTCTCCTGTTGATCCCTTTGCCAAATCTTTCACAACTACAATATTATTGACAAATGCAACCATTCCAAATTATGCAACAACTTATGATCAATTCCTAAGTCCCAAGAGCTTCAAGCTCTGATACCAAATGATGAAACTAATCTTACACAACTCTGTAACCATCAACTGTGAGCTAACTTCATATACAGGCCTATTTAGTTCAAGCATTCCTTGTAGCCCTATTTTCCTTGTTTATTGGCCATAACTATTTATAGGTAGACTCAATAATGAAAGTAATACCATTTATAGATACCCATTAAGCCTTTCTATAACATACTTAAAAATATCTTGAGGTTTCTTTGTACGGATTTGTACTTTCTTCTTTAGGCCCTGTTTCAATTAGCCCTCCTTTAATGCAAAACCCCTTGTCCAGAGTGATGTACAGACTTTCTAAGCAAAACAAGCATCATTCCAGATACCCATTACCTTCTTATAGGTGAATCAATCATTTTTCAGGGCATTTCTTTGGATAAATCCACTTTTCCTCTATTGGCCTACACTCTTCCCTTCACATGCATCTAGGTCTCACTTGACAGTTGACTTTTTCCGTACTTATCCGTACTGTATCACCTTGAAACCACTTTCAACATTTTTATAACATCATCAAGGTTCAGATTACAAAGTTTCAAGAGTTTTCAAGCATTAAAACTCATTTTAAGGGTTTGAACCTAATTCAAAATTTTCCCATGACAGTCACAGGCTGCGAGCTAATTATTTTTGCTGGGGGTGTTTTAGACAGTTTCAAGGGCTCTAATCACTTGTGTAAGGTCTGTTTTAACCCCCTACACTTTCTCCAATAATCATCTTGGTCATGTCAACCTTCTGTACCTTCTAATGCTCAACAACTTAGTGTCTTTTGACTGTATTTGTATGACAGTCAGCAGGGTTCAAGATTTTCCTTATTTATTTCAATGATCAATGGACTTCAAAATGTTATACAAACATGTCCATACCTTAAGTGATTCCCCTATTCCCATACTTATAACAAATAAGGCCTTTTCAATGCATTTACCTTGCAAAAACATACAAATGTTTGACCCTTGCCTGTATACTGTCACCTACAGGCCTGAATTTCAACAGTTGAAGTTTTGAGATATCAAAGGGATTTCTAAGCCTGTTTCTTCTTCATTTAGGTTTCTAATTACCTTATAGACCTATCTCCATACCATTATGAACATCATGCAACCATTTTCACATGGGGTTTTCTTTGGGCAGTGGGCTGTAATTTAGATGCCTGAATACCTTGTTTAGACCTGTTTGGGCTTTTTATAGCATTCAAAGTTCTTAAGATCCTTTGTTCACATAAATACCAGTTTAAAATTATCCTCAACATGCCAAATAACCAGTCTTTCTTAATATGCTATGAAGAACCATCCTTCACACACACATTCCCATACATATATATATAGGCCTGTTTACAGAATTCATAAATGAAACAAATACATTCTTTCTTTCTTTCATAGATCAATTGGAAGACTTAAAATTTAATACCATAATCCATGGCTTTCAAAACCTTGCTTTCTCCTTCTCTCATTCTCTTGACTTCAATCAAATTTTCTCCTTCTCTTTTCTTCAACATCTCTTGAGTGAGGTCCTCCCTCACTATTTCTCTCTTCTTCTCTTCATTCTATCTTCTTTCTCTTCTATGAGAGGACTTTTCCTCTCTATCCTTCTTCACTTCTACAGCGCTCTCATCCTCCTTATTTTCTCATCCTCTCTATTTAATGAATTCTTCTTTGTTTTCTTTTCAAGGATTTTCTTCCAACTTCTACGCCCAAATTGGGCTTAAGGCAAACAAATGTTGTTTTTAAGTTTTAACAATATTCTAAGGTTGAAAATAGTTTCAACCATTTCCCCCTAATTTACTCAATAGCCTAACCATTACTTTTTACCTTTTTACTTTCATTTTTTGATAATTACATTTACCTTGAAGGTGAAAATTTGAAATCTCACAATTTGGAGGGAAAACCAAAATTTGAATTTTTTACACTAGAATTTGAAACTTTTGTAGATGCCCCTGCATCAAGTATATTCTGAATAATTATCCCAATCAGTGAATCGTCTTCATTGACATGTCTGAATTGGTATTTTAAATTTATAACGATCATTGTTTGATCTTCATCAAGCCCTAGAAGGTCATTGTTTGATCTTCATTGAGCCCTAGAAGTGAAGTTTGTAGTTGATCAGATGCATCCCTTAAGAGAATCTCAGTGCCCCTGATTATACAAACTGAGCCAACTTCCACTATGCATTACAAAAGAACCGTGAGGGTGAAAGACAAGTCATCATCTCTCATACTTGTATGGATGAGTCCTTTGAGAAAACCTAGGAGGATTCTCTCTAACTTGACATGAGTGATACATGACAATGAGTTTTCTCTCACATCCAATTCTCTCAGAATGAACTAAAAGTTGGTCAGTGGGGCATATCTTCTGGCTTGTTAGCCTAATCGATGAACTGTCTACGTGAACATATCTAGATAGGTGTTTAATAGGTATTTAAGAGCTAATCTAAGTGTTAGCAACTGAGGATAAGTCCTGTGGGACAAGAAAATTTGATTGTGTTTGTGTTTCCTATAGGTATTTGATAAGAGACCTAAAAAAGATAAAAATTGATTGTTTAGCCTTGTTCTCTGGCTTCTAATGTTGTATGAAAGTTGATTAAGGTAGTATGATCACTATACTACACATCAAAAATGTATTTTAAATTGTTTTTTGATTGCATAGGGTCAAATAAAGTATGAAGATTAAATTAGGCCTACAAGATAAAACTCAAAATATCAGGTTTACAAACCATAATTAAGGCCTAGATAAGATTGTTTTCTTGTTTTATTGAAAAGACAAATAGAAAGAAGGTGAAAACCTCTTTGCTTGAGATAGATAATGTTAATATGAAATATTTTTTGGCTTCTCTCTATTTTAAGAAAATAATCTTCTCTACTCACGGCACTAACCACATGAAAGTGATATATAATTACTTAATAAATATAAAATAGCTATTATTTTTAATATAATATATTATAGTAAATATCATATGTTATATGAGTAAAGTAATATTTTATATATAATAATATGTTACTAAATTAACATATTATAATATTATAATTTGTTAAATATTAATATTATTTTTGTATTTTGATATATATAATATTAATATGAATAATACATATAATATGAATTATTATTAAATACAACAATAATAAATATATAATTATTTATTATAACAGATATTATATAAAAAATATATAATGATATTAATATATAATTTTAAAATAAATATAATATAACTATTATTTGTCATATATATATAATTATAAAATAAATATAATATAACTATTATTTATCATATATATATATATATATATATATATTTCAAAAGAAAAATATCAGTATCTATCATCCAAATTTGGTAAACTGATACAACCATTATCACCCTCAAAATAAATTGAGCTGAGTGTAGTAACATTCCAAAATGGCATGAAATAAAACATAAAATATGAGTACCTGGGAAGCACTATTGCCTCAATTAGGGATTATAACAAACATAAACATGAAAAGGTAGACCCAGAAATTTAGTGGGGAGGAAGACTTATAGTATCCTCAATTCTTCCCTTTTTCCTTTTTTCGTCTTTATGTCTTGCCAAATCCCTTGTGAAGGGTCCACAAGAACCATCTGCATGTCTGATGTCTGTAGTTCTGGAGGTGTGTCTGAAGGCATTGTCCCTGAAGTCAAAAGAATTGCCAACTCCTTATCTGAATATGAGTTTTATGATTCATGTCCTCGCTTCAGTCCCCCTGTAGGGTTCTTCGTTGTAGTATGTTCTTTGGCTATTGATTGCTCATTGGTCATGGATTCAAAAATACGATGAGTATGCTCTCCATCATTGTGCTCCCCCGAAACTATAGTTTGCTGAATTTATTCATCCTGATCAATGTCTGTAGCGAAAAACTCTTGGCCTAGAGAAACCCATTTGCTAGAGTTTGATTTTGTTCCCTTTTTCTTGTTTGATTGTATGCGCCCCTGGGGACAAGTACCCTATAGATGACAATGGATTTTACAATTACAGCGTCTAAAAGCAGTATTCTCATAATCTAATACTTGTGTGTAGTGTTTGTCTATATTTGAGGATAATTTTATCTGATAGTCCTTTGTTGAGATGTATCTCCACACATGTGTGTGCATATGTGCATAAGCTTGCAGTAGTTCTCTCTTTGTCAGTTTTTATGAAAGTTCCCATAGTGTTTCCTATCTCTTATGAAGCATATAAGAAGTGTAGTGGTAGATTTGGGAGTTGAACCCATACCAGCATCTTGGTAACTGATAGGGTATTTGGTTTAAATCCCAAACCCATGGAGTAATTTACAAACATGCATTTCCCCAAAACCGAGGACCATCTGAAAGACTTTGCTGATGATCATCATGAGCATAAAAGTGGACAATGAAAAAACCTTTGGAGCAGAGAGCTATCTCACAATGTTTTATCCATGTCTCATATACCCAGTTGTATAATGCCGAGGTAGTAGGCCATAGGCTATTAAATCTGCAAATGATTGCATCATTTGATAATGTGACTTGGTATTGTATCACATCATTCCTTGTGATCTCCACCGAAGGTACCTCGTCCGCTTGCTCTACAATATATGCAGTAGAGGGAGGAATTGTCTTCTTCAGACTAAACTTGGCTGCAGCATTTTTGACTGCTCCCTTATAATTCACAGGTTTGGAGGAAGATGGTTGTCCAATCCCAACTGCACCTCCTCTCAATCTGAGCACCAAATAAATGGTAGAGTCCTTCCCTATGCTATAATGTGACAAGGGGATAAAGTCCTATAGTTGTTTACCTTGATGCTCCAGGTAAAATAGAGATGCAGGGATCCCAAGGGACTGTTCGATCCTCTGCTATAGTTCCACCACCATTTCAGTCAATGAAACCCAGATGCAGATAGCATTCCCAGAGAGGGAACAGATCATGCCCTGATGCCCAGTTGCCATAAAACTTGCGTTGTTGTCTGCGATATTACCAGAGAGATAATAGTTTTCAGACATTTCGTCAAATAATTGGATGTCATTCTCTAGACTGTGTGTTTTTTAATGATTGAATGTACCAATTTGACCTTCTCTCCTATTATGTCCTTTTTTAATTTGCTGTCAAATCTTTGGAATCTTTTCTCATCAAAGGTGTGAATAGCTATTTTTGTATCCCCAAATTGCATCAAATTCTTTGTGTGTGTCTTTGGGTGTTCTATGAATGTTATACCCAAATGTCTTCCATGCATTTTGTCAAATAGATGGCATGCATCCTCCACTTGAAACCAGTAGTGGACGGCTGGGTTGTATGAACAGATAAGTATGCCCAGATGTTGGAATATACCGGATGGTGGCTGGCAGAGCCAACAAAGTAGTCGGTGAGGAGATATATGGCGTTGGTAAAGTAAAAGAACTCCACCAAATGCATATATTCACTACGTTAATCGCCATATTGAAAGCCCGACCAGTAGAGTAGGTGCGTGTAGGAAGGGATGGAGATGGCCATCAAGCCCACATCAGGGGACAATGTGTCAAATAGAGGATCAATAAGCTCATGCAAGTGTGCAACGTTGGACTGGTCCAGGACGTCAGAGAGAGTCGGTGCCTTATCCCACGCAGTCCGGGCCCCAAGCCCACGATGGATTTGTTGAAATAAACAAAATAGCCTCTCTTCTTTCATGGATCTGGCGTGTTGTATCCGATCCACCTCATAGCGATACCCTATAGATTTGCAAAATCCTGGTTCGGCGACGAATTTATTTGATTTTGATGCCCTAAAGATTTGAAGAATCCTGGTTCGGCGACGAATTTTTTTGATTTGATCTCCATTTTTTTGATATATATATCAATATCATACCAGCGTTAGTAGAGAGAGTGTAAAACTTGGTGGATTTTTGAACCCGGTTTTAGTTGACAATTTAAAATTGGTAGCATTTTTAAGTCTTTTCTATTCATCAAATAAAAAGAGATGTTCATAAGTGTTAAATATAATTTTTATTATTGGTACTATTAAGAAAGAGAATAGAAAAAGTTTGAAAATATTATATTTATATTTATTTTAATATAATATCTTGCATTTATATCTATTTGATTATGGAAGTCTTTTGCGTTTTTTTATTTTTTTCAGAGCTTTGTCTACCATTTTTTTATTATTCAAATTCACAATAAAATATAATATTTTATCTATGTACAATTCATTGTCACATTATATATAATAATATATTATTAAATTAACATATTATAATTTATTAAATATTAATATTATTTTTGTATTATGATATATACTATATTTATATTAATATGAATAATACATATAATAAAAATAAAAATATAAACTATCACTATATATATTAATTAGTATACATATCTTAGATAAATTTATGTAAAATACATCGATAGATTCAGAATTCAATACAATATAGATGTCTTCAGAATCAGAATTCAATACAATATAAGTACCTTGAGAATAATATCTATTAATATATTTTACATAGATTTATCTAACATATATATGTTAATAATATTTTATATTGAAAATTAAAATTATGTAACAATATTATAATAATATTTATAATATTTTAAATGTTTTGAAAATGATATTTATCCATATTTTTTATATAAATTTATTTAATATATATATATATATTAATTTTATTAATATTTAAATATTCTACATAAAATTTATAAATAATAAATCTATGTTTTAAATTTATAAAAATTATAATTAAATATAAAGAATCAATACTTAATGCAGAAATGAAGAAGAAAATGAAGAGAATTATAAAATTAATGATCCCATTAATTTTCTTATGATCATGTAGTAAATGTTTTAAAAATAAATATTGATAGACATGTCGTTGTGCTCCTCTTATTTTATATTCTATTTCTATATATCATTATTCTCTTTATAATGGTAGGGGCTTTTATTTTCTCTACTTTTCTTCATTTATTCCTCAATGCCTTGTGTGACATGCTTGAATTTTATGCATTTGTTTGGCATCTGCAATGGCGAGCCAGGACAAAGATTAAGCATTCTTCCAAAAGTAAATAATATTATAATGTTTCTTTGTTTTTCCAATCATCATTATCAAACAAATCAAAATGGGGTTTTAAAATTAATATGTAAACATATTGATATAGATATAATGGGTGTATATATTTTTATAATTTTAAATTTAAAATCAAAGGCACATATGTCATTTGATGTGCAATTTTTAGTTGGGACATTGAAAATAATATCATTGAAGATATCCGAGGTTTTAGTTTTATTAACAACATTAAACATCAAAGCAAAAGTCATGATCCAATTACTCAGTGCAGTATTTTTTTTGTCAGTAAATATTTATGATTGTTTTTTATAATAGTTTTATTATATTTATTTGTAATAATAAGTATATATACTATAAAATTATATCCATGTCAATTTTTTATAAAATCAATGGAATTAAATAAACTTAAGCAAAATATTGGGAAAAAAAAAAAATGGCTCAAAAAAATAAATAAATAAAATTTTATGGTGTAAAAAAATATAACACGATTTTAATTTAAAATTATTTTTGTCGCAGATTTCCTTTCTTGTATAAGGATTTGTACATAGGCACCTCAAATCTGAAATAAACACTGAGAATAGAGGAATGTTGCACCTTCACAGGAATCTTGGTATGGCTCAACATGTAATCAGGAAAAATTATATGGCAGACATATATGCTTCCAGACAATTAAAGAAAGCTTCGATAATACTCAGGAACTGCTATCTAGGGTAGCAACCCCTCCATTGACATCAAAACACACAACATTTATGTCTCCAAAGGAAACCTATACACAACTCCTCTAGATATCATTGAATGCTAAGAATAACAAAACAACAAATTCCAACTAGATTTTCACAATCCATGTATAAAACCTGATGATCATCTTATTTCCATTATAGCCTTAGACTTGGATATTGGATAATATAAGTGGTTTCAACAACTTGTTAGCTATGATGCATGGTTCAATGCCGAAAAATATTACCTGACCAACGTATGGCTTCTTAACTTCTTTAGCCACCTTGTAGATCCCAAACCAACACCACCACCAATCCCACTACCATAGCCAGGTACATCTACACCACCACAAGCCCGCTACCAACACCTAAACCTCTACCAAGTCCACTACTGCCTCCTAAACCACCTCTAACACCTCTGCCTAAACCAAATCCACCATCCAAACCACCCCTAGCTCCCTCATCAAGCCCTGAACCACCACCTAAACTACCACCAAAATCTAACTTTTTTATCAACACATTAAACCACATATCCCCATAGGTTCGATGGAGTGGCTAGGAAAGTAAAGGAGTTACCCCAAAACATTAATTGTTCTCCTAGTTGAATCTAAGCCCACTTACTGAAGAAACCATTAAGGGGGTTAGGGGGAGTAGAGGGAGAGAATATATTTTCTATAGGATTGGGTTTCTTTGACTAAATGAAAGAGCCTAAAGCTAGAAAAAAGATATCTAAACATTCCGTAACATCGGAGACAAAATTTTCTTTTTCTTTAAGGGTGAGGAAGGAATAATGCAAAGTTCCCATTAACTATTTGCTTAGGAGAATGGGTGATCCAAAACTCGGAAGTCTTGGCTGAAGAATATTTCAAGAACACGCAAATAATAATGCTATCTCTGAGAAAAGATGTTTTGTTGCTCAAAATTGCAGATACAACATATGTCTATGTCTGGGAAGAGATGTCTCATCTCCTTTTCAGGATGCATCTTTATTTATACCTATTTTGAAGGTAAGAGGAGGATGTGGAAGATCACCAATCTCAAAAGAGATGAAATGGTTCGACTTCCATGAAATTACAACAACATAGAATTCGAGAAATTACTATTTTTAGACTGCACTACTAAAATTAAAATTTGGGGCACTTCCATTGGGTTTGGGGGGGTCAAAACCCACTAAACAGATATTCGTGCCATCTCACCATATTCTCCTCATTCTTATATTTCCAACGGTTCAAACGGGGAGTAGAACAGAGCTATGGTTCAAAAGTTATGACTCCTAGAATTTATCCCACCAATTGGGGTAGAACCATCACCTGAATTATCCCCTGAAGTGTTGCCCAGATCAATGGGGGAGAGAGATACCCTTAACCAAACCTCTAGAATTATATTAACCCAGAATATAATTTAACCCTTTGATATCCAACACATATAGGGAAGGAGAAAGAAGACATCATTGAGGAATAGTGTGAAAGAGGCCAAATTATTCAAATTAAACACCACCAAGGCATAATATCAACAAGATGTTAATGGAGTCTAATCATCAAGACGTTCATGAAAGAAATAAGAGGAATGATGATGGTGAAATTAATCTTGCATGAAGCAGGGTAAAGAATAATTTGAAAAACTTTTGTTGTTTCATGAAGAAACTACTTTGACGAGTACTTATAAAGGAAAGACCTCAACGTTCATACTTGGAGTTGAATACCTCAGTTTTTGTTTGCTTTCAAAATTGTTACTTATATTTTGATAGTTATTTTAGACTTGTTTTATTTTGAACTCTTGTAACCACTATAGTAGTTTAGACTTCTTTATGGTGATTTAGTTTTATGGCCAATCGAACTCTTGTAACTATAGTAGTTTAGACTTCTTTACGATGATTTAGTTGTATGGCCAATTGAACTCTTGTAACCACTATAGTGTTTAGACTTCTTTATGACGATTTAGTTGTATGGCATATTGGAATTTTGATGTATTGTTGTATTGTGTCGAACATTATAATTTTTAGTGCAATACTTTATTTTTTCTTTCTTAACTATGTCGAATGATATAATAATGTAATTGCTATCATTTTATCTATCAAAAATTCAAACTATTTTATTTATGGTTATGGTTATGGGTAGGGGCACAAGGATTTGGTTTTAATAGAAATAATCATTCCTTAAACATAAATAATTGTTGAGTTCCAATCTTTGAAAAGCATCACAATATTGAAAAAGCATTGCATGATGTGTCAAATCATTGCAAGCCTTCAAAAGCATTACATGCCTACAAAATCATCGCATCCCTCAATAATCACCTCATGTCTATAAAAGCATCACAAACTAGAACATGCATCCCATGCTTTTAAAAAGTTCACGTCTCGGGAAAAGCATCATAGACTTAGAAAAAAACATCGTGGGCTAGAGAAGAATCACGGTGATAGAAAAGCATCGCCATTTAGAAAAACATTTCTATCTAATAAAAGTTCATAAATGTATGGAATTTCAAAAATGATGACAAACATGTTTTGAATTAGATCGATAATTTATTTGTTTGTTGTAAAATGCCCACTAGAAGAGTTTTGAATTGAATCAATAGCTTTCATGGTTCACATTCATAAATGCTTAATTTATTTGTATGTTGAATCCCCTTTTGTATGATGAAAACTAGCATTTAATTTTGAGTATATGTATATAACTACATTTAATACATTTGGGCTAGGTATAACTTGAATTTAACTAAATTTCAAATTCTTTCTATGATTTGAAGGCCCATAGAATGCTTCGTGATCCAAACATTTTGAAAATTCTTGAACCATTAATTTTTTGGCAATCCAAAAAAAAACTGTTGGGATTATAAATCATTTGGCTAAAGTATATGTATTTTTTTAATGGAGTGTTATGAGACCAACCTTTTTCAAATACCCAGTCACTAATGCATATATCCATAAAATTTGCATGAATAATGTCCATTACTAAAATCAATGGGCTAGGTGGAAAGCCGCCCCTCCCTCATTACAAATCAACCTTTAATTTGATGAAGCTTCCAAATGTAACTAAGGGATTTTTGGGGAAGGTTTCTTGGTTGCCTCCTCAACATACATTCTAACCAAGAAGAACAACGCAAAACACTATTTATTGCTCTCATCGGGCTACATGCATTTATGGGTGAAGGGTGATTCCCAACTAATAATAAATATGAACGTAAAAGGATCGACGTTCCATGAGAGAATACTTAAATGGGGCAAGAGACCTAACTCTCAAATTCTCTTCTCATATTTCAATATTTCTTCATAGAGGCAAGAGACCTAACTCTCAAATTCTCCTCTCATTTTGATATTTCTTCATATAGATATGCAGATATGTTATTAGATTTCAATTGAAAGAGTGGAATGGCCTTCAACCCCACAATAGACAAATCACTAAACTAATTGGCCTCCCATCAATGACAATAGCCATATTCCTAGTACACGAGTGAATTTTATCATTAGTTTTGGGGCATTTGGTTGAGTGAATAGTATTCCCCTTCAACCCTACTTGAATAGTTTCCACTGATAAATTCTATGATAATGCAATCATTTCCATGAAGATTTATTAGTTTTCTTGGATTTGAAGAACAAGCAGCATGTCTTTAATTTTTCGATGTTGCAAAGAGCAACTCATTGCAATAGGTGGCACTAGAAACCAACAAAAAGCCAAGAAATATGGGATCATTATATATGGTCTCTTGTCCACTATTGTGGGCCTTAAGGTCAACTTTGTTTATCATCTTCCACTTTCATCTCCCCATTTACAAGAATTTGTACTCGCTTAAACCATGGCAGAGGAGAAAATAGAGCTTGCCATGGTTACAAGTGTGGATGGATCTCAACACACTCGTCAAAAGCACACACAAACATTGATTTTTAAAAAATCATTAAAAAATTGTTTTTTTTGGTGCTACAAAAGCATATTATTGGATTTTAGTTGGGGACTTCATGCCTTGGAACATCCTTCTTGGGATGCTTCATGAACTCAAGCTAAAGCAAATGGATGCAAATGAGGACATTGTTTGCCCTGAAGAGACAATAAAATTCCTAGTTGGCAATTTTGAGCCCTGTAATCTATGGGTAGAATGCATTATTTAGTTGTAGGGTTGTGTCCATATTGAAACAAATCCCACCTCGTTTGAAGAGGATATTGAATGTTAACATTTTTTAAATATCAAGATCAGACAAGGCAGCTAAAATTGTACCATGGTAAGACCTATTGGCAATATTCAAGGGCCCAATTCTTCTTAGGAGTTTTGCATGATATATGTTATGCCCACATTAGAGGAGGACGTCAACAAAGGTTTTCAAACTAAAGCTATTTGGGAGAAAAGAAGTTTACTCGAGGGAAGTTGGGGGTAGGTAAAGCTAAAGGAGGACCCTCACAAGCTACATACCAGGACGCAAAAAACCTGTACTCCATCTTGCCTAAACTGAAGGCTTAAAATAGCCTCTCATGGATTCCATGTTTAGTCATGTTTAAACCTTGAGTGCTATAATTTTCCCAAATTAATCTTTTAAACAAATACCAAGCAAATAGTGTTGTAATTTAAAAATACAAGCAACAAAATGTTAATGTTAGCAAGTTTATAACTTTCATCTTACTCCTTTTTAATAGGAGAGGATTTCATATAAACCCCCAAATTCACTCATAAATAAGTTGCTTCTTTAACAAGTTAAAACACTCTATAAGCCTTTTAGAGGGATAGATTATGTAAACTAAGTAAAGCTACTGCTTTAACAGCTTTAAAAAGGGATGGATGGATGTTATCAACATATCGTCGACGATAATGTTCTGCTAAACATTTCTCAAAATAAAGAAAAAGGCCAATCTCAACTATCCTTCAAAACAAACATAGTTGGGCCAAAGCCTAGGGCATCCTCACCAGCTTGTGCGGCAGGGCTAGACTTCTGGTCTCAACTATTTTGGTGCTTGAATGTCATGGCGGATCAGGTTACAGAAAGAGTGCAAAACACACAAACTTTGGAAAAATATTCTTCCATCCTTTCTCACCATTTATTCCTTCCCTCTTTACCTCTAAAGAGAGAACAATTTCACTAATTTGCTTCTAAAGAGAGCAATAAACTTTATATATGATATTAAAACCATCATCTGACTCGATAAACTTTTACAAAATCATCAACCATAAGTCAGACAAATGTTACATGTCAATAGGCCGTGGATGCACCCTTAACAGCAGATTGCTCTCCTGAAAGCCTATAAAGGTTTATAGTGCAAATAAAAACTGTCCTTGATCTTTAACTTTCATTGCAATTAAAATGTCAACAATGCAAGTAAAAATTGTGACAACATTTTTATGGATACCACTTTATCTTGAAAATAAGTTTAATATAATTATTAACACAGTTATAAGGGCATCGTTTCTGGAATTTTATGCTTTCACAGCTGAAATAAATAAACAAATGCTTTCAGATCCAAAAACAACTGGTTCTTTTCCCCTGCAGATGGATTACAAGATGTGATTCCAAATGTCTGATCAAAAAACTTGTGTCCTTGATTTTATACATCATGTCTTTATATAACGAGTTCAATGTGATCGTTCAGCTTGCTGTATGTAAATTATCAAAGACAACCCAATGTTATGTGTCCTGACTGTCCCTGTACAATTTGAACGATCAACTTGCCTATTGCAAATCCAATATGAAATGATTGGGTCCTGCTGTTCATCTAAAACACGAAACATAAAACACTGATCTATCATTGTCATCCTCATGTTAAAACTTCCTAACCTAACAAATCCCAGTTAATTATTAAAGGTTATAATTACACAAAATTGCTAGCTCTACCGACCCATTGCAGTTTATAATTACACAATTGCTAGTTCTACTCACGAGGTGGTTTGGAAACATGAATTTTTTATAAACGAGCCCTACTCAAGGTGGATATGGTGGAGACTTGAACCACCTCTTATAAGCAGACCAAAAACCTTCATAATTAACAAATAAACTAGAAGGCACACAACATTCGCACAGACAATGAATACATTAGTTATATACCCATAAACAACATCAAATATTAGCATACATGTCCATCTTCAACCTTAGAACTTAAGGGGCCATGCAGCAGGCTCCCAAAATATGATATATAATAAGATCTCCCTTACTCCGATGTGGAAGGTAATACATTAAAGGCACTCCAACATTTATAACAAATATCTCAACAATACCACTCACGATTAGCAAGATAATCAATATGGTACACAAAATCTATGGTGTATGCAACTTATCCCCCACAAAACAAACAATATTCAAACGTCTGTTCATTTAAGTTGAAATTTTAAATACCATCAAGCATTATCACAATTCCTCAAAGGGGCCAACACAATTGTCGACTAGAACTTCCGCTCCCCAAGGAACTAAGAACTGCTCACCAGATATTAAAATTAATGAGACTTTTTGTGCCACTTATAAAACACCATTTTGGATTTGTTTGTCTGCACTAAGGCAAGAACCCACCTTTGTAGTAGAGCTGGGATTCTGAGTACTTTGCTTTAAAAGGCATGATTGATCTTTTTCATCTTAGATTGAATTGTTTCCTATAAATAGCCCTAGTCATTTATTCCATGGATCTATTACCTTCAAGTGATAAACTAAGATACATTTCGACATCATACTTAATTTTTTATCTTTCTTTAATTGTTTTTTGTAAAAAAAAAATTCTTAACAAAATTAATTAGTTACTCGTGAAAAATATGCAATAATTAGGACTTTCAAAACCAAGTTGAAAAGGTACACCACATCCACAGCTAAAAAAAAGGAGGCGATGGGGATGAAAATATCCCAGGGCACATAGTTTTGATGATGCCCGTGCAGTCATACCACCCATAGGGAGAACTTTCAAGACAAAACGAAACCAGATAGATCAAAATCCAGTAGCATCAAAAAACTCTACAAAATTAAGATGTAAGTAGCAATCAAAATGCCCCAGCAAACAAAGGCTAGGCGTTTGGCCAAAACAAATGGTTCTGTAATTAAAATATGCAGTCAAGTAAATTATGCTAACTAGGCCAAAGTACCGAAATTAATTCATGTACTCATTGTATTTCCAAATCATCCAATGTGCTAGACTAGACTTAAGAACAGAAATCCCCAATAGGATTTCATGTTCCACACAAAAAACAAATAATAGCATCCAACAAAAAACACTATAGCCTTCTTCCTCTTCGTCCACCCTTTCTTCTGGTACTGTCGGTGGGAATGGGAGTCACATCCTCTGCCAAAAAGGACAAATCTAAATGAATATCTATGCTTTCCTGTAATTGCCATCATCTAATCCAAATGATTTTTTTTTTTTAAATAAAGAGAATAATAGCAAATATCTTCACCTATGCGACCAATTCTCATTCCAGATCGAGCAAGAGCTCGAAGAGCAGATTGTGCTCCAGGTCCAGGAGTCTTTGTCTTGTTCCCTCCTGTAGCACGAAGCTTAATGTGCAAGGCAGTTATGCCAAGCTCCTGAGACCAAGGGTCACATATTCAGATTACGTACTTCAAATGGAAATTAGTAATGATCACCAAAGAGACTTCCTATGTGTTGATAAAACCAACTTGAGCATACCTTGCATCTTTGTGCAACATCTTGGGCTGCAAGCATTGCAGCATACGGCGATGATTCATCTCTGTCAGCTTTGACCTTCATACCACCTATTAGCACCAGATATGAAATCTATTATCAATCCAAGATAGTCAAATACCAGCTTCTGATAATTATGTGGCTTTAATTAAGATGCTTTGCAAGAAAAGTCAAGTGATGAAACCCAGAATGTGTTGGCAGAAAGCTTTTACCAGTGACACGGGCAAGTGTTTCCTTTCCAGACAAATCAGTCACATGCTGTACAAGAAATAAAATTAGGACAAGACATACTATAGGAAACACAGATACTTTATGACACAAGCCACTATGCAAATATCACAGCTTACCACAAAAGTATCATTGAAAGAAGCAAATATGTGGGCTACACCAAACACATGTTCACCTTCCCTGACTGCAGGCCCTAGAGTAACATTTTCCTCCTTAACTTCTCTGACCTTCTTCTTGCCAGACTGAACAAAAAAAATAACAAAAATGGTTAACAGACAAGCAAAAAGAAATATCCTCAAAACATAGTTACTTTTTCTAATGCCAAAACCATTGGAACTTGAGTATCAGAAGCACAGTAAGGGCCAAGTTCATTAAGAGTTGTAAGGCTTGAAAACAGTTGGATTTCTGCTCTGAAATTCATTCACATCCAAATTATGAAGAGTGAAAATGCACACCCACACAGGACAGACACATGCTCTTGCTCCGTGGCTGGATGCAATATCATATCCTAATGAAGAGCCATCATGCTGGATACTGTTCATAAATGAACTTCAAAAATCAAATAGTTGCTTTTAGAAACCCCTTTTTAAAGATGGGGTTCAGTGTCAAGGTTTCAAATACAGGCGTGCTGTATACTCTCAAAACTGAGTTTTATAGTAAATTTTGCATGTTGGAATCCATCTTTACAGTTTTCAATCTTTCAGGCAGAGTAAACATGGCAGGTTGTGGTGTTTTGGTTTCAAAAACATTGCTGCTGAGCCAATTACACAAATAGGGTTTTAGGCCCTGGATTGACCAGACTGCAATCATTCAAAATGTTGTTCAGCAAGGACAAGCTGTGTTATATTGTGGGCTAAGTCACAAGATTAGTGTTCATGTGGATAAAATTCAAATCAAGTTCACCAATCAATAAACACCGGAAAAAATGTGATTAAGTTTGTAGAACATAAATTTGCATCTTTTTATTATTTTTGTTTTCAAATAAAATAATATATGCATAAGAATATTAGAATAAATTAAAACAAAACTTACTATGTTCGAGTTAAAAGTAACTAAAATGTCATTTAAAAAAACCTAAAATAACTACTTATGTACAACTTCAATAAAAATTAATAACCTGCATAAATTCAAAAACCATAAATAAAAACTAGAGACCCAAACAAGACTTAAATCGGCTATATAATTATATCATGCATTCCACTTATTAGCTTTAGCTAAATCCCTGTCAACTCCTATTGCAAGAGCAAACTCCTTCGAATTCTGAAAATGAGGAACCCTGAATTCACCCAATGCAACTAAGACGGCACTAAATTCTCCACCTTTCTAGGTCAAATCAGTCCCTGGGTTTGTCCTCAACTCTTCTACAAATTCCATTGCATTTAAAGGGAAAATCCTTCACTGTTTTAAAAGGCAAATCCCAAGTGACATTTTTAAAGGGAAAATTCATCATTGTTTACCCTGCAAATCGTTGTCACAATTAAAAAGAAAATCTGTCACTGTTTATCTTACAAATCACTGCTATATTTAAAGGGAAAATCAATCACTGTTTATCTTAAAAATCTTTGCTACATTTGAAGTGTAAATCCGTCACTGTTTATCCTGCAAATCAACCTCAGTAATTGAGTGCAAATTGATCAAACAGCAGACAAGGAACAACAAAATCCATCACTGTTTATTCGAATAACAAATAACAAAGCACTTGATGCCAACAAAACAAATTATATTCAATGAATTAAAAATTAAAATTTGAATGAAATTTTAGGGTTTGGATTAAATTCGCCAAATTTTGAAATTTTTCTTTGAGATTCCGCAAAATCTGTGACTTAGATTTTGGGAGAAACCATTCAAATGCTAAAGAGGAGATAGATTTCATATGTATTTAGCAGATACATAATAATTTGCAGAAGCATTTCCCTACAAAATTGAGCAGTTCAAAGAAAACATTGGTTTTCTTAAAATTCCTATAACCACCTTGCGCAGCACAATCAGTAAATCTGAGAAGGTTGCATTTGTAGCCCATATCACCAGCTACCTTGCAAATGATCCAGTGACAAGAAAGACTCGTCAAAGATGCTATGATGCATGATCTTTAATAGATTTGCCAAAGATGGCATTCTTTCAGGTATATGCTTAATGTGCCAACTCTTTATACCATTATCTATTAAGCTAAGTTTCCGATTCAAGGTCGATTCCAGTATGAACTGGGTCTGCCAATACAGCCAAAAAAACTGCCTTGGGCATGGCTTGTATATGGCAGTTCCAAAAATATATTAAGAATAAAAAAACATAAAAATTATAGCCTAATAAAAATCTTGATGAAGCTCTAACCCTAGATCAGCAATGGAAAGTAAGTATGCAATGAGAAAATGAGAGGTCAGGCTTTTGATTTTGTGTTCTGTTATTTTATCTTACGTTTTTGTATCTTACTTAACTTTTAGGATTTGCAAGGTGCTTTTATTATTTTTTATTATTGCTTCATGTCTAGTTTTAAGAGAAAAAATAAAATTAAAAAGTTGTTTTAGACCTCGGGTTCTGCTCGGATTCATCCTGGGCGACCCAAAATTGTGATGTGCTTTTTACTATTTTTTATCACTGATTTATGTCTAATTTTGAGACAAATAAAAATTAGACCTCAGGTTCTGCTCAGATTCATCCTGGGCGACCCAGGTTTACCCGGATTCTTCTGCAGAAGAACCCAGACGAACCCTGATCTGTCCAGAATGAACCTGGGCCATATTTTTGCAGTTATGGACCCGTACCCATACCAGGGACAGACCAGAGTAGAATCTTCTGCAGATAGGGAGGAATCAGTATCTTACTGATTAAGCAATAGCTATCAATAAAATAGAATCCTTAACAGGAGAGAAAATTCCATTTTGCGATGGCAGTTAGCCGCAGTGTAGTATTGGGAACAATATTTTGTTGAAGGGCTTTGTTGAAGGGCAGTTGCATCCTGACCTTGGCTTTATATCTCAAAAATTATCAAGACTAAACTACTAGCACACCTGAATCTAATGAAAAATGCCTGATCTTGTTGAGTTGGTCAATCATAGAAAGGACGAGGAGGATCTCATGAATCTACAGACCAAATGGAAATCAAATGGAAATGTGCAAGTTTCTATAGAGCTGCAAGATTTTGGAACACAGATCAACAGTATTCATATTGACACAACGGCAATGTGCAAGTTTCTAGAGAATAAATTTTTGCACACAGATCAACAGTCTTTATGCTGACAGAGGTAACTACAATAATAGACAAGGGGTGGGAGGACCAGATGTAATAGTATGAGATGTCAAAAAAAATGGCTGCACTTGAATTTAAGGTCCATTTGAATGTCATAGAGCAGTTTTTAGTCTTACGTGGTGAAGGTGATCGAAAAATAAAAAAAATAGGGGAAATGCAACATACACTAACAAACTTGGCTTCAAAGAGACTGCTGATTATGTAGATTGTCTCTCTTTTACCCATTACAGCAATATAAACTTCTTTAGCCATTTTTGCATACCTTGCCCAGTTAATTCAGGCATTACCAAATATCTCTTGAAAAACAAAATAATATTTTTGAGCCTAACATATGTCATTATTGAACGATAGAAATCGTTCGTAATGCCAAACCTAGTGAAAACAAACACCATCAAAGAATAAGAAGCTTAAGTCACTGCCGCTATGAACACAAAAAGGATGAATTAGAATCACCCATTAGCCTTGAAAGAAGGCCTTCCCAAAAAAAAGGTACTCTACAAAAACAACTGAGAAGTAAATTAAATTCAAAGCCAACAGTTTGCAGGCTTGCATTTGGAAAGCAAATTAAGAAACAATTTTAATTAACAGAAATTTTGAACAAGCCTGCAAACTTGAAAACCTTCAAGTTTATATTCAGAAAGATTGTGACACCCATTAACTTCAGTTTAAATTTTGGTTAACTTCAAACACTTATAATTAATGTGCCAGAGTGTATGGCTTTGATGAGTAAAGAGTTAAATATAAGCCCCATTTTAGTTAAATAAATATGATAATCACAAAATACCAGATGATGAGATTTGGATAAAAGCAATCATCGACACCCAAAAAACTGAATCAATGGATAATATTGACAAAGATTAAAAGCAATTCAGAGCTCCACATATCAAATACCCTAGCAAGACTAGACTACTATCATAGATTCATAAACATGCACAGTTTCCTGATTTAAAATAAGTGATTTAAGTGTACAAACAAAGTTTTAAGATTTTCGCTTTCCCTTTTTTTTAATAAATCATATCTAGAAAAGACTCACATCAATGTAGAGTTTCATCTAGATGATTTATTAAATAAATATTTTCAAGAATAAAAACAGAAAAAGTAAAAATAAGTGAAGACGAATCAGTAAACAAATACAATAAGATAATTCCAGTAGTGCATGGTCAAGGTTCAAGGCTTAGCCATTACCGTAATGATGACTAAAGTGTCAGACAAACAATTCACATTAGGAACATAAAAGGGGTCACTAGCTCAGAGTTGGAATACCCGAGCGGACTAATTGGAAGTCCAATCCTTCAATATTTGTTGTTCCATTGAAAATTACACCGTGGCACCCCCTCCACATTATGGACTCAAAACACCAAAGAGTCCAGACACAGTATTACTCGTTCATACAAAACATCTGCTAACTTACACCGTTTCATACACTACATCAGTCGGCTCTAAAAATATCCACGTGCACAAATGGTATACCTATAACACTATAAAAATTTAGACTCATCAACAGAGGCTTGTCAGAAGTCACAAGTCCCAAGCAAACGTGGCAGCATAGGAGATCCTCAAATGTGACTTATAAACCTAAATCAAATTTAGGATTGATAATTGCAGGTGGATCAATCTAAACACCATCGGATTTCTCACGTAATGTGCACCTGGGGTGTTCAATGAGAGCCCAGCTGGTCCATAATTCTCCCGAAAAAAATTGCGTTAACCCCGAATAGGATACATTTTAGCTTTGAAAATGTATAACAGATCTACCAAAAAACCACTTATTTTAAAACCCTAAATTTGGGTCTACCGCAAATTGTAACTGGTTATATTCCTTAAGAGCCCCTAGCATCTTATGCCAGGCATTAAAGGGGCAATGTTTCAAACTTCCAATAAGCCAAAAATGATATTTGGAATTAAAAAAAACAGATTTAGGTCTAGTTAGTCACTGGTTTAACCAAATCGGACTTCAGTCTATCGTGTGCACGCATTAACTGCAAGAAATCGGCCTTGGATTTCTGGGATCTTGACCCAATTCATGATACAGCGTGAATGACGCAACACAGCAAAATACCAAATTTTCTATTAAACGAAGATACAATCGATCTAGAAAAGCTTCCTGTCTCATAACGAAATCGATGAAAACGATTAAAACAAAACCACCACATTTCGATTAAATCGAGACTAACCCATTTCGTGCATAAATCCTTAGTACAAAACAAGCCCCTTTTCAAAGAAATACCGTAGAGAGGAAAAAAAACTTTACCAAATAATACTATGGATCGAATAAACCTGTGAAAAAAAACCAAATCGAGCACCGAATAATACATGAATAATTTGCAGGCCGAAGTGTATTAATTACCATTTTTGCTGCGATGGAGTGTCCTTGCCTACAATCGCTGATAATCTCCTCCTCAAGCTTCAGCTTCAAAATGGAACCGAATCGACCAAACCCTAAATGTTATATGCTAGCTAAAAACCCTGAATAAGCCCTAACCTTAACCCTGGTTAAAAAATCTTCAACCCGACAAAGAAACCCTAGCACTTTAACTCTCGTTACTCGTCTCGTGTGTTTTTTAGGACCCATAACATTTGGGGCCCTTACTTCGACTTGTTTCGTCATAGTTTTTCTTTTAAAAAAAAAATTGTTATGTGATCAAAAAATGTAAAGATCTAACCCCAAGTCTAATTTTGAATGAATTTAAGGAAGAAAATGATGATTCAGTACATGAATTGGTAGAAGAGTAATGTTGTACCCTAACACATACATATATCTATTTTCTGAATTTAAATAGGGATTTATTAGTGTTTGAAAAAATTTGTTTGAGGTTTTATGAGTTTTACAGATTCATGACATTCATTTTGACATGCAGAAGTCTAAAGTTATTTTCAAAAGTCTAAGTTAAAATTGTATAATTCTAAAATCATGAAAATCAAACTTTAAGTATTAGTTATGACTTATTTTTAACTTTGGATTTTAATAATTTCTCTTAAAAGATGATCTTATAGTTTTTATTGACTAACCGAACTAATATGTTATGTCCTAGTGTTTCTATGTTTTCGTGTGTACACAGGGCTATTTTCAAATACTTGTGAATTAATTGTGCTTGAAGCTCCTAAATCGTTATAACTTGAGTTTTCACAACTCTGAGATTAGGACAGGTGACAAGATCACATTCATCCTTGGCATTTCGACCTTCGTAAATATTTAGAGTTTTGAGAGTCTGGTGCTTCGAGATCACATTAATCAGAGCTCATCACATTCAAATAAAAGTCTTATAACTTTAAGGTAACAGAATCACCGCTAGTCGTCCATGTGGTAAGACCATGTTCAACCGAGATAAAGCTCATTTCATAAAAAAACATCTAAGTCTATTGAGTCCCCAGAGCCTTGAGATCATCCCATGTGGCACAATCCCATGAACGAAAAACCTAAAAGGTCAAAGTAAATCCTAAGTATTCTAAGAGTTTGGAACCCTGAGATAAGGACAAGTGGCACAATCTCATTTACTCGTAGCACTCCAAGGAAGGTACCATGTTAATGGCCCCGTGCCTTACAACATTGAATCTCTGAGTTCCTGAGCCCTGAGATCATGCCATGTGTCAACACCCTGACCACTCAGAGCCCTCCCAGAGGACATACACAGTTTGAAAGTTCAAATAGCTCTAAAGCCCCAAGATTGCTCCACGTGGCTCAATCTTGTTCACTCACAACCCACAGAGCATATAAAACAAGATCAGAGTCTAAAGACCCCGAATATGAGATGAAGATAAGTGTATCAATCAAGGAGATGTGTGGCCAAAATGCAAATAAAGAGTTTGACAACTAAGTAAAGGTTGGTGAGCAAGAAATCAACACTTGTCTTGAAGTATTGACTAAGCACATGAAGTTACTCAAAAGTTGCCATATGGTAAGTAATAACCCACAAAAGTTAACTAGCAAATTTAAATCTAATTGGGAACAAAATCAAAAGTCATTATTTGTATGTGCTTTCAAGACTCATGCTTTGGCAATATATATAAAATCCAAGCAAAAATAAGTCACTTTGTCATTAATCTACAAGTTGAATATTGCAATTATGAGCTCCCAAACAACTAAAAACCCTAATTTTTCCATTGAATCCATGAGAACTCTCTGCCAGTCTGCAAAAAATATACGCAGTCTTGGATTACTAAAATGGCTTCTCCAAAATTATCTCACAGCCAAGCCCGCTCTTCATACTCCATCTTTGAGAGCATCAAATATACAGACACTATATTTGACAAAAGTGCCCTCGATTTCAAATTTCCATATTATTTATCTATCTAGAATGCAGTAGAGGCCATAACACCATACTTCTCACAAGTTCATCTATCTCGAGAGGATAATTAATATATCAATGACTTGTTGCCAATAAAGAACATGGAATTACATAATGCGGCTATAAAACCTGAGTTAATGCCTTGTATAGACTTGCTTTGTGATTTATTATTTAATGGCACTTACACTGGAGATTGCTTGCATCTTAGGAAATGAAAGAATGTAGTTGCATATGTTTCGGGGTGAGTGTTTGAGAAGTAACTTAGGCTCCTAGGGTCCAAAGTCTCCTATAACCAAGTTTCGACCAATGTATGGATGGAATATAACATTGTAGAGGGAAAATTGAAATAATGGTTAGTGAAAGGGGAGAGGTTGAATCACAAGGGAGGTATTTCCTCCAATAGCATAATCAATTTTAGACCAGGTATTAGGGTAGCAATGGCACTTCTGAATAGATTATATGGCTTCGTTAGAATCATTTATGTGCAAGTGGAATGGATGCCATTATTGGATATTCTTTTGATTTTAGACAAAATTGTAGCCCTGGGCGAAATTATCAATGTCAGATTGAAGGCACAGATGTTCAAATTGGAAAAGACGCCAACTGATGGCAATTTTCTTGTTTATTGGAAGCAGTCATTAAGATGGTCCATAAAGTTCATGGGGAACTATGGGAGCCATCCACCAAATATTTGAATAATAGAATTTGTGATGACTATCCTTTCTTATTTATTTATAAATCTAGGAATGAACTCACCAAAATTTGTGAGGATGTTTATCCTCGGGTCTATCAAGCTATTTATGGCACTCAGATGCCTCGGCTATCTAAAAATTTGAGGAGAATCTCCAAAATGGGAGAATTTTGGTATTATCCAAACTATACTATCATTATCATTGAAGGGATCAGGGTACCCCCTTTGTTTTTCCATGCCATGTCCTAGATAAGGTGGTAAAACAAGAAATTACACATCAGTTTTATAATAATATAGATGAGGAGCTTAGCCTCAAACATTAGGCTTAATATCATAAGACTCCCTTGAGCATTAAGTAACTTCAGTTTGCAGTAAGGACCCACCTCAATCAAGCGGGAAAGGTTAGAGCCCATTACAATTTGAAGGTGGCCCAATTCAGAGAATGGGACCCTAGGGGAAAGTCAAAAATTATCTTGAGTTCCTCAAGGAGAGAAAAAGGGTTACCATTAGATATGGTCACCAAAAATACGAGCATGATGCTATAGTTTTTAATGCCTCAAATGATTCTGAAGTCTGGACACACATGAGGGATAATGAGATGTCAATGATCATTGCTCAAGCTATCCAATATGACCCAAAAATCACCAAGGAGTACGTAAATGAAATGTTAAAAGAATCAAAAAGAGCCTGGAGTCATCAGTGGCCTTAACCATAACCTCAAGGCATAGTGGAATAGGATCAACCTCCCTCTCCCACAGAAGAAGAGACCAATCTATCAGAGGGAGATCCTAGAAGTCAAAGGGAGGAGAATTTTCATATCATGAAGGAGTTTCTCAAAGGCCTCCCTGGTCCTCATTTGGCCTCCATTTATCCAGTTGTTACCGCTTTGGGCACAAAAACTATAGTGGTGAGGACTTCACCTCCTCCAAATGGACAGACAAGCACATTCGATTGGGCACCTCTAGCTCCACTTACTTCAGTCATATAAAAAAGTCTCCTTGAGTTTCTTCAAGGTTCTTTCTCATCTCTCCCAACTACTCCTCCTTCACCTCAAGCACCTCCAATGAGTCCATCTCTCCCCATTACCACATGTGAGGGGACATCTCCTCAAGCATTCCCTATTATACTAGTCTCCTCTCCATCCACTCTTGCCTCCACCACTGTTATTCCACTACCCATCCCTTCACCATCACATGCAATAGTAGTTCCTACTATTGTGGCTCCTTTATTAGTTTCATTTTCCTCTTCATCTTGTATTTCCCCCATAATTACTTACCAAGGGAGATCCAGAGTTCTTTTAACCTCCTCCAAAATCCAACAAGTGGAGGAAAGACCATCATTAGGTCTAATTACCCTAGGAAGATCCCTTAATTAGGAAGTAGATGAGGAAGAGCATGAACATGTAATATCAGTAGTGGATTATCCCAAAGATGAGGAAGAAGAAGATGTATAAACTATGAAGGGACAAGAGCAAGAATTAAGTGAAGCAAGAGTCCTAGATGAAATAGAGTAAGAGGATGAGGTAGAAAAAGCAAAATCAAAAAGCTTGAGAATCTTGGCTGAAGAAGAAACTCCAGCTAGAGCACTAGACTAGCAAATTATCGCTGAGGAAGAAAGGCAGAACCTTAATAAGGTAGTTTCTTCTTTTGCTTCTTCCCTTATTGTTCTAGATACTCAAGTTGTTAATTTGCCACCTGCCAGTTCTAGGCTACCAATTTTTAATTCTATTGATTCTTCCATTTTTTATATTCCAACCCAAATAATGGATCCTAAAAAAAGGTTTATATTGAGAGTTTAGTGTTAGTTTCTATTTTTAATCCTTGAGGGTCTCTTGTCCCCCAAAAATCCTTAACTTAATTTAAGCTACTAGTGCCTCAATCTACACCCACACAGCCTATCACAATGATAATTTTGAGAACCCTAGGCCAAACAAAGTATGTAACAAAAATCACCCCTCAGAGGGAAGTAACAAGATGGCAAAGGATCATGTATTCACCCCTTCAATTACCCATCCAAATAAGTGCTTTGATGCCACCTTTAGTAATTACTCCACCTTCAGTGATTACTCCACCTTCTACCTATGAAGACCCTAGCCAGCCTGAAGAACAAAGGGAAGTCATTGTGCCTTGATGGGTTAAAGAGTTATAAGGCTAGAGAGATGATAAGCAAAAATTTATCCTCACATATTTACCCACAGTCTCCACTTGTTTTGACAAGCAAAGTGGTATAATTTATAGGGTGAGAAATAGGAAGGGCATGAACAATAACACAGTGAAGGAGATAGTGCTAGAACAAAGGGAACCCCTATTTCCCTTGGCCAATAAACCCAAAAAGAATCCATATGATCCCACAAAATATGTAGAGGATTTTTGCTCTTTCATGGATTCAACTGGGGTGGTCATGAAATAAATGTATACGAGTCAAGAACATACCTAACAGAGGCTTCTACATATATAAATCATTCATGCTCCCCAAGAAATTGTGGACAATGTCCAAAGTGTGGCCACAAGGCTGTACAAAATTTTGAATACAATTTGATTCTTTAGGGGTGAATCAGAGCCTAAAAGGATAAAGGTGCTAAAACTTTGGTACCAATTGAAAGAATTTTAAAAGAGATTCAACTTCCTAGTTCAATGTGCAAGAAATAGTGCATACAATCACCTGAACCTAATGTCTGCCCAGGATGTTGCATGGGATTTGAATTATGTGATTTCAAAGAGGGATGGTACCTTTAATTGGCATGCACATATTAAAGTCTTAATAGATCAATTTTTAGGTCAAGATAGTAAGGCTTTGGAGATCCTAAAATCTACGAGGTTTACAGATGTGATAACCTCCATTGGGCAATTAGTAAACATGCCTAATTTTGAAGCACTTCTTAAGGTTATAGCAAATAACTTTAAGAAGGAAGTTGAGGGAACCGTTTATAAAACTAATGAAGAAATTCTATAGCTAATAAATTTTACTAAAGATAAAGTAACTAAGGTTGAAGTTATCGAAGCAAGATTCAAGCCTATGAAATGGAGCATATAAGGTTGATGACTAAAGCCATCAAAATATTTAAGCCTTCCATGCTCAATTTTGACATTATCAATAAATTTTTTGAAGCTACATACACATTACTTAAAAAACTCAAGGCTAAAGAGGAAGCTCCCAAGTCATCACCAAGCACATAATCAACTAAAATTACTGCCATGTCATCATGAGGTCCCCAGTTTTATAGATATGTAGTAATGCATACTCCAATGGGGTAATTCAATTTTAGCAGTTGCCATGTAACTATTTTCCTCTCCCAATAGTGCCATATCATCACCACCTCTCTCTCTCTCTCTCTCTCTCTCTCTCTCTCTCTCTCTCTCTCTCTCTCTCTCTCTCTCTCTCTCTCTCTCTCTCTCTCTCTCTCTCTCTCTCTCTCTCTCTCTCTCTCTCTCTCTCTCTGTGTGTGTGTGTGTGTGTGTGTGTGTGTGTGTGTGTGTGTGTGTGTGTGTGTGTGTGTGTGTATTTGTATGTTTAAATTAAGTTGAGATTGGTGGTTCCATATATTTTTGGCATATATGTATTATATTTTGGTCAAAAAATCTTATTTATGTACACATTTTTCATACACGCATGCTCTGTATGGTTTTTTGACACATAGTTCTATAATTAGAGTTGTAAATTTAGACTTCGCTTGGAGGATGAGGCATCCCCTCCCCAAGCCTATGTATATTTGTATCCTCTTAATCCTAAAGGGATGATAATTTTGGCTGTTAAGATTAATAATAAATTTTGAGGATTTTTTTGTAATTGGTCTTGATGTGCAAATCTTGTTCTTCTCCAAATTTGTGAGTTTCAAAATAATTTCCATCAATTTGGTATCTTAGTCTTTTAGGTTATTCATGAATGTTCTTTTGATACAGTTATTCATGTTGTGTAATAGCTAATTTGAATATTTTTGTGTAATAATCATAATCTCCCTTTGTAGACGTGCAATTATAATCTCATAAACGCAACAACATTTGATTATGTGTATTAAATTTCATTGTATTATTGTTTCCTTGGACCCTTAAATTTCTATGTGTTAACAATAACTTGCAAAAAACATTGGTTCCTGACAGTTTATCCAATCCGTAATTCAAGATCTAGGTTAGAAGGGTTTCATTTTGTTTCATTTACAAACCTTCTTCTCTGCCTTACCCCTTTTTCCTTAATTTGAGTTTATTTTGATTTTACCCACCTTAAGTTAGACTCTCATCAATCCACCCATTTCAATTAGGTCTAGACTCACATCATATCCAAACCATCCAAGGTAAACAATTATTTTGCTCATTGTTATTGCACCATCAAGTTGTTTATAAAACCCAATACCCTATAACTTGTGTATTAGAGCGAATCTTTCTTCACCTATCCTAAAATATTAGAGGCTACCTCGTAAGGTTCCCTGATGTGCATAAAATACACATCAACAAGTTAACATTAAAATTTTGTTAGTTTACTTAAAGGATATCAATAATTCGAATGACTTGAAAATTTTAAACTTTGATTTGAATCAAGTCTTAAAAATATATAAAGTCCTTAAGGGCTTGATGGAGTTGTAATCTAGAGTTCTTATTACAAAGAGACTAAGGTTCTACCCCCATAAAAACCCTTGGCCAACTTTTACTAGGGTTATATTGCTTGAGTTGTTATACTTCCACAATTCTATGAATAATGGGTGACAACTATATGTGCATTATTTATCTATAATTACTTAATGTAGTGAAAGCAAATCCAATAGAAAAATATTTACGAAGATAATTATTTTTCCTATTAAGACATTCAAATTGTTAGTTTTGAGTTTTATTATAGTCTCTCATGGTGCATTGTCACAAAGATAATAATGTTTTATAACACAGTAAGCCAAGTGGTTACATGGTGAGCCTTGTGCACTTTAAATCCCCTCCTTCGTCCATGTTGTTTCATGTTCCAACATGTCCATGTTTACATTATTGATGAATCCATGGACTCACAACCATATGTGACACCTGATCATGCATGATGAATCATCATAGTAGAATATGCATGTTTGCATTAGTGATGTATGCTTGGACTCACAACTATATATGACATCTGATCATGCATGATGAATCATCATGGAAAATACATCCATGTTTGCATTGGTGATGTATCATTAGACTAACAACCACATGTGACAAGTGATCATGCATGATGAATGGTCGTGGTAGAATCACTCCTTATAACTAGTTCATCATGTGTTACTCTGTGTACTAAGGGGTTACATTTAGAGTATCATTCCCTTTTTACATGGTAGAAGTTTATATAGTAATTTATGATTTTGCATGTTAAATTTCAACTTTTTTAATCGCATTCATGAAGGGTTGTCTTGTCTAGTAAAAAATATGTGATTCACCACTATATAATATTATAAAGTATGTGTGTTCTTCAAAAGAAGATATGCGTTGCTTTTATTTTAGTTGTTGTGGCAAAGGGTGTCTGTTTTATTTTGAGTGCTTCACTCTAGTAGTTGTTTGCTACAACTTTATTCTAACTTCTTTGAATTAAGGGAAAGATTTATTTACTATTTTTTTAATATGTTTTTATAGTTTTATTCATCGCATAATCTTTTTTTGGGCTTTATTTGTTTGTCAATTTATTTATCTTTAGATTTATCACTTGTGTTACAATTATTTTTGGTCTTTTACTACTTATTTGGCTATATATAAGAAAATTAGGTATAAGTTGGGAAAGAAACCATCACTTTATGTTTTTCCAACATGTGTTGGTCTTTCATTAATTATTTGGTGTATATCTAAGAAATCACTTGTGTTACAATTATTTTTGGTGTTTTGTTACTTATTTGGCTCTATCTTAGAAAATTAGGCATATGTTGGGAAAAAAGCCATCACTTTGTGTTTTTCTAATGCGTGTTGGTCTTTCATTAATTATTTGGTGCATATCCAAGAAACATAAGTATTGTTGGTGAATAAGTGGTCTAGGAAGATCTAGGACTTTATCATCGTGAAACATTATAGTTGTACATGAATTGAATGTGGTTTGTATTGTGTTCTTTGCCATGGTCTCATGCATAAGTGGTCAAAACTACAAACCCTAACTCATCTTATGCAATATTGCACATTGCCGATAATTCTAACCATATTGCCTAGGATTTCTGATTAAAACCATGTAATATTTTTTAAAACAACATTTTTAATCACAATCCATGAACCATCATCAAGATGAGAGAATAGTATGATTAGTTTCCCGACTTAGGTTTCCATATAAAGATGTTAGCAGTGAAGTGTTGTGATGTCGACTAGTTAGGAGAATTAAAATTTATAAAATAATTTAAATTAAAAATTAATATTAAAAAATGTGGAATAATCAAAATTATTATTTTTTTTAATTTTTTGAAATTGGAGGTAAAAAAATGTATTTTATATTTGTAAATGAAACAAAATGATTAAATTAATTACTAAGAAAGAATTAAAATATTAAAATTTTATAAAATTTAGGTGAGAGTTAGGTAATAAAACAAATAAGAAAGCCAAGAGTACAAAGCAAACATAAAGGAAGCAAGAGGGGGAAAGAACTAAAACATCCTGAGAACCATGACAATAATTGCTTGTTGTAAACTAAGGGGGATACATAAAAAAATAAAGTCCTTCCCTTAGATGACATTTGAACAAGTGGTATTTTATGGCCAAAACCTTGGCATTCTCCATACAAATATGATGTTGAGTTTTGAAGGAATGTTTTGCTAATGTCGACTAAACCAATATTTTGTTTTTTATGTCTGTAACATATTCGTTGACCCTCATTTTGATGGAACGAACTGTCTCCTTGATATATGACATCTCGCAAGAACAATCAATTTTATACACCCCATTTTTAAGAGTTGGTTCTAACTATCTTCAAATGACTTGATGCTCTTATTTTTTAAATAAATTACAATTTTATCAGAAATTCCCTCAACATATAGGAGTAAAATTGTAGGTCTATTAAGGTTGTTAGTCAAAATCCTAGGTCTAATATGGGTGCTCCTAGCTGATTTGAAGACTCTAACAATTTGTTTTCCTTATAACTGATCATCTTAAAAAATTTAGTCAAGCATTTGATTTCATCCTCTAAATGATTATCGTCATAAATTCTCAAAGCTCTCATGGCAAGGGTTTTAAAGACCCCTATTTTTTTAGAAGGATAATGGTGTGAATTCACGTGGAGATATTAGTGTAGGTAGATTTTTTATAAATTGGTTAGGATAAAGACCCATAAGATTTGATATAGAGGAGGATGTCTAAGAAGGGAAGCTCACCCTTAGATTCCAATTCCTTTGTAAACTTGATGGAATCAACAACCTTATTTACGCGGATATGAAAATCCTCTAATTTTTCTAAACTGATAACTCCAGGATCAAAATAGATTGAACCTTGTCCCCGCTTAATGCGAGTGCACAAGTATTTTATTAATTTCAAAATAACAATTACATAAGGGTGCCTTTACTCCGTTAACCCTTTCACAAAGCAAATATGGATTTATATAGTTTTTACCAATGATCGGTAAAAACAACTAATCCAATAACCAACTAAATACGGGAAAACAACCCGTAAAACAAATCTAATTAATAAACATAAAACATAAAAACTACCTAATAATTAAACTAAGTTTATTTATTTTATGGGGGTGTCTTTATAAAAGATGCATGCCCCATTTACAATAGTAATTATTTTCTACCAAAAAACTAACCTAACGTTAAGACTTTGGAACAAGTCCTAACAAACCCCCCTATGATCCAAAGTCAAGTCTTTGGACACATACCAAGCATTTTTCTGAATTTTTCAAATTTGATTCTGTCAAGGGGTTTTGTGAAGATATCAGCTGTCTGATCGACAGTTGGGCAATATATTGGATCAAGAGTTTTCTTTGCCACCAGCATTCGCAGATAATGATATTTGACATCCATATGTTTTGTTTTGGCATGAAACACTGGATTCTTGGACATCTTGATTGCACTCTGATTATCAATGTATAACTGTGTAGGAGCAAACTGAGAAACCTGAAGATCTTCAAGAATACGACGAAGGTAAACAATTTCTCTAGAAGCATCCCATGCTGCAATATACTCTGATTCTGCTGATGAATTTGCCACTGTATCCTGATTCTTACAACACCAAGCAATGGCAGCTGAACCCATATGCATAGTGTATCCTGTGGTTGACACTCTGTCATCCACACATCCGCCAAAATCTGCATCACAATATCCAACAAGTTTGAAGTTCTTGTTGCGGTGGTATTCAAGGCCATATGTTTTCGTTCCCTGAAGGTAACGAAGTACTCATTTTGCTACATGCCAATGAATTTCTCTAGGCTCATGCATAAACCTAGATAAAATTCCAACTGAAAAAGAAATATCGGGCCTGGTAGTCATCAAATATATCAAACCTCCCACCAATTGTCTATATGTTGTGCCATCAAAAAAGGCACTGCTATCATCCTTAGACAATTTCAAGTTACTTTCCATGGGAGTGAGGGCAGGTTTGCAATCACTCATGCCAAACCTCTCTAATAACTCAGAAATATACTTAGTTTGTGAAATGAAAATACTATGCTCTTTCTGAGTTACCTCTATGCCTAAATAGTAGTGAAGAAGTCCAAGATCTGTCATCTCAAACCCATCTTTTAATTCCTTCTTCACAGACTTGTTATGATTTTCATCATTACCTACAATAAACAAGTCATCAACATAGAGAACTAATATCACCATTTTCTTACCCTGCACTCAAAAATAGAGAGTATCATCTGATTCACTGCGATGAAAACCAATGGATTTCAAGTATGAATCCATTTTCTCATACCAAGCCCTGGGTGCCTGTTTGAGCCCATACAAAGCTTTTGTCAATTTACACACTTTGTGTTCAGCACCCACCTGTTTAAAACCCTAAGGTTGTTTCATATAGACTTCTTCCTGTAAATCACCATTCAAAAAAGCACTTTTAACATCCAACTGATGTACTTTCCAACCATTTTGTGTTGCTAAGGCAAGTACCATACGAATAGTGTGCCATTTGGCAGTTGGTGCAAATGTTTCCTCATAATCAATACCTTCTTGTTGCGCATATCCTTTGGCAACAAGTCGTGCCTTATGTTTATCAATGGAGCCATCTGATTTATACTTAGTCCTATAAACCCATTTACATCCGATGGGTTTAACATGTGGAGGAGGATCAACTAAAACCCATGTATTATTGTTGAGTATGGAATCATACTCACATTTCATTGCCTGTTGCCAAACATGTTCAGTAGATGCCTCCTCAAAAGTGGATGGCTCAGTGGAAGAAGTAGTAACAACCATAGCATAGTTCACCTGTTTTCGAGAATTCCTAGGCCCTGTTAAACCAACTTCATCTGCTGTCAAGTCAGAAAAAGTACTTTGAGCCCATTTTGGATACTTAGATAAATAATTCAAATCAGGGACTCCAGAATTCTCATTAGGTGCATTATTCGATGGGGGACTTAGAGAATTTTCAACAATTTATAAGTCATCAACCTGTGAACTTGTAGATGAAAGAGAGGAAAGTGAAGGAATTTGAGTCTCATACCATAACTTCGAAGAGTTATCCCCATTATTCAAACCTTTATCACTTTTTGCATTTTTCCTCTCTAATCTATCAAGTTGAGAATCAATCTCTGCAGTGTTCATAGTCCCAAATTCATCAAATATTACATCTCGACTCACTATGAATTTGCCTAAATCCTGTGCAAGCAAACGAAACCCCTTTTTATCTTCAGAATAACCAAGAAAGATGCATTTTCGACTTCGTGGTTCCAACTTAGTTCTATGTTTAGGAGGAACCAAAGCAAAACAAAGACATCCAAACACTTTCAAGTGTTTAACTTTGGGTTTAAACCCATACCATGCCTCATATGGAGTTTGACCCAAAAGTGCAACTGTGGGGGACCTGTTTCTCAAATACACTGCAGTACCAATGGCTTCGGCCCAAAATTTATCATCAAGCTGTTTATAGTGCAACATGGCACGTGCTGTGCCCTCTAAAGTTCTATTCATTCGTTCAGATACTCCATTTTGTTGTGGAGTATAAGCATTACTATATTGTCGATGAATTCCATGTTCTCGACAATAGTCTAAAAATTCATTAGAGGTATACTCACCTCCATTATCTGAATGAAGAGTGGCCAAATGTGAACCTGTTTCTTTTTTGACTAAGTGTAACCAATCAACAAACTTAGTGAAAACTTCAGATTTGTTTTTCATAAAGAATACCCAAGTCATCCTAGAAAAGTCATCAATAAACAAGACAAAGTATCTACACCCACCGATGGATGACTTTTTCATGTCACATACATCACTATGAACTAACTGTAAACATCTGTTAGCTCTCCAAGATGACTGTTTAGGAAATTTTTCCCGATTTTGTTTGCCCAAAACACATGACTCACAAAGAATACTATCTTTGCGAAAAGTGGGCAACCCATTCACAATACCATATCTCTGCAAATCCACTAAAGAGTGGATATTCAAATGTCCATAACAGAGATGCCATAACCGCTGTGTAGACATAGTACCTGTACCTGTATCAACAACTGCTGCAAGTTCTACATTGGGAGGAAGCACCTTACAATGCAATCTAACCAAGTTGCCATCTTCATATCCTGTATACATGGTTTTATAATTATCCTTTACTGAATTGATGTAAATGAGCCCATTTTCAAGCACAATTTGATAACCTTTCTTTCGGATAGTTACCAAAGAAAGTAAGTGTTTCTTCAATGTGGGAACATACCAAACATCCTCCAAGTATTTTATAGACCCATTAGGAAGAAGAATTCGAATAGTACCAAGTCTTAGTGGTGTATGCATAGACTTATCTGCTAAGGCAACTGGAGAGAGAGAAGCTTCCTTATAAGACCAAAAGAAATCTCTCCTAAATGTCGTGTTTGGTTGCTCCTGTGTCTAAAACCCATACATCTGTGAGCTCATCTCTAGCCTCATATTCAACATAATCAATGTGCCCCAAAGAAGTAAATGCAAATTCATGGGCAACATTACTAGATTCATCATAGTCATGATCGACATACTGAGCAGAGTTAGTCTTGGTCGCTTTTTGTGGCCTCTGAATTTTATCAAACGGAACTCTACATTGTGAGGCAATATGACCAAATTTTCCACATCTATGACACTGAATGTCTGATCTACCTCGACCTCTGCCCCTATATGAATTGTGACCATGCCCTCTATCACTTGTTTCATGTGAATGTGATTGATTAGATTGTTGATTATGTGAATGACCCCTACCTCTATTTTGATATCTGCCTCCTCTGTAACCTCGACCCCCTCTATAACTATTTCCTCTATTGTTTTGATGCCCAGATGAAGATGAACTAGGCTTTGACTCTAAAACATGGGCTTCTTCAGTTTTCTTGGATTTCTTGGGTAGAGAGAGGTCATGTTGGATGAGCAACTCAGCCAACTTATCAAAGGTGATGCCTGTGATCTTGTCAGAGACATGCAACATTTCAACAAAATTCCTATAGGACCCTGGTAGTCCTTTCAAAGCAGCAGTAACTATGAGGTCATCATCTAGTTTTCCAAAACCAGCCTTAGTTTACTCAGTAGTGATATTTTTCAACTTAGACATATATTCTCCCATATCCCCATCCTCATCTAATGACAAAGTAAACAACTGCATATGAATATCTATCTTCTTATGCTTAGGTTTCTTATCATACAAATCTAACAGTGTTTTCCATGCAGTGTAACTATGAGGAGAATTTTCAATATGAACATACGTATCACGAGTACAACAACATTTAATGAGAGCTAAGGCCTTAGAATCACGCAAATTGAAAATATCTAACTTAGCCTGCTCTGTTGGCAATGTGGGATTTTCATTCTTAACAATATCCCATAACTCATTAAACACTAGTGAAGCCTCAATCAATCGTTTCCAATCTGAATAATTGGAAATTGTTAATCTATCACCATCTGAAAGCAAATTTTGAATTTTTGGCATTTTGAAATGAATGAAAGTGCAGTAGAGAAAAAATGTGTGACAAAATGCGAAAGAAATGAAACAAATATCACACTCACTACACAAGACACTGCTTCTACGGGGTTTTGCACTTAACCTCCGCGTAGAGCGTAAAATAGAAAATAAGTATTTTTGATGGGTTTTGCACTTAACCACACCAAAAATAATGATTACACCCTTATTTTGCCAAATTACAACCTTATTTCACCAATTACACCCTTATCTCACCACAATAATGCGAAAGAAAAAGATTGAATTTCGCCCCTTTTTCGAAAAATAAATAACACAATACAATAAGTATGTGTTTTACAATGCTCTGAATTAAAAGGGAATATTCCTTTTTCAAAAAAGTATATTCCAAATCAAAAAAGACTTTCTCCAAAAAGGGATTTGAACCCTTGACCTCCTCCCTTGCAAGCTTTTACCAAAATAAACTTAACCAATTGCTCTAAGAGCATTTACAAAATGTTATACTCAAAAATTTATATTTGTACCAGATTTCTGTGTATGAGGGAAAATAAAAAAAAATTACATGAGAGTAAATAAATAAAATTTTCCCTTTCTTTTCAGCATTTCCTTCAATCTTCCTCTCGTGGGACCCAACAGCAAATATTATGAAAATAAAACTTTAGAAAACTTCAAAATAAATTTCTGATTTTTATTCCAGCGCCATGTTTGCCTGGGACGCCATGGCTGCTGCTGGAAACATTGTCTTCACCTGCTTTCTCTCACCTATGCCGTACAAATCCGTACAGGCTGCTAAAAATTGATTTTTCACTGTGTTTTTGCAAATTTTTTGGTGTTTAATGCAGGGAAATGAATTCCAAATAAACTTGGACGTTGGAAGGCCGTACAACAGGACGTACAAATGCAAAAAAATTCCAGATTTTCAGTATGAATGCAAACACAGGGTTTTAAATGCTATTTGGAGAGGATTTAGACAATAAGAAGCCTGAGAATGGATGAAAATACCAAAGGCAGCCATGAATAAACAATACACAGGTATTTTTCTCAGATAAAAGGCCGTACAAATCTGGTTTTGGCCAAAAAAACAATGAATTTTATAACATTAAATATTAAAAATTCATTTTTATGCCAAATGAGGAGGCTTAACAGAGAAAAAAAATGTAGTATGAATGGAGTATCAAATGATCAAAAAGACCATACAGAGGTATATGAAGAATACAGGTTTAAATATAAATAATTTTTGAAAAATTAAAATAATTTAATAATTTTTCAAAATATTTAAACCAAACTATATGGCATACCTTATTTTCATGCCAAAAGAAATCACACCTTCCTCCTTCGAATTCACCGTGCTCCCAACCATGCTCTGATACCACTGATAACTCCAGGATCAAAATAGATTGAACCTTGTCCCCGCTTAATGCGAGTGCACAAGTATTTTATTAATTTCAAAATAACAATTACATAAGGGTGCCTTTACTCCGTTAACCCTTTCAAAAAGCAAATATGGATTTATATAGTTTTTACCAATGACCGGTAAAAACAACTAATCCAATAACCAACTAAATACGGGAAAACAACCCGTAAAACATATCTAATTAATAAACATAAAACATAAAAACTACCTAATAATTAAACTAAGTTTATTTATTTTATGGGGGTGTCTTTATAAAAGATGCATGCCCCATTTACAATAGTAATTATTTTCTACCAAAAAACTAACCTAACGTTAAGACTTTGGAACAAGTCCTAACATAAACCATGTGACTAGTTGACGTGTGTGTCATCTACATATCTTTTCCACCAAATAGGTTTCAAAGGGAATGGGTTTAGAACTAAGTCTTCATAATACTCCATATACAAATTGGCTACAACAGGGGAAAGAGAGGAGCCCATTGCAACACCTTATATTTGCTCATAAATAACCCCTAAGAAAGAAAAGAAGGTAAAATTTAAACAAAATGCACCAATGATGTAGTTTCATAGTTAATGTGATTGCTTACTATAGACACCCTAATTCTATTGTTAATGCCTATTAACTACAACGCATATTAACTAATTCACACTAACACTACCATGTTAATTAATTAACCCCTTGAATCCTACTACACCATCCCATAGATAATTAGTTAATTAATCATTATTAATTAATTAATCAATTAATTAATTTTTAACTGATTCCATGCACACGTAATTAATATAATTAAATAAAAAATATTAATTATCATCATCCATGTCAAACTCCATGTCATCACCTTAGTCAATTCCTTGATTAAAATGGAAACTCAATCCACTCATCAATCCATGTAATCAATTAACTCCTTGATTTATGCTTGCATGTCTATAAAAATAAATAAACCAAACAAATCAAGTAAATAAAAAATCAATGAAATTAGTTTAAAAGGTAAATCAAAACATGTAAGCCTTAGATTAAGTGAGTTAATCTCATCCATCCAATCTCAAAGTTTCCAAATCTGATCAAGTTAATCTCAACTGTTCATCCTCCCATCCAAAAATTGATAAATTCACCCTTTGTCCTCGATGCTCACATCTGGGCATTTGATCTTGACATCTAACATATGAGCTTGGGGGAAAAATATAGAAAAACTCTGTCATCTTTGCAATCAAGGAATCAATCTTTGTATGTACATGCTACTGAAATCTTGCACTGTCCTTTGAGCAACTACAATCCATCAAATCATGAGAAAATACATTCAATAAGGCAGATCTTCACTTGGTAATCACAGGTATTATTTCTCTCTTTCCTTGCTCAATTTGAGGTTGTATTTGATTTAGAGTAGGAAATAGTTTGTTGTTGTTTCTTTCAAGCTATAAATTGCATATACACATTTTCTGGCACACCGAGTGGAACCTTCATTTGTCTGATTATATTTGTAGGTTTTTAAAAGGTATATTGGTTATTGTTACTATTAAGAAGGATTTTAGTCATATTTTAATCAATTTTTCTAACATTTTGACCATATGTTCATCTTTTTTTTCATTTTCCATGTCAAAATTTTGTTTTTCTATGCAACAATGTATATTTTCTATGTATTAGCATTTATGCACTCCATAGTGGTATTTTTGCACTCAATAGTGGCATTTTTTATTTATGTATGTTTTTTTTATAGATTTTGGTGTTTGTGTAACATCTTATGGCATTTTTACACCCCAAAGTGGCATTTTTGCATTAGATAGTGCCATTTCTGCACTTTTGGCATTTTTGCATTCCATAGTGGTGTTTCTTCATGCCATAGTGGTGTTTCTACATCAAAGAGTGTCATTTTTTCACTGTGTGTTTTTTTTAATCTGGCAATGGTGTTTATATCGCAAGTTGTGATGTTTTTTTAATTTTTGAAGCATGTTTTAAAAGTTTGCTCATTTTAGATCTCTGATTTTCTAATGTGCATGATTTATATTTGTTATTTTGTATTATACTAATCGTTTTGTGCAATTAATATCATGTGATGAAGCTACGATCATCTAAAACTATTGACACTTTGTATGTAACTACGTTGAAAGAAGACTTGTAAAGTAAATAAAATTTTATCAATTGATCCTATGTTTTATGTCTTTGTTGCTTGTTTGTGTGTGGTCTAACCCACGTAAGCTATTTTATTGCACCATAGAGTGATCTTGAAAACTATAAATAGTTTTTATCACTTGTGTATCCCTAGTTCAAGTTATGTATGCTCTTTCCTCGCACCATAGAGATATATTGGAAATTATAAATAGTTTGAATTTTCTCTTTTTTCTTTCTCAGGGTTTGGTAACTTGGATTTCATCACCAAGCACTAGTTAAATTATGTGTTCTTGTAGACTATAAATATTCCTTGTAGGAGTCATTGTTATTGGTTAAGTAAAAAGTCAATTTGACTTGGTTTCCATGAAGTGAGGTGGTTAACCATGAATACCTAAGCCCGAGACAATACCCTTGTATCATAGATACGAGCCTCACATACCAAAATGTATATTGAGGACTCCCTTAGAGAACATGTATAAACTTGGTTAAGTAAAAATTCAATTTGAATTGGTTTTCATGAAGTGAGGTGGTTAATCACCAATACCCAGGCCCTATACAACAATATCATAGATATGAGCCTCACATACCACAAGGTATGTTGAGGAACTCCTTAGAGAGCATGTATAAATCTAGCTTAAGTTCCATCCATCTGCAATGGTGTAGTAATGTTAGAAAAATAACCTTCCCTAAAATTACCCACATCGTACCCTCGAGGTATATTAGTGGGTCACTATATGATTGTACACCTACTTGATTAGCATAGGGTGTTATTATGTGTTTGTTATTATTTTCCCCCTTGTGTAAAACCAATCTAAAAGCAAATCAAGAACAAATCAAATGCCACCTAAAATAAGATACCAATTTAGACAAAACCAAGATATCAATGACCTTTTTAATTCAAATCCATTCATAACTGGTGGACCTTTCAACCAGGATTGAACTCGTGATGATGATAGCTTTGCCAACCAAAGTGAATATAATGATGACACCAATGATTTTTTTAAAATAAAACATGGTAGATCCCAAGTAAATCAATTCTTATTTGAAAACAAAGATGACATCCTTATCAAACTTATATAAATAAGAGCCAAACTTCCAAGGGATTTTAATCCTAACAACCTATATAACATTATAATTCAAAATGATCAAATTCACTCAAACTAAGAACATGCTACTTCTAATAATCCTATTGACCAGAACAAAACAAATCTATAATCCACTAGTAATAACCTCAATCCAATGTTTCTCATGTCAACACTAGAAAGGGAAACTAGTTATGTACAACATAATCCTCAAGACCAAAATCAAATTATATTTTACCAACTTAAACAGTTGGAAAACTTAACCTCCCATATAAGTCCTTCATCATCTAAACTTTCATAAGACAATCAATAATCTAATACCAATCAGGCTCTTGAGCCACTAAAACTCAACTTTATCATATCCCCATCATCACCACTCAAGGGTACATTATTTTCCTATCTATGGAAAGTTATAAAGGATACTTTTAAAGGATTATAAGAAGGCACCCATAATCAAAACAAAAATACAAATTTGTGGAGTTGTGCCCACATCCCTTTGATAGAGAAATGCTACGAGTACCTTTTCCCCTTACTTTGAACCCCCCAAGTTTAACAAATACAATGGAAATGGTGATCTGAAAGAGCATGTAAAATACTTCTTCATGTCTTGCAAGAGGTTGCATACAGTGACAATTATTTAATCAGATTATCCCCTCAGAGTCTAGGGGGCCAAGCTTTGGAATAGTTTTCACATCTTCCTCAAGGATCCATCACAACCTCTATAGATCTATCCAAAAGTTTTGTCAAAAACTTCTCCTATAATGTTGAACATGAAATTACAATGATGGACTTATGTAATGCTAAACAAATGAATGGAGAAATCTTCTCTTCATTCCTACAAAGATGGAGAAGCTTAGCTAGCAGGTTCCCTTGGTCAATCCCAGATAAATAGTTGGTTGGTACTTTTATTTTCAAATTAATCAAGAAATGACCTTTCATCTACAAGTTCATTGTGCTACTACCTTTGAAAAAATCATTGAAAAAATAGTTTAGATCAAGAAAACCCTTGTCACTAAAGGATTAGTGATACTTTTCCATAAGGATAATCATAATCAGAAAAATCCAAATTCTTTAGTAAAAACAAAAATGTTGTTGGTGATGGAGTTATACAAAAAACATTTAGGGTGTCCAAAGTACTTCCAACATTACCATTCCTAGGGGCCAACCTAAACATGAGATCAAAATAAGGTATTACACTCCTTTGGGGGAGTTATTAAAAGTTATCATTCATCGATTGGTCATTGTAGACATGATAATTTTTCCACAAACCAAGCCCTTTGATGGAAGACAACCAAAACCCACACAGTACAAAGAGAATTAATAATGTGAGTTTCATAAAATCAAAGGACATTTAACCAATTGATGCATGATACTTAAAAATTACATTCAATACCTAATTGATAGAGGAGATATTAAACTTTGAAGGAAGTGCGTCCACATCAACTATTCAATAATTAGGTAATACAAAGACCTTTTTACAAAACATGATCAAACTCAACCATAATCGAATTAATGTCAAAATACCCAAACCAATAATGAAAATTATAAAAAAGCTGCCCACTCTTACGATGCAGTTGTTGGTCACATTGAATATATAGACAATTATCTCACCACCATTAAAGTCAAAGCCTTATATTATGGTGTCACAACTAGACAACAAAATAACTATCCAAAGGCCTCCTATGCCTACCTATGAAAGATAATACAACCTTAGGGAACAACTTGAGAAAAATCTTACCCATATCTCCATCCTAGATCTTCTCAAAACATCTAGTTTTCATAAGGACATCTTGTGTAAAGTCCTCCACGAGTTAAGAGTCCCCAACGACATTCATATATCCCAATTTCAAGCACCCATTGGACACCTCTCTTCAAGTTCTCAACTCGTCTTTGAACAACATCCTATTAGCTTATCACATAATCCCCCATTGTATATCGAGGCCTTCATCACCAAACATAAAGTGAAAAAGGTGCTTGTAGATAATGGATTGGGCTTGAATATCTTCACCTTGACATTAATCAAATCTCTTGATTTCTCTGAATCAATATTGGATCCAAATACCATCACCATCAATGTGTGTGATAATGTTGAAAGGGAATCAATGAACTCTATGTATCTTCATGGTTGGGCTTATCACACATCAAACCTTCCTCCACGTCATTGATCTTGACCTCCCTTGCAACATCCTTCTCAGTCGACCATGGAATCATTTTATGCAATCCATCCCATCCACCTTCCATCAATGCATCAATTTTTTGCATTTAGGCATTAAAAGTCCTTGGTGATCCTCAATCTTTATAATATTACAAATTATGGAGGGGCTCTATTGTAAAAATAATTATTGTCCCATCATTGAAAATGCCTTTAAAATGAATGGGTCCACAATATCAGGACCAACAAAGCCTTCATCCTATATATATTCATATGACCTTCCATCTACATCTTGTTTCAAGATCCTTGATAAAAGGTTATGAAGAATATGAAATCCAAAATGCTTTCTATGTGGCTAACTCCCCATTTATCCTATAAGTCATAGAAAACCCAACATGAATAAGAAGACATAATCAATTTCCCATTAGTTTGGCATAACCACTTTTGTTAGATCGGGCTTTTTTGCAAATGAGAAAATTAAAAGCTCCAACGACTCCTAGCTATATGATGGCTTCTTAGCATATTTTTTCAAAGTAATGTGTATCCTATAACAAACAAGACACATCAAATTATTAACTACAAAGGAAAAGGACTAGGCCTTCATGAACAAGGGATTCAAAAACCTATACATGTTCGTGAAAATTGATAATATTATGGCATCAGATACAAACAACCTAATGATCAATATTAGGATGTTAGTGACACTTCCACAATCTTTGAGGAAGATTCTTATGACATTGAATTAAGTTTATTTCATAGTATCTACAAATATCTTGTCACCACTAATCTTTTCAATGAGATTTTTGTCATCACCATTAACCTTGACCTCCAATACCTTGAACTTATTGATTGGGACTAACAAGATCACTTGCCAATTGATTTATTTCAAAACAAAGAAGCTATTATAAAATTCATGGGAATTAAAGATAGCATCCCACTAGGGGATTACAAAAAGGGTTTTGAAATTAACCTAGACACATCAACATATTTTGGGGAGCAAGAAGAGTTCCTTAGTCAAAATACATCTAAAAATCAAAAGAAATAAAAAACTAAAAAAATGAAGTCCCCTAGTGCAAACCTGTTTGAGGAGTTATCATATCAAAAAAAATAAAATTAAGAGAATAAAGATGAGTCTATTGGTGAAATCCTTTCTAAGGCACTAATAGATGAGGAATTCAACCTCACCCCTACACCAACATAGTTATAAGACAAATCTAAATTATTTGTTGAGGAAATTATTAGTGTCAACATTAAAATAAAAGAAATTCCTAAGATCATTAAACTTAGAGCTACTATCAGTCCCAAGGAATAAGAAACTTTTGTCATTGTCCTAACAAAAAATTTAGACATATTTGCTTGGTCATATGCTGATATGCCTAGATTGGATCTCATCCCCAAAACATTCATAATTGGGTTTCCTTGCACTAACAACACTGTTGAGTATGAAACACTCATCTCGGGCCTTAAACTAGTAATATCTTGAACATTTAACACTTGTCAGTTTATGGTGATTATCAACTCATTATCAAATAATTTGACGATGAGTACTGGGCCAAAGATGTCAAACTCATCCCTTATAAAATATCAATTGACATCTTAAAGCAATAATTTGTACACATAAAAATTGAACAAGTCCCTCTTGCAAATAATAAATTTGTAGATGTCATGACTACCATTGGTTCTCTCCTTGAGATGTAAAAAGATACCTGGCAATGTTAATTTTTGGTTAAATAACTAATGATCCCAACATATGATGCCTTAGAATCTAAAACAATGTGTGAGAGTGTTGGTCTTAATTCCCCTTAGTATCATGAAACTTACACTTACCTCCACAACCATATCCTCCCTTTTGATCTTTCACATAATCAAAGAAAATTCTTCATCCTACATGTCTCTCACTTCACCCTCCTTGGCAACACCCTCTATCATAAGGGCTATGGTGGTACTCTATTAAGATGTTTAAATTCAGAAGAAGCCAACTTTATGATAAAGGGAAGTTTATGATAAAATCTATAGAGCACACACCGGTGGCATGGTCTTAGAAAAGAAATGACAAAGAACATGATATTACTGGCCAATTAATTTAAACAAAATAAAAAAATCCATAAACTTCGAAAAAATCATAAAAAGCCAAAAATTCAAAAAAAAATCACAACCATCAGTAAAGAAGAAAAATCATCCAAAGGTGAAAACCATTTTTATGGTGCCTTGGATAAGTACCACAATGAAAACCACTTTTGGGCATCATGTGTAAATTTGTTATCTACAAGTACCCTACACTTGGGGGTAGGCCCACTCCATTCAACCCTGGACATCCTAAACCATCCCTACAATCATACCATCATACCCATCCTTATTCTCACTTTTGACCTTGATAAGGACATGGACACAGTCTTGAGACATATTTTATAAACATCTTGGTATATCAAACCCTCTTCAGAACACACTACAATGCAACATTATAATGGCATATGGATGATTGGTCAGATGGATCTTATGTGATGCTATCCTTAGAGATCTCATCTTTAATCACTCAACCATTCCATCGACTACTACCTCCATCCTTGATGCCAATGTTGTAGCCTCATTGTTAGTCAAAAACTCAAAAACTTGAAAAATCCAAAAAATATAAAAGTAAAAACTAAAAAAAATCACTTGTCTTATGGACTTGTTAAAATCTTTGTTCAACTTTAAACAAATCATTACAACTTTATCGGTATATCATTCTCAATCCAACCCCTTTGCATATATCATTGTCTAGAAAAAATCAAAGTTATCATTATCATTAATCACCAAATATTATGTTTTTAACTTGATAAGGGATAAAACATAGTATGGTCATTTTTATAGTTTGTGTGTGTTTTTGTTAATTGCATGTTATTTTTAATTGTTTGTGTATTTTTTATTTATTGCATCTATTGACTGAAAGAATCAATTCTCTAATTAAATTTGACAAATCCCAATCACTGTGTACATTCTGACAGAATGTGCTCTAGGGGAGAAACCACTTGGTTTATTAAAAATGGTCATTCATTAGATTGTCAATCTAGGGTCTATATACTCTGATATGGTCTTGACACTGTATGTACACACTAGGCTCATTATAAGGTTAATATATAAATGGTTGTGTATATAAAACACACTTTGCATAATTGTAAATGAGAGAATATAAACACTCTTGCATGAAATGAAAGATACATAAATGAAACTAAGACTATTTTAGAAGCATTCTATATTTGAACCGAAGATCATCAATCAACCACACATAAGAAAATTTACTTATAATAAAATTAATTTTCATAATAATTAAAAGACATAAATTCACACAACATGAAATGTAAACATAAACTTGAATAAAAAATATATACTTAACGATCCTCACAAGTGGGATTTACTTGGTTGGACTTGTGCTTCAAATCCCTTCCTTAATTATGAATGCTTTAATTCAAATCACTTGACTTACATTGAACAAAATCTATAGCAATAGAATGATTGCTACATAAAAGTACAAATGATTACAATAACTTCTTCACTTAATATGATTATATGTTAATCTTAATTCAAAACTCTTAATCAACTACAACTCTTCCCCTATATATAGAGAAATGATGTGTTCATTATCCAAGAAAAGACATAATAGTTATAACTACATGATTATGTATAATGACATAAATTAGAAGAAGACAATAAAGTGTTAAGATGGTTAAAACCATATGGTTGTACAATCCATAAATGAAAAGGATGATCTAATGCAATTCTCATATAGTTACAACAAATTCTCATCACGTTTCATGATTTTTGGAGATTATTAAATAAGTTGGAAGATGGTTAAATTGACAATTGACCATTCTTTTTTGATCTGAAAAATGATCACATATAGTTGTTGTTGTAGGTGCACTCAACTAGTTATTGTGGGTGCTCTGCATTTTAATGTCTAGTTAACCAATGACTATATGTATGTCTGTCAGAATGGTTGTGGGCTATTTGAACATAACAACACATATTTTTCCATTCCAATTAACCATGAAAACATAAACCATTATGAAACCATTAAACTATATTAGAAAACTTAGAAATAATATATTTATACTTAAGATTTCCTTTACAGATATATTTATACTTAAGATTTCATATCATCAAGTTCATTGAGTTAAATAATCCTTTATTTTTATGCTTCATCCAAATCTATGTCCACTTATGCTACTAGCGTTAAGGTTTGTGATTCAAACTCAATTGGGAGCAAGGGCTTCTTGCCAAACACAAGTTCATATAGTGAGAAACATGTGGTGGTTTTTCATATAGTATTATAATTCCATACTGTCTTAGGTAATTTTTTTGTCCAATCCTTTTTACTGAAGCTGAATATTTTTGTCAAGATGTTATGTAGTTCCCTATTAGTGACCTCAACTTGACCATTAGCTTGTGGGTGTTATGGTGATGATTTCCTATGGGTAATCCGATAGTGCTTTGTGAAGGCATTGATTATATTAGATATGAATTGAGGTCCTTGATTAGATACTATGTCTCTTGGTCCTCCAAACTGTTTCATGATCACGTAGTATAAAAAGTTAGCAAGTAGTTCTTCTCTTTCAAAGGGTAGATCTTGGATTTATGCCCATTTAGTGACATAGTTTGTTCATACAAGGAGGTATTAATTTATTTGGGATGGTGGATCAATAGGACCAACAAAATCTAATTCTCATTTGTCAAAAGGTCCTAGAACCACTTGTGGATGAAGAGACATTTCATTAAACAAGGTGGGTTTCTTCATCCTTTAACAAGGATCACGCTGTCATACATATCTCTTCACATTTATGTGAAGTAAAGGCTAATAATATCCAGCCCTAAGGATCTTCTGAATAATTCTTTTGGCTGAATAATGGCCTCCTCCTAGTTCATCATGATAAGCCTTTATAATGCCATAGGTCTCATCTTCTCTTATACACCTGCAAAGCACTAGGTTAGGTCCACATTTAAACAAAACACCGTTAATCCATTTAAAGTGAGCAATATTACTAACCAAACATTTTATTTATTTATTATTAAAATCACAAGGAGAATTCCCTGTGTCTAGGTAGTTTGTCATATCAACAAACCATGGTAAGGGTGTTAAAATTGTGAATAGTTGTTCATTTGGAAATTTGTTTTCAACTAGTTCATCTTGAACTAAAACATTCAACCTTGAGAGAAAATCAACAACCACATTAAATTTTCCTAAATTATCAATAATTGTAATGTCAAATTCCTACAAGAGTAATAGCAATCTAATGACCCTACCTCCTACCACTGGTTTATTCATTAAGTATTTTATGGTTGAATGGTCTAAATAAACAAAATTTTAATATCCAATGATGTAATGATAGAACTTGTTTATGACATATATGACAACTAAGAATTTGTTTTTTGGTAGTGGTATAATTTCTTTAAATGGGTGTTCGATTCTTGCTAATGTAGTAAATGACATACATTTTTCCTTCCTCATTTTTTGTTCAAGTATTACCCCCATAACATTATTAGAGGCATTTGCATATATGTGGAAGGGATGATCCTAATTAGGATGTCTCAAAATTGGATCATAGATTAATTTATCTTTTATTAACTCAAAATCATGTTAACACTTGTCAATCCACAAAAAATCACTATCCTTAGTAAGCAAAGAAAACATAGGTTCGATAATTTTACTGACATCTTCTATAAAATATCTACAATACCCTACAGGTCCTAGAAAACTCTTGGTATCAGTTTGATTTTAGGTGCAGGTAGATTAGAAATGACTCCAATATTTTTGGGATCCAATTGTATAACTTGAGCTAAGATGTGATGGCCTAGAACAATCCCTTGATCAACCGTCATTAGGAATTTCTCATGGCTCAAGGACAATTGATGCTGCTCACACCCAATTAATATTTTGTCTAAATTATTTAAAGTTTCATTAAAAGAATCAATATATATAATAAAATCATCCATATAAACTTCTACATAGTCATTGATTAAATCAATAAAAATAGTGAAAAATACCTTCTGAAATGTAGTTTTGTGTTAGATAGACTAAAATGTAACACTCTATATAAAAATGTTCCCCAAGGTCATGTAATTTTTTTTTTATATTGATCCTCTGAGGTTACTCTTATCTAATTATAACCACTAAACCCATATAATAAGGAGAAGTGCTTCTTCCTAGCCAAGTTATCCAAAAATTGGTCTTTAAAGGGTAAAGAGAAATAGTCTTTCATGGTCGCCTTATCAAGTTCTATGTAATCTATGCATATTATATATTTTCCATTTTTCTTTGGTACTATCACAAATGATGAGACCCACTGAATGTCTGATATTGGGTAAGTGAACTCCCTATAATAGTTTTTCTATCTTTGTTTTAACCATGTCTCTTAATGTTGGGTTAATTCTCCTTTATGGTTGTCTAACTGGTTTTATGTTCTCTGTATAGATATGATGGGTGCATATACTTAGATTAATGTTCTTCATGTCACTGTATTCTCATGAAAAGGCTTTTGTATGGTTTCTTAAGATGTCAAATACTTTTATTTCTTACTTATTATTCAACCAACTATTTGTACTAAATATATTTCCTAATTGGATGACTATCTGCTTGGTTTAAAGATAAATGGATCCGACCTACCTATATTCACTCATCAAAGAGTTTAAAGGGTAAGGATGTGGCAATATCATATGGAAAGTGGCTATGTCTTTGAAAAATGAGTCTCTTTTCAAAATTACCCCTACTTATGGGCACTAAAAGGTTGGTAAAAATATGTCCTGACTATCTTGTGCCCACATAACAATGCTTTGTTGGAAGGGTGTATGATCATACCTTTCATCAAGAATGGTCTCTGAGTTCATTGGGTAAACTTTATAAGATAGTATAGTACACTCTAAAGCCAGATTAGCAGACTCTAGACCCAGATTGGTGGACTCTAAAACTAGACTGGTGGACTCCAAAGCTAGAATGGTAGACTTTGGATCCAGACTGGTAGACTCCGTAACCAGATTGATGGAATTCAGAGCCAAAAAGGTAGACTCTGGAGCTAGTTTGGGATCATCAATACTTTTTTGTCAGTTCTTCCTAATCTCATTTGTGTGGTTTTTAACTACTACCATGGCCAATGAGGATAGACTATTAGTATTTTACTCTAGTTCATCCACCCATACATGATTTGTAGAGTCTAAAGATGGCTTGACAGGTGGGTACAAAGAAATATATTTTACTTTCACCCCATTTGAAATGGTCATGTCTCCTGACCTATAGTCTATAGGGGTTACTATTGTAGACAACCATGGTCTCTCTAAGATTAATGGATATCTTAGTTTTTTTCTCTTGGATTAGAGTATCATGAAATGTATAGGGTATTCCCATGATTATACAATTATAGAGACATATTCTATGGTTCATTATGATTTGGTAATGGATTGATTTGTGATCTATAGCACTATAGAATGAGGTTATACCCCTATGAGGGATAATGTTTTAAAGGTGTCTATTGTCATCACATTGATGGCAACTCTTAGGTCCATAAGTACATTGGGTATTTCTTTCCTTTCTATAGTGACAATGATGACTAAACTTTTAGGGTCCTCGTATTTAGGCAAAAGTAATTTTCCTACTAATAAATCAACAAATTTACCATCCACATGTATAGTTTTAGGATATTGCCTTTTTCTCCCCAGAGTTTTTATACACAATCCTTTAATGACTTTATTTAGTTCTAAAATGTCTCATATAGTTTTTAGTAATGGTATTTCAATGTTTTATTTTCTCAATTTTTGGACTAATTTAGATTCACTTTTGTTTCTAGCCTCCTGAAGCCTTTCTAGAAAAAGAAATGGTTAGAGGAATTGTACTAATTTCTCAAGGTGTTTCCTTTTTCTCATTAATTTTTTCTTTTTCCTCATTAGATCTTTCTTTAATTGGTTGAATATCGAGATATGGTTTTTCATTTAGAACTTTGGTTATGGTAATTGGGGGGCTATTTAGTATTTTCCCTAATCTCATCTAGATTTTTTTCCAATCAATGACACCAACCCCTAAGGTTACTTCTTATTCAGTCCTATAGACAGGGGCTACCTATCTATTTTTTGGGTTTGCTATTGATTGTGTAGGTAGTTGGGATTGAATTGTGTATTCAGTTTGTGGAGACTGATTGGTATTAGGCATCAACACTAGTTATTGTGAAAATCTCTTATGTTTATTTAAGGCTTATTGGGGTACCCATTATTGGTTGGCCTATGGTTGCTGATTGGATTAGGGCATCTAGGGTTATTGATGAGGCTGAGGCATCCATAGTTGTGGTATCTATTCATGTGTTCCCTATTCTGGATGTCCCTATACATGTGGAAGTTCTTATCTAGTCTATGGCATCATCGATGAGTTAGAAGGAGCTCTTGGAATAAAATGACTCTGGTTTTGATTGTGGGAAAGCTGATTTCCATGTCTTTGTATAAAGTTGAGATCTTTTATTTTTGGGTAGCCTATTTTAGTTGATTTTTGAGAGCAGGTAGGAGAGCACAATTTTTCGTATCATAATCATTTATATTAGATACCATATATGTTTTTCCTATCAAGAGGGCTATTGTTAAGTGCATGCTTCTAATTTAACCTTTTTATGAATATTTGAATATTACTTCTAATTTAGTTAAAGGTCTGAGCTAATTAAATCAATAAATAATTTAACAATAAATAGAGTACTAATTTGTATAATTTGATTGTAATTTAAACCTTTCTAAAAATAATAATAAGTGAAGAGAAATATAACTTAGCTTAACTAAGACTGAGATGGCTGAGACATAAGCTAGTACTAGATGTGCAAGATTGGGACACTGTCACAAATCAAGATCTAGCTTTCATTCAGTGAAAGGATAGGAGTGCTAAAAACAAGACACTTTGAGGTTCGATGTTATAGTCTAGGTCTTGTTATTATCCAAACTGGTCACAAATATCTAAGTTTTCTGGGTTTTATCCATTGCCCCTATATTAATCCACTTACGAAATTTCAAGTCTTGACTATCAAAGAAGTTCCTTATAGATATTATTTAATATCTAACCCTAGATCTTCCTTATGCTTGAACTTGAATAAAAACTTTGAGAAAGAAGGGGGGTTAATGTGTGTAAGATGCATTGAATGTGTATCCACACCCCTTATGTGGCCATGATGCCTACATACCAATACTCTGAAGAGGGATTAAGCCATATGTAGTTTTCCTACTTGATGTGCTTTGTGAAATAGTGAAATACAAATGTAAAAATGTTAAACTAGGTGTGTTTGAGGTGGCTAGGGACTGATGTGAGGGTTTGAATAAATTTGTAATTGTATTGGTTGGTTGTATGCAGAGAATAGGGAAGATTACCCTAGTGGTCTTGTTTATATTCTTTCTTACTCTTGAAAATAATTGCCAACCCTTATAGATGAACTTTGAATGGGATTTTATAGAGATCTATTGGTCATGGGTTAGATGCATTCGTGCTAGGCCAACACAAAGATGAAGAGGAATCGAGAGAAAATAGTCATTTAGGCTCGAAAGGTGATTGGATAGGAGCATTGGAAAATGAACACCCTAGGGTCCAATGCTATAGTCCAGGTTGGATGCTATTATCCTGAGGGTACAGGACCTAGGGGAATGGAATAAACATGGAAAATAGATCTTGGCTAAGTTGGAACGAGGTGTTGAAAGCCTACAAATGACTAGAAATCAATGAAAAGATGCCTAAAAAGTCATGAGAGTGTGCAAGAGGGACCTATGGATTGGTGTCATAAACCACACTCAAGTTATCAATTTTCACATTTTATATAACTACATTTGCCCCCCACTTATTAGAGTGATGCAACAAAGGAAAATACTATGATAAAGGAAAAATAGAAAGTCTACATGAACTTACTTGCTTGTGAAGTTCATGAAGTTGTGTGATGCTAGGTGTATATAAAGAGAATACGTTGTGAATTGTAAATCTATGAGACAAAATAAAGAGTAGATCAATCCTTACTAGATACACTATATCTAAAATAACAATGTACAAAGCTAGATAAAAGAGAGAGCGAAAAAAAGGAACAATTATACCTCATCGGGTACATGGACCAATACAATCTAAAAGTTATACCAACTACCCTATCTAAAATTGGAAGTGAGAGCCATCATGTCATGCATGATGCCCCCTATATCTAGATTCTCTAAGAAAAATTATATTGAAACTGCTTAATTGAAACTGGTTTGTATTTGATAAAACTGTAGCTAAGATCATCTTTCTATCTATTTACAAAAAACTTAGGTTTTTTGTTGTTTGGATAGGAGTGTTGTAAATATGACACCTTGTTATCTAACATTGTTGTCCATGTCCAATGTTATTATACTTTTCTAAAATTGATGACTATTTTATAATCATCACTATTTTTTTGGTCTGTTATGCTTGGTTTGGGTTCTGAATACTATTTTGAGTGTTCTAAAAACTACTTTTTTTTATCAGTAGGAGCTTTGATCTTTGTGATAAAACTCCTATTTGTTGACCCCTTTTTTGAGGGTAGGAATTGTTGTCAATCAGACTTGCACCCCTGTGAAGGTAGTTTTAGGCCTTCGCAGTCTGCTGATACATGGAAACAATCCTAGGTTGTGGGTGACCTAATCAATGGATTGAATCTCTAGATTTTAAGGGCTACCTCCTTTTGGTGTATCAATTAGGATCTTTGCTCTACGCTACAAACTACCAAGAAAAGAAAGAGAAAATTGAATCAAAATCCTATCTAATGATGGTGATAGACCTGCATTTTTGGTTGATCCACTCAATTAGAAATCCTAAAAACACTAATTTAGACAAGAAAAGCGCTGAAATTTCAACTCTAATTGACCAATATGCATAAGTATTTCATGAAAAGGTTTTACCTGGTGATCCAATCTTGAGGGAAATGAAAGAATAGGCCTATTTTAAGGCACTAACCAGCCACTTATATCCACTATAAACTCAACCAAGAGACATCAAACACAGAATGTGACCTACATAAACTGATCAACTATGTTGCTAGGTAAGAACCAAGACTTGACAAGGAAGAGAAATTCTATCACTGACATGAATACACTATATCAACATTGTAGAAAATAAAAATAGTCCTTTTATTAATTTAAAAAAGATTACAAATTTAGTCTTTGGTAGAATTTGATCTTGCCAAAAGAGGGATACAATTCAAGGCTGAAAAGCCAACTTATATAAAAAAGATACAACTTAACCAAGAGGTTGGTGTTGAAAATAGAAGAAGAAGACAACTCTCACTTCAGCCCAAGTCCAATTTGTGTTATCACAACCTTTTAAATTTATCTTTTTCCTTGCATGAAAACTCTTTGGCATTTAAAAATGAACAGTGTCTCAAGTTTGAGACTAATCTATTCCATACATGGAAAGTTACACCAATCTCCAAATATGGAACTCCTCTTGAGCTACTAAAATGTTTGAAAACCTTGGATTAATAAGAGTGTATGCATGAAATTCATGTTAAGCTCTCCAACTTTAAACAACATGAGTCCTTCATGCAAATGAGTCTCTATTTTTAGAATTAAAGGTGTCATGTTGAAATGGTTACACCTGGACGTGTCTAATCCTATTTGGATCACTTTGCATGCTGTAGAATGTGTTAATCTATTCATTGGCTAGTGGAATCTCTTGCATTTTTTGGTTTTTTATTTCTATCTATATATCTTTCCTATGCATTTTTTGTGTCTTTTGCATGGAATTTTCTCCCTAGTTATTTCCTTGGGTTTATTCTTGTGGGCTTGTGCCTTTTCACTTTCCTATAGATAAGTTGTCCACAAGAATTGTTTCTCTCCTTCATTGCTTGACTTTCCCCTTGGTAAACCTTTCAAAGGAATTCTTTCAAACAATTTGTTTGAAGGAATTCCTTTGGACTTATCTTCCACCTCTTTGCCTTTGGACTTATCTTCCACAGCCTTTTCTTTTACCTATGCCTTTGTCATGGACCATTCCTTCAGACAAAAATTCTGAAGGAATTAGGTCTTTGGCTTTTCCTTAAAACATTGTTTTTTAAGGACCATAACCCTTCAAAAATTTTGCTTTGAACTTTCTTGAAGGGCAGATACCCTTCGAGATTCCTTGTTTTGAACTTTATTGAAGGGCACATACCCTTCAAGATTTTTATAATGGTCCTTGTCTTTAAAAATGGACTTTCCTGAAGGGAAAGTGCCCTTCAAGTTTTTGTCTTTTGCCCTTCAGGATTTTGGAAATGTCCCTCAGGTTTCTTACAAAGGTTCTCTCATCTTCAAAATTTCCATTTTTTGAAAGGCATGTACCCTTCAACCTTTCTTGTTTAAACCTTCTCAAAGGGCATATACCCTTTGAGAAACCTGTAAAAGACCCTATGAAAAATGAATGAACCCTTCGGCTTTTGTGAATTTTCTTATAGGCTTTTTGACAAGACCTTTCAAAAATGCCTTTATGAAATATGCCCTTCAAACAAATAAAAATGTTTTCTCCAACTTCTAAAAAATGACTTTTTTGAAGGGCACATACCCTTCAAACTTTTGCCAAGTGACCCTTCCCAAAGGGTAGATACCCTTCGGTATATTTGTAAATTCACCCTTCAGATTTCTACAAAGTGTCCTTTCCCTTGCTAAAAGTACCTTTCAAGAATTTGTTTCGAACAAAAAGTTTGAAATAATTCCCTATATTTAGAACAAACACTTAGTCAAATGAAATCACTGATATGACAAAACCTGAAGTATATCTTCTGTGAAAGCCCAAATTTTTTTGCTTGTCCCTTTTGAACTACTTTAAACAACATGAATACCTTCCTACGAAGAATAAGACAAGTGAAAGGAAAAGATCCTAAATCACCTAAACAACTTCAAGACCTATTAACCATGAATTCTTCAAAGGCTTTTTAGGACCAATTACTGACTCATAAGACAAACTGGCACGATATGCAAAGTTTTGAATGATACGGGTTGCAATTTGACTTGTAGGGTCAAAATTGTCAACATTTTGGTGACTCAACTGAGAAGCATGCTTGTTATGCTTGAAAACTCAGACCATAAACATGGTATTAAACTCATAAAAACAATGGTAAACCTGGTCCATGACTAAAAATCTCCTTTGACCAAACATGAAGTAACCTTCATCCTTCAAAATAAGAAGGGAAACACATGAAAATAGGAAAACTAACTAAATTAAGCAAATTTCCAAACAAAACACTTATTGGGACAAAATAGACTACACTAATATGCTTGAACAACATTTGGAGGAAAACAAACAAACTAACTAATGAGTCATGACAAGACATGATCCACCTGGATCAAATGGGAAATACATGAACTCACTCCTTCCAAGAGATGGTACAAGTTGTAAAGCAAGATGTTTATTAATCATAACCTTTGATGAGGCATTTTCCTTGTCCATCAACTATATTAGCATCTTCTAGAATGAGTCATCAAAAGAAAACTAGTCACCAACAAAGACAAACTCATCCAGTACTTCTAGATATTTTTCATATTGATTATCATCTATAACCTTATCAAGTGATATCTCATTTATGCATTGACCTTGAGTGACCGCATCTTTCTTATCAATCGTTACAAGTTCATCCAGCTCTTCAAGGAGCTTTGAATAGGCAACCCAATTTGTATTATGATATTGAATAGGTAATTCTTGATCAAATTTCTCATAAACCTGCTCCTCAATGGGCAACATATCCCTACAAAGCTCTTCAATCTCTTGAAGAGATTCAAGGTATAACTACCAATCATCTTTTTGTTCCTCATTTTGATCAATTTGAATAGGATCAACTTGAAAGTTATTTGGATCCTTCTCAATAGGAGATATCTCTAACTCAACTATGACTTCAATTTGTACTAACTCCTCTTAGAGTTCCTTCACATCAAGATCAACCTTCTCATTCTGAACCTCAAGTGAAGTATCAATGAGAAACTCTTCCTCATACACACTTGAAGCATCCTCTTTACACTCTGCAAGAACTTGACTTGTAGTTGCAACCTCTTTTTCAATTTTCCAAAGAACATGCTCCTCTTGAAGAAGGGAGATGGTGGGAGGGTGATAAAATTCATTTGTTTGAGAGGGGGAATGAGGCATGGGAGGTTTATCATGATTAGAATTTAGAATTTGGAGAATAATGGTATTATCTAGGGATTTTTGGAGAGGAGGGAAAGATAAACTCTTAAAGACCTCTGTATTTTGTTCCTTCCTCTTGGCCATTACCTCATCAAAATCTAAAATCTCCTTGTCCTCATGGATAAATTAAACTTGAGGGATGATTGGTGAGGAAAGGGGACTATAAGAAGGTTTAGTCTCATGAATAGTCTCTTGAATAGGCTCTTGAATCCAACTAGGAAGCTCCATCGGTACACACTGGGCATGTTTAAGAACTTCATGATAACAAGGAACACAAGAACCCTTCGTAGACAAGTGGCTCAACTCGATGTTCTGCCTCTCCCAAGCCTCTATTTTCTCCAATAAAAGAATACACAACTGATTTATCTCTTTTGGATCATTGGACACATTTTGAAATAGACCATTCACTTCTTTGTACTGAGATTTTGAACAAATTTTCCTTGCATATGCTAGTATTCTGAGCTCTATTTCATTCATTCTTTCTTGAAGGCAAGGCTGCTCATATGCAACATTATATCCATATGGGAAAGATGAAATCTAGTCCTGAGACTGATATGGCTCATAAGGAAGGTAAGAATCACGCTCTTGATAATAACGATTATGAGAAACATGATAAAGCTCAACATAGCTTTGATAGTACTCTTGATAACGCTGATTAGGCTCATAAAGAGACTCATATGTATCATACTAAGTATAGTATGATTCATTATAGGGATGATAAGGAAACATAACATAGGAATTCTCTTCATACACAAGCATCAAAACTCATTCATGATAATGCAATAAGAATAGACTTCCATGGAAATCATGCCTAGACTATTAGAGGCAATTGCTTGAGCTTAGAATCACCAAATATTTCTTGAAAAACACTACCACAACTACAATTTCATCAAGACCAACTCTAATGTGTCCCATCAGGCATGCTAAAAACCATTGTCAATCAGACTTGCACCTATGAAGGTAGTTTTAGGCCTTCATAGTTTGCTAAACCAAGGAAATAATCCTAGGCTATGGGTGACCTAATCAGTGGATTGAATCTCTAGATTCTAAGGGCTAGCTCCCTTTGGTGTATCAATTAGGATCTTTGCTCTATGCTACAAACTGCTAGGAAAAGAGATAAAAACTTGAATGGAAATCTTATCTAATGATGGTGTTACACTTGTATTTTTAGTTTATCCACTCAATTAGAGCACCTAAAAACATTGATTTAGACAAGAAAAGGGCTGAAATTTCAACTTCAATTGACCAATATGCATAAGTATTTCACAAAAAGGTTTTATCTGGTGATCCAAGCTTTAGGGAAATGAAAGAATAGGCCTATTTTAAGGCACTAACCAGCCACTTATATCCACTGTAAACTCAGTCAAGAGACATCAAACATAGAACGTGACCTATATAAACTGATCAATTATGCTGCTAGGTAAGAATTAAGACTTGATAAGAAAGAGAAATTATATCAGTTATGTAAATCACTGACATGAATACACTATACCAACATTCTAGAAAATAAAAATAGTCCTATTAATCGAAAAAGGTTACAAACTCAGTCTTTGGTAGAATTTGATCTTGTAAAAAGAGGGATATAATTCAAGGTTGAAAAGCTAACTTATATAGAAAAGATACAACACAGCCAAGAGGTTGGCATTGAAAATAGAAGAAGAAGATAACTCTCACTTCAACCCAAGTCCAATTTGTGTTATCACAACCTTCTAAATTTGTATTTTTCCTTGCATGAAAACTCTTAGGTTTTTGAAAATAGATGGTGACTCAAGTTTGAGACTAATGTATTTCATACATGGAAAGCTATGCCAATCTCCAAATATGGAAATCCTCTTGAGCTACTAGAACATTTAAAAACCTTGGATTAACAAGAGTGCATGCATGAAATTCATGTTAAGCTCTCCAACATTAAATAACTTGAGTCCTTCATGCAAATGAGTCTCCATTTTTAGAATTGAAGGTGTCGTGTTGAAATGGTTACATTTGGACGTGTCTAATCCTATTTAGACCACTTTGCATGCTGTAAAACATGTTAATTTGTCATTGGCTATTGGAATCTCTTGCATTTTCTAGTTTTTTATTTCTGTCTATATATCTTCCTTATGTATTTTTTGTGTCTTTTTTGTGGACTTTTCTCCCTACTTATTTCCTTGGGTTTATTATTTCAGGCTTATTCTTGCGGGCTTGTGTCTTTTCACTTTCCCACAAACAAATTATCCATGGGAATTGTCTCTCTCCTTAATTTCTTGACTTTCCCCTTGGTAAACCTTCTAAAGGAATTCTTTTGGATAATTTGTTTGAAGGAATTCCTTCAGACTTATTTTCCACCTCTTTGCCTTTGAACTTATCTTCTGCGACCTTTTCTTTTACCTGTGCCTTTGTCATGGACCATTCCTTTGAACAAAATGTCTAAAGGAAGTAGGACTTCAACATTTCCTTGAAATGTTCTTTTTTGAAGGGCCATAACCCTTTGGAAATTTTGATTTAAACTTTCTCAAAGGTAAGATACCCTTCAGGATTCCTTGTTTTGAACTTTCCTGGTGGGCACATACCCTTCAAAATTTTTACATTGGTCCTCTTCTTTAAAAATGGACTTTCTCAAAGGGAAAGTGCCCTTTGGGTTTTTGTCTTTTGCACTTCGAGCTTTTGGAAATGTCCCTTAGGCTTCTTACAAAGGTCCTCTCATCTTCAAAATTGCCCTTTTTTGAAAGGCATGTACCCTTCAGCCTTTCTTATTTTGAACCTTCTCGAAGGGCATATATCCTTCGAGAAACCTGTAAAAGACCCTATAGAAAATGAATAAACCCTTTGGCTTTTGTGAATTGTCTTACAGGCTTTTTGACAAGACCTTTCAAAAATGCCTTTATGAAATAGACGTTTGGATAAATAAAAATGCTTTCTTCGAAGGGCACATACCCTTCAAACTTTTTCCAAGTGACCCTTTCCAAAGGGTAGATACCCTTCGACATATTTATAAATGCACCCTTTGAATTTCTATAAAGTGTCCTTTCCCTCACCAAAAGTACCTTTTGAGAATTTGTTTCAAAAAAAAAGTTTGAAATAATTCCCTATATTTAGAACAAACACTTAGTCAAATGAAATGACTAATATGATAAAACCCAAAGTATATCTTCTATGAAAGTCCAAAATCTTTTGCTTATCCCTTTCGAACTGCCCTGAGCAACATGAATACCTTCTTATGAAGAAAAATAAAAGTGAAAGGAAAAGATCCTAAATCACCTAAACAACCTCAATGCCTATTAACCATGAATTCTTCAAAGACTTTTCAAGACTAGTTACTAATTCACAAGACAACTGGCATGATATGTAAAGCTTCAAATGATACGGGTTACAATTTGACCTGTAGGGTCAAAATTGTCAGTAGGAATGAAGACCCTATAATGAATACCCTCAAAATAAAGATCTCTACAAGTGTGTTAGGCTATAAAAATACATGATATAACAATGATAATTGATAAGATATCTCAAGATATAACATAGTTTGTAAAAGAGATTGCTAGATCAATAGGGGTATGCCTAGATAGATATAACAATGTAATAGCATGTGAAATGTATTGAAATAAAAATATTAGTGATCAATTGTTATTTTTCAAGGAGGGGTGAAGCATGATTTCCATCATGGCATCCAAGATAACAAGAAATGCATGATGTAGATCATGGCATTGCAAACAATGGAGAAATAACAAGCAAACAAGCACATAAGGCAAGAAGCAATAAGCCTATAAGAGTGGCCAAGGGGCCAAGTAAATAAGGGACATGGGCACATGTCACTCAAACTAGAAATTAAGTATACAAGGCATGTTCAAATACCACATACACATACAATTGGAAACAAGCAATGTTGGTGTGAAAGCCACAATCACAAAGAAGAGTACAAATAAAAGACATTGGTGAATGTGCTAAAGCACATACAAGAATAAAAGCAATAGGAACTAGGAAATACAATCACATTTAGATATGTAAAATAATAAATAAAAACATATAATATACTAAAATACAATTACATCTAACTAATCAAAGCAAGAAGTGAAAGTATGAAAGACATGGTGTATAAGACTAGGTATATGATAAAAAATACACAAGTGCTATATACTAGTGAGTGTCAATAGGATAATATGTGTAATCTAGTAAGTAGTGTACATCAACATGATAATTAGAGTGTATGGTGTAGGAATGACATAGCCTAGATGGTGTAGTCATGTAGAAGATGCCCCCAGTGGGTAAATATATCGATGCATGTCTTGAATGTAGAAGCAAGATGTTCCCTCAATGGGTAGAGTAAAGCAATCAAGTATCTAGATGTAACTACATACACTCAAATAAGATCAAATGGAGCATGGTAATGTAGATAAATTGACAAATAATAACATAGAATAATAAATGTAAGTCTAACATGGTAGCAGAAATGTAAAGCATAGATAATGCATATAATTAAAATATTTTTGGTGTTTTTGAATTTTTTGAATGCTTTTATATTTTTTCTATAAGCTATATACAATCAATAAAAAAGAATCTATGTACAAGTAAGGTCGAGGAGAGATGATACTAACCGATGAGTATTATGGGAAAGTCCCTATCGTGGTGTCATGTATCAAAGAGAGGGATTGTGCGTGATCATGAAGCACGATGGAAGGGCTGAGATTGTGGCTCTAAAAGTTGTGTACACTATAAATGCTTTGAAATCTCTATAGTGAAAACTAACTATGGGACCCCCTTGTAACTCTGAGAAGTGGATGCAACTATAGGGATCTTAGGGACCCATTTTGTAGTAGAAGAAGCTCTCTGAACACGTGCTCTGTGTGTAGAGGTATGAGATCTCAATGATATTATGCTGGGTGTGAATACTATAGTTGGTAATTGTCTAGAATCTTGAAATTGTGGTTGCTAAAAAAGAGGCCTCCATAAAAGTGTATGAAATCTCTATGCTAGTGAGGTAGGCCTTGACTATGTTTGAATTTGAATCGAAGGAAGAACTGTAACTGGTGGAGAAGTTGAAACTGATAGAGAAATTGAAATTGATGACTGCAAATTAGTAGATGGCTCTAAAGTGGGGAGTGGTAACTCATATGAAACTCCACCAATTATAACAACTTGATTAGTGTGAATGAATTTCACACATATATTAACTATATAACTTAAAGTTTTTGAATCTATAGTTGATCAAGTAACATATCAAAAACTCCTGCACTGGGAACAATAGTAAATGGTGTGGCCACATGTGTTAGACCAACCTGTATAAGAAGTACAATCTTATCCAATGAAATTTATATGTTCCCACTAAATCTATTGATAACTGTGTCCATCAGGATAATATCCTGCTCTGAATATCTCAAATGTTGTAGTAATATCATAGTGCATGTGTTCATACTGATCTATTATCTATAAGGACACTATGAATATGATGACTATGAATGTAAGCTTTGATAAAGAGTACATGATAACCTGAATCATCCTCAATGATTTTTTGCTCTAAAAAGAAGATCAAAGGTCTAAATGGTACTTTGTAATTATACACACCAATCATGTTGCTCAAAGGATGTATCTCAACTAAAGGTGCCATGTATGTTTCTGGTGGTGGATGGGCATGATATGCATGGTGAACCCTTGACATATCCCCTATCTCTTGTTTAAAATGCTACAAAAAAAGGATTCAAGAATATTTTCAAAGATTTATCCTATTTTTGCTTTGCCTAAGGAGGCTCAACTAGAGTGTCAAGATCAATAACATTGCCATCTATCAAGTCTTGTATCTTGTGTTTCAAATTTATGCATCTATTTGTTGTATGGCATAGTGCCCTATGAAAATTACAAAATACATTCTGATCATATCGCTGTGGAAGAGGATTTTTTGGATCAACTTTCTAAATAAGAGGGAGAGATATGATATTACATTCCAAAAGTTGTAAAACTTTGGCTGGAGATACTGGTAGATTGGTAAAATTTCTCCGAGGAGGTACTAATAAAACCACTTGTTGAGGGGGCTCTGAAGTTGCATTAACTATAGGTTAATTTTGACTCTTACTATCATTAACCTTGACTTTGTATGGGTTTTTTTGTTACTCTTATTTATTGTTTTTGATATGCTCGTGTACTTGAGGTTGCCCATTGAAATTAGTTTGACTTCCCTTTCTTTTAGTGTGTGACATAACTTAGTGAAGGAAGATAACTTTTTGAACATTATTAATTCATGCAAATCTGGTAGAAGACTCTATTTGAAGAGATCTTGTAACTCTTGATCGGCCATGGGGCTGGTCATCTTAACCAAGATAGTCTTATATCGAAGAACATAATCTATGAGATGCTTATTTGACCTTTATTTCTATTATGCAACTTGGGCATATGAAACCTTAACACCAATGTTAATTCTAAAATGAGCTAGGAACATGTCAGCTAAAGGATTAAATGCATTGACTGAATTATTTGGTAGACTTTAAAACCATTGTAAAGCATAATCCTTTAGACTCCATATAAATAGCTTGGTTAGTAGCCAATCATTTGGCACATAGTCTAAACATGTTGTAGGAAAAGCTCGCAAGTGTGTCTCTGGATCACCTTTGCCATCATATAGAGTGAGCCTGGGTTGAATAAAACCTAGTGGTAAGGGTGTCTAAGTAATATGATGTGTCAATGGTGTATATAATAGAGCAAAATAATCTAAGGCCTGTGTAGGTTTAGAAGTACCTTGCTCAAGATGTAGCACCTTATATTGAAGAGATTTTATCTCTTGCATAAAGGCTACCACATCAAGAGACAAAGATGTACTAGCTATAGCTGGTGGTGGCAAGAGGAAGGTTGGCATAATATATGGGGTTGTTGAGACATAGTTTCCCTTGTAGTGTCATTTATAAATAGATGCTTTGAAGGAATGAAATACTCAACTTGCATAGCCTTTTTAATTTCCATGATAGATTGCAAGATAAGAGTATGATCTTAGGGTTATTCCCTGAGTCTGTCTCAAATTTTTTGTAAGATCAAATCTTTGTTGAGGACAACTTCATTATCAACAATAGGTGGAAGTGGATCTAGTACCTAATGTGGTGGGTCATGAACATCAGTGTTTGTATCATCATGGTTAATCTCATACTATTTATTGTCAAAATTATCTTCATAGAAATTGGGGTAATTTGGATGTGTATGATCTAAATAGGAAACTGAGCTGGTTGTTTAACCATGGTATTTGAAGGAATCTAGGTGAATTCAGGTGGTTGTCTCTAAGTCTTGCACTTCCTCTAAAGGGAAGAGATGCAAGGAGCTTAGGTGGCATAAGGAAAACAACTTGAATAATGGAATAATAGATTAAATATATATAATCTAAATAAGGAACTGAAATATACATAAAAAGGTTACAAAGCTCATAAACATGTAAGGTGATACCTCAAAGCAATGAGATCTAGTAGATGCAAGTAAGGTTTTGAAAAATAATTGTTTTAAAATTACTATGAAATTTTAAAATTTGATGTGAATCTTTGAGTTAAATATGCAGGGAAAAAAACAAAAAATTATTGGAAAATTATCGATTTAAAGGGACCTAGTATATGCAACTAGGGTTTTGAAAACTAATATTTGTAAAATTACTATGGAATTTTAAAATTTGAAGTGAATTTCTGATTTAAATATGAAGGTAAAAAAACAAAAATTTGTTGGAAAATTATCGATTTAAAGGGACCTAGTATGTGCAACTAGGGTTTTGAAGATTAAAAAAAAAAATTATTATGAAATTTTAAAATTTTAAGTGAATTTCTGATTTAAATATGCAAGTAAAAAATCAAAAAATTATTGGAAAAATCAGCAAAGAATTTACCCTAGGGTTTCTAGGGTTTTTATACACAAGTGAAGTAAGTCAGGTTCACCAAATGATTTAATAATTTTTGAGAATATTGAAGTATTATTCCTAATTTAGTTAAAGGTCTGAGCTAGTTAAATTAGTAAATAATTTAGTAATAAATAGATTACTAATTTGTATAATTTGATTGTAATTTAAACTTTTTAAAAAATAGTAATAAGTGAAGAGAAATATAACTTAGCTTAGACATGACTAAGATGGTTGAGATAAAATCTAGTACTGATTATGCAAGATTGGGACACTATCACAAATCAAGATCTGGCTTTCATTTAATAAAAAGATAGGAGCACAAAAAATAAGACACTTTGGAGTCAGGTGCTATAGTCTCGGTCCTACCATTATTTTCCAAACTAGTCATAGAGATTTGAATTTTTTAGGTTTTGTCCACTATCCTTGTATTAGTCCACCTTTGAAATTTAAAGTCTTTACTAGTGATGAAGATCCTTGTAGATCTGATTTAATCTCTAACCCTAAATCTTCTTTGTTCTTGAACTTGAATGAACACTTTGAGAAAGAGGGGGGGTTAGTATGTATAAGATGCGCTGAATGTGTATTCACACCCCTTGTGTGGGCATGCTACCTACATACCAATACTTCAAAAAGGGATCAAGCCATACATAGTTCTCTCACTTGATGTGCTTTTTGTAATAGTGTTATGTGAATGCAAAAATACTAAACTGGGTGTGCTTGACGTGGTTAGGGACTAGTGTGAGGGTTTGAATAAGCTTGTAGTTGTATTGACTAGTTGTATGCAGAGAATAGGGAAGATTACCTTAGTGGTCTTTCTTGTATTCTTCCTTGCTTTTGAATATAATTTCCAACCCTTCTAATTGAAATTTGAATGGGCTTTTATAGAGATATATTGGTCATGGGTTAGATGCATTTGCGCTAGGCTGACATAATGATGAAGAGGAATTGTGAGAAAGTGATCATTTGGGTTCGAAAGGTGATTAGACAAAAGTGATAGAAAGGAGACACCTTAGGCTCCAACACTATAATCCAAGTTGGATGCTATTGTCCTGAGGGTACAGTACTTAGGGGGATAGAATAATCATGGAAAAAGGGTCCTGATTAAATTGAAATGAGGTCTTGAAAGCCTACGGATGACTAGAAATTAGTGAAAAGATGCCTAAAAGGGTCATGAGAGCATGTAAGAGGGACCTATGGATTGGGTGTCATGAGCCACACTCAAGTTACCAATTTTCAAATTTTATATGACTACAACTTCAATCTATATTTTGGACAATACATAACAAATGATTCAATAGTCCCATTATATTTTGATTGTAAGCCATTTAATGTGGTGTTTAATTATACCAAAATGTCTATTTTGAGATTTAAAAATTCATCCATGAATTATCCTACATCATTGCTTCCCTTTCCTATTTTTATTTTCCTAACACTAGCCCTTGTTCTTGAATGATTTTTACATAATTTATTTATATTATTGAGATCAAGTTTGTATATGTTTCTTTTTCTCATTAGGTTCAAAGATTCCCTAGTATCATCATCTAGTCTTCTAAAAAAAAATATTTTGATCAAATCTTCCTCTAATTCATATCCATGTCTCCTATGTGCAAAGAAAAAATGATCAAGATAGTCTTCCAAATTCTCATCTTCCTCTTATTTTGGAAGAATTCTTCTTTTCTATCCCTCACCTTACAGTAATACCAATATTCATCAAAGAATCCATTTTATATACCATCCCATGTGCAAATAGAATTTTGTTGTAAACCCATAAACCATCTCATGGTTGAATCCTTGAGTGTAGAAGAGAACCATTTTAGTTTGTGAATATCAATTTTGTAGTCATAAGTTTGACAAAAAATGTTAAATTCAATTAAAAATCGATCAGGGTCTTCTGTAGACAATCCTCTAAATGTAGGTAGTATGGATGGGGATATATTCTTCACTACTGCATTATCATCCTCATCTAGGACAATAGGGTAGTGAATGTTCTACCTGGTGGTTGAGCTCTATCTCCTACAACTCTATTTACTAGATTGTTTCCTAGATTGTCTCCTATGATTTTTCAAAAGATGTTATAAAGAGTTATCCTAAGAGGTGTTGAATCATTATAAGTGGCTAGAAGGCTACTAGATTGAGATTTAAAACTCTAGGTATGTTTTAGCCTTAATTACTTTGGTTAAAATGATGTACCTACCTTTGGGGAATGATTCCAAAGTTCAAGTGAAGCTATAAATTATTCCTCAACTGTCTCAAGTTCTTTTCCTAAAATATATTCTAGGGAACTTTATTCTTGTGTTTTACTAATAGTTGTGCTCTGTTGAGGGATATTCAAAATGTATCCTCCTTTTGAATCTCTTTGTCTATTCATATATTTATTTAATTTTATGAGAAGTTTTTCTTAATCAATTGTCAATTTCAATATTTACACCCTATTGACACAAAAAATCCCTAACAATGATGCCAAAAATGATGAGTGTCATCAATCTCTTCATTGAGATCAACTTAGCTTGGTTGATGTCATGTCAAACCAGGGTCAGTGTCCAATGAAAATATACAGTAAGGTGTCAAAGATAATAACTAACAATTGTCTTTTTTAGGGGAGTTATGGATCATTTATCTTGAGGATCTATCCTAAATTTTTGAATTGAAATCTATCTAATTACTTGAAATAAAACACTTTGTTATGGAATTTAAATGTTGACTAGAGAAGCAAACACACTTACTTTAAAAAGGAACACACTTTACTTATAAAATAAATTATTGGAAATGAACACACTTGCTAGTAAAGGAAACCACATATTAATCTATTTGCTGAATTAAAAGTGCTTTGAAAATAAATGCTTAGAAAGAGAATGTTTAAATTCAAAAGACTGAAAGTATTTTAAAATAAACACACACACACATACAGACAAAGACTTGCAATTTATATTAAATCACTCTTTTAATCATAAAGATGTAAGGATTAACTAACATTAATATAAAACAAAAAATACCATAAAAGAATTATAGTTTGTCGATTGAGTGGGTCCTTTCTCTTCTTTAGAATAGAATGTAGATCACACTTAGTCTTTTAGGTATATCAAATCTTTATTAACTCAAAAAAATGTTTATAATTTAGAAAATACTTCAATAACTTTGCTTAATCTCAATGTTTCTTTATCTTACTAAATGCTTAGCTTTATAATCAATCAAGAAATGTTGGTCATATTTTCCAACATGGTTACAAAAACTAAACATAATAGTTATTTCCTAACAAGATTGCTAACTACATCTAATTTATTTGCAAAATAGAATAGAAGTTACAACCTTTTTCCATGTTTCAAGATGAAACAATAGAAGAGAGACATAGGTTTACATGTAGATCTCTTTCAGATTTTGGTAGTTATAATGTTTTTAGTTACGCTTATGTATGATCTGGTAACTAATTTGTACAATATTTATAACGATACCTTTACAAAACATTACTATAAATAAATGTCTATAAATAAGAATACTATATTTGGTAAATGTCCTCATGAATATGGACTTGACCCAAAATAGCTCAGAAGGTTCTTTGATCAAGCATGCATGTTGTATTCATTAGTAAACCAATGCCAAAATGTCTTTCCATGAGATTTGTGTCTGTCTTGAGTGACTTCAAAGCTGGACTGACACACTCTAAAGCTAGACTGGTGGATTCCAAAGGTAGACCGGTAGACTTTGAAGTTAGACTGTTAGACTCCAAAGCTAGTCTAAGTTTTTCCATAGTGTTCTTCAATGGCCTTCAAATGGTCTACTTGTCTGCCAAAATCATAGTATTCGATCATAGAACATCTATGCAGTTTGTACATACAAAAATGATGACTGTTTCACACAAAAGATTAGAACATAGTGGTAAAGCAAACAACATCGACTCACATATACTAACCAAGATAAATGTATTCATTATCTACTTTAGATTAAATAAAATTTACAAAATACACATTTAAATCCATTAAGAAGGAGATTAATAGGGGATAAATAGAGTCATTACTTGGATATAATGAGACATTCTATGGACTCATCATTAGTTATCCCCATCTCATTTTACAACCAACAAAGGCTTATTGACAAATATTGTTAAAAAGAGAAATGAGATGGTTATTGAATTCTCTCCCAGAAGACTGAACAACTTCTTTAAACTTAGGATCTTGAATAAGACTATGTTATTGCTTGATAATTTTAACAGAAAATAAAAAATTTGATTTGAGATTTAGTGGGGTAGAGGTATTTGTGGCATAATACCTCACCATTTCATGTTGTCTTCTTATAGTTCATTTCTAAGATAATAATAGTAAGCCCAAAGTTGTATATCTCCTTCCAATAAACTTGAGTTTCACGCTTTGTTATTAATGACTACGAATTCATGTTGGTAAAATTCATACAACAAGTTCTTGTGTTCTTTTGTTCTATTTATATATTCATTACATAAATCAAAAGGCTATCTCATATAATCTCTTTCCCCTAAAATCAACTACCAATCTAAAACTTAATCCATTATTCCTAAAGGTATAAAACATATATTCTAGGGGGGTCTACATTATAACATTTGTATAGACATCTCACAAACCCTAGGAAATAAAGATTCAAAATTAGAAATTATTATCTCTTTTTTCATTAATTCTTCAACCTTTTCCTCTATCTATTTCTTCAAATTATTATTTTCTTATGTCAATAAATGGATTTTCTTATGCTGACTTTTATAAGTTTTAAACCAACTCAAATTAAAGGCTTCAACAATGTCTTGATGCCCTTTCCTTGTAATATAATCTACATGATTTTGATTAGGTTTTTTAATCATACCTATTCATGTAGAAGTTGCAAGTTCAATGATTATGATTGTAACTCAGGTATAATGGTTGCTTGTTCCGCAAGAGTTATTATCTTAAAGGTAGTTGTTGTAGGTACTACTATACATTTTTATGTAACTGTTGCAAGTTCTTATGTTCCAACTACTCTTTATTCTTCCTTATCTGCCACTTGATCTAATGTTTATATTCCACTTTTCCTTAATCCTAGAATTTTAGTTTTTTGAAATTATGTCTCTTGATATGCAAGCAACAACTTGTCATGGTCACTCAATTTTATATTAAGTGTAGGGGTATGTTCCCTATCCTCCAATACTAGAAACTCATCTTTTTCTTTCTCTTGAGCTTCCTCAATGATAATAGTCTCTTCCTCTATTTATTCTTTTATCTTTTCTTCACTGACAGCAGGTTGTTTTCCCATTTGTATTTATTCATTGACAATAGGTTCTTATTTCATCTCTTCTTCTGCCTCTTCTTCCATTTCTACCTCTACCTCCTCTTCTTTCATTTCTTCCTATTCCATTTCTTCTTCAGTCTAAAAACTTACGCTAATGGCTTCGTCAATTTTATCTTCCTTACCCAAACTTAGAGCTTCTTTAGAGATGTCTTCTTTTGAGGAAATATCAATTGTGATCACCTTGAAGGAAGATGATCTTGTTATTATTCCCTTGGCTCTCAACCTATGAGAGCGTCTCTTTGGTTTGTTAGATGATGCTATAGAAATCTTTTATTTTTTAGCAAGTGGATGAGCTACTACAGGTGGTTTAGGCTGAATAACAACATGTGGTGGAATATGTGGCATTACTAAAAATTTTTCCAACTAACATCAATCTAGTGGAGGTTGTTGACTTTTCAAGTCATCTTGACCTTACATCACCTTGCATGCTAGTAACTAGGTTTCTATGCCAAGATCAGTTAACTATAATAGCTAGTATTATCTTTCATATTGACCACTTTGGATCAAAATCAAGCATTTGGTGATCAATTATGATTATTCCAGACATTTGTAGTGTTCAGAGGTTAAAAGGTCATTTTAGCCCTCAAACAAGCCTAGTTGACATTTAAAGGCATTTCTCATTGCAAAAATAGATCAAAAGGGTCTTAAAATCAGTCATTAGGTCATGAAAAGAGTTGAGACATTCTAAAAGTTTCATAAAAGTCATTTGGAAGTTTTCCAACTCCTTCACAAGCTCTCAAAGTCCATACATGTTGTCAAGAGTACATTTTACTTGGTTTTTTCCCTCTCATTCCTATTTTTTTGAAGACTTCTTCATTTTCTAATGTAGATGGAGCTCTTTCATGAGAATAATAACATGTTTTCAAAAGAAGATCACAATTCTGTAGATCAAAAGTAAGCCTAAAATCAAGATTTATAGGTGCGGGAAGTGTAGATAGGGTTAGAATAAGATATAACATGCTTTCATAGATTTCCTTAAGTTGAATTGTAATGAGAAACATGCCATTATCAAGAAGTTACATGTTTATATAACATGTTTCCAATATTTTAAAGCTTGTCAATGAATGGTTGCAAGCTTGCAACATTGTATAGGAGGTGATAATGGGTTTTTAGGACAGTTAATAACCATATATGCTAGTTGAGATCCTCTAAAAAAACAAATAAGATTGTAAACAAGGAGATATTTCCAAAAGGAAAAAATGTGATTTGCATGGATGACAACATTTATAGACTCTTATCAAAGGATATAAAACATAAAATAAAGGTTTTTATGATTAAAAGGAACCATTCATGAGTGTTTGAAAGCCTTCGAGATGAATAAATAAGGCCTATAACCTTAAGACCAAGATAAAATCTCATTTGCAAGGTTTATTTACAGGAATAATCACATTATATCATTGTTCTCCTTATGCATGGCATATCGGAAATTATAAAGGAGTCATTGTAGGTCATGTCACATATCATAATGTTCTTTAGACTCCCTAAGGATTGAAGAATCTTGTGGATCTACTTGAGAGATTCTGCAGGCAGCTAAAACCTCTCTAAAACCCTAAAACTGTGACTTCACCTTTTGGACAATGTTCAAGATTGAGAAACATCAAAATAAATTTATATATCCTTGCTAAGGTTTTTCATGAGGGTGGTAATAAAGGTATAGGATGTTAGGTCATGTTTCTATGATGCATTAATGGTTGCAAGCAGTTTAAATAGAGTTTATAGGTAGGTTTTGGAGGATAAGCATGTTTCAAAAAGAAATGAACACAGTCTTAAGCCAATCTAATATGCCTGCATATTTGTAAAAATTTTAAGCTTGTTGGTGAAGTTGTAAGGTTATAAAGTGATGTTTTCAAACAAGAAATATGCACCTACATGTTTGTGACTCAACTAACAAATTTTCATATCTTGCATGCATGTTTTAAAGGTCCAAGATAAAACTTTCTAAATATTATCAAGCAGAGCTAGAAGGAATTATTAGGCTTGCCCAAATTTAAAGGTTGTCAACAAGGATATCAAAGTTGCTAGCTCTAAAGACCTTCATATAGGTCTGTAAATACATTGTTACAAGGTACAAGTCTATAGATATATTATTGTATTAGATTTCATCATCTTAAAACCTAACTAATAAGAGGCCTGCAACCAAGTATGAAGTGTCTATGACTATATCAGAGCTAAAGTCAAAATTTAAGCATAATCAAGAGCTTTAACAAGCCTTTAATTGAGACACATAAGTGAAATAATCATGTTGTAAGTTTTTGGACTGAGTGTCAAGGTTTATGAAGGGTTTTGAGGGAAAAACATGGTATCGAGGAAGTTCTTAAGAAGGTTATGAGCATGGATGAAGCATCATAAGAAAATTGCAGGCATGTTTTAGAGATTTGCTAATAGGTTTTATGGACAGGAAGGTTCATGAAGGGTTGTAGGCTTTAAATATTCATTTATAGGTCTACAATAGTGAGAAACAAGGTTTTCAAGTTGAACAAGGTTTCCATAGTGAAGGCAATACTGATTTTCAAGCATTCATAAGAGGAGACAGGTCTTAAGACAAGATATATAGGGTTTTAATATATCATAAAGCATGATCTAATGAGCTTCTTATGGGTTTTGAAGTCTCCACAATTCCATGAGTTCTTCAACGTCCTAAGATAGTCTTACAAGAATAATATTATGACTATTGCAAGTGAAATTCAAGGTTTTTAGACCTTATTTAGCATCTAAAGGTATGCTAATTAAAATGGTGAGGTTTTCAAGCATGATCAAGACCTTAAAACATCTCGTAACTATGAAAAAACCTTCACACAAGCTTGTTAGGAAGGGAGACAAGGACTTATGTTTTTGAGAAGTTTGCAAATGAGAGGGAAAAAAAAAATTTATATTGTGATTAAATGATCAAATTCCAAATCTCGTCTATAAAGGAATGTAGTTGGTTTTAAGATCTCTATACACCAAGTTTTCAAGGTAGAAGATAAGACAAAATGGATCTTTCAAGCATGAAAATGCATGTTTATTAGCTCCTCCAGGAGCTCTCATTGGAAAATATGATGATATAACAACTTCTCAACCCCTCCAAGAGACCTTCACATAAGCTTGAAGGCAAATTTTAGACAATCCATACTTCTACCACCAATCTAGCATGAGTATGAATGGATTAAATGGCTAAAAAGAGCATGAAGGAGGCATGGAAGCATTAGAGACTATCCCTAGAAATCTGTAACTAATTTTATGGAGTAAAAAGCATGGAAAGTTAATTATAAGACTTTAAATAGGTGTGTGAGATCTATTATTAGGCTAATCATTCAAAAAGCATAGAAATTAAGGAGGCAAGTTAAACTTGAGCTAGATTCTCTCTATCATGTATGCATGAGAGAAGGAGATGGATGGGTTCATGCTATTAAGATAGGAGGTCCAAGTTTTCCAAGAATGTAGAAGGATTGAAGAAACATATTCATCACACATAAACATTCTAGAGGACAAAGAGAAAAAATAGGGTCTCCTCTTCCACTACTATGCCAACCTTCTTTGGATGTTTTCATGAGACAAACCTAGTGGATTAGATTATGATATGCCTCTATTTTCCTTATCTCTTTTTTGTGTAGGCTGAATTGATAGAGTAGTGGCAAAATTTATGAGGTATCCTTATTGCTATCCTCTTCTCTCTCATCTCTATTTCTGGTATATAAGATTGAAAGACTTTTTTCAATAGTCCTCTCTTTGGTATGACAAGACTCTGATCATTTTACACTCTCCTTTATAGGTTGTATGTTGTGTATATTCCTAATTTCATACAAAATACTTATGTAAAGGTTGAGAAAGTTATAAGTTATGTGATTTTCCATCACTTATGAGTATTTCTTATGTTATTTTATTAAGTTGAGGAGCTCTCTAAACTTGGTGCATCACCTCTTTGTTGTTTTAGTTCATATTCCTCCTTTTTCCATGATGAGATTATAATCTTAGTTGTAAATAGGTCCTATTTAGTATTGCTTTATTCTGTAACTGATATTATATTAGGGGCATTTAGTTTAAGAAGGAAGTCAGCCTTATCTAGAGGTTGATCCCAAGGATTCAAGGTCTGACACCTTGGGGATAATCCCATTGTTATAATTGAATCACTAACTGAGTGAACAGGTGCAAGATTTAGGTGACAACAATTTATGGCACACCTAGTGGGACTTGATTATATAGAATTAAAGAGTTCAACTAAGAACTTGTTATTGTTCTTAGCAAGTTATAGAATTTAAGACATTTTACAAGCACCTAGTGACTCCACAAGTTTATAGTCCCAGATCAATCCTACATTTTCATACCAAAGGAAGCAAGGGCTTTTACAAAAGGTATTGTCTTTTAGTTTGTTGAATTGTCTTTATATTCTAGAAGAAGATGAACTACATTATTAAGGTCTCCTAAAATAAGAGATAAAAATTCTAGAGAACCTTCCCAAACAACTCAATCTACACCTCTTTTTGGTAGGTTTCCCAGACCAAGAGGGAGGCTTAATCCTATTCTTCATATGAAAACTCAAATAAATTAGTTTTTTGTTGTCTTTAATGGAGGTAGTCCTCTAGACATTTAACAATGTGATGATATCCTAGTTTTAGCTCTTAAAAGTATACCTTCTTTCACTAGTGACAATGCTACCACTCCCATAGATCACATATAGGACATTGCCAACATATGCTCAGTCCACAACATCACTCAAGACAATGTGGTCATGGGACTACTTTCTACCTCATTGAAAGGAAGGGCTCTTTAATGGAATAGGGGGTTGTAACCTGACACAATACATAACTAGATGAATTAGGAGATAGGCTTTGCCAACAATTTGAAGACAAGAGTGATCATCTTTCTCTTATGGAACAACTTGCTACTAATAAGAGATCTCCTCATGAATCATGGTGAACCTTGAATTTAGGTTTCAAAATATTTGGAATAGAATCCCACCCTTGGTCAAGCCTACTCCAAATACTACATTCTTTTACTACTTGAGGTCTTTGGATAGTGATATTGTTATCATGATTCAGTCTGTGGGTGGTACTATATTACTAGTTGCATATGACATTACCATAAGAGTTGAAAATAGCCTAATTCAAGCTAGAAAAGTATCCCCTAAACCTCCAATGAATCTATTTCCTGAACCTCCACCTATTCATCCCACTTTGTCACCCATTCATCTAGTAACCAACTATTCAACTCCACTTGCTACCCCTCCTAATGAGTTACATGAAGTTAAGACATTATTATAAAGTTTTGGGAATGAATTAGTGGCCCTAAAAAGGTAACAAACTTAGCATATCAGACCATACCAACATTTTAATCAGCCTAATAGGTAGCCTTATCAAGGCAATACACAAACTCAAGTCCAAATCACATATACTACACCCTTCATGAGTCAAAATCTTAATGTTGTTATCACTTCAAAAGCCATTGTACTTATGTAAAATACCCTAGTTCAAGATTATGAATAGGGTTTTCCATGAAACCAGCCTCATAACCAAACAACATGTCCAAATGGAGTGCTCAATCAAACCTTGATGGTCCAAAATGTGTCACTTTCTCAAGGGAAATCAAGTGAATCAACTTCACAAAGAGAAAAAGTGCATGAAAAGCAAAAGTGCAAGGTGAGTCTACTCTTTTAAATTAGTAAGAGGGTGGATTTTGTACAGTGAATTAGAATGAGGTCCCAATTAAAGGAAGCACTCCAATGGCATATAGTACAATGTTTAAAAAGAGAGTAATGAATGGAGAGCCATCTTCCTCATTTGGTCAAGTTCATGCTTCCCAAGCCCCTCATGAAGCTACCAAGGAGAAATTAGCTATTGGGGCACCTCGAGTACAAACAAATCAATATGTTCAAAAGGAAACTCATCCTCAAATTAGCCAATATCAAAGAGAAGATGTTGTTGTTCCAAAGTTTTAGTCAAAAGGAGGACAAATTCTTTCAACATAGTTGAGAAAATTAAGAGAACGAACCTAAATGTCACTATATGTGAGGCTTTATCCATCCCTACCCATAGAGACTTATTGAAAGCAACTTTAGACCACCTTGGATATGCAATAAAAGCAAGTGAAACAATTGATCTTATTAACTTATGCCAACTAAAATAAGGAGATGGTGGAAAGATTAAAAAACCCACTTCTATTCTACATTTATCTAATTATTGGTAAACACCTTGTACACAATTGAATGATTGATTCTAAGGAAAGAAGATATTTTATGCCTAAGAACTAAATTTCTATGTTTAGGGTACACTCCAATCACAAAAGGAGTTATCTAGTTAGATGGTACAACTATTTAAATAGTTGGCATCATTAAGATCTTGAATCTTACTCTACATGCTTTCTCAAGCCTCCCCATCTCCCAAGTTGTTTCGGTCATAGATCTCCATCCCTATTTTTATCTATGCCTTTCCAGGGACTTCACTACAAAAATGGGTGTTTATCTATCCTCAAATTGGTCACACATGTTGCTTAGGGCTAGGTATGGAACCAAAGTAACCATCAAAATAGAACCCATTTCTAGAGACCACATTGAGCCATATTCCCCTAGTCCAGTCCAAATGAATTATACCATGTATGATCAATAGGAAAATGTTATCCCTCATGAGACTACCACACATTTGGATGAGGTTCTAGATATCTTACTTGATGAGTGGGAAAATGAGCATTATGGATTTGATCTCTATGATCATGTAGAAGAGACATGATTGGGTACATATTACATCCTTGAAGAGGACTCTATGCTACTAAATCTTGTGAGGTTATAAGAGGATCTTGGAGGTATGTGGAAATCATTTTTTTATGGTTCAAGGAGCATAAATGGTGTGAGTGTAGGTATTATGTTGATCTCCCTTCTAATGGAGAATTACTTTTTTTCATATAGGCTATAGTTCATCTATACTAACAATGTAGTCGAATATGAGGCATTGATCTAAGGCCTTCAATTGACACAAAAAAGAGGAATAAAGGTGCTTTAACTATTTAGTGATAGTGAGTTGGTTATAAATCAAGTTATATGCCAAAATATAACCAAGAACACCTTGTTGAAGGCCTAAAAATATAGAGTGCGGGATCTCATTAAAAGCTTTGATGCCTTTAAATTTAAAGCTATACCAAGAGCATAAAATGTTGATGTTGATATGATTGCTACCATGGGGTCTTAGTATAACTTCCGTCATGATGTTATGAAGGATTCATAACAAATTTTCAAGCTTGTGGTTAGACCTCTTGATAATACTATTAGTTGGTAAGTGTTTGAAAATGATGAGCAAAGCATTAACTTTCTACAAGAAGAGGTATAATTCTCAGTTAAAAATCCTCATAGGTGTCAGGACCCCCTGCTCTTGAAGAGCATAGTTGACTACCTTTGTATAAGCAACTAAACATGAAATTTAACAAGAAGTAACAAGTAACAAGAAATCATAAATAACATAAAATATGAGAGACAATACCCAATTGTATTAATACTCATCTAGAAGGAAATACAACAAAGAAGTGCCACACTCTTCTTCACACTCCTCTAGGGCTCCCACACCTCTAGGGCGTAAATAGTAAATCTCTTCAAGAGTTCTCTCTCTCAATCACGGTCACAACAAACAACTCAAACATAGAGTTGTTGTTCACCTCCACCAGTCAGTATCAATACTGCCAGTACCACAGAGTATACACACATACTCCAAGTCTAAGTACATAATGCACTCCAAGTAGATCTCACCTGATCTTGATACCTGTTGTGTTGCTGATCTCCCTGATCTTGTTGCCACCTGTAGATTAATCTGGTTTTACACACCTGTAAACCTAGATCTCACACACACACACACCTGCAGATCAACCGACCTTACTTACCATGTAGATCTAACCTGATCTTGCTATACCACAAATCAACTTGGCCTTGCACACCTACCGACCTAGATCATATAGACATGAAGAACCCTTCTGATTCTCCACACCAACACCCTTGTGGATCTTTTACCAGATCTTGCTCTCCCGTAGATCTACTTGATCATACACACTTGGCACTGTGGCACTATGAGGAGCTAACCTTGCTCTCTCTATCTAGCACACTTTACAATACATCCCATGAGTCTATTATATAAATCCCATACAAATAATAATTAGACTTCTAATTATAATAATTAGAACTGCAGCTCCAATACTAAAATTAGTCTTTACATGCAAACTAGCCATTCAACAAACTAACTGTTCGTGCAACAAATGGTTCTAGAATGCACAGGCAATCGATGTTGGTCCCTGTCTGTTTGGAGGTGACCGACATCGGCTGACTCCTGACCGATGTTGGTTGCTACTTGTCCACCACTGACCGACGTCGGTTGGCCTAACCAACATCGGTGACTGTGACACTCAACAACCTCCATGTTTGCATCTGGGTGAAGCTATTAGCTCCACAACCTAACAATCTCCCACTTGGAGATAAACAACTACACCTATACCTGTACATCATCTAATTTGTTTCCTGCTTGTATCCCTGGTCTGCACCCGATCGATGTCTAATCCACCTGATCACTGACGTTGGTTCCCTGAGAGCATTGTATTTTTGGAAAATAGAAGAAAGTGAGATTTCTCAAGACTGGGTCAATAAAGAGGAAGCACAAGTTGGAGCTTGTTCACACAGACGTGTGGGGACCAGCTCAGGTAGCTTCTATTGGAAGATCACAATATTATGTTACTTTCATTGATGATGCTATAAGAAAGTATGGGTTTATTGCATAAGGAAGAAATCTGATGTTTTTGACACATTTATGAAATGGAAAGCTTTGGTTGAGAATGAAATAGGTTTGAGATTGAAGTGTCTTAGATCTGACAATGGTGGTGAGTACACCAGTTATAAGTTCAACAGGTACTATTCTATGAATGGAATACACAGGCAAAAGATGGTTCCAAAGACACCTCAGCAAAATGGACTTGCTGAAAGGATGAATAGAATAATTTTGGAGCATGCACAGAGTATGAGGTTGCATGCTGGTTTGCCCTTATAGTTTTGGGCAGAAGCTGTAGACATTGTGGTTTACCTGATTAATAGATGACCCTCTACTACTCTGGATGGTGGAATTCCAGAAGAGGCTTGGACAGGTAAAAAGGTAGATCTTTCATTTCTCAGAGTTTTTGGTTCTGAAGCTTTTGTGCACGTTGATAAGGAAAATAGAAAGAAGCTGGATGCTAAGTCTATGAGGTGCACTTTTATTGGTTATGGCTCTGGAGATTTCAAATTCTGGTTGTGGAATCTAAGAACTAACAAAATAATTAGAAGTCGTGATGTTGTTTTCAATGAGAAGGTGATATACAGTGATCAGCTCAAGAAGCTGAAGAATTTGAGCAAGGCAATGTTGAATTGGATGAGGTGATGATCTAAAATGAGCTCGCGGGAAAGAATAATCACAGACAAGAAAACACAGACACTGACGTCAGTCAGGAAGGAACTGACGTCGGTCATATAGGAAGCGATGTCGGCTAGATAGTGACCGACGTCGGTCAAGTAAAAACTGACGTCAGTCGGATGGAACCGATGTCGGTCAAGTACGGGTCTGGAGATGACCGAGATCGGTCACTAACAGAGAATTTAGGTGGATAGTAAGCAGTGAATGAGTCTCAGATGCCCATAAGGAGGTCAAAAAGGGTAAGTAAACCTCCAATTTGATATTCCCCTTCATTATTCTACTTATTACTCACTGATAGTGGAGAACCAGAGAGTTTTGATGAAGCAATGCAAGTAAAAACCCGAAAACAGTGGGAGCTTGGCATGAAAGAGGAAATTGATTCCTTGAAAGAGAACTAAACGTGGGATTTGGTTAAGTTGCCAGCTGGTAAGAGAACACTAAAAAATAAATGGGTTTATAGGCTAAAGGAAGGTGAGAATGGACATATGAGACATAAGGCCAGGTTGGTAGTAAAGGGATTTGCATAGAAACCAGGTATTGATTTTGGTGAAATTTTTTCTCCTATAGTAAAAATGACTTCTATTCGGACTGTATTGTCTTTAGTTTCTATTGAGGATTTGCATCTTGAGCAGCTTGATGTTAAGACATCATTTCTTCATGGAGATTTGGATGAAGAAATATATATGGATTAGCCAGAAGGTTTTGAGGTCAAAGGTAAGGAGAAGCTTGTGTGCAAGTTGAAGAAAAGCTTATATGGTCTTAAGCAAGATCCTAGACAATGGTATTTGAGGTTTGACAGGGTTATGACTGAGCATGGCTTCAGTAGATGTCAATCTGATCATTGTGTTTATTTTAAGAGATTGGATAATGGTAGATATATTATCTTGTTGCTGTATGTAGATGATATGCTGGTTGCAGGTTCACACATGCAGGATATTTTTGAGCTTAAAGTAAAATTAGCTGACACATTTGCCATGAAGGATTTGGGAGCAGCAAAGAAAATCCTTGGCATGAGTATTAAGAGAGACAAGAAAAATCATAGGTTGATTTTGTCTCAAGAGGATTATGTGAACAAGGTGTTGGAGAGGTTCAATATGCAAGATGCAAAACCGGTGAGTACACCTATGGCTGGACACTTCAAGTTCAGCAAAGAATAGTGTCCTAATTCACATGATGAGGTAGAGTACATGAGTAGAGTTCCATATGCTTTCACATTTGGGAGCTTAATGTATGCAATGGTATGTACTAGACCTGATATTGCCCAAGCAGTAGGAGTTGTCAGTAAGTTTATGGCCAATCTAGGAAAGGAACACTGGAAAGTAGTTCAGTGGATTCTCAGATATCTGAAAGGGACCAGCAGTAGGCATTTGTGCTATGGAGGGTCAAACACTTCTTTACATGGATATGTAGATGTGGATATGGCAGGTGACTTGGATGGTAGAAGCACCACAGGTTATGTTTTCACTATTGGTGGAACGACAGTTAGCTGGATTTCAAAGTTGCAAAAGGTTGTTGCCTTGTCTACTACAGAGGCAGAATACATTGTAGTCACAGAGGCTAGCAAGGAGATGATATGGATGACATGGTTCATGGAAGAGTTGGGAAAGGAGCAAGAGAGTTGCAGATTATATAGTGATAGTCAAAGTGCAATTCATTTGGCAAAGAATTCAGCCTTTCATTCAAGAACCAAACATATACAGCTTAGGTACCACTTCATTAGACAGGTATTGGAGGATGGTGAGTTGAAGTTGGAAAATATCCATATAGATAAGAACCCTGTTGATATGTTAACAAAGCCGATAACAAAGGAGAAGTTGAATCTTCATTCAACTTTTGTTGGTCTTCAAGATTGAGCTTGAAGATGGAAAAGCTAGAAGATGTTGCTGTACAGGTACAAGTGTAGCTATTGATCTCCAAGTGGGAGATTGTTGAGGTGTGGAGCTAAAAGCTTCACCAATGAGCAAATTGCAAGGTTGCTATTTTTCACAGTCACCCACGTCGGTCAGGGATCGACTGGAGGCTGTCAATGTCAGTTATGGATTGGCTGACGTCAGTCATGTGCAGACTGACAGGGACCGATGTCGATCACCTGTGCATCCAGAAAGTCTATTTTCATGGATGACCAGATTGTTTGCATGATTATTTTAGCTGTTAGTTATAAGTCTGCATTTCTATACTGATTTGAACCTTTGATTAGGAGGTATATCTAATAGTGGAGAATGAATAGCTCATGATCCCTAATTCTATATAATAGATCTTCATAGCTTGTGTAACAGACATGTAAGATAGACAATTCAAGGATTGAATTGTGTTTGTAATTGATAGAAGAACTCTTGAGGGAAAGAGATCTATACATCTAAGAGGTGTGGAAGAAAGAGAGATTTCTTCATTGTATTTCCTTTTGAGAAGAGTTTAATACAAGTTTTCATTATTTCTTGTATCTCATGTTTTTTGCTCATTCTGATTTCTAGTTACTTATAATTCTGGTTTAATTTCGTGTTTAGTTGCTTTCACAAAAGTAATCAATTGTTCTTGTTACGATCCTGACAATAGGACTCAAGAGAAATATGTGGATTAGATTATTCATCTAGAAGGTAACAAGTTGCCTAAAGGGTTGGTCACTTTAGAAAACATATCTAGCTTAGATGATCAACTCAAGGTTGAGAAGATGAACATAACAATTAAGGATGAGAACTATGAACAAGTAGACATCTCCAATGATAAAATTTTGAAGGTTGGTAAAGTATGCACTCAATCTAAAAATGAAGCTTTTATTGGTCTTTGTAGGAGATATGATGATTTATTTTCTTGGAGTTACCAAGACTTTAAAGGTTTTGAACCAAACTTATCCCAACATACCATTGAGCTAGATCCCAATGCAAAACCAGTTAGGTAAGAGTAGAGACCAATAAACCCCAATATTGAACCCTTGATGAGAGAAGAGGTAACTGAACTCATAGAAGCCACCATTATATTCCATATTAAGCATTCCTCTTGGGTGGCCAACTTAATCCCAATTAGAAAGAAGAATGGGGAGATTAGGATATGCGTGGAATTTAGGGACTTAAATAGAGCATCCCTCAAAGATCATTATCCCCTTCCACCTATGGAGAAGATCCTTCAAAAAATAGTAGGGGCCAAAAGGTTTTCACTCTTATATGGATATTTGGGGTATAATCAAATACTTGTGTAAGAATATGATCAATTTAAAATAACTTTTACCACCAAATGGGGTACCTTTGCTTACAAGAAGAAGCCTTTTGGGTTGGACAATGCTTGTGAAAACATCCAAAGGGCCATGGATATAGCATTTAGGGGCCTCATAAATAATATTATCTTTGTGTATTTAGATGACACAACTATTTTCTCTAAGCATGAAACTAATCACTTAGATCATTTGAGGCAAGTCTTTGACAAGTGTAGAGAGTTTGGGGTATCCTTGAACCCAATAAATGTGTGTTTGTTGTCCATGAAGGAAAGTTATTAGGGCATGTTATTTCCAAATATGGCCTCACAATTGATCTAGAAAGGGTGGAATCCATCTTAGCTCTTTCACTTTCAATCCACAAGAAAGGTCTCCAAAACTTCTTCGGCAAGATAAACTTTGTAATAAGATTCATCCCAAACTTTGCTATTTTGATCAAACATCTCACTTTTATGCTCAAGAAGAACGCAACTTTCAGATGGTCAAGATTAGGTAAGAACAACTTCAAATCAATGAAAATAGTAATTTCTCAATCCCCTACACTTATGAACCCATGTTATGATAAGGAATTTATTCTTTATGTTTTTTTGGGGAATGAGAGTATATAAACTATACTAGTGTAGAAAAATAGTGATCTAATGGAGTAACCCATTGTATTTTTTAGTCAAGTATTTAAGGATTATGAACCAAGGTATGGTTTTATAGAAAAACATGTCCTTATTATCACAAGATCCCTTAAAAATTTTAGACACATTTTAACAACAAAATATCGTTAATGATTTCATACTCAAACGTGAAGGAGTTGCTATTGAATAAGGATATAGGTGAAAAGAGAGTCACTTAGATAACTAAGGTCATAAAGTATGACATTGGCATTAAGGTCACCAAGTTTGTGAGAGGAAAAGACCTATGTGAGCAACTGGAGATAGACCTAGAAGATTAAATAGGGTAGTTTTCATGTTATAAGAGGATCAATAAGTTGATCACGATGTTATTGACAATTAGACTAAAGACATGATTACCTCCTTACAAACTGGTGATTATCCACATGGCCTCAACAAAGCTCAAATAAGGTATTTTAGACTAAAATCAGTTTCACATGCCATTATTGATGGTATGTTATTTAAAAATTATATCAATGAAGTATCATTAAGATGTATAGAATCTAACCAAGTGGCTAGGGTGTTAGAAAAGTTTCATGATGGCTCATCAGGAGGCCATTTCTCACCCAAGACTATTATTGTTAAAATCATGAGGGCCAGTTACTATTGTCCAAATATATTTAGAGATGCACATGCATGGATTAAAAAATGCATTAAGTGTGCCTTCTTTACGGGTAAGTAAAAGTTATTAGCTCTCCCTCTTCATCCCATCTAGGTAGATCAGCTCTTCATGCAATGGGGTTTGGACTTCATTAGAGTGATTAACCCACCTTCAAGTATTGGTCAAAGTGGGTCTTAACTACCATAGATTACTTCACAAGGTGGACAAAAGCAACAATACTTAGAGATGCAAATGAGACATTTTTATTGGACTTGTATGAAGGTATTGTTACTATCCCCAAGAAGTTCCCATGCCAATTTTACCCATTACCACCTAGTCTATTATTATTAGCCTAGATCCTACTAATATAACTATTAGGGTTTCCTACACATCTCTAACTGACTATTTACAAAATTTACTAAGCATCCCAATCACCTACTCACTCTTTGGAGAAACTAGTCCTCAGTCCCCTGAGCCAAGCAAAGGGGTATATTTTGAAAACTTGGTGTCTACCTCTATTTTTACTGCACAAGATACCCCTTCAATGCCATATACATAAATAGAGATTCCTATTGGCTTAGCTACACAAATAGAGGCACCTATAATTTTAGTTCACAAAGCAATAGGGAAGGCCAAGTATATAATCGATACACCTATCCAAAAGCATGTTACTAGTTGTAGGAAGGCAATACCTACTTTTAATGAATTAGGGAACCAAACTCATGCTTTCTCAAGGTAAATCCCCTTTAGTTACTCATATAAGAAGGTATAAAAATCATATCAACAAGTTACATTGATCATTCCTTGATGGATCAATAAACTACAACAAGAAGAAGAAATAGAAAGGCAAAACTTGGTAATAACTAAGCATTCCATGATTAAGTTTGATTTTGATAGATAGATGAACACCATGAGAAGGGTGAAGAATGAAAATATGGTCATATAGGGGTAACAAATAGAGCTAAATAAAAGAGAGTACATATTCTCTCTAATTAAAAGGAGGAATGTGAATCCTTCAGACCTAGATAGGTATTGGGAGGACCCCTACACTTTTGTATATGCCACTAGAGGGGTTATAAAAGAAATGTTTAGAATTTTTTATCAAGAAATTCATAGGGCATTAGAAAGGAATACAATCTAAGCTCCCAATGAAATTGTGAACAAGTTTTAGGGAGATTCTAGGAAGTTATATGATACAATTCAGTTAATAAGGTTTGTCAAGACCATATCACAACCCAAATGGGGAGATATTTTAGAGTTATTTAATAAAATGATTGACAATGATGGAAAGTTTCCCTTCTTGAGCCTAGCTACTAATAAATCTTATGTATATTTAAATCTAATAACAACATCTGAGGTTACATAGGTATAGAGCTTCATTGTAGCTAAGAGGGACAACTTACTCAAGTGGCATTAATAGATGTGAACTCTAGTTTAACAATTTAGTGATTAGGAGAGAGAGACAAAGTCCATTTTAAAATATTTAAGATTCATTGAGGTGGGCACCACTCATGGGCAATCGGTCTCCAAGCCTATTTTTGAAAATCCACACAGAGTTGTGGTCGATAATTTTTAAGCGAAAATTGAGGGCACAATCTACATGACCAACAATGAAATTATGGAACTAGTTAATTTTTCCAAGGACCACATTATTGGAGTTGAGATGCTATATGTAGGGGTTAATGCTACATTGGTTTTACACTAGATATTGATGAATAAACTTTCATAGTTGCTCAAAATGCCATTGCTTGATTTTGAGACCATTGACATCATCTTCCAAGTAAGCCACACATTATATCTACAGATGAAAATGGCCAAACAACAAAAAAAATTAACAATAAGGCCACCTTAGCCACCTCTTTATATGACTTAGTCTCTTAGATACACACTAGTGCAGATGCATATTGGGCCTGCTTATGTGCCACTCCTAGTTTCTTTAGTTACAACCATAATAGCCATTACAATTCCTCTAACTATTAATCTCTCATCTTATGTGGCTAGTTGTACCACATCAACACCCATCTAAATATAAAAATGTACTTGCATGTTTGGCCAGTTCAAAAATTTGGTTCCAAATTTATGTTGCATGTATATTTTGTACTTTAGTTGTGAAATTATATTCTTGGCATACTTGTGGTAAATATATCCTTTGCATGAGATATGGATGGAAGTCTTTTTTTTGGACATGTATTTTTAGAGTTCACTTAAGAGATGAGGCTTTTCCCATCCCAAACTATTTATAATTGTATCCTCTTATTCCAAATGGAGGAGAATTTTGGATATTAAAATTACTAAGAATTTCTAAGGAAAGTTCTACAATTGATTTTGGTGTGCAAATCTTGATTCTTCTCCAACTCTATGGATTGTGTAAGAAGTGCTATCATCCTATTATCTTAGTCTATTGGTCATGTATGATTTTTTTCTTTCAATATAGTTATTCACTTTATGCTATTGAAAATTTGAATGCCTTTTATATGCCAATAATAATCACCCTTTGTGCATGTACTAATGCAATCTAACAAACATGATAAGCTTTGATTGGATGTGCTTCAGTTTCATATATTCTTATTCATTTGAATTTTAACTATGTTTAATTGTTAGTGTGCTTACAACAACTTTTAGTGGATATTGGTTTCTTGAATATTTATCCAAATTTGAGTTCAAATACTAATCTAGAAGGGTTTCATCTTGTGTGGTTCATAGACCTCCTTTTCTGCTCTACATTTCTTTTTTTAGTCTTTTTGAAGTCCTGCCCACCTTAGGTTAGAACCATCAATATTACACGCATCTCAAATAGAATTAGGTTCACCTATATCTAATTCATCTATGGTAAAAACTATTTCTTTCATTGCTATTCCACCACTAAGTTGTTTACAACATTGAATACCTTACAACTTATACCTAGGAGTGAATACTTTTGATTGATCCTAAAATGTTAGAGGCTACATCGTAAGGTTATTGGAGTGTGTATAAAATCGACATCAATAGGTAATTTATTCTGGTATTGGAAGGAGGGCTTGCACCTTCACCTCTATTTTATTTGAAAATAATCACTTGAACTACACTGGAAACACCTAATATATTCACAAGGTCAACCTTAGACACTAACTTACTATTCCCACCTTTGGAAATCTATAGAAAAGTTATGTCTAATAAAGGAGTTAGGAGAGGACCCAGAGCTTAGTCATTCTCTCCAAGTAGACAACCCCATCTTTTTTTATTCCTAATGGCCTAAGTCTAAGCTCTAGCTCAAGCTCCAACCTGGCTGATTGGTTCTACCATCAATGTCATTGAAGCTATTTATAATTTACCAAAAAATCTTGAGAAATATTTTCCTTCCTTTGCTCCCTTGGGAGGAAGGACTACTGAATAACATATGAATGCCTTTAAAATTGATTTAGGGATATTGAATATAACCCATGAAGACATGGCATGCAGACTATTTCCTTTCGCATTACAAGATGTCACCTATGACTAGTTTCTTAATATCCTAGAAGGTTCCATCACCTCTTGGGAAGAATGTCAAAACACCCTTTTGGTATAGTTTGGCCAAGTCACTAGTGTAAGTGTTCTTTATCAATAGTTTTAAACTATAAAAAAAGATCCAAATGAGCCAATCCAAGCCTTCAATGCTAGATTGTAAAAGATATATATTAGGCTTGATCCTACCTACAAACTAAATGAGGCATTGACCTTCAAGATGTAAAAAAACACCCTAGACCTCATGAATTATTTTATGATGCAGAGTTATTGGTATTGATACATTACATTTGGCTTACACTAAAGCTATCAATATCGATAAATAATTGAACCCTTAGCTACAATCATTGGCCCCACTTAGTCTTGATCCTATTTTTTTGGAATGCAGTCCAATTCTAAATGCAAATCATAATACTATGGCCCAAAACTAGAACTAGGTGTATAACTAATTGCCTTTAACCCATGATCCACCCAATCAACATCTTACATTCCTAATCAATTCCATGCCTAACCAACAAAATGAGAACCAATCCTTGATATTGGTCAATATTCATTACACAAGGTACTAATTCTTATTCCATAAAAATAGAAATGGAATCAATTAAGAAGATGGTGTAAAAATTGAGAAATGAATTTCTAAGCATGTAGAAATACATGGGTAAAATTAGAGGATAGGATTCAAATCAAAGCTTCAGGTTTCAGAGGTACAACAAACCATTCAATAGGTCTAGGAATAATACATAGTAGTAGCCACCCAATAAGATGCCAAATATCAACATCATGGAGGCCACCCTTCCCAATTGGTGTCACATTCATAACATAACACAACATGATGAGCTAGACTATATCAAGTTATGTATTTCCTTTGAGATCTTTCAAAAAGAGATGGACATGTAGGAAACTTTTATGTATCAGACAAAACCATCTTCCTCTACTAGTTTAGGACATCTAAGTAAACTAATGGTCTTTGAGAAATATGATTCTCTATTTCCAAAAGAAGATGAAAATGAACCATAAGATAACATAGACAAGATCCATGCTTTCTAGTAGTATCAGTAGGTGAGGAACAATAATAATCTGAGTAAAAATTTATCACTACTTTGACATCTCTAAAAAATATCACTACCTTTCATCTAGATTCTAAGGCTAACAACAATCTACCTCCTCCCAAGAGAGATGAGTAGTTACATACTACATAACCACATAATAGAGGAGGGTACAATGTTGTCAAAGACATGAATAAGATCAAATCTAACATCATCCTTCATGAGTTGGCTCAAATCACTGAATAATGAGACCTACTACTTAAGGACTTAACTATAAAGCCATCTACTAATAATTCAAAATTTGCACATACAAATGTGATGGTATATTAAGATAAGCCTGAAGTACCACCTTTTCTATTTGACTATCATAATGCTTAGAAATAATGTACATAATTGCTTGGTTGACTTGGGTGCCTCAGCCAATGTGATGCCAACATTTATATGCTAGAAGTTAGGTTTGACCCTCGAAATCTCAAATAGAGTGGTCCTACAATTGAAAAAGCATTATGTCCCAGGCATCAAATAATTAACCAATGTACACATTCAACTTGCATTAGAGCCACGTGTATAAAAATACATTGATATCTTATTCATTGACTTTCTAGAAGCTTATGGTTTATTATTGAGCCAAGATTGGTATAAGACACTAAATGGGTATATGGCCACTAATTTCTCACACATGTGGTTTCCCTGGAAAGGATTAACCAATTAGATTTGAGTGGACCATAAACTAAAGATGAAGTATATGATAACAAAGTACAACACCATAAACAAAAATGTTGATTTCATTCCTTTGCATGTAGATGTATACACATTTAATACTAGATAAGAACATGCATTACATAAATAAAAATTTGAAGGTCCTTCTCAATTGTGGACTCTTCATTTTGAAAGAGCCAAAATGAAACAAGTTTATGGTGTTGGCATAACCCTAATAGACCTTGATGGTAAGTGGTACCTGACTACCTATAGGTTGTAATTTCTTTATACCAATAATAGAGCTTAATCTAAAGCTCTAATCCTGGTATCCAATTTTCACTAAAACACAACATCAAGCAATTACAAATCTTTGATGATTCAGAACTAGTTGTTAACTATATCAAAAATAAGTATTAGTGTAATCTCACCTGCTTAAATAAATATAAGCATCGGACATGGTACCTGATTGAATCCTTTAATGAATTCAACACTAAATCCATCCCAAGAGAACAAAACCAAATAATATATTTTATGGTATCTTCAACTATCAATCTGGGCCCTCTCCAAGAATCAAAGATGAAAAAATTCTTTGTGGAGCTAGTTCTAAGTCCTTCTGTCCCTACCAATGTGGACAACTTCCACATGTTTGAGGATGACCAACATATTGTGTAATTCATGACTAATTTTGGAACCTTCAAGTCTCAAATGATAGATGAGAATGACAACGAGCCCATCCATATTGAAGACCTAGGAGAGGATGGCATCTTATAACTAGCTTTTGATATTGACCCATAAGCTCAAAATCAAAACCAATCTAAAGCAACTGAGTCTTATTTCATCAAAGAAAATTTGGGCACTAACCAACATCCTTAGGTGGTGAACATTGTTAGGATCCCTGCTCACTAAGAGCACACTTGATTACCTTTGTATAAGCAACTAAACACAGAATTTAACCAGAAGTAAAATATAACTAGAATTCAGAAACAACACAGAATATGAGAGACAATACACAATTGTATTAATACTCATCCAAAAGGAAATACAATAAAGAGATCACACTCTTCCCACACCTCTAGGGCGTACCAGTAATCTTCCCTCAAGAGTTGTCTCTCTCAATTACAAACACAAACAACTCTATAACCAAGTTGGTGTTTCAACCAGTCAGTAACAATACTACTAGTACCACTGAGTACACACACATACTCCAAGTCTGAGTACACCACGTACTCCAAGTATATCTCACCTGATCTTGCACACCTGTATATCAACCTGGTTTTGCACACCTATAAACCTAGATCTTACTTACCATGTAGATCTCACCTGATCTTGCTACACTGTAGATCAACCTAGTCTTGCACACCTGCCAACCTAGATCTTACAATTGGGAAGAACCCTTGTCCTTGACTCACCAAGTCCTTATGATTCTCCCTTAAATAGAACCCTTCTGATTCTAAAATCTTACAATACAGCCCATGGGTATCTTAAATATATCCCATACAAACAATAATTAGACTTTCTAATTACAATAATTAGAAACGCAACTCCAAGACTAAAATTAGTCTTTACATGCAAACAATCGGTTCGTTAAACAAACTGTTTGTGTAACTAACAGTTCTAGAATCACACAGGCAACCGACGTCAGTCCCTGTCTGTCTGGATATGACCAATGTCGGCTGATCCATGATCGATGTCAGTTACTTCCTATCTACCTCTGACCGATGTCAGTTGGCCTGACCGACGTCAGTTATTGTGACACTCAGCAACCTCCTCCATGTTTGCATACAGTGAAGCTTTTAGCTCCACAACCTAACAAACATTGGATTGATCTATAGTGATAATAAGAAACAAAATTGAAGAATATGATAATAGATCACAAGGATGTGATTGCTTGGATATATGAATATTTGAAAGTCTTCCACCCTAGGGTCATCACACATACTATACCATTAAATCCCGATCATAAGCCTTTTAGGTAGAGACAAAGGCTAGTAAATCCAATTCTATAACCTCTAATTTAAACAAAAGTACAAAAGTTTTTGGATGTTAGTTGTCTTTCCAATTAGGCATTCTACTTATGTAATGAACTTGATACTAATTAGGGAGGAAAATTGAGAAATCAGATTCTATGTTGACTTTAAGAACCTGAATTGAGCATTAGAAAATGATAATTATCCTTTACCCTCCCTAAAGGAGGTAATTTAGATGGTGAGTGGGTTTGGGATGATGTCATTTTTGGATGGATTCTCAGGCTATAACCAAGTACTAGTGGAGGTAGAGGACAAGATGAAGACTTCTTTCACCATAAAGTGGGGAATTTATGTATATAAGAGGATGTCATTTGGCCTAACCAATGCAAGATCCACATTCTAGAGAGCCATGGATTTCACTTTTCAGGGACTTCTTGGTAAATGCATCATCAATACATGGATGATTTGATGATATATTCAAAAGATAATGCTGATAATGTAAATCACTTAAAAAAACTATTTGATAGATGTAAAAGGTATGGAGTGTCACTTAATCTAAAGAAAAAGATCTTTAAAGTTACTGAAGGGAAACTGCTAGGCTAGATCAGCATCAAATATGGGATTTCCATTCATCCAGATTGAGTTTAGGCCATTTCCAAGTTGACACCTTTTAACAATAAGAAATACCTAAAGTCCTTCTTTGGTAAGATAAACTTTGTACAAAAATTCATTTTTGATTTGTAGAGATTGTCAAACCATTAAACACTATGCTAAAGAAAGATGCCAAGATAGAGTGGATGACAAAACCCAAAGAGCTTTCTAAGACATCAAGACTACTATTGATCAAGCCCAAGTTATGATTAGTCTAGATTTTAATAATTTTTTTTATCTTTATTTATTTGCTTTAGAGCATACGGTAGATATTGTGCTTACATAAAAAGTAGAGGACAATGAACATCCCATTGCCTTTATGAGTACCGATCTTAAGGATGCTGAGTTGAAGTCTTCTATGATAGTAAATAGATATATGCCTTGATATAGTTGTGAATAAATTGAGGCAATATATTATGAAGAATAAGACATTCACCATGGTTCCGGTCCAACCCATCAAGTTCATACTTGGACATAATGAGTTGGGTGAAAGAAGAGGCAAATAGATGGCCAAACTTTAGGAGTTTGATCTTGAGATCATACCAACAAAGATGGTAAGAGGCCAGGGGATTATCCAATTGATGATTGAGACTGATCCATGCATTAATATTGAATAAATTAATGAGACTTAGGTAATCAATGGTGACCGGTACACTCAAACCATCCATTATCTTCTCACATGAACTTGTCCCCTTGAGCTAAATAGAGAGCAAAGGTGAGCCCTCAAGTTTAAATCGGATCATTATATAATCAATAAAGGAGTCATATATATGAATAACTATGAAGGTATCTACCTAAGATGTGTTTCAAGAGACAAAGTTGTGGACATCTTGAATAATTTACATCAAAAGATAGGCAATGGGCATCCCTCAAGTAACATGATAACTCATAAAATTCTAAGGATGGGATACTACTAGTCTATAATCTTCAAACATGCACACAACCATGTTAGGACCTATCATGAGTGCAAGGTATTTGAGAAAAGAGAAGTGAATGCTACCAGTCATTGAAGGATATGTCCCTTTACCCAATATGGACTTGATTTTATTGGGGTGATAAACTTAAACTCTTTAGCAGAGCATAAGTTTGTCCTAATAGTCAGTGAATACTACACCAGATGGATAGAAGTTGTAGCTATAAATAATAAAATAGCAATTAAAGTCATCAAGTTTCTATAAGAAAACATAGTAACTAGGTTTGGCACTCCCATTTCTTTGGTTTGCGATAATGGTCCAACATTCTAGTCCACTAAACTTATAGAATGGGCCTATGAAAACCAAATCACCATCAAGTTTTCTTTGAAATAATATCCACAAGGGAATAAAGTCATTGAGTCCATCAATAAAAATATGATGGATTCCATTAAGAAGTTGGCACAATACAAACTAAGATAATAACATCTCTTGTTGAAGTAGGCACTATGGGAATCTAAAACTAGGCATAAGCAAGCCCTCAAGGCTTCCCCTTTTCTGTTAGTGTATGGATAAAAACTAGTCTTCATTATTAATCTTAAAATACCAACATACCAATTTATTAAAATTATATGGGAGAAATCAAAATAGTACAATCTAGACTACTTGACATAGTCTAAATGGAAGATGTAAGAACTTAAACACTGCATAGCTTTAGTAAACATTATGATATTATCAAAATATGGTATGAAAAAAGATCCAAGATAAAATCCTTAAATAATTTGGACTTATTTATTCTATGGGATAAATAATATGAGAAGAAAGGATGACATGATAATTTCACTCTTTTGTGGATTGGTGATGCAGAGCTTGCGTCAAGTTTCCTTTTCTTGTTCTTGAACAAAAGTTCACTCCCCTAGTTTTAAGCTTAAGAAACCACTCATCAAGATAAAGGAATGATTTTTAGTATTGAATTAGAACATTTAAAATCTTAATATTGATCACAAGAGAGTCTCTAAAAGCCTCACTAACCTCTTGACTCAGTTTTCAACTCCTTACCTTGTACTCATGCAACTCTGCCATTCAAACTAACACTCATTGTAGCCCTATCTAACTACAGATAGGTTAGTGCAGAAAAATTACTAACAATTATGACTTGAAAATATTATATTATCCTTTTTCTTGTTGAAATACACATATGGGTCAAATTTTAAGACCTAAATCACTTTCTAATTCCACTTTCCTTAGAACCTTCCAAACTAGGCCTCTTTTAGCCCTTTTCCAAGACCTCTTATTAGAAACCCATACTACAGGTACTATACGATCCTAAAAGTGATTGAATTAGTTAGGGAAAGTCCAAATACACAAGATTACAAGTTTTTACAAAATTTTAAGGGTTACTTTTCCCATAATGAGCAAAACCCTACTTGACAGGGTTTGTAGTCACTAAACAAGTCAAGAGCAGTTAAAGTTCAATATCTTGTACCACACATAGTTTCAAGACAAACCACAAGTTGGAAAATATCTATCTAGGCATATATAATTTTTCCCATTCTTTGATAAATACCTTAAAACCCTTATTACATTCACAATAGGGAGATCTCAGTCAGGTTTGACTGTGCTTACTTGACAAAAATAGGGTTTAGGCAGGGTTTTATATTGTTTCACTATCTTTTCAATACCCAAAAACTATTTAGTATTTAAAAATAATCTCACCACATTATAGGAATACCTTAAACCCTTTCCAAATTCATTTTCAATCAAACAATATTTAATGCAAACAAAAAACACATAATGCAGACCTAGTTATGAGTGTACTGTAGGTTTCAATGAAAAAGTTTTATACCTAGTTATGGATAGACCTATCTTGATCAATATATAGATTGAAATAAGTTAAATCATCCTCTTTAAATGTGTATCCCCTTTCCATTCTCTACAATATTCAAGTATCCAAAGGATCCAATGCTAAACCAATTTGTTTACACATGACTGTGATTGTATGCTCTCTATCAACATGCCTGGTTGTCTCTACAAATGAGGTTGTCTTCCTCTTCGCACAAATGTTCCTAAATCAACTTAGTGAATATGATAAATCAAAACCAAAATAAATCTCATTATTAAATCACTTGCCATTGGAGGATTCAAACACACATCATAATCTCAGTCCTCAGCCATGCAATGTAAATACATGTAGAATTTCAATACACAGTCCATTATTCATCAAATTTATTTGATTACACACTCATTCTATCTCCTTAGAATGAAAATCACAATATAAAATCCAAAACTAACTCTACCACCTTTTACTAAGATACATAACTTAAGCTTGGAGGTTTCCCACGTGGAAGTGATTGAAAATTACATTACAATTTTCATGTTTTCTCAATACATGCACTTTATGACCATGCCTATAGTCTTCAGATGTTATTTAGGTGCTTTGAATAATATTAAGACCTCTTGGAAACCTTTTTAACATGTTCCTATACCTTGATACCCTCATAAAATTCATATAAATCCTTCCACAAGGTTTACAAATTCAAATATTGAAATGTGTCAATTTTGGAGGGAAACTCCATAATTCAAATTTTATGTAACTCGTGCTAATCTAGATCACTCCTAAGACATTATTAGGACCTAAGACACCTATGAAACACCTAAGATACACTAAAATCCAAAATTGAAACTATTTTGGGGTCTATATAGGATGCCCCTGCATCAATTGGACCATATCAGATATCAGAGATCCTAGGGAATAATGCCTTCCAATTGAAAGATCTCCAAAGTAATGACCTCACCTTTCCTGTCAATGGATAATTTTTGAAAAACTATCTATTGGCTGCTCCAAATAGAGATTCCTTATAATAATTTTAAGAGGAAACATAGATGTAGGATTAGAGTAGATTTCCTATTTTCTATATTAAGTTTTCCCATTTTCTAGAATAGATTTCATGCCTTCTAGATTAAGATTTCCTACATTCTGCATTGATTTCAGTAGATTAGTTCTTATGCTTTCTAAATTAGCTTTCTAAAACTCTAAAACAAACTAACTGATTTCCTACATTGAGGTTACAAGAGAAATGCCACAAAAATAAGGGGATGATTCACCAATATGCGCCATTAGTCTTCATAAGGGTTTATTCTGACAATACTAGAGCTTCTAGAGCTATGGTATGTGTTGTGACTAAATTAAGTTCTGTTTTGACTAAATGAGTGTACTGGATCTCTGGGATTTACTCTTATATAATCATGAAAATTTTATAAGGGATTTCTATTTCTAAAGAATAATTGCACTATTACATGCTAAGATTTGGATGGGAGATAATAAATATAGAACTGGATACACACTAATAAGGACATATTGATCAAAATAATTTTTTTATACATACACCTATCCAATGACTATTCCCAACCTTTCTTCTATATGTATTTCAAAAAAAATGTATTATCATGCAAATAGATAAAAAAGTGTGATTCAAGTAATCTCTATCAGGGATATGGATTCTTGACTGGCAGTAGAACAAGGATTTGAGTAGAATTAGAGGTATATCTATAGGAACTATGGATGCCTAGTTGACATTAGAGTAATGCTCAATATTTTCTTACTATTTGATTATAAAATTTGAGATCAAAATAAAACCTACAATAGTTATCCAAGACTTTATCAAAACTCTCATGACAAGGGAAAATTGATTCATATTATCAAACACTTAAATCCAAGGAATGGAAAAGGTTATCATGTTAAATGAAGAAGTATAAGTATTTTTTGGGGTACAATTTACTTATTCTTTATTTGTTGGAGCTAAAATTCTATTATGATACATTTCTAAAATTTTAGGTTTTCAAAATACTTAGGAGTATTTTCCCCTGTGATTCACCATTTGTTGTGCCCTAATACATATACCCCATTTTATAATTCAAAGAGGGACCCAATATTGATTGAATATCCTTTTGAGGTTTTCTAAACTATAAGTCTCTGACATAGAGTTTGAAAAATAAAAACTTAAGGAGCTTATCTAATGCTAAAAGGATTTCATTTACCTTTCTTGGTTTCTAATTACTTGCTTAACACAATTCATAAAGTTTAATCTCATTATTTGCAGGGTGATTTTGAAGCTAAAATGAATTAAAGTTGTGTCTAGGCTACACTACATGCTTTACTTGTTGCCTTCAATTTTCTTTAATTCTTATATATGGTTCGATTCATGATTTATATGGATAATCGAGTTGACATGTTTTGATTTTAGTGGGGTTTTTTTGCCTTTTTTATGTCTTAAATAGGGTATTTTCATACTTATGTGTTTCTCAAGTCTTCATGGAGCTCATATAGCCATACCACATGACATCATTCCACTCACTCAGAGCCCAATTTGAAAATATAAGTTAACCCAATGATAATTTCAACATGGACCGTTGTACCGAAGATCCGAAGCAAGTAGAACAATGAGAGCCATCCATGTGTCATCATCTCAATATCTTGATGGTGATGTTAGTAGATCCCTTATAGGGATAATCCTAGATAAATGGAGTAATGAGATATGTCCATGTGTCATCATCTCACTAGCCCATGACCGAAGAGACAAAGCACGATAAGCTACAATTTAGTTAGGAGTAGAATAATGACATGCCTACACATGTCCTTCAAAACCATAAAATTAAATAATAAATACATCACTACTAAGTCTAAATTAGTGGAAGAAAGATATATGTCATCTTAAAATATCTAAGCATCTGCGAACATACGAAAGAAGCCACATGGTAATAAAAAATTATAGAAGTTAGTTTCATACAATTCAAATGAAAGGCTAGACAAACAAAGAGTGAAAGACATTGTAGCCATTAATTCACATGAAGTAATGAACTAATGCATTCAATTCACAAAGGAATGCAACTAAAATAATATATTTTGAAGTTCCATATTCAGTTTAGTCACATTGCCTTCAAGTTACCAAATTGCAAACTATGAATTCAAGCCCTTTTGTGACCGAGTGCCTACAAAATTTTTCATAGAGTAAAGTATTTTCAAACTAGAGTTTCAATGGATTCCAATTCTCACATTCCAATCCCCTCTGCATACCTAATTGTAGGTTTAAAATAATATAGAGAAACAACATTTGATTCAATGGCTTTGACCATGAGTTCAAACATTATTAAAAAAATTGGGATGAGGTCAAGGCAGTTGAACCTTATAGAGCAGAGGATCACCTTTCCATTTTCACACAAAGATACATTGATGAATTGCTAGCAATCAAAGTCATTGGTCACAATGTAGCACCTAAATGAGAGGTAATGGCTTGCATTGACCTCCTATTTAATTTATTCTTGAATGATAATATTACTAGGAAGTTATTACACTTTAGGCTTAATAAAACTCCAGTGTTATATATCAGTGGAAATGATTTTGAGAGATACTATAGGCTCCCTATACTAGAAATGACATATAGGCAGGACATGGTTAATTCATGGCTCCTTACCAAAAACATTAGCAATAAGTTGCAAAAATGGGCTAGCAACCCAAACAACTTCACAATTCAGGGCCCTATCTCTATTATTCCTTTTTTTGCCTTTAGGCCAATGATAAGAATTACCATGGCCTTATTGAACATAATATATGGTTTATCTACCATTGTATATGCCAATGAAACATGGGTCATTTGATCGACATGATCCTGACCTCAAGCAAAGTCATAGTGATAGGGGAAATTATTAGCATCAATTTGATTATGAGGATCACAAATCTGGGAAGTTTACTATAAGATAACTTCTACATGATGTCCTATGTAGTAGATGTTGTGACTACAACTGTGCATTCACCCCATGATAAATGATGGAAACCATCTCTAGACTACCCTAAAAATAGGATTTGTGATGAATTTAACATCTTTCATATGCAGGTTTAGGAAAAATATGAAAAGGTTAACTAAAACTTTCTACCCTATGGTGTATCAATCAATCTATGGGAAGAATATGCCCAGGCTCTTTGATCCAATAAATAAAACCATTAGAAAAATGGGTAATTACTGGTTATATCCAAATTACACTATAATTAGGATTGAAGGTACTAAGGTACACCCTTTATACCTACCAAAGATTGTGCCAGATAAGGTTACCGAGTAGGAAGTCATTGCTCAATTAGCTAATAGTGTTCATAATGATTTGAGAAAGGCAAAGCAAGTAGTTGTCCACTTGACCCCTCTCAACTTTGGTAGAATGTAGTATATAAGATGGGAACATATTCAGTCTATGGGAAAGTTAGGACACACTATGGTTTCAAATGGGCACCATTCAGACATTGGGACCCTATGAAAAATCTCAAAGAGCATCTCAAAAAACATGAGAGAAAAGTTATAATTAACTATGGACATAAGTCCTATACTCAAGACCATGTATTTATGGATGAAAAAGATGATACTAAGGTATCTATGGGAATGCATAGGGTCAAAATTTCCATGATGGTGGCATAAATGATCCAGTATGATCCTACTATTACTGAAGAGGATGTCAAGAAGATTGATAAGCAATAGTGGGTTTTTACCCTTATTCGTGGTACTTGAGGTGGGTTTCTACCCCTATTCATGGCCCTCCTCTTCAAGCGGAAGCAAAAACACAAGATGAAGCTAGCCCATCTGGGGAAGCTTATGTCAAAGAAAGAGTGGAGAGTCCTTCAAAGTCCTCTACACATATAACTATTATTACCTCCCCTCAAAACATAATTAAAGAGGAGAGACATGCAAGTACAAGTAGAGCGACTAGTATATTTTATATGTTGATTCTACCTCCACTAACCATCACACATCTAGTGAGTCTTCCTTCCTTTTTATCCCATGTTTCTATTATTTATCCTTCTAACTCACCACCTATTATGACCACACCACCAATGACAATGCCCTAGTATCCTGGGTAATCATCATCACCACCTATCATTCCACCAGTGGTGACTACCCTTCCCACTTGATTACCATCTTCCACCACTAGAATTCCTTTATTTTCCACTCCACCTCTTATTGGGACAACCTATACTATTATCAAAACAATACTTACATATGAAAGGAACCCCAGACCCCTCCTATTCCACCCCAAAAGGTGGAGATGAAATAAGAACAAGTAGAAGTCCCTAAGGAGAGGGATGATATAAGAAGGGGTACATAACATCAGACCCCATCATAATTTATGACAATGATGAAGAAGATAAGAGATGAGGAACTGAGGGGGAATGGATGCCCAATACAAATAATGAAGAGTCATCATCAATTAGTGAGAAAAAAATTAGATGAAGAAAATGAATGATTGATTGAAGGGAGTACCCAGTCAGGATAAACGGAGTTAAGATCAAATAAGGAAGAATAAGCAGGAGAAGATGCATAATTTGAATTGGAGACATCCATGTAAGAGGTGGCATCAACTACACCTCCAAACTCTCCACCTCAAATTCTATAATGACAACTCTAGTCTTTAGTGCCCCAATAGCTTCTTCTTAGATTGTAAACCCACCTATTCTTTATTCTTTAGAAATTTCTTCAATTTTAGGTGCTACAACAAATTCTTTTCATTCATCTAGCCCAAGTAATAAACCCCAGGAAACTCCCATGCCAATTTTTCTATCACCACCGAGTATACTACTATTAATTTGGATCCTACTACTAAGACTACTGAGGTTTCCTACACATCAATAACTAACTATTTGAAAAATTTACTAAGCACCCCAATCACCTACTCATTCATTGATAAAACTTGTCCTCAGTCCTTTAAGCCAAGAAAAGAGGTACATTTTGAAAACTTGGTGTCTACCTCTATTTTTACTACACAAATTACCCCTCCTAGGACATAGACACAAATAAAGATGCATATTGGTCGAGCTAAACAAAGAGAGTCACCTATAGTTTTAGTTCACAAAGTAGCACGGAAGGCCATGTACGTAATTGATACACCCATCTAAAAATAGGTTACCAGTATGAGGAAGGAAATAACTCCTTTTCCTACATTAAGGACATCTTCTCCCACCCTCATGCTTACTCCTAGGTAATCCTATTTAACTACTCCTATAGGGTAGGCAAACAATTAGAGAAACAAGTTGCACTGATCATTCCTTCATGGATCAAGAAACTACAAGAAGATGAAAAAAATAGGGCGGTAAGATCTAATAATAACTGAGTAGCCCACAGTTAAGTTTCATTTTGATAGTCAAACAAACACCATGAGATGGTTGAAGAGGAAAACTATGATTATAGAGGGGAAACATATAGAGTTGGAGTAAATAGAGGACATATTCTCTCTAATTAAAAGAAGGAAGGTGAATCCTTTAGCCCTGGATAGGTATAGGGAGGACCCATACACTTTTGTAGATGCCAATGGATGGGTTATAAAATAAATGTTTAGAAGTTTTGATCAGAGAATTGAGTTGGCATCAAAAAAGATACAATCTAGGCTCCCAAAAAAATTGTGGACAACTTGCAGAGAGTTGTCAGGAAGTTGTATGATACAATTCAGTTAATAAGGTCTACCAAGACCACATCACAACCCAAGTGGGGAGATATTTTAGAACTATTTAATAAAACTAAGGACATTGATGACAAGCTTCACTTTTTGAGCCAAACTACTAAGAATAAATCTTATGCCAATTTAAATATAATAATAACATCTAAGGTTGCATGGGCATAAAGATTCATTGTAGCTAAGAGGGATAGCTTGTTTGAGTGGCATGAAGAGATGCAAACTCTAGTTCAATAATTTTATAATTAGGAGAGAGAGGAAATGTCCATTTTTAAGGATTTAAGAGTCACTAAGGTGGGCATCACTCATGAGAAATTGGTCTCTAAGCTTGTTTTTGAAAATCTACTTAGAGTTATGGCCGATAACTTCAAGTTGAAATTGAGGGCACCATCTCAATTAGTCAAAGAAGAAGACAAAGATCCTAACTATGATGATAAATCAATGTATAAACATGATATAGAAAATGAGTTGATAGATGATGATCATAACGATACCATGATAGATGATGATCATGATGAGCACTAGGTCTAATTGATAGTCACAACTTTTTAATTTCTATTTTACAAAGGAAAATATATGATTTTCACTCCCTCCAATGTTATTTTATATAGATGAGAAATTGTTTATTTTTTCATCTACTACATTAGTTTTCATGTAAGATGGTCATTTATATATCATTTTCTCAAGTAATATTTTTTTGTTAAACTATAATATTTTATTTGAGAAATTTTATATATATTTACATTTTTTTTATAATTAATTTTTTTATTGATATCAATAAAAACTAAGAAGGCAGCTTACAGAGACAACAAGAAGCTAGATTTTATAAAAAAGGATAACTTTCTAAATTCCACCTTGAGAATCTAGCCTAATCATACTTTATAAAAAACATGATCATTTTTTCTTAAGATTAAGGAATTTGTATGCAAATCTATCTATTAAGCAAGCTTTCTAAAAAGGACTTGTATACATGATGCATGCAATCCCACGTAACTTGTTTATAAATGTGTGATTTCTTTTTCATATAATTTCTTCTAATTATTTAATCTCCTTGTTCTTAAAGATAATTTCCATGTTTCTTTTACTATCTTTTGAGTTGGATTGAAGCCTAAAGTTTGGTAGCCAATCTGCTACTCAATTTCATTATCTTAGGGTATGCTTCAAATTCACTCCCTCAAAATAGTTCTAAAGTTTTTTCACTTCTTCGATTATCTGTTTAATTATCCACTCAAGTTTTTTGTTTTGTCCATGGCTCTGATGACCATGAGTGAATCCCATTCTATTGTGATGTTCTTAATATTTTCTTCTGAATCCAGCTTCATCCCTATAATAAGGCCCTTAAATTTCACTAAATTATGTGTTGATTCTGGTATAGATAGATATATATGCTATCAATTGACTCTTATGAATTATTATAACTGCCCCTATGCCTAACTCCCCCAGGTTGTGTTTTGATGCCCCATAAAAATTCACTTTATACTACCTTATTTTGGAGGTGCTCATTTGACATTTTTCCTTATCATTTCTTTTCCCTGATTTTTTCTTGGTTTCATAGCTTCATAGATATTTCTGACTGTTCCCAAGTTTTGAAGGATTTTAATTTCCTCTGGATTGGGTTCATTTTTTTCAACTACTTAGAGGATAGGGTAATCCAACTAATATAAAATTATAGTTCCATCCATACTTTGTCTAGGGGCTTGTGTTTGCCATTGTTCTTGAAGATTCTAGCATTCTATTTAATACAAACTTTCTATGTTAGAAGACTTAGTCCCATTTACCATATTTCCTTTAAAATGTTTAGATTATTACTGCATGGTCACTCTGAGGTGATATAGGAGATTGTATTTTAGATTCCAAATCAAGTTATATTTGTTTAAACACTTGTTCCAAAGCCCTGAGGTATAGTTATAGTGAAGAATAAGGTGTTCAAAATTCTCTTCATTGATGTAACACAAAACACTTCACTACATTCCTTGGAAGATTTTCATTTTAAGATTTTATCCTAATAGGATATTTTTGTATATGGCCAACCATAGAAAGGCTTTTGCCTTTGGCCATGCTTTTGAGCTCCAAATTATACTCCATTAAATTTTTTCTAAGGTACTAGGATGGCTTACTATCTGATATTTGTATCCTTATTTTATTGAGTAGACACATGTACCCTTTCTATTCCAGTTCAACAAGTCTTTTCCCAAGCTCTAGGGAACCCAAAATCCTTGAAAGATGCCATTTATAATCTTTTGGGATTTATTTTGTGTTCCATTGGCATTTTGGAAAATTTTCCAAGTGAATATTTTGTGCTCTTGCTCTATGTTTTTAGTCTAGTAATCTTTTACTTTGTATCCTCATTATGTTATAATTTATTCCCTAGTACCATCCAAGCTTGTTTCTAGTCTTAAGGGATTTTAGGTGATCCATCTATCCTCCCAAAAGTCTATTGTTCCCCATTTCACACATTATAGAATAGTCCTTTCAAAATAACCCCTCGTGCTTCTTTCATACTATTTAAAATAGTAGATCCAACAGGGATATCCTTTGTTGTGAAGATTCTTTCTAGGTTCCTTTTGTTGAGGTATTTTTCTCTTAGTTCGCTACCCCATCTTACAAAGGGATTAGTTCCCATTCTTCAAACTAGTTTGGATATGGGGGCGAGTTTAACCTTGTTAAGGTTCATTATTCCTTCCCCCCTTATGTGTTTGGTTATTATATTTGATCTTAGGTGAGAAGAAGTAATTTGGCCTTGTCCCATGTTCCTTGCTAGAGAAAGTTTTTAAGAATTATATTCATCTTACTCAAGATTGCTGAGGGAGCCTTAAAAAGAGAGAACCAATAGATTTTTATGGCTTGAAAGACTACCTTTATGAGAATGAGACATCATGCATATGTCAAGTTCTTGCCTTTCTAACTGCTTAACTTCCTCTATATAATTTCAGTGACTTTATTCTAGAGCTTCTTCTTTCCACTTCCTTTGAAGAGTGGGAAACCCAAATAATTATTGGGGAAAGATGCCTTTTCAAAGCCCAAGATCTTGATGATGAAGGATTATAGATTAGGGGAAACATTGATAAAGAAGATATTGTATTTGCTTCTATTTATTGATTGACTTGATGTTTTTTCATAGTTGCCTAATAGATCCCTTATCTATAACCTCTTGCTGAGTTGGGTTAGTGAAAAACATAGTATCATCCACAAATTAGAGATGAGAGCAGGTATCTTACCTAATTATCACTTGTATCCATTTAATATAATTTTCATCTCTTAGGAACTTTATGTGTCTTCTTAGGCCTATGTCATCAGGATGAAGAGATAGGGGGAGATAGGATCCAATTTTCTAAGCCCCCTTAATAAGGAAAAATAGCCTTCTAGGGATTCGTTGATCATCACTAAAAACTTGGATGAGGAATAACAACTTTGAGTCCACCTTTAAAATTTTTTACTGAACCCAAACTTTCAAACAACTCCATCTAGAAAGAACTAATTAACTTTATCATAGGCCTTGGATATGCCAAGTTTAATCAACATGCCTTGCCTCTTACTAGTGTGTAGGGAGTGGAGGGTTTCATGGGTAATTATGATACCATATATGATTTGCCTTCTATTGGCGAAGCCCCCTTGTTCCTCTAAGATAAGATTTGGAAGGATTTTTTGTAGTCAGTTAACAATTATTTTTAAAATGATCTTATAAATGGTAATGCATAAAGAAATCAGGTAGAAGTTCTCTGGGGTTTTAATTTCTAATTTTTTGGGGATGAAAATGTGGATTGTGAAGTTAAATGTTTTCAACATTCCTTGAGACTTCTTGGATTATTGTGCCACTTCCTTGATTTATTCCCATATGAGATGCTATAAGTGTTGAAATAAGAGAGTTAAGAACCCATTCAAGCCTGGAGAATGATCTCTTGCCATCTCAAAGACCGCTCTCTCAGTTTCTTCGAGAGAGTTATCATCCATTAGGATTTTATTATCTATTTGGGTGACTACTTGAGGGATTTGCCTCTAAAAGGATTCTTGGTCTTCCTAATTCCCCCCATCATCCTATTTTAACATGTCTTCCTAATACCTCACCAAGTACTCTTTGATTTCTATGGGATCTTCCATGCTAGTACATTCTTGAGTTTTTAATTTCTGAATGTAGTTCTTTTATCTTTTGATTTTACATGATAGGTGGAAGAACTTGGTGTTTCGATCCCCCTCCTTTGACCATCTTAACCTAGTTTTTTTATTTCCAATAGATTTCTCATTTTTGTAAGAATCTTCCAGTTTCCTTGTTATCTCCTCCTCTGCCTCTAGTAGATCTCTGGAGTTATGCCCTTCTAATATCATTTCCTAGATCTCTCCATTTCTAATTTATAACTTTTTTTAACCTAAAAGATGTTTTTGAATATGAGTTGATTCTATATTTTCAAGGCATTTTTAAGATATCTCAATTTCTAAGAAAAGAGATACATCTTAGTCCTATATCTATTATTTGGGTCTTTCCATTACTGAGTCACAAAATCATCCAAGTCTAGATGTTGTGGCCATATTTTATCAAACCTAAATGGAGCTCTAACTAGTTACTCATCTTGCGAAAGATGAAGGGCTATAAGTCAATGATCCGATCTATACGTTTTGAGGACCTCACTTTTTAGGATGTTATTGTTCTCAATCCATTTTCTCAAGACTAGAAATATATGTCTTTCCAGTATTAGATTCTTTCCCAACCTTTTGTTAATCTAAGTGAACCATCCTCATTTAGTTTTTAGATCACATAATTCAACCCTCTCCATGAAGTTATATAAAATTAGGAAAATATTTATCTCACTTTCAATCCCTTATTTTTTGAGACATCCATTATTACATTGAATCCTCCCCTAATGACCCAAAATGTGTTCTCTTCTACTTTTATTTTGGCTTCCACCACTCCCAATCTAGTTCTCTTTTTTCTTATTCTGGGAACCATAAATGTTTACTAGAAACATTTGATATTCAATCTCAATGAGATTGCCTTACAGATTAGGAATTGATTATGAGACTAGATGGTATCCAAGATAACTAAGTTTGGGTCCCACAAGAGAGCCATGCCTCCTACTGTACTTGTCACATCACTCCTTACCATTTCCATTCTAATACTTCTAAATAGTCCCTTACTATGATCTTCCAACTTTTCCAACTTCATTTCTTGGAGCATTACCACTCATGGGCTATGTTAATTTATAAGTTCTATTAATGTTATCCTTTTAGATGGGGCATTGAGACCCCTTATGTTCTATGAGATGAACTGCATCAAGGAGGATTATTTTGATTGGTTCTCACAAAAAGAGTGTCTACTTACGTCTGGGTCCCTATCTCAATATCCTCCATAACTTATTCATACCTCTTATTATTTTTACTTGGTCCCCCTCTCCTCCTCTTTCTAAAGTTTCCTTTATAGTTAATATTCAGAGTTTGCATGATTCTCATATTTTCCTCATTCATTTCTAAATCTATTTGATCTTCCTCATCCAAGTCTATCTAGTTTTATTTATGTTTTGATTATTTTATTTTGTCATTTCCTTTTATTTACTTACCTTGTGACCATTTTGTCTACTACTTGTTTGAGTTTATTGTGCCTAACACTTTAAATGATTTTTCAGATCCTCTTTAAATATATAATCTGTTGTGATGTCTTCCATGTCCACATTATTGTGTTTATCCTGGGGTTGAGTTTATGGAACAAATTCTATTCTTTTCATTGGGTTGAATTTTTTGTTGATTCATTTTTTGCTTTCTTTTGGCACATCTTTTTTGATCTTTTTATTCTTATTCTTAATAGTATGTTTTTTTTGGCTTGACGAATCCCTCTGAATCTTTCTTTATTATTTTAGGAACTTTCTTTATGGTGTTACTTTTCTATATTGTTGGGAATTCTCTAATCATATGCCTATATTCATGACAACTTTTCCATCAGAATGGGATGCTCTCATAATTTGAATCCACTCTATTTCCCCTACTTTTAGAGTGTTATTCTTTGGTAGGGGTTGTGTGAGATCTATCTCCACATATATTCTAGTGTATCTGGATAGGCCTTTTCCATGATTGGGTTTTGATAATATACAAACTTACCAATAGTATTATCAATAATTTTGAAGACTTATATAGACCAAAATTCTTGCAGAAGAGCATACATTCGAATCTAGAAAGGTGCCATATTTGATAGTTCTTCTATTAGCTTGAAAGTTATGTGTCAGTGATTCATGAACAATACCACATTCCTAAATAATTATGGCCCTTTTTTGAACAACTTATCTCTATAGACACCTAAATCTGGCCATCGATAACCTCCAACCAGGCTTTTGACCAATTTCCACCAAAACGCACAATTTGGCCTAAAAACACTAAAACACATTAAATGAGTTAAAATTGATATATTCAAGTGCCAATTTTGGCTAGAGTATCACTAAATGGGACAATGTAATTTATGGGCTAACTAACTTTGATCAAATCATTTCGAGTCAAAATGCCAATTTTGCACCTAGGTGTTATGGATTGCTCTTTCTTATCAAATTTCTTGTACGGGACATATGCCTTTGTTATTTGTTGTTAGAAACATCATAAATGGAAACATAGTTCCAACACATCTGATATTAACTTCCAATTCCAATCCAGTCAAATTTTGGACCAATAACAAGACATTTTGACCAAGTTGATTAATTTGTGCACCAAGAGCCAAAATTTGCACTAAATTTGACTAATCATGTTTTAGGCTAATTAAACCAAATTAGGGCCTTAAGTTAATTTTACATGGAAATTTTTGAATAAATATTTATTGGAAATTGATTTCTATTAACTGCATCATCAGGTGACCTCATTTCTTGAGAAGACATCCCTAGGCCATAAATGCCACAAATATCAAGATTATGGGTCTCCCATGCCTCATAATGACCCTTCATGCCTCTTCAATTCCCATTTTTCCAATGTCATGATGAGGATAATTATATATTTAATTCTAAAAAATTGAATTAATCCTCAACCACACATCTTCATCTCAAGATGGATGGTTTAGGCTGATTCTGAGCAATCTCAAAAATCTATAAATAGGAGGCCTTTCCTATTGAATAAGAAGCTTAATTTATGCAAAGTTACCATGTCAAATTGATTCCAAGAGATCTCACATGCCAAAGTTATGATGCCAAAATATTGAGCCAAGCCAAGCCAAAGCCACAAGGTGCCAAGGAGAAGAGGAGATAGCCAAGCCTCCTTTGATGAAGACTTCATGAGAACAAGCTGAGCAAGCCACTACGACAAGCATTTAGAGAATCCAAATAAGGTGAATGATTCTTTCTTTTCTTTACTTTTTAGTTGTGCTTTTCATTTGTTTTTGTTATTAAGCTCACCCTAGTAACTAGGCCTAGAGATGTATGTTAATTAGTTTGTTTTTATCAATTTGTTTTCATTTTGGGACTAACACAACACTAATCACCTCTCTTGAGTCAAATTCCTAATTCAAAATCTCTACATATTTCATTAAAAAATATTCCTATAAAGTACCTTTTGACACATGATTTGAGTTCATACTTTCCATTTGTCTTTTAGTTCCTTTTGGTCCATACATGTAGTTCTTGGAGAGAAAGTTACTCTCCCATGATCTTATAGATCAGGGTCCTACCATGTAGACACACTACATTCCTCTTGATTTATGTTGGATATAACATGGCTATTAGGTTCTCTTTAACTACTTGCATGCATGATCTTTTTGTACCACTTACTAGATCTTAATATTTCTTCTTGCCAACTGCTTTCATCAAGGCGTTAATCTCCTCATTTGAGACATAGGTTGATGCTCTAACCACAATTTGATTAAAGGATTGTTTGCTTTTGTGGGGGGTGGGGTAAAAATATCCCCTTCATGAAAAATTCATCTTGTATCCCACCTATCTATCTAGATTCCTTGTCTAAAACAATCCACAGGAAAATCTAAAAACCTGAGGTGAGCTTCAAACCCTAGTAGAGCTCATTCTAAATCTCATTGTCATCTCATATATTTATAAATTATAATATAATAACTATTTATAAATAATAATATAAATAATTTTAAAATTATTATATTTATATTTATAATATAATATACAATATTTATAAATAAAACATAAATTATATAATAAATATAATGTACTATTGAATTATATATGTAATATATATTTTTAAACTAATATAAAAATAATAATATTAAAATATATTAAATAACAAATATAATAAAATAAAAATAAAAATAAAATTAATATTAATGGAAAATAATTATATTATGTATATTTTTTTTTCTTTTTTCATAGTTTTAGCACCAAAAAATGTATAATTAGGGGATGGACCTAAAAAAAGTTAGAATCAATCAATGATGCAAAATCAACCTAAATTTAACATAAATTCTGTGCAAACCTAGTGAAAATAAAAATGTCTAATCACCTAGACCATGCACCAACTTTGCATTGCCAAAACTGATAAGAAATCTTGATTTATTTGGGAAAACCCCAAAACTATTGATTTTCAGCATGACTCTAACCCAAATTTTTATGCAAATCACACTTTTTGTAGTAATGTTTGAATATGCATGAGAGGTTGTGATGAGATTATATTAGTGCATGGATGAGTAAGTATTTGAACTCTAGGTGTTTTATCTTGAGGTTGTATAATTTACTATTTTCGTAGCCCTTTAGTTAATACCTCATGTTGAAGCTAGATTGGTGACTCATAAGGAGTGCCTTGAACAATATTTTCTTTGTTATCATGTAATTTTTTTAGCATTTATGTAATATGAATGGGATCACTTTTATTTGATTAAGCCATGGGTATCCAAATAATACATCACATGTCTCATTAATCAATACTACATTAAACCACACTAAAACAATCTTCGGAGCTATGGTGATAGGTGATGTGATACCACAATGAGGTGTTTGAGTATGTCTGTCATATCTTTTAACAAAAATAGTTGTAACATGTAAATATTTCTAAGTATATCCACAACTAGTAACAAATTGCATTGTAGACATTTTTAAACTTGAACCATTGTAAACCATAAATGTCTTTTGTCAAATTTGAATGTGAATCTTTGAAATATCATATGAATAATGGTCCATTGTTGTAGTCATATATTGGAATCTCATGGTCATATGAAGTAATAAAATGAATATTTTTATGTGCATCCATGACCATACCTATGCAACCATATAGATGATGAGCAATAGAAACTTATGGAGGTTATTTTGGAACTACCATATGAACATCATCTTAATTTCTTGTATTTTGAGTAGCACAATTTGGAAGAGGAATAATAAAGACTAAAAAATGTTGATTGGTTGAGCCACTATTTTTTTCAAATCACTATTGTGTATTTTTAATTTTTTTTGGTTATTGTCAATGAAGTCCTGAATATTTTTACCTTGGTGAGAAACATTTATTTTTAATATGAACCAAAGCTCTATGATAATCACAATATGTATTAACATCATGATTATTAAGTAAATTATAAGATGTTTCAAGCTCACATTATGAAGGAAAATATATCATATTGCACTCAAGTAATTATTTAGTGTGGACTTTCATCTAGCCATGTAATTTATCTTCACTCTTGTAGTTGGAGGACAAGCTTGTTAGGTGGTTGAGTTGTTGAATTGAATAGAATAGAATATTTGTCTCATTTATAACTTGAAGAGTAGTATCATTAGTGTTAGCTATGAACATTTTTTTACATTTATACTTAGCATAGATGGAAGTAGGGGAACTAGTCCCATATTTAAGCATATTGGCCTTTAAAATATTGATCTCATAGTCCCTAACCATATGAAAATTTTAATCAAAACATTAATGTCTTGAAAATCACTTATTCCTTAATAGTTTGAATTAAAATTTGGGAGAATATATTTTATGATTCCATATCAAGTAATTTGTGAGTCATTTTTATAATCATTATTTTAAATTTAAGCACATACTCACTAATAGGCTCATTAGGTCCTTATTTAAGTTATGCTATTTGAGGATGTTTGGTTAGTGCTAATTAAAAAATGAGAAAAAACCATTGGTCAAATAATTTAAGTGACACAAGGAACTCGATGGTAGGGTGTAGAACTAATCTAAGGAATAATCCTCAAGACTTCTAGGAAAGATCACAATTAATAATATTTCATTTTGTGCAAAGTTAATGCATGAAGTATATAAATATTTAATATGATATGAAGGATCAAAAATTCCATTGATTAATTCAAATTTAGGTGAAATTTAGCTAGTAGGAAAATAGTAGATACATGTTGGGCCCCTAACTCGTTAGTAGAATATTCATGCCAACATGACATCCACCTCGGTATGAGAGGATATTTTGGAAAGTGGTTAGCCTATGGGTTTTTGTAGCTGGATGACAAGTGGATAACCATCTCCTAGATTTTCATGGCATCAATGAAGATTTTTAAAAACATGGCAATTACAACATGGGGATCAAAAACTCATGGAGTCAGTGATTATGATGATAGAATTCTAGTTCAACACTCAACATGTAACTTCCACTCTAGAAAAGATGCTCCTAAAGGCTTATATAAGAAGCTTGAGCCATAAGAGGAAGGGGACAAAGAATTGCAATGAAGATTTGGTATAATGACTCCAAAGCCATGTTTTGTGAACCTTGCTTTAGCTACCATTAAGGCTTAAAAATAGTATGAAGGCCACTCTGGCTCTAATTGTATGTGCCCAAGCTCATCTGTGAGGCTCTTGACTATTAGCATTATAATTTGAATATAAAATCTTGTTATGAGTGTTGAATAATGATAATGGTGTTTCATTAAAATATGCTATGTGTGTATGATTTTCATATCTTATGGTATTATTAATGCGATGCAAATATTTGTGATTTCATACTTTTTATTAAATTATGTTAATTGATGTTTATGCATTTTACTAGTTTGCTACTTTAATGGAGTCTGTAATTTTCATGACATTATCTTTATTATACATCGAGGATGAGTATAGATCTGTGTCAATAACCTAATCCCTATTTAAATCGCATCTATTTAGTATGATTAAATGGAACCAAAGTAGCCTTATGACCCATTAAGAACCTATATGACCCTAGGATAAACCCAAGAAAGGTCTATACCTATGGATTTGCTTGAGTTAAGTTTTTGGTACATTGCTTAAAACCCTTTAGTGAAGCCTCACACAATGGCACAACTAGCCTAATATGGGTCCTAGTTCATTTTCAGCTCCATTTTGGATGAGTGCATAAGGCATGTGCCTTATGTGGATTGATGTCAACGTAGTTGAATGTTTAAATGTTGAGCGCAAAAATGGAATATCTCATGTTTACACTTGGTTGTAGTAAACTGAGACCCTAGACTTTTCATAACATTTTGGTTCCATTATCAGGAATCATGTTGAATTTTATTGTTGTGATGGTGAGATAGAATGATGTACTAACTTTATCTTGAAAACATCAAGCATTGGCTATAGCAGGTGGAAGATAGTTTTGTTTAGAAGCATCTAATGTACAAAATATAAAATCTAATAAAATGGGTTCAAGACACCCTATATGATGATTTGTATGAGGTTTTTTTTGTGAGTTACATGAGTATGTGTATAGGTGGTTGACTACGTATTCAACCCATAAAAGCAGAAGTTATGGACGATGCTACAAGTGGATGAAGGAGTGCCTAGAGAGGCTTGGGATCCTAGATGTTACTTGGACTAGAGTGATAGATAAATGGTGGCAAGGATCTTTGATTAGCTATGTACTTGAGTTTATTGTATCAAATTATTTGTGCCTTGAGGAAGTAGAGTACCAATTTTTTCATGACCCTAAAGGCACATTATTGAAGGATTTTAACACATAACTCAAGAAGCCAATGGTTGATTACAATTTTGAAACTTTGGGGATAGAAGGATAAAATACTTTTGTATATAACATACACAAAAGGGGGAGAAGGGGATGTGTAGGTGAGGCATAATGGAAGGGGAGAAGCAAATTGACACTTGAGAGCTCATGAGATAGGCCTATAATAAGAGATGATGTCAATTGATGGAGGATCTGGAACTTGGAAGTGCTGAGAGAAGCCATAGAAAATGGGAAAGGCATGGGAAAGGATCTTTTGAGGGAAAAAAATTTAAAGATGAGAGATATAATTAAGCAATGAACTGAAATCGACACTTGATAGGTGTGAAAATTATTGAGTTCCTAGAAAATTTGGTGACTACATATACACTTGACATGCCTACCCCCGTTAAACTTACAATGCATGATCATGCATTAGATCCCACACTTGAAGACATTATAGAAGTGAATATTGACAATGCCTCAAATGTTAGATGTTTTTTAGGCTTATATTATAAATTTGTTATTCAATAGATTATTCTAGATAAGGAGGTGAGTGTAACTACCTATAGACCATTAAGCACTAGTTCACCATAATAGAGCTTGAATATGAGTATACCAACTCAGATAATGTTAGTAATGCAAGGTGGAAAATTTTAGAGAGTTGTTAGTGATGTCATAGTGATATCATGGAAGTGTCTTGGTGAGTGGATGAAGTACTTTGATAGCCTAAGTAACAATGACAAAGTGTGTAATGTGCTTGTTCTAGTGTGTTTTATGTTGGTTTGGTTGATCTTCTGGTTTGACTATTAGAGATGATTAGGGATGGGTATAGAGAATTGATAATATGTAGAAGATACCTAAGATATTTTTAAAGCTTTTAGAGATTATGTGAATAAGTGGAATTCATCTGGTTATCCATAGTTTTCATCTAGACACTTTGGGTCCAGAGGTAGAAAATCTGAGTAAGCAGTTTGATGACATCACCATTGCCACATGGGAATGAGTCAAGGGGAGTTAGTAATATGGTTGTGATCATAATAGTCCCTAGTTTATATATGCTAAATCTTAGGTTATGCACCTAAGCTCAGTAAAATATATATGGGTGCAAAGTTGGGCTCTTATGTATTTTGACAGTGTTTTTCCATAGCCAAATTTGTAATATGGCAAGAAGAACTGAGTAAGCATTTTGATAAAGGCATATATCACACATGTGAATGTTTCAGGAGAAGGTGATCATATGGGTTTGTTTAGTTTTGTGCATAGTTGATTTGTGTTAAGTTTTAGATCATACACCAAAGCGTGACAAAAGTTTTGCAAGAGCAAAGTTGGTCTCCCAAACAAATTCTAAGCATAGTTGGCTCTATGATAGAAGATTTTGAGAAGGGATTTAATGGAATTATATCTTGAATGTGTGAAGGTTATAGGATTATTTTATTATATGGATGGATTCTCCTTTGAAAGGTGATCATGTGGTCCAAATTCTAGTTCATGCATCTAAGCACAACAAAAGTTATTAAGATCCAAAGTAGGCCTTTCAAGTATATTACAGTTGGTCCCCATACTTAGCTAATTTGCATGATGTTAAAGATCTAGACATAGTGGAGATCCAATGGTTCATGAAAGTTCATACTACTAGATTCAAATGGGTCAATGTGAAAACTATTTATCAAAGATAAAGATTGAGCATCTTACATAATATCGATAGAGCGTGTTTATTCCAAGATGTTAGGATGCTGTGAGATGGTGCCAAGTACACATTATTTAATAAATAATAAAAGTTAAGGGATAAGGATCTAATGGTTATTATGTGTTTTTACATATTGATTTAATGGTGAGTGTTGATAGTTAAAGAACTGGTTGATCTGCAGAGATCGATGGAGCACGTAGAGTCAACATTACAAGATTGCATGAGATGAGGTCAAAGTGAATGAGGTTTAACATTTGAGAATTGGTGCCTATGTTTTAAAGATAAAAAAATATTTATGGTGTGATTTTGATCTAAATTTGATTGGACATGATTTATGAGCATAGTGGTCAAGGTTTAACTGTGATTGTTGACATTTAAATATTCAAATTTAACAAAGGAAAAACTAATGTCTGTTCTTTGGGCCATATCTTTTGATCTAGATAGAATTTTCTCATGTTGTAAAAATAAAAGATGAAGAGGAATCCATGATGCATCTAATAAATCTAATTTTAAGGTCTGAGTGTTTCTAAAATCAAATTTATTAAGCTTCAAACTTGACTGTGTGTTCGTGCATGGACTGTAAGTGACTTGAGAAAATTGTTTGAGCTTGTTTTGATGTTATTTCAATATATCTTGATGAATTAGATATTGGGAAGTGTTTTAGAATATATAAGTATTTTTTGTGTGCATTTTTAAGTTTTGAACATTTATATGTAGTATGAACAATGGTTTAGAAGGTGACTATGTGTTCGCTCATAATGACTGTGTGTACAAAGAAGTGTTTGATCTAATTGAAATTTAGTAGAAGAGTGTTTTGGTAACTGTGATAATTTGAGAATGTTAAAAGGGTCATGTGGAATGGGTTCATGCATTTAGAATTGGTCTTTTTTCTTAGTTTTCTCTCTATAGTATGAAAGAGCTGAACGGGTCTCCATTGGACCTAAAAGTGACTTAGGCCTATTTGAAAGTGTGTTGTGCTTAAGTGTGACCCATGTGAGATGAATTAAGGATGAAAGCATGTATTGTGGCTGATAAGGATTAATGTGGAATTTATAATTCAAGATAACTATATATATAGTGAAATCAAAGATGATGATTTCTAGACTTTGTGTGGAAGATTTGTGAGAGAGAATTATGCAAGGTGGATGTGAGAATTATGAAGCAAAGGATGGGTAGTGTGCATGTAGGTTGAGTTAATGAGAAAAATAGTTTGTTGAATGTGTGTATGACCTGTATGTCATGTTCCTAATATTAGGATAGTGCTCTTAAAATTTGAGGATATACGAAGAAGTCTGAGTGTGCATATGAGGATAGTTTGAGTTAAGAAGGAAAGAGATTGTGACATGCCTATGTGAGAGGCCTGTTTGAGATAGAGAGAGTTTTTGTAGGGGTTAGATAAATAGAGATCCATAATAAAGTGTTGAAGACATAATTACTAAGATGGAAGTGTTTAAAGAAGGGTCTAAATGACTTGGTCTTCCTTAGGGGCAGTTTCTCCTTGTGAAATAGGTGTTTCACTAAATACTTTTGGTCAAGAGGATATGATCAAGGCTTGCTAGTCTAAAAGAGTTGATCAATCTCTTGTTTGTAATTTCTTATAGGATATTAGTCCATTTGTGTTTCAGGCTTGAGAGTGAGTTTTATTCTCTAATAGGGTTTCCCACAGGAACTATGTGTTATGTGTTTGATCTTGTGTATGCATTGAATGTATGAGTTCTCTTCTTAATGCTTATTGATCAAGTTGATATATGTTGATTGTTTAATATTTTAAAGGACTATAATTGAATTGAAATATTTGGGCTCATTGATTCACCCCCCTCTTAGTGATTATACTTCTAAAAATTGGTATCAGAGCAAGTCTTTTGGTAAAGGATTAACATCTTGAAGGTGATCAAAGCTATAATATGGGTAGTCATCAAGGAGGTTTCTCTAATAAGCAAACACCAATGTTCAATGGATCCAATTATGAATTTTTAAGTGCCAGGATGAGGACATACATTATGTACCTATGGTTTGATGTATGACAATCTGTTGTGGATGGTTATGTTATTTAGACTATTCCTCCGTCTAGTACTATAGACAAGAAGTTGTTTGAGAACAATTTTAAGGCAATAAATACCATCAATTGTGGTCTTATAGAAATTAAGTTTACTAAGGTATTCCATTATAATTTTGCTAAAGAGATATGGGACAAAATGTAGATCATTTATGAAGGAGATTTAAAGGTCAAGCTTGCTAAGTTATAGACTCATAGAAGGTAATTTTAAAGTCTCAAGATGAATGAAGTTGATACTATGGCATCTTTTATGCAGAGAAGTGATGAGATTGTGAACATCAACAAAGGTCTTGAAGAGAAGATTGAAAAATATATTTTTGTTCAAAAGGTATTGAGGTCTCTATCCCCCAAGTTTGATCTAAAAGTATCTAGTATAGAAGAGAGTCATGGCCTTACTCAGTTAAAGATGGATCAATTGCATGACACCCTTACTGCCTATGAGATGAAGAAGAATGATTATATAACATCAAAGAAGGAAGAAAATTTCAAGACTAAAATGAAGACAAATAAGATGTTCCAAGGTAAGAAACTCAAGGAGGATGACATTCTTGATATATATGAGGATGAACTAATTGCTTTGGTTTCAAGAAAATTGAGAATAGGTTTAGGCAAATATAAAGGTAAGTTACCCCTCAAATGCTTTAATTGTGGTGAGATAGGACATTTTAATAGTAAGTGCTCTCATAAGTATAAGAAATATGATGATGATGAACATGATCAAGGTCATGATGATGGAAAGAGAACATTTAGGTCTGATAAAAGTTAAAAGGGATTTAGAAGGTTTGATAACAAGAAGTACTTCAAGGACAAAAAGAGTCTCTACACCAAAGAAGATTACAGCTCATTAGAGGAGAGTGAAGATAGTGACTCAAAGTATGATCATGAATATGATGGTCCCATTGAAGATAAAGCCATTTTTATGGTCGAGGAAGGAAGTTGCTCACAATAAAATGAGTCTACTTAGAGTGATTTAGATGATGATGATGAAGATGAGGTGGACTATGAGATTGCATTGACTAATGCTCATGAAGAATTGAAGATTGAGAAGAAGATCAATAAGAAGATGAAATATAAACTCAAGGAATTTTAGGAGAAATTTAGTGTGTTTGAGGCAAGAATGGATGAAGATGCCAAGGAGCATGAAGATATGGTCAAACATCTTAGTTGCTAATTAAAAATCCTGTCTACAAGACTAAAAGCTAAAGAAGATGAATGGGTAAGGTATGTAATTGAAAATGAGTCATTAAAATTTGAGTTAGAGAAGGTTTCTATTAAGGTTATGTCATTTGTGAGATTTGAAAAGAGCTCAAGTGATCTAGAAAACATTCTAAATGATCAAAAGCATGTAAGTGGTAAGACTAGTCTTGGATTTAAAGAAGAACCAGAGACTACAACTCAAGATAAGATGAAGACTACTGTGAACAAGGACAATCAAATTTTGAAGATAAATTATCAGACAAGGAATGAAGGTGCTGAAAGAATGATCAAATAACTAAATTTTATGAGATATGCAAATTTTAATGGTTATTGCTATACTTGTAATCAATTTGGGCATAGAGATAGAGAATGCAGAAGACTTGTTAAGAATGAATTTTCATGGAACTATGATGTGAGTCATTAGTCAGAAGATGTGATCAAGGTTGAGTGCTTCAACTATCATGATATAGGGAACTTTCCAAAACATTATCCATTTAAGGTAAGATAATCTGAGTTTTCATCATGGAGTATGGTTTACTACAGCTATGAACAGAGAGGTCACATTGCTAGATTCTATAAGAAAAGACCTACAAGACATAATAGGTTTTATCAAGCTCTTAGAGTGAAAGATAGAAGGAAAGTGAACTCATGGAGACAAAAGGTGGTAAGTAGAAATTATGATGAGTCTACAGGTCCAAATAATCTATTTTCTATGATAGTGAATGCTATAGATGTTGAAGAGTACTAAAAGCTCTCATTGATTGCTCATGTTGAGAATGAAGAGACCAAGCTCAAGGAGAAGAATAAGGTACTAGTTGAGGCTAGTTATAAGGTAAGTATGGATTCAAATGAACATCTTAATATTGTTGAGTATCATGTAAATAACATCAATTGTTTTTGCCTAGTGATGAGGTTTAGGACTGCATGTTTGATTCTTCAAATAAAAAGGTATGTCAAGATTTCATAGTTGCTCCATGTGTTGTGAATTATATCTTTGAAGAAAAGGAGAGTGATATAGATGAAGAACCAATCATCATAGTTTAGACTAAGAAGAAGAAGAATAAGATCAAGAAGTATTATAGCTATAAGAGGATTCTAGTCATTACTGAAGAGATGTGGGCCACTCCTAGCTTCACTTTATTTTAGAGCATTGTGGTGCAAAGGATGTCTCTATCTATGCTTCTTAAAGATACTCCTTTCAGTGGAGAAGCAAGTGTTTCTATGGTGTTATTGAGATGTTCCTAGAAGACTAGAGTTAAGTATTCTCAGTTAGAATAGGTATGTCCAGGTGGAAAATATGCTGAGGTGATGTCATGGTGTTGATAACTGTATATGGGGTAGTCTATAGGGTTAGATTGAAGGTTACAAGATGGAAAAGGAAGATTTATGATTTATAAAAATGATATTTTTACATAGAAAGGTATGTTGACCTTATTCTATCATGCTCCAGGTGGTTTTTTGATTTGAAGGTTCAATTTGGAGATTTTTATTAGCTCTTAGATTTCCCATTTTTTCCTTAAGAGCTTGTAAGTCCTAAAATGGGTTATAGGAAGTCAAGGTTCCCAATGGTGTGGAGGCTCAAATCTTAGTCTAAAAGTGTGTAATAATTACCTCTAGGTGTACAAGAAGTTTTAGAGGTGGATGTGGATTGGAATGTGCTGAGTTGACCTTATTTATTTTGAGATTCTGGGGTTTTGGGCTCTAATAGAAAAGTGGTCTACCTTATGAGTTAATGTCTAAGGGTTGTTGATATGTTTAATAGGCCAAATGGGTTATAAAATCAAGATTCATAGAGATCTGAATATTTGTGGTTCTCAAGTTATTCAAGTTTTTGTCAAGTTGGAGGCCTAATTAGGTAGTAGGTTTGTGAAGGAAGTATGTTTTAGAAGATGAATTTGGTGATTAAAATTTATGTTTTTGAGGGGGAATATGAGAGTACTTTAGATATAATTTTTTAGGTCTTGAATATGTGTCTACTAAAAATTGTGGGCTCTGTAAGTTTCAAGAAGGGCTGCAAGGAGGCTAGAAAAGCCTAGTTTGAAGAAGAGTGTTTTTTTCTCAGTTTCTCCAAAAGAGAAAGGCATGTTTGTTCTAAGGAGAGTTATTAGGTTAGTTTAGATCATGTTTCCTATTTGGTATAACATAGATGTAGAGTCGTTGGTCATGGAAGTGTCTTGAGAAAGAAGGTTGGTAAGCCGACATGGTGGTTCTTCATGGTGTGTGGAGATCTGAAGATGGTCAAAAAGTGAAATGGCTCAAAGATATTAGGGGGATTCCATATTATATGTTTCTTGGGGATTTATATCATATTCAAATGGTTTTTGTGTGTTCTTTATTCATTTGTTGTAATGCTTGGTTGAAGAAGAGTGTTGGCATAGAGCAAGAGGAAGTTGTTAAGGAAAGTAAAAGTAGGCTCAAGGTAAGGGGGAGTTTGTATCATATTTATAAGATGGTACTTTATTATTTATGGTATTTTTATGTCCTTAGGATCAGTTGGTTCTCACTTTGTCATTATGTCAAAGGGGGAGAAAGTTCCTATTATGGGAGTGCTTGAAGAGAGAGAAGGTGAGATGTATATTTCTATATATGATGTTTGTTGACATCAATGACAAATGAGGATATTGTTGGAGATTTATCAATGATGTCATAGAGATATCATGGAAGTGTCCTAGTGAGTGGATGAAGTGATTTGATAGCCTAAGTAACAGTGAAAAAATGTACAATGTGCTTGTTCTAGTATACTTTATGTTAGCTTGGTTGATCTTCTGGGTTGACTGTTTAGAGATGATTAGGGATGAGTATGGAGTATTAAAAATGTAAAAAAGGTACCTAATATGTTTTATAATACTTTAGAGTTTTTTTACATAAGTAGAATTCATCTGGTTATCCATAGTTTTCATCTAGACACTTTGGGTCTAGTGGTAGAAAATCTGAGTAGGCAGTTTGATGACATCACCATTTCCACGTGAGAATGAGTCAAGGGGAGTTCGTCATATGATTGTGATAAAATTAGTCCCTAGTTTATATGCATTAAATCTTAGGTCATGAAACTAACCACAATAAAATATATAAGGGTGAAAATTTGGGTTCTTATGCATTTTGATAGTTTTTTCCCATACTTAGCTAAATTTGCAATATGGCAAGAAAAATCAAGTAAGAATTTTGATGAAGGCATATCTCGCACATGTGAAAATTTTAGGAGAAGGTGATCATATGGGTTTGTTTAAATTTTTGCATAGTTTATTTTTTCTAAATTTTAGACCATGAATTGAATCACGATAAAAGTTATGTAGGAGCAAAGTTGGTCTCCTAAACAAATTCTAAGCATAATTGGCTTTGTGATAAAAAATTTTGAGAAGGCATTTTAATGGCATTATATCTCACACATGTGAAGGTTTCAAGAGTATTTTTTTATATGTATGGATTCTCATTTTAAATTTGATAATATGATCCAAATTCTAGATCATGCATATAAGCACAATAAAAGTTATTAATGTCTAAAGTAGGCTTTCCAAGCATATTATAGTTGGTCTGCATACTTAGTCAATTTGCATAATGTTAAAGATCTGGACCTAGTGGAGCTCCAAATTTCATGAGAGTTAATAATTATAGAATCAATGGTGTGTGTAGAGTCAAATGGGTCAATGTAATAGCTATTTAGCTAAGATAAAGATCGAGCATCTTACAGAAGATCAACAGAGTGTGTTTACTCCAAGATGTCAGGATGCAGTGAGATGATGCCAAGTGCATATTATTTAATGACTGAGTAAAGGTAAAAGATAAGGATCTTAGGGTGAGTGATTATTCATATAGGTTTATCAAATTATGAGTGTTTATAATTAAAGACCTAGTTGATCCACATAGATCGATGGAATGTTGCAGTCAACATTACAAGATTGCATGAGATGAGGTCAAAGTGATTGAGGTTTAACATTTGAGCATTGGTGCCTATGTGTTAAATATAAAAAAAGATCAATAGTGTGAGATTAATCTAAAGCTATGAGGACACGAGATATGAGCATTGTGGTCAGGGTTTAACTATGACCATTGACATTTAAATATTTAAATTTAATAGAGGAAAAACCAATGTCTGGTATTTAGGCCATATCTTTCGATCTAGACAAAATTGGCTCATGATATAAAATTAAAAGATGAAGAAGACTCCATAGTGCATCTAATGAATCTATTTTTAAGTTCTTAGTGTTTATACAATCAAATTTATTAATCTTTAAATTGATTATGTGTTCATGTATGGACTGTAAGTGACCTGAGAAGATTATTTGAGCTTGTTTTAATGTTATTGCAATATATCTTGATGAATTAGATATTGGGGAGTGTTAGACTCCATAAGGATTATATGTGTGCATTTTGAAGGTTTGAACATTTGTATGCAATATGAACAATGGTTTAAAAGGTGACTGTGTGTTTGCTCATAATGACTGTGTGTACAAAGAAGTGTTTGAGCTAATTAGACTTTAACAAAAGAGTGTTTTGGAAACTATGATCATTTGAGGAAGTAAAAAGGGTAATGTGAAATGGTTTCATGCATTTGGAAGTGGTATTTTGTTCTTAGTTTGTTTGTTATAGTATCAAAGAGCTGGATGGGTCTCCATATGACCTAAAAGTGACTTAGGCCTATTTGAAAGTGTGTTGTGCTTAAGTGTGACCCATGTGAGATGCCTTAAGGGTGAAGGTATGTATTTTGGCTGATAAAGATTAATGTGGACTTGATAATTCATGATATCTCTGTATATAGTGAAATCAAAGATGATGATTTCTAGACTTTGTGTGGAAGATTTTTGAGAGAGAATTGTGCAAGGTGGATGTGAGAGTTGTGAAACAAAAGATAGGTAGTGTGATTGTTGGTTGATTTAATAAGAAAAATAGTTTTTTGAATATGTGTATGCAATTTAGGTCATGTTCCTAATGTCAAGATCATGATATTGAAATTTGAGGATATGCGAAGAAGTTTGAGTGTGCATATGAGGATAGTTTGAGTTAAGAAGGAAAGAGATTGTGACATGCCTATGTGAGAGGCCTGTTTGAGATAAGGAGAGAGTTTATGTAGGGGTTAGATAAACAAATATCCATAATCAAGTGTTAAAGACATAATTACTAAAGTGGAATTTTTCAAAGGAGGTTCTAAAGGACTTGGTCTTCCTTAGGGGCAGTTGTTCCTTGTGAAACAAGTGTTTCACTAAATACCTTTGGTTAGGTGGATATGATCAAGGTTTGATGGTCTAAAGGAGTTGATCAGTCTCTTGTTTGTAATTTATTATAGGACAATAGTTTATTTGTGTTGTAGGCTTGAGAGTGGGTTTTATTCCCCATGAGGGTTTCCCACAGGAACTATGTATTATGTGTTTGATCTTGTGTATGCATTGAATATATGAGCTCTCTTGTTAATGATTTTTGATCAAGTTCATATATGTTGACTGATCAATATTTTAAAGGAATATAATTGAAATTGAAATATCTGGGCTCACTAATTCACCCCCTTCTTAGTTATTGTACCTCTAACAAAAAATAGCCCATGAGAAGTGGTCCAACATGACAAACAAACAACACAACACTAAAGACATCAACTACACCACTAGGGATGATGAGACCAATGCTTACCTCCAAGGATAGAGGTGTTGGAGGACCACTACTAGGATAGGCATGAGGGGGACAAGTACATCAAGTATCAGTTACCCCCCATAACAAATATACTACAAAATGGCTATGCACCTGCCAAAGTATCACAACATAGAAAACACTATAGAACATGTGCTAAAATGTGAATTAAAGTGGTGTGCATGAGGGATGACCCAATCAGAGTGCAAGGATACTTAGTTTACAACCACTTTATTTGATCACACCAACACCTAGTACAAAAAAATTGATCTCAACTAGACCATTGTTGACTATGATACCCTAAAGGATGCATTCTTGAAGGAATTTTACATCCCAAAGTTTGAACAATAGAGTATCACCATGGTAAAACAAATTACCCAAGGAATCTGAGAGAGTGCGAGCTTGTAGGTTTAAAACTCTCCTATTGAAGTTCTCATATGATATTCACCCTTCCTAACATGCATAATGGTTCATTAGGGGGTTACTCATTCCATTTTGAAGAGTGCTTTCTATAAAGACTTTTATAGACTCTAAAAAAGCATTTGAAGCTATGCTCAGAGTGAGGTAATAAGAAGTGCACACACTAAGATCAACCCATTTATGGAGGCACAAATTGTATCTATGGCCTCCCAGCTCTAAAAGCTTATCGCTAGCTCTATGCATGATGTTCAAAGTAGACTATGGTGTATCAATTTCAAAGTAGAATACCATAATAAAACTAACTGACTATGGAGGAATGTGCACACCCTAATTATAAGCTATGGAGTCTATCGATAAGTCCATGATGTTCAAAACTATCCTTCATTAAAACATGCCACCTAAGTCAACATAACCATTTATTATCATTTGTGTGATGCCTACACCCATACCACTATTGATTACTAGGTGATTGAAAAAATGCATAAAAACATGGAAAGGGGCACATAATAGGCTATAAAAATAGTCAGAGGACAAGTAAACCAAGGGAATGATGGCTACATCCAATAAAATATAGGTTTTAGGATGTAATGAGGTATTAGAGGGTGAGGCAGAGGATGCGGTGGTGGAATGTTCCCACCATGCTCATGTTATAAGTGTGGCTCAATAGAGCATTATTAGCATGACTTCCCTACACATCCTATGTGTGGCTATTATTAAGGGCCACATAAGGTCTAAAAATGCCCTGAACTTTATAAAAAGTTAAACCAAGGTAGGCTTGGCATAGATAAAGACATAGGAATGATTAGGCATGAGTAGAAGATGGAAAAATAGACCCCAAATGCTCAAACTATAGACATAAAGGTAGTCATGATGTAGGCAACTACTTATAGTGGATTGACCACTTAGCCGCTAGTTGTGCTCATACCTGAGTTATGCCTCGAATATAGGGATAAGGGTCAAAATGAATGCATAACATGGCCTAAACCAAAAGATGTGTCATACTCAGACCTAATGCACCAAAAATATGTATTATAATAGGCTATGAGTGTAGTCTAAAGCCTAAAAGGGGAGCTTTAATTAGTGTTAGACATAGAAGCACAACCTACCACCTCTCGAAAGAAGTAGGATAGCCGAGAGGCTGAAATACAATAATTAACTGAGATCCTATGCCTCTTATAAATTGAGGATATACTACCCCTATTGAAGAACTTACTCTTATAGTATGCAAGTCAAAATCAAGTTGAGGTCATCGTGTCATGCATGGAAATGGTGTGAGAAGTCCGATATACACAAAATGTTAAAGTTCTTGGTGGATGTCACTATTAATAGATGGTCTATCTATGAGGTTTTTATAGATAGAGGCACCAAGGTTAAAATATTGACAAAGATTGTTTGAGAGAAAATGGGTAGACTAGCCTTGAGACCTTCCCCTCATGTACTCTTCATGGCCAATAAGATCTGGGCACAGTCAATTGAGATCTTGAAGAGTGAAGTTATAGATATCATGGGCATCAAATTTTATGATGATTTTAAAGTGATAGAGTTAGTAGAGCAGGACAACTACTTGACGCTTCTAAAAATACCATGGTGTTATGCAAATAATGCAAATATGCACTTCAAAAAGTGCTACATGACCTTTGAGAATGAAAAAGAGAGGGTAGTTATACCTATTTCAAATGAATAAGGACCCCCCTATGTCAAGAGCATGGACATTCAAGATGAAATCAACCATATCCATAACATCAAAGTGCAAGGCACCGAGACTCTAGAACCAAATGATTAAGAAATCATCTCTTGGGAGGATGGAAAGTCAATCTCAAACACCACAGATGTTTCTTGCAACTGATGGGTCAAGGAAGTATATGAGACCATTGGTTGACAACACTGCTTGGTGTGAATAAAGGTGCCAAAGCCAGTAAAGATAAGCTGGATACAAATTGATCAAACTCCTAAAAGATGGGTCCCTTGTGATAATAAAATAGGAAAAATAGGGTTTCAACTCACTAATGGAAAACTTACTTCACTCCAAAAATATGAAGGAATTAATCCTATGGAGAACTATGTTCATGAAATTGAGTTGTGCATCCCAAAGGAGGTGGATAAAATGGGTGCATTAATGTACATATTGAAAATCATTTTCGCTCATTGGTGGGTAGCACAAAATCCTAGCTTGCCAACTTGGCAGGATGTAAAGGCAACCATTTGCACTAGGTTCAAAAAAAGTAATGAAGACCTAGACATTTTAGCCTACTCTAGTGATTCTAACCCCATCACACATGTACATATTTACAAAGAAAGATATATTATTTGTGGTGAAAATGCACCAAGAAATCTATGGGTACACACCTTCTACAAAACCTTAAAGACTTGGATGCGAGTGTGGTACATAGTCAATGAGACGTGCCATGAAACATTAGACTAGGATGCCTTTAAGGAGTGGTTTGTTCATACCTTATCCTTTCTTTCACAAACTATTGAACTTATTAAGCCATTGCAGGTTGTTCAAAGTTTAGTATTTGAGGATATCATTATATTAGAAGAGTGCCTAAAGGACATGTTCGGCAAAAATGGGTTAGCTCTCCCAACCTTCTTAGAATAAAAAAATCTAAATAGTGACTCTAGTGATGAAGATGATGACACATAGAGGGTGCAAAATTGGAAGAATTTGATAGGGAAAAGGAAGTTAGTGTGCAAAGTTGAGGATAAAACCCCAAAAAAAGAAGGCCCTACCCATCTTTGGGTAGAAACAATCAAGGGAAGTAGACAAGTCAAAGAATCAAACCAAGAAAACCGTGAACCCTACCAAGTGTTGTTAAAAACTACCAAAGTAGATATCAAGTTAGATGGGGAACCCAAAATGACAACTCTAGGTGCTTATTGGTCTAATATGGAACAGAGGCATATTGTTGATCTCCTGAAAGAATTCCAAGACCTATTCCCATAAAACTATAAAGATATGAAAGGCACACACCCATCCCTTGAGAAGATGAGCATAAAACTAGTCGATGGTGTTAGACCCATCAAGAAGCAGCCTTATAGGATGAACCCAAGTCTTCACACCAAGGTTAAGACTAAGATCAATGACATGCTAGACATAGGAGTCATCTACCCTATGTAGGAATCCAAATGGGTCAGCCCCATGGTCAACAACATCAAAAAATATGGGTGCATTTAAATTTGTGTTGACTATAGACTATTTAATTCTGCCTACATGACCAACCCCTCCCCAACTTAATTCATGAATGAAGTATTGGATGGAATCATAAATTATGATATATACACCTTTACTGATGGCTTTTTAGGATACCATCAAGTCCAAATCAAAGAGGAGGACAAGTCTAAAACCACCTTTGTGATCGAGTGGGGTTATTTCACATATAATGTCATGCCCTTTGGGTTAAAGAATGCACCAACCATTTTCTCCCAGGTGGTGATCACTGCATTCAAAGACTTCATTCACAAGTTAATTCAAATATACTTAGATGATTAGACAATGCACGAGTTGGTGAAGGATCACTGTGACAATTTATGCCTAATTTTTGAAAGATGTAGATAGTTATAAATTTATTTCAATATCAAGAAGTGTGTTTTTATAATGTTGTTTGGCACATTTCTTGGGCACATCATCTACAAAGATGGTCTACTCATTGATCAAACCAAGGTTTCAATAACCCTTCAGCTTCAAACACCATCAATTCATAAAGATGTCTATGCCTTTCTTGGGCATTACGGGTATTACAAGAAGTTTATAAAAAAATTATGCTAGGATTGCAGTGCTGCTAAAGGAACTCTTCCAAAAGGATGGCCCATTCTATTAGGGTGTAGTGCAAGAGGATGATTTTGAGACCATGAAGCTAAAGCTAACAAGTGTGCCGATACTATAATTTCTTGACTGGGCAAATCCTTTCCATGTTGAAATTGATACCTATAGTATCATAATTGGTGTCATTCTCTCACAACCAGGTGAAGGGAAAATGGATCATCCTATTTCTTTCACAAGTAGGAAACTAAGGCTAAACAAAATTACACAATGATGAAACATGAGGTGATTGCCATGGTTTACACCATGTAGAAGTTTAGACAATATTTGTTAGCAACCCACTTGATCTTATTCATTGATCATGAGGCACTTAAGTACCTGGTGAACAAGCTCATTTTTCACAAGCACATTTATTGATGTATTTTTTTGTTTTAATATTTCCAATTTTTTGTTGTAGTGAAGCCTGAAAAATAGAACTCGGGCCCACAACATTTGTAGTGCATTAACTCTGGCAATGCAATAGTGCCAATTAAAGATGAGATACCTAATGCAAAACTTTACAAAATATAACACATCCTAGAATACTTAGAAAAAACCACCACATTTCTAACCTTTAGATCTATGCCTTAGACCATAACAACTAAAGAGAAGAAGAAGCTTGTAGTTCACATTGTTCCATTTCAACTCATTGGTGGGGAACTGTACAAGTTGAGCCATGATGAAATCTTACGTCGATGTGTCTTAGAGCATAAATGAGACTTATTACTTCAAGAGGTACATGAGGGGATTATTGGAGTCCATTGTACTAGAGATTCCAAAACACAAAAGTGTTGTAATCAGGCTTGTGATGGCCAACTTTATTTCATGATGCAAAAGAATATGCCAAAGCATGTGATGTCTGCTAGCTCATGGAAAAACCAAACTATCAGGATGAGATACCCCTCATCCCCATCCTTGCCTAGGTACCCTTTGAAAAATGGGCCATTGATTTTGTTGGGTATATTACTCCTACTGTGAGGCAAACAGGTGCAAGATACATTCTGGCTACCACAAATTACTTGACCAAGTGGGCTGAAGCAACACCAACAAAAGATTATATAGCCACCACAGTAGTAAGATTCATCTAGGAGAATATTATAAGTAGGTATGGATGCCTACTTAGCTTGAATAACAACCATGGCACATATTTCATCAATGAAATAGTTCAGATCTTGCTGTCTAAATATATGGTGGCACACTATAAAATGACACCTTACCACCCCCAAACATATAACATTGTAGAAGCATTCAATGAAATATTGGGGACATGCCTCACAAAAAATGTGATATTAGTCACAAGGATTGAGATGATCGTGTGTCAATGGTTTTATGGGCATATCACACAACATATAAATACCTGAATAAGGCTACACCATTCCAATTGATGTTTAGCATATAATCTATTTTACTTATGGATTTCCTAGTGCCCTCATTGCACATCACATGTATTGGTTGCTTAGATAACCAAGAATCCTTAAACACATGCCTGGAAGATTTGGAGAAGTTGTATGAGACACATGCTCAAGCATGATGGATCCAACATAAAGAGAAAGCCTAATAGAAATTGTGGCATGATAATCACATCAAGTGTAAGGTGTTTATAGAAGGTACACTAGTTTTGTTATATGATTATAAGTACCTTAGGTGCCTAGACAAGTTAAAGATTAGGTGGATGGGACCTTATATCATCTAAAATATATTTAAAACTAGTACATTCAAGTTATGCACATTAACTGGTGAAATGATCTCTAGGTATTTCAATGGCACTAGATTGAAAGTATACCATCACTAGGATGGTGCTTGCACCATCTAATGCCAACTTTCTGATAAAAAATTAGTCACTTTTTCTTGTGACTATAATAAAATTAACACAAGACAAATATTTTTCTCATGTTGTTTGAATAAGTGTGGTACTTTCAGGACTACAGTAGAACTTTTCTAGTGCTTACACCTACATAAATCTAGTCAGGTGAGTCGAGCCCGATCACTTTTTAATTTCCTGAGGCCAGACACCTAAGTTTCGAGGCATGTGAAGTATGTTAGGCTAAGTAAAATATAAGTACAAATTGATGAAGGATGATATACAAGGTGTTCATGCATAAGAAACCAAGAGGAGATAATAAAGCACTGGAGGACTAGTACAAGGATTTATATAGGGTAGGGGAGGCTGAAGAAAGAGACAATAAAGTGTAGAGAAATTGACCAAGAAAGAAAGGTGTAATTGAAATAAAGTGAAACATCAAGAAGAGATAGAACTTAGGAGGCTGAATTAGGTGCATGTGAAGTGCTGCACCTAGGTAACCATAAGGATGGCAAAGGTCATGCCAAGATGAACAAAACATAAGATTATGACCATTATCATAACTAACACCCACCCAATAGTTAGTGAGAAGTGATCATTTGAATCACCTGTCACTTCACTGAAGAAATCATTAGCAGAATCAATGCTATGACAACTAAAAAACAAATATCCACATTAAATTAGCAATTGGTGGTAGATTTTACTAGATTTCATGGGTTTTAATAGATTTAAAAAATCTAAATATCATCAGCCATTAATGTGGCAGATGAGATTAGCATATAAAAAGGTAGATGGCAGAGGTAGAAGGGTTACTATCATTTTCAAGAGTTAAGAATAGAGTAAGGAGATGAAGCCACTAAGTGAGAAAATGCTATTAGAGAGAGAACAAGTCACCCATAACCTCCCCAAGCGAAAATGAAAGAGTAAGAAGAAGACTACATTTTAACCTAAAGATAAGGGGAGGTAAACAGAGTAAAGTTGATAGAGAAACATGAAAGAAAAGACTTCAAAAATAACTAGGCCATCATTAATGAGGTAGGAAACTCAACAACTAAAAGCACAGTCGCATTTCCCATGACTGTAAAACATAATAGACACAATTTTGGGCTTTAGTAGAATCAATCAGCCATGGCTCAACTGTAGCAGGTTTAGGATGGGAAAGAAATGACTAAGAAAAGGTCTACCAAAAACATAAAAATATACAAAGAAATCATGAGAAATAAGGGAAGCAACTACCACAAAAATGGAAGTGTAAATGGTAGAAGGGGTGAGTGTTACAGAGATTGACCCAAGTATGAGTGCCAAACTCATGGAATACCTGCTAGAGGTCATGGTGGGGGAGAAGTGGGTATTTATTACACTTGTTTACAAGATTAAGGACTATACCCATAGGATAAGAAACACAATGCAAGAGTTGAAAAAGGACTGGATGATAAATATGGACAAGAAGACCAAGGTAGGCACCGCACTCTTTGATGGCTCCATTAGAAACAAATTATAAACCATAGGTGCCACACAACTATTTGAATTGCCAAAGTTTGGCAAGCTAGAAGACTTGGTGCATTTCATCCTTTCTTAGGTGCATGGTGACCAATTCTACTTTACTAGATGATGCATGGGGATTTATTCAAGACTCATTAGAAGAATCACAAGGCTATCTGGTGCAAGAGTAGATATACGAGAGATGATGGAGGATGATGTGGAGGTAGAAAAGGTCAAAAGGTTCTTGGGATATTACAAGTCAGGATTTACTTTCCCTATCAAGAACATCTAAGACCTAAGCATAAGGGAAACAATGCACCTTTTAAGCACCAAACTTTACCTTGGTGATTAGTGGTCTGACATAAGTGAAACATTCTTGTGCATTTTCCACCACATGGCACAGGGAGTAAGGTTCAACATCTCCAAGTTCATACTAGAGGAGATAGTAAAGAATGCACAAGAATGCCATCAAGCATGTGAGACCTTTCGATGGGGATACATGCTAATAATAGTGATGGAGGAAATAAGTGCTAGATGGTGATGATGATCATCTATGGGTGTTTCCACCAAGTCATGAGTCCCCAACAATGAAATACTAGGACTTCATATGCCCCTAGCTTCTTAAATAAATATAAGACTAGAGTACAAGGATGGTTTGAAAGGTATGTAGAGGCCTTTGGGAAGGAGTGTCACATCCCACAAGAACTCCATCAAAAAAGGGTGGGAATGACAACTTTTACCATGATGCAACACTTCTGTGTGGTACACCTAGCACTCACAAATAGAAATCTATCAAGATGGCTATGGTTACCTTATGCGTTCTCAACCAAATACTTCATGGTGGTACTAAGGAGAATCCATGATACAAAACAAATTGAGTTCTAGGCCAAGGCCATAGATTGTGATAGAAGAATGATGAGGTGCCAATTCATGCATCCCAGAGCCAAGGCTACCAGGGATGACGAGGATGAAAATGATAGGCCTGACATCCATCCCCTCCAAATGGTAATAATAAATGGAAGGATTTTTAACCTTTATTATGAGATGAAGCCACACAAGAAGGGAAGAGGTCCTAGTAAGGATGATGATCACCCCTTCCTAGCCCGTGATAAAGGGAAGGATGTATCGAAGTTGTAGGCAAAGTCACTCTAAAAGAAGAGGGGTGAAAATTTAGAAGAGATTATAGTGTGCATACAGTTAAAAATAAACTTCAAAAAATAAATTGCATCCCTTACTCTAAAGAAGCACATGATATTCACGTAAAAGGGTGCTTCTTCTAGCAAGCATCCAAATAAAAAGACTAACATACCCATATCATTTTCTACAAAGACCCTTCCAAATATGGAGAGAGAGGTGACCCTCGTGCCCATGATAGAGGAGGGGACTGAAGAAGATAGAGTAAGCACCTATATCCTATAAATAGGGGAAGGTGAAGAGGAGATCAACACCAAAAATGTGTAGAAGGCCCCATAAACTAATGTGACTACCATGCTACAGGTAACAGAGGAAATGGTGAGATTCACATCCAACACCACCTTATTAATGAGCCCACATTTGAAATTGACACTAACATCTAGGGATAAGGCCTCCTCAATGGACCCTCAAACTGTCGAGGAGAAAAGAGCAGCCTGGAGGAAGATGGGATTGAATGATGAAGATATAAACTAAACTTTGGTGCTTGAAGAAAAACAAAAAATTGACTTGGAACAAAAGAAGGCCAAGATGGAGAAAAGTTCCCCAAAGGTTCCCTCAAGCACATGACCAATAGTAGAAGTGGTCAAATAGGCACCAAGTGACCCCACCAGACAAGCAAAAGAAGCTATACAAGAGGCATGCCCAAGTAGTGAAGGGGTGTCTAAATAGAAAGAAGGTAATACTGGTGCCTTAGAGCAACAAATATAGATAACTGAAGAGCACCAACAATAACAAGGTAACACTAGCACCAAAGAGAACCCTGGAGGTAAGTATTGAAAATCCCCAGTATGAGGAAGTAGATGAGGGGGACATATTTGATGAAGCAACCCCTAAGGACCAAACAAGTGAATCCTTAGAGGATCATGCCACACATATAGAAGGTTGTCATTGAGAAGGATGACATAAAGCTTAACATAAGGGAGATGATGTAGAAGAATTGGGGGGACAAAGATCTATACATATAGAAAACTATGTCCCCCTAGGCTACCATAATAAGGATGTGCAAGTAACTCTCATTTGTGCTAGACCATTATATGGATGAGCCCTAGTTTGAGGTGCTAAGAGTGGCTATTTTGAGCCTAAAATATTTTGAGGAAGGGCAAAAATCCCTTCTTATTGACCCACGCACCATGAACCCAATCCAATCTGGGAATGCGCTAATAAGAATGGCCATAGAAGTAATGCATTGGAACATCATCAATGATGGCAAGGTGAGGAAATTGAAAAAGCTACACAAAGAAGCCAAGGAAGAGGTGTAGGCCAACATGTTCAAGTTAAAATAACTTTATGAGTGCATGGAGGTGGCTGACCATATCTTTTAGTTGACATCAACACTTCAGACCTTTTAGAGGTCGACAAGCTTTGTGTATTGGTGGAGTAGATGCTCCTAACACTATAGCCTAAACCAACATAAGAAGAAGAAGATAAAGACCTCAATGTTACACTGAAGAAGGAGCTTTCAAATAATCTCCAAGAGGAAGAAGATCTCTTTGTAAAGTTAAATGAAGGTGCGGAAATAGTAGATGCCATTTATTAAGCTTCTCCAACCAAACCTCAATAATAGATGCATGCCTAAAGCAAGCAAAGGATGAGAAGGAGAAGATGATGGCTCAAGTATACTCTACAAGTAGGGTAGAACAATCACAAATCATGGGTAGTGTGAACATGATAAGTAATCAAATTAAGGACCAGGAGTGGACCTTGGAAGAACTCTTCTACGCTCTATAGACTAAGGCCTATGAGCAAGGGGATATCTTAGACAAAAGTGTGGCAAGGGTGAAAGCCAATGTAGAAGCCTTTTGTAAGGAGCTAGATACAAAAAATATAATTATGTTCATTGCTGTATTATCTAAAATTGATAGCACCATATAAAAAATCATGCTAACCATAAAGGCTTTGAGGACTTCAATGCCGAACTCTAAGAGAATGCACCTGAGTTATGCAATCCCAAGAGTTTGACAACTTAGTCCAAGGGTAGACTAGAGTTTTTATATGGGGTAATGTTGGGCCCCTAACTTGTTAGTAGAATATCTATGCCAACTTGACATCTACCTTAGTGTGAGAGGATATTTTTGGTAAGTGGTTAGCCTAAGGGTTTTTTTAGCCAGCTAACAAGTGGCTAATCATCTCCTAGATTTTTAGATCATCAACAAAGATTTATAGAAACATGACAAGTGTAGCATGGGCATCAAAAAGTCATGGAGCTGGTGCTTATGATGATAGAATTATAGCTAAACACTCAATGTGCAACTTACACCCTGGAAAAGATGCTCTTAAAGGCTTATATAAGGAGCTCGAGCTATAAGAGGAAGGGGGGCAAAGAACTGCAATAAATCTTTAGTAGAATGACTCTAAATCCATGTTATGTAAACCTTGTTCTAACTGCCATTAAGGCTTAAAAATGGTATGGAGGCCACCCTACCTCCAATTGTATGTGCCCAAGCTCATTTATGAGCATCTGGGCTGTTAGCATTATAATTTAAATATGAAATCTTGTTATGAGCATTGAATAATGATAATGGCATTTCATTAAAATATGCTAAGTGTGTCTAGTTTTCATATCTTATGGTATTATTAATGTGAGGCAAAGATTTGTGATTTCAAAATTTTTACTAAATTATGTTAATTGATGTTTACACATTTTACTAGTTTTCTACTTTAATGAGTCTATAATTTTCATGATGTCATCTTTATTATACATGGAGGATGAGTATATATCTACACTAATAACCTAATCCCTATTTAAATTACATCTATTTATTATGATTAGATGGAACCAAAGTAATCTTATGACCCATTAAGTGCCTATATGACCCTAGGCTAAACCCAAAAAAGGCTTGTGCCTATGGATCTACCCGAGTTAAGTTTTTGGTACATTGCTTAAGAACCTTTAGTGAAGCCTTGTTCCATAGCACAACTAGCCCAACACGGGCCCCAATTCATTCTCATCTATACTTTGGGTGAGTGCATAAGGCCTATGCCTTATGTGGATTAATGCTGGTGTAGCTGAGTGTTTAAATGTTGAGTGTAAAAAGGGATTATCCCATGTTTGCACTTGGTTGTAGTAAACTAAGACCCTAGACTTTTCATAGTAATACATACCTCATAAGATAATGTATTAAGTAATATATCATGAAAACTAGCCCTATGACTCAATTTTAAAGATTCAAGGCAAAGTATTTGAATTTTTTGTTACATCAATTGCAAAGTTTGAATAGTTTATTGAAGGAGTAAATATTTAAGATTAGGAACCAAATTAGAATCAATATGTGTAGGAATAGACATGTTATGTGTTTAATAAATACTGACATCTAAATATGTAGATTGAAAAATTGGTTTAGACTTAAGAGGCACAAAATAAGAATTAGCACCAAGCTGAGAAGGAATAGGCATAGTAATTTGAGTAGAAAAAATAGGTGAAGGCATAATAAAAAAGTAATAAGAGTATTATCCTCATTACCTAATATGAAAGGAGAGCCTCTAGTGGGTGGAATAGAATCATACAGTGGTTCATTATTAGTTAGAATGTGTACATCCTCATATAAATATTCTGAAGTTAAGTTTTGATTATTTTATTCCTCTCTAATAACATTTATCATTGCATCAATGTATAGGAAACAATCAAAGATAGTGTTCACAGAAATCTATCTCATGTGCACTCATAATAGTAACATTTGTAACATTATTATTCATAGTATTATCTCATAGCATCATCATTCAAAGTATTAACATTAAAAAAAACACTTACATTTATATCATTTTGCATCATCATTCATATTTGTACCTTTTGAATTATCATCTATATGCGTATCAATAGATGTAGGATGAATCTCATCGATGATTTCCATTATTTGTAACAAATGAATATGATTACCAAACAAAGTTATTTAAACAAAATAAATATGTTTACCATTCAATCTATCAATTCACCTAGTAGGTGTCTTAGATTTAAATTTATTAATTGGTATAAGAGAAGCATAGGGAATATGAAAGAAGCTAAGGCTAATGATATCATAAGGAGAAAAAAACCCTAGAAAACAAAATATGAACCAACAATAGCAATAACAAACATTAAAGGAAAAGAGGGCATGCAAACCTAAATTTGGGTGCAAGAGGAATCAGGGTCACCAAAATAACGTATGGATAAGTGCACAAGGGGTATTATACTAAGTAAAAGTACAACAATCCATGAAAAAATTGCATATAAGGGAAACCATGATCTAAATTTAGTAAAATAGTAAGTGAAGATGTCATAAATGTTAATAAGGTATAACATGAAATTACATAAAATGATCGATAATTAGAAATGGGGTTTATAGGCACACACCTGAATTATAATTCACTTGAACTCTGAGAGAAGCTAAAAATATTGAGAAGGTCCAAAAATAATGCAAAATATAATGTAGAATGGTGACTATGATTTATTGAAATAACTAAAATTAGATTGTCTCGATAGTGACCAACCAGAATCATACTGCTATAACTATAAAAATATGTCCCAATAGTGTAAATCATACTCTAATAGTGGATGTGTTGACTAAATTAGTCTAAATATTTGTAAATCCCTTTGTGTTTTCCATAAACCTCTCTCGGATCAATGAATTGGTGTGAAAAACTGCCATAATGTCTGCTCCTTTGATCAAGCCCCAATCTATGGCATGTGACCTTACAAAGACATATAAATTTGGGTTTTGTTTTTAGGGGTCTGCATTCATCAACCCCTTAATTTATGACAAACTAGAAATTAACACACGCACATATCAACATTCAGGTCTATGTATATGTGAATCCTACCCCTTAAACCTATGATATGAGATGTAGGACTTAAGATGAAAGATGTAACTAGGGTGAATACTACATGCTCTTTTAGTAATGTAATATCCTTCTTTTGGTATAAATGCATAATAATGTTTTTTAATGTAGTAAAAGGAAATCTAAATATACGATATCTATATGTATTCCTTGTAATTTTGATAAGATATATTGGTAACATTTTATTGTAAAATGCATTAGGATGAATGTGTATATAGACTTATTGAGTTTAAACTAAGAACTTATTCACATATAATCTTACATTGTGTAAGCAGGGAAATTGATAATCAAGGCATAAATAAACAAGGTGAAATAGACCAAATGACCCACAAAAAACATGACCAAAATTGAGATGGTCTGACAATGGTCAAATCACTATAAGATTGTTTTGATTCTGGTCAAGGTGATAAAATCTTAGGAAATAGAGATCAATGAGTCGACATGAGTGTTTGTGAATGCTGTAAGGTAAACAAATGACAAATTTAAAGATTTCCATGATTGAATGATGATAATGAAAGGTTATGAAACATCAAATATAAATTAAAATGTGCTAATAAGAGTTTGATTTCAAAGGATGATCCATATGTACATTGTAATGGCAAGTTATGTACCAAAATTAGGTGTCTACAAGGGTTAGTTGATACATATTCAATCATATACTAATTTTAATGTATTTTTGTAAGTTTTATTTTTATAACATAAATTATTAAATAAGAGTCTATAGACAGTGAAGTTTTTTTACATCAACGAACCTACCCATTTGCATATCATGAAGGTCAAGGTGGAATCGTACTAGTTTAATTACGAGGGACTCATGGTTGATAAATTTCAATCTTAAGGCATGCAAGGGGTATTTTAATGGTCAAGAAAACAAATTTAAGAACACTTTATACTTTAATACATAACAAAATTGTGAGAACTAATACATTTCTTACAATTATTCAGTTCAACAGAATTCAATTATCAAATCAAATTGACTTATCAAAATATATTTTATTTTTACGTATTATCAGCTCATGATTTGATTGATATATATATATATATATATATATATATATATATGATATTAATCCTATTCAACATAACATAGTTTATAGAAGAGGTAAAGTCTTGGAGGATTAAATACTCTAATTTTTTATATTACTTTTATTCGAAGGATCTTTCCTAATAACTCCTAAAAATAACAATAAATAAAAGAACTAAAAGAAACAAAAGAAAACAAAAGCAAACAAAACTAAACTAACAAGAAACAAAAAAAACAAGAAGTTATAATATATAGGTTAGAGGAGGTTATAGAAATTAGAGAAAGACATAAAACTACAAATAAATAGAAGAAAATAATGAAAATAAAAAGTAAATTAGAGAGAAAACTATATAGAAAACCAATAAACTGTTATGAATTAAAGGACAAATTCTAAATTAAATTAAACAACAAACTAATTAAAATTGAACAAAAAACATACTAACTAAATTTAGAGGAAACTTGAACTATAATAGGAAATGGCATATACTAATTGAAATAAAAAGATAACTCAAAATATAAACAAAAATATATAAGTTTTATTCAAGAAAAGGAATCTTATAAATGATTACAATAATTTTGAGAAATCAATCACAACATAGAGACATCAAAAAATTTGTCGTATAAATACAAAGCATTCTTTATTATCGAGCAAAGTACAAATTTCTACAGCATGACTACAATTTTATGAAATCATCAAAGGATTAATAATCTTGGTTATCTTTAGATAATAAGTTCATAAAGTAAATATTAAACTGGATATTCCTGTATGTACTAATAATTTTTTTAGTCATTAGAGAAAATGTTCTTCGATCTTCCTACATATGATATTCAATCTCAAGTATTTATCATAGAAGAGAAAAGTGCAACATTAAACTATATTCTAAGAGCTCTTGTACCTACAGTTATTCCTCCCACCTTTTTGAATGATGCTCTTCAAGTATTTTTAAATCCTTAGCTTGAGAAGTAGTTGTATTCAAATGCTACAAATAACTCTTGTTAGCTTAATTAAATTTAAATAAAGGTATCTATTTTATAATTAAATTTTAAATAATAAGTTCATAAAGTGAACAAGTATAAGACTTGCGATTAATAATCAAGATATAGATTGAACAATATCTTTAATGGGATGGGGGCCCTTTTGACTCAAATAACTTATTTGTTCATTTAACAAGTCATCATATAAATTGACTAATCATAATGATCGAGCTTAAGTAATTGAATCTATAATTACATTTTATTATTTTATCCATTTGAATAACATAAAATAAACTGATATTTATAGCATTCTCAAACTTGGCAACCATTTCAAATCAAATCCAACAACTATATGTAAAAAAAAGTATATGCATACTCAGACTATAATCAAACTACTGTATAAAGTTTGCATGATGACTATTTATCAAAATAAATTATTTCATATTGTGAAATATGATAATCAAACTAAAATAAACAACCAATTCTATAAATGTTTAACACATAACTCAAGAAAACAACCATCCATTCCATATATAAAACTCTCAATCAATGACCAAGTCTACAAAAGGTGAACCATTTGTAATTGGTATACTAAAGTGGTGATGCTAGCAATTTAATTATAGTCACACCACTAGATTCATTATTAAATTCAATTTTGATCTTCTTAAATAAATGTGTGACCATAGGTCGAGATGAAGAGTCGTTAGTGCATCTATGGCTTGAATATGGAACATTGTTTGGAGAAAATGGAGTAATGGCAAGAATTTTTTTTGCTACAACATATGGGATTTAATTAACTTCAAGATGAATTATTTCAAAGTTTTGAGGTATGAAGTCAATGTTAATTTGCAGTCTCATCATTGGCAATATACATTGGATGAGAGGAAGTACTTTGTAAACCACGCCCACTTAGAATTATAATTCCAATTTCTCCTTCACAGTCTTCTAAAAAAATTATTCCCACTTCGAGATGAAGTATCACAAGGTAATGAATTCAAAATAATCCAAAAATCAGGGTCATTAGCATCAAAGTGTAAGGATACTTGAGTGCAATGGTTAAAAGGTCATAGGAATGCATTGGTGACTCTTGGACCTCGAAAAGGTATACATTAGTTGTTTTGGCTATGAAATTCATTATCTCGCTGTTGATTGCCTTACCCCAACTTTTGCTCTTGAGTTTGAGATCTCTAACTCCAACCAAACATCTTTCTTCAAATTTGAAAATTACAACATGTGAGATAGTATATCTAGATCATTTTCAATCAAACATTTCTCCTTATCACTATGAAAACACATATTTTTGATTCTACATTCAATTTTTAAATCCTTTTATTAATCTCAAAAGAAGACAATGTAAAACAACTAAAGAAGTATCTATAAATTATCACAATATATATTAGATATGTGACAACAAAGTTAAATTTTGGATCCTTTTATGACATGATTTATAGCTCCTAACAAGGGGGGGTTGTGGGGAACAATGCCCCACGTCCTCTCTGCCCTACCTCCCCCCACCCACTATTATCATAGAAAGGTCTAAGGGGGTGGTGACATATTATGGAGACCCCCTGGTTGGGATTTGGGAGCAGCGCCTCTGAAGTAAAAAATAAAAGAGTCAAACCCTTGTTTCTAGGAAAATGAATTCCACTGAATTCTATTTTTAGGAAGAAAAGTCCTAATGATGTATTTCTACTCTATTTTTGGGAGGAATCCTAAAGGTGCTTTTCTAATTAGATGTATTTATCTTTGTGGAGTTTGCATATAATCTACACAATGAGTTCACATGTAATATGTTCATCTTGGAATTAATAAAACTTGATATCTTGCACCATGGATATTTTCTTATATTTGCTAAGGTTTTACCATGTAAATTCTATGTTTTGTCTATTTAATTATCTCTGTTATTATACTCTATTATTATTCTGTTGCTGTAGATTGTGTAGTTTCTTAACGATATCAAAATTGAAGGCTTTCAATATTTCATTAATTCAAATTGTCTTAAATTTTTATATCAAAATAATGACGTATCTTTTATAAAAAATATTGAATATAATGAAATAAAATATTATGAATCTTTTAAAAGACTAAAACAATCAAGCATAGTGCTGCATCTACTATATGCCATAAAATTCATTGAATATGAAAATTATGATCTGATCCTTTGAAATTATCAAACCTTACTATAATTTTATCATCACTAATTTACAAAGTTAACTAAAAATATAGATAGACTAATAAAATCTATTATGTAAGAACTTCCTTGAACAATCATGATGAGATTCAAGGTTTGGCTGTCAAACATAATTCACTTAAACTTTACCATTAAAAAAAATGATTTGCAATTAAACCCAAAACTGCAAAAACTGAGTTTAAAATGCTCAAAAGAATCATTTTTATAAAAACCAAGATTTCCTTAGATGTCTTATGCTTTGAAAATAATGTGAATAATATTCACCCTTCATATATATGTTCTTAGGTTTCTAAATATTACACTAAAATGTAGTCTCATTCATATATTGAATTAATATCGTGAATCAAACCAAGATTTAAACAAAAATATTTACTGCAAATAACCCTTACTTCTGATTATAGAAATATAAACAAGGTTTATCACTTCTTTGACATGCAATAAAATCTCAGATTTCTCAAAATATAAAAGATTTTTGATTATTTCAACAATAAGTTATACTCATAAAAATCTTAGGCAAACACTTATACACATGTAAAAATGATTTGCAAAGTGCAGGTTGAGCTGATCATCAACCTTGAATAATCTCCCTGTAGATCTTCAAAATGAGATAAATTTTGAATAATAGAATGTTCACTATTTTGAAAGACAGAGGTTGGATCATGACCAAATCTTGACAAATGAAATGCTAAATGAAAATGAATAACTGATTTTTGTTGAAACCCCATTTCCCATTCCATCTGGAGTTATTAACTTCACTACGCTTCACTAGACTTGTCGCCAACTTTTGGTAGTTTTCAAGTTTAAAAAAATTCAATCTAGTTTATCAAATTTGTTATTTACCTCAAATTTATCACATTCCACCAACTTTCACTATTTTAAGAATTTAATTACAATGATCATGCAAATTTTCTATGACAGTTTGATTATAGTTTGAATCTGCATACATTTTGTTTTTGATAGATAATCGTTGGTTTTGATTTGAAATGGTTTGACTTACAATGTTTCAGTTTTTTTTTATAAAATAAATGGATAAAAATATTAGATGTAATAATGTATTTAATTACTTAAATTCAATTATTATAATTATTCAATTTACATGATGACTTGTTAAATCAACAATTAAGTTATTTGAGTCAAAAGGGCCTCTATCCCATTAGAGACATTATTTTTTCTAAATCTTGATTATTAATTCCAAGTATTATAAGTTCATTTTATGAACTTATTATTTAAAGTTTAATTATAAAATAGTTAACATTATTTAAAGTGAATTAATTTTAATTAAGCTAACAAGAGTTAGTTGTAATTTATAATCACAATTACTTATAAAGTTAAATCTTTGAAAAGATTTAAAGATAATCATTCAAAATAGAGGGAAAAACAACTATAAGTAAAAGAGCTTTTGGAATATAGTTTCATACTATACTTTTCTCTTATATTATAAATCTTTGAGATCGATCCAATGACATTTTCTTTCATGATTAAGAAATTTGATTGGTATATACAAGTATATCTAGATTTATTATTCAATTTATGATTTGATTATATGAAGATGAAAAAGATTATTAATCTTTTGATGATTGTAGAATATTGTAGTCATAAGTGTGCAAATTTTTACTTTGCCCATTAATTAAGAATGCTTCATATTTATATGACAGATTTTTTATTTTCACTATGTTATGATTGCTTTGTCAAAATTATTGTAATCAGTTAAGAAATTCATTTTCTCAACAAAAATTCTACAATTTTGTTTATATCTAGAATTATTACTTTCTTTCAATTAGTATATGGCATTCCTTGTTGTAGTTCAAGGTTCCTCAAAATTTAGTTACCATGCTTTTTGTTTATTTTTAATTAGTTTTCTTTTTAATTTAATTTTTAATTTGTCTTTTAACTCATAGTAGTTTATTAGTTTTCTATCTAGTTTTCTCTCTAATTTACTTTTCTTTTCTTTATTTTTATTTTTTGTTTTTAGTTATACATCTTTCTCTAGTTTCTCTAACCTCCTTTAGCCTATATATTATAACTTATTGTGTGTTTCCTTTCTTGTTAGTTTAGTTTTTTTTTATTTCATCTCATTTATTTTCTTTTGTTTCTTTTCATTCTTTTATTTAATGTTGTTGTCGGGAGTGATAAGAAAAGATATTTTGAATAAAAGCGAGATTAAAAAATAGAGTATTTAATCTTCCAAGATTTTGCCTCTTCTATAGGCAATTTTATGTTAGATAGGATTAATCTCACACACATATACACACACACTCAAACTCTAATAAATATACTTGATGAATCAAATCAAGAGCTAATAATACATATGAATAAGAGACATTTTAATAAGTCATAATTTGATTTAATGATTGAAGTTTGTTGAATTGAATAATTGTAAGAAACATGTTAGTTACCAAAATGTAGTTAAGTATTAAAATATTAATTGTTCTTAAATTTGTTTGCTTGACCACTAAAATAACCCTCACATGCCTTAAGATTGATTCTCAGCCATAGGTTCCTTACCATTAAACTAGTAAGACTCTACCTTGACCTTCATGATATGCAAACATGTAGATTCATTGACATAATAATTTTCACCATCTAGAGACTCTTAAAAATATTTTATGTTATAAAAATGAAACTTAAAAAAAAAACATTAAAGCTAGGATATGACTGACTACCTATTAGCTATATGCAAACATGTAGATTCATTGACATAATAATTTTCACCATCTAGATACTCTTATTTAATAATTTATGTTATAAAAATGAAACTTAAAAAAAATACATTAAAACTAGTATATGACTGACTATCTATCAGCTAGCCCTTGTAGAGACCAAATTTTGGTACATAACTTGTAAATACAATGTACACATGGTCATTCTTTGAAATTAGACTCTTATTATCACATTTTAATTTCTATTTGATGTTGCATAAACTTTAATTATCATCATTCAATCATAAACATCTTTAGATCTATCATATTTTTAGCTCGAGATATTCACAAACAATCATATTGACTCATTGATCTTTATTTAGTAAGATTTTATCACCTTGATCAAAATTAGAATAATCTAAAAGTGATTTGACCACTTTTGGACCATCTCAATCTTGGTCATATTTTTTATGGGTCCTTTGATCCATTTCACCATGATTTTTTATGCCACGATTATTGGTTTTCCTACTTAAACAGTGTTGGATTATGCGTGAATTTCTTATTTTGAATTCAGTAAGTATATATACACACATTCACCCTAATACATTTTATAATCAAGTGTTATCAAGTGATCTTATCAAAATTTACAAGGAATATAACTAGATATCACATATTTAGATTTATTTCTACTACATTGAATTTTTTTATTACACATTTATACCAAAAGGAGGATATTGCATTACAAAAGGAACACATAGTATTCACCCTAGTTATATATTTCATCTTAAGTTTTGCATCTCATATCATAGGGATAAGGGATGGGATTATCATACACACATACACACATAAATGTCTGAATGTACATGTGTTGATTTCCAATTTATTATAAAGTAAAGGGGTGAGAAATGCAGGCTCCTATGTATTTTTAATGTCACATACCATAAATTGGGGCCTGATCAAAGGATAAGACATTCTAGTACTTTTTCACACCAATTAATTTATCTGAGAGAGGTTTTTAAAAGACACAAAGTGATTTGCTGAGTTCTAGATTAATTTAGTCAACCCATTCACTATTAAAACATGATTTACACTTTTAGAACATATTTTTAGATTTGGAACAGTTTGATTCTGGTTGGTCACTATCAATACAATCTAATTCTGGTCACTTCAATAGATCACATTCATAATCATAGATTATATTTTGCATTATTTTTGGACCTTCTCAATATTTACAGCCTCCATTATAGTTTAGGTGAGTTATAATTCAAGCATGTGCCTATAAACCCCATTTCAAATTATCAATCATTTTATGTACTTTGATGTTATACTTTTTAACACTTATGACTTCTTTACTTACTATTTTACTATATTTAGATCATGTTTTCTATTATACACATTGTTTCATGGATTAATATACTTTTACTTAGTGTAATATCCCTTGTACACTTTTCCATACATTTTGGTGAACCTGATTTCTCTTCCACACAACTTTATTTAACTAGTATTATAATTTGCAATAAGTCCTTTACTGTTCTTAGTTTATTTGAATGACCATAATGTAATAATCATGTTAAAATTACATTAAACATAATTAAACATGACAATCAATTGTAATCAAACAAGTAAAAAATAAATAAGAATTCAAATCAAGTGTGCCCTGCTATGTCATTTTGAGATTTACGACACAGTTATTATATACGAGAAATATTGAAATATATATATTTTTTGAATAGGTTACTAAAATTTGTAATAAAAAGTCTAAAGTAACAAAAAAAAGCAAATTACATAGTCTTGTAATTTTTTCATTTTCTGAAATTTACATTATTGTCATAGAAAAATCTATTATGCAATCCCATTATCCAAGTTAGAGAGAAGATATGAGATTTTAATTATACAATTTAATAAAATTTAGAGTCTAAATCATGCAATAAATGAACACTAATAACTATTGATCTATAGTGAATTGACTTAGAATGTTTTTTTACATTAAGGTGATATAGTTTTGAAAAATGGGCACATAACTATTTAAAACACTATGTCAATTAGGTAAAATAATGTCACAAGTTAAATACAATTAGATACAATAAATAATAATAAACCACATTTACCTAGTGCTAAGTATATATAAATAAAAATACCTCATGCTATTAATGATCAATAGAAATGAAAGAGATAGATGAATACTTGTTTCTAACATACCTAACTTCTAACAATCACTCAAAATAGAGAAGACAATTTTAGAATAGTGCATAATGAACTCTAAAAATAAAATTGTGTTATATTATTATGACTAATTTCAAACTAATCTAAAAAGGGTTAGACCAGTTTTAGACCACTTTGAAATGATAGTCCCTACTAATAGTGAAAAACTTGCTTATAAAATGGCTCTATTGATCCTCATAGTAGTATGAATATTTTTTAAACCCTTAGTTAATAGGAGATTCAAAAAATCATCTCTCATATTTGTAAATAAGTTCACACATATGTCAGAATGTCTAAACTTATTTTGATATAACCCTAAATTGGCCTCATACAAGATAAAATATAATGTGTAGGATTATTGGATCAAACTCGCTTTAGGGTAGGTTGCAAATACATATCGATAATGATAATTAGGGATAGATGAAGTTGTATTACATGTGTGTGTCCTTTACATATGAGTGAGATAAGACTCCACATTATCTCCCTATGATAATGAATGCAACTAAAAGATATTTTGCTTAGGCCCTCTTCGTGTAGCACTACACAAAAATATAATCCTTGGGATCATTTGTGATATTTTATAAAAAATAATAATATGTATTATAATTATCATATTATCACTTTTTATTAAAATTCCTTAGGGTTTTTTATATATAGAGAGTTATCAAATTGAAATTATATACCTATTGTATGCAATGGGTTAGGATCAGCTTACAACTATCCTATCTATTAAAGATCCAGACTTTGAGAAGGTTAATCAAAGGAATAAAATGATGCTTAATTATCCATGATGTCACAAATGGATCAATAAACCTAGTAAGAGGAACACCTACAACACAATGTCAAAGGAAATGGATTCAAATCCTTTAGGACAATGACACAATGAAATAACTCTAACTAGATCTTATTTGTGAGTAGTATAATATTGTAAACAATAATGCAAGGGGAAGGGTTATAAACATATAAAAATGGGCAAGGAGCCATGGTAGAAAAATGGGCACCTAGGATAACTAAGGTGGATAAATGAAAAGTTTGAATAATCCTATAGCCACACTAAATTTAAGTGTAGAGATAATTAAAACAAGGAGATACACATTCATTAAACAATCAATTATGAAACTCTATCTATCAAAAAGATAAAACTAGGGTTAGAATATACTTACCTTGAATAAAACCTATCAAGCCTCAATATCCTCCTTGGCCAAGGGTGCTTTGAAAGATATTGTTGTGGTTGTGAGAATCTCAAAGGTTGAATCAAGATCTAGGCCAAAAATAATCCTCTTATTGCATCCAAGACTCCACAAGACATGTTTTCCCTCCAAGATGATATCTAAGTAATAACTCCTTCAAATGTAGACTTAGAGAAGAAGTGCAAGCAATAATAATTGAAAATGAGTGTTCCTCTACTGGATTGAAATGGTAAATTATATTTATAGTGGTGAATGATCCTATCCCCTCCCATAAATTTAGCCAACTCTAGCAACCATCTAGATTTAGTCTGAAGTGGTTGACTACTCAAACTATATCAACCAAGCGGACCTAATTATGAAGCATGCACCAAAACATTCAAAATTACATTGATCTGATCAATGTAGTTGGGATGGGAAGGATAATAGTAAGAACTACATTGAATGGGATGACATAGTAGTAAAATATAGGTCTTAATTAGTTAGAGGATGAAATATGGAAGGAGATATCTTAGAGGGTAAAATATGAGGAAACTATAATGGATGTAGGAATGATAAATAAGAAACAATGCATCTCGTGAAGTACCATCGGTGTACCCAACCCTTTTTTGGTGCACCTTTTAATGTGTGCACTCAAAGAGATTGAAACTTAATAGGTTGTTACACGAGAGAAAGCATCAGTAAAGATTAAAAATATTATGTGTATACATATGCCCCACATAAATCTCACCACATGTCACCAAAGTGTAACATGGATGGTGATTCAAAAAAGAACATATCAAAACAATAACTGAGCTAACTTAAAAAATGAAATTTTAAAATAAATTTTGATAAATGAAACAATTGAAGTACCATATAAGTACCTTGAATTATCTTTATCACGAAGTGATTGCATGATGTATTTATAATCTTGATCGTGAAGGGCACAATAATTGCATTTGGAAAAACCCTAGTGATATAAGGCTATAGAGCAACACAAGCAATAAAGTAAATGAAAAAATACAAAATAAATTTAAACACTTGGGAACTTGATAAGTTGGGATGACATAGGATAGGTTAGGACCAAAAGACCAATGAATGTGAATAACAAGAGGGATGGAAAATTGGGTAACCGAAAAGCTAAGGATACTAATGACCTAAAGACCCAAAATGTATCCAAAGTAAGAAAAGCAATAATCTATATCAAACTTAAGGATTTATGAAACATAATAATGTAATCAAAATCAATGGAATATAGGTAATGATCCATAATCAAAGATGGAAAAATAATAAATAATTAATGCAAACAACATAAATGAAACAAAGTAACAATCCTTACTCAATCATAGATGTGAAAATGGGAGGAACAAGACAAAAATAGGCATGTGAATAAAAAACTTAAGGTCCTAAAATATAACTAAGGGAGATGTGAGAAAGATAAGGTAAATAACCAAGAGAACATCTCAAAATAGATCAAATATGTAACTTCTATTTTGGAACATGTCGAAAAGAGATGGAGACTTGGAAGTATAGAAGTTGGAAAAAGATTTAGAAACAAACTTGCCTATCAAAGCAGGTAATGAAATAGGTGGTGGGGGAGAAAGGGTGATACCAAGGTGAAAACATAATCTTTATAAAAATTTAAACACTCCACTCAAGTTGGCAAGACTAAGAAAATTTTGACAACAATGACCCTAGAGAGCTTGACTTAACAAAACAAGTTTGGGAAAACTAGTGAAGTATAAGTATCATCCCATGAAGTCTAGTATGCATGAAAAGTAAAATGGACCTACCTTCCCACAACATATTTCTCATTCCTCATGACCCCTTATAGATCCATCGATCTACTATAAAGATTAGGTATTTATGTGAGAAAGTATGTGGCACTAGGTAATTATGATAATAAGACCTCCTACCCTAGTCTATTGGCCTACCACACTCCAATGGACCTCAACTTTATCATGATGCCAATTATGGAGTTTGAGATTTAACTAGGATAAGAGAAGTGCCAAGTATTAATCACATATTTTGGTGTGATCTAACGTTTAAGACAATATTTAATTTTTAATCATTGCCTTTTATTATATGATATGGCTTTTAATTATTTTAATTTTTTTGATTCCTCTTCCATGCAGATTCATAACACTAAACATGGGGGCTAAAAATGACTATCACAAGTGAGTTACACTTAGTGGTTAGAGGAGAGAACCAAAGGACCATGGTGCCTACGACTCATAAAATTTCATGTTAGAAAGGATTGTTGTCTTGAAACTAACCTTGGTGTGCCCTAAGGGGATATTGAGATACAAGGGAATGATAAAAATGAGCATAAAATGATTGGGTTGCTCCAAATTGCAAAAAAATTATAAATGGAGATGGTACAATGATAGGTAGGTATGTATCATTATCATAAGAAATGGTGCAAGTGAATGTAGACATGAAGATACACTGTTTAAAAATTTACTACAAAATAATATGATTGATTATGAGTGCCAATAAACACTACTGTCAACCATTGCCTTATCTTTTAGGGAAGATGCTTAGCTAAGTTGGGGAGTAAAAGTAATATGAAAATGGTGGCCATTTATGATGATGGCCTTAAATAAGGTCTTACTGTGTAACTAAAAATTAAAAATCCAAGAGGCATAAGTAAAATCATAAGTCTAAGGGTACATAAAGATGATAAAAATTTAACCAAAGACTCAAGGAGATTTTAAGGTTGATTGAATGATAATATGGGTGTTTATGAAGAAAGGTCAGGTCTTATCCAGGGTCTTAAAAAACAAAACTCTTAAACTAAAAATAAATGGATATAAAGGATTATAAAAGACCAAAGATAGGAACCAAGGATAATGTGTAGACAACCTAGAGGTGTGTAAAGAACAGAAGGTAGGGAATTTTTTCATAAAAGAAAATCTTAGATAAAACTTGTAATGTTAGCCACATAGTATATAAAGCATGTAATTAAAACATACTAGAAATGGAAATTATTATAATAAATTTAAGTTGTGATGGAAAATGAATCTAAGTAAAGTATTTCTTCAAAAACTGAGCATTGGTCAATTCTTTGAAGATGTGTCCTTCATTAGTTTGTAATCTATAAGTACTAGGTCTAAGAACATTTTTGACTAGGTAAGGGACCCATCACTTTTGGGCATAATTACCTTCTTTGTCATGGATATAATATAATTTAAGCACTAAGTCAATGATATTGAATTTATGAAATTTGACTTTCTTGTTATGTTGATTAGCGATTCACGATTTGTATTAGCGATTATGTTGTAACATACCCATATGTCATTCATATAAAAAATATGAGGTGTGAAGATAGAATTCATGAGGTTATTCATCTATAATGATTCCATGAATATAAATGCGTAAGGAAGGTAACTCAACTTATAATGGTAAGACAACTTCAGAACTATAAATTAAAGATAAAGGAGTTACCCTAGTGGCAATATAGATACTAGTATGATAAGACCAAAGTATTTACCCTGTGTTAAAGATAGATATGCCAATTGGAACAAGAATTCTTATTAGTCTTGTACAATATTTTGTTAAGGATTTTGTTAGTGGCTTCAGCTTGACCATTACACTAAGATAGAGTGTGGTAAATTCGTGCATGATTTTGAATTTTGCACATAGTTATTTCATGTCTTTTTTTTGAAGTTCCCACCATTATTAGAGATGATGATGTTAGGAATTCCAAAATGACATATGATTTGATTAAGGATGAATTTGGAGATAGTAATGCTAGTGATATTTATGAGGGACATAAATTCTACCCATTTCATAAAATATTCAGTGGTAGTAATGATGAAGATATGACCATCTTAGGATCTAGGTAATTTTCTAATGAAATCTAATCCCCACACAAAAAATGGCTAAGGAGACTCTAAGGCTTTAAGATCAACCAAAGGAGAGTGAATAAGACCATCATAAAGTTGTCAAGGATTACACTTTTTTGTAAAAGAGATTATTTTTTTATTAAAGAGTAGGCTAGAAATATCCCATGCATAGGTATTTATGGGCTATAGTGTGTCCATTATAATGACCACTAATTTTGCCCCCATGTGTAGGTACGCTCGGCATTAAGACAATAAAGTATGTCATATCTAAGTATGTATTTACAAGATTTATTATAAATTTGAGTCTTTTCACAAAAATCAACCTTTTAAGGATAGGTATGATGTTCGATAAATTGGATGATGTCTTTGTACCATGGTGATGTAGGAACATCAAGAAACTTAGTGTAATCAAGTGTGTTTTTTCATAATTTTGGTTTAGTCTAGTCTTATAATTCCAATAGGGACCTTAGGATCATGATACAAGTATTTATGTGTCTTTGTATTAAGTATTCTTTGGCTTGGCATAGTTTCTTGCCAAAAACCTTAATTTGAATATTTGAAATTAAGATAGAGTGTTTAGAGGTCTTTTGAGAAGTTGTCAAAGAAAGTCATGTTAACAAATGTATGTAAGAGGTCATAAAAGAGTTTAGGTGAGTTTATAAAGGTGATTTACATACATGAGGTGGCATAAACCAAGAATCTTGAATGTAAAGCCCTTTTGAAGGTAGTTGTCAAAGAGTTAGTTATGCAAGAAAGGTAGTTTCTTGTGTATGTAATGAGTTTTTGGTATGTAATAGATGGTAGATTTGTAGAGAGGTCAGATAGAAGTTAGAGAGTCAGTTAGAGATAAGAAAGAGGAAGAGGTATGGAGGAGAGGCGGAATAGGTGAAAGATAAAGAACTTTGTACCTTGATAGTGTTTGCAATGTAAGTAACTAACATCAATAAAAGTGGAAAAGCTTGAAGTATTATCTATGTATGTTTATGTGTACATTGTATTATAAGTGCTATTGATGTATTAAAAATATTTTGAGCTTTATAACAACATTATGTTACATGCCAAGTTAGTGTATCACAAGACTCTTCCAGGAATTCCATGTAGGTTTGAGAACTTAAAAGGATTGTGAAAAGAAACATGTCAAGAATGTTAATGCATAATGGAAGGTGATCATAGGAAATAGAGACACTAGAGTAGTTTTTTTCCATGTATATAAATTGGGTTTATTTTCAATAAATAACAAAGGCTTAAGTCACCTAATTGTGTATGCTCTGTTTGCATGTTACACTCATGTATTCTATATGTGATCTCAACCATAGGTGTTAAGCGAGGTGGAGGTTAGAGTGATCACTGAGAATGGTGGAGAAAGACACCATGGTGGGTTAAAATTAATTAAAAAACGTGTCTAAATTTTCAAGTGAGTTAATGACATTCAAAAGTTTTGTGTTTTCTTGTTACAAATAGTCTGTGTGAACAAAGTTTTGTGAAAGTCATGTTTAGAATGTGATTGGGAATTGATAAAGGAGATCTAAAGCTTGGAAAAGGTGGGGGTATGTTAGGCAAAAATTATTATGGTATTTTGAAATCTTTAAAGGTAGAAATATTAATTTAAACACAAGATGAAGCCTCTTGGGTTTGCACAGAACCCAAAAACCCTAGTTTAGGGTTAAAATACACAAAATGGAATAAATATTGTTTACTCCAATAAAAAGCAATGAAGCTTAGTATTTGAATTATTTTTGAGATGTATCAAGGGATTTTAAATTTTTTAATATCCGTACGAACTTGTATGTATGGAAAACAAGTGACTGTGTGTTAAAGAAAGGTGAAGAGACCTAATTAGTTCTGTATAAGAGTTAAAAAAGGTATTTAGGAAAAGAGTTGACCATGGAATTTCATGGATAGGTCATAGAGGATAGAGGGTGTTAGATAATGTCTTTGGTTTCTCAAGTTTGAATTGTACCTATTTGTAAAATGCAAATTTGTGAGAAAAAAGGCTACAAGGATATGTAAAGGAGAGTAGAATTATATAAGAAGGTTTAGTGACAGAAGGAGGATTGAGTTCAAGGTGAGGTAAGTGAGTTATGATTCAAGAGGCCTTTAGAAGGCATGATCATGTATCCAAGAATCAAGGAAGAAGAATCAAGGTGTTTTGGATCTTGAAGCTTGTAGCCTAGTGAAGGCTAATGTGTGAATAACATGAAATAGAGGTAGAGAATGAATTGACATAGGTGATGAATAAAGAGTGAGAGTTTTATGAAAGCCTAAAGGTAGAGTGAGTGAAAAAAAGAAGCCTAAACCATAAGTCTTGAAAGAGAATGACATCAAACTAAGAGAGAAAATTTGAAAGATAAGAGAAGATGATGAAATTTGAATGCAAGCTTTGAAGATTATAGGTATCAGAGTGAGGTTATAGTAGAGAATGAAAGAGGTATCTACATCACATGGGCTTTGTTAAGTAGTGATAACCTCAATGTGGAAAATGAGAGAATAATCTTTGGATTGTAAGTTGAAAGGTGATTTTCTCATGTGAATGAGAAATTGTGGATCATGAAGTGTTTGATGAGGGTGAAAAAGAGAGGATGATGAAGCAAGAGAATTAGCTATGGCAATTTGTTCTTGGTGGATTGATTCAATAGTGAAAGATGCAAATTATTTGGTAAGAGTGGAATAAAGTTGATGATATGTGATGAGATTTTCAATTTTAAATTTGTAATCATCACTGACAATAACTTATGAGTTGTGAATCTCCTAAGGCATGTAAGTATGGGATGTCTAAGTCAATGGCTATTTATATGCCTAAGATGAGGGATTCATATTCATCCATTTATTAGTGACTTAAAATTTTAATAAAAAATATAGAGGAATAATTTTACCATGAGGGTCAGCTAAGACACAGGTTGCCCCGACTCCTTGAAGGCATTTGACTCCATCAAAGTGAAGGATCCAAATGTCTTCATGCAAGTCGATTGTAAATTCATGTAATTTTTATATGATGAATTTAGGTTTGGGTTTGAAGGTGGGATCTTCAAGGGTTTGTGCCTTGAGATCAGTGGTGAAATTGTAAAAATAATATTTAAGTAAAATAACTTGATTAAGACCTTCGATGTAAAGGATTTATTCATCAAGAAGAGTGTCCTGAAGTTGATTAGTAATTGGTTTGGGTGCAGTATCAATTTGATCAACAATCACTTGGCCTTTGAATGATTTTTATGTAATAATTAATAAATCAAATTCCATTAAGAGTACCATCTATTTGCTAATTCTATCTCTAGGTAAGAAAGCTTTGGATAAAAAGTGATGAATGGGATCAAAATGAATAATATCATATATTTTTTGATAAAGCATATAGTGTCAAATATTTTCAAATATGAAATAAATGGAAAGATATTTACGTTCTACTTTTGTGAAATGGGTTTCATAATTTATCAAATCATGATTGATGTGGTATATGGAATATTCTCTGCTTGTTTCATCTTGTTGAGTGAGCATTGCCCCAACTGATATGGGGGTAGATGAAGTGTACAAGATGAGTGGATGATCAATGGAATGTGGTAAAAGAGTAGGAGGAGGAAGTAATGATTCATTCATGTTATCAAAACATTTTTTACATGCATTAGTCCATTTGAGAGCAATACTCTTCTTGAGGAGTGAATTCATTGAATAGATACGATATGCCATTTCATGGACAAATCAACAAATTTCCTCAAGATTTCCAAGATAGGTATGAATATAAATAACATAATGAGGAATAGGAATGTTGACAATATATTTAATTTTAGTGGGATAGACATCGATCCCATGTAGGGAAATGAGAAATCCTAAGAGTTTACCAAAGATGACACTAAAGACATTTGTAAAGATTGAGTTTAACTTTATATTTGATGAGTCGGTCAAAGATAATAACAAGATCATGAAGATTATTTTCATGATGCTTAGATTTAGTAATAATATCATCCACAAAAGTTTCACCTATTTTATGGATAATACTATAAAAAATATGGGTCATTGCATATTGGTATGTAGTATTGGCATTTTTAAGACTGAAAAGTATTTTAACGTAACAATCGGTTCCATATTCAATGGTGAAAGTAGTTTTATGTTGATCTTTAGGAGTGATGTGAATCTGATTATATCCTCATAAAATTTACATAAGAGAGAACATATCATAGCTAGTCATAGAATCAACAATGACATCAATTGAAGGTAAATGAAAGTTATCTTTAGGACATGTGCTAAGTTGAGATTACAAAAGTTGATACAAATGTGAATGACCATGAAAACTTTCTTGTAAATGGAAATAATATTGGATACCCATTCTAGGTAATCAATAGGTTTGATGAACTTAGCATCTAGAATCTTGATGATTTATTTATGACACAGGGTAGAGATGTTGGGAGGAAAATTTTATTGTTTTTGACATACCGGTTTTGCATTAGGATAGGCGATGATACTATGGAGAACTATACTAGGGTCAATACCTAACATGTCTTCATATGATGAAGCAAAGGCTTCATGATATTTGTTAAATAAGAGACTATAATTATCATGCTTTGTAGGATGTAGTTCCTTAGATACAAGAATAGGTCTAGGAGAATCCATGGTACCATAATTGATTACAATAGTTTCCTTGATAAGCATGGAATTTCCATCTTGAAAATAATATGGAGTTGGAGGAAGCTTGTAAGCTATTGAAGCAAGGATCCTTTTGCTGAAAATGGCAAAGCTTGTGATGTTGGAAAGGAAGTTGAGGCTCATAAACATGAAGTAATTCTAAGATAGCTTCACTGCTAGGAAGCATGGGTAAATTTATATAATATTTGACATCCACTTCAAGATATACAATCTGATTACCTTTGCTATCAAATTCATAGTGTATTTGATTTATATCTCTAGCATTGACATCTAAGGTAATGTTAGGAGGTATAGAATTTGACTGTACAATATCGACCTAGCAAATATAGTCTAGGATATAAGAGCTAGTCTAAATTGTATTAGTTTGTCTGATATAATTAATAGTGGTAATAGTAGGTTTGACTATATTAGGCTAGTTGATTAAGTCTACTATGGATGGTGAATCTGAGGGTACTATATCAACACTTAATGATACCTAGCTGATGTAGTACTGGAGTAAGGGTTAGACTATACCGAGTTGGCTGATATAATATGAAGATTGAGAAACAAAGGTAACAATATCAGGTTAGTTGATTATGTTGGGATTGTGTGAAATAATATCAATCTAGTCGATGTCATCAGATATGGGAATAGTAAAGATTTCCTAAACAACCCATGGAGTGTCTATCACTAGTGGGTTAATAGGAGGGACATAGCCTTATGATCCTAAAATATATTAGTCTAATAAGATGAAATGTGAATGACATGAATGTCATGGATAAGACATGCACTTTGGTTAAGGTTTGTTGACAATCATTACATTTAGGTCTTGTGACTAGGCTTGGGACATAATGTAGGAATAATCATAAGATAAAGAGATGTTACATGCATGATAAATAGGCTGATTAATGTTATAAGGGATTTTGATAATCTAAATACCCATGTTATTAAAAGTTATAGGAGACACGATGAGAGGATATTAAAAAGTTTGGCTACCCCTTATTAATTTGCAAGTGAAATCATCTTATGTGTAAGAGGCTTCATGAGCATTACAAGGGGGAGGAATTTTAGTAGTATAATCAATTAGAGGAATGACCCTATCTCTTGGAAGAAGATGAGGGAGACATTTTGATATAGGAGGTAGTTGAGTGGTATTATAATTATTTTACAATTCATTAGGTTCATCATCATTAAAATCTAAAAGTGTGACATGGAGGTCGAGATGCATGTTGAAGAACTCAAGAAGAGGTGGACTAATAATATTAACAATAATGGGAATGTGATATTGAGATTTGGAATTTGGAAGTTCGATGCTCCAAAGGTTGGGATCTACCTCATGCTTTTAACATTTATCATTATAGATAAATTTGATGCATTGGCTATTGAAAGATGCAATATCTCTCATATGATGAGTTTATGGATGGTCTAATATTGTATTATAAGATAGGGGAAGATCTAAAATAATAAGCTTGGTGCATATAGTTTTAGGTCCAATGGTGAGAGGGAGCCAAATGCAACTAAGAGGATTTTAGTTGGTTTTATCGAATCCATGACAAGTGAGCTGAGATTAGCTAAGGTTTTATTTGGAGTATCTAATTTATTGGAGTAACAAAAGAGATGTAACATTAATGCCTAAACCTTTATTTATTCCAATCTTAATGAAGAGAGGTGGATCATTAGATCAAAAAATAAATTTACCATTAATCATGTACTCTTCGAGAAACTCTATGGAGGGTTTCATAGAAGAAGAAAATGGAGAAATGGTTTTAATAGCATGATCTTCCATAGATGCGAGAACATTAGAGATAAAATTAGTTATATCAAAATCATTAGATGGGGGTTATTAAATGTCTTAAAATTATTGCATAAGGAACTTACGATGATAAGGACAAGTTATTACTCATTCCATGAGTGTAATTTTGTAAGATATAAAGTTAAAGATCATATAAAAAATTCCAATGTGATTTAGAGGAAGAATTAGCATGAGGCTTAGGTTGATTAGAAATGATTTTATTAGAAGGGATGAAAGAAGTAAGTTGAGGCTCCAATTGTGGAGTTGGCTCACAGTAGTGGGTTGTTTGAAAGAGGAAGCAGGATTAGTTGTAGTATCTTTAAGAATTTATTCCTTGGTAGAGGGATTCTTAGATTTAGTAATTGGGTCTTTGTGAATAGGCTTATGATAGTAATTAACCTTTGCCACACTCAAAAATTAGGATTTAGTGTACTGTTGGTTATAGTTGGCATCAAAAACATAGACATCTTTGTTGGAATGTTGTGTGCTAGGATCCAAAGAATATTTTAAAGGTTTTTTATTTCTTGATTTGGAAAAGGTTTGCTTTTAAGAAGGTTTAAGATATTAATTATTGTGAACCTTGATCATAACATCATGATCAAAGGCTTCTCCCAATATGAGGGAAACTATAAATTTAGGAAGAACATGACATGTTTCATGAGAGTGGCCAATGTCAGCATGAAACCAAAAAAAACATTTAAGATTGTATCATGATGGAGGAGTAGTAGTGGTATGAATGAAAGGCTTAGATGGAGATAATAAATTCTCCATTTCTAATGCACTCAAGGCTGGGTGGGATGGATTTTGAGTATCTGATTATGTTGCTCATGTTTTGGTTTGAGGAGGCTTGAGTTGAGAATTGGTAATGGTTGTTGCATTAGTTGAAGTCTAGAAATATTCCTTTATCAGATTATGTGAAGTTTCAAATTCAGTCATAAGGAAATCTTGTCTTTTAGCTTGATTAAAGGCCTATTCTAAGGGTTGGGGAGAAAATATCCTAACCTTGTATTGAAGAGAGGCTTTAAGAGTAGTAATGAAGAATTTAAAAATATTATCATCACTCATATTATGGTTTGTTTTATGTGCTAAATATTTCCATCATTTTATAAAAGTGAAAGAATATTCATTAGGAAGTTGCTTAGAATAGATGAAATGGCTAAAGCTATTTTAAAAAAGATCATTATGTTGAAATTCCTTGACTAGAGGTTTGAATAAATCCTCTATTTCTAGAATGGAATGTCTAGGGAGTTATGTATACCATTATAATGCATCTTCCATGAAGGTTTTGATAAGAAGTTTATTAGTAAAAAATGTATTAGTTTGTACCCATTCCTTATAGAGTTTGGCAAAAGATTTAAGAAAAATAGCATGATATTTAGTCCCATCATATGTGATAATTGGAGAAATGTTTCTAATTTTTGTGGACACAATGAAAGGTGCTAAAGGTTCATTTTGAAGGTGTTGTAGCATTTTATGGTGCATGGGATGTTGAGGGATGATATTCCCATTGGTATCTTCAAGATGGATAAAATTAGGATTATGTTGAGACATGATGACTAGAGGTTGGCTAGCCATTTCAAAGATGTGATTTTACATACGGAGTATTTGGGAATTATTAGTTGTTTGCATACCTTCATTTATTGAACCATTTGTGCAAAAAGTTTAGTTATTTTGATAGAAGGATTTTGATTAGAAGTAGTATAAGGAGGATTACCAATATTGGTAGTGGAAGGAGGATTCCCATGGTTGGTATTAGTTGATTCTATTGTGAAGTAAGAAAGTTTAGATAAATTACCATTTTTATTCAGAGTATAGATGGTATTACCATCAAGGTTTATAAATATGTTGGAAATATCTAGATCATAATTTTGAGTTAGTTCAACCATGTTATATGTAATTGATCTAGATGGATTTTGTGAATACTTGTACCATGAAATGTGAGGTTCAATGGTGGACAAGGTAGGTAGAAAAGAGCAACCTATGTAAAACTTGAGTGGATTGAGAATATTAAGGAAAATACTAATAGGTGACCTCATGATGATTTATTGGATTGTAAAATTGATAGAAAAATGTGATTGGATATTGGCTACTAACAATAACCATTGTCAGCCAAGCGATGCAGTTGGTTATTTTGTTGATAAAAAGAAACTATATCAAAGAGGTCGATGCAGTTCAAGGAAAAGGTGGGTTATTGGGTGGCTTCTCAAATCATACTATATTTATCTAATTAATGCAATTAGTTATGAGCTAAATAAATTAAACTATACTAAATTTTTTGATACATTTTAGAAGACAACATGATGATAAATATACTATGTCAAGATGTTTGATGCAATTTAGAAACTAGAATGATGAAAAATAAATGGTGTCAAGTTGTTTGATGTATTATAGAAAACATAGTGATGACAAATAGATTGTATTGAGTTGTTCAATACAGTCTAGAAACCAAAGTGGTGACAAATAGATTGTATCAAGTTTTTAGGTGTAGTCTAGCAAATTGAGTGATGACAAACATACTATATCGAATTGTTTAATGTACTCTTGAAAAGAAATGATGAAACATAAATTAAGATATATCGAGATGTTAAATTCAATTAAATAGGTGGGAGGTGAAAAATAAAATTCATCAAGTTGGTCGATATAATTTTCTCTAATAAGTTTGAAAGTATCAAGAAATAAAATGCATTTACCTATTCGATGCAATCTATAATATAAAAGTTCGAGAAAAAAGTAGGAATAAATTATATCAAGTTATTTGATGTAGTTGTATAGGTGAAGGATTAGATATAAGAAAATATACCATGTCAATCTGTTCAATACAATTAGGGATACAAACACATGAGACTGTATTGAGTTAGTTAATGCTATGTATAAACATAAGGAACTATATCAATGATGGCCAATGTAATTACAGCATAATAGAAAACTGTATCAATGTCAAAAAATGTAGTCTACAATATAAAAACTAATAACAAGTAACAAATGTTCTAATTTAATTTTCTAACTATTTTTCTGAGAAGAAGATCAGATAGATGTACTAAAAGATTTGACTGATTTTTAGGCTCTCATAGATACTAACTCATATGTTGGATGGTGTTAGCCCAATGTTTAGATGTATTGACTATGGAAGTACCATGCTCATATCCCACTAATCTTGGTTTTAAGGGTAAGCTAATGGTAACTTCCAAACACTAATCATTAATTGGTGCACTACAAAATTAGATGGATGGGTGGCTTCCTAAAGATCAATAAAAAGAGAATCCTAGGAATTTCTGATATGCCATGAAGTATATGGAAACTAAAATCCATGTTTAGATTTATACTATGGATATGATTATTGAGACAAGTCCCTCACATCATGATGTCTGTAAATATTAGATAAAGATTGTAAATAGAACACCATGTAGTCCTTCATGACTGTATTTAAGTAGTTTGAAAACTACTAAAACAAAGTTTTTAGGGAAATCTAAATGAATAGATAATAAAGTTCAAAACTTAATATCAAAAACTAATTTATATCATTCAGTGAATTAAAATAAATAAGTAGTTAACTTGAAATTAAAAGTGTGAGTAATTTCTAAAATGTAAAGTTGAATATGTCTTGATTATGCTTGAAAAATTAAAAAAATAGAATTGCATCAGCACTAGTTGATGTAATTTTACACACAATTCAAAATTATATCGAGTAGATCGATGTAGACTATGTCAAACAAAATTACAGGAAAAGATATATTATTAGATTGATTTAGTTCACTGAAAAATAAAATTTATACAAAAGTAGACTGAATAGATCAATGTAGTTGGTTGGGATGAAGTTTAGATAGTATTAAAGATGTAAATATATAACTATATCAAGTTGATTGGAAAAATGAACATGAGATAGAACTATATCGAATAAATGGATATAGTTAGCTAAAAATATGGTTAAATATAACTATATCGAGTAGTCTAAGAGAAGTAGACCTGGAAATAAAATTGTGTTTTTTGTAGATATAGTATACTGAGAAAATTATAGGGATAAACTATGTCAAGTTATTCGATGTAGTTTCATGCAGATAGAAATTATGATTAATCTATATCAATCTATTCGATATAGTTCACTAGCATAAAAATGAAACAAAACAAGATTGATCTATTTGACACAGTTCACTGAAAAGGTGAAGGCAATGATTAGCTTCACATCAGGATCAATAAAATGTATTCAATGGGTTAGGATCATCCTGAAACTATCCTGTCTATTAAATATCTAGATTTGGAGAAAGTTAATTGAAAGTTAATCAAAGGAACCCAATAATACTTAGTGATTTAGAATGTGACCAATGGATCCACAAACCTAGAAAGAGGAGAACTTATAACACAATGTCAAATGAATGGGGTCCATATCTTTTAGTATAATAACATAATGAAATAGCTCTACCTAGATATCTATTTGTAAATAGCCTAATATTGAAAACAAGCAATGTAAGCTAAGGGGAGGGTTAGAAACATATCAAAAGAGGTAAGGATTCATGGAATACAAATGGGAACCTAAGCTACCTAATGTGGATAAATGATAGGTTTTAATAATCCTATAGCCACACTAAGTTTAAGTATAGAAATAATTAAAATAAGGAGATAAACATTCATTAGACAAGAAATTATGCAACTTCTATTTATCAAAAGGAAAGAGACATGGTTAAAAAATACTTACCTTGAATAATATTTATCAAGCCTCAATCTCCCCCTTGGCCAATGGTGTTTTGCAAGAGATTTTTGTTGTTGAAAGGATCTCAAATGTTTAATTAAGATCTAGGTTAAAAGGACTCAATGCATCCAAGCTTTCCCTCTAAGACAATATCCAAGAAATAATGCCTCCAAATGTAGACATAAGGAAAAAGTGTGAGCAATAACAATTGAAAAATAATGTTCCTCTCTATTGGATTAAAAGGGTAACTTGTATTTATAGTGGTGTATGTTCATGATCTCTCTCGAATATTTAGTTGACGCTATTGTCCAACTCAATTTAGTCTGAAGTAGATTGAATAACCTTGAACTATGTCAACCATGTTGATCTAGTTTCACAGTGGGTGTCAAAATGTTTGGAACTACATCGATCTGATCGATGTAATTAGGACAAGATAAATAATGGTTAGAACTAAATCAAATGGGTTGACATAGTAAGAAAATATAGGTCTTGATTAGTTATAGGATGCATGATTGAAGGATATAGCTTAGAGGGTTAAATTTGAAGAAGCTAAAATGTATGTAGGAATGATCAATAAGAAACAATTTCTCTCACAAAGCACCATCTATCTACCAACCTATTTCCTAGTGCACACTTTAAGACATGCACTCAGAGAGATTGAAATTTGAAAATGTTGATTGGTCTCGTGACACAACCAACAATAGGCAGGTATTGTTAATCCCTATCTCTCTTGAAAAGATATTTTCACAAATAAATATCCCTAAGGTCTTGGTTACTAGGTCTTGGTATGTAAGGTGACTCAGTTAGCTTGTTGTGACCATTCCATACAAGTGGCATGTGTGAGTATTTTAGACAAATCAATATACATTTAAATTATGAGTTAATGCTTAGAGAACCAACATAATGATTTAAATATGTGATTGAAACTAATTCAAACATGTTTATAACATAGGAGATTCAATAATATGAAAGCATCTATAAACAAAGAGCATGAAATCATGATAAAGCATTAGATTCAGATTGTAACTTAGAAACTAAACTAACAAAGTTGATAAGAAAAGCAAAAGAGAGAAGGTCAAGGATAAAAGAAGAGAGCCTACTTTCTAATGGATCGGTATGTTCCTCTTGAATAGACAAATCCTCAAATAAACTAGTGATGAGTCAAGCCAGACCTAACACAACTCTGGGTAAGGATGGTGTAAGACTCTTTGTAACAAAGTATTAGTGTCAACGAGGAAAACAAGGTCATCATATACATGCGCATACCAAGTCTATCAAATGACAAAGCTTTATGATTAATATATTTTCATGAAGTATCATTTGGGATTCATCACTACTTGATTAAACTACATACTTGACCTAAAAAACCTTGACTCAACAAGCTAATCTAGAAAACAAGACAATATATCAAAGAAGAATGTCTGGTCCACTACTGTAATGCTAAGACTACAAGGATCCAACCAATCATAACCTTCTCTAATCCTAAAAAATACTAACCCTTAATACAATGCAAGTGTTGATCTTATATAGACCTCCAAGTCCATGGGGTTTCAAATTTGTCCCATTACTAGGTCAGTTACAAACAATCATCAATGTGATTGGAAGATGTAGTTGAGGCTCTGACAGACATACTAGCTCGACCATGATCTTGCATTTACTGAATTGAACTTTGGTAGTAGATGGTCATTGGAATTGATTTGGGATTTTCATTTAAACATGTTCCATGTATTTAGGTGCCATGCCTCTTGAAGACTAAATTTGTCTTATGCTCTTTGATTGATCCTAATGTGCATGTCATGCCCATGATTCATGGCTTATTCCTAATTTTCAATTGAATACATGCCTTTTTATCATTGCATCAACTACAATGCCTTAATTTCCATTGTTGATCATCATGCTATCGAGCTACAACTTGATTGTACTATTGAGTTGAATGGCTAGTCCTATTTCAGATTTTGATGGCCAAATAGGCCATAAATCTTAGTTCCATCACTCTTATGACATCATCACTACCACATGGCTCTTTTTTAGCTTTACATTCCTTTTCCCTCGCTAGGCTATTGGCTTTGCCTGTTGGGTCCTACTTTATAACTTGGTAGCTTTTTAACATCCTTGGGATTTACTCTATCGTTTGCCTTTGTCATTACCATGGCCATATGGCCTTTTCTCATCCGCCTAGGCTCTTTATGCTTTGGTATAATATTATAATCACTTTAAGCTTCTAAGCTTTTGGGAGGATTCCACATGGCACCTATCAAGGCCTCAGGGCCACATGCATTTAACTTCATGTTTAATGCTTTAACACCCCTAAGGTTCTAAGGTTTTAAGTTAATACCTTAATGTTTCTAAGCTCTTAGACTTCTAAGAGGATACCACATGGTGTATTCTTAGGGTACAGGGGATTTAAAAAGACTTTGTCATTTTTATAAAATGGTTTGGCTCTGAAGTTGCACACTGATGAGATTTAGACACATGGAAGAAATGGGGGGTCCCGAGAATATTTTGAAAAATCTATGAGAAAACAATAAATCAACTAAGTAAAAGATCTTAAAAAAAATAAGTTTAGCCAAGTAAATTTTATTTGAGAAGAAGTCATTTAATATAGGAATTGAAACTATTCATTCACCTAAAACAATGATTTAAGTTTGAACATTCAAATGACAAAGTCTATAACAAATGATAAATCAATTTAGAGCAAAGGGAAATAAACTTTATAAGCTTAAAATAAACCCACAGGTTAGACATTATTGTTCATAGATGAAATCTTAGACTAAACTAAAGAAAATATAAAGACATTAGAAATAAACATGCTCATTCACTTGTACCTTAGCATCTTGTAAACTGGGAATCAAGAAGATCTCAACCAGACATACCATCATAATCTCATAGAAAAGATTAGATAAGAAAAGAGGGCCCTATTTTTAGTTTGAAAATGAGGCATGTTGGTGAAGGCAACAAAAAATGGTGACTCATGTTGGTAGATACTCCTGAGTATCTAAAGAATCCTGAATCTCCAGTTCTTGCACCTAAAAACAAACATTAGATGAAAATTATTACTTGAGATAAGATCAGAAAATAAAGCACTAAATTATTCTTGAATGCATGGCATACTCAGCTATAAGCCCATAAAATACCATCTGTGTGTGTGATCAAGTGATTAATTCATTTTGTTTGTATGTACACACACAATAGTTTAGATTTGTATAACTGACCAAATTATTTAAAAATGAAAGATTTAGCTATTTGGCATGGGGGGAATGGCATGGGAATTATTATGATGCTAGCCAGGCATCCATATCCCTGAAAAGATGCATATGGTCCCTTCTTAAGGCCTTTCTCCACTGCCAACCAAGACATAAATCTCATGTTAGAGGTTGCCAAGATCACCCTTTCGAGGAAGATTTTTAGATCTCATATTTTGCACATTCCCTTTGAAATAATGTTTTAATTTTATTTTATATATTCATGGAGGGTTGGGGACCAATCCATGGGTTTAGGGAAAATTAGAAAGTTCATGATTAGTTAGGACAAACTCAAAAAGACAATGTTACATTTTCTTCAGATGTTTCAATTAAGTGTATACATGGATTTAAATAAGAAAACAACCTTTCTAAATCCATATATTATATTTTTAATCATTGGCTTTTATCAATATGAAAATGCACAAGAGAGTCATGACAATTTTATGCAAGTGTTCATGCAAGATTGAATTTTAAGCCTTGAGTGCCATTCATGTTGTTTACGTACCAACAAACCTTTCATTTAATTTCTTTGATTTACAAGGGACCTCAAGGCAAAAAGAGAAGGACCAGACAAAACAAAATAAGAAAGAGAAACTAAACTAACAAGAAGGGACAAAGAAGAAAAGAGTAGAAAACAAACAAATAAACAAGAAAATGAAAGAAAAAGTATTTACAAGAAATGTTCAATCTAATACTTGCCCGAAACAAGTTAGTTACCTAAAAAATCAAGATTTTGAGAAAGGCAAAGGACAATATTAATTTATTTTATGTTATCCTTTATAATAAAATACACTATCCCATAATGATTTATCAATGTTCAGTTCATGCAATTCAAGCCAACTAAGACTATAAAATTCTACATTATATTTATATCTATATTTTAGAAAGTATGAGGCATAGGGTTTGAGAAATACCTTTGCCCACACTTGGAATTGAGAAGAGGAGTAAGGTTAAACATCCATACATACCAAAATTATGTGTGTATCCAACATGGTAGAGGTTTTTTCTTAGTTGTAACCAATTGATACATAGATCATTAGCTATTCTTGGAATGAAAGGGATGCTTTGACCACATCCTCTTATTCATTTTTTCTATTTGAAAGGCATGGGATTGACTCAAATTCTTCTGATATAATCAATGGACAAGGTATGCGGGGAGCTAGGTTGAATTAGATTACTCTCAGCTTGTATCGCTATTGGTATGATTGCTTCATCTAGGCCATGATGTTATTGTTCTTCCCCTTTGACTGCCTCTATTGCTGAAAATAATGCTCGAGTGTTATCAAATGGTTTTAAGGCTAGGCTAAAATAAGGAGAGAGATCAATCATTTTGATTCCCTCAACCTCCTTTTCTTCAAAAAAACAACCAACTTAAAATTAACTTTCCTCTTTTTAGCATAGGCAACCCATCTCATCTTGGATTCCTTCAATTCTATCTCCCTCTGATGATGAGGGGGAAACCACACTATTGAAACAGAGTTGTTGATCATCTTGGACCAGCTTGTTAAATGTAGGGTTGAAGGTGGTGTAGAAGAAGGATGCTTCAGATTCATAACATGCATCTTACTCATCTAGCTCTTTCAATCCTTTGAATTCTATCTTCGACTAATCATAAGACCCTTCTTATTCTTCTTCTTGGGAAATCATATCTCTATCCACTTGCTTCCTAGGTACTAGATTGCTTACAACCTCCAATGCAACTTCACCATTAGAATCCTCAGCCTTCAAATAATGGATCACATTTGTAAGATGACATATTATCTATTTGCATGATCATATTAGTTTTAAACCCACATTCAAGTTCATATAATCCTAATGATGCATTTGGGAATGCAACCTCGTAGCTTGGGTTAGGCATTATCTGAGGTTCTCCTACAACAAATGGTAAATAATTAATAAAATCATCAAAATAAACTTGACTATAATCACAAGGAAAACACCTTGATGATCATATATTGTATTGATAGAATCAAATGCATTAAAAATAACAAGGTTCTTATTTATTGGAGGGAAACTAATTTTGTTGTAAACTTGGGGCATTGCATTGTATGGCACATGATGACTCATGGTCTGATTTGTAGGTATGTAGCTCTAAGGACTTTGGGGATAGACCTCAGGTTGTCCCAATGGATAAAAAGGTTGAACACCATAGCCATAAGGCATCGATTATTGCTTTATAATGTAAGCCTCTTCATAGGTCCAAGCTAAAAATGTGAGGGTAGTTGGGTTTATTCTAATGAACATAGTAGTAGAAGGATCTAGAGCATTGAGGTAAGCTTTTATGGACACATCCTTTATTTTCAAGAAAAGATCCATAAAACCTAGTTTATGGTTGATGGAATCAATGGTTGAATGTGTTAGTTGGCTTATTAGGCTCTTTACAATAATGACAAACTGATAAAACAAGATAGAAGGGTCAATGGGCACACTAAAATGGTTGAGGAACATATTTTAAAATAGGGCTCATGTTGTTTTGCATCCTTGTGGTAGGCCTAGGTACCAATAATAGGCCATTTGATCTAGTGAGAAGGGGAATAAGTGACAAGCAACATCCTCATGCTAAATTTGTCTTCTGATAATGTCTTTTTAAAAATCTTGGATGTGTTCCTTAGTAGTGTTGACCTCACCATGGATATACTTCACACATAATTTGTGGGGGTTCTTAGGAAAGTCATGAGAAGGTCCTGGAACATTCACAAGATAACTATGTCCTCCTAGCCAAGTTAAATCCATCAAAGGACTCAAATAATCAATTTTTCTAGTCTAAGAACCTAGAAAACAACTAGATAACTCCTTAAAAACACAAGACAAGTTTGAAATATATTATTTAGGGCCTCTTTCTAGTGTCAAATATGTTGATTGGTCTCTTGACACAACCAATAATAGGTAGGGGTTGTTAATCCTTATCTCTCCTAAAAGGAGACTTACATGAACAATTCTCTCCAAGGTCTTGGTATGCAGGGTAACTCAGTTAGCTTGTTGTGACCATTTTATACAAGGGACATGTGTGAGTATTTTAGACAAATCAATATACATTTAAATTATGAGCTAATGCCTAGAGAACTGGTAGAATGATTTAACTATGTGAATGCAACTGACTTAGATTGTAACTCATAAACTAAACTAACAAAGTTGATAATAAAAGCAAAAGAGAGAAAGTCATTGAGAAAAGAAGAGATCCTAATTTCTAATGGACTGGTATTTTCCTATTGTATAGATAAATCTTCAAAGAAACCAGTCCTTAGTCGAGCTAAACCTAACATAACTCTAGCTAAAGATAGTGCGATAATTCATGTAAATAAGTAACAATCCTAATGAGGAAAACAAGGTTGAACATACCTTATCCCACACTTGAAATTGAGATGAGGAATAAAGTTGAATATCCATACATACCAAAATGATGTGTATATCCAACTTGGTAAAGGCCTTTTCTTGGTTGAAGCTAATTGATACATCGATTCTTGGTTGTTCTTAGATTAAAAGGGATGCTTTGACCACATCCTCTTCTTCATATTAGTCATCTGGAAGGCATGGGATTGACTCACATTCTTACTATATCAAAGACCTTATAAACTTATCATTAATGGCTGAGTTATATGGGGAGTTGGGATGAATTAGATTACTCTCAACTTGTAGCCCCATTGGCATGATTGCTTCATCCAGGGCATGATGTTATTATTATTCCCCATTGACTACCTCTACTATGGAAAGGAACAATTGAGTGTTATCGAGTGGTTTTAAGACCATGTTGAATTGAGGAGAGAGATCAATCATTTTGAGTCCCTTGACCTCATTCTCAAATAATCAACCAAATTTGAATTAGCTTTCTTATTCTTAGCACAATCAATCCGTCTCATCTTAGATTCCTTCAATTTTGTCTCCCTCTAATGATGAGAGGGAAGTCTCACTATTGAAACAAAGCTTTTAATCATATTGGACCAAATTTGTAAATGTAGGGTTAGATGTGGTGTAGGAGAAGGATGCTTTAGATGCATAATATGCATCTTCCTCATCTAGTTCTTCCATCCTTCTAATTATGGATCCAACTGATCATAAGAGGCTTCTAATATCTTCTTCTTGGGCAAACAACTCTCCGTCCATTTAATTCTTAGCCAGTAGGTTGCTTGTGACTTATGGAATGTTATTGGGTAGAAGTTTCTATAGGGACCTAAGAGGTGAAATACAAATGGATTTTTTTGATGTTATGATCCAAGTGAAAGGAATAAAGTAAAGGTTGGAACCTCAACTCAAAACTAAGTACATATTATTAAAATTAGATGATCCTCATACTAATATTTTGTATGAATACGAAGGAATGGGCAACTATATTATTATATCTAGAGTTGATTTAGACATCTCTAAATTTGTTTAAGGTGGTACTAATGGCATATGACACTAAATTTTGATGGAAGCTATGGTTGTTGAATTGGTTTTGGTCTCCCCTACCAATAAACTATTTCCTTCTTCTTATAAGTTGTAGTTTGAATGCACAAACAACACAACAAAATGTGAATTTCAACTTATATTTTATGAGTTACAAAGGAAATTTGAATCAGAGATGAGGAATCACCTGACAACTTTTATAATTAATGAAGGCCACTATGAGTTTTTGGTAATGTCTTTTGGTTTCACAAATACACCATCTACTTTTTAAAGTTTGACGAACCATGTCTTTTGGATTTTTCTATGAAAATTTGTTTTGATATATTTTGATGGCATCTAAATATTAAAAAAGACATGGGAAACACATATGTAGCATGTGAATCAAGTATTGATAACTCTGTCACAACATCAAATTTATGCAAAGCCTTCCAAATGTGCTTTTGGAGTGAAAAAGGTAGAGTACTTGAGTCACATTGTTTCACATGAAGGTGTCAAAGTGAACCTTCACAAGATCAAGGCCATAATAGAATGGAAAGTTAAAAACACCCTTAAGCATATATGAGGCTTCGAAGGTTTGATATATTACTACCATCATTTTGAAAAAAATATGTATGCATAGTATCACCACTAAATTTTTTTTTGAAGGAATCCTTCCACTAGAACAAAGCAACCACCAAGGCATTTGAAGCTGAAGGATACCATGTGCACCACTCCAATTCTAGATTTGCCAAATTTTTCAAAGACCTTCATTGATGAATGTGATGTGTCAAGGTATAGAATGGTGGTAGTATTCATGGAGGAAGGATGACCCATTGCATTTGAAATTTGTTAGCTCAAAGTTAATAATTTGTTAAGCCCTGTCTATGAGAAGGAAATGATGGATATATTCATGCAATCAAACAACAGAGTTTATATGTGATGGGTAAATAATTTGAGGTGAAGACAAATCATGGTAGTATAAAATACTTTTTTGAACAAAGGTTGTCATCTAAAGAACAAAAAAAATGGATGACCATTGAAATCACATATAATAAAAGAAAGAATAATGTAGTGATAAATTCACTATCCAAGAGGGATGAAACCACATAGGCACTGTTATATGCAACATCTATATGGTAGGCAGATTAGGTGGATGATTCTAGATATGAATGGGAAAATGACACTAATACACAAGTTATAATGGAGAAGCTCAAGCAAGATTATAGTGTCTTAGAAAAAATAGTATGGAAAGGGAATGCCTTCTAGTATAAAAATAGGTTGTACCTATGCAAGAATTCTTTCCTTAAGTAAAAGGTGCTTATGGAGCTTCATGAATCTCCAATAGGGGGCATTTAATATTCTATAAATCCTATCATAGAATCAAGTAAGATTTATTTTGGGAAGGACTCAAGGGGGTATCCATAAATTTGTGGTGGAATGCTTGGTGTCTCAGCAAAACAAGGGTGAAATAATTAAGACCCTAGGTCTTATGGAACCCTTACCTATTCCTACCCAAAGGTGGGAGGAGGTTTCTATGGATTTCATAATAAGATTTCCTAGGTCAGAATGTAAAAATGCCATCATGGTAGTCATGGACAGGGCCATAAAATATGCTTATTTTTTTGCCTTATCACATCCATTTGTAACAAGTACAATAGCATTTGTTTTTTGGATCTAGTTTAAAAGTTGTATGGGACACAAAAGATCATATTAAGTGATCATGATCCTATCTTCACCATAATTTTTTGGACTGATTTATTTTCATGTTTGGGTACTTAGTTGGCTCATAGTTCATCATATCATCCTTAATTTTAAGGGTAAACAAAGGGGCTCAAAAAATTCCTAGAGGGTTATCTTTGTTGTTTTGCATTAGATAAATAAGAGAGATGGGTTCATTAGATACCACTAGTAGAGTGGTGGTACAACACTTCCTTCCATACCTCATGAAAAATCTCTCCATGTTGGCACTTTTTGGATACCAACCACCATCAGTCACCTCATACTTGAAGGTACAACCAAGGGTACAAACTACTGAATATCTCATTCAACACTAGCATGAGGTACTAGCTACTCTAAAAGAGAACTAGGTAAAGACACATAACTGAATGAAGCAACAAACACATCAATACCACAACAAAAGGAATTTTGAAAAGGGAAATAGGTATTTTTTCACCTAAATCATACAAGCCAATGTTCTTGAATAAACAAATAAAAGATAACAAACTTTTTCCTAAGAATTATGACCCTTATTAGATCCTATAGAAAATTGGCAATGTTGCATGAAAGCTAGAATTACTCCAGTCTACATACATTTAGTATTTCACATCTCATCTTGAAGAATGTAATTGGATAAAGAGTATCCACCAAAACTTATATACCAAAGCTGGACGAGGAGGTCAGAGTCATTCTAGAACCTAAGGAGATCCTTTAGATATGCACTTAGAAGTTATGACCAAGCGAGAATAAAGAGTATTTGATCAAGTGGGAGAACTTGAACAATGAGTATGTAGCATGGGAGGATGAATCATTCTGCAAAAACATCAATAATTAGTCAACATTGAGGACACAATTATTTTTAAGGGAAGGGGCATGCTATGCCCTTGACCTATAACATCTATAGTGATATGTCTGGCCAACTTGTGACTAACATAATCTTGTACCTTAACATGTCACAATTATCTATGTTGTGGCATATTTTTAATAAGGTCAACCTATGGAGTAACTGGGTATAAATATGAGCTATTAATTATTACTTGAGGATCATATTATGAATTATCTTCTTATTGCATGGTTGTGGAGGTTTTCCCTGGAAATGGTGTAGTCTTATATTTCAAGTATTCTACTCTGTTGTCAACATTTGGTATGGATCTTCTCTATTTAACTCTTATTATTGCAATCTACTATCATTGATTTTCTCTTGATATTTATATTTACATCCAATTTTGTGAATTGGATTGATCTATCCATATAATTTCATTACATTGATCATTGTTATCTTAGAGTTACTTTTCAAAACAATTTATTATGTTATTATTCCTATAATTGATGATTATGTTGGTTATTATGGTTTTTTTTAATGAAAAAATTTCTATCTATTAACACAAAAAATAAACTAATCAATACTTTAATATTTATCATATTTATTTAATTTTCATTTAGTTTTTTCTATTTATTAAAATTTAATTAGTTAAAATTTACTATGTTTTATATTTATCAATACAAAAATACTATTTATTTACCATTTTTTATTAATTTTAAATGATTTATATCTAATTAATAAACCATAATTTACTAATTCACAACATAACCTAGTTCATAACAACCATAACGAATTAGATAAACATAATAGACTACCACCATAATGAAACACTATCTTGTAACAAAACACATTTTACCTTCACATTTTTATTTCGAAGAATTTCTTCCACCTCCAAGATTGTTTCAAGTGTCTTTTGATTGATTACATAGGGGTACAAAATTAGGATATCTACACTCATATCCCACATGGTCACACATTTTTTTATGCAATTAATTGGCTATTTGAGTGAATATTTATTTATTTGTACATTTTGTTATTTCCAACACCATTGTAACAATTTTGTTGCATCCAACATCACTTAAAGTTATATTCTTGCATAGGCAAACAAAATTTCCCATGCACCTTAAGCTCCCTCCCATTCCCATCATGATAATCATAACTAATGGCTACCCATACCGACTTATAGTCAAATACACCATTGATGTATCCAGTCTATATTGATGCCACATTAGTATCACCTAACTACAAAACTCAATTTGGATTCTAATTTTTGGGTATGACTTACAAAGGAAAAAAAATACAACTTTAAAAGTATCATAGGACTACAATATTTTTGCATGTATTAAAAGTTCAAAAATGTTGAAAATTAGAGAAATTAACAATAATGTGTAATTCTTGTATATTTCAAGTGTTTTATTTTATACTACAAAAGGATCACAAAAATTGGAGATTGTGTAATGTGTGTCTTCACCTTTAAACTTTAAAAATAATTAATAATTAGTATATTAAAATTTCTTCAAATGGAATAATAAAAACACATAATTTTAAACAGTATAAACATGTATACAAACCCAAGAAGTATTATGTATTGCTAAAACATTCACCCAAATCCCAATCATTTATTTCATACCAATGAGAATGGAGAAATTGTGAGGCACCATGAAAAGAGATCATGTTTTCATATTAAGTTGAAACTCCTTCCCAAGTCCCAATTTATTTGCTTTCTCTTTGTAGAAAAATAATGTCCTTGGAGTATTTTTAGTGGTGCAGTTTCCTTCATTATGAATTTCAGCTTCTAACATTCAATCAAGTAGATATCAACATCCCAAAATTAAAGTTGAAACTCAAAACTTCCAATGATAGAGATCCAAGTTCATTCAACGTAACATCTTCAAGCAGAGCCATTTCATTGTCATCATTACAATATCATTTAACTCATTATGAGTTTCATTTTGATTGTTATCGTCAAACCACAAAGGTGGAGATACATGCACTTATATAATTGGTTTCTCAAGCTAAGATGCAATACTTAGTCTTGTAGAAATTGTTGCACTTGTTTCTTTCTTGAGGTTTCCCTGTTAATTTCCATTTTCCTATAAGAATAGTTTTTGTGTTGCTATTAGAGTTCAAATGTTACAACAACATTACATTATTTCAAATGCTTTGAATTCTTGTAAAAGTATTATTGGAGTTTAAAATCATTACTTTCTTTTAAAATCATCACGCCCTTGTAAAAGCATCAAAAGCCTATAAAGTATCAATTTATTGTAAAAGCATCATAGCTTGTACAAGGCCCTATAAAAAATTGCATACTTGAAACACCATCATGCTTATGCAAAAGCATTGCATTCTAAAAAAGGTATCACAATCATGAAAAGAAATTACTTTCCTAAAAAATCATTGCTAGTGTGGAAAAACTTCATAGCATGGTAAAGCTTCATAAACGTAGAAAAGCATCGTGAGCTTTTGAAAGCATCACATGGATGGATAAGCATCACAACTCATAAAAGCATAATATAAACCTAATAATCTAATAAAATTTCTTAAATGTATAAGATTTTAGAATGATCACAAAAATATTTAAAATTAGATTAATAGATTTATATCTAGGCTATACATTACAACACTCAAATAGTTTTATATGGGATCAATTGATTTCCTATTTTTCATCCATGAGTGATTGATGTTTTTTTTATTGAATTACCTACTTATTGAATCTTTTGATACTTGTTAAGTTGTCGAACAATGTTGAATTTGTAACTCTCAAGGATGAAAAATAATGTTTAATTTTAATTTTGTGTGTGTGTGTGTGTGTGTGTGTGAATTGCATTTAATAAATTTGGATTGGGTATATAATTGTAAAATATACTTGCATTTCAAAATTTCCCTCTAAAATTTAGGTGAATGTGATCGAAGGGCCCATAGAACGTGTGGCCATCCAAACATTTATTAAAATCCAAGACAATCCATTTGTTAGCAATTCAAAAAAAACTTTGTGCTTAAAAATCATTTAATTATTCATTCAAGAAACAATAACATATATTTATTTTTTTGGCAAACTACAATATACAATGATGTTCTCTAAATAGCGAATCTTGAGTTACAAAAAATTTCCACTAAGATTTATCTGACTATAAACTCGTAGATAGACCTCCACTCACTTATAACCTTGTGTACACACCCAAGAATGTATAAGGATTTCATGAGAGAATGCATGAAATGGATAACTAAATGAAATATTTAAAAAAAATATTGTAGATTTGAACATAATTGCAAAGATCTCTCAAGAATCTCCATTCATTATATCTTGACCAATTACATGGACCAATTGTGCAAGAGGGGATTGGGGATAACTTTAAGGCATCTTCATAAAGATTTTTTGGGTTTTAATTTGGTATTGACTAATATATATTTCAGTATTGACTACGTTTGATTGTTCATTATTGTTATAATTTTGTTATAGGTTGTATTATGTGAAATTTATATCTAATTTAAATTCCCTGTGATATTTTTAAAGCGGTCCGTTTACTATAAACATTAGATTTAAATTATTAATAACATAAATTATATTTAATAATACTTATTAAAAGAATAATAACTAGTGGTTAATTTGGCACATATGTTTATGTTCAACTTTTAATAATTGAACACAAAAATGAGGAACAAGAAGAAACATGTGTAACTAAAAGCAACAAAAAAAATAGGATTCAAAAGAACAGTCACTCATTGCATTGGGAATAAGAGCTTACAAGGATTATTATTCTTTGCATTTACAATAATTTATTACTATTCATCTTCTTTTCTTTGATAAATATTATACTAATCTTTGTTATTACGATAAAAAAAATATCATTTTTAAAAACTTATTTTTGAAGTTTCATATTTTTATAGTACATTACATTTTAGCAATACATTGAACCAAAATGGCATGTCAAAATATATCACGATGACATACATAAGATGCTTCTTAATAATTGTTTATTCGAACATTTGTATAAATTTGGCATTTTTCTTGTTTTATGTTAGAAACCTTTAATTTTTTGTTACTAGAAGATCACATAGAGGTGACATTGAAAGAAGGTTGGACAAAACTAATAAAAAAACATCGACTTGGAAGAAGGCATACAAGTAATTTTTTATCCCTCGTGTTATTCTATCTTATTTTTATAGACTTTCAAAAGTATTTTAGTCTTCACTTTTAAATCATTGTTATAGTTTCTTTTTTTTAAGTATTATTATGATCTAACACCTCATTTAAATTGAAGTCAATGAACTTGTAGACCTTAGCCATATCTCAATCAACCTCATGGTTTCTTAAAATGTCTTTGTTTTATTAATATATCAAGCATGAGTGAAATTTAAGCCTATATTAGCATAAATTACATCATATACATTATATTTGTTATTTATTTGATATTTTTGGTTTTGTAGGGAACATCCAACTATCATTCTTGACCTCGCATAGTATATTTATAGATACGTGATTACATCATAGTTATAATATTAATTTATTTTTAGTAAATATTCTTATTCAAACGGATATTTTATATTACCATGTTTGAATTAGTATTATTTTTTAACTTGAAACTTTTGTTATATAATGTTGCGTATATTTTGTAGGCAATGAGTTGTGACGAGGATGAGAAAGTTGAAAGTGGCAATGAAAATGATGATAATGATGATGACACTGGGTAAAAATAAAGTGATGCCATTGTTTTTTTAACCAATACTCTGTGATAATGAAAATAATGGCTCTCTTGAACAATAATTTTCAACTTAACATTTGTAACGTCCACAAAACTTTGATATGATGATTACATTTTATAACCATTTTATATTTAAAACTGATCACTAGCACATACGAAGTATTTATTTCATATAGAAAGTACTTAATTTATGCGTAAAGAGTTTTTTTTTTGTGTAAAAAATATTTGATATTCACTTTGTGTTTTACCATATTCTTTATGTAACAAGTGAATGTTTTTTAATAGGTATAAAACTTAATAAATATGTTCATATTGTAATATATAACATTTAATCATAAATTTGAATATAAAAGTATAAATAATTGAAATAAAAATAGAAATTGACATGTAGCATGTGCTAAAAATAAAAAGTACAACCAACAATAAAATAATTGGCTTTTAAAATTTTTTGTTGATTGTATCTGATGTCTGACAATGACAAGACTGTTGCATCTCACAATCAAGAACAAAATCTAAATATATTCTTGGATAGGTCCATGTTCCCTAGATAATAACGCAAGCCAATCACGTCCATTGATTGCATATTTGTCCATGGTGACTGTTATGAAATTTTAATTGTTCAACCTTATACATGTTTGTTACAAGACTTAAGATATTTTGCTTCTATAGATGTCGCACATAAATCCTTTTCCTTATCTTTGCATGGAAACCTTATGGGTACTTGTAAGAGATAGAAACCAACAAAAAGATAGGGGCAATTTAATAGGTTGACCAGACCCCAATCATCCACTTTGATGATTGACTACTATCTATGTATCCAAATAATTCGAGGAGGGAATCAAGCCACACATAGTTCTCCCACCTAGAGTGATTATTCAATTGTGTTTTTTGACAATATATATGCAGCTAAAAATTTGAATTTGATACGTGACAATTGTAACTCTTGACTTGAATTGAAATGCTTCAAACTTTACTTGTGATTACTCATAGTGAATGATCTTTAGTTCGATAAGAATAAGGCAAAGTTTGATCAATGTGTAGTAGTGTATAAGTGCCCAATACATGGTGCCAAGCTAGAAATCAAGCCCCTTTGAAATGATGTTTTAATTTGCTTCTATAGTGAAACCTTTTTGACAATTTTATTTCATTGACTTGTGAAATGTGCAGGATGACCCAAATGGACATTTTAAATTTCTAAAAATAGTCATTAAATGGGGTGAAGATGATGCTACATTAGGTGTACATTTTAGTGACAATGAATTTGTTTGCCTTGTGCAGACCTATGCTAGAAATTCAAAGATAAGAGTCCTTAGGTTGGAAGCGGTCTAAGAGTGATATATAAAGGTGTTGATCATTGATTTAGAAACTCATGTGTAGTAATGACAATGAACAAAGTATTCAAGCTAGCATATAGATAAATTGATAGATGAATAAAAAATAAGATACGTGTATTTGAGAATAAGTTGAGTGGTTTAAGATGTGTAAAGAATTAGCATTGTCAAAAACTTGTGATTAGATTTAAGTGCCTATATTTCCCCCTTATTATTCTAGTAATGAAATTGTCAAAGTAAAGGAGAAAAATACTTGAGTGCGAAAAACACACTTTGTCTTTGCTAGGAAACTCCAATTGTGCAGAGAATTCAAATTTAATAAACCCTATAACAACACATGAAGTAGTCATTGTCCATAATTGAAATTTGAAAAATGTAAAACTCCAAAAATTGAAATTGAAAATAGAGCAATGAAAGGTTACACATAAATGGATATTAAACCATGTTGCTCTATGACTTATAAAATATGGTTAAATATTGGATAAACCTACCATATTATTGAAACACTTATAGAGATAGTTCATTACGTTAAACAATTGGCAAATTGAGAGTGATCAAGTCTCAATTTTTTAATAACTATTCATATGACTGAGTTATAAATATGCATGTTCAAATTCTCATAAATGGAGAAAACTACACAATGTACTGATGAAAATAAAGTGAAATCATAATAGATTGGTTAGAAATGATGTTAAGGCCATTGAGTGTCACTAAACTCGCATGTACAACACCTGTAATAAAATGTGGAATCACACAATGTGTTTGCTAAAAGTAATGCCAAGGTCATTGAATGTCACTAAACTCACACATACATTACTCCTAACATAATTAATCACATGAATGTAGATGGATAGTTTTTTTAATTTAATGATCATAAGAGAATGAAGAATATTCAGACCCCCAACATGACCTCAATGCCAATAGATTTGAATTGAAATAAAAACCACTTGTAATTGAATTTTTAGAATGTATTGTAGTGTATATTCACATGAACCAATATCGTGCCTCCTTTATATATATATATATATATATATAGATGCTCAACTATAATTTCATGTGAAACTTATAATTTTTTATCTTGTAATTATTTTCAACATGTCCATGCAAATGCCCTTAAGTGTGTATGAATCTGTACTCAAGTTTGTGTGAAGTGAGTGTATATACATATCATGTCTCTAAAATATATATCAATGTGCCAATATATGTCATGTGATTGACTTTTGGATTTCTTTGAATATTTGAAATCTATACTCTATCATATAATTTGGTTGGTGAATTACTTTGAATATTTAAAATTTGTACTTTGTTACATAATCTAATTTTTAAATTATTCCAAATCTTTGAAACATGTATTTTATCATAAACTATGATTTTATGTTCATGAAGACTTGGATCTCTAAGACAAGACCATTATAATGCTTTCCTATTGAGATGAGAGATGTAGCTTGCAAGTCACTCATCTCAAAATAAGAGTTAATTGTATCATGTGATAAAGATTAATCATGTATTATTATGTTGACATATCCAAAGTATGTTATCATAATAATTTAATCGTCATTTAAACTTGTATGCAACATGTTGAATGCGACATGTGCAAATATCATGCCAAAATTGAGATAGCAATGAGACATACAATAAACTAACCATCTCTAAATAAAATACGCAATAAAAGTGCATGATATGGATCATGTCACAACTAGTCAAGCTTAATAAGCACAATAACCACACCACACAATGTCATATAATGTCAACATGTGGATAATATATTTTCATAATAATTTAATTTTCAATTAAGCATGCAACATAGTGAATGCAAGACATTAAGTGTCATGTCTAGATAGATATAAAAATGAGGCATGCAATAAAATAATTATCTCTGAATAAGAGTACATAATAAAAGTGCATGATATGGATCATGGCACCACTGGTCAAGCTCAATAAGCACAACACACACAACACACAATGTCATACAATGTCACACACAAAACCAAATATTGCATGCAAGGGACATATTAAAATGTCATGCATATCAACAAACATCACACACATAGAGCTAAGGGTCACAAATAATGGACATATTTAAATGTTGTGCATACCAAACAAATGTTGCACACATAGGGCCAAAGGCCACACACAATAAGCAAGCAAGATGTAACTATCATATAATAAAGTAAACAACATTAAATGAGCATATCACAAGTAAAAACTAGTCTATTATATCCATATGTATCAATGTTACACCATAACAAAGTAACAAATCTATGTAGCACAATGTTTTATATGAATACAAGAAAAACACTTGTAATATATGTAGCTCAACATGGTAGAATGTTCATATATAGATATAACATGTTATAATGTAACCTATAAAATAAGATGTAACCCACATAGGCATGGTCATTGGGTAGAAGGAAGGCTAGCATGTAGGAATCCATGTATAATGTTTATATCATATACCACACTCATATACCTTGTGAAATACATGTGTATGAAAAAGAATATGCTCTCTACCAAAATAGGTGATCAATAGCATATGTAAAGAATTAAACTAGCAATTCTTCTAATGTTAAGTCATGATTTTTTAAATGATTATAATATTTTAAGTGTTTTTGCATATTTGCAATATTTGAATGTTTTTGAATTTTTTTGAAATTTTGACATATTTGAATTTTTTATATTTTTTAAAAATTTGAATGTTTTTGTATTTTTGAAATATATGCAAAGGCAAGTAACAAGGATTTGAAAATAGAATAAATATAGGGATTCAAATAATCTACAACATCTGTTAAGGCAATGTGTACTAGATATGATAGAATGGTAATGTGGAAAATGTGAAGGCAATCAATATGCCCCATCGTATATGTGTATCAAAATAACATAGCTCAATATCATATGTGGAAATAAGAACTTGCATGGCCCCATTAGGAAAGAATCAATGTGTTCATACAATATGTAAATGTAGATGTATATGATCATGTAAGTTCAATGGAAGACAAAGTATGCGTAAATAGTCAATATGCAAAAATAAGCAAGTAGTATGTCACAAAGGATGTGCCTTAAAATTATTACAAAAAAAGTGTCACAGATGTTCAGATTAGATAAATAATCAAAGTGCAAGGGCAAAATATAACAAATTCGAGGGATAAAATAAAGGTATATGTACACATATGTGTGCCAAGATAGAAGGATAAAATGGATAAGTAAATCAAACAAGCATTAAGAAGCTATATATAATAGACTTTGTTCCTATTAACCGATGATCCCATCAATGGAATGCCCCTATGTAGGTCATTTATCACATAAGTAAATGACAACTTTTCATGAACAAGTAGAGGCATACCACCAGTCATGCCCACCATCTAGTGAATCATTTAATGTATCTTTATTTGGAAAATCATTAATTTGATTGATTTTGTCTCATTGTACCAATCCTTGTGATGATTATAATCATCCTCTAGGTTTTGAAATTGTGATATGCCACTCTTATTATATATTACATTTGTATATATAAAATCGACTACACTATATATAAAAATTATATTATTTGATTTTTGTTGATTTTGAGTATGTTCATCATTGTCAAATCATTTCATCAAAACTACAAAAGAATAATATATTATTGTTTGAATAATAAGAAGAGAAATGGTTTCTTTTTTTTTTCTTGACTTGGAGATGTAATCATAGCTTTATTGGCCATAACATTTTCCTATATGCATGAAGTAGCTATAGTGTTTGAATCCTTAAGAATCACATTTGTACCATTAATACTTTCAGAAACATGTTTTTTAACTTCCTTCATGAGAAACCCTTTATTAAGGATGCCTTCTTTTTTATCCTGAGTTTGTTTTTACAATTTCTCTTATAATGATTGATCTTTTAGTAACTTCTCCTTTTTAATTTGTTTTATTTATAATTGTTATTTTTGTATCCCTCATTTTTATTCATGTTCCTTTTGTAATTTTTATTGCTCTAATTTCAAATTTTTCAACCTTTATGTCTCTAATTTTATCTTTAGTAACCTTTCTCGATCTAATTTTGTCCTTTGTTTTGTTTGAACTTGTTCTTTAGGAAGTGCAATCATAGTGTGAGTGGGTTGTTTGATTGATTTATCTAATATAAGACCATCTTTATCAATGATATTTTATATTTTGTTCTTCAAAGCCAAACAATTATCTATATGACGCTCATGCATTTTATGACATGCATAATGGTATTTTGATCTCCTTAAATAATGCATAGGAGGTAATGTGATCAACTTGTTTCGAAACATTTAAATTAGATTCTCACTTGAATTTTTATTAGATTTTTGTACACTTTTTGAATCACTAGTAATAAACATATCATATTTTGGTTTTCAATCTTGATATAGAGTCCTTTCCAACACAAATATTTGGATAGCGATGTAGATATATGATTAATATTTGTATGCTTTGGATTCTTTATACATGTGAGCTTATTTCAAGTGATGTGATCCTTAAATTGAAATTTATTTATTTTTATTTTGAAACTCTTATATAAATGTTCTCATAATGACTATTTGATCTTGAAGGACTTTACAAGCACAAACCTTAAGTACTGTTGATTGAATATGCATATAATAACCCTCAAGAAGATGTGTGGGAGCTAGATGGGGTTGAGGAAGGACATGTGGGTTACCTTCATTTGAAATATAACCATGATTTTATTTTTAAAACTTTGAATTGGCAAATGCCATTAAAGGTGTAGCTAGGCATGGTGTGTTTGATATGTAAGCTCTCAAATATATTGATCCTATATATAAATAATGAACAAGTCACAAAGAGGCACTAACTACAAAGGATTTCACTATCTCGTAGCCGCACTATCTTGCTTTTGAAATACATTGAGAGTAACTTTCTAAAGATAAATATTTACCAATGCAATACAAAAAATAAATGGTTGAGAGTTTTCCTGTAATCGAAAAGAAAAAAATCATATATTTTTTTGATATATCGTGAGGTATTTGGAAATCAAAGTCCATATATAACATTGTTTAATGACTAAAGTATTGGACTAGTACCTCTCACACAATGGCTCAGGTAAAATTGATGACCACTTTACGCATAAAAACAACTCCTAAGTTTTACAACTGCTGAAAAATAGTTCTAAAAAATTAAAAAATTGAAAGCCAACAGAAGAAAATATTTTTGTGCATGCAGATCTAGAATTTAATCTTAAACCCCTAGGTCAAAGAGAAAGCCTAAAACAATGCTCAATCAAATCTAGTAAAGGATGACCAAGTTTCTCTTTAGCATATGGGAATCATGAATTCATCTGAAACCTTAAAACAAAAATTGGAAAAAAAAATGCTTGAAAATGTTCACCAATATATTTTACCCTTTTTTAATTTAACAATTGAATATTATTTTATTGGTATAACACTTGATATATCTATTCATGTTGTAATATACAACATTTAAGCATAAATCTAAATGTGAAAATAGAAATGACAAATTAAAATTGAAATTGAAAAGTGGCATATGCTAAAAATAGTAAATGCAACTAGCAATAAGATACTTAACTTTTATGATTTTTAGCTAACTATATCTGAAACCTGATAGTGGAAATCTAAGTAAGACATGATTATGACAACTCTAATATTCTTTAGCAAGTCCACGCTCCCTAGACAACAACATAGGTTAGTCACATCTATTAACTACAAATTTGTCTATGTTAACTAACACAATTATAATTATTCCACCTTCTACACCTATGTTTGTTGAAAGCGTTGAGATATTTCATTTTTGTAGATGTCACTTAGAATCATTATTTTCCTTATTTTTGCCTTGGAAACTTTAGTGGTACTTGTAAATAGATAGGGGTAATGTAACATGATGAGTTGACCCAAATCACCCCTTTTGATGATTGACTATTGCCTATATATCCTTACATGTAATTATCTCACCTAGAGTGATTATGTAATTGTGCTCCTTGGCTATATGTATTTAGCTAGAAATTTGACTTTAATAATTGACAATGTTAGATCTTGACTTGATTTGAAATTATTCAGACTTAGATTGTGGCCACTCTTAGTGAATGATTTTGAATTTGAGAAGAATAACACATATTTTATTTAATGTGTATAAGTTCCCAATAGATAATGTCAAGCTAGAAATCAAGTCCCTTTGAAATGAGATTTTGATTTGTTTATATAAGGGAAACCTTTTCAAAAATTTCTTTAGTTGACTTGTGAAACGTGGAGAATAACCCAAATGAACATTTCTAATTTAAAAAACTAGTCATTAAATGGGATGGAGACTAGGACATAATAGGTGGACAAGTCTGCAGCTACAGGCCTATCTGTAGGGACAATTGCCCTGAGGTTGGAAGCAACTTGAAAATGATAGAAAGAGGATTTGAACATTGATTTGGAAATTTATGTGTAGTAGTGATGACAAACAAAGGGATTAATGTTGGACATGGTCATTGGTGTCTTAGGTTGTCATTGATGTCAAGAAGAGCATGAGGTTGATAAGAATTGGATGAGATTATATGCAACAGTCTTAACTTATACAATTGACAATAGAGAGCCAAACATAGTACATAGTTATATTTTAATCACACTGATAATATATTATTTATGCACACTCTGATAATAAAACATTCAGAACATTACACACATATATAGGAATATGATTCCTATATTTTTTCCATTATTTTCTCACTTGAAATATCTCAAATTAAGCACACTCCTATATATGATATATTGTTATAACTTATTAACAATATATCTCAATAACTATAATATTCTAACCTAATATCGTAATATTGTTTATAGCAATATTTCGATAACTAACTATTACCAAATAATAACTAACTAGTTACCATTTACCTTTCGGTAAATACTCACAATGTAAAAGCTAATTCCTAACAACCTCCCCACACCCTCCTACCCCTGATAGTTTTTATATGGTGCAACAACATTCTCACTCTCATCTGTAGTATGCTCACCCATTGTAACATGCCTTATTTGGCTCATGACTTTGATATAAAGAGAGCCTCACTCCTCCCATGGTTTTATAGGTTTACCACAAACCTTGACATGAACAAGAACACCATCTACCTCTAAGAATTGGAATGAATAGAACTATATGCCACCACATACTCTTAGGTCTGCATACTACTGACACAATCTTGCTGCACATGACCACTATTATGCAAAGAAACACATCTTGCATTTAATTTACATGACTGTAGTGGACATGTCACTGAGGGTCATCTCCATAAAGAAGTAAGGTAGTCATGGGATCTCTATAGTAGATGCCCTCCTAACTATTGCCAAAACACTATTCACCTCCTGTGGTTTTCTAGATCTCTACCACAAACCCTTTCAAGATCCATGAACTGACTTATATTGGTACTTTTGTCCTTTTACATTGTCTTCACATCAGGAAATCATGTTTGGAATTTGCACACAAATTACATTATATGAATATGCATTATTCTTCTATTCTTATTTTGAAAACACAACAAAAACTATAAAAACATACGACACAAAATGTCACATCATTGGTGCAGCCCCATCATTGATGACTGACAAGAGGTTGTTAAAAGATCTCCATCCTCTGTGTATCATTCAACCTTCAATATCTCATTGCTTACTAAATCAATATCTTGATGGAGCTCATTTGCATGAATTTTTTGAGGAGAAATCCCCCCATAATTTGGATGTCATGTACAAGTGATAATGTATCTATTATAACAAATGATTTGACTTTGATGACTGATCAAAATTGATGATAAAAATGAATAGATGCAACATAGACTATGATGATGTATACTGTGTTGATAGTTGGGGAGGGGCATCATATAACTATCTATTGATTCTATGTATCAATGAGGATCTAAATGATGCATATCATACACATAGGTGGTGAACAGTTGAAGTATCTATAGGTGGGAAGCCAACAAAAAGAATTGAATGGTGAATAGTGCAAAGAGCATAAATCCAAATATTTATGCTCAAATCTATCATGTAGTACGTGGCTTATTTGTGGCTCATAGAATCTCTCATGCTATGCATGGTTTGTAGATCAGTGGGTGAGGTAGATCAAAAGATTGAATTCTTTTCCAATTTAAGCAATGTGTATATCTTGGATCATACAAAATATGCTGAACCCTTCTAAAATTGTCCACATTCATTGAATCTTAAAAACTAAATACCATCAATTTGAGAGCTAACAGTATGAATAGTAGGATCAGAACAAGTCAATGATGCAAAACTCTGAATGATGTGGTGGGTTGAGAGTTCAAACTAGAAGCGTAGAGACTTTATATGACCTAAGCAAAACTGAGATGAAGCACAACAAAAGTATATGCAATATGAGATGATGATGCATATGGTCTTCCTGCTACATATGGGACTGAATGATCAAAATATGCTTGACACTAAACAAATAATAATCTATATTTTATAAATTATTTATCACTTAGGTGATTACCATTAACAGAGGCACTTGAGAAGTATGGCTACCCCTTGACATATTTTAAAACTCTATTATGTAAAGGATCATACACTACTCTAATACCAATGATAAGAATTGGAAGAGATTATATGCAGTCTTAACTCATACAATTGACATTAGAGAGCCAAACATAGTAGATAGTCATATTTTAATCACACTGATAATATCTTATTTCTGCACACTCTGATAATAAAACATTTAGGACATTACACAAATATATAGGAATATGATTCTTATAATATCTCTATTTTTTTCTCACCCGAAATCTCTCAAATTAAGAACACTCTTATATACAATACATTGTTATAACTTATTAACAATATATCTTAACAACTATAATATTCTAACCTAATATCATAATATTTTTTATAACAATATTTTGATAACTAACTATTACCAAATAATAACTAACAAGTTACTATTTACCTTTCGATAAATAGTCACAATGTAAAAGCTAATTCCTAACAGAGGTTCATAGTGCATTAATGACAAAGGTGTATGTGATGTTTGGAGGACTCATGCCATGTTTGTAGGTCATTGAGATAGTAGAGGATGTTATGAGAGTTCCCTAAGTGCTTTGGTGAGGTTCTAGTGTCACACATGATCTTTTGCCATTCTTGCTTGAAGATATCTAGACCATCACACGCTATCATAGATGTATGAATGGATTCATTTGTTTATGCATTTATTACTTGTATGATAAAAGTCAAAGTTGGTCAAAGGAATCTATGGAATTGTTGATTATAGTGCATATTGGAAAATTTTGCCCACATATCAAAATTTACCTAAGTATGAAAAAGGGAGATTTTAGGCAAGAAAATGACAAGTCCTTGGGAGGACTTTAGGTTTTCTAGCAGTGACAACTTTGGGTTTCTGAGGGGACAGTGCAAATCAGGGTTCGAGTAGTGCTTAACTTCTAAATGTTTTATAAGTAGAAGTAATTCAGGTTTACAAACCCAAATTACTCATGGATAGTGTATTTTGGGTTTTTTAAGGAGCACTACTTGATTACTTCATAAGTTGTGAGTAGTTAGAAGCCTGAAATAAGTAAAAGGGCTTGACAAACCTGATTTGGTCTTAAAAAATAGTGCTTCTTGAGTTCTTTAAGGGATGAGTCTTTTTTTCAAAAAATCCAAAGGGCATTTTCAAAATGCTGAAGGTCCTTTTTAGGGCAAAAGGGACCAGTCAACTTTTTTGAAGGTCCTCTTCAACTTTTTCGAAGGGTCTTTCAAGAACTTGAAGGTACACTTCATAAATCTAAAGGGATTTTTATTCTCCAAGTGGGTAGTTGCAATTTTCCTGAAGGGTATGTTACCCTTTAGAAGGACCATTTCAAAATTCTCAAAGAGTATCTTTCCATTCAGGAGGATCATTCATGAAAGTCTGAAGGGTCATGTGGGAAGCTCGAAGGGTCTCTCACCCTTCGACAAAGGTCATTTTGAAGAGCCCAAAAAGTAATTTCCTAAGACGAAATTGAACAAAAAGTTTGATGGAATTCCTTTAGACAAATTATCTGAAGAAATTCCTTCAGGAGATTTGCTCAAAATAAATAATCCAAGAAGGAACCCTGAGACCAAGTGTCCAAAAGAAATGACGAGCCAATGGACGTCAAAATCAGGATAAGCAACTAGTCATTGAAAGTAATCGGGTTTAAAAAACCCAAAGTCTTAAGGCCTGGGAAACAATAAAGTGAGAAGACTTCAAGATGGACAAGTTTAAAGTAAGTAGGCTTAGAAAACTTGGATTACTCTGCATAGAGTAAATCAGGTTTTTCTAAGTACTCTACTTAAAAATATTTATAAGTAAAGGATCTGGGAAAGTTTGAAGTTAGAGAGATCAAAGAACCCAAATTAATCTACATAGAGCAAATCAAGATTCTCTAAGTCCTCAACTTAAGCTTGGTCCAACAATGCAAAAATCATGATGCAATGAATGAAAGGCTGCCATGTGGCATAAGCTAGAGAAGAAAGGACCAATCAATAAAGGACAAGTGGCACAACGATGACCAATGAGCACATGACAGTCTAAGTGGCTAGTAGTTAGAAATTATGAAGGCTCTCATCTGCCATAGTTCACTCCCTAAAATTTCCATTTGATGCTTAAATGCATCATGACAAAAAGAGACATTCTAACTGATCACAACATGGCTTCTCAGATGTGCCAAAGAAAAACTTAAAGATGGGAGGGGCTCGAGAGTATTATCTAGTGATCATGAGTGATGCATTTAGGGGCAACAAGGAAGTACAATGTGAGAGTTCCCACCATCAAAAAATTCTTCTTTCTTCCCCTTATCTCTTCCCCCTTTTGTATATAAATAGAGGCCTTGGAGCCAAGCAAATCATCTCTGGATTGGTGATAGAATCACTTTGCAAAAGCCACTTTGTAAAAGACTTTTTTGAAGCAATACAAGGAAGAATTTTATATTTTTGGTTAAAACAAGTGTGCACATTTGGTTTCATTTTCAAAATCTATGATTTCCATTCATCACCTATGATTTCTTCTAGCACCTTGCTTTTAATCCTCTCGGTTTTGTGTAAGATTATGTGAAGTGTCTATGTGTTGAGCTCCCTTTGAAATGTTACCAGTTCATAGTGTGTTCATTAGACTTATTTTGTTATCCTTCAAAGCATAAGGCTTCTCTCCAACCCTACACAAAAGCTCCATGCCTATGGCCTTGAGATAGAACTAGAATAGCCTATGTCCTATTTGGATTCATCAGTAGTTAGCTCTTTTCCCAGACCAAGTGGATCACTTCTTTTGGTGCATCACATCCCTTAGTTTAGATTTCCTTTTCAGTCATTCTCCTACCTCTTTTCCTTAGCTGATAGTAGATTTTATTGTGAAATCAAGAGATAAAGTGAAGCACCTGAGGAACTAGCCTCATGAAAAATCCTAGAGGTTCAACCTCACCATAGGATACCCACATCCTGAGGATATCCCCATGCTTGTAGCTAGAAGTGAGGGAGCCTAAAGAACTCTCTCACAAGGGTGAAATTCCAAGATATAATAGTTGTAGCACGCTCAGTGGGAACACTACCATTTTATTTTCATTTTTTATAAAATATTGGTCAAATTTGATGCTGTTTTGATCATTTTGCAGTAGTGGTAGCATTCATCCTTCAACATCTGGTGACTCCAAAGAACACCCAGATATCTGGTGGCAGAGCAGTAGCGATCTTTCATGCTAAAGGTGACTTCAAGATCAACTTCTATAGTTATTCCTTTTGAGTTTGTTGAATTACCTTTAAACTCATCAAGAAGGTTAAGGTTTGCCCATACTCACCCTTATGTAAGAAGCTACCCTCCTAAACTAGTCATAAGGTATACCTATGCAAGATGATCTTTATTAGCTCCTCTTGCTGCTATGATTCCCCAAAGAGATTTTTTGGGCTTCAACAACCAAATCCCTTTAAACTTACCATAGTATGATCCTATGCCAGTAGTAGACCTCAAAAGTGTCCCTTATTACACAAGAGACCAAGTTGTAACTCCTATTAAGCATATAAAAAACATAGCCAACTTCTATAACATTCACAATATCACAGTGGAGAATGTGGTTGTTAGGATATTGGTTGTATCTTTCAAAAGAAAGGCATTAGAATAGAATAAGGGCCTATCTCCTAATTCTATCCACTTATGGGATGAGTTGGGAACAACCCTATGTAAAACGTTTGCAGATAAGAGTGATCATCTGTCACTTGCAGAGTAGTTGACCACAATCAAGAGAGCTCCTCATGAAGTCATGCAAGACTTCAATATGAGATTTTAGAAGGCATGGGATAGAATTCTAGTAGCTGTTAGACCATCTCCAAACTTGGCTTTCTTGTATTAATTGAAGGCTCTCAATAGTGACATAGCTTTAATGATTCAATCTATGGGAGGAAACATACTGCCAAATGCATATGAGGTGGCAATCAAGGTAGAAAATTGCCTAGTTTAGGTTGACAAGCTTACTCCTAGATCCCCAATGCCTCTTTTTCTAGAGATTAGACCACCTCCTACAGTTATTCCTCCACTTGATGTTATACTTCCAACACCAACAATTGTTGTTGTGCCTTCACCTAAGCAAGAGAAGGCCTTTACTAGTGGATCCAATGACTCTTAAGAGCAGAAAAATTACTTGGAATTAAAAAGCATGCTCCAATTCTTGGGGAAAGATGTGGTCAATGTCAAAAGGTAGAAAGCATACAAAAAGCCTTATCAAGCTCCATATTAGCCTTAACAACAGCCTTAGCAAGCTAATACGCCACCCTACAAAGGAGGTTTCCAAGGACAGGGCCAGCCTAACAATGCTAGGTAGCATAATTATAATCCAAATGCTATAGGCCCTTCCAACTCCTTGGTCATAGTTCAGAATAATGTGGATTAGAAGGCTAAAGAGACAATGCCTTGGAATCATTATTTTGGACAACCCGTTGTCCCAACTAATAGCTATAACCAAGTGTTCAATGTTCAATGGCAATAAGTTGTTGCTTATGGATATAACCAGGCTCTTATGACCCAAAGCATAGAGGTGCCCACGCTAACAAAGCAAGAACAACCTCCATAAGAACAAAGCTTAGATCAAGGGTCAAACCAACCAGAAGCTTCAATGGTCATCAGTGAGTAGGAAGAGTGCTATGCATCCAATCCATAAGCTACTCCTAGTTTGGCCCACATCCTAGTCTTAGTGAACACAAGGTTCAAGAGAAGGAATATGGGTGATAATCAAGAAGATTTAAAAGAACCTCTTATCACCACTCCTTCACTCACAAACCCAGTAGTAGTTGCTCCCAAAACCTAGGTAAAAGATGGGGGTATGCCAATCAACATTGTGGAGCAAATAAAGAAATCCAGCATGAGCATACCAATGTGGGACATGTTTTCCATGCTCGGCCAAGTAGACATTCTTCAGGAAGGTTTGTCCAAGATGAGTGTTTCTATAGCTGCAAGTAAGGAACCAAGCTAAAGTCTTACATGGTGTTCAAAAAAAGGTATGGGACTAAGGTCTCAATCAAAGCTAAACCCATGGTATAATTTCATATTGAAACCCACTAGCTTGATAACATAAACCTCAATTACACTATCCTTGATGAGGATGAGTTTAAAATTGGTTAGGAGCTGAAAAATCATCTTGAGGAGGTTCCAGACTTGTTCTTGGATGAGTTATGGGGAGATAAATGTTTTTTCAGACCTTTGGAAGGTGTTGAGGAAAGAGACATGGGTGCTTATCTGTTGTATGAAGATAATCAGCCCATGCCTTCCCTCATTGGACCTAAAGAAGACCCCAATGGTTTATGGAAGTTGTTCTTTGATGGCTCAAGAGGCAAAAGTGGTGAAGGTGCTAGGGCAATGTTGATTTCACCCTAAGTTAATAAGCTTTTCTCTTCTTATAGGTTCTATTTCAGCTGCTCTTCAAATACAGTAGAATACAAAGGCTTGATTTGTGGCCTTTAATGGGCCACCAAAAGAGGAATCAAACTGCTACAAGTTTATGGGGATAATGAGATCATAGTAAACCAAGTTAGAGGCTTGAACATTAAAAAAAACCCTTTGATGAGGTTCTAAAAAAATTGAGTGTGGGACCTAATTGAAGATTTTGAGGCCTTTGACATTCAAGCTATCCCAAGAAATCAGAACCAATATACTAACAAGCTGGCAACTATGGGAGCTCAGTTTGACATTCCAAGTGAGTTGCAAGAAACCAAGGTTCAACCACATGTCAAGGTGGTGGTGAGGCCATCAATGCCAGATAATGAAGCCCATTGGTAGGTTTTTGAGAGTGAAAAGCAAATTGCTTGCTTCTTATAGTAGAAAGTTGAGTTCTCCTCCTCCAACCAAGCTAAATTGTAGCATCAATATGAGGATCAGATTGTTCAGCTAAAGTTGAACAAAATTTTTAAGGGGCTGGTTACACTTAAGGGACTTTTTCATGAAGGAGACCATATGGGGAAAGATAAGACAGTAATATCAACTGATAAATAAAACTATGAGAGAGTCCTCATCTTCAAGGACAAGCTTCTCAAGCTTGGGAAGGTAGCAACAAGGCTGAGAGGCATGCTTTCATAGCACTTTGCTAAGAGTATGCAGACACTTTTTCTTGGGTATACAATGACCTAAAGGGTTTTGATCCTAAGCTAGCTCAACATACCATAGAGTTGGAGGCCAATGCCAAACACATGAGGCAAAAGCAAAGGCCTATTAACCCCAAGATTGGGGAGCTCATGAGGAAATATTTAACCAAATTGATCAAGTCCAAGATCATCTTTCCCATCAAACATTCATCATGGCTAGCCAACTTGGTACCTATAAGAAAAAAGAGTGGGGAGATTAGGCTTTATGTGGACTTCAAAGATTTTAACAAAGTTTCCTTGAAATATCACTACCCTCTACCATCCATGGAGTGACTTCTCCAAGTAGTTGTAGGATCAAAATGTTTCTCTCTACTGGATAGATTTTCTGACTACAACCAAGTCTAGGTGAAAGATGAAGATTGGTACAAGACTACCTTCACCACCAAATGGGGTATGTATGTGTATCAAAATATGCCCTTTGGTCTATCAAATTTTGGCACAACTTTCCAAAGAGCCATGGACGTGGCTTTCTAGGGCTACTAAACTAAATGATGCTGGTATACTTTGGATGACATCACAATTTTCTCCAAGAATGCTAGTGAGAATATGGACCACATGAGGCTGATTTTTGAAAGGTGCAAAGACTATGGGATTTATTTGAATCCTAATAAGTGCATGTTTGTTATGCATGAAGGTAAGCTGCTAGGACACATCATCTCAAAGGAGGGGTTATCCATTGATCTTGAGAGAACAAGTGCCATCTTGGCCTTATCCTTACCCAAGCATAAGAAGGGACTCCAAAGTTTCCTTGAAAAGATAAAATTCATGAGAAGATTTATCCCCAGTTTTGAAATTTTGGTCAAACCCATAACTGCTATGATAAAAAAGAACCAAGTGTTCACTTGGTCAAATGAAGGCAAGTCAACATTTGAAGCTATCAAGCAAGCCATCACTCAAGCACCCACACTTATGAATCTTGATTTCTCAAGGGATTTCATATTGTATGATTTTTCCAACATTGATAATATATCAGCTATGCTAATGCAAAGGAATGGTGAAGGACTTGAGAAGCCATTAACATTTTTTAGTTAGGGGCTTGAAGTGTATGAGGTGAGGTATACCTTTATAGAAAAGCAAGTCCTTACAGTAGCAAATAGTCTCAAGAAGTTCAGGCTAATGCTATCTAACAACAAAATCCACCTTATGGTGTCTCATTTTGGGGTAAGAGATTTCCTTCATAACAAGGATTTGAGCAAAAAAAGAGTTGGTTGGATTACTAAAGTCATGGAGTATGACGTGGAGATCAAGGTCACTAAGCTAATAAGAGGTAAAGGCTTATGTGAGCATATGGTTGATGACCTTCATGAAGATAAAGAGGTCATCTTGGTAACACAAGATAACCTATAAATAGATGCACCTCCACCTCACACTAGTTGGCTCCATGATATGACACACTTTCTGCTAACAAGTGAGTGTCCTCAAGGTATAGACAAAGCAAAAAGAGGGTATTTCAGAATTCAATCCATACCTTATGCTTTAGTTGATGGAGTTTTGTTCAAAAGAGACCTCAATGGAGTGCTCCTAAGGTGTGTAGATGATGATAAAGTAGCCAAGATTTTGGAGCATTTCCATGATGGGCCTGTAGGAGGTCATTTTGCTCTAAGGACTACTGTAGCAAAGATCATGAGGGCTGGTTACTACTGGCCCAACCTCTTCAAGGACACTTATGCATGGGTGAGGAGGTGTCAGGAATGTGCTCTTTTTGCAAGTAAGCAAAGGTTAACAACTTTCCCTCTCAACCTGATTCAAGTGGAGTAACCATTCATGTAGTGGGGTTTGGATTTCATTGATATGATCAGCCCCCCATCAAGTATAGGGCATAAGTGGGTGTTTACTACAACTGATTACTTCACCAGGTGGGTGGAAGCCATTGCATTAAAGGAAGCCAATGAAAGTGTAGTCTTATATTTCTATGACCGCATTGTACCTAGGTTTTGGTAATCTGTCCACTATCATATTTGATAATGCATTGACTTTCCTTGGTTTGAAAACAAGTGAATGGGCTCTCAAAATGGGCATTTATTTCATCACTTCCTCAAATTATTATCCTTAAGGCAACAAGCTGGTTGAGTCCATAAATAAAATTTTTCCAAGGATTATCAAGAGGACCATGGAGGAGAATCAGAGGATGTGGCACACCAAGTTGAAAATAGCTTTATGGGCTGATCGGGTAATTACTAAAGCTGAAGTTGGAAATTCTCCATATTTTCTAGTATATGGAAGGGAGACCAAGTTACCCATTTCCCTTGAGCTACTTGCATTAGAGCTAGCCCATTAGCTAGAGCTATTAGAAGACGAACCCATGATTGTGAGATTGACAGAACTCATAAAACTTGAGGAGACAAGGGACCTTGCAATGAAGATGTTAGAGGCACATCAAGCTCAGGTCAAAAAGGCTTTTGACAAGAGAGCTACAATAAGGACTTTCAAGGAGGGAGACTTGGTTCTCAAATGGGACTCAAAAAAAGCCAAACCAGGCAACCATACCAAGTTTGACATCTTGTAGAGTGACCCTTATGTGAATCATGAACATAAACAACATAATGCTTTTTAGCTTACCCAACTAGATAGGGAGGTTTTACCCATTCCAATCAATGGGATACATCTAAAGACTTGATATTAAAGGAGTTTATAGTCATTGTATATATTGTACCCTTTGTATAGCTTTTCATGTTTTTCTCTAAGTGCCTTGTGCACATCTATTTTAGTTATGCGTTTTCCCTTCCCTAAGTGCCTCGAGCATAGTTTATTTCATTTAAATTGTTCTTATTGCTTCAAGGGAAATTTATAGATAAATATAGATTTGTACAAAAGTAGTGACTCCATGCCCAATGGATCCAATGAAGCAAATGAGCTAGGTTCTCAAGCATAACAGGCATGCTTCCCTGTGAGTCACCAAAAATGTTGGCCATTTTTGGCCCACATATCAAAATTTACCTAAGTATGAAAAAGGGAGATTTCAAAAAATAAAATGGAAAGTATTAGGGAGGACTTTGGGTTTTCCAACAATGACAACTTTAGGTTTCTGAGGGCACAATACAAATCAAGTTTCTAGCAGTGCTTAACTTCTAAATATTTTATAAGTAGAAGTAATTCAGTTTTACAAACTTGAATTACTCATGGACAGTGTATTTCAATTTTTCCAAGGATCACTACTTGATTACTTCATAAGTTGTGAGTAGTCAAAAGCTCAAAATAAGTAAAAGGGATTGACAAACCTAAATTGGTCTTAAAAAATAGTGCTTCTTGAGTTCTTCAAGGGATGAGTCTTTTTCAAAAATTCTAAGGGCATTTTCAAAATGCCGAAGGGCCTTTTCAAGGCAAAAGGGACCAGCCAATTTTTTTGAAGGTCCTCTTCAACTTTTTCGAAGGGTATTTCAAGAACCTAAAGGTACACTTCATAAATTTGAAGGGCTTTTTCTTCTCCAAGTGGACAGTTGCAAGTTTCCCAAAGGGTATATTACCCTTCAGAAGGACCATTTAAAAATTCCAAAAGGGTATCTTTCCCTTTAAGAGGATCATTCATGGAAGTCTGAAGGGACATGTAGGAAGCCCGAAGGGTCTCTCACTCTTTGGGAAAGTTTATTTTGAAAATCCTGAAAGGTAATTTCCTAAGACAAACGTGGACAAAAAGTTCAAAGGAATTCCTTCGGATAAATTATTTGAAGAAATTCCTTCAGGAGATTTGTTAGAAATAAATAAGCCAAGAAGGAAGCTCGAGACTAAGTGTCTAAAGGAAATAATGAGCCAATGGATGTCAAAGTCAAGATAAGCGACTAGTCATTGGAAGTAATCGGGTTTGAAAAGCCTAAAGTTTTAAGGCTTGGGAAACAATAAAGTGAGAATATTTCAAGATGGACAAGTTTGAAGTAAGTAGGCTTAGAGAACCCAAATTACTCTGCATAGAGTAAATTGGGTTTCTCCAAGTACTCTAATTAAAAGGATTTATAAGTAAAGGATCTAGGAAAGTTCAAAGTTGGAGAGATCAAAGAATCTGAATTATTCTGCATAGAGTAAATCAGGATTCTCTGAGTGGCTTGACTTAAGCTTGGTCTAGTAATGCAAGAATCATGATGCAACAAATGAAAGTCTACCACGTGGCATAATTTGGAGTAAAAAGGACCAATCATTAAAGGACAAGTGGCACAAAGATGACCAATGAGCATGGGAGAGTCCAAGCGATTGGTAGCTGGAAATTATGAAGGCTCTCATCTGCCATAGTTCATTCCCCATAATCGATGTTTGATGCTTAAGTGCATCATGCCAAGAAGAGACATTCTAGTTGCTCACAATATAGCTTCTCAAATGCACCAAATAAAAACTTAAATATGGGAGGGGATCGGGAGTATTGTCTAGTGATCTTGAGCAGTGCATTTAGGGGCAAAAAGGAAGTACAACATGAGAGTTCCCACCATCAGTGACTTCTTCTTTCTTCCCCTTCTCTCTTCCCCCTTTTATATATAAATAGAGGCCTTAGATCTAAGTAAATAATCCTCACATAGGTGATAGAATTAATCTGCAAAAATTGCTTTGTAAAAGACTCTTTTGAAGCAATACAAGGAAGACTTTTCTATTTTTGGTTAAAACAAGTGTGCACATTTGGTTTCATTTGTAGAATGTATGATTTTCATTCATCGCTTGAAATTTATTCCAGCACCTTGCTTTTAATCTGCTTGATTTTGTGCAAGATTGCGTGAAGTGTCTGTGTGTCGAGCTCCCTTTGAAGTGTTACTAGTTCATAGTGTCTTTCTTAGACCTATTTTGTTATCCTTCAAAGCATAAGGCTTCTCTCCAATTACCACGCAAAAGATCCATGCCTATGGCCTTGAGATAAAAGCATAATATCCTATGGCCTATTTGGATTCATCATTAGTTGGCTCTTTTAATAAACTAAGTGGATCACTTCTTTTGGTGCATCACCTCCCTTAGCTTTGATTTCCTTTTCAGTCATCTTCCTACCTCTTTTCCTTAGCTGATAGTAGATTTTAGTGTGAGATCAAGAGCTAAAGTGAAGCACCCAAAGAAATAGCCTCATAAAAAATCATAGAGGTTCAACCCCACCATAAGACACCCACATCCTAAGGTTGTCCCCATGCTTGTAGTTGGAAGTGAGGGAGCTTTAAGAACTCTCTCACAAGGGTGCAATTCCAAGCTATAACAGTGCCAAGAAGGCCTCTTGGAGTTTTGGGGTCTTGAAGTGTCTCCTTGTTCAAGTTATAAAGTTCCCTAGTTACTCTTTTTAACTATGACATGCCTGAAACCATCAATCTTAAGCCCCAAGAAATAGTTGTTGCAATTCAAAATATATAGACATAGGGATTTTAATTCAAACTGTGTGTTGAAGACCAGTGAGCAAAGAATGAGTTATAGAAGCCATGGAAGGTGTTAGATAAAGATAGAGTAAAAAGGAAAGTTATAGAAAACTCCATGATTAATATTTTATAGGTGGTGGTTTTTCCCAACATTTTGTATGATTTCATTTATTGCATGTGACAGTCGACTGTTGGTTGACTAGGTTTTTATTGAATGAACTAGAGTACAAAGAAATGATTGTAGAAGTCAAAATATTAATCAGATCAGGTTGGTGTAAAAGGAAAATTTGTATTAGAATCCATATAGATAATCATAAAAGTGATTTAGATTTTTTAATATCCATACAAGTGTAGTTATTTTAGGTCAAAGTTGACTTTTGTTGACTGTATTTTTTTTGAGTAAACCTATGTGCAAAGAAGTGCTTGTAGAAGGCAAAATATTGGTCAAATAAAGATGATATAAAAATAAAATTTGTAGCTGACATCATGAATAATATTTTATAGGTGGTATTTTATCTTAATTATTCATACAAATTCATTTATTTTAGGACAAAATTGACTATATGTTAAGGTGTTTGATAATGACAAAATAAGTGTTTGTTACAAAGTTGTTTAGTGTCTTTGGGAACTTAAGGGGATAGTTATTAGTGCATGGAAATATGATTTGGGAATTGTTTGAAATGATAAAGTGATTTGGAGAGTTTTATAATTCAAGGTTTAATGTTGAAATCCTTAGGCCAAAATGGCTTGTCTAGCTATGTTGAGACTGTGAGATAGAGACCTGAGAGATTATTCTGTAAGACTAATGAATGATGATAGAAAAAGAGAAATAAATATTGGAGGTTGATATAGAATAATAAAATAAATTATTTATGTGAATTATGAGTGTTTAAATCATACTTTCATGTATAATAGATGAACTTCTATATGACTATGTTAATAGGCCTATTGGCAGTTATGAGTGGTCATTTTGAAGGAGCGAATTTGAAGTTGTTTGACCTGAGTTGAAAAATAAAATGAGTTTGAATATGGTTTGAAAGTCCCTGAGATTCATATTAATGTGTTTTAATTCATGAAATAAATATATACAGGTGTTGATGATCAAATTCTCTTGACTATACTTTGACTATGTTTGACCAGTTTGAGTGGTCTTGTTGCAGGGGTGTTTTTGGGTGCTTGGAGCTTGAGTAAAGGTGTCAAATGGAAATGGTGAGGTTTTTGAGGTCATAAAATATCTATAAATATTATTTTTTCATATTTTTATGTGGAATTTTTGATCATTTTATTCAGATATGAAAAATAGACTTTCTGGGTGTGCGAAGGGCTAATAACAAGAAGACCTAATTGCTTGGTTCAAGTGGTGAGTTGGAGTTCCAGATTGTGTGGACCAATATGGAAGTATTCATGGGTATATTGGATGAATTTTTAATGTTTTTCATCTGTTGGTAAAATCTAAAGGTGTTCCAAGAAGTCACAAGTGTAACGTGTGGGTCAAAAGGCCTAACATGCTTTAGGTCTCTACTAGGCCTAATGGAGGATTTGGGTCTTAAGGGTAATGGCAGACCTATGGAGTGGTTTTATCACCCATGTAAAATGTGTGTGGCCATATTACAAGTGTAAATAAATTATGTTAAGCATATTGGATAACTAATATAGGTGAAACTAAGTGTGTGGTATAAAGGCAAGGCCTAATTGGCCTAGTTGAGAGTGTATGGAGTTAAGAAAAGAAAATAACTCATTGAAGGAGAAGAGGAAGGTAATATAGGACCATAAAATGGTGAATAGGATCATTCATGCATATTTTATCAAGTTGATTCAGGTGGATACACAGGTCAATGGACCTAATGAGCCTAGAAGAGGCATATTGAGTGAGTGAGCCCTAGACGCCATTTGAGTGAGAGTGAAAAGGAAAGAGTGAAAACAAAGGAGGTAATCATAAGTTGAAGAGTTAAAAACAAGTGTTCAATATGATCAAATATTCAAGGTAGCTAAGTTGGTTCTTGGTTGCCTAGGGGGTTGGAGCCTCCTTACAAGTTGGAGCTTGCAGGAGACTAGTTGGGTGGGTGCTCAATTAGGTAGGGGTTGGAGCTCCTTGTGAAGTGGGTGCTTAAATAAATGTTTAATATTGTCATTATAGGATAATATTCCATGTGTGTGGTTCAGTAGGTTTTATTTCCCAAGAGGGTTTCCCACATAATCTCTTATGTTATCTTGTGATGTGCTTATATGGTTGTTTCTCTATGCACTATTTGATCTTATGTGAATGTATTCTTCATAGAATGGTAAATGGAATTTAATATACATGGTTTTGAAATTGATTCACTTCCATTTTCAAAACCATATATTAAATTAAGTGGTTGATAAAAAAAATATATTTGAAAGTAAATCAAGTGGTTGAAGGTGTGTCAAAGATTAACATTGTCAAATACCTATTACCAAATTTAGTTGTCTACACTTTGGTTTTTTTAGCTATTTGATTAAAAATTATGATGTATTTAATTTCAATTTTTTTAATAAAATAATATTTCTCATTCCCATCATTGCCTTAATTAGCAATTTTAAATTAAAACAAAAACTTACAACTACAACAACAAATGTAATTAAGCAACCTAATTTTATTATTTTAATTTTTAACTAAGGAATTTAAAATTAACACAAAAACTTATAACTACAATAACAAATATAATTAAGCAACCTACTTTTATTATTTTAATTTCTAACTAAAAAATTACATAATTGATGAAAGTAATGTAAATCATTTGTAGATACCTACTTTTGGTATAAGATCATTCTTCCATAATGTTTTTTCCCCGTCTTGTCACACTTGGTCCACTTTTATATATTTGGAAAAATTTAGAACATTTCCCACCTACTTTAGGACTTGAGTACCAAGGAGAAAAAAGATAAAATGATAAGAACAAACCAATATAGGATAAAACTAGAAGATATGAAAACAAAGTTGAAGCAAGATTATGAGTTGGCCACAAAGATAACTGAGTTGAGGAGTGATTTAGGGAATATTGAGCTCATGGTGAAGTTGTGGCTAAAAGAAATAAAATAATCATGTGACTAGCCATTGAAAAAGAGAGCAAAATGGCCTACAGAACTCCTTGCCAAAAGGAGAAGATGACAAAGAATGATTGCCTTGAAAAGAAAAGAAAAGATGGTGACAAAGGTTTATAGAGGCTTAAAAAGTAGAAATTTTCCAAGTGAACAACATGAAAGGGAAGATGTAAAAAGAGTTCTCATTGTGGAAAACATGAGAAAGGAATAAGTGCAAAAAGAAACACTTGAAGAAGAAATGAAAATAAATATGAGAGTGTTCAAGAAGGAAACACTCATGGAGCCATTTGGGTCTCTAATTTTATTATCTAATGTTGTGTTTAAGTTTGTGTATGCATTTATGGAGATTAGTATGAATAAGATCAAGAATCAGAACTTAAAATTGACAAGAAATGAGAAAAGTAAAACACCCATAGAGAAGGATGAAAGTGAAAATAATAAAACAAGTTGTGAAAATTCCTAGAGATGAAGATGATGATGATCTTGAAGATTCTCAACATGAGGAGATTGAAGATGAACTAGAGTTTTATGATGCCTTGGAGAGAATTCTAATAGGAGGGGAAGCATACAAAAATGAAGAGTTTACAAGCAAATAAAGTCTTGAGAAGAAGCACGACCATGCAACATTGTATTGAGAAGGTAAATGAAATTTTAAATACTGATTTTGATCATGTATCTAAGAATGCAATTGCCTAATTACATGTGAATGAGGATAAGAGACACTTGGAGCTCTCACACTTGCAATAGATCATGGATATAAAATGTCCAAATGGAAAAAATGACTAGCTATTGAAATTAAGCCCACAAATCCCAAACAAAGAGTTGTCAATGATGAGGATACAAGTCAAGGGTAGGTACAAGACATGAAGAGACAAAAATAATTCAATTTGGAGGCAGATGACAAGGTAAGTGAATTTAAAAGATTTTAGTCTAAGCTAGTAAATCAAGCGACCAAAGGGTCTTTCAAACACATAAGAAACAAGATATGGATAGTCAAAGGCAAGAAAGAGATAGAAAAGAATTATATTTTAGGTCATAGCGATGAAGATACACCTCAAGAGAGCATAAAGAATGGAGGATAATTCACAAATGAAAAAGACGACAAAATTGAACCATTCAAAGATAAGAAAATGATGTTGCAATGGGGTAGTACAAAACAAATTGATAAATTTTATGAGGAATAACACAAGAACGTTGAAAGGTTTCCAAGAAAAACATGGAAGAAGCTTGAGGAGAACACTAGAAAAATGAAAGGTAAGCAAATTGCTTATGATGGTTTGAATAATGATACTTTAGAGTCTTTGTATAAGATCATTACAAGAGAAGATGAATAATGGGAGAGAATGTATATGCTAACCAATATGCAACAAGGAGAAAGATCTAATTTGACACACCAAGATGAAGATTATGAGCAAGTCATGATAAAGAATTAGAAGACCTTTGATCAAGACAATTCTTACCTCTTTAATGAATCTTGTGAAGATCTCTTCAAACAAGAGGAAATAATGAGACAATACACTAATGAAGAGCAGAGCTTAAAAGAGGATTTTGATGATTCCAGGATTTTGAAGTCAACCCACACTTAAGGAATTATAAAACATGTTTAAGAAAGAAAATAGAGGAGAGATAGGACAACCAAGTCCCAAATTTGATGAAGGATATGAAGATATGGATGATCTCACATTGATTGAATAATTAGAACTGTTGGAAGAGCTAATAAATCCTTCAAAGGAGTTTTATATAGGTTTATATCAAAATGAGAATCTCATCAATGAGCTTAAGAATGAGCTAAAACAAGAACAAAGCAAGTTGGTGAAGACAGATTTGAACAAAGATGTGCTTGAGAATAAGATGCTTGGAGAAACCAACCAAGAAGCAGAAGAATAAAAATAACAAGACAATTTAAGGGATATATGGCCTCAATTTTTTGTATCTAATATTTATTTTGATGTTTTATATGTAGGTTAATAAGTTGTTGAGAAGAATTAAGCCTTTGAACTAATGAGTAGGCTCATGAATCAAGAAACTAGTGACAATGCAAATTGGCCTCAAAATTTACATTCAAAGTATATAGATGATCATAATTGTACATGTACATCTAAAGAAAATATTGAAGAGGTTATGGAGATATATGACAACCATGAGGCATATGCAAGTGAAGCAGACTTTTAGAGTCCTGCAGCTGAGAAGGAGATACGAAGGAGAAGGTACAAGAAGAGAGAGAGAGAAGCAAAAGGATAAAGAAAGAGAAAGAGAGAGTTGATACAACCAAGCATGAAGAGTTTGAAGAGTTTAATCAATCTCATGTTGGTGAAGAATGTGAAAATAAATACAAGAATGAGGGAAAAATAGTTGCTGAGATAGATTACTAGTTGGTATAACAAGAAGTAAAGCAAGAAACATTTGGAGAACTCAAGGGCCTCTATATTTTTCATCTAAATTTTTATTGGATTATATTTGTACATGTGTGTTAGATATTGAGGTTAAAAATATAGAAGATACAACTCTTAAGATAGCTCAAACAAAGAAGAATCAAGAGAACATCCTCATCTTAGAGGATAAAGTTATGAAGGAAATATGAAAGAGATAGATTGAAGGACAAAACACACAAGTTATTGATGATCTGAATATATCTGAAAGAAGATTAATTTAAAGGGTATAACAAAATTGAAAAAAGATAAAGAATTCCATCATTTGAGATGGAATTCAAATTTCTTCCACCTGGAAAGTATGATGCAGAACATCATAGTGTAAATTTACGCATAGATGTCTTTAAGTGTTTCTAGATTGAAATTCTAGTTTTATTAGGATGTGAGAGTTCTTATAGGGACCCTATAGTTATGTTAGAGTCATCAGGAGTCTGTAAGGTTATGTGTTTCTAGGTTTTTGTCCTTCCATGAGGCTTTAAGAGGTATTTAGAGCGTTGGTTGAAAACTAATTGTGGTGGAATGTTTGAGAATGACCCTAGAAGGTCATAATAAGGTGTATGAGTGTGTTTCCACGTTCACATGATGTTAAATAAGATTTTAATCCAAGAAAAGGCATTTTTTAACTGCCCTACATACATGGAGATGACAAAGAAGTAGTTGTTGCATGTTTGGTGTATATAGAGGTTATAACTGAATGTTAAGAAAAGGAGGAGTTAAGAGGGTGAGTATTATGAGGAGAGAAGGAGAGGTTCAAGAGATAAACAATTCTGAAGTATGAATAACCTCAATAAAGTTTAAAAAATATGATGAGCACAAATTCAACAACTCTATTCTGCTATAAGGAGTTATTTTTGTGAATTGTTCAATCAAGAAATGAATAAGAAATATGTGTGTTAGGTATTTATTGATATTTTATGAATATTAATACATAAGAGTATTTTTTTAACACTATTAAAAATATTTTTGGATATCATTTCAATTGATACTCTGCCATAAAACAAACTAGATAAAGTAAGATTCAAACACATAATTATGTGCATAGTTATAAAATGTGTACGTCACCAATGAATGAAATGACATCTTAGGGAGAATACAAGGATTTCCAAGGTTTATTGGTATGATATATAATCATATTTTTTGTTTTATTTTTAATATGGTGAATCTTGATTACTTATCTATAGGCTACAATTTGCAAGAATACAAGCTTTGAGAAACTTGTCAACACAATCAAGATAGAACATAACAGGGGTGTTTTTGAGAGTTGTATTTGACTATTTTGAACAAGGAGAATATATTATAAAGTATTAACTTGGTATAGGAAATATGTGTGGATGCTCAGGTTAAATTTATAATCCAAGACTCACTTCGAATTTCCATAGTTACACAATCCTATATCCATTACTAGAATTCTGTAAGTTCACTTGTGGGAGCTCTGTTATGATTGTTCATGCATCTCTAATTATTGAGGAAGTTGAGGAAAGGTTATACAAAGGTTATCCAAGAATTATAAGTGATTAAAATTTCTTTTAAGTCAATTAAAACCCTTCTGACACCTCTCAACCTTGCACAAGGCTGTCCATAACTAGGCTAGGGTTACCAACTTGAAAATGGAATAACTTATGATGCCACTATATAAAAAGCATGAAACCTGGTAGTATTATGTAATTTCATGTGATTTAAAATATTCAAGAGTTTTTATGTTGATACATGTATGGTATAGTATGGTTCCTAGACCATGTGTTTGTAAGAGACCTAATAAGAAGAAGGGGTGTTAAGTTCAATGGTCTACATTGGGAATTGACTCATAAAAATTTATGTGAAGCAGAAGGAGGATAATGGGTATCCAAAAATATCTTTATTTTGTTTTTATTCTTTCCATACTGGTAAATACTACAAGGTTTATATAAAAACAAAGCTAGTAGAGAGGAAGCCTAAAAGAAGAAAGTGTGAATTGTGTGTGAGTCATAACTTTGCAGTTTGTGGCATTGGCTTGGATGTGGGATAAATTTAAAATAGATAGGGAGAGGGCCATCAAAGTCCTCATGGAAGGACAAAAACCTTGGATCTATTATTTAAGCTTTTAGGCCTATGTACCTATGACAAGAGAGAGGCAAGTTTGAACCATGCAAGTATAATAAAGTAATGAGAGAAGTGGAGGAAGAGAATGGTGTTAATGCTAAATAGGTGAGATAACTACAAAGATTGTTGATGGAGTACATTTATTAGAGAGATAGGAATATGCATAAAGATGCTTAGGTGTAAAGTGAAGACAAGAGTGAAAAGGGGTGTGAGAAATAAGAAAGGTACCTACAAATAAACAAGGAATCAAATCAAGGAATTAGGGCCAAGGGATGGTTATGGAGCTATGTACAGCTAGGTCCTATATCAATAACTTTTAATGCTAATGGACCCTAATATGTATCAATTGGGCTTAGATGTATATGGCTTCATCCCATCCACCCACTCTTGTAACTCACACTCGTTCCAAATAAAGTCCACACATGTAGAACAAAAAATGCCATGTGCCTCGTATGATTTGTACAAGAAAATTGCATTTGAGATACAAAATAAGTGGAACTCATTTGATCCTATTACAGTCATATAATCCTTATACCTTGTCAATTATGTTTCCTCCATCAATCAAAAATATCTACTAACACTATAATTTTCTTGAACACCATGTGTTATTTTTTTGTTACACCATTCAAAAATAGTTTTTGCATCCATCAAATCAACATCATATTTGAAATTAAACTCCTCTCTTGCAATGAATCTTTTGACACATGATCTAACACCGTCATGCTCCATTTTTGTATGGCCAACCTCACTGAAACTCTAAATATGTTGTACATTAGTAGTCACATGCATCTTGACAAACCAATAAAACATTCATGTATTCTTTAATTACGATGTGTAATTAATATGACAAAATATAAGTTGATTGAATGTAATATTCATCTTAAGAAAATTTACATAGATCATCTCAAAATAACCTTGCACATACTTTGTAGAATGTGATCAATCACCACTAACATAGACATGGTACTCCTTTAATGTTTTTTGATTTTGATCTATATTATCAGGTGCATGTATGAATGTTATATGCACAAAAATGACAACTTATATTGAGTTGGAGTATTGTGTCTGAACCTCCTTTTGTGGTTGCAATGTGTAATTCTTAGCAAATTAAACTACTAAAACAATATAACCAAATGATAATGTGCCTTTGCTTAACTTGAATTGTTCATCCAAACATCGAGCTTGTGTTTGTGTTTTGCATACTTATAAACAAATTTCCTCCTTGAATTTGCCTATAAATTTTGAAACAGGGATTTGTTTGTAACACACTCACATATTTTAGATTCAATGCCATATTTTAATTGACATGTCACATATTTATATTTTCTACAACCAACTAATTCTTGTCTAATTCAATTTTACTCTCCTCGTGAATACAATTTTTCAACTTTGGCAATCCACCACAAAAGTTGCAAGTTCTATCCAAATATACTTTGTTATTTAATAAAATGTCCATATGTTTTTTCATTAAAAAATGGTTAGAATCAATTCCCTTGTTGATTTTGGTGGAAATTTCATTCTAAACTCCTGTAAAATGTTGTCAATATGCAAAGTACAACATACATGACAGAAAACATCACAATGCATCAAAAATACAATATGCTACATACAAGTGGTGCATGTGTGATTTAATTTGACATAAAACTAATCTGACCATCTCAAATTATCTTTGACTAATAGAATTTTATGGATATTAATCTATAAATTTAAGAGTACAGTTGTGTTTGGGTCATATTCAAAAAATGTTTCGGATGCAGTTAACGACTGTGAAAACTAACTTTTCTTCTCACATCTCTTATATTGGGTGAAACCCCCAAGTTATATTTCTAAAATTGTGCAAGTAAATATTTGATAACATCAACTATAGCCTTATCTTTATGTGGGAATTTTTCAGAGAACACACAAAACTAATTGTTATTAGAATCATCAAGTCTTTTACGTCTCCCAATCGCTTTCACTAGTGTTGTCTATGTTGATTGCTATGATTGTTTTTTTGGTACCGTTACTATCTTTGATGTGTTTTTTAACATATATAGTATAGTATGCATTATGTAGATTTTCAACAAATAATTTATTTTGACCATCGATATTAAATATTTTTAGTGATAGGGTGTTAATTGTAGGTCTCATATTAAGCAATTTCATCAGTGAAACAAATAATTGACATCTTTGAGTATCATTTAAATTTTCAAATTAATTATTCCAAATTGTTTCAACTTTTCTTATTGAATGATGGTTAGACATTTTATTAAGCATTGGTTTCAAAATATTTTCATCAGCTTCAATTAAGTGCATAGCTCTTCTACACAATATTGTATGAGTGTTAATAACAGTAAAATTTGTTGATTTGGTGTTTCTATATTGTTATCTTCATTACTAGTTTCTTCATTATGTGTTTCCATATAGTTTACTTCATTATAACTTTCAATATTCAATGCTTCCATGCAATTTTCTTTATTGCTACTTCCACTATTTCATGTTTCTATGTAATTTTCTTCATTATTAAGGAATAAATCATCATGCATATTATCATCACCACTAAAAATAAAAATTTCATAATTTGAATGTGGAGTTGTAATATACTTTGGAATTTTAAGTAAACATTCATCACTATTATTAATTTCATCATTATCTATGACATTCAATTCATTAGGGATAGTATATATACCTTGTCTTGCATAAAATATTTGTATTTGTTCCCTTTATTTTTCTCTCAACCCTTGTAATTGATCTAGCGTTTTGTGCTTAAATTTTTTGGTGGCTTTATAATGAAATCCATCACCCATGATTAGACAAAGTTGTCAAATTTTGAGGGTGGTGATAACTATGTGATTATTTAAAAACAACTTGCAACACTACATAAAATGTAAAATGACGTAATGTAGAACTACAGTGACAAAATCCCTGATATAAAAAAATAATAAGGTTGCCCCTAAAATATATTGTTAATCAAAGGAATGTGTACATGTTACTTAATTTATTATTTATTCTACCCACTACTACTACACTTCTATGAACGTAATGAATACATCACATCTTATACATAAATGACTAATTGCTTCAATTTGGGTAAAATTAGGGTTGATTAAACCACAAGTCACATCTTATACAATCAAAATTAGGTTCATAAGGCTCAATTTGGCCTGAGTCATGTAAGTGATTGCACCAATTGATAAATTGGTTTAATTTGTGATGGAATCAAAGTTAATTTAGCCCCAAATCACACCCTATTGTCGTATTTAGGTTCAAGGGGCCCAAATTGGCCCCAATTGCATCTATGATTGAACTAATTTATTATTTGGTTCATTTTGTGATGAAAATGGTGTTGATTGAACCCAAAACCACATCATATATAGTCCTAATTAGGTTTGAAAAAGGCTCAATTTGGCCCAACTTGCATCACTGATTACATCAATTGACTAATTGGCTCAATCTGTGATAAAATTAGAATTAATTGAGCCCTCAATCACATCATATGGTCGTAGTTAGGTTGAAAGGGCTCAAATTAGCCCTAATTGCTTCCATGATTGAACCAATCGACTATTTGTTTCATTATATGATTACATTGGGGTTGATTAAACTGTAAATCACATCTTATACATTCAAATTAGGTTCATGGGACTCCATTTGTCTCAAATTACATCAATGGTTGAACCAATTGACTAATTGGCTCAATTTGTGATGGAATCAGAGCTATTTTATCCCCAAATGATAACCTATTGTTGTAATTAGGTTCAAAGCACTCAAATTAGGTGAAATTGGATTTGTGAGTGAACCAATTGATTCTTTCATTCATTATGTGATGAAATTGAGGCCATTTGAGTCCTAAATCACATTCTATACATTTATAATTAGGTTTAAAAAGGGATCAATATGGCCCAAATCATGTCATTGATTGCAACAATTGACTAATTGGATCAATCTATGATAAAATTATAGCTAATTGATCCCCCAATCACATACTATAGTCATAACTAGGTTGAAAGAGCTCAAATTGGCCCCAATTTCTTTTGTGATTGAATCAATTGACTATTAAGTTCATTATGTGATAACATTGTGGTCGATTGAACCCCAAATCACATCATATATAGTCAAAATTCAAGGCTTAATTTGGCCTAAATTGCATCACTGATTGCACCATTTTGATTAGTTGGCTTAATTTGTGATGAAATTGGAGCTAATCAATTGGCTCAAATCATGTCATTGATTGTACCAATTGACTACTTGACTCAATTTTTGATGAGATTGGGGCTAATTTAACCCCAAATCACATTCTATAGTTACAATATAATGTTATTTACATTATTAATTGCTCAACCTATAATGACCTATGAGCCAGATAAATATCTTATGGTTCTCATTAATATACCTTCCTCCAAAATGAGAGACTATCAAATAAATAAATATCTAATCAAAATTAAGAACAAAAGGCAAAGAAACATAATGGTTAGCATTTAAACTTGATGTAATTATACAATTTTCCATGTAGTGTATCATTTTAGGGTTACAAAAATTAACTACATTTTTTTTTGCCTATGATCAATCAATTTGTCATCTTGGCTTGTCAATGGTATCACCTTTAAAAATAACTTAAGCCCACAATATATTCTCTTTATTTTCATCAAGAATGGATCATTAAAATGTGACATGAGATGATAAATAACGTCTTACACAATTTTTACTAGAAGTTGCTCTCTAAGGTGGAGGCAATTCTATAATGAATAAGACCCTCAAAAATATGTCCATCATTTGGCAGTGTATATATGACACACACACCACTTTTATAACCAAAAAAAACACTTACATCATGTTTACATCCCTCATGGCATACAGTTAGATTTACATACAATAATTAGTTACCTATATGGATTATGAAAACATTATATATCTATGTATGAATGTTTTCAGTGCTTAGTGATTGCAAATCTCATGAAGTTAATGCAAAGAAAAACACGTAGACACTTTTGTTGTGTAAAATTTCAAACATGCATCTAGGCTCAGAAATGGCTTGGATTCACAAGCCTAAGGCCTAGACCTATACACACCCATTCAAATCCACATTTTTAAAAAAAACACTACCAAGATCATATTATATCAGTTTCAAAAAATACATATTCTAATATGCGATGCTTGGAAACTAATAGTCCAAGCTCGGGGACAAAACATAAAAGAGATCCTATGATCAGTCATTGATACAAATCCAACTAGAGAATCTTTCTCAAATTTTCTTGCAACTTGCTTGACTACTAGAAAGATGATAATCCATAACAAATAAGGTTGTGATTGTCCAGTGCCCAATTGGCCAATCCATCCACCACTTTATTGCTTTCTCTAAGAACATGGCAGAAATGAACCTCCCAAAAATTGTCTTGTAGACTACGAAACTTCCCCATCTCTCTAGTTATTTGTCAATTTTTTCTAGGATCTCTCACTGGATCAGATAATAAGCCCACTATAACCTTGGAATCAGATTCAATTTGTAATTTTTCCACCATATTTTTAAAGCCTTTTGCATCCCTTTGTAATAGATTTGATTTACTCAAAATTATTGGTAATACATCCCACCTTTTCAACAAAAAAGAAGACTATAGATGCATCCGATGTTCTGCCACTACCTCCAATACTACCCTGTCCTAGATTATCTCATGAGGCACCATCTGTATTTAACTTCTCATACCCAAATGGGGGGAGGTGAGGGTGTGGGCAGGGGGGAGCGGGTGGCGAAGTGGGTGCGATGGGGGTGGAGGGGTTAAGGCTATCCAATGTTGTTCCTTTTAAGCTTTATTTTTTGGTTGAAAAACGGTCCTTGTAGACATGCAAGGTTGTAATGGTAGCTAGTGACATAAATAATCCCAATCCGACATTAGGGGTTGAGGCAAACAAATCTTATGCTTGATAGATTTTGCAATGTTGATTTTGATCTTTTCCCAAACATAATTGATATCTCTTCTTTCTTTTCAAAAGATTCTATAATTCTATTCTTTCTAAATGTTCTAAAGTAGAAGGGTGATGCCATACCATAAAGACAGAAGGAGGTTTTGGCCTTTGGCCAAATGACTTTGCCACTCTCTAATTATTTGTCTAATGACTGAATATTCACCCAGGGAAGATTAAACAATTTTGAAAGGAGCTTCCAAAATTAGATCCCCAAAGGACATTGGAAAAAAAGATGAGAAATGGTTTCTTCATTGACCAAGCACATGACATATTAGAAGTGACCATAGAAGCCACGTCTCATGAGGTTCTCTCCATTTAAGACTCCTCTTTAAAACCATGTTTTTGACTAAAAAATAACAAAATCCAATTTTTTTCTATGATAAACACTATGAATTTCATCTAAACTTTTTCTAAGAATATTACTATGACATCGAGCCCACTCTCTTCTTTTGAAATATATAATGTTTATTATTTTTTTGACTACTTTAAAGTCTCCATCTATATTGCTTCCTAAGTATATTTTTTATGCCATTATATGCCGCAACTATACATGTCTATATTTGTTTATGTATATTTTGTTTCGTTAATCCAAATGCAAAAAATATATTTATGGTTGCAAAATAGACCTAATTATATACACAATTTTTTTAAACTATTATTTTATTTTATTTTTTAAAATTAGTTAGGGGGCACACGGTCAACTATCAAATTTTTATCCTTTGCAGGGTTCATTTACTTGTAATTTTTTTTTTAAAAAAAAAATTATTAAAAAATATATAAGCTACAAACTAGATGATCTTATTTAACTTTCTACCAAAGGTTTTTAAAAATATTAAATGATGATTAAAAATAGAGGTGCATAGTCGACGATCTACTATGGTTTTTTTGAAAATAGGTGTTCCTCTTCGAATTTTAGATATTTGACCTACTTATACTCAACTATTTTCAAGAAAAAGATAGTGGTTTAGAAACTAGACTCCAAATGTTACAATTCATCTTCTTATATTATCTACAAATTTGAGTGTAGCCATCTCAAATAATCTATAAAATTGAGGTTTCTCATTTTTCAGAAAAAAAATATGTTCACTTAAGACACCCATTTGGCCGCCTAATCCATGCACTTTCCCATATATACTAAGTCATTCCATGTCATAAACGATAAATACCACAAGCATCGCATAAGGTTTGAGCTAACAATTTATCATCTCCTACCTTCAAGTTAGAATTTTCATTGATTAAATTTATTTCTAAACTTGTGATAAAGTCTTCCATCTTCATACTTCAACCTTCTTCAAATCTTGTGACATCAATAACTTGTACCAAAAAAAGATTTAGGTGAATGTTCATTAAGTTACATCTCATATTTAAGGTAGAGGAGGAAAAACTCTTACTCAAGATTCTATTTACACGACACGTAATTACAATGAATATGATTCTAATTTGTGAAATATGTAATTACAACTCAATTAAACTTTACCAACTCATAACCTTTTTGTTATTACTCATTTGTGTGTTTGTGATGAATTGGGTCAAGAAGACAAATAAGAGATCAAAGCCAAAGTTTTCCCTGCAAATCCAAGAAATTGAAGATCTAAGAGTATATGATATTAAAAGGTGCATTTACACACTCAAAAAAGTCTCACAAATAAAGCATCGTATAGATTCGACACAATGTGACATATTCATAAAGAATCAAAGGCACATTCGATGACCGAATATGCCAAGGGCACATTCAGCGATCGAATATGCTACTGCAAGTTTTTAGGTGTCATATTCGTCTTTGCAAAACTAACACTCCAATTTCACACAAAGATTCACAATCCTTTGGATAACACAAATATATTCTTAGAATCCCAAGGTGGTCGTTTCATCACTTCCACATTTTCTTTTAGTTCATTATTTGTTATGTTGTTTTCTTAATGCTTGTTTAGGACATTTGCACATAGGGAAAATCAAATTTATTATTTTATGATTGTTTTACATTGAATCATAAAGTAGAGCCGTTTTTTTTAAAAATAAAAATAAATTAGAGTTAAAAAAAATATATTATTTTTTTAATAAATTAGATTTTAATTTTTTTTAATAAATTAGAGTTTTGTTTTTTTTTTGATAAATTAGAGTTTATTTTTATTTTTAATAAATCAAGTTTTAAATTTTTTCTTTGAATAGATTAATTAGAGTTTAAATTTTTTATTGAGTAAATTATAGTTTAATTTTTATTTTATTTTTGAATAAATCAGAATATCTTTTTTATTTTTGAATAAATTAGAGTTTAAATCTTTTTTTTATTGAAAAAAATAGAGTTTACAATTTTTTAATTGAATAAATTAGAGTTTACTTTTTTTTTAAAAATAAATCAGAGTTAATTTTTTTTTTTGAATAAATTAGAGTTTAATTTTTTTAAAATAAATTATAGTTTTTTTTTTTGAATTAATTAGAGTTTAAAAAAATTGATAGGTTCATTGCAACAAACATGAAACAAAATATAATAGAAAGATAGTAGAATATAATAGAAGTGTCAATTGTTTCATGAAAATAAAGAAAGATCTATACAAAAATTTAGTTTTTATTCATCTGAAAGTTACAAAAGTGTTGTACAAAAATGTTTTTGCTGATTTTCACAGCTCATCAGTCAGAGTTACACCTATAAGAAACCTGGAAGTGAAAGAAATTGAATAACAATGTACATAACAAAATATGTAGGAGAAGAAGCTCTGGAATATTCCAAGTGGGGCGTACCACTTTCCCTGCTTAGGCACCTTTCCAAAAAACAAATTAAAATAATTTTAAATCTAATTGTATTTTTTTTTTTTGCAAAATAGAATGACTATTTTGTGCTTATTTCTATGTCATTTGGAACAACAACTTGACAACCAATTTGACACCTCAAATCTTGCCTATTTCAGAAGATACATTGATGATAGTTTGCGTATCTAGTTGGGATCAAAGGCTTCTTTACAGGTTTATTTCCAGAGATATAAGAACTTCTATCCAGATATCAAAATCACTTCTGTGGTTTCTACATGTTCAGTTGATTTTATTGACATCACCTTCTTCAAAGGCCATGACTTCTATGACACTAGTACTCTCTACCAGATGCTTTCAGATGCTGCTTAATGCATATCAGTACCTGCCATTCTGTTCATGACATCCAAATCACGAGAAGAAGACTTTCATTGCCAATGAACTTCATCAATACCTTCTCAGATAATTAAAGCCCATTGGTTTCTATAGCCTTGGTTAATTTATTATAGGTTTCGTGCTAGGGGTTATTTGATGAGATTCTTGCTTCAATTTTTCAGTACAATTTCTTGGAAGGACGGGTCAACCTTGCTCGTACAGATGCTTTCTAGCACTTGGAAGGGTAAAAGGGCCCTCCTTGTTTTCAAGCTCAGATATAGCACTTATGCTAGAGCTTTGAACTTGGGGGTTACCCTAAACCCTACACTCTTTTGGCTTTGCCAAAAAGTCCCAAAGTTGCAACATATCCCCCTTCCAATTGTCTGTTGGAGAAATCCTAGAAAGTTGGGATCTTTCCTCATGAGAAGCAAGTTCTCTCCTCACACTTAGCATTTTTTTCTATACTTGGTGGTGGTTTTCCAGTCCACATGACCAATTCCATTTCACATGAGTAGTTCTAGCTCACACGGGCAGTTCCATTTCACATGGGCAGTTCCAGTTCACACCGACAGGGTCAAATATTTTTAGTGGTGTTCTCACTACATTTGGCTACTCTTCTTTTGGAGGACTTCTACTTTTTGATGAGGATTTTTGGAGAAGCTTAAAACCTTCCAGTTTTGGTGCCATATTTGATTTTGGAGGCCCACTTCGCACTTTGGCATCTCATTCCTATGTGGCTGCTTTTCTTCATGGTGGGGTCTTTTTCTTCATAGTTGTGTTACAGTTATTATCGAACACTCATAATGGTGCAACCACTCTGATATTAATTAACTTTAAGGAAATACCCTAACACGGTAAGCTCCACCCCACACAAAGGCCATGACCTTGAGAGGATTTATCTCACATTTACTAGTTAACCAGTGATAGTGATGTTCATAAATGCCACCACACAACATAAGCTTTGCCAATAGGGAAAGAGTCTTGAGGGTGAAAACCCAAAATATTATACGATTAATTTAATTAATTAAAAAATATTACTTCCCCTCACTAATAAATGCTTCATGGTTGTGTTACAGTTATTATGAAACACTTATAACGATGCAAAAAATGTAATATTAATTAAATTTAAAAAAATACCCTAACTTTGTAAACTCCACCCCACACAAAAGCCATGACCCTAAGAGGATTTATTCCACATTCACTAGTTAACTAGTGATAGTGATGTTCATAAATGCCACCACACATCATAAGCTTTGCTAATAGGAAAGAGTCTCTAGAGTGAAAAGCCCGAAATATTATACGATTAATTTAATTAATTAAATAATATTACTCCCCCTTACTAATAAATGCTTCATAATTATGTTACAATTATTATTGAATACTCATAATGATACGACCAATATGATATTAATTAAATTTAAGGAAATACCCTATCTTATGTTAATTTTATCATGTTATTAATGATAATCACCCTTATGCACTTAAAAAGAGAATATTTTGACAAACCTCTCAATTATTTAAATGCTTATACCTTACATATTTTTCATTTTAAGATTTCATAACTAATTTCTATGGTTTTACATCTAATATCATTTATGCATCTTATTTTAAATGTTTTGATCAAACCCACTTCTACTCACTTCTTTTTGTTTTAAGATAACATTTAATATTTCAAAATTGTTTCCGATTACTTATATATCTTCCCAAAAAAAAATTTGGTTTAATCCTAAACTTTCAAATTTGATTTTCAGATGTACCCTTTTTTCGTTGAGTTTAGTACATTGATCAGTGCTACTTCTATTTTAAATGTTTTGATCAAACCCACTTCTACTCACCTCTTTTTGTTTTAAGATAACATTTAATATTTCAAAATTGTTTCCGATTACTTATATATCTTCCCAAAAAAAAATTTGGTTTAATCCTAAACTTTCAAATTTGATTTTCAGATGTACCCTTTTTTCGTTGAGTTTAGTACATTGATCAGTGCTACTTCTATTGGTAGTCCTCCTCCTATGATTGATGCTAATGCCAACTGAGATATAATACCTTTCGTTTACTCCTCCAATTGTAAGTGTGTTACTGTGCCTAATGCAGCAACATTTGCGTAAATTTATTCTCCATTCTAAATTCTGAGTAAACTTTCGCCTGGGTCGACAGAGTTCTTAAATAGATATTTCGGCTATCGAGAGAGTTTTTAACAGGGTTGTCATGATGGAGGGCACGTAACTATGTTCGACTGCTAGAGCGAAAGCCGAATAGCTAAGGTGGTTTGAATTCGAAGAATAGAAAACTGCTCCTTCGCTCTCAATCACCCAAAAGTATATCCGATGGATTGACATCTTCTATGCCAGGCTGTGCAAATACTCCACATCCATTGCAACATCTAGTGCATTAGTTAGTCTTTGTTTCCAGAATGTGTTTAGGTTTCATTTCTTTCACAAGTGTTCAAGCGCTATTTTGAGGAACTGGAAGAGGAATCTTAGAGATAACTTTGTTGTCATGGTACGTAATATGTCAGACTCGCAGATTTAGCGGCTGCATTTCTTTTGGGAATAATCGTTCCTTCGGTGTTTTTAAGGGTTTTGTTAGCTTGGAGGAATTGTTCCCAGGCTTCGCGGGGGTTTATGTTGCCTGTTGAGGTGGGGTTTGAGAAGTGGAAAGTCATTAAATTGAGGTCTATTTGCTTCGATCTCAGGGCTACAAGGCTGTGAAGACGTGGATTTTGTGGATGTGAAGTGTAAGCTCATGGTGGAGGGTTCGTGCGTGGCATTCCGGGCCTCCTGCATCAACTCTCCAACATCATGGATTTCCTGAGTTTTCCAATGATTAAGCATCAAAATGATTGCTTATTTTATGTGGTTTATAGGTTCTTTAATTTATTTAGCTTCTAGCGATGTCTCTCTTTGATTCAATAGTTTCGTTATTATTCGAATTCAACCTCGTATCTATCATGCCTAGTTACAGAAAAATATGGGCAATGTTCTGCCCTTTAACTATCTTGAACTTTTAGATAGTGTTATGTACCGTACGAGAAGCATTAGTTGTTGGCATTTGTCACTACTGCATATGTTACATATCAAATAAATATAGATATTGACTTCATCCCTTCTTTTACTTTCATATTATGCAAGTGATTCCATAGACCTGCAGTTGCTTAAATCCAAAAAAGCTAAATTAAAAGAAAGATAAAACTGGAAAAAATAATTTGACAAATTTCTTACCTTCTCTGAGCTGAGTGCAATTGAGCTTTGAAGCATTTTACAAAACTGTGGTCATCTTTTTCTCCATGCACGCACGGATTGGGGTACAATTGAGTTGATGAGCATTTCGCCTAATTTGATTGGTTTTGTATCTTCTTTCGTAACAGATTCAAGGCGAACTATGAGTGGAGTCTGCTTTATCAATGATTCAAATGGCAATCTCTTTTTCAAAACCTTCAATTCAAACGAGAACAGAAAAATAATGTATATGTTATGCAGCTCCTTTAAAAAGGTTTTCAAAAATTAAATCCAAACATTGCTAAAATTATTTAGGATAAAGGGTGATTATTTTCATATTCTGTCCGGTCCATAATATTACAGATGATGCTTCTGGTTAAAACCATGCTAAAAGTTTTTGAATCAAAACATATAGATAAATAATCATTTATAAAGTTCTACTTATTTAAAGGCATGTCCATGGCAATCAAGGATGGTATAAATGTTTCACTTGCTTTGGCAATTTGAACCTCACTGTTTAACATTCTGAGAAACGATATCAATAGGGACGTCTATTTGGCAAGGATCACTCATATAGTGAAAGCCTCATGCAAACACTCGACCAAGGTGGATTTTAACCATGGCCCCAAGCCCTTAAAAAGGGCTGATACCTTATGCTTGACATCAAGAGGTTTCCTCGTGCAATTCGAGTTACTTATTTCTGCCAACTACGCTAACAGAGCAAGGCGACTTCTGCCGGACCGGCTTTGGATATATCTCAAGTCCTGAGCTTAGCAACTGCCCAGCAATGGCAAGGTAGAGGAAAACGATACCTGAGTATTTCAATTCAAACGTGGCAACCCTGAGATTAAAGAAAGGTTTGATTCCACTGGAGGGGAAATTGGATGTGATGGTTACATGGTGAATTTGATTCAACCGTTTGTCTACTGCATTTTCAATTTAGGATTCATCAGCAATACATTTCTAACCTTCATCAAGAATCGAAGGAAAATTGAGACAGATGCGGGCAGCAAGAGCATAAGTTGAGCTCCGCTTCAACAAAGGTGCAGTCTCTGGAAAAGAAGATAGACAAAGTCGTCAGAGAAAATTTGTCCACCTCAATTCAGTTTGGCATCTGGAGGATCTACCCATCAAGCTCTAAATCTTAATGAATCGCTTGGCAGTTGTTTAGTATTTGAATTACACCGTGTTTGGCTCAGTGTAAACACTTGCTTACAACTGACGATTGTCATGCTTGTTGAAGGTTTCCAGATTACTGGCATTTGAAGAAGTTAATTTTCCAGTTTGAAGAAGTTTATTTTCCAGTTTCGGAGTCTGACGAACTTTTGGTGGGAAAATCAGGGCAAGAGATAACAGGTAATTCTTACTGATGTCCATTTAAACTGTGAGATAAAATTTAAGTGGATGAATATTTTATTATGTTTTTGTACTAGAAAGAACTCACGTATCATGTAAAGTTTATTTAATAATTAACATGCTCTTCCACACCCGGACACAAATTTGAATGTAAAACCTGCATAAATGGGAATCACTTCTCGCTTCTCATAAAATTATTTTATTCAAAATTACCTATTGAAAGGATCCTAATTTTTTAACAGATTGCGAAGTCGATTGTGCAAGCTGAAGGTGACTACTATATCTGAATTTTTTTTTACCTTTTTATGTTTTTCTACTTTTAAAATTTGGTTGTAGATTTTGCATCATTGCACAAGCCTTGGAAGCAACATTTAGCGCTTTCTGTTAGCACCGTTCTCCTTTTGTCTTCTTTATTCCATTTATTTCCTTTTGGCTTCAATTTTTACTTTAGTTGTTCTTTTAGGAAATTGCTTTTTCCAATTTTGCTAAATATTCTTACATAGAAAGAACAATGTAAACTCGATTCCATGGAAAGAACAATGCAAGCATGACTCTGCTTCAAAGCATCTTCAAAATAGTGGTAAATGATGATGATGTATAGAGCACATTTAGCAGACTTTTCAACTAGATTTGACAAAGACTGTTTGTGTCAATGAAAAAGTCATTAGAGTTAGTTGTTAATGGTCGCTATTGTGCAGGGGCTATGATGTCAACAATTATGAGCACAAAGCTGGAGATGGATTTCAATCCATCTCCATATTTTACACAAAATGGTGAAAATAATCTTTGGTAAAAGTCATGGGGCTTCTACCAAGCTTTAAGCTTAGATGGTGATGTTGATATGCCTTACAGTATTTCTTCTAGATGAATATATACAGGGCACGAGGAAAAATCTTCTAAAATTTATTTAAAATATTTTGTATATAGTTTCAGGTGGACAATTCTCAAAGATTAAACATCAAGTGCTAGATGTCATCTTTTGACGTAGTTTGTAAAAATGCCATTAACCACTAAATCTGGGTTATCCCACTGAAACAAAACTTTGGTAGCTATCATCTTTGTTTCCATGTTTATTTTTTGGTTGCTGATTGTATATGTTTACATATGAATGACACAATATATTGCATTTTGGTATAAAGATGGGTTGGTTCTGATGTAAGGTTAACTTTTAAAGCAATATTAATATAGATTTTTGCCTTAACACAAAATATGTGGGCAATTGATTCAATCTAAATTTTATTAGATGTTTGTTGTTATTGGAAGCACAAACTATTATTATATTTTTTACCTGTTTTTTTTTTTTTTTTTTTGGGTGAATTTTTATTTTTAATGCTCTTGTGAGGCCTTTGTTCTTAGTTATCTATTTCATAAAATCATTTTTTATGTCTTTCATTCAAAAATGTTTGCCCTTCTCATTCTTACCTTTTGTTATAAAGACTGTCTTTAGTGAAACGTTTTTGGCTAATCATCCAATATATGCCATTAAACAAAACAAGATATTGTATTTATCTCTCTATTGTGTGTACATGTAAAATGAAATTTGGATAAGAAATTCTATTTGCAATGATCAAGTTTATATTTGCATACATGTCTACCAGGCACTTGTAACTACAACATCTAACAAAAAAAATCACAACTACACACATCTCTACCAACGCACTTGAAAACAAGAATTATCATAAAATGATAAAAGAGGACTCATCATTAAAACACTCAAAAAAACCTTTGGCAAAACCAAGTTTTTATACATATATAGTTTCAAGTTTCATATTATCTATGCATCACATAGTTTTGTCGGCAAGCTACCCAGTTCATTATTTGTTAGAAAACACCCCACTAGCATTGAAGAATTCAAAATTGATGTTTAAGTTGTGTCAAACAACATTGAAAGTCAAAAGTGTAAATTGAGAGAACTCAAGTTTGAACTCTAGGTTTCCTTAATTATGTATACTTCCACCTATACATGCACAATCTGACAACATCACATTTACTTATGTTTTTGTATGATTCATGTTTTATGTTCTCATGAAGCCATAGATGGTTAACCTTTCTATTGGTTTTTTCATATTTTTGTCTCATAGATTCAAGGAAATTTCCATGTGAAGGGTCACAATGTTCGACATATATTTATAGTTGAGAATTACAAGGCACTATGATAATGAGTAATTTCATGAAGTACAAACATATTCGTGATAATAATCACCTTTCACATCACAACTTTTTTTGGCATAATTTTTTTGCCTTAGATAATTTCTTAAATATCAACATTCACCAAAGTTATATGCGCTCTATTAAAAATTAATAATTATTTACATGTGTTATGTTTAATAATGCCCTAAGAATTTGACTACCCTTCTACACTATACATTTATTTCAATCCTTTAAAAACATTCTGGTGGCATCTGGATCATTTTCATTTGCTTGTGCAAGTCCTGATGTAGATTGTGCAATCAAAGATTCTTATGCATGACATTCATAATCATTGTGTTGATGGCACCATTTGTCAGCTTGGTTCTTCTTGCCTTTGTTTGACGCAAAAGACTATGTAGTCTTTTGGTGTTGTGTGTCCTTCTTAGGCTTTTCCCCATAACACAACATGTTTTTCTTTTTCTTGACAGGGTTGGAAGGTGAGTTTTGTGTGGGATAGTTCTTGTGCATGGCACCAATGAGGAATTTTTTTTCTTTATCTTTGCCTTAGCTTCGATCTGGGCAGCATTGAGGTATGCTTTCCTTAATGTGTCAAAAGTCAATAACTCCATCTTTAACATGGATATAAGACCAAATTGCATTGATTAACTTTAACCTCTTATGTTTTCTCCATCATATTCTTGCACAAACATGTAGTGTTGTCATGGAACTTGTCAGTTTCCTCTTTAACTAATTGTTTCTTAGGCTCTCACAACTAATGTAGCTTGATGTAATCATACTCATAATGCTTGAGGGGGTAGTACTCATCCTTCAAGATGTCAACAAAAATCTTCCAAGTCTCAATGGGCTTGTCATCTTGGTACTAAATGTTTCCTACCAATGGGACACTTAAATGGACATTTTTAACAAGGTAAAGGTGATCTTCCTAGCATAAGTGAAATGATTAACTAAGAAGTATGCCTCAAGCTCTTGAATTCAACGATCCAAAGTTGTAGTGTTGATTTTTTCTTCGAACACTGGGATGACAAGATTGACTTGCACTTGAAGAAAGTTTGTCTCTAAAATGATGGATGTATAGGCTACATGGAAGGAGTGGATTGTGGCCCACATTGTAGCATGAGTTCATGAAATTGACCAAATATTTTGATGTTCCACTACTCAAGGGCATCTTGAATGATTTTTTGGACAACAAGGGATGCTGCAATGTTTTTTTGTGCATCAACCATCTTGCAATCGCTAGTCATTCTTCTAGATACTTTGGAAAAAAATGATTGACAGTCCTTTCTTGCATTGCACTTATGTATTTATAGGGATATGAGAGCTCTCGCTTTGATAACAATTATTTGCACCATAGGGCTCAAGATGCTGGTGCAGTGGCTAATGACGTGCTTGGAGGTAAGTTACAAATTGTAGAATGCAAAGAAGATAATCTAAACAAGCAAAAAACTAAACACACAATCGTATGCATAAGTTTGCTTTGTTGAAATGCAAATTCTTTTCAATATGTAAATGTTTAACTTATTTTACACCTAAGAGATATAAATATTTAGACTATGCACTAATTCAAATTATGTAAACTATGTCAATTGACACACTAATCTGAATTGAAATGAATTTTTATATATTGTACTTAATTTAGAAAATACAAAGAAAGAGAGGGATGATGTACTTAATTAGCTCTACATGTCTATTTCTTACAAAAGTTGTTTAATTTGGAAATGCTTTGTATGTACTTCTTCAACTATTGAGATCATAAACATGAATGGAAAAATTGTCTGGATTTTATTGATTAAGACATATGCGACAACTAGAACTATTAGGGTTCACAAATAGTGTCCCTACACATAATTGGGCTCTGATAACTTCGAGAACCCTGCTTTGTGCATGCAATGTGATTTTGTATGTGTGCACCACTTTGATCCTACATTGAAATGCATGTATTGTGTCTCTCTCTTCCAGACCCTAATTATGTTTTTCAACCACAAGATGTCCTTCAAAAGAGTTGGTATTTTGGGTTGGATTGACATCAACCACTCCTCATAGAATGGCTGAGCATTTCCTACATTTAACATTCCAAAGATGGATCAATCCACATGTAGTTATCCAACGTATGTGTATGCATGTGAAACATTTTGAACAATTTAGCATGCAATACCATCTTTTGACCTTTGACTCTTCGTATCATGCAAATTTGACTCGTGTATTCAAATTTCACTCTATGGGCTACTCTAGAGCTGCTCCTTGAAGTTTTGAGATGTGTGTATGCATTTTGATAATGTTCCCAAGAAAATGCTAGGTGTTTGCCCAATGATACTCAAGTGTGCCAAGTGATTAGTAACCTTAGGGGTCATTTGTATTTATACATGACTCTTCGTTAATTATCTCTATAACTGACCCATAAAATGTGTCTAGGCCAACCTCATGTTGATTTCTTAATTTGACAAAATAGTCATTTAGGGCTCCTAGACACTATTCACTAATGGTGACACCTAAGGCAACTAACATTTTTTGGGTTTATAGTACTTTCCTATAAGTGTGAAACAAGGATTTGAAATATGAAGATAGTTTGTCTATGATTCTGGGAATTTTATGTATATACTCGACTACTCCTGAATAAATGTATTTGGTGAATAAAGATGTTTAAGATAGCAGATAGGTGGACAAATAGATGGAAATTATGGTCAAGAGTCAAATATATGCACAATGTCCAAGCAAGTCAAAGTATGTCAAAGTTGATGTTACTAAAGTGCTAAAGACCAAATTTAGGTGTCTATAGATGCCTCCCTTGTAATATAGTACTACAAATGTTAAACTTAAATGATAAAATAAGTGAATTTGGTACCTGCAATAACCTTGCTTGGTGGTGATAGGTACAGACCAAAATGCATCATTTGCTCCAAATGGAACCTACAACAAAAATGTATTGACCAATATTAATTCATAATAAGAATCTAGAATAATTTAAATCATTAAAAAACTTGAAATAAAAAATGTACGAAACAAATACACTAGTTAGTATGTGAACCAAGATGCAACTTGTTAAACTTGACTGAAGAAAATTATGGGGTGATCATGTGAGTTGAAGAGTGTAATGCCCCAACAATCCATCTTGAGAAAGTGTTGTTAGAAGTTAAGAGACATAGAACCTCGACCACACTACCCTGGGTAATAAAATACCCTTTTTGGAACCCCAAAATTAGGTTCCTATGTAAAATGATCAACCGCTATAAATGGTTATAAACCCAAAGTGATCACGTAGTTACCATCATTCCCCATTGTTCCATTGTTCCTTAATAGAGAATACAAATCAAAGTGAAATTTTCATGTCCCATATGATCCATTTGTCCCTCAATATAATGTATAATGCCAAAATTTATCCTAAAATATTATACAATATCCCAATTGTTCCCCAAAATCATGTATAATATGCCCTGATCTGCTTAATTTGAACCATCTAAACATATAATATGTCTAAGTATGTGAAAAAATTTATCAAAAATGTATGAATCTCTGAAATAAACCCATTGTATGCCCCATTTTTAATATGAAATATCTAGCTTGCAAATCGCTCATCTCAAAAAAAAAAATTTGGCACATCATTTTTTATATAGAAAAAGTATAATCATGTAAAGAATATGTTCAAAACATGATAAGATATGTCATAGAAAGATTTCAAATGCTAAAAGCATGTTTGTTATTTTCATTTAAAATATGATCATATAATTCATTTGACAATAGTTGTCAAATATAGCTAGATATGTCAATGAAGCATGTAGTAACTAAAACTATAGTAGATGCATGATATAAATCATGGAAAAATCAACTAGAAATAGATAGCACATAATATAAATGTTGTCATAGACATTATATCCTGAAGCACATAATAATAGTCAATTTCTTCCATATAAAGATATGTAAATATGTGTAAAAATGCAGGCATATGCAATATCATAGTGAATAACTCATAAGCACATACACATAGAAAACATAACTCAAATCTAACTAAAAGCGGACACAACATGGCCATGACAAGGACTAGAGGATCCTCCAACATAACTAACTCAAGCCTTGACAAGACAGTCAATGTACCCATAGAAAAATATAACATGCAATATAGAATATAGCAATGATCAAGCAATGTTGCAATTATCAATATCAAATAAACATGGAGTAAGCAATGTTAGTTTGCATAATCAATCAATATCACCATATAGTATCGCAAATCACAATTTTAATAATAAATAACACTCAAATCAATATGAACAAAAGCAAATCATATATAAACAATCTATGTAGCTCAATACAATCATTGAAATGGCATAAAAAGATATAACCTGATAAGTAATAAGATGTCTCCAGAATGCACATGCCTCCAAATGTGAAAATGTTGCCTATGGGCATGATTAATGTCACGCATCTAACTCATGTATATCATGAAAAACATGTGCATAGAAAATGGGTATGTAAATCACTATGTATATGACAAATGACATCAAACAACATATGTACCAAAAATCAAGCTATGTATAGGACCTGATTTTATGTTTTTAAATATTTGATTTTTTTTAATAAATATTTGAATTTGTTATTCCTATCAAAATATTGAATTGAAAAAGTAGTTAAGAAATTAAATAAGGCCAAGGGGAAAGGCTGTGAAATAGAATAATAAAAGGGACCCAAACAGTAAAAAACACAGTGTGCACCAAATGTAATAGTAAAGTAGTCTAGGAGATGCAAAAACATAGTGTGCACCAAATGTAATAGCAAAGTAGTCTGGGAGATGCAGGAAGCAAAATGCCCCCATTATGTAAGTAAATCACAAAGTCATGTCTCAAGAAAATATGCCGATAAAATAGGCACATGCCCCCAATGGCAAAAATAAATTGTATATGTAGATGGCATAAGATGTGTAGGCATAGAATAGATGTGATCATGTAAGTTCAATGTGTGCTATGCTAAAAGCAATTATGAATAGTCAATATGGAGAAATGAGAAAAAAAAAATGCCGCATCAAGTTTTAACATGCCTCAAATAATTGAAACTAAAATCAAAGTGATGTAAAATATATATCTACATATGTCATCGTAAGATAACTAGTGTAAATATACAAATTGGGATAAGCAATCAAGAGGCAAAGACTAATAAAACATGATAATTGAGTGAAAAGCAAGGGATAGAACCTCGAAGAATGATTAAAGCAACCACATATGTATACGCTGATATAGAAGAGTGTAGAAAACAATAAATCAACTATAAAAAGGTGATAAAAAATCAAACAATAAGAAGTTATGTATAGTAAACTATGTTGAAGCTATCCTAAGATCCCATCAAAGTGATGCTCAAAACAAGGTCATGTATCATTTGTTGCAAATGTCAAATACTGAGGTATATCATGTATGTTACTATCAAAATATATGAAATTGTCAATATAATTGAAATAATCATGTATGTCCTGTATAAGCCTAGTAGTCAAAGAAGTACCACCCTATGGACTTTGTTGTATGTCAGGAGAAAGTCTAGGTGTTATTTGAGGAACATACTCAAAATTTTGATATAAGACTACCATAGGATGCAATGAATTAAACACTGTATGTTGAATTGGAATGGGTTGTTGATGTAGAGGACATCAAAGAATCGACCATTTGGGAAAATCAATCACTTGTTGCTACAATAGAATCACTAGATGTTGATTGAGCTAGTGGAGGAAAACGTGACACCCAAGAAGGTTTGGAATTTTTCCCCAAAGATGTTCCATGATGTAGTGTACCCCTTCCTCAAGATACACCTCTTAATGTTGTTTTGCAATATCTTGAGTTTGAAAATATTAGGTATTGGTTTGAGAATCACACCTTTATTGGGTATTTGCTAGTAGAATCCCCTCTTAGTCTATGCTCAAGTTGGTTATAGTTTTCTTTGAAACATTGTGACATTAACCTTAAAAGGGTGCAAAATATGACCAAGGGCTTCTTCATTTCTAGGTTTTCAAGCTCACATTGCAAAACCACTTTCAAGAACGGACCTTGGTTTGTTAAAATCTATATGCTCATATTTTATCTATGGACTAGAGATTCTATAGTTTTAGATAAAGTCAAACCTAAAGAACCTATGTGGGTTAAATTTCTCAGCTACCCACTCCCCCTTTTAGGTTTTATTGAGTAGCATGCCAAGCCCTTAGGCCATTTTGTTTTCATTGAGAAGAATAAATTTTACTTTGCATGACCTCAAAAGTGGTTGTGTTGAATTCAAACTTTCTCAAAACTGTAATGAAACCATTGATAACGAGGTTAGTGGGAAATAGTTCATGCAGATGGTCATCTATATCAACCTAAAAAAACACTTGTTTTCACTACCAGCTAACATAACACATAATGGATTTCCCTCATACGGTATTTGTGAATCCCATAATCAAACCCTTGGCTAAGTAGGGCAAATATCCTATGTGGATGAATAGTGGTTGGCAAGTCATCAACAAGAAGATAATTCAGAGTAATAGGAACAATAAAGATCCTATTACAAACCCTTGTTAGGGTACTATAGCCACCATTCCAAAAACAACCTCTCCCTTGATGCCTCAAGTGAACCCTAGTTTGTTAGTGTCATGCACTCACAAGATGTGAATGTTAACACAAGATTGCAAGATATTGTGCTTGATAGAAAACATCAACTAGAGTTGTACAAAAACAAATGAGGGAAAACTTGGATATCTGGTCTGGGATGATGAATGGTCATCTTCCATGAGAGCACCTTCAAGCTTTCCCTTGATGAGATTGTGTTTATGCACATTTTATCCATAGTCCTTTGTTCTCTTTGTTTTACTTTATTATTTTTTGTGCAAGTCATTTTTTAAGGTGTTAGGTGTTATGTGTGTTGTCTAGTGTGTATCCACTTGTTTTTTTATTGACCAAGGAAATTTTTGTGGGTGAAAGTCTGAGTTGAGGCTTGACCTTAGATTTAAAATTTGGTGCTTCGCTCATATGGGAAATGATATTGTTATGCCTAAAGAAAATAATGCAACACGTAATAAGGATAGAAACCCTATTGCTATAAATTGTACTATTGAAATTGAGAAGGTTATAGAGATGAAGGGGAGAAAATGTTTCAAGGTGATCTACAAGAAGAGACTATTGTTGATATCCCAATTAGAGCTAGTTTTGATATTTCCAAAGATGGAGATCAACCAGAGTAGGGAGACAACGAAGGAAGAGTTTTGAGAGAAAAAGGTAGGCCCCCTGTTGTTTCTACCACTCTTTCCCTTTCTCTAAATGAAGTCATGTTAGAAGTTTTAAGGAAAGAGGAAGCTAGAGTGAAAATTGTTGGTGTATTTCTAGTTTGTTTAAATAAAATTGGTTTGCCTTTGAGAAAAATTTTGATGACTAGATTGCTGCGATTGAGGGAAAAAACTAGGGCTTTGTTTAATTTATGTTGGTTGATTCAACCTAGTGTGTTTCTCATTTTGTTTGGAATCTAAAATATGTAATGGATAACAATTTCTAGGCCTTTCTAGAATGTTAGTCACTGTGTTTACAAAGCCCTTCCATGGGTCCCTGATATTAACTAAGATGAAATCATCCTTCAAATGACTCCCGGATGGGTGAAACTAAAAAAAACTCCTATCCAAATTTGTCATCTATTACCACAACTATTAAAACTCCATGGTGAGGTTATACAAGTAGAGAAATCTAGGGTTACACTTTCGCATATGAATGTTAGGGTATTGATTTCCCTTAAGTTGGATCCATGCTTTTTGAAAACCCTTATTAAAGTGAAAAAGAGAGAGTATGTGTGTCCCATTTCTAGGTTGGAGAGTTTTAATGCTTGATATATATGTAAAAATAATGGTCTCCTTAAAAAATATTGTTTGTTGTCTAAAAGTAAGCCTCCTCTCATTGTCGAATCTTCTAAACCTTAGGAGAAGGAGGTGAGTTTTATTTATCCTAATATGCATGTTGATGACAAAGGTTCGGTGACCAATATGGTGTCCCTCGATAGTGTAATTTATTCTTTAGAGGTCCCTAATACTCCTAAAGAACCATTTGTTGTGCTGAACCTCGACAAGACAATTGACTTTTTGAATCCTGAGGGTGATAAACCCTTTATTGATTCTACTCCAAAGCATTATGAGGAAACTTTGGACATGGCTAAGAGGATTGACATGGAAATTTCCCCATTAAAAAAGGTGAGGATATATGAAGAATATGAATTTAACCTTTTAAAACCCATGGTGGGGGATAATCACCCCATGGAGTATATAGAAGTCATTAAACTAGCCATTAACTTGGCTGAGCAAATTATGAAATAATGGAATAGATTGGGATTTATTACCACTCCAATAATAGATAGACTACCTCAAAACCTAAGTTATATAAGTGACCATGTGCCCTCTACAATGAATGAGGAAATAATGGAGACACACCCAAATAACAAGGAAAGACTCTCTAAAAGCACCAAGCCCAAATAAGGGGTGAAGAGACAAAAAAGATGGCGTTTGACCCCGTTGATGATATCATAGTCAGGGGGGAGGGGGAATAAATTTAAAAAATAATAAAGGGCCTAAAAATGTTCAAGGTGATAGCAGTAGAAAGAAAGGAAGAGAAGATAAGTTGCCTACATGTTTTGAAATACTATATAACAATACATAAGGAAGTAAAATTCTTGGACCTTCTATGTAAATTATGAAGGTGGTCAGTTGAAATGTTATAGGTTTATAAGCCCAAGATATAAGAGCCATTATTAGAATATTATGTAGGGAAAAAGAAGGTTTGAACTTCCTAAACCTTCAATAGGTTAAAATTGGTGGTTTTGCCCTAGATTCAGCTTTGTCTTATAGTTGGCCTGAATCTTCTTCATTTTACACAATACGTGAGAAAGGGAAAGGTGGTGATAAATTAGTATAAGCAAATACTAGGTCTCTACTATTACCAACTCAAGGGCTTCCCCGTTCAATAGGGTTGTATGGGTTACCCTTAATATTCAAGACACTAAGTTTGGTGTTTGCTCAGTTTATGACCCTAATAATTATAGGGAAATATCTAATTTGTGGAATTGGTTATCCTCTAACCTCATGGATATTCTGTAGATTTTTTGTGGTAAATTTAACATGACTGAAGATAAATATGATAATTTGTGGGGGCATCCATTTGAGTGGAAAAGTAATGAACATTTTTAGAGGTAGAAAATGAAGCTATTTATGAGAATGGTGGATCCCTTGTGTAAAGGTAAGAAAGATAGTAAGGGTATTTGGTATACTTGGTGCAATAATCAGGGTGGCAAAACTATGTTTTAGTCTAGAATTGATAGATTTTTGGTCAAATGAGCACTTTCTTCTTCCCCTGGTTGATAAAGGAAATCTTGTTAGTGTGCTTCTATACACTCTATTTGATCACCATCCAATAGAAATGGGGTTCCAATCAGCTTTTACGTCGATCTCTTTATCTAAAGGAGTGGAAAGGTCTCTTAAAGATAAGTGTTACTCTTCAAAAGGACCTTGATTTTTTAGATGGGGTAAAAACTTCTTGATTTCTTGCCAAGCATCTCTTTGCTTTACCCTCTATCACTAATACTTGAAATCAATGTGTTATTTCTTGCCAAAACTTTATAAGATGTTATGATAAAGTAAAGGCTAGAATTCAAAGAACCATGAAGAGAGAGCTTTAGGAAGAGCTTATTGTTTGTGAAGACAAATGAAAAATTGTACAAGCACAAGAGGGGGGGGTCCACTTAAGGACTGCCTTTACCTCTGTGATGCATGGATAGAACACTCTCCCATGGACACACTTACAAGCACATTTTCTAAGACTTGACACACAACACATTTCTTCATTCAATTCATCAAACTCTTACAAATGAATGCACACTCTCTCACCCTCTCGCACATGCCTATATAGGCTTATTGAGACATAAACATGAAGAACTTTCATACACAGTCCCTCATGGACTAGTTCACCTTCACTGCCCTCTTTTCTTTCTTGGAGTTCTTTTTTTCTCACTTAGAACTCTCTTGAGTGATGTAACTCACTCTTTTGCCCAATTCTAGACCTTTTTTGACATTTTTATACATTCTACCATGTCTCTGCACCTTCCTTAGCCCCTTATAAACATTGCAAATCCATCTATTCATCTTTCTGGGTTGTTTTTATTTTAACTTCATTCATGACAAAATCATCACTATTTGCAAGGGGAAAATGCCACTAGTTGTAAAACCACCATTGACGGTTTTGAAACCACTGTTATATGTAGACCGGTGGTTTCATCACTGTGAAAAACCAAAAGCTTCTGGAGGCCATAACTTTTGCATATGGATTCAGACTGAGATATTTTTTTTTGAAATTTCCCTATTTTTTGTAAGGAATCTAAATATTTAATACTATTTAGGTTTAGAGAAGATATTGTTTCCATTTTAGCCTTTTCCCCACAACCTATTTGGTTTAGCCCTACAACACACATGATGACATCCTAGATTGTATCGATGGTTGAGAGACTCAACCAACTTGAATGTAACCATGTAGCTATCTGTCATTGATACTTCTCTAATGTGATTGCTGATATTAAGGTGTAGCAATACTAATATTCCCTTAGATCATCTTCACCATGTCAAACAACAAAAAACATGTAAACAAGACTACACAAACACACATCACTTTGTTTTTATTTGAGGTAAGATTGCATGAACCCTTTGATGCTCCTGCATCACAAAAAGACCTAGAAAATGAATATTTGTCAGATTCTTTGATCTCTATCAAACATCAACATAGGGTGATACAAACTTACATTAATCAAGGGGTAATGATTAGGTCTAGACTTACATGGCTTAATTTTTGTGATAAAGGCTCACAATATTTCTTAAGGATACTCAAAGCTAAGCATGTAAGGTTGAGGCTATTGATATTGGAGGAATTATCACTGATAATCATGTAGAGATTAAGAAAGCATTCTTTGATTTTTACCAAAATCTATTCACTTTGGATGGGTCTTCTAAACAAATCAAAAATCATAGAAAAATATGTGTTAAACTGTACCAAAAAAGGTTTCAAGGGATGTAGCTCTTGAAATAGAGGAAGACCTTACCTGGGAAGAGATGAGTGTTGTCACGGTGTATGCATTTGAATCTCCTCACTTCATTTAACATCACTAATCATGTAGAGATTAAGAAAACATTATTTGATTTTTACCAAAATTTGTTCACTTTGGATGGGTCTTAATCATGTATAGATTAAGAAAGCATTCTTTGATTTTTACTAAAATCTGTTCACTTTGGATGGGTCTTCTAAGCAAATCAAAAAGCATAGAAAAATATGTGCTAAACCTGTACCAAAAAAGGTTTCAAGGCATGTAGCTCTTGAAATAGAGGAAGACCTTGCCCGGGAAGAGATGAGTGTTGTCACGGCGTATGCATTTGAATATACTCGCTTCATTTAACATCACTAATACTACTATTAACTGATACTAATTTGCTTATCTAATTTATCTCATCTAATCCCATCTTAAAATCACCCCCTTCTAATCATTTACCTCATATTCCCCATCAATATTTCTTCATTCAATAACTATAGTCTTATCCCAGTTATTCATTAAGTCCCTTAATCATTTTTTATCTTATCTTAATCCCACTTATATACTATTTGGGAATTTAAAATTACCATGACCCACCTGCCCACCTACTATCCTATTCCTAGGCTTTCCAACACTCCTAGTCCCTAATCACTCACTTAATCTCTATCTACTCCATCCCTAAGCCTGCTTAATCCCTAAGAGGATTCTAGAATTAGAGGATTCTAGAATCCTCTCTATTCTAACCCCTCCTTTCTAGAAGCCTCTAAATCTAGAGGCTTTAAAGGAATTTTAAATTCCTTTTAATCCTCAACCGTTGATCTCCTCCCCCCAACTTCAAATCTCCACCATAGATATTTCCCTCTTCTTTCTATTTTAACTACTACTCTCCTCCATTGGACCCAAATTGAATTCTCATGCCATATCCATATCCAATTAGCAATATAAGAAGCTTATAAAGTCTTCATGCCAAACCAATCCCAAGCATCATCATCAATAATCTATCATATTACCATCACAATGTTAGATTTCTGAGTCTAAGGTAATCTCCATCCTAATCTCTTTATTTTTGAATTGGTTTGATCATGGTTTGAAACATTTAGTTTTAAAATTGTAATGCTGGTTTGAATAATTTGTTCATATATTTGTATTAGAACTTAATGGCTCTAGACTTTGAATAAGTAGTTTGATGTTTGGGTGATTAAATTGCATAGTTTTAATCAAATATCTCAAAAATCCTGCTACAAATTGGTGACCACAGTGGGACAGGAGCCTCCTTTAGAACTAACAATATTTTGCTTTGAGTATGTTTGCTTGAAGATTTCAGGGATAGATCAAATAAAAAATTTGGTGGCTCCAAATGTCATATTTTTTATTTCATTCACAACCTTCAACAATCTTCTTTGGTGTCAGAAAATTCTGAAATTATAACTGGGTAATATTTGGTGATCTTGATTTGTGACAAGCTTTTGTTTGTGTCTCATTTCAGACATTTTTGGTTCTATTTTTTATTATACTGGGTATTTGGATACAGTTCATTGCCAAGTCTCACTAAACAATTAGTGGTTTATATATATATATATATATATATATATATATTTTTTTTTTCTCTATTCTATTTATATGATATGTACACATTTTTGGGCCCTTTCACCCTGTTCCGCTCAAGCTCCGCATTAAACCTATAGAATCAGGTGTCCCTTTGCATCGATTTAAAATCTTATCATATGTCCAGGCCTATTACATAAGGCATATTTTCAATACCCATCGTATCTGGTCAATCTACATAGATGGATCCAAGCTTGCATATTAGCATTTGATTTTTGCATCAGATCTGGAGTTTATATTCATTCTTGGTGATACAATTTTATCAATGCGTAATAAAATCGTAGTATATAGCACCTAATAGAAGAAGATTATCAGTGCGTATACAATTTTATTCATAAAAAAATGTCAGTGTTCTAATACCCGATTATAGTTGCCCATTTAGTACTCCTGGTGTGCAAGGGTCAGTAAACCTATCTTCATTTACGTCTCATGTGTTTGTTGCCTGAGGCTGCTAGCAAGTGGAGATCAAATCTGGCAAAGTGCTCTATGGATGAAAAAATGAGAACAAAAACGAAGGAGATGATTATTCTCCTATTTTAAGGGCATAGCCATGGGACTGCCACGATCTCAGATTATTCTGTGCCAATAACACCATCTTCTCATACTCTATGGGAATTGAAACCCCCATCTCCCATCTACCAAAAGAACTAAACTCCGACTTGGCAAGTTCACCTCCTATTTTCAATCTTGACAAATTCTAGTCCTGGTACATTTTTTGATGTCTGCTGCAATACACTTGCTAGTTCATTAAACTCCAATGCATTTTTCATGGATCATTAATAACTTTGAACATGTTTTCAGTGCACCTTTAGCAATAGCAACAACTATATTTACGTTTGGATAGCGAACCTATCACTAAATTTATTAAGTTATTTTTGTCAAAGAAATCATGCACCATGGTTTAGGCCTTACACGTTACCGCTGGTTAGAATTCACCTTATCATTCCAAGCCATGTGGTTCACTGTATACACCAATATCAATGTGTTTTATAAATTCGCTGTCAGTATGGTATTAAAATACTAGTTGTTTAAAATTTGTCTGTAAACCATACTTTATTAGATTTTGGTAGATGTAATATCTCGTGTCCTATTTTATAATATTAATTTTACAAAATCTTTTATTAATCCCACTTCTTAGTCAAAATTTATTAGTAAGATAGGTTGGGTCCTTTTATGAGGAAATCATAAATACATCCATTAAATATTTACATATCGCTTCTTGATTCATTATCTTCTTATCAAGTTTTTAACTTGCAGGTAAAATGATCATCAAAGGTAAATTATCAAAACTACTAATCATTTATTTTGTAGGTTGACTAGTTTGTGATCAAAACACTATTTTTAATTATCCATCTGATTTTGCTTGTTGACACATTTGACGTGTGATTGCATGTTTGATCATTTCAAACTAAAATATTTAAAATCTACTAATCCTTTGGTGTAGGACCCCTCAAGACCAACGCATCCCATTTTGTTTTCTAACCTTTGTGCTTGCAGGAAGGAGTGCTAATAACATACACATCCTTGTTGTAAATTTTGCTGTAGTGTATATACTTGATTGTGTGTGCATGGTTTTGCTTGTGTCACTTAGTTGTTTATATCTGTACCCCTCATGTGCAAGTAATTAGTTGGTAAATTAATCATGTTGTGCTTGCTTGATTGTTATCCCCCTGAGTCTAGGATAACACATGATGTGGAATTCATCCCCATGCACAGGCTTTACACATAGGGGTTGGTGACATGGATTTCATCACCATGCACTAACCAAATTCTATGTTCCAATGGACTCTGAAAATTAGGAGAGCTATCATTTGATGCCTAATTAAAATTCCCCATAAAGGGTTTCATGGAGTGAGGGGCGGTTAAGTTCTATTACGTAGAGCGGTCAGACAACATCATATACGGACTTGGGCCCCATTGTACCTTCATGTATATAGGGGATGCACCTAGAAACCCTTGTGTATACGTAGAAAAGGAACCTTCAGCTGTAATAGTGTACCATTGTAGGAGTCAGTATCAGCTCCGAAGTAGCCATCATCTGCTAGTACGGTCAAAAGGTTTTGGTAGATTTCGTAATGGGTCACTGGCCTACAGCCTCACTTGTGAAGCTGTTGGATGGTGCGAGCACCAAGTTACACACTTTTATCAGTTGACTAATTTAGGATTCTTGATTGTGTGTGTTGTTTGAGTGTTGTTTTAGATCCATATTATTTTCAAAATTGAGTTGACCATATCCTATTTTGTTTGTGACACCTTAGACACCTTTAGATTAATACTCATCATCTCTTCATCTCACATTTACTTCCTAAATATTTCATTTACATATCCACCCTATAATCTCCCCATTTTGCATTGATCACCCATTCCACATTTGATACTTCTTATCTCATACATCATCCAATATCTAGCATCCATTAGTCATCTCCTATCCTCCACACCTTAATCTTCCATTCCCCCTCTAATCTACTAGTCTTATACCTTATCCATCCTATATCACTTACCCATCTTGTATAGATCACCTATCCCATGTTTGTTACATCTTATCCCACATATCATCTAGCATTAAGCGTCCATCTAGTACCCATTTATATATTCTAGATAACTCTTATAATCCCTCTTGTCTAATCCTATATTTTCTATCATATTATCCCATACCTACCATATATTCTATTCACCTAATAAATCCCACATCCCATATCTTCCATTCCCTATCTATCTCATATCACCTTTGAATACTATATTTCATATTGAAAATAAGTTCTAGCGGTCATCCATCCTCTTTAATCAGCATTTGTCACTTTCTACATCCCTATAATAGGTATTATCAATATACATAGTCTTGTTAAGATCCTAATCTAGCACCCATCATTCATCTCTATTAGGTACCTTCTTCACCTAACACCTATCAAATTATCCCTTTGATAGTGGATAAGGTGTTTGATCCCATCACTTTCTTTCATCTTTGTTAAATTGGTTTCTTACGAGATTTTATCTCTTGGTAATTTTTAGTCACCTTATCCCTTTCTAAAAAATGTCACACCACTCTCTTTGACCACTAGTAGATTTGGTCCCTCGACGGAGATAGTATTCGAACACTTCCACTTCATTTACCACACTTCATCACATCTCTCTTTCAAAATGGTGACTCACACCCATGCCCAACTAAGGATTGGACAAGCCTCCAACTAAGACTTTGACCCATTGGGGAATCTAGTCAATCCAACTTGAGATCATGATTATACCCATAGTGATATGCATACCCCCAGAGGAGAAGATAAATGATTCAATCCCCTCTATAATGATGACGTTAGGAACTTAATTGACCGATACCTCTATGAAAATAGTGATCATGTTTTAGCCCATGCCATTGAAATAAAGGGGCACATTACCCTCAACTTTTGACTGAAGCCTCCTACAAAATATAGTCCATCATCCCACCCATCCTAACACACCACATCAAAATGTACATAGAAATCAAATACCCCAAGAAGAGGGAGGTGTGGACCATGGATTTATAGAAGAATGCCCATCACCCCTCCATAATAATCATATCAAGGCCAATAGGAGGCAAACTCTCTTAGAAGACCGCTTAGACCAACTTACCCAACAATATAACCTCTTATTATGTGCTCAAAATCAACATCCATCATCCCCTCATCAAAATAACATCCAAAACACCCAAAATGTCCATAATACTCAAAACACTCACAACACTCAAAACACCCATATCCCCCAAAATAGTCAAAATCAAATAACTTATCCTCTTGGGGACCCCACAATCACACAAGAGTGAAAAGCAATGAAAGAGACCCTCCAACAAATAGACCCATGCTTACAAGCTCTCAAATACAAATATGAAGATTGTTGCTCTTCACCCTTGGACATGAGTATCTTACAAATACCTTTCCCTCCAAACTTTGAAGTACCAAAATTTGAAAAATATCAAGGAAAAGGAGATCTTCGAGATCATGTCCAGAAGTTCTACAGAAGTGGGGCACAAAGATGCCTATTTATTGAGACTCTTTCCAAAAAGTCTTACTGGACCTATTTTAGAATGGTTTATGCACCTACCTAGGGGATCTATATCTATATTTAAAGAATAGATAGAACAATTGGTTAGACACTTCTCATTCAATATGGAACAAGATATCTCTGTAATAGACCTCTACAACATCAAACAAAGAAGCGGGGAAAGTTTGGCATACTTCTTGAAAAGATGGAGAAGTTTAGCAAGCCGCTTGAGATGTACGATACCTAAAAAAGAGTTGGCCAAGATATTTGGGGATAATCTAAATACTAAGCTCAATATATCAACTAAAAATTCAATGTGCTAAGTCCTTTGATGAAATAATTGAGAAAGGAATGCAAATTGAAAAGGCCCTTATTGAAAAAGGGACAATTAAATTATACTCCCACAATGAGCACAACCAAAATCAAGACAACTCCTTTTTAGGAAAATCAAAAGGCTTCAACAAAAATAAGATTGTCGTGGGAGATGGGGTGACTGATTCTAACCAACAATGTGTGCAAATAGTTCAAAAGAGGAACCCCACAAAAAAACAAAATGTTTCTTCTATCTAAGTCCCATGAGGCAAGTCAAAGCCTCAGATTAGCAAGAGACCACTAACTAGCTTGGGAGTACTAATTGAAATATTCCTTGATCAATTAATTGCTACTAATACGATCACCCTTCCTAAAATTAGACCTATGGATGATAATCAACCAAAACCGGATTGGTACCATGAAGATGAATTTTATAAATACCACAAGGTTAAAGGACATGATACCGAAAGATGCATATAATTGAAATAATATATTCAAGACTTGATTGAGAGGGGTGACATTGAAATAAAAGGAGACAATCCATCAAATCAATTCATAAATGGGCAGCTAGGCATCTACAAGGACCCACTTCCCAAGCATGATCAAAGAAACATGAGACCATCAAGAGACCAGGGTCAGGCCTCTTCCTCTAATGACACTGACTACCATTTCATGCCATACCACTATGTTAATACCATTAAAATATGTAACACCCAAGAGTCCACTCCACCTTCATCTACCATCCCAAAAATCAATAGGGCCACTACCGATTATGTAATCACCACTAGACACAGTAAGATTATAGTTCCTATAGCACCACCCAAGGATCCATCCACCTCATTTGCTAACCAAAAGGGGAACATTCCTAAGAAAACTTCAAGTTCTTCTGATAAGTCTTGTGATATTATCCAGCAACTTAAGAAGACACCAACCCATATTTCATTAATGGAACTTCTCAAGACATCCATTTTACATCGAGAGATACTTAATCAATTTTTAAATGACCTTAAGGTCCCTAGTGACTTGGATACCAATCAATTTCAAGCATTAGTGGGGCATTTATCCCCTTCATAGCATATTACTTTTGGAGCCCACGACATGCCTCCAATTGGCCGACACCATAATTATCCTCTATTCATTGAAGTATCCATATCCCACCATCATGTCTCTTGGGTTCTCATAGATAGAGAATCAATGTTAAATTTATGCAATCTAGATTTCTTGAATAAATTGGGGTATTCAGAAACATCCTTGGGACCTACCTTGATTACGATCAAAGCCTACAATGACAATTAGAGGCCATCCACAAGAACTATTTACCTTCTCATTGCCATGGGGCCTGTGGTACACCAAACATTACTCCATGTTGTGGATGTAGATTTGTCTTATAATATGCTGCTAAGACGTCCATGGATCCATGAAGTGCAGGCTGTTCCATCAACCCTACATCAATGTTTCAAATTCCCTCACTCTGGAATGGAAGTCACCATCCCTAGAGTAATCGATCATCTTCATAGTTGTCAGATGGATAATTCCTCACTGTCCTATCCTACCACAGATAATTCCATCCTAATTCTAACAACAACCAAATATTTATCCCTTGATTAGCTTACATCTACATCAGATCCACTACCTGAAGTCACCCGTTTAAAAATCACATCTATGGGTTGTGGAGAGTATGAATATAAAATATTTTGCATAGGTAATTTACCACCCTCCCCATGAATATATTGGTCCCCAATCATGAGGAAGGTCAATCCAATTAGGTATCAATTTGGACCTAAGGCCTTCTCAAGTGTAGGATTAATATCTAAAGAATGTATTGAAGAATTAGCTGACTCATGGTTAACCCTAGATGATGAGGCCCTTATATCTCCAAGAAACAATACACCCACATCCAAAAAATGATGGAAAATATGAATTATCAAGGGAAAGGACTAGGGAAACAAGATCAAGGAAGGCTTGAACCCATCATGATTCAAGAATATTCATAGTATCTTGGTCTAGGGTACAAACTATTTGATGATGACCTAAACAATATCATTATGGATACTCTTTCGATCCTTGAGCAATCCCTCTCCAATGACAAAGTCGAGATAGGTTCCATTTGTAGTCACTTCAAAGAGCTTGCTACCACCAACCTCTTTCCTAATACCACCATTTCCACTATCAACATCTCCCTCCACTATCCATCACTCATTGACTAAGATCAAAAATAGGAGCCCTCTTTTGATACATTTCAAAATGATGAAACAATCTTGGAATATATGGGAGCTAAAGATTTTATGCCATCTGGTGATCACAAAAAGGGATTTTCCATAAATATTTTTTAGTCTACATACTTTGGAGATCAACAATAACCCCATGATCAAAGTGATAATGAGCACTCTGAAGAGGAAGAGCCTCCTAAAATCTGGATGAACTCCCACATGTCTCATTTGAATCAGAAGAATACTTTGACATTGATATCGAGCTCTCAGATTGTTTTTCTTCAAATGTTCTAAAAACATCATTGCCTCCCTATTTACAATATCAATCACCCTCTCTTATTGAGGAGGTGATATAATTCAACATTGGGACTAAAAAACATCCCAAAATGGTTAAACTGGGGGCATATTTAACACCTGAGTAATGTAAAGTTATCATTGAGTTGATTAAATATTTCATAGACATATTTGCATGGAGCTATCCCAACATGCCTGGACTAGACCCCTCCTTAGTGGTACATCACTTGGTTGTGCATCCCAATGCTAAATCGATCAAATACAAATTATGGAAGATGTATCCTAAAGTGGCCTTGTTAGTCAAAGAGGAACTACAAAAGTTCTTAGAAGCTAGCTTCATCCGACCAATTGACTATTTTGATTGGATCCCTAATAGAGTTCATATGGCTAAGCCACAAGGTAGAATTTGGATTTGTATAGACTTTCAAGATATTAATAAGGCATGTCCAAAGGATGACTTCCCCCTTCCATGACATGATCGTGGACTCAACCACAAGATATGAAAATTTATCTCTCATGGATACAACCAAATAAAAATCGCACCTAAGGACCAACATAAAACAAATTTTATCACTCCATAGGGAACATTTTGACATCAGGGCATGCCATTTAGCATTAAAAATGCTAGATCAACTTATCAATGGGCCTTGATAGTCATTTTCCATGACATGATGCACAACATAGTTGAAGATTATGTAGACATCTTGGGGACATCTTGACTAAGGTCAGGACATTATATTGTCTTGAGATGAATCTTTGAATGATTGCGAGAGTATAAAGTCAGGTTAAAGCCCAAGAAGTTGTATTTAGTGTTACTTCATGAAAGTTGTTGGGATTTTTAGTTTCTATAAGAGGCATAGAAGTAGACCCAACCAAAGTAAAATCTATCACAGAAATGCCTCCACCTTGCAATCTAAACCAACTCAGAAGTCTCCAGGGAAAATTACAAGCCATCTGACACTATATATCTCAGCTTGTAGACAAATGCTACCCCTACACCCATCTCTTAAAGAATATGCCTACTTTTAACTAGAATTCTAAGTGCCATCAAGATTTTGATAATATCAAACAATATTTGGCCAACCCACCTATATTTTCACCCCCTATCTTGGGAAGACCCTTGCTCTTGTATATTACAACAACTCCATGCACAATAGGTGACCTCATAGCACAACATAATGAATAGGGAAAAGAACAAGCAATATATTATCTTAGTCACATGCTAATTTCTTATGAGCTAAACTACACTCCAATAGAGAAGGCATGCTTAGCCATGGTCTTTTCCTTACAAAGGCTTCGGCACTACATGTTAAATATTCAAGTCTAGCTCATCGCCAAGGTTGATCCCCTCAAGTATTTACTATCTAAATTATCTCTTACTGGTAGAATGGATAAATGGATCATGTTACCAAGCAAGTTTGATATTGAATATGTTAATAAAAAAGACATTAAAGGATAAGTCGTAGTGGATCAATCAGTGGAATCACCACTTGAAGTGACTGAACCTCTTATAACAAACTTCTTAGATGAGATTATAATGAGTACTTCAGAATCAAGTAGTTGGAAATTATATTTTGATGGCTCATTCACCATGCATGGATTAGGGGCAGGCATCCTTATTATCACCCCACAAGGTGACCTTATTCCCAAAGCTTTCCGCTTCACATTTCTGTGCACCAACAACATTTCAAAATACGAGTCCCTAATAGCTGACCTTCACCTAGCCATCTAGTGGAATATCTAGCATTTGCAAGTATTTGGTGACTCGTAACTTATAATCAAGTAAGCCAATAATGAGTTCTAGACGAAGGATGAAAAGTTACTCCCTTATAAGTAATTAGTTGATCAATTAAAGCAAAATTTTCAAACTATCACATTTAAGCAAGTACCCCGAGGGAGTAACAAAGTAGTTGATTCATTGGCCACCATTGGTTCTCTTATTGACCTCCTTGAAGATGTTTTGGAAGGCAATTTTATAATTGAACATTTGATTCTCCTAGCACATCAATTCATGGCTCCTTTACTAATTTGTGCAATCAATGATCCCAATCTTTCCTGGTACCATGACATCTACAAGTTCCTCCATGATAACATCCTCCCCCTAACCTTAATCTCCACCAACATAAAGCCTTCATCCATCACACTTTCCATTACATAATCCTTGGTATCACACTCTATCTAGGGGCTATGATGGGACTCTATTGAGACGCCTGACCTCAAAAGGGGCCTCTTATGTGATCAAGGAGGTCCATGATGGTATTTGTGGTAGTCACATCAATAGAATGGCCCTGGCCAAAAAGCTGCTTTGAACTAGATATTATTGGCCAACCATGGAACAAGACTTTTGTCAGTACGTGAAAAAATGTGTCTCTTACCAAAAGCATGAGAACCTTATTCATGCACTCACATAGGAATTACAACCCATCATGAGTCCATGGCCATTCTCTATTTGGGGACTCAATTTGATTGGTAAGATTAATCTGACATCATCAGATGGTCACAAGTTTATCATCATGGCAACAAAATATTTCACTAAATGGGTAAAGGCAATTCCACTTACTTATACTACAGGACTCCAAATCTCTAAATTTATCTTCAATCAAATCATTTACTACTTTGGCATCCCTGCCACCATCATCTTAGATAACAGTAAATCATTCAAAAATCAAGAAGTTGAGGCCTTGTGTCAAAGGTATCACATCAAGAAACATTTTTATTCTCCCTATTACCCTTAAGGGAACAAACAAGCTGAGGAAAAAAATAAGATCCTCATCAAGATCCTTAAGAAAATAGTCAATCGGGTAGGCATGAATTGGCACCTACAATTATATTATCTAGCACTTTGGTCTTATCGCACAAGTGTTTGCACACCTACTAGGGCTACTCTGTATGCCTTGGTCTATGGGATAGAAGCAATCTTGCCAGTGGAAGTAGATCTCCCCTCCCTTCAAATCTATTAAGGGGCATTATTACTGACCACAACTTTAGACAAGAATGACCATAGGAACTGGAACTCCTCGATGAGAAATGTCAAAGGGCCCTGGATCTCTTACGAGCATATCAGAATAGACTAAAAGGCCAATATCATAAGAAAATCCAATATAGAGAATTTGAGGTTAGTTACCTAGTCCTGAAGGAAAATAATAATGTTGACAGGGAAAAAAAGGCAAATTTGAAGCCAACTAGATAGGGCCATATATCATTATTGCCAAGTTTGGATCTAGAGCCTATAAATTGGCCACATTGGATGGTGAAGAGTTGGATGATCTGATGAACATCATGCATCTGAAGCATTTTCACACCTAACAGGGTCCACCATCCTCTATCTATGAGTCCCCACTCTTGGGGGCATATCCATTTTCACTCCATCCAGTCCATCACATCTCCCCAAAGTCATATATAATTAAAAAAAAATCCATCCAATGGTGAAAACCAATCTTCTAGCACCTTAAGCAAGTACCATGATGAAAATTGGTTTTCAACGTCATGGTAAAATGATTTATTTTTAACCCTAGTCTTAATGGTGGGAGTCCACTATAGGATCTTATACAACAATATGAGACAAATGTTGTTAGCACAAAGGCAAAGTCATTGCTTGTGGAATAATGGGGATGTTTGTTAGGGAAGACCTCTAGAGCCACTTATCGATCTTTGGCATACATATGTCCCCCAAATCCCATCACATCCTTATCAATATCCCCTACCCTATCACCCCCTTCAAAATCCTATTTGGCAAGTGTGTCTCCTTTTATCCTTAAGATGAATCTCATCCCCATTTGTCTCTTGTTTATCCTAAGACTATAGTTCACACCTTCCCACTAACGTTATCATTATGGAAGGGTCAAAAAATTAGTATTCTAATTTTGGTGTTTAATGTACGCTATGAAATTGAATCTTGAAGGGTCATCTTATCCCCCATATGCAATTGATTTTTGGAAGTGATTTGAACCTCGTTCTGTGATATAATCATTTTGGGCACCACATACCCATTGTGCTCTTGCAAGATTTTGTCTCTTGAAAATCCTTGGTCATCTTAATCTTCACCACCTCTTGTAAATCACCTCCTTTGACCACTCTTAGATTTGACCACATTTAAAAACTCATAATCACACTTCATCACTTTTCCAACCCCTTATCCTTATCCTAATCCATCTTCCCCCAAATCCTTATCAATAGTCTATCCCAAATCCAAGTCTCTCCTTCGTCCAATATCCCATCATAACTAACTTATTCCAACCCATCACCCAATCACTCATCCCATCATTAGACAATACATTGTGACATTTCCTGTGGATTCTTGTGTGTTTCTTGTTTATTGGTCGACTTATTTGTATGACTTTTATCATGTATATATTTACTTGTTTGATATTTATCTATGTCTTGCATCATGCCTTTTTTTGTCTATTGAGAAATGAATGAGGATGATATAAGGTTACTCAAGGTACAAGAAAGCTTTTAGGTGCCCTTGATGATGCAAAGTTTCCTATTTTCGCATGAACTTTGGCCCAACATCCTCTTGGTCATGTTTATATCATGGGGTAAACTGCCAAGTACTATATGTATTGGATTGATTAGACTATGATGATCCTTATGACAATTGTGATGGTTTGATCATCTAATCATCATTATCCCCATTAGTAATCCAATCCTCACAATTCATTCAACTAACATCCAATCTCTTACCCTCCTCTCATCATCTAAGTCATATCCTCTAATAACTACAGTCATCCTCTAATAAATAATCATAGTCATCATCATCATTTTCTACTCTACCATTATCATTTATCCTCAAGTCAAAACCACATCAACTTGAGGTCTTTTAAGACAATGTAGGCAACACTTGGCCACTTTTCAATGCCCAAGGATAACTTAACCACTCTCACTTCTTTCCTCATCAATTAAATCATTGAGCCATAATCTCAATCATTAATCAATTAGTCTATTCATCAATCACCATCCCCACAATCACCTCTCTAATATTTTCATCAATTACCCGAAAAATCACCATATCCATTTTTTTCTTCCATTTATCATCCATCATTGGTCAATATTATCATCTATCATTCCCTTGCATGTGTCCTTGCTAAGGGCATCATCATTATTAATTGCGTTGTAGCTCATTGATTTGATGCAATATAACCTAAATCTTCTCCTTTTGTTCACTCGATCATATTATTTATTTATTCTCATCTCCTTCATCATATCAATCGACTTCAAATTTGAGCTACACCCATCATTAATATTATTCAATCATTATCTATCCTGGCCCATAGCTCTCAATTGCATGCATCCTTACTTGGCATACATCTAACACTTGCAGCCTTTTACATGTTACAGTTGATTCCCCCTTGGGATGTGTTGACAATTATGACAATATCATCTTTACTCCCTGTGCATGTGTCCTTATCAAGGGAATCATCAATCTATATCTCATTGCTCAAAGTTGAACTCATCTTTTATCTTACATCTGACATCCCATCCCCTTTCTATATCCATCACATCCCACCCATCATTTCTTCTTTCAAGTGGCCATTTGTCTCATTCTTCCCTGCATGTCCCCTTGAACAGGCATCATATCCCCTAACATCATCTACTAACATTCATCCATGACATGGTTCTTCATTGAAATACCATTACTCCTTCCACTTCTCTACACTCGTAATGCCCTTTCAAAGAGGGGAAAGATGTATGCATCAAAATTTGACCGCTTCATTTAACGTCACTAATACTACTATTAGCCGACACTAATTCTACTTATATAATTTATCTCATTAATCCCATCCTAAAATCACCCCCTTCTAATCATTTGCATTATATCCTCTATCAATATTTCTTCATTCACTAACTATAGTTTTATCCCACTTCTTCATTAATTCCCTTAATCATTTTTCATCTTATCCTAATCCCACTTATCTACTATTTTGGAATCTAAAATTCTCATGACCCAATTACCCACCTACTAGCTTATTCCTAGGCTTTCCTACACCCCTAGTCCCTAATCACTCACATATCCCTATCTAATCCATCCCTAAGCCTAATTAATCCATAAAAGGATTCTAGAATCAGAGGATTCTAATTCTCTCTATTCAATAGGAAATTGAAAACAAGATCAGTCAAGTATAAGGGTAAACTACCCTTCAAATGCTTCAATTATGGAGAAGTGGGAAAATTTTCTAGTATGTGCCCTTGTAAGAATAAGAAGAATGATGATGAAGAGCATGGTGATGGTCAAGATGAATACAAAAAGACATATAAGTCTGATAAGAGAAAGAAGGGATTCAGAAGGTTTGACAACAAGAAGTACTTCAAAGACAAGAAGAGTCTCTACACCAAAAGATAGTAGCTCATCAAATGAGAGTGAAGACAGTGACTTAGAATATGATCATGGTCTTGTTGAAGATGAAGACCTCTTCATGGTTGAGGAAGGAATTTGGTCATATCAAAAGGAGTCTACTTGGAGTGATTCAGATGATGATAAAGATGAGGTGGACTGTGAGGTTGAATTGATGCATACTCTTGAAGAACTGAAGATTGAGAAGAAAATTAACAAGAAGATGAAGTCTCAAATCAAGGATTATGAGGAGCAATGCAGTGTGTATGAAGCAAGAATGAATGAAAACACCAAGGAGCATGAAGATATAGTCAAGCATCTTAGTTGTCAATTGGAAATCCTATCTACAAGCCTGAAATCTAAAGAAGATGAATGTTCAAGGTTTGTAATTGAAAATGGGTCATTAAAAGTTGAGTTATCATCTAGTAAGATGCAGCCATTTATGAGATTTGAAAAGAGCTCAAGTGATATAGACAATATTCTAAGGGGTCAAAAGCATGCAAGTGATAGAACTAGTCTTGGATACAAAGAAGAACCAAAAAATACAACTCAAGACAAGATGAAGATTAATGCAAATCTGACCTTGAAGGTCAACAATCAGTCAAGGAATGAAATGCTAATAAAGTGAAGACAAATCAGTTCAGATAACCAAATGCCATGAGGTATATAAGTTTCAATGGTTATTTTTACACATGTAATCAGTTTAGGCATAGAGCTAGAGAATGCAAGAGACCTGTTACAAATGAGTTTGCATGGAACTATGATGGGGGTCATTAGTCAAAAGGTGTGAACAAAGTTAAGTGCTTCAATTGTCTTGATGAGGAACATTTTGCTAAGCATTGTCCAAATAAGGTAAGACAAGGTGAGTCTTCTTCAAAAGGAGTAGTTTGTTTCAATTGTCAAAATAATGGACATATTCTAAGATTTTGTTCTAATCAGGAAAGACATGATAAGATTTTTGTAAAAGGTATAGTGTGCTTCAGTTGTCAACAAAGAGGTCACATTGCTAGATTTTGCAAGCAATGGCCTACAAGACAGAATAGGTTTAATTAGACTCCTAGAGTGCAAGAAAGAAGGAAAGTTAACTCATGGAAACCAAAGGTGGTAAGTGTGAGTCATGATGAGTCTAAAGATCCAAGTAATTTATTTGTTATGGTGGAGAATGCTACAGAAGTTGACGAGTGCAAAGGGTTTTCATTGTCTACTCATGTTGTGAATGAAGAGACAAATCTCAAGGAGAAGACCAAGGTTCTGGTTGAAGCTAGATCTAAGGTATTTTTGGATGCTAATGAGCAACCTGCTGTGTGTAAACATGTTCCAAGATTTGTTCCTACATTGTCAAGGTCTGAAGGTGATGTTTTTCAATGAAAAGAATCTACTTCAGTGATCAAGACTAAGGAGAACAAGAGCAAGAAGTCTTATAGCTATAAAAGGATTCTGGTGGTTATTGAAGAGATGTAGGACACTCTTGGCTTCACTTTGTTTTAAGAACATTTTGATGTCGAGGTCTTTGTCTATGCTTCCTAAGACACTCCTTTTAGTGGAGAAGCAAGTGTTGTTGTGGTGTTTTTTAGAAAGTCCTAAAAGGCAAGATATGTGTCTTTCCAGTTGGAGTTGGTGTGTCAAGATAGGAGAAATGCTTTGATGAGGTTAAAATCATGTCATAAAGTGTTTTTGCTATGTACACAGTACCTACAGGATCAAAATGGGTGTTTTTAAGTGCATGATGAGATTGATGTTGGAGAGTTGTCAATGATGTCATGGTGATGTCATGGAGGTGTCCTAGTGAGTAGATGAAAGTGCCTTGATAATCTAAGTGACAATGACAAAGTGTACAATATGCTTATCCTAATATGCTTGGTTGAACTTCAGTTTTGGCATGGATAGAGATGTTTAGGGATGAGTATGGTGATTTGAGCATGTGCAAGGGGTCCTATCAGAAGTCAAGAATGATTTTAGTGCTTGTGTGCATGACTGTATTTCATCTGGTTGATCATTGTTTTCATCTAGATATTTTGGGTCTAGTGGCAGAAAATCTGAGTAGGCAGTTTGTTGTCATCACCATTACCACATGTAGATGAGTCAGGGGGAGCTGATAATATGGTTGTGATCACATTTGTTCCTAGTTTATATGCACTCAAATTTAGGTCATGCAATGAAGCTCAACATAAGATATGTAAGTGCAAAGTTGGGCTCCCAAGTAATTTGATAGTGTTTTCCCATACTTAGCCAACTTTGCATGAGGAAAGAAAGAGTTAAGTAAGTAGTTTGGTGATGTCACATCTCACACATGTGGATGTTTTACGAGAAGTTGATCATATGAGTTTGTTCAATTTAATGCTTAGTTGATTTATGCTAAAATTCAAATCATGCAATGAAGCGTGTCAAAAGTTATGCATGTGCAAAGTTGGCCTTCCAGATAGTTCTTGACATAGTTGGCTTTGTGGTAGAAAGAAATCTGAGTGAGTAGATTAACAGTTTTATATCTCACATGCACAATGGTTATAGGTTCAGTTTGACACATGGTTGGTTTCTCCTATGTGAGGAGATAATATGGTCCAAATTTTAGATCATGAATTTAAGCACAACAAAAGTTATTGAGGTCCAAAGTTGGCCTTCCAAGCAGATAACCAATGGTCCCCATAGTCATTTTTGTATGGTGTTAAAGATCTAGACCAGATGGAGATCTAATGATTCAATAGAGTACATACATCTAGATATACAATGCACAATAAGTCAAATGAGTCAAAGGGTTCATTGGTTAACGAAGTTCAAGATCGAGTTCCTTATAAAGGGATCAACGGAGTATGTTCATTCCAAGATGTCAGGAAGTAGCAAGATTGGGACAAGTTTTCAATGTTTAACATTGAGAAAAGGTAAAGGATAAGGATCTAATAGTGAGTGGGTGTTCGTATAGATTGATCAAATGGTGTGCACTACATGATAAAGACCTTATTGATCCATAGAGATCGATGATGCACGTTGAGTCAATATTGCAAGATTGCATGAGATGAGGTCAACTGTTAGAAGCTTAATGTTTAGGCATTGGTGCACTATGCATTAAATTTTCAATAAGATTGATGGTGCATATTTAATATGAAGATGTGAGGGCATGAGATGCGAGCAAAGTGACCAAGGTTTAACTGTGACCATTTGTATTTGAATATTTAAATTTGTGAAAGAAAGACTAGTGTCTGGTTTTTCAGACATAACTTTTGATCCAGGCAAAACTTGATAATACAGTAAAAAGTGAATTTGTAGAGGAATCCAAGGTGCATATAGAAATATAGATTTGAAAATATGAGAGTGTGTAAACTCAAAGTTATGAAAGTTCAAAGTTTAATGTGTGTTTGACCATTTACTGTAAGTGACTTGAGAAAGATAATTGAGCTTGTGTTGATGTTGTTTCGATGTTTCATGATGACTTAGCTATTGGAGAGTGTTTTAGACTCCATGAAGATCATCTGTATGAATTTTAGAGATGTGATTAATCTATCTTGAGTATGAACAATGCTTAAGAACTTAACTGTGTATTCGTTCATAGTGTTCTGGTGTATAAGGTCATTGTTTGAGTTGTTTCAGCATACACAAAAGTGAGCAGAGATGACTGTGATCATTTGAGGATGTCGAAGGGGACCTAAAGAGTGGACCCATGTATTTGAAAGTGGTCATGTGTTATTTTTTTGCTTGATGAAGTGCTAAATGGGTGATAGATCTCCATGAGACGTATAAGAGCTACAAGGGCCTAATTGATAAGTGTAGTTGCTTAAGGGTGACCCATAGTTGTTATGGCCGACTTATGAAGTTTATTTTGAGCCATGTCTTGATGTGAGAGATTTATTAAGGGTTAAGGCATGCCTAATGGCCGACCAAGATGGTGATAATCATGAATGCTCTATATATAGTGAAATCAAAGATGATGATTTCTAGACTTGAAAGATTAGGATGAGGTTTGTGTGTGTACAACACTTATTGTATGCAACTTAAGTGGAGTCAAAATACAAGTGGAGTCAGATAGTATGCATAGAGATTTGAATCGTCAAACTTTGCATGAAGCAATAACTAGATAAAGAGTGCCTAAAAAGAATGTTAGTTAATTACTATCATTTTTAATTAAGTCTAAATTACTAAATTTGTACGTAAATAGGGCTAGTAGCAATGAAGCCTTGAGTAGTGAAAGTATATTTGGGTTTGAAAAATCTTACTTGAGGATTATGTGAATTGATTGGATATATATATATATATATATCCAATCAATTCACATAATCCTCAAGTAATATTTTGCAACCCCAAATATATATATATATATATATATAATTTTAAATGAACAGGTGTATGGCTTTAAATGATTTAGAAAGAAGACTAAAAACAAAGAACCTTGAATGAGGCCTTTAGGCCTATTAACCTCTACCAAAATATGAGTAAGCTTAATGTATAAAGAGCGATCAAATAAAAGGTTTGCTTGAAGAGAATGAGGGTGTACTATGGATAATAAATAGCAGAGACATATTTGGAGGAATGAAGGCCATCTAGGTCAAAGAGAAGACTAGACATATTCAAGGAGGCAAATGAACCTAAGAAAGATCAAGGAGCTTCAAGAAGAAAGAACAAGATAGAGGTATGTATCCTTCAGTCACCCTTCTTGAGGGTACTTTCCCTGAAAGAATTTTTGTAGGCATTTTCATTGAACATTTTCCCTAAGAGATTTCCCATGGGTGTGTTGTTCCCTTTGAATGGTCCATGTCTTTTCAGGCCTTTGGAGTATGGCTTGTCTAAAATATTTTTGCAGACAAAAAGTCTACAACAATTCCTTCGGATTTCTTACAAAGGTCACTTCCTTTTGGAATGATCCCTTCGGGCTTGGAAAGTGTCCCTTCAAAAAATTTATGAAGACACTTTGGAGGGAAAGTGTCCCTTTGGAAAAGTTTTGAAGGACACTTTGAAGGGAAGGTGTCCCTTTGGAAAAGTTTTGAAGGACACTTCGGAGGAAAAGTGTCCCTTCAAAAAAATTTTGAAGGGCACTTAGAAGAGAGAAAGTGTCCCTTCGAAAAAGTTTTGAAGGGCACTTTGAAGAGAGACAGTGTCCCTTCGAAAACATTTCAAAGTGCACTTAGAAGAGAGAAAGTGTTCCTTTGGAAAATTTTTGAAGGGCCCTTTGAAGAGAGACAATGTCCCTTCAAAAAAAATTTGAATGGCAATTTGAAGAGAGACAGTGTCCCTTCAAAAAAGTTTTGAAGGGCACTTTGAAGAGAGATAGTGTCCCTTCAGAAAAGTTCTGAATGGCACTTTAAAGAGAGACAATGTCCCTTTGAAAAAGTTCCAAAGGGAACTTTGAAGAGAGACAGTGTCCCTTTGACAAAGTTTTGAAGGGCACTTTGAAGAGAGAGAGACCCTTCAAAAAACTCAAAGGTACCCTTCGAAAATATTATTTCAAACAAAAAGTCTGAAATAATTATTTCAAAAAAGTTGTGAGGGACAATCTTTTGGGAAAAGACAAAAGAAGAGAATTCTTTTAGACCTTTTGTCCGAGATAAAAGTCTGAGACAAAAAAATCAAAAAAATTCAAACTTTGGGAAAAAGACCGAAAAAACATTTGAAAATCCTGAACAAAATCTCTAAAGAAAACAAAACAAAACAACTGGTCTTTTACAAGTGAGCTAAAACATACAAGTGAATGTTGAACTTAGCCAAAGGAAGCTACAAAACAAGGTATGAAATTTGGCTAACATTCTAGGTGATTCTAAGGGGAGGCATGCCTGGTATGCCAAAGCCCATTCACCTAAACCCTTCCATTGGGCATGGAGTCATGCATAAGGCATTCAAAATAACTTGAACAAGATCCTGGCTCAAAACAAAGCTGATTGATTCACATGCATGAGGGTAGAGATGCACACCAACACAAAGAAGGAAACACACCTGTGCTACAAAGCACTTAGGGAACACAACATCAAACCAAAAGGAAAGACACACCTAAACTAGTATTTACAAAACATGGCTTTCCAAGACTAATATCAAGACTTCAGATGTATCCCATTCATAGGGATAGGCAACTCTTCTCAATTCATCTTAGACAACTGAAAGGAGTTGTTTTGCTTCCACTTGCTAATGATGTAAGGGCCACTCCAAAAAGTGTCAAACTTTGTATGTCTGCCTGGCTTTGCTCTATCTTCATCCCATTTCAAGACCAAGTCACCCTCTTTGAACACTCTTGCACTTGTTTTTTTGTCAAATGACTTCTTCATGAGTATGTGATGGTACTCCATAACCTTGTGTGCATCATCCCTTACCTCTTGCAGCTGCATTAGTTCTATCAACCTGACTTTCATTGGAGTGTTTTAAAGTAATTACAGAAATTGTGCAAGTTTTAGGGTAGGGATTTCTTTAGATATGGACAACCTAGCTTCTCTCCCATAAACAGGTACAAAGGGAGAGTTATCAATTGATTTCTTAGGAGTAATCTTGTCTGTCCATAAAGCTATTTTCAACTTGTTGTGCCAGGCTCTTTGATTGTTCTCCAATGTTATCTTAATGATCTTGATGACGTTCTTGTTGGTAGACTCAGCCAATCCATTACCTTGAACGTAATAATTGGATGAGGTACTCAAGTGAACTCTATTCCTACTTGCCCAATCAAAAAATTTGGCACTTAAGAAAGCAAGTGCATTATCAAAAATGATGACATGAGGAAATCCAAACCTTATTATAATGCTCTCATAGAACTCCAAGATAGCACTTTCATTTGCCTCCTTCAATGTAACAACTTCTACCCACCTTGTAAATTAGTCAGTAGCAGTCAATATCCATTTGTGTCCAACACTTGATGGAGGGTTGATCATACCCATTGCATGAAAGGTTGGTCCACTTGGATAGGATTCAATGGAAGGGATACAATATTTTGTTTGCCTACAAAGAAGGTGCATTGAGGACACACCTTATCCCAATGATAAAATTACTTAAAAAGACTAGGCCAATAGTAACCAGCCCTCATTATCTTTGCAACTATAGTTCTAGGAGAAAAATGACCTCCATCTATACCATTGTTAAAACTTTCTAGTAGCATGTCAAATTGACAACTGTCAACACACCTCAACAACACACCATTTGTGTCCTTCATAAAAAGAACATTATCAACAAGGCAATAGGGAATGGTCTACTATCTAAAGTATCTCCTTTGAGACTTGATCAAACCACTGGGACACTCACCATTTTGAAAAAAATTGATGATGTCTTGTGTCCAACTCTAAACTGGTATGTGATCAGTTGGTTGGGGGTGAACTGGGTTGATCAAGACTTCTTCTTTTGGATCTTGTAGATTTGAAGCTAAATGCCCACATAATCCTTGTCTTCTCACCAAGTTTGTCACCTTGATGTCCATGTCATACTCCATCTCCTTTGTGATCCATCCAACTCTCTTTTCATTGAGGTCCTTGCTTAGGAGAAACTCTTTGGTGTTGGGATGAGAAACCATGACATGTATCTTATTTTTTGAGACCATGTGCCTGAATTTTTTCAATCCCCTTATCACTATCAAAGCTTGCTTCTCAATAAATGTATATATGACCTCATAATCCTCCAATCCTTAGTTGAAGAATGCAATTGGTTGCTCTATCTCTTCATCATTATTTTGCATAAGCGTGGTTGAGATTGTATCAAGGTTGGTGAAGGTATAGATTATAAAATCCTTCAAAAAGTTTGGGTTTAAAAGAGCAGGGGATTTTGTAATTGCTTGCTTGATTGTCTCAAAACTGCTCTTTCCCTGCTTTGTCCAAGTAAAAACTTGGTTCTTTTTTAGCATGGTTGTGATAGGCTTTACCACAGATGCAAAGTCTAGAATAAACCTTCTAAAAAACTTTATTTTCCCCAAGAATCTTTACACTCCATTCTTGTGTTGAAGCAAGGACAAGCCTAAGATAGCCTCAATCCTTTTGGGTCAATAGACATGGCTCCTTCTGAAACAATGTACCCTAAAAGTTTACCTTCATAAATAAAAAAGATGCACTTTTTTGGATTAATGGATATGCCATACTCCCTGCATTTCTCAAATACCTACCTTATATGTTTCATATGATCATCAACATCTTTTGAAAAAATACTTACATCATCTAGGTACAGAAATAGAAATTTATTGATCAAACCTTTAAAATCCATGTCCATTGTTCTTTGAGAAGTGGCTCCAGCATTGGACAAACCAAAAGGCATCTTCTTATAGGCAAAGGTTCCCCACTTTGTAGTGAAGGTTGTCTTGAACTGATCCTCCTCATTTACCAATATTTGGTTATAGCCTGAATAATCGTCAAGAAGTGAGAAATGTTGAGAACCTAAAACAACTTGCAGAATTTATTCCATGGAAGGTAGTGGATAATGATCTTTGAGAGACACTTTTTTAATATCTTTAAAATACACACAAAGTCTGATCTCTCCATTCTTCTTTCGGATAGGTACAAGATTAGCCACCCAAGTTGAGTGCTTAATAGGAAAGATAATCCTAAACTCCATCAGCTTGGTCAACTCCTTTTTCATGAGTTCCTCTATCTTGGGATTGATAGACCTTTGCTTTTGTCTGACCGGTTTAGCTCCAGGTTCTAACTAGATGGTATGATGAGCTAAAATAAGATCAGACCCTTTCAAGTCTTTATACTCCCAAGCAAAGATGTCATGAAACACTTTGCACAATTCAATAAAATCTTGCCTCTCGGGCTGAGAACATACCTTGCCAATTTTCAAAAGTCTATCTTTGAAAATCAAAACTCTTTCATAGTTCTCTTCCGTTGTTGACATACTCACTTTTTCTTTCTTCTTCTGATCATCTTCATTAAAATCACTTTCCAAGGTAATAATCCCCCTAGGAATCTTGTTTGTCTTCAGCTAAATGATTTGCTTTTCATATTGATCATGGAGTCTCTTTTAGTTTCTTGAGGAGAAACCTACCTCATTTTACAAGAAGTGTGCAATGTGTTCATCACTTTCAAACACCTACCATGACACTTCATTATCTAGAATAGAGGGTCTCACAATGATCTTGATATGAGATTGATCTTTCTCTTGTCCCACATTAGCAACCGTATCAAACCGTGCCCCTATGGTAGCCAATTTATCAACATGTTTATTGGAATCCCTTCGTATGGGTTGTATGTTGAAGGCATCAAAGTTTTCGAGTAGATCCCATACCCTATACTTTTAGTATTTAAGTAAGGGATTCTTAGATGTATCCTGGTTTCTTACTTGGTGGATGACTAGCTCACTATCTCCATAAACCTTTAAACTCTTGATTCCTCTCTTCTTTGCCCATTGGAGACCATGGACTAGGATTTCATATTCTACCACATTGCAAGTGCAGCTGAAGTGGAATCTATATTAGAATTAATAATTATTCTTTGATGGAGAAACTAACATAATGCCAGCTCTTGCACCTACTTTGCTTCTTGAGCCATCAAAAAACATTTCCCAAATTCCTTCAAGCTCATGGTCTTCATTAGTGAGTGAAGGGATTGGAACATCCCCTTCACGCATATAATAAAATCCCAAATAAATCTCTTCAATGAAAATATATGGATCAAGTCCATATGTTTCAGTGTTATATTTATCAAGGAAGAGATCATAAATACCTTTAAGGGGGGAGGATGCTTCATCGTCCATGACACCTTCTTTTTTGCTGATTAGACAATTCTAACTTGAACTTGATTACATATATGGATCGATATGAAACATTGCTAGGGGCTATGTTCTTATAGCCACCTTGGTCCCATATCTTGTTTTAAAAGCTATAAAAGAACAATCAGTAGAAAGGTACCCTCCTATTTTAGCTATAAAATCTCTTGACAAGTAGATAGCAAAATGGGTTGGAAGGTCTACCACCACTACATCCTACATAATTGGAAAACTTGGGAAATCATTTAGAAATACCTTCAAACCTTTGACGAGTCCCACTATCTTAGTTGGAGTCCCATCAAGCTACAATACACCCTTGTTATGTGGCTGATCTTATCAGCCACCACTTTAGGTATAACAATGGTCCTAGCTCCACTATCCACAATGCAATTATGGACCAACTTGTCTCCCATGATGAGGGTGAGATAGAAGGGTGGTAGCTTTTCAGACTTGGTGGAGGGATCTAAGACATGGCTTGGATCATTGATAATGGCTACACCATTGTGCTTTGAAGTTTGGGGGGCTATATGGATGCTTGCAAGTTGTTCTTGCAAGAGATCCTTTTGACCAAGCATGTGAAAGACCCCCCAAAGAGATATGCTTGTCTTGGCATTATTCAAAGAATAAAAAATGTATAGAGGGGAAGTGTTCACCTTTTATTTCATTCTTGAAGGTAGTGGGGGAGTCTGAACCTATTGTGTTGTAGGTTTGACAATGCCACTTGCATTCTAATTTTACTGAGGAGCATGACTTGTAGCAGGAACTACATTAGGAGTCACACCTTGTGGCCTTAGAGAGGCATTACTTGGAGTTACATGCACTCCTTGATCTTCTCCCAATGCTTTCTTCTTGGCTCTTGTGTTGGTTGCAATTGACGTGCTTTGATTTAACACATAATCATCTCTTGCTTGGAATTTCATCATGCCTACACTTTGGTTGTTGCCTTCTCCACAGTTATTCCTTTGCATAAGGTTTGCTTCTTCTGAAGTTACATAAGGAGTAGTTTCCTCTTATGCCACCAAAGCTTGGTTGTCTTCTCCACCATCATGCATAAACTAACCTTGAGGTTGTCCTCATTGGTCCAGATGATTCTCTCCTTAGACTAGATCAACATGTACTGGAACAACAACCTTCATGGAAGAGTGGGATTAGGATTATAGGCATTGGGCTGCCTATTGAAACCTTGCTGACCCTGTCCTCTTCCTTGGTGGTTGTATTGGGGTGGAGCTCTATAGCCTTGTTGAAGATAGTATTGATGGTTAGGTGGAGCACTTGTCTAGAATTGGGCTTGCTTGAGCTAAGCTCGTAATGACCATATTTCTTCATCTTTATCCACATCACTATCCACTTTCTTACGAAAGGATCTTGGCTTGACATTGGCATTAGGAATTTGAGCTATGCTTGGAGCTTCAACTAAACCATGATACAATAATGACATGAAATCTCTTGGAGGGAATCTTGTAGCTTGTATCAGGATATTTTCAACTTCAATAGCTATTTCATATGCATCAAGCAGAGTAAATCCTCCCATAAATTGTAACATCACTGCTACATAAGTGCCAATACCTTTGAGATAGGTGGGAAACACAAAGCCTGGGGGAGGTATCATGATAGGCAACAACCTATGCCATGTCTTTTGAAATATTTCATTGAAATCTCCCATAAATTCATTATGACCTCTGTTTATCATATTTAGTTGATGGATTAGTGAAGTGTGGTCACTCTTATTCTCAAATCTAGTCACCAGCAATTCCCCAAAACCATCTCAAATTGTAATGCAACCACCTTCCAAAGTCCTATACCAGTCAAGTGTTTTTCCTTTTTGAGACATAGCAAGCAATCTAACGGTTATGTTGGCTCGAGTGACATTATGGAAGTTACAAAAATTTGAAATGTCCCTAATATGCGCAGATGGGTTAATAAGACCCTCTTCATTGAAATCAAGGAGACTCTTGGTAGCATTAGGAGGAATAGGGTCGTATGTAGAAAGGTCAATTGGATTTTATGTGTTAAAAGTTGGGAAAGGTTGTTGTCTACCCATTTCTCTTCTTTCCTATTGATCTGTTGTTTCTCCAACTTCCTCAACTTCTTCTTCTTCTCCAAAACTTCCTTGCCAAGGATCTCTAAGTGCTAGAAATGGTTTAGGGCATTGTCCTTTAAGAAGAGATTCAGCTAGGGGGGCTTGATCGGAATTCCTAGATGACCTAGTGAGGACCATGGAGTATAATGTGGGAAACTTAATCTACAACCACAAATTCTCACCTTTTGAAGTCACCAAATGCTGGATTAAGGATATTTCTACAACCCTAAGCTTGTCAAGACCAACATTCACCTTAACATGTATATAATTGGTCCCATTGGGCATGCTATAACTATTGTTTCCAAATCTTGCACCCTAGAAGAGGATGTTTAGGCCTCTTCTAGATTTGGGCAATGTTGGGACAATTTTAGGCATTTGGGTGTGCCTAAGGGGAAATGAATCTCTAGATTTAAAGGGCTAGTTCCCTAAATGTATCTTTGTAGAACAACTTATGTCTAAACCAATATTATTGAAGGGAAAGGAGTTATAAATTGCAGAAAGGAAACCTATCTTAAGAATGGTGATGCACCAAGATTTTCTTCCACATGAATGCCATATCCTATTGCAAAATACAATAAAATGTAAAGACCCCTTATCAATTTCTAGAGATTCTAACATGAATATTTCAATATAGAGGTGAGATGAATTGAATAACATAAGGAGATTGAACCAAAATGCAAATTACACATTCAAGAATAGTTAAAACTCTTACAACAGTTCTATACACTTAAACACACACTAGATGACCTATTAGATCAAGAACTCTTGCTCAGGTGTGAAGAATAGAGGATAGAAGGATGAAAAATCATCACATGTTATCACTGTACATCACTTCTACACTCAATAAATTATTCAAAACTTTGACATAAAGAACTGTACTAATGCTCAAAGGCAAAATGTGATATCATTCTAGCAGGGCTTCACCATACACTATGTGGATGATTTTTCACTAGCCAAGGGGTTGTATATATAACAAGAAGGAAGAGAAAGAGGAAATCCTTTTGCACCAAGGAGAGGAATAATTTTTTTTTAAGTCACCATCTTCAGCTACAACCATCTTTACAAAAGATGCTTGCTTAGGCCATTTGGTTGATCCATGTCATCACAAGTTGTTACATATTTGGTCCTACTCTCTCAAAGATGATTTTTCAATGATTTGTGCTAACAAAATTGGGATATTCTTGGTTGAGTCATGGCATTAATGTAGTTATCCACCTATTGTAGATTTGTCTTCATGCTAATGACCTTCCATTGGGCATGGTGATTTGTCATTCTCATCTGTTGGCCTCTTCTCTTCCCTAGTTGGTTATCATGAAATGACATGAATCTTGGTTGCTCAATGGTGATATGGGCTCTCTCATTATTTTGATGGATGAAGGACCCAAGCCCTTGGTTCTACTTATGAATCCTTTTGTTTGAACACCAATAGTTAGCTCACTGTCTTGAAGTTGATGTTCATTCAACCGTCATTCCACTTGGACATTTCCTTCGGGCACCCTTCTTGAAAAATTCACATGGGTAATTTCCCTGAAATAATTTATGTGGGCATTTTATCAGACATTTTCCCCAAAATATTTCCCGTGGGTGTGCTCTTCCCTTTGAATGGTCCATGTCTTTTTGGACCTTTGGAGTATGGCTTCTCTGAAGGATTTTTATAGACAAAAAGTCTACAATAATTCCTTCAGAATTATTGCAAAGGTTACTTCCTTTTGGAATGATCCCTTCGGGCTTGGAAAGTGTCCCTTCAAAAAAGTTTTGAAGGACACTTTAGAGGGAAAGTGTCCCTTCAAAAAAGTTTCGAAGTACACTTTGGAGGGAAGTGTCCCTTTGAAAAAGTTCTGAAGGGCACTTAAAAGAGAGAAAGTGTTCATTTGGAAAAGTTTTGAAGGTCACTTTGAAGAGAGACAGTGTCCTTTCAAAAAGGTTATAAAGGGCACTTTGAAGAGAGACAGTGTCCCTTCGAAAAAGTTTCAAAGGGCGCTTTAAAGAAAGACAATGTCCCTTTAAAAAAGTTCTAAAGGGCACTTTGAAGAGAAACAGTGTCCTTTAGAAAATTTTCAGAGGGAACTTTGAAGAGAGATAGATCCTTTGGTAAACTTAAAGATACCCTTCGAAAAGATTATTTTGGACAAAAAGTCTAAAACAATTCTTTCGAAAACGTTGTGAGGGACAATCTTTCAAGAAAAGACAAAGGAAGAGAATTCTTTCAGACCTTTTGTTTGAGACAAAAGTCTGAGACAAAAAACTTGAAAGAATTCAAACTTTGGGAAAAAGACCGAAAAGACACTTGAAAAGGTCAAACAAAAGCTCTGAAGAAAAGAAAACAAAACAACTGGTCTTTTACAAGTGAGCTAAAACAGACAAGTGAACATTAAACTTAGCCAAAAGAAGCTGCAAAACAAGGTATGAAATTTAGCTAATGAGAATAGGATCTTGGAGATTTTAATAGCCACCGGCACAAGCACCTCAACTGCCAATAGTATATTATGAAATGACGCTTCATCTGCTTAAATATCAGGATGTGGAGAATGATACAAAGCATGTTCATAAGTGTGAACTCATTTGGAGGGCATGAGTCATAAATTCTTCTGAGTGATAGGCCATATAATTCATAACCACACTTCATGGAAAGAGCACATAAGTGGTAGAGGAAGTTCAACCCTCAACCAATGGTAATTGACTATGATAACCTCAAGATGACATTTCTTCAAGAATTTTATATTCTCAAATTTGAGCAACAAAAGTATTGTCGCATTGAAAGATATAAAACAAGAGCTCACTAAGAGTGTACAGGAGTATGATGCATGGTTCAAAAAATGTCTATCAAATATTTCATTTAAAATTAATGCTTCTCAACATGCCTAATGGTTTTTAGGACGTTTGTTGCTTCCCTTTAGATGAAAACTATCTCAAATGACCTTTACCATCCCATGCAAAGCTCTAGAAGATGCCCTCTATGTTGAAGTTGTTGGTAGCATTAACATTGAAATCAATCCTTTTATGGAAGCTCAAATAGTTTTAGTGGCATCATAGTTAGAGAAGCTAACTGTAAACAATGCATATGACACTCAATATGGTCTTTGGTGTACCAATTGTGAGTCTGAAGGTCATAACAGAAACAACTACCCACACAAAAACATTCACATTTTATTAAAGTAGTCATGTGAAATTTGCCATGAAGATCATGATGTATGCTCATGTCCTCTCTTATAGCGGGCTACACATTATTAAGTGTCTAAATACTGCAAAATATGTGATGCCTACACCCATGACACAAATGATTGCTAGCTAATTAGTGATATACATGAGGCATACACATGCGGTACATGCCAAACCTCTGTTTCCAACAATCAAGATAATGGTGGAAATCATGGATGAGAATGAGGAAGTGGTCTTTCCCACCAAGAACGTGTTATAAGTGTGGATATTTAAATCACTATCAATAAGATTGTCCAATCTATCCAACAAGTGTTTTTTTTAAAAAAGGAGCATTGGTTGGAAGAATGTACTAAACAATACACAAGCATCACTAAGGAAAGAAACGAAAAGGGTGATAGTATGATTCACATTGAGAAACCTCACTGGCAGTGACACTCTATCACCTTGACAACTCAATAGGTTAATATCACTACACATAGCAATGGACAATTGCAGTCTACATCTATTCCTCTTACTGAGAAGATACAGTGTGAAGAGCCTTGTGCAAGGAAGTATCCTGATGCCCAACAACATAAATATGTACTCTAGTATACTATGGCGTTAATATGGGAAATATAAGGAGAAATTTAGTTTCTTAAGGACCAAGAAGCAACATAATGTGTTGATCAGTAAAAGGCCATAAACCTCAAAATGTGGCATGAGATGATTTCCAATAACTTTGTAATTGTATGTTGGACAAAGACATTGTCCCACAACTGAGTAATTAGCTTAAGAATTAGGTACAAACACCAAATAATACTAAAACTCAATTGATTTGGCCAACTGAATATCATTGATTGAATCATACTCGGTAACAAGATACTCCTATTCCTCCTATCCCTTAAAAGGATAAGGAAATACTGGTGAATGCTGCCATCGATGGTTGGGTGATTCGAGATATCTTAGTTGATACTAGCATTGAGGTTAACATACTCACAAAGTATGCATGGTACAAAATTGCTAGCTTAGCATTGTAACCATCACTACACATATTATTTATGGATAATAAAACTCATACTCTACCAATTGGCATTCTTAAGAATGCAACGGTTGATATCTTTGGAGTACCTTTCAAATTTGATTTTAAAGTTATAGATTTGGCTGAAAAGGATGATTTTATAGCTCTATTGGGGTGAACTTGATGCTATGCAAACAATGCATACTTAAGATTCAAAAATTGCTACATCAGTTTTTAAAATATTGATTAATGCATTATTATTCTATGAGATCAAACACATGGGACCCCATATGTAGAACCTGTTAATGCAAAAGAAGAAATTAACCATATATACATTGTCATATCCAGAGATGGTGAGCATCATGATCCTACTCCTTATGGCACCTTCTGATGGATAGAAAATCAGTCCCTTTCTGATACTACAAGTAATGCTTGTAATTGTTGGGCACATAGTGATTATGACCTCACTAGAAGATTGTGTGGTGCCATTGACAATTGTGAGAATGTTCTACACTAGTATCATAAATGCCATAGTTTTGTTCACCTTGTTATTGGATAAATCATGAGAAGACTACTTATGGATGCACTATTAGAAAGACTTGATGAAGCTCCTCAGTTTCATGGGTAAATGGAAGTCTACAACTTCATCCAACAACTTGAAGACTTTTATAACTTCGATAATGATTGTATGCATTCATTGCTTCACATTTTTAATGACATAACCACAAGGTGGTGACAAACCCATAATGTGTGAATTTTACATTGGGATCAATTACGCTCTACTTTACATCACTAGTTTTATCTTGATAATCAAGTCTGGGGTAGAATCAACTACAACAAAGTACGAGCACCAAAACCACACATAGAAGCTTGTGAATCCATGTGGAGGACTGAAGAGTATTTCTTACCAAATTACCTATGGGTATATGATTTTTATGAAACCTTACAAAATTAGGCTAGAGCATGGTATGTTCATGAAGAATGACATATGGGTACCCATTTTTGGCACCTGTTAAAAGAGAGCATGAACTCAACATTATCTTACTCATCTTCGAGAATGGATTTGTGCCTCACACTCCAAGATATGTGTAAAGAAGTTGTTGGTGACCCTAGTCCCATTGAAGATCACCTACAATATATACATGATGTCCCAGAAGAAGGTTTAGTTCTCTTTAATGATCCATATGAATAACTCATCCCCACACTAGACCCTGTCTTTGATCAGGAACACCATTGAGAGATTCGCCTATGGAAGCAAAAACTAGTGTTTCATATGGATAAAGGTGAAGGGTCCAACCCACCTTACCCATTTAAAAATCATTTGGATATATTTAAAAACTATGGCACCTAAACTGTTTATGACATTGGTCTTGATATAGACCACCCATACTCAGAACCTCTACAAACTATCTAATGCAACATCAGCACAGAGAAAGAACTAACAATAGCTATTGTGGGTAACTACTAAACTGACATAGAGGTTTCAAATATATTCAAGTTGTTAAAATAATACCAAGATGTCTTTCCAAAAAGTTATAGTGAGATGAAAGGTGTTCATCCGTCACTAGGCAAAATGCATATCAAACTGGTTGAAGGTGCTCAACCAGTTAAGAAACAACCATATAAGATGAATCCAAATTTACATGCACATGTGAAGGAAGAAATTGATAGTATGTTATGTACTGGAGTGATAATCCAAATTGATGAGTCTGAGTGGGTCAATCCCATGGTCATAAGTATAAAAAAAGATGGGTGCATTAGGATTTGCATTGATTACAACATACTTAATGCATCTTACATTACTGATCCCTTCCCAACACCATTCATGAAGAGAGGTTTGGATTTGTTAATCCAAATTGATGAGTCCGAGTGGGTCGATTCCCATATAATATTAAGAGATGGAAAGAATCAGTCTGGTGATAAATCAATATATTATGGTCTAGATAAAGAAAGAGAGGTTTGGATTTGTAATGTCTCATAGTGGTTCCGCTATTTTGATTTAATTATGGCAATATTGACAAGATAAACTAGAATGAGATGTAAGCTATCCAAATGTAAATCCAATTGAGAAAATACAGATTGATATAAACAAATCGAGGGTTTATGGTGTAGTGGTAATGAGTAACAATTGTAAGAGCACAATTCAAGTTCAGATCTCTCCGTTATAATAAGTTGGCTCATAACATGACCAGACATGGGGAGGTTGCAGTGTAGTGACTATGGAGGGAATTCCAAAATGATCTATGTTTATAAATCTTAGGAATGTGGGCCAACCATATGCCACATAGTGTTAAAGGCGACACATACCCTCACCCAAGAATTATCAAGTGAAAAAAAATTAGAAAATACAAAAGCCTAATTGCAGCTGAGAAGATTCAAAATAAAGAAAAAACAAAAGGTTGCCTCTTTTGCTAAAAAAAAAGGTAAATCAGCAAACATTTACCAATTTGAATGCAAGTACTTCTATTTACCAAATAAAATCCATAGATGTTGAACGTTAAACTATCCTTTGCATAGAGATTTTGCAACACAGCGCTTTAACAGTGGTAAAGGCAGAAAATCTATTCACTCTATGTTTCATTTTTTGCATGGTAAAGTAACATCGATGTAGCTGAGACAAAATATTTAGAATATTAACCATATCTTCATCCCACCAACACTCCAACTGAGAAATATATAAAATTGGTTAATACCATTCATGGATTGAGCAATAGAAAGCCTAAATCCAATTTAAAAGCTTCAAAATAAGGAAAAAATAAAACAAAGATTGGCCACATCTGCTGAAAAGAAAAGGTAAAACAACCAATATTTACATAATGCTAAACCATCCATTGCAGATTTCTTGGAACAAAGACCTTTAACAGTGATAGAGACAAAAATCTCTTTGGTTTACTTTTATTTTATGAAGAGTAAGGCATCGTCTATGCAACTTAGACAAAATATCTATTAAAATTAATCATATTTTCATCCCACCAACACTCAAACTAAGAAATATAAAATTGATTTTCACCATTGATATGTTGAACCATAGAAAAAAAACCTAAACCCAACTCAGAAGATTCAAAAGAAAGGGGGAAAAAATAGAGGTTGCCCTCTTCTGCTGAAAAGAAAGGGCTAACCCATCTTCAAAGTTTGTAAATGAGCTTCATGAAACCATTGAACTGTTCAATCAGATGTAAGCATAAAAAATCTAAACTCGAGCAAAGCCTAACTGCCTCTTTACTTTTACTGTAAAAAGTTAAAATCATAAAATCATAAACAACTCAAATAAATTAATAATTAAAACTAGAATGACCTCTTTCTAACAAAAACTTCTAAGTGACAAAACCGGAGGAAAACAAAACAAATACCACACAGGTATAATGCTAAACCATCTATTGAATACAGATTTGGTAACAATGTTCTTTAATAGTGGTAAATACTAGAGACAAAGAATGTCTAGGAATTAATTTTTATTTGTTGCATGGTAAGCTACCATCTGTGGTTGAGTTGAAATATCTATAACCGTATCTTCATCCTACCAGAGCTTAAAATTGAGAAATATATAATGTCTCTGCACCCCCTTAAGAATTGAGAAATATAAAAAGTTAAAACAGAGGCTTCCCTCTGCTGTTAAAAGTAAAGGGCAAAACAACCAATATATACTTAATGAGGTGCATCTACCTAATAAAATCAATGTATACATAATGTTAAACTATCCTTTGCAAAGAGATTTTAGTACCATAGTCCTTTAACAGTGGTAAAGACAGAATCCCTTTTGTTTGTATATTATTCTTTCCATAATAAAGTACCATGTATGTAGCTGAGACAAAATATCTGTCAAAATTAGAAATACCTTCATCCCAACAACACTCCCAACACAGAAATATAATATTGATGTGCAGCCATTCATGAATTGCAAAATAGAATCTCTATACTTAACTCCCAAGATTCTTTTTAAAAAAAAGGAAAAAAAAACAGAGGTTGCCCTCTTCTGCCAAAAAGAAATGAAACATTAATAGGATATATTTTAATTACAGTAGCTTGATCCTTCCATCACTTCAATCGTTAAATGTAAACCTGATTCGGCCCTATTAACAAAATGAGCAATAAAAAGCCTAAACTGAACTAGGAATATTCAAAAGAAGCCACCGAAAAAATAAAAATAAACAGAGGTTGCCCTCTTGTGCCGGAAAAAAAAGGTCAAATCACCCAACATTTACATAATTTAATGCAAATAATAACGTATGAATCAATAAAACATAAATAAACAGGATTCAAATATCACTGCATTTTTTTAATCGGTATAAAATGTTACTGGATAAATGGAATTTATGATTGAATTGCTCCAGATCAACTGAGAAATATAAACTACAGATAATTCAAACCGTGCTCAGTCCATACAATGAATTATTAAAGAATAATGAATTTGATAAAACAATTACATAATTCAATAAATTAAATTGACTTAAGAGGGAGCGGGGGAATTATAACACTTACAGAGATAATGGATTGGCATGTCCACAATAAACCACAACAGTTTTTCGACTGCAGGGTTCGAACTGCGCGGGCGAGACCAACAGATTTCAAGTCTGTTTCCTTTGGCTAAAACACTGGTTTTTCAATCTATGATCAGATCCAATTTTTTGAACAGTGAGGCGGTGAATGAAAAAGCATAGACGTTTGAAATCCCGCGCGTGAGCCTGCTTTTTGATTTTTTGATCGACCATCGAAGAGCACGCTTTTTGTTTTTTTCGATCGACCATGTTTTTTTTACTGGAAGTTTTCAAATATGAGATAAAACAATATTCAATCAAAAAAAATATATGAGATAAAACATCGATGATGATGAGTTGTTTTAATGTTGGATTTGTAAATGAAGCTTTGAGCATTATGATTAAGTGGATTTCAATAAAATTGTAATATAAATATTCATAAACATTTTAGGTTTATAATGGTAAATTAATTTTAATTTTTTTTTTAAAAAATTGTGTAATAATTATAAGAGTATATTTTTTAAAATATTTTGAATATTTTGAGATTAAAAAAAAATTGTGTAATAATTATAAGAGTATGTTTTTTAAAATATTTTGAATATTTTGAGATTTGCAGATAGTTGTTAAAATTAGAGAGTGGAAATCAGGTTTTTGTGGTAAGATACCCAGAACTCTGAAAAATTATAATGAACAGAGGATCTTATTCAAACCATCAACTAAAAGTTTTTTTGTGTTCAAAACTTCGACTTGACATTTTTGAGAAGTGTCAAGGGGTGAAAAAAATTTGACAATTGTGTTCATTAGATCAGGGGCTCCAAAGACCTTGCTTAGTTTTCTAAAACTTCTCTTTGATAACTAGAAAAATGCACTTTTTCTCCTTGCCCTAATCAACCAACTATATCTGAAAATAATAAGGAAAATAATATGTATTTTGGTGCTTATGTCACATTTAGCTTAATTCTTATCATGCCCTTAAACGGTGTAGATATAAAAAATAACTCTCCAATAATTATAATAGTTAATCGAGTATGTGATGCAAAGCATCCTAAATGAACCAAGCTTGTAATTATGATATGAAGTACATGATGCCATTTTGGGTTGTGATAGGTCTTAGGGGTCTTATAGGGACCCATAGGTGGCATTTGAGTCACTAAGAAGTCATGTTTGTGAGTTTTTAGCCCTCTAGGAGTTTTCCCACCAAATTCAACAATTTGAAAATTTGAAATTATTAACTAGCTTTGAGAAGGGTTTTAAAGGTTTTAGAGATACACCAAATGTTTGCAAATGATGCGAGGAAGGTGTAAAGTGGTCCTATTACATACAAGGCATGGTCACTAGTAAAATAAAAAAGATTCAAGATCATTGTGACTACCCCTTACATGAAGATGGTAAGAAATGAGGAGTAATTACATGTTTGGCATAGGAATAAGAGGGTGAGATGCATGTTAAGAGTCATGGTAAGAGAAAAGAGTAGTAGGAAGGTGATAGTTGTAGAGGAGTTGAGGAGAGTCTCGAAAGAGACAAGGTAGAGTCAAACAAGAAAAGATAAAATTGTTGAAGACCTCTGCCTGTGTGAAAACTGTGTACATAACTATGTTGGTAAGCATTAAAATCAATATAGAATAGAACATTTGAAGAAAGTGGTTGTAAGATTCCAAGGTTTTTGATTTGAACATTATGCTTCTTTGAATGATGTGTGTTAATGTTGCTTAAGTTCAACGTTTGTAGGAACCAACTGAGAGAACTCTATTTGGCACAGTCAACAAGACAAGTGAGTGAATTGTTGATAGTTGTAAAGGTTTCCTAATTGATGGATTGCAATCCCTGATTGATAATTCATATTTGATGTTTTACAATTTTTTTGGAGTCTTAAATTTTATTTGAAATACAAGAAACTCAATAAACTTTCATACACAATCAGGGTTTCTTGTTTATTCAGTCAAGAGGAAAGGACAATCAGGAATTCTTGTGAGGACCATTAATGTTTTTAGAAGGTTGTTAAGATATTGTTGAGTTGGTTTAAAGTGTATTCAAAAGTGTATAATCTCTTTTAGTGTGAGTAAACTATTTGGAGACTCAGGCATCCCATAAATTGTAGGTCTCAGTTGGAACACATTCATACATAGTCATCTTAGCATAGCTTGTTGGTGCAGTCAAGAAGCAGAGAGATACTAAAGAGTTTTGTGAGTTCTATTAAAGTTGAAGTTGTTGAGAGAATAGTAGATCTCTAAGATAAGTTATGATCATTTTTGTAATGTTGTAACAGGGTCCATGTTCAATATTGAATGCTCAATACTAATACTAAATCAATTTGACACAATCCTAATGCATGTCCAAAATTCTATATTTTTGTATTTTAGAGACATTTAGAGATTGTTGGAGACTAAATAACATTTGGAGAAGGACAAGATATATTGGTTATACTGATTTTAAGTGCTAGGATTGTTTGAAATTGTTTGGAACGTTTAAAACCATTTTATTGCTTCTTAGCCTCACACAGGGTTGTGTAACCCTGTCGTAGTGTTTAGAAATTAAAAAGTGAATATCTAATACTTCAACGAGTCAAAATTATTAAAATTGTGAAATATAATGTGTTTTTTCATTATTTAGAATATTAATAAGGAATTAAGTTGGTACAATACTTATTGTATGGAACTTCTACATTATCATTGAACCTAATCCTAAGAGGCCTAATTGGTAGAAAAGAGGGTTGAGTTAGGAGGACTTATTTGAGATATGAAACCTAAATTTTATTGTGGAGTTGTATGAGCCTAATGGGTATTCAAATAAATTTCAAGTTTGTAAGGAACATGTGTATATTGCTCAATACTAGGAGGTTTGTGCGTTTGCAGGGTTATTAGGAAAGGTCTATTTGACAAAAGATAAGTGGAGTCAGATAGTATGCATAGAGAGTTGCATGAAGCAAGAACCAGATAAAGGGTGCCTAAAAAGAATGTTAGTTAATTATGAACATTTGTAATTAAGTCTAAATTGTTAAATTTACGTAAACAGGGCTAGTAGCAATGAAGCCTTGAGAAGTGAAGATATATTTGGGGTTGAAAAATCTTACTTGAGGATTATGTGAATTGATTGGATGTGTGTGTGTGTGTGTGTGTGTGTGTGTATGTATATATACATGTACACACACACACACCCACATATATACATACATACATACATACATACATACATACATATATATATATATATATATATATATATATATATATATATATATACATACATACATACATACATACATACATAAACATACATACATACATACATACATACATACATATATATATATATATATATATATATATATATATATATATATATATATATATATACATACATACATACATACATATATATATATATACATACATATATATATACATACATACATATATATATACATACATACATACATATATATATATATATACATGTACATGTACATGTGTGTGTGTGTGTATATATATATATATATATATATACATATACATGTATATATATATACACACATGTATATGTATACATATACATGTGTGTGTGTGTGTATATATATGTATATATATATATATATGTGTGTGTGTGTGTGTGTGTGTGTGTGTGTGTGTGTGTATATACATATACATATATATGTATGTATATACATGTACATGTATATTCATGTATGTGTGTGTGTGTGTGTGTGTGTGTGTGTGTGTGTGTGTGTGTGTGTGTGTGTGTGTGTATGTTTATATATACATATGTGTGTGTGTGTGTATGTGTATGTATATGTATGTATGTACACACACACACACACACATATATATGAAAGTTTAAATGAATAAGTTTATTGCTTTAAATGCTTTGGAAAGAAGACTAAAAACATGGAATCTTGAATGAAGCCTTTAGGCCTATTTACCTCTATCAAAATATGAGGAAGCTTAAAGTCTAAAGGTGATCAAATAAAAGGTTTGCTTGGGGAGAATTAGGATGTACTATGGAGAATAAAAAGTGGAGATATATTTGTACGAATGAAGGTCATCCAGGTCAAAGAGAAGACTATACACATTCAAAGAGGCTAATGAACCTAAGAAATATCAAGGAGCTTCAAGAAGAGAGAACAAGATAGAGGTACGTATCTTAGATAAATCAAAGAGCATAGATGTACTGCATCAAGTGGTATTAGCGAAGGGAAGATCTTGGCATGAGTTGTGATTTTGAGTTGATTAAAGTTGCTTATTAAGTTTAGATTGTTATTTGAGATTGATGGCTGTGGAGATTGTATAAAGCTGAGTTGCAAGGGTAAATAAAAAGTAAGAGAGAGTTTTTGGTATAGGTATAGTCCTAAAAAGATAGCTAGGAAATGCTCAAGAGGAAAATAAAAGTCCTAAATAGAGGACAAGAAGTGAAGAGAGAGAGAGAGACTCCAAGTGAGAGTAAAAAAAAGAGGTAAAATAAAGTAAAGGAGACCCAAGTGAGGTCCTAAGGGGAAAGTAATCAAATTTTCTAGGAGAGATAGGTCCAAGTGAGACCTAGAGAGTGAAGAGGAAAATAAGGTGAAGATAGAAAAGGAAAGGAAAAGGTAGGGCATAGCTGAGGCAAAGTACCAAAAAGAGATATACATAGAAGAAGTCAAAGAGATAATACAAGAGCTGAGACGAGGCTTAGAAAGGATAGTGATCATGGTGAAGCACGTGTAGGAAGAAGAGGATAGCCAATAGTATGGTTGGGTTATGAAGAAAAGAGTCAAGTGGCCTATTGGGCTACTCATGGAAGGAAGAAGAGAGATGGTCATGAGATACCATGAGAGGCAAAATAATTTTCTCAAGAAGGAGTTCATGTGGGGTGAACAAATTGATAGAAAAGGGGACAGTGAGCAGCACCTTATGAAGAAAAATGAGGTAGCCATGGATGCAAAGCAATCTAAGAAGGAAGAAATGGAGGCAAAAAAGCCTCAATTTTTTGAAATTAAAGATTTATTGGCATGTGTGTATGCAGGTATAAGAGTGAAGGATGAAGTAGTCCATTTTGAAGACTCAAAGCTTGAAAACATAAAGAAAATCAAGCATGAGTAGCATGCTTTAGATGAGAAAGGAGCTGATTGGAAAGCAACATATAGAGGTACAATAATTTGCTATCCTGAAGAAGGAGAAGTACTTGGAGAAGAGGATCTTCAAGAAAGAGAATGCCTCATGGAAGGCATAACAAAGATAGAATTTAATGAAGGTAATGGAGACAAGAGGTATGAAGGTCTAGATTCAAAAGTTGTTTTGTATGAAGCAATCAAACAGGTAGAATCTCAAAATGTGCTTTTGAATAATAATGATATAGTGAAAATTGATAAGAGCATTTCAATATTAAATGACAAAAATCTCTTGAGAGAGAGAGAACAACTTGAGTAGGAGAATACATGTAGTGGAAGATTGCTAAGTGGGCAACTAGACCAACTCTTTGTTTATGAGATTTTGGATTAGTTACAAATAGAGATGGAGGTCTTGGAGCATGTCATAAGTGATGAAAAGGACAAAATTTGTCTTATAATAACAATTGAAGAAAATGGAACCCAAGTACAAGATTTGGCATAAGATATGAGAGAACAACATGAAGAAGAAGAAGAATGGATGTGGAAATCATTGATACAAGAAGATAGAGATAACTTATTGGCATTCCTTGATTAAGATAGACGGAAGATTGAAGCTATCATAAATAAGCAAGAAGCATAATTTTAAAATGGAGAAGAGAAGATGCCAATGACAAAGAGCATGATTCCCATAGAGATACATCAAGAAGATAAAATTGTAATTTATACAAGTGCAAAAAATAATAATCGAGTCATGAATTACAATCAAGGAGGTGATCAATCAATGGTACAAGGTAAATCAAATAAAATTTTAAGCCAATAAAGGTTGAGTATAGAAACATGTGAGCTGATTAAGGAATAAACAATGGCATCCAATGATGCAAATCAATAACAAATGATAAGAGGATGTGAAGGAAAATCCAAGAAGATGAAGAAGAAGCTTGGAGAGGCTTGGAAAAATAAGGTTAAAGCAAGAAAGGATGACAAGGACAAAGATGTCCTAGAAGAGACTATCAAGTCTCATGGATACAATTTGATGAATGTTAAAAATGAAGATGCAGATTTGAAGTTGAGAAAGGAGTTACTCCATGATCACATGGAAGAAAGAAAAAAGGAAGTACAAGAGCTCATAATTGAGACAATGTAAGAGGACAACCATGATCCTCATAAGGAAGTTAAATGGATGGATAATACGTGTTGGGAAGAGGATGAAATCAGTTCAGAGTTGATCTAAGGAAATAATAAAAGTATGATAGCATTGAGGAAACAAAGAGAGGGCAGTCTTAGCCTAAGAATCAATTCAAATAGTAGGACAAAAGATGAAGAACCAGGACTCATGAAAGGAGAGACACAAGCAAACAAGCTAGAGAGCAATCAAAATCAACAAGAGCAAGGTCAAAGAGTATCCTATTCAATGGGAAATGTTGTAGCTGATTTAGTTGGGGGTATGCATAAGGTTAGTAAGATGAGAAGTTGTCAAGTAGTGTTTTGGTATGATGAACCTAAATGTGTCAATAAGATATTATTGCATGATGAACAAGAAGACTATGAGATGATTCACCATGAGAAGGTGAAATCTCATGAGAAGATAGCCAAAGATGATCTAGAGGATATTTTGGTAAGAATGAAGGGATAACTGATGCAATAACAACCATTAAAGCATAAGAATAAATAAGGAAGCATGGTAAAGAAGCAAAATCAGCCAAAAGTTCAAGAACCAAACAAGGCAAGTGAAGAAGAAAGTCATGAGATAAGATAAATATGGAAGAGTGAGAAACATCCCTTAGAGACAAATAATGTTGAAGATAAATTAGAGATAGAAAACATATAAAATGAGGTAAGCAAGGAGTGGCAACATGATATACACCTCATATAGATAGAAGATAAGTTGACCAAGAAGCAAGATAAAACAAGGAGAAGGAGATGCAAGAACCAGTTGAGAGGAAAAGAGAAAGACCAAAGGTGAAATATTAAAATAAGAACAAAGGATAAAAAAATAAATAACTAGAAATCAAGGAATAAGGTAGAACAAATACATTTGAACATGAGCTCAAATTTTGCCCCCCTTGGGAAAATAATGCAGGGCATCCTAAATGAACCAAGATTGTAATTATGATATAAAGTACATGATGTCATTTTAGGTTTTGATAGGTCTTATGGGTATTATAGGGACCCATATGTGTCATCTGAGTCACTAATAGTCATGTTTGTGAGTTTTTAGCCCTCTAGGAGTTTTCCTGCCAAATTCAACAATTTGAAAATTTGAAATTCTTAACTAGCTTTGAGAAGGGTTTTAAAGGTTTTGGAGATACAGAAATGTGTCAAATGTTTGAAAATGATCCTATATTATACTATAAAGATGTGAAGTGGTCCTATTATGTACAAGACATGCTCACCAGTAAAATAAGCAAGATTCAAGATCATTGTAACTGCCCCTAGCATGAAGGTGGCAAGAAATGAGGAGTAATTGCATGTTTAGCATAGGAATAAGAGGGTGAGATGCATGTTAATATTCATGGTAAGAGAAGAGATTATTAGGAAGGTGATATTTGTATATTATTTGAGGAGATTCTCAAAAGAGACAAGGTAGAGTCAAACAAGAAAAGATAAAATTGTTGAAGACCTCTACCTGTGTGAAAACTCTATATATAACTATGTTGGTAAGCATTGAAATCAATATAGAATAGAATATTTGAAGAAAGTGGTTGTAAGATTCTATAGTTTTTAATTTTAAAATTGTGATTCTTTTAATTATGTGTGTTAATGTTTCTTAAGTTCAAGGTTTACAAGAATCAACTGAGAGAACTTTGTTTGGCACAGTCAACAAGACAAGTGAATGAATTGTTGATGGTTGTAAAGATTTCCTAATTGATAGGTCACAATCCCTGATTGATAAT